>OU342962.1:16832843-19332843 GCA_910592155.1 Ypsolopha scabrella | reverse complement strand
AGGATTAGAACCTGCGACCTCTTGTTACCAAGAGAAGCGCGCTACCGATTGCGCCACCGAGGTACTTACCTAGACCGTTGAATTTTTTCACTATACTTATCCACCGAATATTTTGGAACTATTTGATCTAACTAGCTTGTAAAGCACATACTGAACGCTCACGAGGGCGTTATGTGACATAACGCTTTGTTCTTAAGAAAAAGATGGCGCTGTCGTCGCTACAATATGTGTTGCTTCAGACAGTTAAGAAATTCACAGTTCTCATTGACATTTGTCTTTACATTTGTTTCTAATTTATCTTTTCTAGTTTGTAATGCACTCTAATAATAATCTAAGCTTGTTAATTATTTTGTTTAACAAGAGCCAGATAGTACTTAAAAAGTTCACAATTCAGCTTTATATCTTTTATGGTGAAAGTATATATTTTTAGGGTACTAAAAATATATACTTTCATACTACTCCTTTTAATTGGGACACTTTCGCTAATAGTTACACTTATTTACTTTAGAATATTTAAAACCGTTCAACCGCGGTATTTACCTATATATCCCCCAAAGTTAATAAATCTGTCCAATCTATTTTGGCAAAAGTGCTGTAAAGTACATAAAAGTTTCCATTCAACTTGGTGTACAGAGGAGCCCACATCAAGCTACCTATATACACATTGAGTATAAGCTGACCTCTCATTGTACGGGAAGCCTATACATCAAGCTATACACATTGAGTATAAGCTGACCTCTCATTGTACGGGAAGCCTATACATCAAGCTATACACATTGAGTATAAGCTGACCTCTCATTGTATAGGCTTCCCGTACAATGAGAGGTCAGCTTATACTCAATGTGTATAGCTTGATGTATAGGCTTCCCGTACAATGAGAGGTCAGCTTATACTTTATACTACTCCTTTTAATTGGGACACTTTCGCTAATAGTTACACTTATTTACTTTAGAATATTTAAAACCGTTCAACCGCGGTATTTACCTATATATCCCCCAAAGTTAATAAATCTGTCCAATCTATTTTGGCAAAAGTGCTGTAAAGTACATAAAAGTTTCCATTGGTGTACAGAGGAGCCCACATCAAGCTATACACATTGAGTATAAGCTGACCTCTCATTGTACGGGAAGCCTATACATCAAGCTATACACATTGAGTATAAGCTGACCTCTCATTGTATAGGCTTCCCGTACAATGAGAGGTCAGCTTATACTCAATGTGTATAGCTTGATGTGGGCTCCACTATACCTAGGTGTCAGCTGACTGCGGGGCGACACAGGCAATGAGTCAGTCAGTCAATGTGGGAACATTATTCGCCATCCATCTGTACTCGCCCGCATGGCAGCCCGAATAGTAGGTACTAGATCCAATATACCGCCAAACCTATTGTAGAGTCAACCAGGGTAAACGCAAGTGAAAAAAAAATTTGTTTCACATTTATTGTACATATTTCATTATGTAAGGTAGTGTCGACACAGAAACAATTTTTGGATATGTTTTTGTTTTGAGAGCATACACTTATTCCGAGACAAAATTTAATGTTCTTACACCTCCAGGAACTAAAAAAAAAGGTGTTTACAATTGCCCCACAAATTTCAACAAAAGACCATGTTTCGGGGTAAATAGAAACATATAAATTTGAATCTAATCAATTATAGCACTTTGGTGTTATCCATGCACTTGAGACATGTAATTTTTAGTTCTCTTTCATCTTCGTCTACCTCATCCATAATACGCACATATTTATAAACGGTAGTTAAGCGTTTAACCCCTTCAAAATGCACTGATAAAAAATTGCTACAATTAGAAATAGTTTGCACAGGTTCTTCAAATTCTTCAAGTACCTACTTCTTCTTCCTAACTATTCTCCAAATCATATTCGCTGTTTTCACTCTAAGCATAGGGTGCTATCATCTCATCTTCTGACGAAGAACATTCTTTCCTTATATGTCCCATGCCTGTTTTTTTCTCAATTTATCTCTAGCATCTGCAAATCTTTTTCCCTTTCCTTTTCTTTCTCTCTTGTTTATAAGAACTTTTTTAAGATTGTTTGTTCTGCTTCTCTTCTTCTTCCCTTTATCTGATGATAAATTACGGAAATGTGGACACTTTATGCCTATGCCGCTTTTCTATAGGAAATTTTATTCTCTCGCTTTCTGACGAACATGTCATACTGAAGACCTGAAAAAAAAAGTTCAAGTTTACCCCAATATTCTACTGTTCTTTATAACATATATTGTTTACAATTACCCCTATGTTTACAATTACCCATTTTTGTGTTTACGATTGCCCCAAAATAATTTTTTCATGGGTAATTGTAAACATCGTTTTGCCGAGTGTAGGTAGATGATTTAGATTTACTTATGGTCAAAACTAGTTAAGATTATAAAGCATATTCCTTAATCTATTATATACTAAAATATAAAACAAGTGAACTTATCCAATATTTTAATTTAATACACTAGTTTTTTCAATTGTGTGACTAATTAGTAAACGGTAAACACTCTTGAAAGTGAGATTATGCGGACGCCATTAAAAATCTGACATTTCCACCATAGCCAAAAGATCGAAGCTGCGTACCGTTTTACTTTCAGTTCCGAAAGGTGCGACGAGATTAAAAAGTTATTAATGATGTTTACAACTACCCCTGTTTACAATTAACCTGCTTGACTATATATTGCTATGCTGCTTAAGTTTTTAAAACTCAAGAAATGGGGTAAAATTGGGCGTTAACAGATATACTAAATGAATTAAGGTTAAAATCTCCTAATATATAAAACGACATCTAAAGAGTCATATTTCCACAATAAATGCTCTAATACATTTAGAATCACAATAATATTATATTATATATATTATATAGGTGGTAGAGCTGATGCCGGGCTCGACTGTGGAGGTAAACTAAGAACCTCCTCTGGAAGCTTATTGTTAAATCTTATACCATGTCCTACAAAAGATGTACCTACTTTGGCAAGTCTTAATTTTGGAAAAGCTAGTTTATGTTTGTTTCTGGTGTCAACAGAATGGTGCACACCAAGCCTCGGGAAATTATCAATATTTTTTCTGACATATCTAATAACTCGATAAATAAATTCACATGGGACCGTAAATATATTAATTTCTTTAAACTTTTCGCTTAATGAATCTCGGTACTTCATGTTATAAATAGACCGAATTGCTCTCTTTTGCAAGACAAAGACTGCTTCTATATCCGCGGCTCTACCCCACAACATTATGCCATATGACATAATGCTGTGAAAATAACTGAAATATACTAATCTAGCAGTATTTTCATCGGTAATCTGCCTTATGCGTCTAACAGCGTATGCGGCTGAACTAAGTCTACCACAGAGAGCTTCTATGTGGGGACCCCACTGAAGACGAGAGTCTATAGTAATACCTAAAAACTTAGTTTCGTTAACTAACTCCAGCTTGGACCCCTGCAAAAATAAACTGACATCTACTTGAATTACATTTGGTAAAGTAAACTTTATACATTTCGTCTTTTTTGCATTTAGAACTAAATTATTTGCAGTGAACCAATCAAGAATCAGAGAGAGAGTTGAATTCGCGTCATCAAGAGTATCGTTATGTCGAACTTGTCAAGTAGGTCTTGTTATAGCAAACAAATCAGATGAATAGCCGAGAACCGACTTTCTTAAGGTTTTCTGTTTTTGTACGTAGACCACAAACATTTTGGTATATAATATGCATAGCCTTATAAGGCCTTATACATTCTTGTGTTCACGTTTTGAGTTACGAAAGTGAGTCGCATTGTGCATATATCTTCGGACCAACTATTTTTGTTAAGCACCGTATCAGCTTGGTTTACACGTACAGCCAGTTTGAATGAGGCGTAGTTGCCCCGAGGATTTGGTGCTTCGACGATTCGAAAATGGTGGCAATTACATGGTTGTATATCAGACACAATTACGTCAAAAAATAGGGTTGTCTGGGCAAAATGTAGAGCTTTTGTAAAGTCAGCAAAACATCGCAATTTTTCTAATCCACGATCGATTTTCATGACATGATTAAATAAACTTTTGATTTAAAATTGACATACCTAGTGTAAGTCCAAGCACTAAACTCGGCTGACTAAGAAAATTTATAGGCTCCAGCAGCGAACATCGGTAAACCAATGAGTTACTGTGAAAAAAAAACGCAAGTGTATGTAAGGCGGGGACGCGCAAATTTTATTTTTAAGCACCTTTTGATACGATCTATCGAACATCGCTCTATTTGTTACTCCATGACGTAATTTTTTTAACACGAAAATTGCGATGTTTTGCTAACTGTACCAGAGGCTTCAGGTAGCCGCAGCATCCAGCCAACCCTGATTTTCGACGTAAATTTTCTTTTCCAACTTCAAATACTTTATTTTGTTAGACAGGTACACATAATAAACTTTTTACACGTCCAATTGTAAAGATAAAATGAGGCGATTAATCAATTGTGTCTGGAAAAGATAGGCCACTCTGGCTCTCATCGCCTCAAATAATAAATATAATACGGTTAAATACTACAAAAATAATTATTGCTAAAGATAAGATTTAAAAAATGTGCAATTCAAAATGTGACAAAAATATTTAAAAGAATCAGGGCGGATAATTCCATGGAGTTAACCAACAAACCAAAAAATGATAATCAAATAGCAAGAGTTTTTGGATATATGCGAATATTCTTCAAAATTCCCAGGCTAGCTTTCAATCGACCGAGCGATTAACGTTTTTTTCTAATTACACCAAAAGCTTAGATGATAAGATAAAAAGTGTATTGCCTGCAATTAATAATAAAATGATGTTTTTTATAAAAACATGCTTCGTAAATTGAGATAAACTATGAAATTAGTAGTTTTGCAGAATTGTTAGACGAAGAGAATAAACTTTGAAAACTCTTTGTCTGTGAGATATTTTGTGTTGAGGTACGAGATAGTAAGCCTGGAGTCGAGGGGCCCGCGTAGACTCTATTACTAGTTGAATACTGCTCGTAAGCTAGTTATACATCCCACAGATTTTCATATAAAAATATGTTTTCTAACTGATGGAAAGTTATATTTTACAGGAATAACGTTTTTACTGCTGAAGAAATTCATCAAGGTAAAAAACCCAAATTATTTATGCCCGATAAGCCTTTAAAGATCGTGACCCACGGTTGGAAGGGTGATAAAGAAGCGATGTCAGAAATAAGAGATGCATACCTGAACTCCAGTGACGTCAACATTATCATGGTAGACTGGAGTGCAAAAGCCCAAGCCCTTTATTTTATGGCTTGCCGGTGGGTCAGCGATGCTGGTATACAGGTAATCTACACCAATTAAAGAGATGTTTGTGAGTTTGGATGTCGAGGGTAATCTCCGGAAGTACTGATCCGGTTCCGAAAATACTTTCACTTATAAGAAGCTACATTATCCTTAACTGCTATAATGTGTTCCCCGGAATGGGCATTTCCCTAGAGAAAAAGCCATTAAATTAATTCACGCGGTAAATATCTGGAACTACATTACTAAACTGATTTTGAAAATTCTTCCACTATTGTAATGATTAGGTGTTTTTACTTTGATATAAGCAATAGTTTGTCTTCTGTGGACAAGCAGTTACCTGGGGACAGCCATTAGTTAAATTGAAGCGGGTAATTACTGGAACTATTGAATGTCGAAAATTCTTTCTCTTTTGTATTGGTTATACTCTTCAACAAGACATAGGCCTTAGTTTTTTCCCTGGGGACGGGGAATTCCCTAGGGACATAGTAATTAATTATATTTGCGCGGGTGAAACAGCCCGCATACATAAGGCTATTAAAATATGTATAAGTATGTAAATACATATGTACAACTTTACAAAAATCTATGATAATAATATATGTATTCAGTACAAAGGTAGTGCAAGGTTGTCGGCTTCGCCGAAAAAATAAATGATATTGAACTGGGTGCCGATGTTTATGAAGGTTCCTTTAGTCATACCCGCAATAATGAACAACGTTCTTCACTTATTTTAAAAGAAAGTTCGTTAGGGTCCTTGCTACTGAATATATGTATAGAACTTTGTAAGTTTTAACCGACTTCAAAAAAGGAGGAGGTTCTCAATTCGACTGTATTATTATTTTTTTCATTTTTTTGGGTATGTTACTCCATAACTCTGGAAAATCTTGAACGAATTGAATTTTTTTTTGTTTGGAAATGTTTGCTTCCGGGTAAGTCCCGTTTTAGTTTGGTCATGATCTGATGATGGTGTTCAGAGATAGGCAGTGGAATTTCTCAATGGATGACAGCATATCACTCGATATTGCGGCAAACCCTTTGTACTAAGATGTTAATTGCAAGGTGTTCCTTGAAAATTGACATGTATCCACCTGACCTTCGATCCTGGCCTTATCACCATAGAACACCTTAACGGATGACAGTAAATAATTCGAGATTTCGGAAATCACTTTGTATCAGTGTGTTCATTGCAGGATATTTATTGAAAATTGTCATTATTGTACCTGACCTTTGATCCTAGCCTCATCACCATAGAACTCCTCAACGTACGACAGCTCATAACACGAGATTTCGGTAATCACTTTGTGTGAGTGTGCTGATTCCAGGGTATTACTTGAAAATTGACCATATGCCCACAGACTTCTCCTGGCCTCAGCACCATAGAACTCCTTAACAGATGACACCACATAACTCTCAATGGCGGCATAATTTGTGTTAGTGTGCTCATTGCAGGATATAACTTGAAAATTGTCATTAATGCCCCGGGACAGGAATCAGAGTGCTCACTGTAGTCTATCAATTTTTCACAATTTATCCCGTCAACACTAAAAAGCGTGAAATAAATGAACTTTTAACAAAAAAATAATAATCGAATTCAAATTTAATAGCAGACATTGACTTAAAAAGTTTACAGTAATTACATACTGACCGATGGTACCAAAATAACACCTTTGCCGACTTCTTTCTTTCTGAAACATATGTTGTCTAGAAGTCGGCGCATTCCCCATAGTATGAACAAAACAACAATGTGAGAGCGCCGACTTCTAAAGAGCATATTTTTCAGAAAGAAAGAAGTGGTTAAAAGTGTTATTTTGGTACCATCGATCGGTCAGTATGTAATTATTTAGAACTTTTTAGTGAATGTCTGCTATTAAATTTGAAGTCGGTCATTATTTTTTTGTGAAATAGTTTTACCATAGTCATTATTTGCGTGTATGATGTAACTTTTAAAAGCTATGAAAACTTGCCACGTTTTACACATTCAGGACACAAACTTTCTTGTAGAACAAGTGGAGGTCCCCAAAAAACGTAACATTTCAGTTTTTTACAAAAAAAAGCTATGAATGCAAATATGTTACAGATACTGAATTCTATCGAAATCTTATCATCGTAAATCATAAAATTGCGACAAAACGCATCAAATCGCTTGTTACGCTGCCCAGAAATCAGTCGATTGCACCAAAACGTAATCATCCACCATACTTTGCCAATTTCTGTTAAATCACTTATGAATGTAATGTAACGTTTTGGTGTGGACCTAATTGAAGAACGTTCTTCTCTACATTATTGCGGTTATGATATCACTGAAAGAACCTCCATAAACTTCGGGACATAGTCATATGTGTATTGGTTTGAAATTAAGGCGTAGTAGGTCGATCGCACAACGAAAAAGATAAGCATATCTGAAAAAGCGCGCGTCTGAGCAGTGCGGTAAATCAATGAGAGAGTGGATAATGCTGTTTTTCAATGAATAAAATTTAATATGAAATAACACAAGTGCGTTTAGAAAAAAATCGCTGTACTATCGTTTAGAGAATTGGTTTATATGTTTTAAATTAATCATTGTAATGTAATCATTGTTATTTTTACTTTATTAGTTTCGACAGACTGCTTGTTTGAAATGAAAAAATAGCCTCAACTTTGCATTTTTTTCGATCGAGCCAATTTTTCTCTATCGCGTTTTGGGCCATTACATCGCCTTGGAAAAGGCTTTGTTTATAACATGTATTTATTTCAGAACCATATCTATTGTAGTTTGGGAGTACTACTTGTCCAAAAACTCCGTTTTTGCTACCTACGTTGTCTTAAGAATGTTGTGTTTTAGAGCTTTTTGAAAATCGTCACATAAAAAAGTAAAATGTATTGAAGTTGTAATAGAAAATTTGTTATTTTTGTGGTTAAAACAATGAAAATAATTTAATAATTATTGTTATAAATCTAGGTTGAAAATTAAGAAAGTGTTTCAGCGTTTTTCTAAAATTATACTCTCAGGCCCCTCAAGTAAGGCGACGAAAATTTTGGTAAAAATTTGTTCCCTTTTGTAGTTAAAATCATGAAAATTTGCCTTTTGGTTTAACATTGAGTATGGCGTTTTTCAGCGTTTTTGAAAATCCTTCCCTAGGGGGGGTAAAATAGAAGATGAAAGTTTGTATCAAAATTCCATATATCTAAGGTTAAAATAGATAATAAATTAAGGAAGGAATTTTCAAACCATTAATTAGAAGATGAACGGCGATGAAACTTGACTCTCGAAGAAGCAGCTGTTTGTCATTTTAGATCACAGGAATTATTTGCAGGATGCTAATATTTTGTTAATCGTTCGATGGTATAAATCTTTGGGAGTATTATCTATATACGAAATCCACGCGTACAAAGCCGGGGGCAACAACTAGTAAACATTATATGATGAAATTGAACAGATATTTTACCCTTAGAATAGTTTTTTTTATAAATTCTATTGTAAGAATGAAATGGTTTCATTCCAGGTTGGTAAAATGGCGCATTCCTTAATGCAGATGTACTCCCTAAATGCATCTAGCATTGACTTGGTTGGACACAGTCTAGGTGCCCACGTCGTGGCTTCGGCTGGAAGAGAATTCCAGTCGAAAACGATCCCTAAAATGAAAATTGGGCGTATTTTTGGTACGTGTACGAATTTTCCCTAATAGTTGCGTTAGGGAGCAACACTTACTTATATGCATTTGTATATATCTATGGACGGTTACAGCAGCCCCATAATTTGTTGACTTGGGTTTAACTAAATGGCGACATCCAATTAATTGCATAAGGGGCTCGATGGTAAACTTCAGTCTTGCTTTAACACATTGGTTTTTTAATTGTCTATCCTTCTCTAATCAACTGCCGCGCACTCAAAAATCTAGTTATTTTATAATTGCGGCTACATTAAAAAAATCTATAATTTATTTAGGTAATTAGTATTTTTTTTTGTTAGTGGTAGCGGCTGCGGTAGTTTTGTTCTAAAATGTTTTGGGAATCGATTTTCCTGTGAAATTAATACTTTTTTTTTTAAAGTGATTTTTATTATAAGAAGATTAAGCGTATGTATATTTATGAAACATAATTATTACTAGTCCTGAGTCATGAGTCAAATAATATACAATATCTTTTTTCAAATTCTTATCTTTTACACAGACGAAACTGAATCCGGTGCAAAAGTGAAGTTTAGCAATTATGGTATTAGCAAAAGCTAATCATTTAGAAGCGGCTCAAAAAGCCACCATCATTTACATTTAAGCTGTCACATAACAAATATACGTTAGCATCTTATACAATGTTTAGGGATTTGTGTTAGGAAATTAGACAGTAGAAATAAAAGGACTAATTGTCAGACGTAATTTGAATCAAAATTTTGAGTATAAGCTGTTTAACAAAAAAATTAAGGTAAGCTAAATGTTTTTTTCTGAAATGTATTTCACACATTTGGAAGAGGTTTGCAAGACCTTTTTGACTACTACTGCAAAGTACAACGCGAACAGTATGGGTGCTAGAACACACCCTTGTTGCACCCCACAGGTAATAGGGAAAACTCTGACTGTTCTCCATCTACGGTGACGCAGCACTAAATGTCGTCGAACAGGAGTCTTGAAAGTCTCAAAAACCTCTCACAGCTTCTGCAGCACCATCGAAAGGCTTTACGAGGCACACAATCGAAAGCCTTCTCTAAGTCAACAAAGCAGAGGTACAGCTGCCGACCCTGCCCTCTGCTTTTTTCTTGCAATCGACGAACGGAAAAGATTGCCTCATAACATGTGCCTCGGTCAGGTCGGAAGCCAACCTGGGTCTCCCCGGTAAGATCTTTTGAGATATAATTATGAGGCGGTACCAGAGAACTTTGGCGAAGGCCTTTCCAGGGGCTGACAATACTGACCTACCTCGGTATAAATTGTAGGTTACCTTTATTAACGAGACACTCTTAAACTATAGAATACAGAACTTTATTCATAACGGTCAGTTACATGTCATATTGTTATTAAATAACAAAAAAATGGAATAAAACAATAATTATTAAATTAAAATTGAATTAAGTTAAATAACTAGTCACACAGTAATTTATCTAAGCAAATTTGTCGTACACAGTGTATGAAATGTAAAACCATAATGTCATACAATACAAAAAAAAAAAAATTGGAATATTCTTAATGTCATCCATCACATCGTCTAATTCTGATACAAGATATAATAACAAAAAAGTCAATAAATTATAATAACGTACGTATCCACTTTATTTAAAAAAAATTATCAACTGAATAAAATGCCTGCTGAATGAGCCATTTCTTCAACTTACATTTAAAGTGGGAAAACGATTCGATTTTTGTAATTTCATCTGGAAGTCGGTTGTAAATAGTTGGACCACATACGTACACCGATCGAGCGCTCTTCTTACGAAACTGACTTCTACGAGAAACTGATCGGACGATGACAGGCTGATGGATGGATGAACTACAAAAAATACACATAAGTTGTTTGTAAGTAGGGGGTCACTTGCTAAAGCCGCATGTAACGAAAACAGGTCGCTTCAGTGATGATTGTAGCTCTTTTACAACTTATAATCTCACATGGCAAGGCTGTGACATTTACAATACAAACTAATTTACAATTACAATTTTTTATCATATACATTTTCACATATTAATGACTATGAATAATGTAGAAGAAGTAAAGAAGTTATCGTAAATATAATTTGATAAAGTTAGACACCAGCGAAATGACTGATTATTACGAATCACGCTTTTTTTGTAAGAATTACCCACATGCATTATCCACTCTACCTTAGTAAAAACAGAATAGTAGAACAACTCCCGCGCCGTGCCTGCAGGGCTGTCAATTTATTTTGCGGCGATGCGACAAACGGCGCGGCCTCAAAATACCTATCTGTTTTGTAACGCGGCGCCGCGCCGGCGGGGCGTACGTAAGCGCGACTGCGGAGCACAGTCTACCCTAGCCACACCGCCAGAAACCGCCTGAGATATTGTCGTTGTGTGCGTGCTGTGGTTCGTTCGACATCTCGGTGAAGATAGCTTACTAGAATCCTATGTCTATGGTTTTTACTATGACTCTACTTTCCCAGCTATTATGTTTAGTATTTTCTTAAACAGTAATGTTAGGAGTACTTTTTATCTTTGAATAGGTAAGGAATGCATGTCGGGATAATTTGACTTTCTACATTATCATTTTGGGATAATAATCTATTTTTTTATATAATAGGTCTAGATCCAGCTCGGCCATATTTTGAGCTTCCTGATTTCTTCGACAGTTTGAGTAAAAATGATGCAGCATTTGTTGAAGTGGTGCACACTAATGCAGGAATGTGTGGTGTGGTGAAACCGCATGGTCATGTAGACTTCTACCTGAATGGAGGAGGTATTAACCAGCCTGGATGCTGGAACTCTACTTGCAGTGGTAAGCATACATTCATTAGCAAAAGATACATTAAATCAAGAAGTCACAAGTTTTCTTTCTTCATTTAGGGCCTTTTAAACTTTAAATTGAAACTTAAAAGGTATGGAATGAAGTAATACAACTGTTTTTAATTTTGGCTACTTTCGTTTTGACACACATTGGCTGATATCAGATTGTTAGCTTTGTAATATAATGCTCAAAACAATTAGGGGAATAAGGTTTCAAAGTAAAATAAAAATAAAAGCTTTGGTTTTTTATTTTAACTGCCCACCAAATATTAAAGTGACATGGATAATAAAAATAAGAAACAAAAGAACATCAGCGTTTTTGTGAGCAGTTCTTGATATGGTGGCCAAGAGTCTATGTGCACCTAAAAACAAAGTGACGCCATTAAATTTTCTTAACTTTTTGTAATTGAAAAGTTCAGAAAATTCAATGGCGTCACTTTGTTTTTGGGTGTACATAGACTCTTGGCCATCGTATTAAGAACTACTAACAATAATGCTGATGTTCTTTTGTTTTTTATTTTCGTGAAGTATGTCACTTTACTTTTTTAGGTGGTAGAGCTGATGCCGGGCTCGACTGTGGAGGTACCACCATCTTACTCGCAAATCCTCCCGAAGTTATTCCGGAGAGGGTAAGAGAACAGCTCTCAGGCAAAACCAGGCGGCCCACCATTGCCTGGGACCGATGGGTGGCGGTATATCCATCCCCAATTGCCGGGCCTTATATAAAACAGACTGGTGACGGGCAGCGGCGTCACTGGTGCAAGGGGGTCGGCACCGCGCTCACCAACCCGCCTGCCCAGCGTGTGTGAGTATGGGCATTTCTTCCAGGAGGACCACCAAGAGTGGTGAAATCCTGGAAAGGCCTATGTCCAACAGTGGACGAAACAGGCTGATGGATGATGTCAGTTTAATATTTAGTGGCCAGTTAAAATAAAACCCAAAAAAAAAGTTTTATTTCACTTTGAAATGTTATTCCCCTAATTGTTTTGAGCAGTATATATACCTTTTTATTCAGTTTATAGTATACATTAAGTATAAGTACCTACTATGTAGTAGGTACGTATATGCGTTGCCCGAGATAAGCTCTAGCTCTTGGGTCCCCTGAAGCATCCACCAGACGCGATGCTATTGTTTATATAGCTGTGGAGCGTCCGGCTCCCACGGCTCAAACGCCTCGACTCCAAACGGCAAACGGCACAGAAATGTAGCCCTCACCTAAAGCTTCATATTTGCGCCGCTTGTAGCGCTCTGCCACTGCAGCAGCCACGCCCCATCCGTGAACATTACATTACCATTTGAAACTTATGAGAGAGGTAATAGGGGTCAAAGTTATTTTAGAACATATACAACAATTGAAACCTGAAGCAATTAAGAGTCCCATTTTAGTTGTCCGTTGCTAACAGCAGTCGTGCACTATCTGTCATGGATTGTGTAGAAAGCGTTCGAAAAAACGACATTTGCCGAAGAGTGGCGAAGATTCCTACAGGCATTATGTATATGGCATTACATTACTGACAGACGACAGCATACCCGGCCGGTTTATATTGCGACGGCATTGCCGTTTCGTCTTCGTAGACCCACCAAATGGACCCACCAGTGGGTCTACGAAGACAAAGATGTCTCTTAAGACCCACTAGGGAGTCCCTCTGACTATAAATATGTCTCCAAAGCCCCACCGTTTATCGATTTCATCGTTTATATTCTTTTGTATACATATTATAGTAACAGATGTCTTAATAATAGATTTAACTTTTTTCATACAGCTTTCGTGACTAATATCAACGATTACCAGTGTTGCCAACTGCTACCCATATCTAGTAGCTAGATTTGTCGCGAAAAGTTGCTAGAACGCCCGATTTTCGTACCCAGAAAGTAGCTAGAAGTAGCTAAATGTTTCTAAGTCTTTTTTTTCATAGGAAAATCCATTTTGAACATAAATAATGTACGCAATGAGACAAATTAAGGCAAATCACTAAGAGCACAGTTAGAAATTGAATAATAGAACTGAAACAAATTCTGTTTTAGTCAACCAACACCAACCACCATGCCAAAATATATTATGGCGTCAGAGTGTAGTTAGCTCCGGTCGGTCCGGCGAGCGAGATGGATAGAGAGAGAAATAGGTAGGTGACAAGAGATATGAAAGAGAGAGATAGTCAAAGAAAAGTTTGGCTACAATGGCTACTATAGTCAGTCGTCCGTCCGGGTCGTGGCCGCCACCGAGTCGACCATAGATATTAATTATCCAAGCTAATTAGACGAATGGCGAAGACTTTATTACCTTGTGATAGAGGCGATTATTGGTTGGGCCAAGCGTCTTATTGTTTTGGACGTTTATACAGAGACAGCTCCACGTTTCGCTTTTAAAGTTCATTTCACGAAAGATGTTTCACGGATTAAAAAATCTAGCTACAAGTTTTTGTAATTTGTAGCTGTCCGACACCGAAAAATAGCTAGATCTAGTTATAAAGTAGCTAAGTTGGCAACAGTGAAGATGACAGATGTTTTAGTTTTAGTTTTATTTTGTGACAGATGTCAAAGAGCCATTAAAATCGTTTTTATATCGGGAGCTTAGACTGCAGGTGTCTGCACGTACATTGAACTTTTTGCTGGAAAAGCAATGAGAAGGTCAAGTTTGACGATGAAAATAATACGAAAAAAATTAAAAAAACAACTTGAAAAAAATAAAACATTGTATGAAATCATGTACCTATTGTACTAGGTAAGCAGTGCCTACCCTGGCTTCAGACGAGTAATGATGTTTCAAAGTGACATTTAATTTTTTTTTAATTTTTTATTGTCACACTTGACCTTCTCATTGCATTTCCAGCAAAAAGTTCAATGCACGGCACTGGGACACTTTTTGCTTGAACCATTATACATCTAATTTTCCTTTTGATTTTTTTTGTACACCTTTCTTGTTTTAATGTGACTCTATTTGCAAAACACACAGCTAGTTCATCCTGCTCCCATCACCGCTCCGTCCTGTTCTTCGCGGAGTCACTGATTACTGGAGGTTTCACATCCACGCTCTGCGGCAGCTACCATGCTTATGAGAAGGAACAATGTGTACGCAATGACCAACAGAATCTCGGCGAGTCATGTAGCAGACGGGCGAGAAATATGTACTTTCTTGATACCAATGCAAGTCCTCCGTTTTCGAAATCATAGGACTAATAAAGCCATTTAGGTACTTTTAATAATATGCGTTGTTTAATTTAGTTTCATTACGCACATGTACCTACCTAACTGTATGAGGTATCTCTTAATATCATACCGGATGTAAAAAGACAGGGATTTTTAAATAAAACCACATAAACAATTTAACGATCATATTGAATAACTTTCCTAAAGGATAATATCTTTATCTTAAGAAAATAAATGCAGATTGCTGTGATTTAAATCGATTTATTCGATAACAATTTCGTAACCAACCTTTTACAAACAAATCCGCACGGTTATCATCTGTCAAAATTTACAGTGTTGCCATGATCAAAAATACCAACAGTCACAATATTTAACAAGTATGCGATATTAACAGTTACAAACTAATAGCTACATTATTAATTAGGACAGTAACTGCTACTTACTTTAGATAATAGTGTGATTAGTCAACAACTCGGCCATCCTTTTATGTTAGTGAGTCCTCTCACAAAGTACATGAATTATTTCTATTAATATAATATATTAATTAATATTATATATTATAACGCTAAACATTTATAGGTTATTGTTTCTTATTCTATTACACGTCGCCTCTTACTACAATCTCACCAAATAATACTAGTAACATTAAATTAAAACTACTAAAGGTTTGGTTTCACATGATCTACTAATCATCGACCATCTGTGCGATACCAATTTCTTGATATCATTCTTTTCTGCACTGATCGCTCTTAGCTCATGCTAGTCATCTGCCATACATAACAATAATTTAGTCTAGAATCAAATCTTATATGATCTGCTAAGATCTACGACCATCTGTGCGATACCAACATCTTGATATCATTCTTTTCTGCACTGATCGCTCTTAGCTCATGCAAGCCATCTGCCATACATAACAATAATTTAGTCTAGAATCAAATCTTACATGATCTGCTAAGATCTGCGACCATCTGTGCGATACCAATTGCTTGATATCATTCGTTTTCTGCACTGATCGCTCTTAGCTCATGTTAGCCATACATCAATTTATTTAGTCTAGGATTAAATCTTACACGATCTACTAAGATCTACGGTCATCTGTGCCATGTCAAAATATCGATTCGTATTCTGCACTGATCGCTCTTAGCTCGTGATTCAACATAATAATGTGTTCATTCTATGATTCGGTTCTTACCATTTCTCTGATTTGGCTATACTTAATTATTCACCATCTAAAATCAATAAGTTTCTACATTATATCAATTTGATCACTCCACTCCCGAAGAATCACCGTCAATGTCATCTTCGCTACCCTCACTACACTGGACCTTAAAATTAAGCCATGAATGAATTTTATCCAGTGCTACGATATTTTCGTATCTTTTATTACCTTTCTTCGTCATTGGGGTATCTTCGACCAAAAATCGATCATTTGGCAAAATTTTAAAGTTCGGTACGGACCCTGAAATTTGGCTATGAGTTTTTTTGATTTTCTAACATGACCTTTATCCACCACTGTCCTTTCAATCCTAACTAAATGCTCAACATTATAGGCTGTTGCTTTCTTTCTTCGTTTATCAAATTGTTCCTTTAACTTTTACTGTTGTTTATCTATCTTTTCCCTAGCATCAGATCCCATCTGCTCTAAGTCGCTGCCAGTTACACGTTCTGACACTTCGTTAATTACGTCACTTAACCTGCTTTCTGACCCATTCATTACTTTGCAACCAAACAGTAATTCGGAAGGGCTCTTGCCGGTAGATTTGTTTACGGTTGTATTAATCCCTAATTGTATATCGCCTAAGTGTTCATCCCAAGTATTATCGTTTTGACAGTGACAATTCGCGCCTAATGCATCTGATATTTTTAGTAAACCGGCGCATCTTTGGGAACCAGAAAACACCTCTTATCCTACTCAAGGTCTTTTCAAAATCGACGTGACCCACCTCGTCATGGTTCATTCGAAGAATTTGCCATCTTACGCCCCTTGGCACGACCCAACGAATCCTTCCTCAACAATGCGGTAGACATTAACGCCTTTCAATTGGTAGTTTTTGTAAACGTCGGTTATGAATTTAGTATTATTATTTTGTAGTATCTGCTTAATTTGTTTAATTTCTTTATCATTGCTCTTTACCGTAGCTATCCAGTTTTTTATATCAATATGTAAAACGTCTATAACATCGTCACAATTCTCACTGGTTATTTCAGTGACAGGGTTGCGACTCAACGCATCAACGTGAGCCATGCGTGCACCCGGCCTATATTCTATTTCGCAGTTATATTCCTGAAACTGGACCCACCCGCGAGAAATTCGCGGTATTAAGTCCCTTTTGGTCATTGTAGTTCGTAATGCATGACAATCCGTAACAATTTTAAATCGTAATTCCAATAAGTATACCCTAAACCGACTTAATGACGCAATGACAGCAAGAGTCTCTAGTTCGAACGAATGGAGCTTTTGGTCGTCTACTGTGGTCTTACGGCTGTAGTATGCGATTGGTCATTGGGTGGATTAATATTCCTGCAACTCCTAACTTCGACGCGTCCGTATGTAACTCGGTTTCTAGATTAACGTCATAGAGTGCCAGCCAACTTGTCGAGTTGATCATCGATCAATGGAAGAGGGTAATGTTCCTTACGCGTTTTATTGTTCAACGCTCTGTTATCAACACAGAGTCTCTTTTCGTCAGTCTTTTTCTTGACAAGCAAGATGGGACTGGCGCACGGAGAACTTGATTCCGCGATTATGTCAGCGTCAAGCATTTCCTCTACCATTGATCGTACCAGCTCTCGTTCAGGAAAAGAAAGTCTCTAAGGTCGGTAAACTACCGGCTGTGAGTCAGTTAGTTCAATTTCCATTTGTGCAAACAACCCTAAGTCTGAGATTCAGAGTGCTTTCTGAGTCCAAACTCAATCTTACAAACGTCAAAAAGTGACGTGGTCTCATACTAGAGTGACGTTTGTAAGATTGAGTTCCTCTTGAGTTCGAACTCAAAATGCCTTCTGAAGTTAAGCTAATCGAAAAACAATATATGTATAATATTTATATTTAAATAATCAGTCCTTTAATTTCTGAACCTCTTCATTACTAAGTTGATCGCCATAATTTAAATCTTCCAGCACTTTCTAACTATTAAAATTCAGAATATTTACACTAAAGCTACTATCTGTACATTTCGCTCGTGTAATCAAAGAATCCTTCTTCAATTTCAATTCGTTATCTGTTAAATTTTGCACTAATAATCCGCCTACATTGTTTCCTATTTCGTATTCACCCGGCATCAAATAAAATTCTTCCTGAGGTTTTCCTCGCAAGGACCCACTCACATAAACCGTTCCTGTATAATCGCACGTTGAACTAATAGTGATCTTTTTGGGCGGGAAAAGTCGAATCTTTGCGGAAAACCAGCTCAAGCTTTTGGGATGATTTCCGCTCAAACGTGAGTGAATCTGTAGTTTTAGTTATAATTATCCTAGGTTTTTCAGTAAAACTATGACTAACTAGTACTGAATATTTCATCACACTATCTTCTACGGCAAACATTTCAACCTGCTCAACAATATTTTGTATATTTAACTGCACACCTGTTCAGCACACCTAAAGGAACCACAATATTATTTCCTATACCTCTCATAACAGGCAAGTTACCTTCTTTCCAAGAGACACTTAACCTCATAGCATCAGATCGTCGAATCAAACAACATTGACTGCCCAAACCTACATAGCCCTGAATTTGATTGTCATTTAGTTTCATATTAATAACGTACTTGCTATTGCTCGAATCGTCTATGTCAATTCGCATAATGGTTTTTTCTCCCGACATTTCGTTTTTTTACTAGAATCAATAGGTAGTTTCGGACAATCTGTACTTAAATGACCTAATCTTTTTCGAAGGTTACATCTCAAAATCTTTTTGGGACATCAAAACTATAATGCCCCGGTTCATTACAGTTGTAGCACACAGCAGAACTAGATTGTGATTTAGTTTTTGAATCGTTTACCCCTGCCTTCGAGTGTGTCTGCGTGTTTCCGGAAGCATTCTGGTTTTTATCTTGTTCTACTTTAGACCTATCGGAATCGCATGGTTGCTGCTTAATAGATTGAAAGTATTCAAGAACCTGCTCTGGTTCCGTGCATTTAACTGCCTTTGCGCCTAACCTCAAGGATCTATCTTCAATGGCATACAACAAGCAATCTACCGCACGTTTACCCCGAATTTCGCAACGATTGAGTAAATTGATCTTTTCATAATAGTATAGTTCTAACGATTCATTGTACTTAACCCTTTTTGAAAGCATTTCCGTTAACAGCTGAGCGTAATCATCACTACATGGGAAGGATTCAAGTAATTTAATTTTCCATTCGGACCACGAAAATGACATTGTCGGCAAAGCCTGGTACCAAGTCTTTGCGACGCCGCATAACTTGGGTAATGCATAATGTATGATCATCACCCCAGTTATACAGCTTTGCACATTCTTCTACTTTAGTTATCCACGTCTGTATAGTTTGACCTTTTACCATGGGGTCAAAATCGGGTATGACGTTTCCTAACATTGGAAACTTATTTCCTTCGGAGCGATTTTTACCTAAAAGCTTCATCAGCTCTGTCAAAAACAATCTATTGTCACTATTAGTAAAAACAGACTGACTCACATTTTCTTTCGGCCGTTGCAAAGAACTACCACTGCCGCTGGTACTACTTGACGATCTAACATCACGGGGAGAACGACTGCGTATGCGGCTTCGTTTGCTCTGCCTTCGCTCGATACTGCAACTCGGACGATGCTCGTGACGACGTCCTCGACTCGGCTTGCGATCCCGCTTGCGGTGGCGATGGTATCGCTCCTTGGTTCGGCTCCTTCGACCTTCACGCTCTTCTAACTTGCTGTTCAGGCGCCGTCGTTGCCACTTGCGCTGATCGTGAGAACCTTCAGAGCTGTAATCACGCTCACGATGGCGTTTTTCAGTCCTGGAACGGCTTCGACTTCTTCTACTTGCAGCTCGAGATGGTGTTTCAATATTATCGTCAACGGCCATATCAAAGTTTTTCGTGGAAGAAATCAAGTTTCAATTTCTTGTCCAAATACAAGCGAAAAACAAAACTTGTGGGTGTTTTAGTTCAATCCACTTCTGAGATAAAGGATAATATCTTTATCTTAAGAAAATAAATGCAGATTAATGTGATTTAAATCAATTAAACAATTTCGTAACCAACCTTTTACAGACAAATCCGCACGGTTATCATCTGTCAAAATTTACAGTGTTGGTTGCCATGATCGAAAATACCAACAGTCACAATATTTAACAAGTATGCGATATTAACAGTTACAAACTAATAGCTACATTATTAATTAGGACAGTAACTGCTACTTACTTTAGATAATAGTGTGATTAGTCTTACATTCCTAAAGAAAGATACGTTCTGAAATAAAATAGTACATTTTGATTGTCTCGTCAAAAAAAAAACAGTTGTGCGTGCGTGACGTGACACGAAATATCAACACTTTCACACGTGTATTATACACACGCACCTATAATACGTGTGTATAAACGACGTTTTGTTAATACACCTGCGAAAAATTACATGAAACAATAAAATAAAAGCAATTTTGTTGCAAAACAAAAAAATACAAGTTGATAAAGGAAAACGCAGTGTCAGGTTGGCGCCAAAGACCAATCTTTCTAAAATCTTTTTAATAATAAGTTCCAAGATAGATACAAAAGAATATAAATTATCACGTCTAAAATCGTTTTGGATTCTTAAAACATCTTTTACAATTTAAAATATATAATGTATTTAATAATAATATAAAAGTTTGAAAATACTCATCGTAGACAGTTTTTAGTATATCCGGCTACTTCCAGAAATACCAACAAAACGACAAGTAAAACAAGGTTTGCATACTGCTGACTAAATGATGTCGCTAGTTTCCCCTAGATGGCGTTATTAGTAAAAACATAGAACACTAGAGCGAAGTATGTAATTATATGCACGCTAAACAGAAACGTAATCTATCATATTTTGAGCAGGTGTATTAAAATAGTAGTTTATGAAACTGGGACATAAAAAGGTTATTAAAAACATGATTAACATTTTTAATAGAACACGAGTAGTTTAATACCTAGTTATGTATAGTTTCATACACTACTTTATCTAAACTCATGCTTAACAACCTGTTTTCATAATAATCTTGATAAAATTTGTCGTTAGCCATTTTTGATTTTTCTTGTAAAAGCTCGCTCTAAAAGTGTTCGTAATTTTCGTCGTTATTTCCAGAATGTCTGTTGGAGTAAAATTATCATCACCATCACTGCTGTTAGTAATTTTAGGGCAAAATAATACTTTTGATTTGACCCATAAAATCACAGTAAATAATCATTTCCACGTAAGCTATGGCGCCAAAATCCAACAGTCCACCACGCATGTGTACTACGCTTTGCTTTGTGCGCGCCGGCAGCCATAGACAATTGTGACCTCCTTGGTCACGCCGACATATTATTTAGTACGTGTTAGAGAATATAACCTCATTGGTATTTGATATTAAACCTTAGACATGGCTGTTTGGGCTAAGTTCCCTTTGCCTTCCTAGTTAGTATCACATCAGATAAAAAAAGTTTTTTAAATTACAGGTAAGGCTATCATGGTCCTAGATACCTTTGCCTGTCCCTGAAAGGGACGAAAGGAAAAAAAAAAGTTTTTTTTAGCATTATGTTGTTCGGAGACCTATACTATATTTTATTTTATTAATTTTTTTGGAGACGTTCAGGAATAATATTTCCTATGCCAGTAGTTTTGAGTTCGTAATGAGGATTTTACAAAATGAGATAAGATAAAATATTTAACATTAATTTTTAAAGCATATATTTTTTATGTAGACATTTATAAGTATTTGAATTCGAATTATTATAATATGAATAAAAAAATAAAATATTTTTTGTAATATATTTCGGCCAATTTTCGAAACACTTGGGCCGTGGGGCCTCAATACCAATGAGGTTTATCATATAATATTCTCTAACACGTACTTTATAGTAACAATTTATATGTCTGTGCACGTACTAAATAATATTGCGGCGTGACAAAGGAGGTCACAATTTCATTTTATTTTCGGCCTATATTGTCTATGGCTGCGGCGCGGCGGCGCGCGCAACGCGTACACATACGTGGTGGACTGTTGAATTTTGGCGCCATAGCTTACGTGGAAATTATTATTTACTGTGGTTTTATGGGTCAAATCAAAAGTATTATTTTGCCCTAAAATTACTAACAGCAGTGATGGTGATGATAATTTGACTCACCTGACATTCTGGAAATAACGACGGAAATTACGAATACTTTTAGAACGAGCTTTTACAAGAAAAATCAAAAATGGCTAACGACAAATTTAATCAAGATTACGAAGACAGGTTTTAAGGCATGAGTTTAGATAAAATAGTGTATGAAACTATACTTAAATAGGTATTGAAAACCCGCCTACGCTCGTTTTTTAAACTGACACTCGTGTTTTTAATAACCTTTTTATGTACCAGTTTCATAAACTACTATTATCGAATATATTTCTTGCCCTTCTTTTAAGCAAGACTAATCTAATGGGCATCGGTCAACCATCCGGTTAGGCATTATTTTTATTTATGGTTTATTTAGTTTATTTATCAATTTATTTGTTCATTGCATTATGTCTGTATAATATTTTTATTGGTATATTTATTTATTTTGTGCAGCTGCAGGGCCGTATTTTAAGGTGTGGAGGCCCCTGGGCAAGAACGAAGTTAGTTGGGCTTAGTGTTTGAAAACAATTTTGTGTTTTAGCATTACCCGTTGAATTAGTATAGTCACATTTCTTAAAAAAGTAAGATAAAACGAAAAATAAAGTTCTCATTGACAAAGTCAATACAAATAGAAAAAAAACATCGTGAGTCCTAACATCTTTATGCAATTTGCACTTACTGTATTTTTATGTATGGTTTGTTAAAAATGTGTATACGACGAGTAATATATTCGAAAAAATATTTAGTGTACAACATTAAAAACTTGTGGAGGCCCCTGGGCTTTAGCCCCGGTTGCCCTCCCCTAAATCCGGCGCTGTGCAGCTGTACAATTTTACTACATTTTAGTAGCCCAACCTAAATAATTTTATATGTATTTCCCGTATAATAATTGTTTTCAGTTTTGTACAGATTAACTTTGACCTGTAAAAAGTATACTTTATGCATCAATTTTACAAAAATAAATATTTTGAATTTAACAATATTTCAAATATAACAAACTTAATGGTTTCAAAGAGAATGTTTTACAATATAGTTAGTTGACTTTATCTTTCAAATTAGACAACAACTGTTAACTATATTCTACTTGCAAATAGTAACATCCTACACCCTTCAGTCATTACATTACACTAAACATTTGTTTAATGACATAATAGATACTTAGATAGTATAAGATTTTTGCCTAGATTTAAGGAATTTCCTGTTAACTTAAAATTAAATAACAACATTATTTTAGTGCAAATGTCAAGGAATGATACTGCTGACAGTATCAATGTGATATTATTTTGTCAAATACATTTACCTTTACGCGATTATCTCTCTATTGATATTGACGTAGGCCTTGATAAAGCTGTGCACTAACGGACAGAATTTATATTCTTTAAATCCGCTTGGTATGTAACTTCACTGCCTTAAATTAAAAATGGGTGACCTCATATATTATTCTTCCAGAGACCTGAAACCACAAAAACTGTACAACAGCACAAGCCTATACGGTTTGAAGCTGCACTAGTATCTCTTGAAGATTGTTATAATGACCGGTTGTGGTTCTGGGAAAAAAAACATGATCCCCAGAAAACCACCTAACCACAAATGACTTGCCGTTTCAATTTAAGTGGGTTCAATTTTTTATATTGCTGTTAAACCTACAATTTTTTGCGTGGCCAATTGTATGTTACCAGGTCGCAAGTCAGTTCCCACAAAGAATGTTGTGTCCAACGGAGACGTTGAACTAATATATGTACTGATCGTACTTGCATAGACCTTCGAAAAATCATGTTCCTTTGTTTTCCTCATTTCCACGAAAAAAATCTCTTCAACGCGGGTAGAGCCGCGGGCATAAGCTAGTGCCTATATTTTTGGAATTGTAGAAATATCTACCGTCTCATCAATTTGATGTGGGTATGCCATAACGAAGCAATCTAATCCCCGATGAAAATTGAAAAACCATTATATTTACACTTACCTTAAATGTTGGATAATTTTTTTATGTGTCACTAATTTCTATATAAGGTGTAATCAAAATACCTGCCACGGATGAAATAGGAGATACTATTATGTTTATAGATTACAATAATGCATAAATTTCGTACCCCGGAATCGTTAAATCAATTTGAGAAGATAAAGTAGTGAAATTAAAATTTGCTTTATTCTGCATAACGTGGTTCACAAACTACGCGCGTAGTGTAGTTTCGTCAATGAAAACAATTGCTATCTCTTTCTAACTGTTCTGTCAATGAACTCTGAAATCAGCTGACCAGTTCGTAACGTAACTATCTGAATCTATTAGTTACACAATAATACGCAGGCAAAAGCTAAAAATTGCACTTACTTACCCGTTACTGCATTCCACCAAGCTTACTGCAGATAAAAAAACTGACGTAATAAGATGCTTAACTCCCCATCACACTTAAAACAGGCTACGGACAGTCAAGTTAGTGTAAGAATCGCTATGTTTTTGCTGTGACTCGTCAGTCCACAGAATGTTGCGGCGTTCTTCTCGAATCAAATGACAGAACGCGAGGCGAGCCGCGTAGTCCTGTGGCTGCAATTTTTGTACTCTCGTAAAGTGGTAAGGGTATAGCCCTTCCCAATTTAGAAGTTGCCACACGTAGTTGTCGCTCACGTTGAAGACTCTAGCCCCGTCTCTGGTGCTCGCAAGAGGATGACGTCGGAAGAAGTCCAACACTTCCTCTTCTCTGCGTCAACCGGAGGCGGGTCAAAGGGGCCGTGTACACGGCGTCCAGAATGGTATGAGGACTTATTCGCACACCAAACCCCTGCTGGCATAAGTTCGCTGCATGCGTGGTTATGTTATTGCACTCGCGATAGCACCATACCATTTCAACATATTCTTGATTTGAATATCGTCGTCTGGGAGGCATTTTTAACGAATGCAAAAACAAAAGCAAGCGCGTGCGACGAACGGCGTGCGGGTGGGGCAGGGGAGTCTTCGGCCTCGCTTTGACGAACGATGCCGACGCGCGGTATTGTTTGTAAGTTTGCATGAATAGCTTCATTGACGTTTTGCGAAATGAAATGCTGGGTTTTTTTCAATTTCAACGCGCGGTTTTTCCCGTAGAAATCTGTGACAAATGTATGAAGCTGCACGGATGCGCGAACTGATAACAGCGAACTGAGGCACAAACACAAGCGCGTGCGACGAACGGGGTGGTGCAGGCGGGAGGGGGGTAGGCCGTCGTCGGCTTGCGCTTTGATGAATGAATGACGAGCTGCCGGCGCGGACCGGGGTGGCATTTGTTTGATAAATATGGCAACAGTACGGGGTGGCTTCATTGAGTTGCGAAATGAAATGGCGATGCGGCAACAGCTAAGTTACTACGGGACGGTTTCAAACAACTAAATCAATTCAAATTTATACGCACATTTTTTTGTATGAAAAAATTTATGACGTTAGATCAATAAAATATCGTTACTATTCTTTTCTATATACACAATACACTCTCCCATTACAGCCGTGGCAGATATTTTGAGAACACCTTATATATTAATAGACCGTCAGTTAGCAGCACGGAGGAAAGCGTTCATGTTTGGTTAAAAAACAGACACCTTAGCTTGAGACATAATTAATGACGGGTTTATAATACACGAGTAATACGGGTATATTTATGTACCTATATGTACATATTCACCCGTTTCCCATTTCCACTTTGACATAGTAATTCTCTTTAAAGTATTTGTATGTATACTTTGTAAAATTTAGCTTGATTAGAATGACAGACATCGTCAGTTCATCGATGTATACTAAGTATCTATAGGTCGTTGATGTATACGCACTATAAGTAATACTCCCAAGCAACGTTTGAATCAGAAGCGTAACTATACGAGTATATATGAAACAATTAGATCTGTCATTCTAATCAAGCTACAAAGTATATTACTTTTTTGTCGTGAAGATCACATGCCGATTTTTCTGTTTTCCGTAGACCCATACCTAAACAATATTAAATTTTTACAAAATAAAGTATAATTTTAACGTGCTTTTGACAACTGATACAGCTATTATTCAATTTGAGAACATAGTACTTATAAGGTGATAAGGAACTTTAAGAAAAACTGTTCCGTGTATTTATAATTCACAAATTAATTGAGTTCGTGCAAGCATAAGCGGTACAAACATCTGCGCTGGCGGCGTTAACAAGTACTGTGAAGTACGACTACGCGAATATCATACTTACATAATTTATTATTATTATTAATTACAAAATTGTTTTCAATGTAGTAAATATTTAAATAATTAATTAATTTCTATGATTTGTATTATACGTTAGCATTATGTAAGTACCTGTATAAGGACGATCTGTTCTAGGTGCATTAAAACATTTTACGAATGCCTACATTTTGGTAATGATCTGGTTAAATAAAATCCGCTCTCTTGTAACTACTAAAAACAACATTACTAAAAATTTTGTTTTGAATAAAGTTTTCATTAAAATTAAATTATTCATCTCTAGTCTATTCTTCAGTTTCATTCTCAACAGGTGTCTCCAGTGTCACACATATTTTTCAGATCGCTGAATTTAGTTTTGGTGAAGGGCTTTGTAGTTTTAAATTTTTTGAGTACTTTATTTCGTCACTATTTTTCTTCGTCTTTTGCATCTTTTTGCATTTTGTATTTTACGTATATTTTATTAAAGAACAATTTCTTGAATGGAGCGATTCTGATTTTGCTGAAAATTCCGACCTGATATCATTTGAAATACCTATTTGTCGCGAGAATTAGTCATATCTTTTGGAGTTAGTGTGATGCATATTTTGCACTTGATAATAGGCTAATTTCTGGCTAATTGACACACTGTAGCCAATTATAACCGATCTTCTTTAACTGAACTTTATTTTCTATAACTGTAAAGCATGCTATCGATTGTCATCTCCCTATGTCCAGGTAGAAGAATTGATAATAGATAATTTATTTGGATTGTGTCATATTCTTGCAGAACTGGAAGAAATTGTGGATAACAGCGAAAATTGTTCCGTGTTTGTTCTATCGTGCAAAAATCGATGAGAAATTTTACTGTTTCACGTGAGTCAAGCATATGTTTGTACATCTGCAGATCAGTTGAAATTTCGTTGGCACCTCGTTAAACATTTGTCTCTCCCCAGATGAAGCATAAGCCTTCTCTTATGTCATTTTCATAGAAGGACGTACTCGTTATATAACAGCATATTGGCACGATAATAAAGAAACATATCGTCGCCATGTGGTGGGTTCAATAAATTTTGTAAATCAAAGAAAAAACACTGCATGTTTGGCATTGACCTCTCATAAACAACTAGACTCACATCTCGCTCAAAAAGTGTCCGCGATGCATTTTGTCACCGCTATGGGCTGACAAAATCGAATGATAATTTCGTGCAACTGAAATCGCATCTTATGTTAATTTATTACCTCTTAAATTGGTTGAAGATTTTTGTTACAATGCACGTCGCACGTTCGGACACTTTCTGACGAACTTTTCTACAGACTGTGTGTCTTGTTGTTTATGAGAGGTCAATGATGTTTGGATATGTTTTTCTATTTTCTCGGTTAAATTTAAATAAGTTTAATTTAATTTAATTTTAAATTGAAATCTCAATTATCTTCTCACTAACCAAGTAAGTATTTTCTGTTGGTTTTTCTTTCTTATAAATCTGATCTCATGGTTTTTGGATTTAGCGGGCTAATAGAACTTTGAACTACCTTGAGATAATGGTGTGGAACAGTAATTCGGTAACAGTTTGATAAAATTTCTTACACTGGCATCTGTTTTATTAACCAGAATAGTCTTTCCTTACATATTTCCTTTTGAAAAACCGCATTTGCATTTATAAGCGTATAATTTACGCAGCTCTGCTGCAAATCTAGTGTGTTCAGGATTACACTTTGGCTATCTTTTCGCCTGGTTCGTCTACAGCTGGACAATCCTTCCCAAGATTTAGCCACTTTTGGCGATCCTCTTGGAAGAAATGCTCATACACGCTGGGCAAAACCGACGACGCCGCTGCCTTTCACCAGTCTGTTTAATGTAAGGCCAGAAATTGTGGATGGATATACCGCCATCAGTTGGTCTCAGAAATGGTGGGCCACCTGTCTGTGCCTGTTTGAGAGCTGTCCTAAAATGCTAGTAGTCGTGCGAAAAGGTACCAAAAGGACCTGAAGGAATTTGGCAAATAAGAGTTTTCAGAAATAGGTTATAAAATTCATTTTCCTCTGGGTAATTGTATTTATTCAGGTATGTATATTTTCGCACCACCACTCTTATTTAGTTTTGTTTAAATTAACTAATCAAGGCGTCTGGCGCAAAACGAACTAAATGAAAATTTATAATAAAGAAAATGAAATTTTGTTGGTGCATGTACATTTTTTAATGCACTAATCGTTAATATATGATCAATTTAGGGCTATGAAAAGAATTTATAACTAAATTATCCATATTTAATAGTTATAAAATCAAAATAGGTTTCTTAATAATCTTCTACAATTCAAACGGCTGCCATTTTAGCGCACATCAAGTGACGTCACATGATACTGCTCTTGCTTGCGATGTAAGGCGAGTGGCCGGTTTTTTCATTATTTTTGATTAAAACAACCTATCACAAAATATTTGAGGAGTTTTGCATTTGCGTTTCATTTCATCAAAATGTTGTATTTTTTAAATGGAAATAATTACAAAACTATAAAATAAAACAGTTTCCCATGGTCATCATTACATGCTACTAAGTAAATAGAATACAAAAAACGCAATAGTTTACTTATTTAAACCACATGCATATTCTCTATTTTGAAAAAACATCCCTGTGCTTGAATATTATAATATTATTTGGGCTAATGCTGGACTCACTAAATCAGCATTCCAGTCAGTGTAAGTCAGTATTCCCAGCTGAGCTCTTCGACTATAAGTACGTAATATCAATAAAATTTGTAGGGCCGTAGTCAATCGCTTCATTCTTATATAGTTATTACTCATGCCTAAGAAGTTGTAGATTTCCTATATTCTTTTTAAAATCATGACAAAACCGTCATCCCGCTTGTTTAAAGCATTCATGCTTTTGTGCCTCAACATTTTAACGGTAAGTTTTTTATCGACTTACGTCACGTAAAATTGTTTGATCATGCTGAAATTCAGGTTCCTTACACGTGGGTGACCAAACACAATTTTTTATCAACACATTAAGGCGCATAGGCACGCCACCGTTTTAGTACAAAGTTTGATAACCCGTTTCTCTGTTGTTTTTCGTTATAGACTAAAGGTATAGACCTCAATAGTTTAATACAGGCATTTACAAAGTCGCTATGTGGCTGAAATGTTAAATTTTGATATAGGTACAATCTGAGGCAAGAAAACAACTTTGTATATAAATCTGTCCAGCTTAATATCTTTAAAACAAAATTAATATTCAAAATTTTGGCAAAATGGTGCCTTTTAAAATACCAGCACCAGATAATGTAGGTCATATAGTTTGGTCTATTACGGAAAACAACTGAGAAACGGATTATTAAATTTTGTACTAAAGCGGTGGCGTGCCTAGGCGCCTTAATGTGAGTACGTATACTTGTCGAGGCATATTTCCAAAACCACTAAACCGTTATTAACGAAACTGTTTGCACCTGGTTGATTTTCCAAAGGCTTACGAAGAGATTTACCAAAATTTGTAAAGTACATAGGCGTAACTAGGTAAGAGCCAGGGGGCACGCCCCCCCTGGAGTACCGTCTGCCCCGCCCAGAAATACAGGTTTATTTGGTGTAAGAATATAATTTATCCAATTTTAGGTGTTATTTGGTTTGTTTATTTGTTTGTATAGTGATCCTGTTGTATCGAGGATTATCTCTATTTATCTTATTACGATCACATAATCTAGACAAGGGGTTTTTATTGATATCTTCATATTTTTCTCTGAGTCGGCGCCCGGGGCCGGTCCCCCAGGTACAAATCCTAGTTATCCCAATGGTAAAGTACCTGTAGTTTCAAAGTTATACATTACAATACTCAATTGTACTGTAATAGCCAAAGTACTTTTAATATAAATTAATTATAGTATTACAGGCGTGAGTATATGTATGTATATATAGTTCATGCCATGACGTAGTGGTGGCTAAAATAAAATAAAATATATCAATATAATCGATATCATTTAAGTTCAGGTACTTAACTATTTGTTTTCAATATTTATATTGACAGTCTGCGTAAAAATAAAGTTTACGTATTTTTTATTTTGTTTTATTGTGTGTTTTTAATGCTTATTTTCATTTATTATTATTCACTCATTCTAAAAGAACGTAAGTTGCAACTGAGGATTTCAAACACGATGTTCATTGCCAAGGGATTATTAAAAAAAAAACTTGGCATGTTTATGTTCGCAGTCAATGTCAATGACAGTTGATTTTTTAAAAATTCGGAATTAACTTGAAAGCAAAGGTAATTGTTTTTGATATCCTGTGTTTACCAACTTTAATTTTTTTTTAAGAATCTCTTTATTTGATAATGATTTAATTCTGAAATAAATATATCATGTCCAGAAGGCTAATATCTCGAAATGGTTTTTAGTTTTGTACCAATTATTAATTTGTAATGTTGTCGATTGTAGGTGGTAGAGCTGATGCCGGGCTCGACTGTGGGGGTACCACCATCTTACTCGCAAATCCTCCCGAAGTTATTCGGGGGAGAGTAAGAGCAAAATTATTGGTCCCAGGCAATGGTGGGCCATAATCAAAATTATGGCCCACCATTGCCTGGGACCGATGGATGGCGGTATATCCATCCCCGATTGCCGGGCCTTATATAAAATAGATTGGTGATGGGCAGCGGCGTCACTGGTGCAAGGGTTTCGGCACCGCCCTCACCAACCCGCCTGCCCAGCGTGTGTGAGTATGGGCATTTCTTCCAGGAGGACCGCCAAGCGTGGCAAAATCCTGGAAAGGCCTATTTCCAGTAGTGGCCTCCTTTGGAAGTTTATTATAAAATCCTATACCATGTCCTACAAAAGAGGTGCCTACTTTTGCAAGTCTAATTTTTGGAAAAGCCAGTTTATGTTTCTTCCTAGTGTCTATAGAGTGATACTCACGGAGCCTTGGGAAAGCATCGATATTTTTTCTGATATATTTAATAACTTGGTAAATAAATTCACAAGGCACTGTTAAAATATTAATTTATTTGAATTTTTCTCTTAATGAATCCCGGTGCTTCATATTGTAAATAGCTCGAATTGCTCTCTTCTGCAAAACAAAGACTGCGTTTATATCCGCAGTTCTACCCACAGCAACATACCATATGACATAACGCTGTGAAAATAACTAAAGTACACCAATCTAGCAGTATCCTCATCAGTAATTTGCCTCATCCGCCTAACAGCGTATGCGGCTGAACTTAGTCTACCACAAAGGCCTTCTATGTGGGGATCCCACTGAAGACGAGAGTCTATAGTAATAATAATAATAATAATAATATCTTTATTTATCAGACAACATGGATCCATTATGTTAGTAACAATACACTTATTCTATATTAGTAATTAATAACTAAGAGTGATCTTGTCCGATCAATCAGTTTAAACATAAACGGATTGTCGAACCGATCGGATATAACACGTAGGAGGGTGTTGGGGCTGCCCCGGAGTCTGTGCAGAAGCGAGGCAGACTTCTTTTGCCATATGGCATCGAAACCGTCGGTTCGTGCCTCAGCGAACATCACCGACGCACTACAAAAACGCGGCAGCCGCAGCACAGCCCTAAAAGCGTTATTATACTGGATACGCAGAGCATTGTAAGCCTTTTTAGTATAACTGAACCACAGGGCCCCCGAGTACAATGATGTGCAGTAAGCTTTAAATAATGAAATTTTTACTGCATCTGTACATCTGGAGAACCTGCGGGCCAGCATGTTTGCCCGGACTGACAATAATAATGCCTAAAAACTTCGTTTTGTTGACTAACTCTAGCTTGGACCTCTGCAAAAGTAGATCAGCATCTACTTGAATTACATTTGGTAATGGGAATTTTATCCATTTTGTCTTTTTCCCATTTAAAACTAAATTATTCGCAGTGAACCAATCAAGAATCATAGATAGAGTAAAATTCGCATCATCAAGGATATCTTTATGTCTATTAACTTTAAAAATAAGTGACGTGTCGTCAGCTAATAGCACTATCTCAGACAAGTCTTTAATTAAATAAGGAAGGTCATTTATGTATAGTAAGAACAATAAAGGCCCCAATATGGAGCCCCGCGGGACACCCATTGTAACTAATGCTCCAGCTGACTTTACTCTGTTAATATCTACCTTTTGAATTACATCACTAAGGTATGACTTAAATAACGCCAAAGATTTGCCCCTAACTCCATAGTGAGCCAATTTGCATAAAAGGGTTTCATAATTAACGCAATCAAAAGCTTTAGAGAGGTCACAAAAAACACCGAATGCATCCTGCTTTCTTCCCGAGCATCAAATATGTGCTTGACTAAAGCAACTCCTGCATCTATAGTTGACCTCCCTCTAGTAAATCCATATTGTTCACAATGTAGCAACTTATTTAAGTTAAAATGAGATAATAATTGATTTAAAATGATTTTTTCGAAAACTTTACTCAGAACTGATAAAACTGACACTGGTCTATAATTAGAAGGGTCTTCATTGTCACCTGATTTAAAAAGGGGGATCAATTTACTCAACTTCATGAAATCAGGAAAGACACCATCATCTATACATTTATTAAAAATTAAAGCCAAATAAGGAGCTATTAAATTAATGATGGAACTTACAACTTTAACAGATGGACCCCATAAGTCCTCGGTTTAAAAAAAAATAAAATAAAGATTTGAAGTGAGTTTTTGTAGTTTTATACTAGATTTAATAAAAAAATTATAGCTTTAATTTAATAACATATTCATTCGTTTCGAACTTTTCTCTACTTACCTATTTTACCTACAGTTAACTTGTTAAAGTTTTCAAAACCATTACTCAAGTATATTTTCTGCATTATAATGGAAGATATCGGAAGTAACCCTAACAATATTTCATAAAATGGGCAGGGAACAAAAACCATTGGAAATGCTAGTATAGCTCAACTTACGTATTTTTAATTTTACCGATTGATATAAAACATGTTAAGGGGTTTATCCAATTTTGTCTCTTTTCAAATTCATTTTAAACAAATAAATAGCGATGATTAAATTTTGTAAAAAATGTATGTCATATTTCACTCTTTGATCTTAATATTTCGGCCGTTCGATACACGATTACTTACATTTTGTTCGATCCAATTAAATCGCAAACATATGTCTAAACTATGATCTAAATATGATTTCATTTGAGCTGAGGTAAATTAAATATTAGAACATAAAACTTATACTTAAATAAACGTCATGAAAAATGTGATAAAAAACGGCCGTCATATTAAAAACACATCCCTCTAATTCCAAAATTGTAAATGAAAACACCTCGAATACGCCGAAAACAGTCGGGACGAGAAATATCAACACTTTCGCACGTGTATCAAACGATGTTTTTTAATACACCTGCGAAAAATTACATGAAATAATAAAATAAAAGCAATTTTGTTGCAAATCAAAACAGATACAAGTCGACAGAAGAACACGTAGTAGTCTGATTGGCGCCAATCTGTACTACAAAGACCAATGCCTCTTTCTAAAATCTTTTTAATAAGAATTTCTAAAATAGTTAAAATTGAATATAAATTATGACGGTTAAAATTTTAAAATCTAACAAATACAATTTATTTCATAATAAAATATAAAAGTTTGAAAATACTCATCTGAAACAGTTTTAGTTTATCCGGTAAAACAAAGGCTTACATGCTTACTAAATGATGTGGCCGGTTTCCTCTAGATGGCGTCAGTAGTAAAAACAAAAAGCACGAGTGCGAAATATGTCATTTTACGCTCGCTAAACAGGCACGTAATCTATCATATTTTGAGCTGGTGTATAAAAATTATTTTTCGTATTTCGAAAACAGGGTTTACTAATAAGGCTTGTTACATTTTTGACATAGGACATACAAAATTAATAGATATTAGTGTACTTGTTAATTTTAATCCCTCGTTAGGTAATGTCTGATTTAAGAAATAACTAACATGGTATAGTGAAGTTGGGTCTAAAGCCACTAATATTGTAATGACAATTTTACGAACCTAGTAAATTATGGTAATTTTGGTATTTTAATTTATCTATCCAACTAAAATTTATTTTTGCATTAGCTCCGGCGCTTGGAGCGCGGCACCGAACACCGTGCAATTCCTCGCAGACGTCCACATTCGCTGTCACCGCTTCAGCCTTCAGAAACCAGCCTCAGCTAGCTCCGGCTCGTTCGTTGGTGTACTCACCGCACGCTGGTGGCGCGCTCGTTTGACGCTTTCAATTTTTATATACAATCTATGGACAAGCTAGATGGCTGGCTTCGCAAGCCTAATTACCACTACAGTACCGTGTCGGACTTCTACACTCTCACTGATTTCGCGAAGGAATTCTGAATTACAAAATATGCTATCGTTTTAAAGCATTGTACCTTTTATTGGAATACAAACGCACGACTGACAATAAACGAATACGGGTCGGTAACTCGTCGTTACATGAATAGCATGGCGTTCTCTGATTGGTGCAAATGGCCGGTCGCTGTCATCTCGCGCACTCGCGCCAAATCGTGCAGTGGTTATTTTCATGATAGAAGAATTATTATGTATTACTAGCTTTTGCCCGCGGCTCCGCCCGCGTGTTATTCGGTTTAACGACATGCTTTTTTCAGCAACAACTTAGCTTTTCTTTCATTTATTTGCGATGCGCCACGTCTCGTGCGCTTATTGTGTTGGTATTGTACAGTGCAGACCGCATCAAGTTAGACACTTCAGACTTTGTACCTATCTTATACGAGTATTCTTTTCTGTAGGGGCTAATGTCGTACTGCAAGTGTATAGCTTGATGTGGTCTCCACTGCACATACACTTGTGTGTGTGCGTGTTTTTAGCGCTCGTAAAGAACATTGAAATCAAAGTAACCCGTTCTTTTATAGAAATAGTAAAAGCGCCATCTCTGATTTTTCGTGGATATTACGATGAATTATACTACGCCAGCCGAAGTGCACAACACCTATTTTATTACAGCTAGCGGGCATAGTAGTGACATCTAGAAATAATACAGGATTTTGGTTTTCTAGCAGAATGCGTTTTTTTGTATGGAGTTGTCAGTCCTCTCGGTATCAGTTCGTCCATGATTATGTGCTATATACTGTATTTAAACGACAAATACTGACAGGCATAGGGTTACGTACCCAAATACTCGACCAACTCGAGACGTCAGCACCCACGGCTATATAGCTATAATAACTATATATAACTATATTATTCTAGCCTACGCTCGCACTAACTTAACTACACATAAAAAGCGCTTCCCTGTTTTTTAAAATTAATTAATTAATAATAATAATAAAGGTACAACTAATATGCAAAGAATAGATATCCATAAAATATACAAATTAAACAAAGAACAAAAACAAAAAGAAACCAGTCAGACACAACTTAAGGTAACGCCTTCGTTCTCAGTGCAAAATGCACATCATAATATTGTTTCCTTACTTTTGAATAAAAAGTTTGAAAATAATGCGTTTTATAGCAACTTGCGCAAACAACTTGTTAATAGTTAGGTGATCACATGAAAATTATTCAATTTTATGCGTTACATTTTAGACGTTACATTACATTACATTACAACTGTTAACACGTAAGTACGTAATTTTTTTGTGAAGACTTTATTATTAATAAACTATTTCAGAAAGTTGCTTTAAAACACATTTATTGCATACTTTTTATTCAAAAGTAAGGAAAACAATATTATGGTGTGCATTTTGTTCCGAGGTAAAAAGTAACGTAAAACTATTTAAATCTTATATAATAAAATGAAAACTAATTTAAACTATAAATAAAAGTGACAAAGATAAAACAGAGTTGAGGCATGCAATGAAAACAAAGAAGAAACAATTTAATGTCTACCTATGTCGTGGGGTTTGGGGGGGAGGGAGGGGGGGTTTGTGTGTGTCTGATGCCAATATTTTCTTTCTGAAGCGCGGTCAATACATCTCATACATAACTGTTAGATAAGGCTACATTTCACATGAAATTTGTGCGGTAGAATAATCATTCGAATAATCGATTAAAGTGGGTGATGACTAAAAAAAGAAAAAAAAAAGAAGATGGCGCTCGTCCTCGTGTTGCTAAGTAGTACTGATCGATCGCAGTGAAATAAAGTGTATTGTGTTGTGGAAATCTAAATCATTTACGTATCATTATAATTTTTACACCCATCAAGTTTATAATAATCAGAAGTGTGTAGCAAGCCCGTCTACTCATCATCTTGTGAGTGCCCAAAGTGGATATAAGGTCGGTGAAAGTTTTCATTTCAATCGAAAAGTGGGCAATGTGGCTGTAAAGAAAAGAAACTGTAAAGTGAATTGTTACTACCTATTTAATTTGGTTCGTGCTTCGATGAACCTAAAAAATCATCATAAATTATCTTTGTTCATTTTAAACCGTATGTAAAAGTGCAAATTTGGAGCAAGGAGCGTGGTGATTGTGGGTACCTACCCAAATAACGTGATTGTCTGTTTAACAATATTGTACTTTACAATATCTTCGGTTGCAGTTACGTATTACAAAGAGGATACTAAGTTTATTTGAAGAAATTATGCTAAATTTTAAATAGTATGTAGTATTAGTGATTGTTCATTGTGGTTTTGCTATTTTCGTGAAAGTTGTAAATAAAAAAGAATTGTAAAATAGTTTAAGTGGTTAGAGTAAAATCATCAGTAACTATGGGATCTAAGACTTAGAAACGTAGGCACTCAGTGTTGTTGAACAGGGAAATATTATGGCTCAATTAATGATAAATAACCCGTGGACTCACGGTTACACAGCAAACATGAATGTAATACCAGAATAATACTCAAAGTATAAATAACTGGATTCATAAAGTGAATGAATGCGCAAAAATTTACTGCTGGAACAACACGCAAACCTGTCACTATGCCCTACCCAAACTAGCGGGGCTAGCTATACGCTGGTACCAAGGTTTACCCTCATTGCTATTTACATGGGATCAGTGGGTTGACAAACTAAGGTCTGCGTTTCCTCCCACAGAAAATTACGGTGATTTGTTATATAAAATGTTACAGTTACGGTGCAGAGTAGGAAACTCTCTAGATATTTACTACTACGTAAAGATGCTTTTGATTAACAAATGTAAATAACGGGCCAGAAAGCGGTAGGCTGTCTTGTTCATGGAATAGACGACAAATTCATTCGTATGAGTGTGAATGCATGCAGGTTTGAGGAACCGGAGCAACTGCTGTCTTACCTGCGTACGGTGGCTCAAAGCGATGGATATTCACAAATAAGATCTAGAACAATTAATAAGGATAAGAAACCTAATTCTACTCAGGTGACAGCAGGCGCTTCGGAACCTTCAAAAACTGATATTGTTTGTAATGGCTGTGTGAGCTTGGGCATATTCGTTCAAGATGTCCCAAAACTGCGCGGAGGTGTAATAATTGTAAAAGACTAGGTTACGTAGCTAAGGACTGCAGGAGTAGATTGTTAGCATTACCCAAATCTGGTGAAAATAACGAACATATCGCGCTACCTTCAACACAACCTACTCCTACTATTGACAAAATAATGTGCATACAAGCAAAAATTAGTGACAGTGAAAAATATTATAAATCTATCAAAGTTAATGGAGTAGAAAAACTTGCTTTTGTTGATCTTGGTAGTAGCTGTACCATAATCAGAGAATCGGATGCTAAAGAAATTTTTCGTTATTGGAACAGCACAACCGATATCCCTAACCTTAAGGGCTTCGGTAACTCATCGGTCAGACCCGTAGGTATTTGTAAAGGACTAATAACCTTAGACGGTATTGATGCTGAAATAGATTTGGTAGTTGTACCTGACGAGTATATGCGAAATGCAGTAATAATAGGGCAGACATTTACGGAATTGCCCAACATAGTAATACATAAAACTTGTGACAAGTTAATTTTTTACGAAGCTCCATTACCCTGCGTAGAGGTTGGAGTAAAGGTTAAACTTGTACTCGCAGAACAAATAACACTTGAATCTTCTTGTACCTCATCTGTAAGTGTACTCACTACTCTGGTCCTTTATATATACCTGGCGGTTATTGCAATGATGACGAAAATAGGTACCTCGTTTTACCGGGGCTGTACAAATTTACAGACGGCAAAGGATTCTGATGCTAACAAACGTAATGCACAATCCTATCGATTTAAAACAGAATAGTATAGTAGCTAGAGGGTTGACTTTTGAGGAAACTGCTGAACCGTATATCGGACAAACTCAGTTAGCTGTCAGAACTAATACTCAAAGTAACCCCAGGTTAGGACGAAAACCTTTGCCTCTAGATACGCTAAATGTAGGTACTCAATTAAATGGTCAGCAAATGAAACAGCTCCATAAGTTATTACACAATTATAGGGATTGCTTTGCTCTAAACTTAACCGAGTTGGGTGAGACAAACTTGACGGAAATTGTGATTAAGTTAAATGATGATACTCCGATCGTACGTAACCCATACCGTATGTCTATTAAAGAGAGGGAGCAATTAACAGCGATTGTAGATAATTTAGTTGACAACGGAATAATGAGGCCTAGTTCGTCATGCTATGCAAGCCCAATAATCCTTACTAACAAAAAAATGGCCAGAAACGTCTTTGCGTGGATTACCGTGCTTTGAACCAAAATACGGTCAAAGACAAATTTCCGTTGCCCAGGATTGAGGACAACTTAGATTGTCTAGGTGGAAACAATTACTTTACTAGCTTGGACTTAGCGTCGGGCTACCATCAAATTCCTGTTGCAGAACAATGTAAGCACTTGACGGCTTTTGTCACTCCAGATGATTTATACGAGTATAATCGTATGCCGTATGGCAAATGTACCGAGTGTTTTTCAACGTGCCATTAATACCATGATTAAGAATATAGACAACAAGCGCATTCTAGCATACATGATGATCTGCTTATTCCCTCAAAAACCATCGAAGAGGGCTTGTTTAGTTTGGAAGAAGTGCTAAAGCTGTTAAGGGATTCTAAATTGACGCTTAATATAGATAAATGTGCTTTCTTTCAAGAACAGATAGATCACCTTGGCTACGAAATTTCAAATAAGGGCATACGACCAGGAAAACATAAAATTGTGAGCGTTGAAAAGTTTCCTATACCACGAAATGTGCATGAAATCCGTCAGTTCGTAGGGTTGGCAAGTTATTTTAGACGTTTTGTTGAAAACTTTTCAATAATCGCGAGGCCCTTCGCAGTCCTAACAAAAAAAAGTGAACCATGGCGATTCGGACCTGATCAACTGAAAGCCTTTCAAGAATTAAAAGAGAGGCTAATTAGTAGACCCTTATTGGCCCTCTTTGATCCGCGGGCTAAGTTGGAGGTACACACGGACGCCAGTAAAGTCGGGGTGGGAGCAATCTTGCTTCAAGATGGTGGCATAGGTCTTCAGCCTATTGCTTATTACAGTCGTCAGACTCCTCCGGAAGAACAAAAGTTTCATTCGTATGAGCTCGAGACCTTGGCTGCCATCACAGCTCTTAATCGGTTTCGATTGTATCTTTTAGGTACTCGTTTCAAGTTAGTAACCGATTGTCAGGCAGTAAACAGCACAATGACAAAGAAGGACCTCGTGCCACGTATAGCTCGGTGGTTTATAGCGATGCAAGAATATGATTTTTCAATCGAATACCGTCCGGGTACAAAAATGATGCATGTCGATGCGCTTAGTCGGATGCCAGTAGGTACGGAAGCACCATCGAACAGAGATGACTTGGCGGTTTTAGGCATCGAAATCAGTGAAGACTGGTTGCAGACTGTTCAACAAGCAGATACAGAACTTCAACGCATAATTGACATCCTAAAAGATCCAGACTTGAATAATGTTATTGATATAAAAAATTATTTCACTGTTTAAAATGGCAGACTGTACAGAGTTATCAAGAAGGGCGATGAAGTTAAACTCTTATGGGTAGTACCAAAATCAGTCCGATGGCAAATACTTAAAATCAACCATGACGAAGTGGGCCACTTTGGGTTTGAAAAGACGTATGAGCGGGTTCGAGCGGTTTATTGGTTTAAAAACATGCGTCGGTTTATAAAAAAGTATTGTAAAGCTTGCCTGCACTGTGCTCACAATAAAGTGCCCGGTGGGCCTAAGGAAAGAAAGCTCCACCCAATCCCAAAACCAAATAAACCTTTCGATACTCTCCATGCTGATCACTGTGTCCCATTTCCTCAAAATAGGCGTGGAAACTGTTATATATTGGCAATCATGGACTCGTATTCAAAGTATATATATACATAAAACCGGTTAAAAACTGCAAAACTAAAACGACAGAAATGGTTATTGTGATTTTTGTGATTTGGGAGTCCTACGTGACAATAATAGTCCCGGCTGTTGGGTCCTGCGTGACAGAAATGGTTATTGTGATTTTTGTGTTTCGGGAGTCCTACGTGACAATAATAGTCCCGGCTGGGTCCTGCGTGACAGAAATGGATGTAGTGATTTTTGTGATTCGGGAGTCCTACGTGACAATAATAGTCCCGGCTGTTGGGTCCTGCGTGACAGAAATGGATATTGTGATTTTTGTGATTCGGGAGTCCTACGTGACAATAATACTCCCGGCTGCTGGGTCCTGCGTGACAGAAATGGATATTGTGATTTTTCAAATTCGGGAGTCCTACGTGACAATAGTAGTCCCGGCTGGGTCCTGCGTGACAGTTGATGAATATAAATGTATGTGGCTACACATCGGGAGTCCTGTGTGACGATGAAGGTCCCGGCTGAGTCCTGTGTGACATTTGTTGGATATAAATGTAAAGAACTTTGGGTGACACAGTATATTGCAAGATATAGAGAGAGATATCGAGCAAAATGAAATAGATAGAAAAAAAATAAATTACATGATCATGTTAATTCAGCATTGTATTTGTACTTAGTAGAGGTTAATATGGATGTAATTTATTTTGAGACCAAACAGAACACATTATGTTTTTAATTGTTGGTGGGTAATTGTTATTGATAGAAAATGGTTTGAAGAATTTAATATTTTGTTCAGGCGAAAATGTTTTTTCTTTAGTATCTATTGTATTAATTTTCAGATTAATATTTGAATATTGTACTAATTAACGTATTTGACGTACGATAGCTTACGCGAGGACGCGACCTATTGTCAGAATTGGCCGAATGTTAGATAAGGCTACATTTCACATGAAATTTGTGCGGTAGAATAATCATTCGATATGAATAATCGATTAAAGTGGGTGATGACTAAAAAAAGAAAAAAAAAGAAGATGGCGCTCGTCCTCGTGTTGCTAAGTAGTACTGATCGATCGCAGTGAAATAAAGTGTATTGTGTTGTGGAAATCTAAATCATTTACGTATCATTATAATTTTTACACCCATCAAGTTTATATAACTGAGCAATTTCGAGAACCACAAAGCAAAGTTTATTAGCTTGCCAATTTATGCCCATTATTATTCCTATATACATCCGCATGTTAACAAATTATATATTTATGGATTCAGGATGGCCCATATCAGAATTACTCATCATGATTTTGTTTGAAGAGAGATATTTTGCTGAGAAATGATAACCTCAAAGAAGAATACGACTATTTGGAATTTTAATCTACCACAACACTTCAATTTCACAAAGCAATACACAGATAATTAGTTCTTAATTTAAGTAACTCAAAATTGAATCAATCACAATCACTTTATGATTTAGTTGGAAGATCACGATTCGTCGCGGACTTAGTGCGCCGGCCGTTCTTGACGATCCAAGATGGCTCCGCTCCGACGCTACCATAGATACGACGCTTCGCTAGAGTGGAAAGTGTCCGAACGTCTTCACTCTTCTTCCGATTGTTTCTCTATGCAGTAGGATTCTCTATGTAGTAGGATGCGCCGTCATATTTTTATTTTTCTTCTTTACTTCTGTTCAAACTTTGCAAACATTTAAATTATGGTTAAATTTTTGTTGTTTAAATTCGTTATAATTAAATTTGAATAACTATTGTGCCTGTTGCATTTTGCTGTGAATTTATTATCGTATTGTTACGAGCTGAGGTTCGGGATAAATAAATTTATACAAATTCGCACCAAAAACACTGACTGTACTTTATTTGAAATAACACTCACTAGGACAACACAACTTTATACTACACTGATACTAAATTACTGACTGAACTATCAACTGGAATCACTAATTTGACCGGACTATATTCGCACTGTATCGTAAACCTTTCACTTTACTTTTTCACTTTCTTCTTCATAAGAAAGAACTGAACTGCCCGCAATTCGCTCCGCCTTATAAAGTCTGTGCACGCACCTCCAGTTGCTACCCGAATCTTCTAGACAGGACCGGAGGATATGATCTTTCTGGATTCAACGCGTGTCGATAATCCCAGTCTCTGTCAAAAACTCCAGCCCCATATGTTCGTCCCCCTCCATCCGCGAACACTCTCTCTCGCACCAAATCTGCATTAACGTTTGAGCAAATTTAATCAGTCAATGCCCAGTTTCCACGGCATCTACCCACAGCAACGAAAAGTTGTGATCTTGCTTCGGAAGCGCGCGCACGTCGCCCGGCGGCGAGTTTACAAAGGTTAAATAGTTTATACTATTTGAGTCACGGTCCCGACCATAATTGATTAGTTTTTGTCTGTGCTAAAAAGGTAACAAAGTCTAGTCTATTAAAGTAGAGATTATTACTATAATAGCATAGGGTTTGTAAGTGTTCATTTGGCTACATTAACGCGTCAAAAAACCTAGTCTGACACAAATAGATTAGCTTTTGTAAGATGTTAGAGATTTACAAAACCTAGTCGAGTACTGTCATACTTGCCAGCATCTTAATTATCGCGATCGTAGCTAACTTCACTTATGTTGTGATCTTTAAAATCGATGTGTTTAAGTTGTTTTAAGGCTATAAACTGTGCACAAACAATAAAAAAAACAAATAAATAGAAGGTTTTAATGCAATAATTTACATTAAATACGATCATTCTCATCAAATAAAAGTTGCCCAAGCATATATAGGTATGCGTGGGAAACTTTTATTCGATGAAAATTAATAATGTTACCTATATTATTTATTATATTAGTCATATTACAACATCTAGGTATTTTTAGAATAAAGAAAAAAAAGTGCTATAATTCAATCTGAAACATGCAACTCAAAATTTAAAAAAAGAAATTCTCAATACTGTAATAAATAAAAACTGTAATACTGCATGCGGCAATCATCTCCTTAAAATAAAAAAAAAGTAATTAATACTATGCCAATAATTAACTGAGATAATTAACCGTATTATGATATTATAATATTCATTATTGTTTTATATTGATAAAAATAATTATAATCATATACACGATCAGAGTGTATATTGCAATAAAAGCTTGATGAGAAAGTCACATACTTCTATCAGCAATGAATGGACGTATGCAAAGTATGGATGAAGAGACGAAGAAAGATCGACAAGATTCAATTAAAAATAACAGAACTGCAAGAACAAGACACAAAATTATTGGTTACTGACAATCCTCTAATTTTTTGTTTAATTAGCCTAATAATTTTAAAATATATATATTTTTTCCGTTTTTAATTTGAATGTTAGTACCTACTATGGATTTAATTTCTTATGTGTTTGACACTACCTGTAAAAAAATCCCTGTTGTGTTTTGTAATGTGAGCGCAAAAGGACAGGCAGAAAAACAGCGTTGTGCAGCTGTATGTCTGCAACTCGCAACACAAGCCGAGTCTGTCCCCCTTCGTCATTTCTTTTAGTTTTTATGTTTTATTCCTTGTATTTTTCGTGTGTGAATGATGGGTGACGAATAAATTTATTTTCTTTCTTTCTTTCTTCTTTCTCTAGTTAAAGATCTTGTGACTCCCAAGATAACTTATACCTAATATAGAAAATAATGAACCTAGTTAAAAAAACACGAATTATTACAGAATATGTTTCTATGCCATAGTAAGACTAACTAACATTTTTCAATTAAATTTCTTATTTATTAAAGTAAGCTTATATTTCTTCACTAACCACGTATAACCACATAAACCAAATAGACTGTATCAGACTAGCATTTGCTAACGTAATGTAGCTATACCATAAATATCATCTCCAAGTCTATGCGATTTCAGTCAATTTCTTGACTATAATTAGACTTTCTTGACATTTAAGCCCAGACAAAAACTAATATATTATAGTCTGGACCGTGACTCAAATGGTATTGAGTTTCTTACGAAATTATTTACGAGTTTGCATATGCCTTTGACCTCCATTACGTGCAATGGGACTCCGTAACAGTATGCAATGAAAAACTTGATTTTGCAGTTTTGCTTCATATACTTTGTAGGAACTGATAAGTTTACAAATTTTTTATTAAATCATGAAACTTATTTACTTATATGGTACGAAACCCTCAGGTAAACTCCTACTGGCAATTGACCGGCTTTATTCATACAATATTATTAATAGTTAGGCATAAATAAGTAAACATTAATTAATAGTAATTTTAACCCCAAAGTCTGTATATGAGCATACTTTTTGATTGCTATATTATTATCAGGAAAACGCCCGAGGTCTTAACTTGGACTCTGAAACATTTTAATTACTTATCTTTCGATGTTGTTGTTGGCTTCTGAAGGAGCTGTCTCTAAAATTGTCATTTAACTTTATTTTAATTAGGAGCTATAGGGAATCTTTGAATTTTTTCTCCCAAATGAAATAGGCTACTAGGAAAACACCGTTATAATGTTTCCAGATTTGTTCCAGATGGATCAATCATGACCAAAAAAAGAAGTATTCTTCTAAAATAAATGATGATAAATGTGTCAAAATCGGTATTTTTTACTTAAGGTGGCCCTTCCCGCTCAGCAGCCATAAAAATGCTTTTGGTATTTGTGACGTTCTGTTGAGTCTTATCTTAATGAAACTTTGCACATATCTTCAGATAGGTTTCCCTATCTCTGACGCAGCACTCCGACCCATCTCTCATCGAGAGGTGCATGATGGCGAATTTTTCATCCGAGTAAAATGGTTTCAGGTAAAAACTGTTTTCCATGAAACTGTACTGTGTTATAAAAAAGTGTTTTAAGTGAACCGCGGTGTGTCTCGTTTTTTTTTTAAATTTTATTATAGCTTCAAATTGTACAAATCATTATATTACACTTTGCATAAAAACGAGGCAATATTCACGATATCTTGACAGCTAATATGATGATGTATCATCAGATTTAGCTTTTTGGGCTTCATAGGTAGGTAAGTAGTTAGATGTCGCTACATAAAACTAATTAAAAAATATATAAGGTCCTACAATAATAAGTGAAAATAATACTGGCGTAGACTATGTATCGTTCACCGAACACATTCAAATAGAAAAAAATAATATTTGTTATCAAAAAATTTTTTCACTTCCCAATACAAAGTGATTGAATCAGGTGAGTAAATTTCTATAGAAAGTTGAAAAAAAAAACTAGAGCAAAAAATTTTTTTTCTTTGGAATGTATTCTATTGGGGATACTCTATCAACCCTTAAATTTTTTTCACTTTGAATTGTAGGACCTTATATACAAAAAACTGAGCTGTTGACGTCACAAACACTTTTTACCTTTTCTATGGAGATTTTAGCGGGTTGAGGCTTCGTATTTCCGTAAAAACGCCTGTGACGTTACTCATATCATGATCGGTTAAAAAAACGATTACAGGGTTACATTACAACAAACAGCCGAAAACAAAAAAAAAAGAATCTTAAAAGGCGCGATAAGCTCATTGCGTTGATTTTGGTTTTATTATTTTGATCAATATTAGTGATGTGATGACATATTGTGGATTAAATCGTCGTGCTGTAACCTGTGCAGCGCTTTGTCAAATGGAACTAAAGTGCAGGCAGCAGTGCTTTTACGTGTGTTTGTTCATACTGCTGTGATCGCGCTAAATAATAGGTCGGGGAAAAAGTTTCTTCGTATTTTATATGAAAATTCAAGACACATTTTTTCAAAGTTTATTTACATTTAATTATTTTAAATATGTACCATTTTGTTCAATAACTTGTTGCCATCTTGTAGGTAGTGACATAATGCGGTTGCTATAGAAATTTTGGGACTTCTGATCAAAAAAATGCGACAAGTAGTTTTGACAGTCCTCTCTTGATGTTAACCTTACATTACCTAAAAAATTATGAAGAGAGCGAAATAGGTGAAAATTTGAGGGTGCAAGGTCAGGGTTATATCGTGGATGCATTAACATTTCCCAACCCAGTTCTCTCAATTTTTCCCGAGTGGCCAAAGATGTTTGTGGTATGGTGTTATCATGATAAAAGACCACACCCTTTCTGTTGATCAATTCCGGTCGTTTTTTCTCAATTTATTGCTTGAGTCTCATCAGCTGTTGGTAGTAGAGATCCGAATCGATGGTTTTGCCCGGCGTTAAAAGCTTATAATGAACGATGCCCGTCTAATCTCACCATACACACAGCATCATCTTATTGCCTGTTAATCCGGGTCTTCAATTCAATTCAATTTCAATTCAATTTATTTATTTCAGTTGTAACACAGCGCACAAAACACCAAAAACGTCACAAAGGTGGATCTCACAAAAACACAATACAAGTAAAAAAAAACAGCAAATAGTACAAGATATCGGTACATTATGAAATATAAGTATAGGTATATTATAATTTATCATTCATTCGTCGTTCTAGTATCCTTTTAAACGTATTCATCAAGTACGCTATCGCTGATACAAACAAGTCACACTGTGGTGCCTCGGTTAGCAGAGAGTTGAGCAGCGCCAGCGCACGCGGCACTGGTGATTCACCGTGTGAAACTGTGCGGGAGGCTGATGTCGCGAGAAGTTTGTGGTGGCGCGCTCGGGTGTAGTCGTGAGTACAAACAACGTGACTATTTTACTAAGAAGATCCAGGCAGTCGATTTTGTGTCGAATCAAATTAATTGTAAATTTAATAAGGGTTAACGACCTTCTTAATTCAAGAGAGTCGTAGCCTAACTGGCCCTCAAGAAATCGTGTAGGGTATAAAAAAGGGTAGAAAATGTATCGTCTTTTAAAGAGGCTTCTAAGAAATCTTTTTTGGACTTGTTCCAGGAAGAGAATGTATTTTTTCTCGTGTGGGTTCCAAACCACTGCATTCGTTTTAAGTATGCTACGGACTAGGGCAGCGTATAAGGTACGAGTAGCTTGGATGGACAAAGATTCAGTATTACGAAGTACAAACCCAAGCCTCTGGTACGCAGTAGCAGTTACCTTCTGCACGTGAGGGCGGAACGTGATCTCCGGGTCGAACAGTATGCCGAGGTCCCGCACCTCCATGACCCGCGTCACTGGTGCATCCCCGAGCATGTACTGGTGCTGCACGGGAAAATGGGACCTGGTGAAGATCATAACCTCACACTTACTGTTATTAAAAAGAAGTTTATTATTAATACTCCACTGAAGCACTGCGTCAACATCAAGCTGTAACTCAGTACAGTCATTAGGTGAACTAATAATTTTAACTATCTTCACGTCGTCAGCAAACAACAGAACCCGGGAGCGTCGGACTACGTCAGCTAAGTCATTAATAAATAAAACAAACAGGAAAGGTCCTAAGTTTGATCCCTGACTAATTCCCGACCGCGTATGATAACTGTCAGATAGGTAAGGTCCGTACTTCACAAACTGTCTTCTACCTCCCAAGTAGCTAGAAAACAGTCTAAGAAGGCCAGGCACGAACCCCATTTCACCTAACTTTAATAAAAGGACATCATTATCAACGCGGTCCAAAGCTTTTTGGAAGTCAAGGTAGATGACATCAACCTAGTGCCCTGAGTCAAGTTCCTTTGACAGGAGATCAACTAACTCAACCAAATTAGTGGCCACTGACCGTTTAGGTAAGAATGCATGCTGTGCACTGGTTATGTAAGGCATACACCATACACTGTGGTAGAAGACGATCATTGATCACCATTTCGAAAACTTTATCGCACAGAGGTTCGCGACCGGCCTGTAGTTTTCCACCATCGTCTTGACTCCTTTTTTAGGTATAGGGGTGACCCTGGACTCCTTCCAAGTTTCTGGATACGCACCAGTAACAATTATCAAATTAAAAATGTACGTGATGGGGTTAATAAGTTCGTCTATGCATGCCTCTAGAACGTAAGCTGGCAACATGTCAGGACCAGCAGAGGTTGTCGGCTTTAACTTTTTAACGGCGCGTCGTATCTCATCAGAGCTGAGCAATGTGATAGCGACACGTCGTGCGCCGGCGGCGGAAGTCGTGGAGCTCGCAGGCTCGGGGTCGAGAATCGGCTGATCAGGTAAGAAAACGGACTGAAAGTGGGTGGCAAATTCAGCAGCAGCATCTGCACCGCGGTACTCGGAGTCACCTCGCGTCACCATGGTCTCAAGGCTAGCCCGACTACGTAGCGTATTAACATATTGCCAAAATTTGGTCGGATCCTTATTCAATTTAAAAGATATGTCCTTAGCGTAATTTTTATTAATTATCAATATCACGTTTAATTTTGGCGCGAAGACGCTTAAATTCAGCATAGGCATAAGTGTCCTTACTTTTAATCCAAGCTTTGTGATATTGTACTTTTAATTCAATGTCACGGATGATTGCCCCCGTGTAGAATACTGGATAGGTACGACTACACGAAGGCTTCCGTATTTTCTTTGGAATACAGTGGTCAAATATTGTATACATATGGGAGTAGAATTTATCCAATACGTCATTAACGTTATTTATCAATAATAGTTCATTCCAGTTTGCATCGCGAATAAGACAATACAGGGAATAAAAATCAGCATTAAAAAATTCCAATCTATCTATCGTCTATATTGGATGGATTCATAAATTGTACCTGTTTGGCGAAATTATACTTGACTTTCACCAACAGTCATCATCACCGAGATCCATGCACTGCACTGACACTGCACCGCAATCCGGGCCCGTCAACACCACATCTAACATTCTGTCGTTCATATTAATCACGCAGTTATACTCTTCAAAATTACAGATAATTTTAAAACAATTAAAATAATAGTTGGTCGTATTTTCACTAGCACTGTTCATATTTAAGTCACCAAGTACAAGAACTTTATTACTTGATTGACGGGAACACAAACGTTCAACGCTGTCGATCCAGTGTGTGTATACCTCGTCCTTAGACTTTGGTGGTATATAAACAACGTTTATGTACACATAATGTTCATTTATCGCAAATCGCGCCCATAAGTCCTCGCCGGTGTCTGTCTCGTACTGTGGGAGACGCTCCAAGTTGATGGACGAGCGATACAGTAGCATCACCCCACCACCCGCCCCACCGCGATCCCTCCGCATGATGGACCAGTCCCCGCAGCAAACCTCGGCATCGTGGAACGAAGGATCCAGATTAGTCTCGGTTATGGCTATCAGATGGATGTTATCGTCTATAAAAAGAAGGTTGTTTCTCCAAATTAGTAATTTTGATCTTAGCCACCTTACGTTTTGATAGTAGGCAGTTAACTTAAAAAACTTAGATTTATTTATTTGAGTTCGAGTCTTCGGGCCGTGGTCTTTCGAGTCGAAATAACCAGCGTTCCACTGAAAACCCTGAAGGCCAAAATTCTCGAGAGAGGCATTCATCAATCATGACTTCCGGAACTCCTATCTTGAAGGAGCAGTAGTCTACGTTTCGCTTGGGTATAATTTTAGAAGCTGTGTACTGGCTATTTTCTTTTTTCTGCTTCAAATAGCTGACGACCGTTTCCTCGGTGGTGTCGGTTCTTGCGCCCCAGACATGTAGGTATTTTAGCCTATTCGCAGCGCACATGATAGTGCTGGCTACTCCACTGCCGCGGATTACATGCCGTTGATGACGGTTGGTAATCTTACGGGTTACGGTGGACCAGCCTTCCTCAGTTGGTGAATTCGAACTGCGATTTTTATTTACAGGTAAAGGGTCATTCGTATCCATAGTCTGCTCATTTTTAGCAGGCTGGGGTGAAGGTGATTTCTTCCCTGTTTTGTTTACAATGGCGCCGCCGCTAACGGCGCACACGGCGCTCTTATTAGCTTGTTTAGCCGCTGCACGAGTTTGCACGACCGATGACATTACGGCAGTTGGCTGTTTAGTTTTAGTCAATGTACTTTTCGGCTTATTCGAAGTTGATGCAGACTTCGATTCTGTTTCCGTCTCGCTCACACTCACCGCCTCTGATGCCAACGTAAGAGCGACATCAATGGCACGTCGACGCGGAGATGCTTTCACACATGTCGGGCACTGTACACTTTGTTTACCCTCAAGCGATTTTATTATAAGCAAACTTAACTCCGAAATTTGCACTTTTAAGGCACTTATCTCATTATTTTGGGCACAAACTTTAGCTTCAAGGCTTTTCAAGCTGTAAACGAGCTCAGCACTATCACTTTCCTGGGCGTTAGTTGCCATTTTTCAATTAAAATGATTAAGTTTGTCTCAGGTGGACATGTTACGTGTTTACGGAACGAAACGTCGCGCGTATACATAATCTGTGGAGCTTGACCGCCCTTTGACCATGACCTGACCTTTTTTTCGCACGTTCTTGTCGTAGGTGATCCACTTTTCACCAGTATCAATCTCTTCAAAAATGCCAAATACAAACAGTACGACCAAAGAAACTTTATTACAACTTGATGCATAGAAAATACGAAACAACTTTTTCCCCGACCTATTATGTATCGAACCTCAGTCTATAAAACCTCAGCCCCCTATATTATATTCTGGACCTGCCCCTATTACATTTTTTACGATTTGAACCTTTATCTGTACTAAAAAGACATAGCTGCACTACCTACAGCGTTGTCGCGTCAAGACAAGTGTCGATCAACGCATGTCACCAAATGTCATTTAAAGCGATTCAGATATTAATTCAGTTTTATTCAATCAATGCCGTTTGTAATCATGTTGTACGAAGATCGTACTGATAAGGACGTTAAGTTCACCTGTGGGAGCTCTTAATGCCTTGATTTAACACTGCTTTTGTCGATCTCAAGCCATAATAATGAACTTTACAGGCAAATGGCAATTACAGGAAAGCCTTTCATGTCAACCCTCATTCTGTTCAGCGAAATGAAGGCAATTTTCTAATAAAGGTACATAAAGGGCTCTTTCCAAATATTAAACGAGAAATGTTTATTCCGTCTCACTTTTAGGGATGACATTCTTGTATACACAGGCTTTTGTCGTTTATTTGGTTTTCAAAGAGATTTGGTGCTTAGATACTTAAAGTGGCCTTGATCTGTTTACTAGATTTCAGTTGTCTTCGTATTTCATTTTTGTATTGTCGTGATAGTGCAACCTAGCACGAAAAATGTCGGCAAAAGCTGAGCTAAAATTCTACTACCATTTGACTACCAAAACTTTTTGCATACGCACCAGCATGAAAGTCAAAAGGTTGCAGGAAACATACGAGTAAGATAGGTTGCAGTGAACATACTCAGAAAAGTTTAGCTAAATAGTGACTGCCGAACATTTCATGCGTGTACAGCATCTATCGATCCTACTCTAAATTATTGCTGTATTGAAAAACTTTTACTTTCTTTAATTTTTTTACTTTTTGCTGTACTTGTGACACTCCGCACTATTATTTACATAATAATAATCAAAAATATAAATAGAATTTCGTTAATACGGACCTTCGACACCGGAAGTGTCGTTAGTTATTGACATTGTTGTGTAAGGCTTTTCCGATGAAATTTCCCGTGAAGCTCGAGGCTGATTGACGTTTCAACAAGAGGGATCGGCGCGGCGTTGTCTGAGAACTGTAATGAACTGACAGGATACAGGGAGTACGTGAGCTGGAGATCTATCGACCTTTGACACCTGCTCATTAGCTTTACGTTATCGAGAATAGGGTACAAACGAATGCCTATGAAAGCTACTTTATACAAGGTGAAATTTATTCAAACGACCACTTTTTTGTGGATCTTGAAGGTTTGTGTATCTGCGCAAAATTTTTTTTCAGGATGTTAAGTATCCGTAAGCGAACACAACCGTACATGTTGAGTGGTTACGAAACGATGACTGTGCAATAATAAAAGCACACGAAAACGGCGTGGTTAAATTTGGCATAAAAATTGCGCTAGTGGTGTGTCTGTTGCTACACCTCGTCTCTTTGCGTGCGTGATCCGCACGTACCGCGCACGTGAGACGAGCTTCGTCGGTGCACCACGAGCCGTCAAGTTTTTATCTAAGAATCTAGGATCGCTTGATGCAATGTAGGGATTGTTTTAATTCATTTCTCCCTGTCACATATTTCTGCTTACGAGCTTCAAACTTCACAATAAGGTTCTCTGTGGTTGACTACACATTCTATAAAAATTGGTTGGTTGACTTAATTCCATTATTAATATAATATAGGCTGGAATTAAGTCAACCAACCAATTTTTATAGAATGTGTAGTCAACCACAGAGAACCTTATATATAGGTAGTATTATATTAGGTTTACTTATAGAATGTGATAAATCAAGAATCAGTTGTAGATTTATAGCAGCGGTTGTTCACTGTGCAGGAAGCTGGACTCTCAATCTCGAGACGTGGATTCGAATCCTGCACGGGGTCGACCATGCACCAGTGAATAAGCTTTCAAAGGTGAACTCACCACTTGGTGAACGGTGAAGGAAAACACTGAGAGGTAAACCAGCTGGCATACCCTAAAATCCGAAATACTCGAAGTACAGACGCACGTCCCTATCACGTTGGGCCGTAAAAATGGTCGGTGAAGAGGGGGTGAGCGAGTGTTGATTGCCAATGACAGTTTACATACGGATACGCCTCTGGGATTCCCCTGAGGATATACGTCGTGATGATATCTTTTATCTATATAAGAAACGGGAAACCCCAATATTTCATCTGAAACCACCTATATTTTCCATCTAACCTAGATAACATAAAAAAATATTTACGCATCTGACCGCCTTAACAACGAACATCAGTCTGGCAACTATGGTTCTTATCGAAACAGATCTAGTGACATTTTCAGTTGCATCAACTAAATGGACAGGGTTGAACTTTGTTGAGTTGAATAAGAGGCTTCGAGGAACATTGTTGACGCACTCCGTAGTACATGATCGGAATAAAAATATTCGTCCAATTTTGCTGATGCCCTATCTCCTCAGGGGCCAAGCTCCACTTTCTCTAAGATCTTAGCAAATAAAAAATATCGCGGAAAAGTTTCCCACCAAATTTTTAGGTGACCTATTAAATGCGTGCGGTATAAGTATTAGATACGTATATTGTTATACGCATTATGGTCTTCATTTCAATTTTCCTATCAAAAATTATTACTGCCGCATTTGCCCCTAGTGTAGAGTTATCACTTTGGGACAAGAAATATATTACAGAAAGACCCTTTCTCCTTCAAACTAATGACGGGAAAATTGCCCAACAGCAGTGCGTTTAATTGCTACATTGAAGGCCATCTACTTCCCATTTAACTTCACGTATAAAAACTTGCTGCTGTGAATTACATATTTTTTGGAAAGGTACCTCTCTGTGTAATTTTTTCAAGTATACAAGAAACGAAAATCAATTATTTTTTAATTTTATTACTCTGCAAGTTCCTGTAAAGTCAAATTAAAACAAGCTGTTATCTTTTCTAAAAGTGCAGTGGTAGAGCTGGTGCCGGGCTCGACTGTGGAGGTACCACCATTGCAAACCCCCCGAACTTATTTGGGGGAGAGTAAGAGGACAGTTCTCAAACAGCACTTCGTCACTTCACAACTCACTGATGATAATCAAAACCTCAAGGGTACTTCCTGAAATCCTAGAGAGCTGAAATTTGGTATGCTGGCTAGGATTAGCACACAAACAACAAATAAATTAAGAAATCTGTAACTTTCACCCTCCAAACCTCCGGTTCTGTATTATTAAAAAACTATATTCCCAACTTCCAAAAGTCCCAGAAATCTGAAATTTAATATGACGGCTACTATTTGCACATACCCACCTAAAATACTGAAATATCTGTAAATTTTACCCTCCAACCCCCCTCCTCATACAGAGGTCAAGGCAAAAAAAACAAGGCGCTAAAATTCTTGCGCCAGACAAATAATACACCCTCTTGAGTAAGGAACCCATTAGGGTTCTTTTAACATAGGTAACACTAAAAGTTTCCGGAACTGGCCACTTATTTAAACAATATTTAAAAATTTATTGCAACATTTGAAAATAGAACTCTTTGGCTGTAGAATGCAGTTTGTGTCATCTGACTGTCTTTTGTTTTTACCTTGTGGCGCCATTTAAAAAATTGTGTGTCTGCATCAACATGGATTTAACTCGGGAAAATTTTCGTAGTATGATTTTCTACGATTTTAAGTGTAATTTGACAGCTCAACAGAGCATCGCTCGGCTTGAAACAGCTTTTGGAAATGAAGCACCATGCAAGACGACTGTTTATAGCTGGTTTGCAGAATTCAAGCGTGGTCGTATCAATCTCAGTGACGAATCTCGCGATGGTCGGCCGTCCACCGCTGTGACCAACAAAAACATCGATGCTGTGCGCCGTATGATTGAAACAGACAGGCATGTGACCTACCATGAAATTCGCGCATCCTTAAAAATAGGCATGAGTCAAATACAATCAATCCTACACAAACATTTGGGTGTGAGAAAGCTGTGCTCGCGGTGGATCCCACACTACTTGACCGAGGCTCAAAAAACGGACCGCGTCACTTGGTGCAGTGCCATGCTTACCAGATTCAACGAAGGTGCGTCAAATTTGGTGTGGGACATAGTAACAGGTGACTAAACATGGATTTATTGCTACGATCCCAAAACAAAGCAGCAATCGAGCGTATGGGTCTTTCAAGATGAGCGCGACTTCAACTTGATCGCGGTATTTTTCCTGTAATCTTTACATAATCAATTATTAACTTTTTATGTATTTTTCGGTCTTGTTTTTTTTATGGAGACCACCCTTACTAGTTTTAAAAGCAAACATAAAAGACTGCTAGTCGAGTTTGCAGCCTGCACAGTCAAGAAGTTTGTAGATAGATAATGGTACTCACTCGTACTTTAAAAATCTTTTCGACATCACGACATTAATAATTTTGAATTATTATTGTTATTATTATTTTAAAATTATATTTTATTATGAATTTATTAATTTATGTATACAAATATAATTTAAGTATTAATTAATTATTCTTGACATGTAACTATATTTGGTATCAATCAATAAATAAATAAATCGAATCTAATCATGGGTATATAAATTTAATTTTAATTTTATTATTTGCCGTGTTAGGGGCCTGAAACTGTAGACCCTTGTGACAGACGGAAACACAACGAAGTCTTAGTAATAGGGTCCCGTTTGGCACACTTTTGGAAACTTAATTAATTATCTGTGGTCCAAGAGGTGAGGGGATGGAAGGATATCAAACGCGTCGCGCGCGCTTAGCATCGCCTCACAATGCCACGTGGCTGCCGTCGCGTCGCAGCCCAGATCTATCGCTTATTGCAAATAATAAACCAACAAGAAAAAGGTGCAAAGATAAAGAGTGGGCTATAAAAAAGTCATAACAGAGACACAAGAAATGCAGTCTGAAAAAAAAAGTAGAAAAAGAAATGAAGTCTTATGCAAAACAATTAATGTAAACTAGGTCGCCAAGACTCAGAAGCTAATAACGCTTTCAGGGTTAAAAAGTTATGAGATCTCTAGTAGAGCTAAGCCCTTAACTTTACAAGGCCTAACTCTGTAAGCCCTAACTCTACAAGCCCTAACTCTACAGACCCTAACTCTACAGACCCTACATCTTGGTAAAGAAGTGTGCATGAAATAATAGGTATTATAAGTTCATGGGAGTGTCTGTTTGACGGACGCGAAACGGCCAAGCCATACTTACTTTTTGACCAAGATGTAGGATTTGTAGAGTTAGGACTTGGCTCTACATGAGATCTGATAACTTTTTCACCGTGAAAGCGTTATGAGACCTAGTTTACATGAAATGTTTTTGATGAGATTTACTTTTCTGATTTCCTGTACCGCAATGATAAAAAATTAATTAATTTTAGTTTTAGTGCTGTCAAAACTTAAGTTTTTGCAAATTAATATATAGATTCTGTTGTTAACTGACAATTATTATTCACCAGATGGAGTTTTTAAAATTTCACAAACCTTTTATAAGGCGGTATAAGGTATAAGGTCACACACATGCCGCGAAAAAATAACGTAACTGGTAATTGGCACTTTCAGTTTATTATTTTCATACCACAAAATATAAAAGGAATGCAAACTAAAAGTAACAATTAAATAAATTCAAATTGAATGTATATATATTTTTATTTACTAAGTTAATGTACATCATGTATGAAAATTAAAAAGCCATTTTAATTACACTAATTATGTCCACAATATTTGTTTAATTTTGCAATGTGCATGTAATTTCTGTAAAATAATAGACAGGCAGACAGCACTGAAACATTTTTTATGGCCAAAGCTTTCTTAAATATAAAAAAACTGTTCAAGTGAGAGTAAGAATCGTGCCCTAAAGGTTACCGTTTAAAACACAAACGTAGTCCATGAGCAGTTAAAGTAGCCAGACTAACTTGACACTTACGATCTATTAAACTCATGTATCCAGAGGATCTAATTATATTGGAAAACAAGTATCTCCTCAAATAATTAAATATAAGTTGATATCAGATTTATTTCTAAAGTTCGCGACTGGCCGGGAGTGCGGGCGAATACATGTCATATTGATAAGCATGCACTCACCCGCACTCCCACCATGTTGCATACTTTATATGTGATAACTGTGTACGGGAGTTCAAGTTTCTAAGTCAACTGGAAGTACCCATGTTTTCATGGGGCTTATTTAATATCACATAGCGATGGCCCCGCGAATAAACGTGCAAGAACTGTACAAATCACATAGTTCTTGCACGTTCTTTCGCGGGGGCCATCGATAGTTTTCAGAGTAACGCGCGGAAAACTAGATTTAAACTAAGGATCCCGCAGTGCTTTTGCTATAATAGAAAATAAAACAAAAATGTGAAGTCCTAGCTCTTCGACTATATTATAATTAAAATCAATCAGATTCGTAAAGCCGTAGTTAATTGGTTCATAATGAAAACAAACAAAGGTAGTCATAGCTTTTCAATTTTCCTTTAAGACATCATGATCAAATCTTCATCCTGCTTGTTTAAATCTCTCTTTTTTTTGTGGCTCAACATTTTGACCGTAAGTTTTCACCGACTTTAAAAGATATGAATGAGTTACGCTTTGTCCGATTATGCTGATATTCCCCTAATTTTGTCCATGTCACGGATGATCAAACACACGCATGAATGCATATAATAATTATGTATGTTTAAATCGCGACAGGCGGGAGTGCGAGTGCGGGCCGTTTCATACTGACTGTATGTACTATGTATATTATGTATGTTTGTCGAGGCGTATTTTCAAAACTATTTCATGCGCTGGAATAAATAATCATCAAAATTAAAGACAAGTGCATATCGACGAAGTGAACAAAATCAATTTTAGACATTATTTTACCGGAGTGAAGTTAGCTGACAAAAGTATTCTGACATTATAATCCAACCAAATTAAAATGGTCATTTTGTTTAAATAACTATGGCGTTATTTTATGTATGAAAACTTCATTATTCTGTAAGAAATATAATAAAAAAAATCTACAATTCAGAAAAGAACGTTACCAAATAATGTTCTTACAAGTAAGAAATATATATATATTTTTTAATTGATCCTATTTTCAATAATTGTGAAAGGCAACTGCCATTTTCTTGTGTATTAATTTTGATATATTTTAATTTTTTTATACAAGATTATGAAAGTACTCAATTTCTTAGGGTATACAGGGGAGGAAATTAAATAATATTATTTCTATCGTTTAAGAACATTAATTTCTTTCTGTTAACTTCTGAAGTATTTGAGTTTGTTGCTTTTTAATTTTATATTAGGTAATTATCTACTATATTGTAACAATCATTTTCTGGCAGTGAGCCTTTTTGATACTGAAACAGGGGATTAAACACGAAATATTGACATTATTGTCAGATAACTAATTTAATACTATTTCCTCCCTGTATCCCTTAAAATATTCGGTTCTCACAAATTCATTAGTTGTGAATCACTATCTTCTATCAAAATAATGACATAAGAATGTGGCAGTCTACCTCCATAATTATTTTGATGTGGAGTAAATAATTTTTTTTTAAATTATTTCTATCGTCTAAGAAAATTCATCTCTTCCTGTTATCCTCTGAAATATTTAAGTTTATTGCTACTTTGTTTTATATTAAGTAATGTTCTACTATACTGTAACATTCATTTTCCGGCAGTGAGCCTTTTTGATACTGAAACAGGGGATTAAACAAAAAATATTGACATTATTGTCAGATAACTAACTTAACCCTTAAATGAATTGTGTTGCCAATTGGCAACATACCAGTATTTAATTAAATAAATAAATATTTTAAATGATAACTCAAAATAATTGGTATTAGTGTGTATAAGAGAGATGGGGCAATAATAATGTTCAATGCATTTGATTCAAACTTTATTTCTTGATTTTATATGATTTTTTGAAACTTCAATATTAGATTTGGATTATTATTTTGTAACAATGTCGTAACGAGACCTTTTGGATAAAAAACGTAAAATATTTTTTTTTTCTGGAACAATAGCAATTTTTAAAACTTTATTCAGGTATACCTTAGATCTTAAAAAAATTAAAAAGAAAAAAAAATATAAAAAAAAGAAAATTTGAGTATAAGTTAATTTGAAAAAACTATTTTTTTTTATTTTGCTTAGAAAATATACCCTAAATATATGAAGATATTTTTTTTATTATTTTTTACTTTACATTTGAGTATTTTGCTAGCATATATTTCAGTTTCATGCAAAAAGAAACAATCATGCATTTAAGGGTTAATACTATTTCCTCCCTGTATCCCCTAAAATGTTGGGTTCTCACAAATTCGTTAGCTGTGAATCACTATCTCCTATAAAAATAATGACATAAGAATGTGGCAATCTGCCTCCATAATTATTTTAATGTGGAGTAAATTAAAAACTTAAATTGTATTATTTCTATTGTCTAAGAAAATTCATATCTTCTTGTTATCCTCTGAAATATTTGAATTTGTAACTTTTTTATTTTACACTAAGTAATGTTCTACTATACTATTACAATAATTCTCTAGCAGTGAGCCTTTTTGATACTGAAACAGGGGATTAAACACAAAATATTGACATTATTGTCGGATAAATAATTTTACAATATTTCCCCCCGGCGGCAGCATCCCCTAAAATATTGGATTATATTAAATTTTTAAGTTGCAAGTTACTATCTTCTATCAAAATAATGACATGAGAATGTGGCAGTCTGCCTCCATAATTATTTTAATGTGGAGTAAATCAAAAAAAATAATTTTGTATTTCTATCGTCTAAGAAAATTAATTTCTACCTGTTATCCTCTGAAATATTGAAGTTTGTTGCTATTTTATTTTATATGAGGTAATGTTCTACTAAACTATTACTATCATTTTCTGGCAGTGAGCCTTTTTGATACTGAAACAGGAGTTTAAATACAAAATATTGACATTATTGTCAGATAATAGTACATTACGATACGAGAGCGATGAAACGTTTTCTGACGAGTGTGAGTTTGCGGCACGAGCCGAAGGTGAGTGCTGCAATCACACGAGTCGAGAAACAGTTTTTCGCACGAGTATCGAATAATATTTTATAGCAATAGTGCGGAAAATGCCGACTTTACGCAAGCGCAGCGTGCGTATAGTGGTCATTTTACGCATGGTGTGCTATAAATAAATTTATACTATTTTCCCCCTGTATCCCCTAAAATATTGAGTTCTCTCAAATTTGTTGGTTGTGAATAACTATCTTCTATCAAAATAATAGTATAAGAATGTGGCAGTCTGCCTCCATAATTATTTTAACGTGGAGTAAAGCCAAAAATTAAATTTTATTATTTCTATCGTCTAACAAAATTAATTTCTGCCCGTTATCCTCTGAATAGTAGAGTCTGTTGCTATTTTATTTTATATTTAAAAAATTCATCTATATTATTACAATCATTTTCTGGCAGTGAGCCTTTTTGATACTGAAACAGAGGATTAAACACAAAATATTGGTAAATAATTTTATAAATTTTCTCCCCTGTTCTATCAATCCCATCCTATCAATTGGGTTTTCTCAGTTTTATGCATTGAAAATATATCTCATCTATTATTATAATTACAATAGAAAGTGGCAGTCAGCCTCCATAATTATTGAAACGGTAAAAACAAAAAAATAAATTTGAATATTTCTGGCATATAAGAAAATTAGTTTATACCACTTATAAATAGAGAATTAAAGACATAGTTGTCGGGCAAATAATATTATTATTTTTCTCCATTGATACCCTAAGAAATTAAGTACTTTCATAATCTTGTTTATATAAAATACAATATTATCAAAATGAATACACAAGAAAATGGCAGTTGTTCTTCACCATTATTGAATAGAGGATCAATAAAAAAAAATATTTCTTATTCGTAAGAATATTATTTGGTAACCTTTTTTTTCTGAATTGTAGATTTTTTAATTATATTTCCTATAAAATAAGAAAGTATTCATACATATAATAACGCTATAGCTATTTAAACAAAATGTCCATTTTAATTTGGTTGGATTATATATAATGTCAGATAACTTTTGTCAGCTAACTTCACACACCCCATTATTTTGTGTCAAATTTCTTGTAGCAATGGTAATGAAAAGTCGATTAAAATTACATTATTTTGCAAACAGTTTGTTATTTTTTGGAAAACTCGGGATCACGTATGAAGTGCTCAGTTTTGCGTTTAATATTATAAAACTAGCTTTTGCCCTTGACTTCACCCGCGTATAGATATTGCGACATAAGATAAATGATGGTTGTGTATGACATAATATGTATTATATACTTTTATGGCTTTGCAGTATAAAGGTTCCTTCCTTTGTATAAGCTTACAACGTAGTAATCACGTGGCGGCTCCATTATACGAGTATATAAGGTGACTTTCGTTTATATTGCCAAATGTATACTGGAAACTCGTTAAGTGATCAAGACTAAGGTTCAATGACCTTGTTTGCGAAATATGAAAAATATTTTTTTTGCCTCTATAAGTACTTGTTCAGTTTGACGAAGATGGAATAAATCTTCAAGAACAATCTCGAATCAATTACTTTCTAAGCATCAATTTTATTTTGCGTATTTCACAGAAAGGGTAATTGAATCTTGCTCCTGACCTGACCACTTACCAGCATGAATTTGGCTGTATAAACGAAAGTCACCTTAGTTGCTGTTTTTATTTGTATGTAGGTATATTTGTTCCTTCCGGGTCATTATTTGTCTATTGTTTATATTTCAGTCATGTGACAGGTTGAAAACCAAGAGTATTCGCAGTGAAGAAAATAATTGTGTTAAAGAGCTGTACGAGCTTGATGGCTATGACAAGGATTGGACAATCGTTACAGATGATTACGGTAAAACGCATCGCGTTAGCCTCATAGAAGTTTATACTCCTAATACTAAGAATTTTGACGACTGGGTGAAATTCTACCTCTATATACGGCAAGTAGAGTTTAAAATACTAATCTCATTGCATAATTTAAACGGCTATTGTTTGGCTGTTATAATCTGTGTCGCCCCTTAATAACAATCACAATATAACATGGGCGGTTATGAAACCACAATAAACTACAATTTTCCACAAAAAACACCTACGATTATTCAACAAACGTCAAAAATCATGCGGAAAAACTTGGTTGCCATCAACTAACTTCAGGCCACAATGGTGAATACGACTCAGGGTGCGGTTATGACTTCCAACAGAATAATCACCTTCAGGTATCGTTGTAATATCGGTCACGAAAATAAACCAAATAAACACATTCAAACAACCCCCATAGTCCTTAGCATGGTCGTTCGTTGCGGCCTGAAGTTAGCCAGTTAGCCGCACAATACGTTTGACATCAAATTTTTCCTAACAATTTTTGACATTTGACGAGTCTCGTGACCGAATCGTGGGTGTTTATTGTAGAAAATTGTAGTTTATTGTGGACTCATAACTGCACTCTCAGATGGTACCTTTATCCATCAGCCTGTGTCCCTCGGATGTCTAATTTGTTTAAATAATTTGGCCAAGTGCGAGTCGTAGTCGAACTTAAAGGGTTCCGTAACACCACACAATACGAGTACGGGACCCTAAAACATCGTAAGCAATTAAGTTGTTATAGCAACATCAAGGCGACACGAAACAAGCCGCTAAAATAATAGCGCCTGACAAACATTTCGTCTCCCGCCGAGTACGGAATCCCAATTTTTATTATTTATTGTTTTACAGAATTCGTCTGGAGGTCCTCTGTAACACAAACTCAAACTCTAATGTATTTGAGTTTGAGTTAGAGAGGACCAACTTCGAGTTGGTATTGGCGGTCCACTATAACCTGAACTAAGTAGTAACGTAGCTTGTGGCTTTGTTTTACTTTAGAACATACTCGTATAAACCAAATTTCAAACTTGTATGTATGACCGTCTATAAGATGCAAATTTTTCGGGGTTATTTGTATGAAGACCACCCTTGAGTATGAGTATATATTTTAATTTTTTATCATTTTCTGTGACAGAGGCCATAGTATTCTGTGAAAATTTCAACCGCTTACCTATTACTTCTGAAGCCTACTAGTAGCAGACCAAACATAAGGATTAAATAGCGTGACAAGTTTCCATACAAAAAATAAGCTACTTAGGCTTCATGGTACGAAGAAACGTATTTTTTTTCGTAAAATGGGTTGTTTTGGCTGGCTTATGCTTGGAACATATTTGTCATTTCCTAAACTAATCTCTAGTATATATTTTATTTGGAAATAAGCAATATTTATATTTAAAAGAGCCCGAAGTTCATGGGGCTAAAATTGCCACGTGTCGACTCTGCGTTTATTATTAATATTAGGTCTGCTTTAGACCCCTGTGACAGACGGACGGACAGACAGACAGCGGAGGCTTAGTAATTTGACACTCTTTGGGTACGGAACCATAAACACATTGATATCCACAAGTATCGCTATCGCAACGCGGACAAACTCAAAAAAAACTCAAGTCCTCTAGCTAGACCAACTAATACCATGGCTCCGTCAGTCTATAACTAATTCCCGGCTGAAGTGCAGCCGCAACCACTTTTCAGTCCTATAATTAATTGATACGTTGGCTACTTGAGCGGACAGTGTAGAAAATCTGCTGAAAGATTAATTATTCTATTACTAGAATATCAATTTTTACTTTGTGACTTTAATATTGCAGTTTGACATGTTTAATTTTGTTTACTACATTTAATTTTAGACATTTGAATTCAATGAAATGAAATGTATACTTTATTTTTCATTTATTCAATTTGTTTCTGGACAATTCGAACCAGCCATAAATTGTAACAGGCCCTTTTGTATATTTTTTCTGAAAATATAGGCTAAATCATGAAGATACAAACTGTTCTTTAACTTTCAGGTGGTATTTTTTATAACAAAATTATTTTTTGAAAATCAGTTTTGAGAAATGGGAATGTGACGTAATAGTCATACCGTTTAGGCTCAATAGGGAGAGTTCCTTAAAGTAAAGAAAAAAATAGAAAAAAAATCAAGGGATAAAACCTGAAGATGAGATTACTGAAAAAAAAATAGACGTCGGTTTTGACATTACTTTTTTTTCTTGTGGGCAATGGCTTATTTCCTGTAATGCGTACATGACATGACATAGTCTTCAAAGCTATTTATTCAGTTCCTGAATATTTTCATGTATATCTTTTGTATTTCAGGAGAAAAAAAACACTTTTCTATGACCTTAAAAAAGTCTATTCCTTTAAAAAATACTCGACAATTAGGTACTGTTGTGGTATTCTGGACCATTCGAATTATGAATAAAAATCTTGGCGGTCCTCCGTCTTCCTCATCCAGTCGCTACCCGCAACGTCGTCTTCATTCTAACGACTTGGTCGTCCAGAGAAATCTGTCCAGTTCCTCATTTTGCACTTATCTATCCTGCTCAGTGTTTTCACTCGGGTGTTTTTATTTATTATTTTGGAATTAAGAGAATAGATTTTTTAATTTTATATTACTTTTTTTACTACGTTTTTTTTATATAGGTTTTATTGTCTAAAACCTCATATAAGTTGAATGAAAGACACACTGAGATATTGTCCTGCGGGGTTTGCTGCTCAAATCAAAGAAGAGCTGCAAGCTTGTGACGAGGTGTCGTGGGAAGCGCTGGTGCTTTGCTGCTGAATATACTAACACAGACATTTTATATAATGATGTTCCTACATCGCAATTGATTAATCATTTTTATCTAACCTCATATCGTAAAATCCTCATTACGAACTCGAAACTACTGGCATAATGAAAAATATTTTTCATGAACGTCTACAAAAAAATTAAATTATAGAATTGGTCTCCGAACAACATAATGCTATAAAAAACTTTTTCTGAGATTACAGTACATGTGATACTAACTAGGAAGGCAAAGGGAACTTAGCCCAAACAGCCATGTCTGAGGTTTAATATCAAATACCAATGAGGTTATCACATAAAATTCTCTAACATGTACTAAATAATATTGCGGCGTGACTAAGGAGTTCACAATTTAATTTAATTTTCGGCCTGCATTGTCTATGGCTGCCGGCGCGCACAACGCGTACACATGCGGTGGACTGTTGGATTTTGGCGCCATAGCTTACGTTGAAATTATTATTGACTGTGGTTTTATGGGTCAAACCAAAAGTATTATTTTGTCCTAAAATTACTAACAGCAGTGATGGTGATGATAATTTAACTCCACCTGACATTCTTTTACGAGAAAAATCAAAAATGGCTAACGACAAATTTTATCAAGATTATCATGAAAACAGATTGTTAGACATGAGTTTAGATAAAGTAGTGTATGAAACTATACATAACTAGGTATTAAAGCACTCGTGTTCTCTCGTGTTTTTAATAACATTTTTATGTACCAGTTTCATAAACCACTATTGTTTTCTCTATTATGAATCTACTGTTTTTAATGAGTACCTACTTTAGCATTATATTCTATCATTGGCTGCATCATATTACATTACTTACGAAATTGAACCTTCTATATCGTGCGGGAAACGGTATTTTAGCGGATGTACTAACTGATGAAGATGTTTACAGAGATAAGGCCCCTGAAAAAATATATCCAGGCAAAAAATCCAAATTATTTATGCCCGATAAGCCTTTGAAGTTCCTGTCCCATGGATGGTTCGGTGATAAAGAAGCGCTGGCCGTAATAAGAGATGCATACTTGACCTGCTGTGACTTCAACGTGGTGGTGATAGACTGGAGTGTAGCGGCTAAGGTGCCTTATTTCCTGGCTTCTATGTTAACCATTGATGTTGGTGTACAGGTCTGTACTATTCAGATAATATATCATACGAGTATCTCTACAATTTGTAGTTCTGGCAAAAATAAAAGAAAAGAATAAAACCAAGATGAAATTTTGGTGTCTGTCTGTCTGTAAACGACATGTCAGGAAAGAAATGAGCTAAATGTTCAAGGAAGTAATATTTTGAAAATATTTTTACATTACGTCTTAGTAATAGCGCCCCGTTGGTTACCCTTTGGGTACGAAACCCTAAAAAGTCGTGTCTGTACATTGAATATTTTCGCAAAATTTTAAATGAAATTGGTTATTGGTACTGTACTGAGGCCAAAACAACAATTGTTAGAATTCTTGTCTGTCTCTTCCGTTTTAACTCGAGAACCACTCAACGGATTTGGATGCGGTTTTTTTATTATAAAAGCTAGTAATTAAATAAAAATATGTACTTACCTCAAAAGAAAGCCTATAAGTAAAAAATTGTTTAGGTGCAACTGTTTGTTTGATCATCATCTTTCATCATCTCTCATCAGAGGGCGTAATTCGGGCCGACCAAGTTAGATCGCGCGATCTGTACGATACACGCCTGAGACGTCGCACAGTATTGCCTAGGCCGGACGAAAGTAAATTTATTCAATTGTCAGGAAAAACTTAATTTCTTTAAATATGTGATCTCGAGTAGTTACACTATTTTAATAACATAATATTGAGGGTAGTTTTGTAACAAATTATTTGAGATAGCTAATGTCAAACATTGTTTATCAGTCCGTTTTCTCTGTTCGTGCGTGCACAACATCTTCTAAGGTTTTAAATATTGTGTTGCAAGTTGAACTGTTTTGTTATTACAAAAATATGTATTTGCTTTAAGAAGGTGTGTTCTTATTATATAATAATTTTGTATTTCACGATAGTATCCCAAGTAATGCAAAAAAATAATTAAAATAAAAAAAGTAAAAAAATAACAACATTGTTTATTTTACGAGTGATTTTGTCGAACATGTCCCCATATGTCCTCTTTGAAATTAATACCAAAAAATTACTCAAGATGTGCTGATGATTCTTGCTTAACTAAAAACATCTTGCCAAAATTTGCCTATTTATAAGTTAAATTTTATTGTCTCTTGCAGAAAATTTCGTTAAATTTACAAGACGTGGATTATATTGCATTTGAAGAACCACGAAAAAATTTGGATGCTAAATTCATTATAAATGAATCAATTCGATGTTAGAATTCCTCATTTTGAAGGTAAACGCTAAGGCAGAACAAATAGAAACAATTAAAAAATAACTTTTTTTAGTCAAGCTGAAGAACAAATATTTGAATGTTAGTCGAACAAATAGCTAATTATACACAGTGGCGTAGCTATCGTATGGCCGGGTGGTGCAGTGCACCAGGGCCCCGGAGCTCAGGGGGCCCTGTTGCACCAATTTTGAAGGCCAATATAAGTTCAAGCTACGTGGAAAGAGGGCCCGATTCTTTCTCTATGCACCGGGGCCCTTGTCGACCTAGCTACGCCACTGATTATACAGCATTAATTTGGCCAAGTGCGAGTCGGACTCGCACACGAAGGGTTCCGTGTTAACACAAAAATGGGTAAGGAACCCTAAAACATAATAAAAACAACAATATAGATATCATAGCAACATAAAGGCGTCAAAAAAGCCGCTAAACTAATAGCGCCTACCAAATAATCTTTTGAGTGAGAACCCTAATTTTTATTATCTATTCTTTTACTTCAGTTCAGAGTATGTATAATAAATCTGACCAAGTTTGAAACTTGTCCGTATTACCATCTTTAAGATAGAGCTGAAGCAAATAACCTTGAAAAATTGCATTTTTTCATGGTTTCTTGTATTTAACCTTTGTTTTTCATATTTTTCAAGTTTTTATTATTTGTCGTAGTAGACGCCATAGTAATGCATATCCTGTGAAAATTTCAACTGTCTAACTGTCAACTGTCTTACTGCTGAAGCTGTAGACCCCTGTGACAGACGGACAGACGGACAGCGGAGGCTTAGTAATAGGGTCCCGTTTGGCAACCTTCGGGTACGGAACCCTAAAAATAAAAATTTATTCAATGGAAAAGAATAATTTTAGTTCTAAACCTATACCTAAATTATTTCAATTCAGTGTAATTAAATAAATTGCTTGAAAGGTTCAATATTAAGTTGAATAATACATTAAAAAAAAAAAAACTTAACTAAATTATATAAACATAAAAGTTAAATTAAATAAAAGACTTTATTTAAGTCGTCGCTGTCACTGGGCAGAGTACCCAAGACACTGGCCGCATTACCTCGCTGGATAGCAAGGCTGATGCGTTGCCCGAGATAATAGATATAACCTATACCTAAACTATTTATTTATTTTATTTTGCACCCAAAGGTCGTCCAACAACATCTTTCGACTCAGTTTCTGAACGTACGAAGCGAAGGAACGACTCAGTTTCTGAACGTACGAAGCGAAGGAAAATTGAGCATTTCCGGGATCTAATACTAGTGGTAGTGTTTTGGCGAAGCATCTGTGAAGAAGGACGTCCTGATATCGCGAAAATTATTACTCTGGCAATGAGTACATCATCACAAGAGTTACAATCTTGTTTGTTATCATTTAATTCGCATATCAAAAAATATATACTGGCCCGAGTCATTTTACATTTAAATTATATGTATAAGTAGATGAGAAATCCAGGAAAACTATTAATATGTAAACAAAACCTGTACAACATAATGTGACGTACACTTCACCGAAATTTGAATAGTTAATTGTAAAGAACGCTTTTAGTAAATTATAAACATTTTCAAGCCTGCAAATTGAACGACTAAAATAAATAAATAAATTACTGTTAACTTTATGACTACGATTTTACGTATTATATGTTATTCAATAAATACTCCATCGTGAGAATACAAATTTTCCTCGTAAATAATTAAGTCCGCGTTTTCATCTATACGAGGCAACACTGTGCGTCGTCGTTCTAAAATTAGAACGCGACTACGCGATAACAACCCGCCCTTGTCCGTCCCGCCGAAACTTACTTTACTCAACCATCTCAACCGCCTTTAAGGCTGCATATAAGGTCAGATTGAGCACCTCATTTTGCATCAATCAGAACTGAACTCTACGACGATTCCTTTTAGTACAAAATAGCGCGCTCTCAGCCGTGGCTGTTACGACCACCAAGAAACACGCGCCCATTAAAATCTGCGTTTTTATTTAATAACTCTGCTTCCAGGTGCAATTTTTAAAATATTTTAAGACGAACTCACGATGTCATTTGTTAAATTATTTTTAATACAAATTTCAAGGTTGTATGATTTTAAGGCCCTTTAACACTCGAAAAACATTAAATTTAAAGCTAACTTCGTAATTTTTTCCTTTTGAGCGAACTTAATGATTTCGCGTTTTTTCTAAGATCAGCCTATCAGCCATAGTCTACTGTGCTCATTTGAAGTTAGGCATCTAGCCTTATACGAACCCTTAAGTTTGACGCGAACCTACGAGGACAGAAATATTTAGGACACTATTTTGGCAATGATTTTATTTCAGGTGGGCCAAATGGCGTATTCTTTGATGGACATGTACTCTGTTAACGCATCCAGAATTGACCTGATCGGGTTCAGTCTTGGCGCTCACGTCGTAGGTTCAGCTGGAAGGTGGATTCAGAACACATCGTTGGGTAAAAGGCGAGTCGGGCGTATTTTTGGTAAGTATTGATTTTATTAAATTAAGTGATTATTTACTCTATTGAGTGTTCTGTTCTATCGACGCTTGACGAGGGGAACACTCATGGAATCACGTTTGGTCCGTCTGTATGTCACAAGATTTTATGATTTTGAAGGTACATAAATCCAACGTACAAGCTCCAATTTTTCACTACACTGTTTGCGTACTGTGCAATACATACGATATAAACGATTGTTTTCTTGTTTCTAAGCAGAGTTTAAGCTTAATAAATAAGCAAATTAGTTGTAAAACCTATGTGTTAATTATGTTCTGTGGTTGTATACTTAATTCAGCAGCGCCCTTGCAGGGTTCTTGTTTGTACTTTTGACACCTTTTTGTACAACAAGAAAGCTTAGTAAATTTATCTTATCTTATCATACACCTACTCGTACTTTGAGCATGTTAACAGGATTTTTTCACGCTGCCCACCTACTTTTATGTTTTTTGTGTACTGATTATTTGTTTGTGTTTGGGATTGTAATTTCTTATTTTTTGTATTTGCATGTACTTTGAGAAAATAAATGCTTTTGTGTTGTTTTTTTGTATTTGGATCAAAATTTTTTGATCGTTGTCTCCTTTTACTGCAGGTTTAGACCCGGCTCGAATTTACTTTGAATTTCTCCCGATTTTTGAGAGTTTGAGTGAAAATGACGGAGAATTTGTTGAGGTGGTCCACACTAATGCAGGAGTAAATGGTGTGGTTGGACCACATGGTCATGTAGACTTTTACCCTAACGGCGGTGGTGTCATTCAGCCTGGATGCTGGAACGAAACATACGAGACGTACGGCTGTGTCGGTAAGCATTAAATCAGAAAAAGACAAACGAATTATCTGATTTTATATTTTTTTCTGAAGCACTAACTACTGCCAGCGAATTTTTTTTTCAACTAGCGTTCCTTTTATCGAACTTAGTGTCGGTTGCCAAAAAAACTTCCAAAATAACCATTTACGAATTGTGACGTCATTTCAAGTGCGAAAGTATCCTTAGATAAGCGGATATACAACGTAAAATTTACGTCATTTTGTTAACGAAAACTGGTGATAGTACTCGTCCATATGAACAACTTTTACTATGAAGCCAAACCTGAAATCGTGAAAATCTGCTGTTTCATACATTTGGGTCGAGTAGGTATTTAACTTTTCTATGGAACAGCTGATATTATTTTCACGATTTCAGGGTTTGCTTCATAGTTAAAGTTGTTCATATGGACGAGTACTATCACCAGTTTTCGTTAGCAAATGACTTAAATTTCACGTTGTATGTGTTTTCGACGATAGGCACTCGGTTCGGCAAATGATTTTACGATACAGAATCAGGGGGCTGGTGTGTTTACATGTCTCAAAAATTATCGCCACTTGTAAACAAAACGTCAACAGTTGAATGTGCCTTTTTACTGGGCAGAGTGAGGTACACAAAAATAAATTTTCAAAAGTGAAAGATATTTGAAAAGTGATACATGTGTCAAAGGTGACTGATATGTCAATGTGAAAGACAATCCGTATTACATTATTTTTATACGTGTGGTCTCGAAATTCCGTTCACAAGTAGGTCTTAGGAAAATATCAGAAAATGACCTATGTTTAATTATTAAAAAAAGAATTGTCCCTAACTTAATTAGACCCTTTGAATACATAGAGTTAAATAGCGTCAGGTTAAGTTGGTCACTCAAAACTGCAAGTGGAATATGTTTGTGTTTTAGACGGTATACGTTTTTAGGATTCCGTACCCGAAGGCCAACACATATCCCTTGTAATGTTGCTCTGTTGTCTGTCCGTCCGTATTTCACGGGACTCTATATTGCAGACGGAATAAGCTACGCTCTAAGAGCTACGCAGATCTAAAGGGTATGTTATGGAAAATGTTGACCCAAAACCGAATATTTATTTAAAAAGACAATTTAAAAAAATCTGGTGGATCTCATAAATGAACCCAAGCCGGAAAAAAATCATTTTTCTTACCCCGGCTGTTAGGTGTCATTGTCTAGAACTCATTGAGTGGAGTCCAAATTATTTGTTCATATTTTTTATCTCCAAAAGTAAATATTACGGGATATATTAATTGTTAGGGGGTCTTTCTCAAAAACTAAACTATTTAGGAATTTGTACTTTTTGTATATTATGTATGATGTATATTAAAAAAGAAAATACTGAAAACGCCGATTTTTAATACAGGTTTAGGGTTACGTGGCCGAATATTAGACCAACTTAATTTTGCAGTTTTGTTTCATAAATATTCTAGTTAATGCTAAGTTTGTTATATTTATTTAAATCATGTAGGTCTATTAACTTATTGGAATGGTACGGAACCATCAAGGTGCGGTTTTTTTGTCATACGGTGATTCTATTCTTGCAATCTTCACAGATAGTTTCATCTGCTCCCATTACCGAGCCAAACTGTTTTTCGCGGAGTCCCTGGTGTCTGGCGGTTTCACATCCACGCTCTGCGCTAGCTACCTTTCTTATGAGGAGGGGGAATGTACACACAATGACAAACAGAAACTTGGCGAGTCATGTAGTACATTGGCTAAAAAAAACTACTATCTTCATACCAATGCAATACCTCCGTTTTCGCAATCATAGTACGAATAAAATGTGGTTGGCGTTCTTGTGCTTTGTTTTATTTATTTCGATTCTTATTTTGTGTAACTAGTTTTAAAGGTACCTTATAACTTCTTGACCGCAACTTCGTTCGTGCTGGCCTTCTAATACGCTAGTATACAGCGCCATCTAATTGTTCAACCCGTGAATTTCGCAGCGTGAATTAGCGCAATTCCAAAAGCTTAAAATTATTTTACGTGAACTCTAAAATGCAAGTAACAGTCCAGATTTGGTACAACTGCTTTTCACCGACGATTATAGCTTGAATGTGACGGGTATGAACCCTATCACTGTATTTCGGGCACAAATGGACCAAGAGCTTAACGTATCTTCCGAAGCACGCAGATTGAACACAAATTAATGTGCACCGCGGGGATAGAATCCACGACCTCAAGGTTACAGGCTTCTATACCGCAATGATATAAAAATTTAATAAAGTATACTTTCTACAAGTCAATATTAATCTTTAAAAACAACTATAGAGTATGTAAAAAATCAATAATAAATAAGGTGACTCTCGTCTTCGCAGCCAAACCCTTACCGGAGACCCGGCAAGTGGCAGGACCAAGGCTCAGTGACCCCTTCCGCGACATACGCAAAATAAAATTAGACTAAAAGACTAAAGTAAGGCCAACGAGACGATTTAAAAAAGGTAAACAATTGGACCTTTACTGAGTTATCTCCATTCTTATCTCTCGTACGCAATAATGGCGTCAATTGGTCGACATAATGGCGTCGGTCGGTCGACGACAGCTGTCGTTGCGTGGATCGTGGTATAGATGAGCAGTCAGTACCGCAGCTACCAACATTAGGTCGCCATTTTGAATTTTGTGAACAAGTTCTTTCCTGTTTGGATTTCGTTCGAAGTGATACGTATTCTTTCGTTGATGTATTTGTTTAGTTTTTTGTTATTATTAAACCGTTACTGTTAGTTTTTTTTTTTTGATTTTACTGTTATTGTAAGTGGTTGTTGATTTTAATTATGGAATCACAGCCTGGCAAACAACCTTTGAAAGATATTAATTCACCATGCAAAAAACGTCAAGGGTAAGAAGTTTAACTTATTAATTCATTTCTCCGGACTTGAACCACTAATATAACTTCGATTTTTAGGGTTCCGTACCAAAAAGGATTTTTTTGGGGTTCCGTACCCAGAGGGCAAACGGAGCCCTATTGCTGTCACTATGTTGTCTGTTCGTCCGAATATTTTACGGCTCTCTAGCTCTAAAACAGAATGATTTACAGATTATCTGCAGATTATGTACGGAATCCTAAGAGAGGACTCGCACTTGGCTGTTTTTTTATAATAACAAGTTAAATTTTCTATTCTTTGCTATTTTTTATTTACAGCGGACGTATTTTAAAAATGTTTTGAACCCCTGAAAGTGTGTTTTAAATCGTCCCGTTAGCCTTACTTTAATTCAGTCAATGTTGTGCTCAAATAAGTATATAGGCATAAAAAATATTTCTCGTACTTCCCAAACAGGGTCACCGAACCCCGGCCTCTACCACCCACCGAGTCACCAGCACGAACCCGGCTACACGAACGAAAGTCATCATATAAAATACGGGAAACAAATGAGAAAATACCGACTTTTAACCGACTTCAAAAAAGGACAATTACGGAAAATTTTCTTCAACTTGCTTCACTTAAATTGGTATTGTTCAGTTCTACATAAAAATAGCACGCGAGTGCAGTCGGGAGCAGAGGCGAATGGCGAGAGTACGTTCGTCCATCGCCGGCCGCACACCCCTCTCGCACGCCTTCTGTATATATGCTGTGTGCGTAGATAAACTGCTGTATGTGTATATAGCGTATCCTTCTCTGAATTCAACTCGCGCGCTATCTGTAGGTCCCTTGAAACTTTCCTTGTGAATACCTCAAGGTATTATTGAAGATGTTATACAAATTTCAAATGTTTTTTTTTTTTTTTTGCTGCGTTTTATTGTGTGAAAGTGGCAGGGTTGCTTCGATAACTTCCACCGTACTAGAAGAAATATAACTATGGGATTATTTTGAAAACAATATCTAATGTTATTCTCGTTTATTTGTTATATTTTGCAATAGGCCTGAATGAAAAGATCAATCACATTAGATCATCTATTTCATAATAGTAGTTTATGAAACTGGTACATAAAAAGGTTATTAAAAACACGATTTTAATAGAACACGATTGTTTTAATACCTAGTTATGTTTAGTTTTCATACACTACTTTCTCTAAACTCATACACACTAACCTGTTTTCATAAGGTCAGCCATTTTTGATAATTCTTGTAAAATCTTGTTCTGAAAGTGTTCGTAATTTCCGTCGTTATTACCAGAATGTCAGGTGGAGTCAAATATCATTCATCACCACCCCTGATGTCAGTAATTTAAGGGCAAAATAATTATTTTTACCAATAAAACCACTGTAAGTAATTAATAAATTTACAATAAACAGTTCATCCATTGACAGACCGAGTCCAACGCGCCGCGCCGAAGCCATACAATACCAGGCCGAAAATAAATTTGAACTGTAACCTCGTTACTATTTTGTAAGTATTGGAGAACATTATACAAAAACCTCATTGGTATTTGATATTAAACCTCAGACATGGCTGTATGGGCTAAGTTCCCTTTGCCTTCCTACCGTACAACGGTAGTACAAACTAATTCCATGCATGTACTGTAATGTGAGAAAAAGTTTTTTTATAGCATTACGTTGTTCGGAGACCTATACTATGATTTAATATTTTAATTTTTTAGAGACGTTCATGAAACATATTTTTCATTATGCCAGTAGTTTTGAGTTCGTAATGAGGATTTTACGATATGAGGTTAGATAATAGTAGTTTATGAAACTGGTACATAAAGAGTTTATTAAAACACGAGTGTGAGTGTCGTACCACTTTATATATCGGTTTCATAAACTTGATACTATTGCGATGATTCACGGTGTACTAAACGTTTACTATGTGATTTTTATTTTGTTTATTCTGATTAATGTTTGTCAACCCTACGCGTGGATTGCGTCGTTAAATAACGGTTTGTTGTTAAACAATATCTGTCCAAATGGAATAGGATATAGTATAGGGTATTTGGTAGCATTTGATGGATAAAGTATTGGAGTTGCTGTTTAGCGTTATTACTAATTTTTTTCTATCAATCCATCAATCAATTAAATATATTTATTTCAGACCAAATTAGTCCATATTTACACAATAAAACAGAACATACAAAAGAAAAACCAGACAATAAAGATAAAGATGAACATCAATAAATTAGAATTCAATGTTAAATACAAATTAAATGCAAAATTTATGATACAAATATACTTACTTTAAATTTTAACTATAATTTCAATTTAAAACCAACTCATATGGCGGTTTACCCAATGTCCCTTCAATGGACAGTCCTCTCTATCCCTGAGAGTGCTCAGAGTGCTTTGCGACTGTAATTAATCCTATCTCTTACTGAGGCTATGCGTTTACGAACGAGAGCATGAAAGTCATCAGTTTTAGCCTCCGCAAACATGCCTGACGCGCTACAAAATCTGGGCAGTCCCAACATCACCCTGAATTTATATATTCCAAGTTGTGTTGAATTTTCTCTGTAGCGATAGAGAAAGGAAAAAAATTATGGACTAATGGTAATATAGGTATGTTCTAAAACACCACTCTGTTATGAAATATAAGAGAACATATCCTTAGAATTTTAGAACCATACCAAAATATTGCAACTATTAGCCATAATAGTGATCATTAAAAAATCATACCGCTGGTTATGCAGACACAACGACTAATTATGTTTGTAAATAGCACAGTGGAATTCTTAAGCAAATAAGGGACTGTCTTCTATTCTTATAATGTGCTATTGTCGTAACTAAAAATAACATTTAGATCTGAAAACAAACTCACTTCAGTAATTATGCCAGTGTTTCTTTGTCTCACAAGGCAGTCACATGAAAAATGGTGATCAGAATTTATTGGATATGTATTATTTGGAAGGTTATTTGTGAAGTTCCCATGAAGACGGCAGCAAAAGCGCGGTTCGACTACAGACCAACACATGGAGACAACTGGTGGTCAACAGGATATAAAGGAAAACAGCAACCTAATACAGTCAGTTCACGATGCTCTAAAGGCGAGATGATGATGATGATGGATGATGTGGGGCAACGGGAAAAAGTCTGTCCAAGTCCGCAAACACTGCACAGTTTTCCTCTATGTACCTAGATCTAATCTGCTTGAAAATGGTTTTCATTTCTACCGTTCCGCACCCGTTTTTAGGGTTCCGTACCCGATGGGTACCAAACGGGACCCTATTACTAAGCCTCCGCTGTCTATCTGTCTGTCAGTCCGTCTGTCACGTCTACAGCCTCAATCGTTAAAGGGAGAAAGTTGAAATTATCACAGAATACGTGTTACTATGGCCTCTACCAAGACAAATAACAAAATACAAAAAAAAATACCGGGGGTCTCCATACAAGAAACCTTGAAAAAGTTGCAACTAACAAGTTTTAAATTTAGCCAGATTGACACATACTCTAAAGCAAAACAAAAAATAATAAAAACTAGGGTTCCATACGTAGACGGTCCCAAATTTTTGTCAGGTGCACCATATAGGTAAGTGTCTTGTTTTTTGTGGCCTTGACGTCGCTTTGGCATGTATATTTTTGTTATTCACCATAAATGTCGGTATTGTGAGATGGTACGGACCCCTTTATGAGTGAGTATGACTAGCACTTGGCCAAATTATTAGGGCTCCCCCTACCTAAATAATAGCCCGGGAGGTACCGTTGCAAATACAAAAGTCATAGTAAGCCGGCTGATATTGACATCGATCGTAGATCTCACATGACTGATATGTGAATCGACCGTCAGCTGCTCAAGTAGCGGTGGGTTTGGGAGGTAGAGACAGCAAAAGTTGTAAAAAAAAAGTGATATTACGCCGGCTGAAACTTTTCTCACAGATAGCTGAGGCCATAATAAGCTAAAAAAATCTTCAGCTGCATTTTTTTTACATCTTTTTCTGCCTCCCACACCCACACCCACCGCGGGTGCGCCAGCTGACGCTTGGTTATGTTATTAGCCATTCCAGATCTATTGAAAAACATGGAAATCAATCGGCTTTAAATCATTACCTAAAATGCAACGCTACCGCCCGGACTATTCATACTGTTACATTTTTATCCACTAAATAAATAAAAAATAAACTTTATTTGCCACACCTAAGTCCAAATTACAGATTACATTGAATTAAAATTAAATTATAATATAGACGAAAACATACATAAAAAACACGAGACAAAAATTACAGATTATATTGCAAAGGTTAGGGGTACTTTCGCCATAGTTTGTGGAGTGGGCTCGCGTGCGACTCTCGCACCGCGCCAATATTGGCGTACGGGAGTCGGAACAGCGCGCGCCATGCATTGTTATATTCACGCGCAATCGCCGCATCGCCTCCACTGTGTGCGAGCTCCACAGTGTAAACGCTCGTACAGAATGTCAGGAATAACTGTTTCTTTACTTCTTTGCTGCAACGTTGAAAGCGTCTCGCAAGCATATTGGCTCGCACCGTTATCGCTCGTCGTTGACGCTCAATGTCTGCGTCGTCTGACAGTCTGGAATTAATGATGTGCCCCAGATATTGAACTTCATCTACTTGCCTCAAGGAGTTACCATTCATTCGAAGGGTGATATTTACAGTAGGCGTGTTAGCTGAGTGAAACACCATGTACTCGGAATTCTCAGCGTTGTAAACCATGTTGTGGTCTTCTGCGTATTTTTTACATATCTCAAGTAGTATCTTCATTGCTCTTATGGATGGAGTTAAAAGAACCATATCGTCGGCGTAGCAGATACTATCCATGCATCGAGCAGCCGACTTTAGTGCGCGCTAGTTCTTTGTTTAGGTCATCCATGTAGATGTTAAAGAGCACTGGAGACATGCTCCCGCCTTGTCTTAAGTCGCAGTCCAAGCTTTGAGGTCTTGAGAGAGTGCTACTCCAGCAGACAACATTATTTTGGTTTTTATACCAAGTATTAAGGACTTGTACTAATGAAGCAGGTGTTCCTTGGTCTTGAAGCTTCTGCCACAGTATCTGGTGGTCCACACGATCGAACGCTTTGCTGAGGTCGAGGAAACAGGCGTGGACGTCGTGTACGTCGACTCTTGTAATACACAGCCACATTGTTTTAATGCATGCAGTAGTCGTGGACTAAAGTGCCGGGAGAGAATGCGTCTCTTTTGAAAAGTTTTCAAACATTACAATGTTAACCAAAGTTATAGGACATCTTATAAAAGAATGGCTTCATGTTTTTTTTGTAGCCTGATAACGAAACTCATCACTATTACAAAAAAAAAACGGTACTGTTAGAAAGAATAGTTTGATTTAATATTTGATATTTGGAAAATATATATGAATTTGTTTTTAAAATTTTTATATAAGGAGTCTACAGCCTTATAGTGCTGTTAAAAATCTGACTTCGAACTCAGCGCGAAAAAGGTTATTGTCCTTTACATAATTAGTTTCATACAAATTGGCTCCCCACGAAAACCTATGGGGTAATTCACTTGCTTGACTTAGAAACTTGAAACGCCATTAACAGCTGGGTCTTATAGCCCACGTATAGGAAAAAACTAAAATTACCTATATTTAATTGTTTTGGAGGAAATTTAGGATTACCCTTTGGAAACATAGAGTTTTTTAAATAAGACTTCTCGTAGAGTAAGTTCATGTTTCTGCTCAGGGCAGGAGTCCTATTCGCACTTGACCGGTTTTTATTTTCAGTTTCAAACACCTGATACTTGTGCTGAATTTGAAGAAGCTAACGCAGATATTGACACTGCGGCTTTGTACCCAACATTGAATTTCCTTTTGAATGAAGTGGAACATGTGGGTCCCGATAAGGTAAGTCAAGTCACAATGCATCTTCATTTTTCTACACTGGAATCCCCAAACCCCGTCCACTCCTTCAATATGTGATCGTCACATTGTTCCAGCGTGACTTCCATCCATCAATAAGCCTAGTTCGTCCACTGTTGGATATAAGCCTTTCCAAGATTTCGCCACTTTTGGCGGTCCTTTTGAAAGCAATGCCCGTACTCACACACGCTGGGCAGGTGGGTTGGTGAGCGCGGTGCCGAAACCCTCGCACCAGTGACGCCACACCGCTGCCCGTTACCAGTCGATTTTACGGGGTGTAAACAGACTGCTACCTTTTAATGAAACCCCATATTCTACCGATCATACTGAACCAATTTTCCCAAGAAACATACCCGCGCTAACCATTAGTTTGGGAGATGTTTGAGTTTCAAACAATAATTCGTGAACCCTTAACGCACCGACATAAGGGCATTTTTTGAGTCAGCGCCATCTTCCGTGAAACAGCTGTTCAGGCACAGCGTTCTAAAACATACCTTCCTCCTACGAAAAAAAAGTATAAAGTTAAGTTATATAAAAAAAAGTATATAATAAAGGAATACTTGATCACAATTTGTCTATAAAGTTTTTAGGAATTTTTGGAATATTGTTAATCATGACGTGAATAATACATTAAACTAATTAAATTTACTTTTTAATTATTATGCATATACGAACTATTTCATGAATTGATTGTAATTTATTATTTCGTTTATTAATTACTTATTTAACTGACATAATTGCTTGTATTTTATTATTATGTTATTCTTAAATTTTATGTTTTGCTACACCCTATGGGTAAATGTAAAATTACATTGAGCCAACTACTCGTATGTATAACAAATATTGTTTAACAACTGATACTGACATGTATTTTTTGCAATAAATAAATTGATTGATTGATTGATAATTTTTTTTTTCATTTTCATTCATTTCAAACAGTTGAATATCTTCTTCTATGAAGATTTGCGCGGGTATTTTTTTCAGAGCGTCATTCAGTATGATCAGTAGAGTAGGTAGTTTTATTTAAAGGTCGCAGTCTATTTACACTCGGTGTAAAGCCCAGCAATTGGGCATGGATATACTGTCATCAATCAATCATGGTATGCCTATTTGAGAGCTGTCTTCTTATTTTCCCCCGAATAACTTAGGAGGGGTTGTCAAGTAAGACGATGGTTCCTTCACAGTCGAGACCGGCATTAGCTCCCTACCACAGTATGGTTAACTGAATGCCACGTTTAATATGATTGTAGAAATAACAAAAAAAAAAGAAAATGTGTAACGAAAATACCGAAAAAAATAGATAGTTTGATGGATACTTTTATGTTCACATCTCGCAAAGGTAAGGGGGCCTGTTCAGAATTTGAACCTCACTTCCGGGACATATTTCATGAAAGAAAGCCCGGAGATTAAGGCATTTTGGGTGTTATTTCGTGAAAAAAACTTATTCTTATTGACTACATAGATCTACGCATTTTTGACAGACTTTTATAACGAAGGATAAATTTTATTTCTTAGTACAAATTATAACGTTTTTTAATCATTGATTATTTGTTGTTAGTTATTATTAAAAATAAGGTTTTGCTTATTTGTACGGAATAATAAAAGAAAAAAATTACTTAGTGATTCGTCTTTGATTGAGTAAAAAGCTTAAATAATTTACGGTTTACAGGGATACTTCTGCTCTGACTTCGGACACAACCCTTGCTTTTTTGTTTCAGAAATACTGGTTATATAAAAGTTCAGGCGGATTCTGGGACCAAACCCATGAAGATCGCTATGAAAAGATACGAGAAACGAATGGTCCGGAACTGAAGGTAATTAGGTAATCTTTAGTGTTCCGTACCTCACAAAAAAAAACGGAATCCTTATACGATCACTTTGTTGTCCGTCTGTCCGTCCAAAACCGAAAAGCCCATTTTCTCAGGCCCCATTGGAGAGGTTAAGTTGAAACCCCTCCTAAAGAAATCCATGACTCAACAGAGCTGTTAAAAAAATTAGCTTCTTACTAAACGCGCAAAAAAGTAGGTGTCCTTTATATACGCAATCAATTTCATACAAATTGGCGCAGCATGAAAACCTATTAACAAAACAAAATAAAATTGAAATGAAACATGAAATTTTGTACACACTTAGGTCTTATAGCATATGTCTAAGCAAAAATCGTAAAATTACCGATATTTAATTATTCAAGAAGAAATAAAAGCAGACTTCATTAGACCTTTAGGATATATAAAGTTTAATAGATTGTAAGTGTCAAGTTAGTTTCGATATATCTGCTCGTGGTATACGTTTGTGTTTTAAACGGTATGTACGGAACCCTCAGGGCACGAGTCCTCCTCGCACTTAACAAGTTTCGTTTTAATAAAACCCCGTTGCCCGTATTTTCTAAAAAGCGCCAAATAACAGTCACTTAGATGGAAACTTAGTTTTGTGGCACCAAAACTTTCAGTTCCCGTGCGTAACCTAAAAAGTAACTTACTATGTAATAATTTTGGAACATCGATTCATGCTTTCACACCTTTTTACCATGGACAAAATAACCGCAGATCCACTTTTCAATCTTATTACTATTGCAAAACGGACGCAAAGTGGACGTGTAGTTCAGTATGATCACTACAATAAGTCATTAATTTCATTAAAAGATATCAGTCCATTTACATCCGGTATTGGTGCGCTTAGAATCCAGCTTATTGGCGAAAAATGGTATCAGAATGAACGGGATTATAAATCTGATTTAAATTCTTGTCATTCAGTTAGTATTTTGAACAACAGAAAAAATCACTTCACAGGTAATTGTGGTTCCATTTTCTCATAACGAGCCTTTCTGGAAACTGACATTCCAATCATATTTCACAAAGATGACACAGAATATCATAAACAACGTAATTCAGAAACTCGAGCAGTACCCACAAATGACCTTTATTTGGACAGACATCTCGTATCTCAGCAGTTGGTGGGATAAGGCAAGCCCTGAAAAGCAGGAGGTAAATGTATTTTGTATGTTTTTACTACTATTGAAATAAATTCAAAGCCAAAATGACCAAAGTCGTTGCAGATTTTATTGGAACTGATAAGGAAAGGAAGAGTGGAGATAACTACAGGAGCCTGGGTAATGGCTGACGAAGCTTGTACTCACATATATGGACTCCTTGATCAATTTATTGAAGGTATTGTTACCAATACTTGTATTTGTTTAATTTTAATGGTACGCTTTTTTGACGTGAATTCGATGAACGTCTACCTCGTCGCCGTCCCGGTCGTCACAAAAATTGCGACATAAAATTCATGTACTTCTGAAAGCTTTATACTTCCATATTTAAAAATTACAAAAATGATAATTACATTCCATTTGGCAACAACGCAAAGATATATGTTTGGCCCTCCCTCCACATCCCGCGATGACAGAGATCGTGAAAGTGAGCACAAAAAAAATTAATGTAGTCCCGCATTGCGTGATAGTTTATGACGTTAAATTTTACGGTATAGTTAAAATCAAATTCATCGAGTTATCGAATTCACGAAAAAGCTAGCGGTAGTATCTAACGACTTTTATCCACCTCAATTTCTTAGGGTTTGAAATGTGCATGTAATGCCCAAATACACTATTAATACATTTTCAGGCCACCTTTGGATAAAAGACAATTTGAACATTACGCCGAAAACGGGTTGGTCAATCGACAGCTTTGGGCACGGGCCCACAGTGCCTTACATCTTAGATCGGAGTGGAACTTTTGTCGGAACCGTCATACAGCGGATCCACTACGCGTGGAAAAATCATTTGGCTAACCACCAAACGGAAGATTTCTACTGGCTCCCTGGCTGGTCTAACACCAAGCGTAAACCATCTCTCATAGTTCACAATCAACCCTTAGACCATTACAGCATAGACCGCAGTTGCGGACCTTACCCATCTGTTTGCGCCAAATATGACTTTAAGAGATTGTCAGATGAAACTGTTGAGGACATGATCCAAGTATCTGATAAAGATGTGGATAAGAAAGCTAAGGCGCTTATAGAGCAGTACCGTCGCCTTGGTTCTTTGACTACTCATAATGTTGTTCTTGTTCCCCTTGGAGATGACTTCAGATACGATGACGTTGACGAATTTGATTCCCAGTACATGAACTACATGAAATTATTCCTTTACATCAATAACCGCAAGCTTCAATTTAACGCGCAAGTGCACTTTGGAACACCATTGGATTACTTTAATGCCGTAAAAAAACGATCTAAAACCGTACCAACACTGACAGGAGATTTTTTTCCGTACTCCGAAAGCTTTGTTAAAGGTAAACCTGCGTACTGGACAGGGTTTTACACAACGAGGCCTTATTTCAAAATTCTCGTTAGAGAATTTGAGCATCAATTAAGAGCTACAGAAATAATGTTCACGATGGTTTACAACTATATGAAGGAAACGAAAACGCAAATGATTGTTGAAAGATTATTAACATCGTATCAAGACCTTATTAACGCGCGAAGAATGTTAGGCCTTGTTCAAAATCATAACGGAATAACTGGGACGTCGCATGAAAGAGTAATGGCCACTTATGGGAATAACATGTTGATAAGTATGAAGCATTGCATCAAGCTACAGGAGCTGGCATTATCCGCTATGATGTTTTCAAATAAAATATTTGTTACCAAAAATGTCGTTCGTAATAAGGTTGAATGGAAGGAATATGGGAAGTCAGGGAAAATAATACAGATATCAAATACAGGCAAAAGTGCGGTGATAGCGTTCAACCCCTTAATGGAGGCGAGAACGGAAGTGATCTCGGTAAGCACCAGTAATACTAACATAAAAGTTTTCGATACGTTTAGAAAGAAGTACTGTTCTCACCAGATCACACCCATGATCACCTTGCGGTCAGACGGGGTACATACGATCTCTGAGACCGTGTTTGATTTGTTCTTTGTGGTGACTTTACCGCCACTTACAGCAGTCACTTACAAAATTGAGACAATTGAAAATAGCACGGATGATGAGTCATATTATAGCCTAATCTTCTGTGATAAATGTATTCGCTCTGAGAACGAGAACTTTAAATTCAGTATTCATAAATTATTGCCTGGTCACATACGAATGAAGAATAAGGCAATCAGTTTACTAATTGACAGAAACACAGGCTTCCTAAAAGAGGTCCATAGAAGAGACATTGATGAAATAAACGACATCGAAGTGAGTTTTGGAGTGTACCGCAGCGCTAAGGGTGACTCCGGAGCCTATCTCTTTAAGCCTGATTACTCATCGACACATAGAGAAGTTATAAGTGGGTATACACAAGAGCATGCCACCGTAAAAATCAGTGGACCAGTCTTCAGCGAAGTAACGACACTCGTGGCTTTGGAAAAGTTTCCATATTTTATACACAAAATTAGGATCTACCACGTTGATAACTATTTGCTTTCAGATAGTGGGTTGTACATTGAAAACCTTGTTAACTTTGAAGATCCAGAAGATAACACGGATACCGAACTTTTCATGCAAATAAAAACACATATTAAAAATGGAGAAACACCGACGTTTTTTACTGACCAAAATGGCTTTCAATATCAAAGGCGGGTGACGACTCATAATTTGGGTATAGAGGGCAACTATTATCCGATTACAACAATGGTTTGGCTGCAAGATAGATATACTCGAATGACTCTACTTACGAATCATGCGCAAGGCGTAGCCGCATTCAAGGCAGGTCACCTCGAAATAATGCTAGACCGTCGGACGCAATACGACGATTTAAGAGGTCTTGGCCAAGGAGTTACTGACAGTAAACGAACTCTTCTGCAAAACTGGCTCACACTGGAGTCTTTAACTGATCACAGTTTTAGAGGTAAAAATAAGTACGAGTTACCGTCAGCCATGGTCGAGCACTTGAGCAGACGGTTTAACTATCCAGTGAACGTTTACGTGGTTGACACGTACAACATGGGTAATGGTTACACCAAGATGAAGAGCGCACAGCCCTTCACGGAGGATTTTCCATCTGGACTGCATTTAGTGACTCTACGGACCTTGAGTGACGATATAGTGGGGGGCTTGCCATCTTCATTATGTTTAATGGTGCTACAGCTGCCTGGCCGTAGTTGTTCTGCAGGGACAAAAATTAAAAGACCCGTAACGTTTTCAGAGAAAAGCAGGTTTGTTGGCTTACGAATAAAAAAGCTAACAGCTATGAGTTTAACGGGCTTAAAGAGTTATAAGGCTCTTACAACACTAGAGGATATTGAAATACAACCAATGGAGATAAAAACTTACAGGATACATTTTGGCACCTATGAGTACAAAAGTGAGGTGAACAAAACTGCTGTGTTAAACACAATTTGACATATTTCACTGAAACCAAATCCACTGAAGAACAACGTTTAAGTCACAGTTAAATATATTTTAAATAAATGCAGTAAAACTCGTACAAGAATACTTTTATTTATGGCCGAATGAAGTTTTATTTAACTGACACAACTTAGAGCCAATTTCACCATTTAATTCGTTAAACACATTTACTAAAACTAAGTTTTACATGACATCTGCCTTGAAAAAGTGTCGGTTTTGACAATTCTTAAACGCTGGTGAAGAGCTAAACACGTTTAACTTGACCTAAACGCGTTTCGTTGCAATGGTGAAATCAAACCTTAGAGGCCCACATTATATAAATTAGTTGTCTTTGCCTGTGGCTACATTTGGGCCATCTCTGCTTTCGGACGCTTTTCTCCAATTAGTTTCACTAAAGGATTTACTTATATAAATAATATATATACAGCTCAGCTTACAACTAAGTATTATATTTAATCGATCGCTGACTACCGGAATTTTTCCTTCAGTATGGAAGGATGCACAAGTAGTTCCTATACATAAACAGGGCTCCCGGTGTAAAGAACCCCACTATCGCCCAATTTTAATTTTAAATGTCTTCGGTAAAGTTTTCGAGAAAGCTGTGTACTGTAACATCTAGCCTAAATCTACCTAATTAAATAAACCTAGCTACATATTAACCTAGCTGAAATCAACCTACCTACTTATTATTCTAGACACCTATGTACACATATACAGATGTTTTGATCAGTAACTTGGCCAAATGTGATCGCTATTGGTGGACAGGACCTTACATTATGTACCTCAGTTAGTAACCCTAGTTCTTTTAGAGTAGTAAGGGATGAGACTGACCTAACCTGACCCTGACTAATATTCTAAGAATCCCAAGTCCTAGATCTCTATATAGATACAGACGTGAGGTCGCATACATTATGCTTTCGCCCACCATCAGATCTTATATTTGTGAATCGTAACGAAGACCGCAAAGAGGTCCAAACTATTACAGTACGACTATATCTACCCGGTTATATCAAGAGGGATTCTACCTCAGCAACATGGGTTTTTGAAGGGTCGATCAATTAATACAAATCTGACAGAGTTTCTTAATTTTGTGCTTCTAAAGATGGACAAGCGTAAATAGGTGGATGTGATCTACACCGATTTCGAAAAAGCATTTGACCGGGTAGATCACATCATCCTCTTGAGAAAACTATACCATCTCGGTATTCGCGGTGATCTTCACAGATGGGTCTCTTCCTATATATCCAACAGACGGCAGGCAGTGGTGGTGGGAGGATATAGATCTGACTTTGTCAACGTGCCCTCAGGCGTGCCTCAGGGATCACACTTGGGTCCACTATTTTATAATGCATACCTTTATGATTTGTACGCAGTTTTTGAAACCTGTAATTTTTTACTTTATGCTGATGACAAAAAAATTTACCTAGACATTTCGAACGAAGAGGACTGCTTCAAGCTACAGTCAGATCTACATAGGCTGAGTGAATATTATAAAATCAACAGAATTAATGTAAATGCAGATAAATGTGTTCTTATTACATTTGCGAGAATCACTCAGCATATAGAGCATTCTTACTTTATTAATGGACTTGCCCTTAAGCGTGTGGATACTGTTCGGGACCTTGGTGTGACTCTTGACTGTAAACTTACCTTCGAAAAGCATGTAGATAGCATAGTAGAACGAGCCTATCGTAATCTTGGTTTTGTGATGCGTGTGTGCCAGCCCTTTGATGACATGGCGTGCATAAAGATGGTATACTTTGACTTTATCCGTAGTATAATGGAATATGCTAGTAGTATTTGGTCACCTCAGTACATCACCTATAAACAACGGATAGAGAAAATACAGTCTAAGTTTGTAAAGCATCTAAATTATAGATCCAAATTCTATAAGCGTGACTACGAAACATCTTGTGCACGGCATCACCTTATGGCCTTAGAGGATAGACGTAAGTTGCTCGATATGTCCTTACTGCACGACCTTTTATCTGGCAGATTGGATGCTCCAGCGTTAGTTTCAGAACTAACGTTGTCAGTTCCTAGTTATCGCACACGCCACAGCAAGAACAAACTTTTTCATCTACCCGCTGTAAGTACGAATTATGCCGACAACTCTCCGTTATTACGCATCGCCCGCCAATATAATAAAAATTTCTATTACTGCGACCTATTCTGTTCATCTAAGGTCTCATTTAAAAACCAAATTAGCAAAGTTCTTCTTGATTCACATTTTAGTAAATGACTGTTATAACGCATTAAACATCACTTTTAATTCATTCAACAACCCTTTCTCCCACACCCTATCATACACATACACACACCCTCATGCACACACACAAATACACTCTCATCCTACAGGCTCTGTTTAGCCACAACTCTTTTGAGTCATCTATTCTTGTATAATGTAATTTTTTTCTGTGTTTTATAATGTTAATTATGTATATTATGTTTATTTATAACTCATGTACTTATCCACAATATATTTATATTAAATATTATACCAAACCGGTTTCGCTATTCAGCATTCTCAAGGGCTTAACTACAATATTTATTTAATTACATTTTCAGAATCTACAAATAAAATACGTGCAATAAAATAACAATATTATCGAATCGATTAGGGGAATACCAAATAAAATATGGCCGATAAACAATGGAAGGTAGTTGAGACAACGTTGTGAAGTGATGTTTACAAATTATTACGAAAACGTATTGTAATACCAGCGTTGTACAAACAGTTGGAATTGTGATGGTTTGGTGATAGGGATGTCATAAGTAAAAAATATACACATTATGGTAGAAGAGAAAGCCATGAAAAATTAAATTGTATGTCACAAGAACAGTGCAGAAACTCAATATGAACAAATCTAATTGGATAATATTAAAATAATAAAGAATGTCAGGACTATAGTAAAATTAAATACAAATAAACATAAACGTAGGCTATTTAAAAATGTCTGTTGAACGAGAACTGATAAAGTCAATAAACTTAAAAACTATTTAAAATATTGCAGTAATGGGGAGTTATTTATGTCATGGACGGAGAGCTAGTGACCAAATCGGTCATGTAGCTTCAGCTGTATTGAAACTCCGTTAGCTACTTCCCTGAACAACCTTTTCCCATAATCTCCGTGCTGGCAGGCCGCGGCCGGTGGGTGCGGGTGTAGTGGGGTGGGGAAAAAAATGAAAAAAAATGTGGGCTCAGCGGCTTTAATTTTTTTTTCAAACAGTTGCTCAGTACTCCCTATGCACCCAAAAAAATGTTTAAATCGATCGGGTGGTGGGAAGGGGTTGCCAGCGTTAATTAAAAGTACCAAAATAATAATAATTTTCATGTGGGCTCAGCTGTATTGGCTTTTTTTCTGACGCGAGATTAATTAATATGTGAGCCCCAAAAAAATAGCCATGCAAAAATATCGGTGGGAAGGTAACGAAAAAAATGGTTGAAATCGTTGAATTTCGTTCGAAAATGAGCTGAGAAGAAGGCAAAAGCGGAGTGTATATATAACTAGTATCTGCAACAATGCTCATCTGGACATTCCTTCACCGTTGAAACCTGAAGGAAATGGGTGGATTGAAGAAGAGTCAACGTACAACTTCGTTTGGTTCGAAGGTGACCAATTACCAAAGTTTACAACAGATGTCTTAATTCAACCTGATGAAATCGATGAAGACGACGAAATAGAATCAGGTATGAGTGCAATATTAAACTAACAATCATTTGAATGAAATACGTACCTACAAGATAATGTTGAAAAAAACAACGTTGACAATTCATATGAAATTAACACAATCACGATCCCAATAAAATAAAATTAAATTCCAAAAAGCAATTAAAAAACCAACAGTAATTGAAAGTCCGAATAAAATGAACACTGCTAAAATTGTTATTCAATAAATACAATTAATATGTTTCAGAGGACCATCAATGTGAGAGCGACTCCGGAAGTGACAGCGATACCGATGAGTACGAATAGAAGGAACAGCTAACAATCAATCAAATATTGGACGTTAATTAAATCATACTTTACAATTTGTTTTGTATAAATATAAAAATGAATAAGATTAAGAATACAAATGAATTTTACATCAATACAATTTCTTTGCATAAATCAAAATGAATAAAAAAGCAATCACAGTGAATTTTCTACGTGCAAACAATTTTTTCGCATATGAATAAAAATGAATAAGAAAAGAAATAAAAATAAATTCATATTTTTCACAAATAAAAATGAATGAAAAAAAGGAATATTTTGAATTTTTTTATAATAAAGGAATACAAATAAATAGAATATCTTGAATAATAATAAGGAATAAAAAAGAGGAGTAAAAATTAATAGAATTTTGCGCATGAATAAAAATGAGAAAAAAAAGAAATAAAATTGAACAACATTTTTTCATAAATAAAAATGAAGAAATAAAGAAATATAAATAAATAGAATATTTTTCGTAAATAATAATGGACAAAAAAAGGCATAGAAGCAGGGAATATTTTTTTGCACGAATAAAAATAAGTTAAATTTCTATGAAAATGCGTAGACGCACAGCTGAAGCAGCTGCTCGTTCGGAAACGTTCGGGTTTTCCCGTTCAACGGGTGCAAGAAGGACAGCGGCTACTCTCTGTTAGCCGAACAAAATCGACGCGCCGTGAGGGCGCTGACGCGTTCGCCAACTGGGAAGTCCACGTCCACTTTTGCCTTCTCCTCAGCTCATTTTTGAATGAAATCCAACGATTTCAACAATTTTTTTCTATACCTTCCCACCGATATTTTTGCATGGCTATTTTTTTGGGGCTCACATATTAATTAATCTCGCGTCAAAAAAAAAGCCAATACAGCTGAGCCCACATGAAAATTATTATTATTTTGGCACTTTTAATTAACGCTGGCAACCCCTTACCACCACCTGACCGATTTAAAATTTTTTTTGGGTGCACAGGGAGTACAGAGCAACTGTTTGAAAAAAAAATTAAAGCCGCTGAGCCCACATTTTTTTTCATTTTTTTCCCCACCCCACTACACCCGCACCCACCGCCCGCGGCCTGCCAGCACGGAGATTATGGGAAAAGGTTGTTCAGGGAAGTAGCTAACGGAGTTTCAATACAGCTGAAGCCACATGACCGATTTGGTCGCTAGATCTTAGACTATCAAGTTGTTGGTTTAAAATATCAGTTGAATTAAAAGTGCCAACAATCACAAGCATCAACTATGTTAATTATGTATCTCTAGTAATTTCTTTAGCGTTGTGAATTTTATGTTTTAAAATCTTCTATGTTATTTATCATTTCTATGTTTTAAAATTAGTTTAATAATGCATGTCATCTAAAACGTACGTTAAACCCACTTTATTTATATGAACAGTCAATCTGGGAACAACTGTTATTGGCCATATGTACTAATTTTTATTCTCTAAGCTATATTTTTTGTAATCGCTGTTGTTGTTCCAAAAACCAAATAAATAAATAATAACTAACACCCTTCGCAAAACAACGTACATTCATACTAGAAAGTTACTGTTCAGCTCCAGCTCAGTCGCAGCGTACCGATAAAAGTATTTCACAAAGAAAACCTCGCCAATAGTCAAAACGGCATCAAAATCAGTTACATTGTAGTTATAAGCAAACATACTATGTACGTTCATAAATATAGACAAACATTTCTTTTTGCCTAATTTCAAAATCAATATGTAGAACAAAAGCTGTTTAATATGTTTTAAAGTTTATGAAACAAAGTAAATTTAATTTATTGCCAGACAAAACACATCATACAAAAATACAGCAAAAATAAATAAATTATAGTTACTTAAACTCTAATAAATTAAGTGCAGTTTTGTACAAAGCCAAGTTTATTTTTAGTGTATTTTTGGGCTAGCATTTTTTACTCGTAAACATTTTCAGTCTAGCAAAAGAAGGCATGCTTAGCATTTGCCGTCGGAGATTTACTAAAACAAATTCGTACAGTGTTAATATGAACGGCTACTTGTAAAGTCAGATTTCGCGTAACTAGTTTCACTGCAATCGTACAGTTTCTTCAGAGACAAGCAGGGTTTCGCGACGATTCCTTATTTTATTTTTTTATTAAGTACCAAACATTTAAACAAGAAACTTGACACTACATTACCAAAACAAAAATCTAACGTAAAAACTTAAAATAATAAAAACCTAATAGATAAAAAAATTATACGGTAAATGGCTGAATATATATAGTACAGCACTATACATCATTCCTCAAATGAAAGCGAAAGATCTATTCAGTTCGGATCTTTTTATGTTCGGATCTTTTAGTGAGTTTCAATAGTATAACAATATATTATGGAAAAGTTATCTACTAATATCAAGCTGTACACAATTTAACATTAGGTACGTATTTAGTTATAAGTAAACCTTTGCTATACCCTTGCAGGGCGCTATAATGTTTTTTTTCCACACCCGTATTACCTCTGTTAATACTATGTCCTTACATTATAGCACGCAATAAATATTTTGAATCTTGAATCTTGAGTAACATCTTATAGTGACCATATCAATATTAAAAATCTTTTATGTTTTAAATAAATATATTAGATTGACTTGGCAATCGCACAAAATAATCTTATTTAATATAATATGTATTACTTGTGAAGTACATTGTGTTTTCATGCGATGGCTAAGTCAATGTATTTATTTAAAACATAAAAGATTTTTAATATTGTTATGGTCACTTATGGTCACTATAAAATGTTGTTAGGTTAGCTAATGATGTAATACCTTAAAACAGAAGGTCCCTTAAGTAGGGACTGAATAAATTAACCGACTTGGATTTACACGGATCTCACAACTTTTTACGGTAGAAGAACTAAGTTGCGAGACTTGTTTTTTTTTACAAGTTTTGTTTTTGATGGCATTAGTTCTTTCTAAACAAACTCAGCAGTCAAATCATGCTACATTAAAATCGTTCATGAAACATTATAGAGATAAGTTAATTTTAAATGAAACTTTATTGCCATTTATATAAAACTATATTCAACATAATTCAATAAAATTATAATAAACCTATAATTTGTAATTCGCGTTAAGAATAATAAATCAAACTAAATATATCATATAGCCCGCCGTTCAAAGATGCTATATCGTGACAATATCACCAACATACTCGTAGTTGTATAGAGATTAAAGTGTCAATGAGTGATCATAAATGACAGCATCTATGATCAGATATGGTCACGGTCATTAAGACGAAGCGGATTAATAAAATAATAAACAAAAAACTTTTCTTAACAACAAACATTAAACGGACGTTGTTCCATAATCCAAATAAATATGTGGTCAACTTTTATATATTTGACATAAGTAGCACTAGCACTTACTTCTACACCATATTGAGCCATTTACCTTACATTTTTTGTCATCGTTACTAGTTTTTCAGGCATTATAAACAGATTACGCATCCTCTTCGCGCAGCTAGACCTCCATATTTGGCATCAGAAAGGTGCCATTTATCATGTGAACCTAGATTCAGCCATTTGCCATATCGTTACCAGATTTGCTGTGACCATAGAGCAGACTCTTTGAACTCCATCGAGTGTAACATCGTGGAGGACGTCTATCACATCCTCGTTGAATGTGCCCGGAACGAAATCATAAGGGGCCAAATAGTTATACAACAATCATATCTTTTTAATAATGATTTAGACGGGTCTACCGCGATAGATTTCATTACCTTTTGGTTGAGAAAAAAGGTACCCGACGTTTCGAGGCAGTTGCATGCCTCGTGGTCTACGTCGAATCATATCTTTTCAGAAATGAGTGGCTGCGTCTCTTCCTTCCCATCATCCGAGGAGGCCAGACAAACCGACTAAATGAATAAACTGCCAATCAATCAGTTGTATCTAAAAGTGAATTTTCTTCACACTTTAAACAAAATATCTAACGAAAAACAATGAGAATGGTATAATCACGAAATGACTAAATCAGATAGATTTAAGCAGAAGACCTAAAGCGATGTTCTGATTAATAGAATTTAGAGAGGCACAATTAAAATAAGTAAACCTCGGTTTGCGAGTTAGATTCGTACACTTGACCGGTTTAACTAACTCCACAAAATACTCGCAATATTTTTAATATAGTTAAAATTTAAAAATAGCCATTAAAAAACTTGTTATCAGCCCTCAGCTCATGACTCTAATGACCATCTTAAAATTTCCAAATAAAATAAAATAAAATAAAATAAATGTACAATATACAATGTTAATATTTATTTATTATTCGATAGAATTTCGACGTTTAATAAATTAAAAAGTCCGTAGCCTGCGGTGATGTTTGTAAAGGATAAGTAGCATACCTGCTTCTTCTAGAAATGTACAAAGTTACATCTTCGAAGGCACAAAACTTTGCGACTGAATTTTGTCTCTCTTGAAACATTCGACCGCAAAGTTTCTATTGAACCCTCTGGCGTATATCAAAGAAAGTTATCTTTCAACCTATGGGTAGGGTTTCTAACTTCGTAGGAAATCATAACAAGCTCCATTTACAGATTTTTTTGAGAAGTTTTCCGTACAAAGCCCTAAGGGCCACAGTACAATTTAATACTTCCAGAGACACATAACGTGACAAAATATAAATAATTTGGGCAAGTGCGTGTCGGACTCACGCAAGGGTTCCGAACTACCCCACAATACGAATGCGGAACCGTAAAACCATTATGGAGAAGTCAATGGGTAAATAATAACAATATGCATACCAAAGCAACATCAAGGCTACAAAAAACAAGGCGCTAAAATGGTAGCGCCTGGCGAAAAATTTGGTACTGTTAAGTGCGGAACCCTACTTTTTATTATATTTTGTTTTACGGAGTATGTTGGCCTACAATCTGAGTAAATTAAAAACTTGTTTATGTTACCGTCCATAAATAAGAGCCAAAACCAATAAAGTTTACTTAATGCAATTTATTGGAGGTTTCTTGTATGGGGATACTCTTATTTTTTTTTATTATTTGTCGTCATAGAGGCCGTAGTAACACGTATTCTGTGAGAACAACATTTGTCTAATTATTATGGTTGTTGCTGTAGACCCTTGTGATGGACGGATAGACAGACAGACAGACCGCGGAGGCTTAATAAAGCTTCAACCGTAATAGGTAGAAAGTTGTTTTTTTTAACGTTATCTGTTTGAGCTCTATCTTAAAGACGTTGTATTACACATTCAAATTTCCACATATAATTGTAAATACTCTAAATGAAAACAAGGGTGCTAAATTTGTCAGGACTCAGGTAGTATCATTTCAGTGCCTTGTTTTTTGTCGCCTTTCCAACAACATTCTTTTTTTGTTTTGGTTTTGTTCTCCCTCATAGTGGGAAAGCAAAGGGAACTTAGCCCATACAGCCATTTATAATGTACAAAAGATAACCTCAGACAGGGCTGTATGGACTAAGTTCCTTGCCTTCCCAATAAGCGGAAGAACAAAGCCAAAAAAATAACTAAAAATGTTTGAATACAATGCAATCGTTGCTTTTCCTCAAAAAATATTTTCTTTCATGCCATATTTAAAAAAAATGCATTCACTGGGAGCAGACAGACTCACTTGTTCCATCTTCGGAGACGCCATACTTCGTACATGTACTTAGACAGAGCATTTCCGTTATCGTTTTTTAGGGTTCCGTAGTCCGACAAGGAACCCTTATAGTTTCGCCATGTCCGTCTGTCCGTCTATCTGCAGCTTAGCTCAGAGACTATTAGTACTAGAAAGCTGTAATTTGGCATGGATATAAATATTAATCACGCTGACAAAACGGTAAAATAAAATAATGAAAAAAAAATTTTTTTAATGGTACTTCTCATTCACGTAAACTGGGGGTGATTTTTTTTTCTCGTCTATCTCATAGTTTTTCCATAAGGAAAACTATCACAGCTAAGTAGGCTTTACAGGTTTACGAGTACAGGTGGCGCCAAACTTTTGGACCCTATAATGTATGGGACCAGAAGTTTGGCGCAGGCTGTATTAGTAGACCAACTTATATGTACCGAGCAACTACGGAACCCTACATTGCGCGTGGCCCGACACGCACTTGGCCGGTTTTTTTTTTGCTGAACGATAAAGCCTCTTTCATGAGCTATTTCTCGAAGATGTAACCACTACGAACAGACAGACAGACATAATATACATAAGAAGATCATTCTCGTATATATAAAAATAAATCTACTCGTATCCATGATCGTTCTGCAAAATCCCGTGCCCTCCTAGATTATTATTAGTTTTGTTAAAATAACAATAACTACGAAAATATGAAGAGCATTATAATAATAAATATTTTAGCTTTATAAAAGCTTTTTCATTGTTTTTTATTAATATATATATATATGTATGTACACTTTTATATATAGGCAAAAAAAGAAATAATATTTTCGAAATATTAATAAAATTTCGACTGACGACGACCCCGAGTGATTCGAAATATATTTCGAAGTTATTATTTCTTTTTTTGCCTATATATAAAAGTGTACATACATATATATACATTAATAAAAAACAATGAAAATATGAAGAGAATCACATCATAACCCACATGGTGATGGGTGCCTTTTCAGAAGGTTCACATGGGCTGAACATATCCTATCAGGAGTAGACGGTACATCATCAGAAATCTTCATTCCTCCTCGTTATAGTCATCTTGAGAATTCTTGCCGTCCTGAACCGTTGAGCTCTTGAACATTCCTTCATTTGAATTTCAGTGAAACGAAGAGCAATTTTTCGCATTTTGAGGGTATAATTTATGTACATAAGGTATGTTTTTTTTTTAAGACCGTTGTCATCGTGACGATATCTTTTTTGGTTTGTTTTTATTTTTTATTTGATACAAATTATTACTGTATTTAATTTAATATAATTAATTATAAATTCACTGTAATCATAGAGTTTCTTTACAGGCAAGATTAAGTTTGTATTATCTTCTTTTATGATGTGTTTATGTATGACATGAGAAAAGCTGTTAAAATAATGATATATTAAAAACTTGAAGTCACGAATAGTCAGAATTTTATATTAATAATTTATAAAAACATTTTTATTTACTTCAAACTTCTACTAACAGCGTATACAATTTATCCTACATCTGTTGCTTTTTGTTTCTATGCAGTGTATGCTATAAGTTAAACAAAATAATTTGGCCAAGTGCGAGTCGGACTAGCGCACAACGGGTTCCGTAACATTGCACAATACGAGTACGGAATCCTAAAAACATATAAATCAACAGTATAGATGCTATATAGATTCATTAAGGCGACAAAACACAGAGCGTTAAAATGGTAGCCCCTGTCAAACAATTCAGAACCCTCTGATACGCAACCCTAATTTTATTATATGTTGTTTTATTTTAGAGTATGTACAACAATGTGACCAAATTTCAAAACTTGTATGTATTACCGTCCTTAAGATAAAGCTAAAACAAATAGAGTTAAAAAAATTTTTTTTGGTGTTTTATTGTATGGAATTTTTTTTTCAGTTATTATTTTCCATGATAGAGGCCATAGTTACACGTATTGCGTGAAAATTTCAAATGTCTATTACGGCTGAAGCTGTAGATCCCTGTGACAGACGGACGGACATAGAGACAGACAGCGGAGGCTAAATAATAGGGTCCCGTTTGGCACCCTTCGGGTACAGAACCCTAAAAAAAGTAAGACCGACAACTTAAAGTTGAATAGTATTTAATATCACCTATAGGCACGTAAAGTTGCTGAAAACTCTCTCGGAGAGGTGGTAGTAAAATATTAAAGTAAAATTCGCAAAGTTTTCACCCTCATAGATCACGGCTCCGGACTCGCTTAAGTCTTTGAGAGTCTAACGTTTAAAACTCTTAACTGCCACTCCATATTTCAGAGTGGCCGCCGCAGTCCTTCTCTGAACTGAAATATTGTCAACTTGAAGGTAAAGCTCTCGGCTATTACTTTTAGGCCTTGACTTTTTTTTAGAACGAAAGGAACGTCTTTTTAGTATTCCGTAGTCCAACCAGGGGCCCTTATAGTTTCGCCATGTCCGTCTGTCCGCGGTTTAGCCCAGAGACTATTAGTACTAGAAAGCTGTGATTTGGCATGGGTATCCATTATAATCACGCCGAAAAAAAACAAATTCTCGTCTATCACACAGTATGGGGTATCGTTGAGTAGGTCGTTTAAAAACATTGTGGGTGTGTAAAAACCATTTTTCGATTTAGGCATCCGTTTGCGAAATATTAAGCTTTACAGTGCAGATTTTTTCCCGGCCTGCCTGCTAAACGGTTGCATAAGAATATGTGAAAAAATTCATCGAAGTAGTTTAAATAATGAAATTAAAAGGAAAACTATCACAGCTAAGTAGGCTTTTCAGGTTTACGAGTATAGGTCGCGCCAAACTTTAAGTCCCCTCTAAACACGACAATGTATGGGCCGTTTATCGGGAGAGCAACTTCCGAGCGGACTAGAAGTTTTGGCGCGATCTGTATTAGTAGACCAATTTATAAAATGTACTGGGCAACTACGGAACCCTACACTGCGCATGGCCCGACACGCACTTGAACAGTTTTTTTCCTAATTGAAACTTGTATTTTCATTATCGTTTATAGGTCAAATCATGCCTTGAACCCATTTCACGGGTAAAGGCGAGGTACAACCGCGCGTAGCGAAGATGACAATAAAACCAGTTTAGTGTACACTGATTAGACGAATACTGTGTAAAAAGTGTGAAGAGTTTTCTAACGAAAACTGCATTAAGATTTTGCAGGTAATTCGTATTTGATTGGAAAACTTAAAGTTTAAAAAAAAAGGGTTGTAGTCGCTGAGTAGTTTAGTACGAGCTCTGGGAAAATAAGTATATTATTATGTACTAATCTAATGTCGTATACTCTAAGCTAATAATATTATGTCACACCGTGCTGCGTCGCTCCTTTGCATCTCAGTTCCCTCTAGTGCGGTCTAACCAAGGTTTATAACGAGACTGGAGTGCTAACCTCTAGTAAAAGTCACACGCTAAAGTAAATTACCTCTATTACTCTCTCTCTGTCTTTGCTTGGGGTCGGCTCTCCTGGTTCGAAGTCTGTAAGTCCTGCGGTCCAAAGTGGTTTCCAGCGTCATATTTTGCTAAGGTCTCTTTGGACCGTCGTCATCCATGTGGCAGGTGGTCTGCCTCGGCCCTGTCTCGCACCTGGCATTTCTAGGACCTGGCGCACCATATGGTCTTCGGGACGTCTCATTACGTGGCCATACCACCGCATACGGGTCTCGTAGAGTTTTTCAGAAATAGGTGCCACCTTGAAAGAGCCTCTGATGTGTTCGTTCCTGACTCGGTACAGAAGTGTGACACCTCCAGCCCAGCGCAGCAAATTACCTCTATTACTGATGAAACTTTTTTATCTTTGACGGAAACGCCGTTGCTATTACTCTTGAAAGGAAAATAAAGAAGGTCAAATATTTTGGCGTGGCGCTAGGAATAGAAAGTTAGCGCTCCATTATGGTTATAGGTTATTTAGGTCTCACCTTAAGTCGATTAAGCGTTCGGTTCGTTATGTATGGAGGATTGAGATACAAAACTTCACTAGAAACCCGTAAGAAGCAAGTAAAATTTTTGTTTACGTCACACTGAGAATCATAATCGTTCATTTAGCAGACTATAAAGCCATACATACTAAAGTACGTAGGTACATTAAAGATGTTATATATTACTATGATAGAAATAAATTTCTATATTTTTATACACTTGGCGATTTATCCAACGCAAGGAGATAACAAATTGAATTTATATCACTATAAATAAATTATTCACATATAAATTTAATTTATAATATATTATTATATTAACTTGAAACTAATATAATAAATTAAATATGAGAGTAAGTCTAATAAAAAAAAATAGTCTATTTAAAAATTATATATTATTAACCTTTTAAATCACAAGGATTGTCTAATGAAGTTCAAAAAGATTTATGGTGTACCGAACCTTTACAATGTGAAGGACATTATTTTTTATGGAAAAACTGATTTCCATCTGCAGGCGTTAAGGCTCGCGAAGTGAACAAAAACAATTTATCTCGAGGAGTGAAAGAAATGAGTTTTGCAGGCTATTTCATACCACTCACGGTCGATCATGCTGGAAGGTATGTCGTTGAGGAGTTATACGACTTCGGGTTGTGTATATGTATTAAAAATAGCAGTAGTAGCTTAGTCGTGTAGATCCTGATCATTGGTAGGAGGCCAGCTACTCAATCTGGAGATTCGAATAAGTTTTTAGGAATTTTGGTGCATAGTTTTGTAGATATACTTAGTATATGCTGAATGGTGTAGGAAAAAAAATGCATGTTAAAAACTTAACTTTAATATTGTCGGTGATAAAACGGCGTCGCGACTGTTACTGTTCTAATAACAGTCTACACTTTTTATAACCTCTGACATTCCTTCAGTTATATATGTCGTGACAATAAGTTTGTTATGTATATATTGCTAAAACTGAATGCGTTATCCTGGGTACAAATCACAAATCTACGAACGCGGAACCTCCTCTCTGACGTCAATAATATCAAATTATGAGTACGATAGCTAGTAAAAATACTTTATACAACTAAGCTGACGTGCATCCTTGGCCTACCAATTTGGTATGAGATATGTGCACGCGTTATAAACAAATCAGTTTATGGTTAGAAATATATGTACATACACAAGACAAGACAAATATTTTTTCAATGCAAATGCTCGTAAAGTTCTGTTTTATTTGCGTCTAATCTGATAAGTTGTCAAAGTTAACTTTACCGCACAAGTGTTTTATTTTTTTAAATTATTTATTAGTTTTGTTCCCCTAAATAGTGGGAAAGTAAATAAAACTTAGCTCATACAGCCATGTCTGAGGTATGTTTTATTTTTTTTAATTTCCCGAAGACAGTTGCCAGTCTTATTTTGTGTACCATAGATAGACTTAACAGAAAATAGCTGGTTTCAGTTTGACGCGTTCGCTGCGTTCAATTTGATGAAATGAAATGAAAACTGTTTAGTTGAAATTTTGAGTAGGTAGTAACTTTACATAATGAAAATGCTGATGAAACTTAATCAACCAATTCGCGCCTGATTTTTACTTTTTAATTTCTTTTGATCGTAATATGAATAAGAACTTTTTGATTATAATGCCAAAAGGCATACAGTTTAAATGTGCGACTTCGTAAAATGATACTGGCCACTTGCATTCTCATTAATTCTCAAAAAAATACAATGTTATCGATCGGTCTTCCCTGTTAACAACATACTTTGTATCTAAAGAATTGACAATTTCGGGCAAGCATTGTTGTTCACATTATTGGAATAAGCTGGTCGATTCGAATTTATGTTATCTATGACTGAAAGCAGCCTTCGAACCCATCAAACTGAGAGCAGCTTATTGCCGTCAACTTAGCAACTTGCGTGCAAAGAAAAAGAATAAAAGCCGTAAGTTCATTTGGAGTATTTACTGTTTGTTTGTTTCTTTAATTACGTTTAATTTAGTTACTTACACTACGCATTGAAAAACGTAGTATGATAAGGGCCTAGCATAAACTACTATTTATTGTGCACCATGTAAAAAAGAAAAAGGAAAAAAACGAGTTGCAAAGTAGGTTTCAATTGGCAGCGTTATCGCTTACACAGATTTTTTCCATTGTATAGAAACACGGATACAGAGTATGCCTATTACACGCATATAGATATACTGAAGCCTGTCTCCGAGAGGGGTAGGCAGAGACTACAGATTTCTATCTGCTTCGATCCTGACATGCCTTTTTTGCTAGTTTTTTAGCTTTTCTATTCCGGGTATTTTTATTTATTACTTTGCCCTTCTTCAGTATGTCTCCTATTTGGTCAGCAGCATTCGTCCTCCTAGGGCGGCCCGACCGAGCTTTACTTTACACTTATGCCTGTTAGTATGTTAAAATAATATATTCTAAGACTTGGTTGAAACTAATCTAATTGCCGCAATAAGAAAATGCTATGCCTTTCCATTTAAGGTAATTCTAGGATAGACAGATACCGCACTGGGATAGTTGCCCCAATGTCAAAATCTCACAATTCCCGAAAAGTAAACAAACCCGTGACATTTCCTATACAAAAAAAAATAATTCTTTCTTCGAGAAAAGGGAGGGACTTTCTCCTAGAGAAAGTTTTGGTTATATATATGAATATATGTATGTATATTATATATACATGTTTATTCCAATTTTATAATATTGTACAAAAATATAAATAAATAAAAATATAACTATATACAAACATATAATAAAAAAGTGGGTAGGCGTAAAATTTGGGTCTCAAATTACATCCCACAACTTTTATTATTATTATTATTTTTTTTTTGCTGCCCAACTTTCTAGCTTTCTAAGGATACCCATATTACTATATATATATTATAATTACTACTCATAAATAATATTCGTCAACACACTATAAGTTTCGTCAAGATCTTGGCACGATGAAAGTCTACAATAGTAAGTGTTTTGTTTTTATGTTATTATTTGTTCAGTCTTGTACTGTTAGTACGTTTTTGATGATTTTAAGTGTATAAATGTATTTTAGATTTTTTTCATTGAAAAAGTTATCTATTTTTTATAAAAAGGTAGATATTTTGTTTTGTTTGTATCCCACGTAGTTTTGTTTCTAATATAATATATTTTTACTAGCATCTAAGTTATTTGCAAGATTGTCATGTGACGTAAATATTAATGAAAATTTGTGGTTTAACAGCGAACAGTTACCTGGATTAAAGAAGATCTAGCTGTAGCAATAGAAGATTATTATTATAAAGAATTTGTGTATGGAAGATTGCATTGAAATTTTTTATAGTATATTAAATAATTTGATCTCAAAGTTTGTCCCCTCCCGTATACGAAAGTCTACTCCCTCGTATCCTATTTGGCATAGTTTACCTTTGCGAAAAGTTTTAAAAGAAAAACAAAAATACCATAAGCTTTGGAAAATATATAAAAATCCGTTAGATTATGAAAGTTTTAAAATTTTAAGAAAGAGGGCTCGGAAACTTGAACAGGAATGTTTCAATAATTACATAAAATTCTCTGAACAAAAAATAAAAAGCCATCCAAAATTTTTCTGGAGTTATATTAAATCAATATTTCCACGTAATTCTTTTCCGGATACAATGACTTACAAGGGTATTCAAGTTACGGGTGGTGACAGTATCTGCAATCAATTTAACGAGTACTTCAACTCTGTTTTTGAAAAATCCAATCAAAGCTCCTTAGATTTAGATAGCTTACAAGCTTCCTCTGTTGCCGTATTAAGTATGTCTCATATTGAGATTACTCAAAATATCGTTCAAAAGTATTTAAAATCAATAAATATTAGTAAGGGTGCAGGGCCAGATGGGATTCATCCTATTTTTATCAGTAAGTGTGCACTATCGTTAACATTGCCCATCACTATTTTATACTCAAAGTCAATGAGAGATGGACACGTTCCTAACATTTGGAAACGAGCATGGATCACACCAATCCCCAAGGGCAAGGTCAGCAGCGATATTGAAAAGTACAGACCTATTTCTAAACTGTGTCACTTAGGAAAGATCCTTGAAAAAATAGTGACTGATCAGTTATCTTCTGCTGTGCGTCGCTGTATTACTCCCAGTCAGCATGGTTTTTATAGGGGTCGTAGTGTGGAGAGTAATCTCCTTAATTTTACGGAATTTATTCTTGATGCCTTAGATAATAAATGTCAGGTGGACGCCGTGTATACCGATTTTGCCAAAGCATTTGATAAAATATCTCATAATATGTTATTACTTAAGCTCTGGCGGCTCGGTATACATGGTGACCTCTTGCGTTGGATAAAATCTTATGTTATAAACCGTAATCAAGCTGTTGTACTGGGTGGATTTTGTTCTAATTATAAATTAACTAGCTCAGGGGTTCCTCAGGGATCCCATTTGGGACCCCTGTTATTTACACTGTATATAAATGATATAACAAATAATATACAACATTCGAACCCCTTGCTTTATGCGGACGACACAAAATTATTTAGAATTATCCGTAATCCTAGTGATTGTAATGAATTACAACTTGACCTACTTAATTTTGAAAGATTTTGTGTTCAAAACAACCTATTCTTAAATCCAGACAAATGTAGAGTAATTAGTTTTAGTAGGAAAAAGCAAACGATTCTTTACGATTACAAACTATGTAACACTAATCTTAAACGGGTAACAGAAATTCGTGATCTCGGTGTGATCATGGACTCTAAACTTACTTTTGTGCCACACATTGATACAATACTCAGCAAATCTTACAAACAATTGGGTTTTATTTTGAGAGTTGGAAAGCCGTTCAAAAACCCGTTAACATATAAAATTCTGTACAATAGTTTTGTTCGTAGTAGACTGGAGTTTGCCTGTTCAGTTTGGCATCCATTTTATATGACTCATATTGATAGACTTGAGAAATTACAGAAAAAGTTTGTGAAGGCCCTCGACTACAGAACAGGTTATGCTTATCTTGACTATTATACCTCAGCTGATAGACACAAAGTTCAACTTCTATCCCACAGGCGAGACTACACTGACGCTTGTATGCTTTACAAAATAATTAATAATAATTTGATAGATACCCCGGATTTATTACAAAAAATCAACTTTAGAATACCTCGCAAATGTGAACGTGCATGTCATACAAAGAATTTGTTTAGTATTGCTTCTTGTAAAACGTGCTATGCAAGAAATAGTTTTGTTAGGCGTGTTTGCCGATTATATAATGACCATTTATCAGATGTCGACATGTTTTGTGTATCTTTTTCCACCTTTAAAAAATCTGCCATGAAAAAAATTTCTTGCAGATAGATGTTTTTGACTAACATTATTTGTTGCTCATATTTTGTAACTAGTGTATTACTTACTTATGTTTAGTTAACTTCACTTCTTATTAGAAATATACATTTTTGTAAATTAAGGAGACTTTAGGCTTAATTTCAATATTTTCACTTGTAATAATTTGTATATGTGGCTGTTTGTTTCTTAAATAAAAAAAAATAAAAAATATTAAAGAAATGATATGATGGGAGTTAATGCAATATAACAGACTTTCGTTACCCCGTCAAGAATGCTCTAAAGATGTTAATAATGGTTTAATCTTAAAAACTTGGTATTTTTTAAAACCCTTTAACCAATTTCATCAATTGGGTCTCAATACCACACCTGAGGCGTATATTCCAAAAAATAATGTTTTCTTACAAAGAATACCAAATGAACATACACAAAGAACCATAGAAACTATCTATATACATTTATCACTATGCTTTTTATTAATAGAAATACAGATTTTGGGCATCTTACTGGGGTAAGCCCTATGTTTAAAAATAAAATAAAAATGGACGTACAGATTACATAACCTACTTGTATCTATGTACCTAGAGCTTATGACCAGCATGTTCGATGGTGAAATGTGGTTTAAGCCGAGATTGTCTATTGCGGAGGCTGGGATAGAACCATCGTGGCCTGCGGCGGAACCCTAATTGATATCAATTACTCCCCATCTCTCAAAATATCTCTGAAGCGAGTTTGCTTTAAGAAAGTTTAACGGTTTTTAGGCATTTAGCCGAGATTAACGTCTTTGTGGTGCAGTTTAAAAGTAGTTTTTCCGTAAAAAAGTGTTCCATCTGCCAGTGGCGTGCATAGAACTTTTTGCTGGAAAAGCAATGAGAAGGCAAGTTTGACGAAAAATATAACAAGAAAAAAAAACAAATTGAAAAATGATTGTTTTGTGTGAAATCATGTATAAAGGCAGTGCCTACCCTGGCGTCATACAAATAATGATTTTTCAAAGTGACACTTAAATTTTTTTTTTATTGTCAACCTTTTCATTGCATTTTCAGCAAAAAGTTCTATGTACGCCACTGCCATCCGCCGTATCAATAGTAAATAATCACGAGGTCCATATCCTTGAAGAATGAAGAGTTATCTGTAGGCCTACCATGAGTTTTGCTTACTATACACGTTAACGTCTGCGTAAAACATTTATATGAGAAATTGTGCAGCGCCCCTAGCGGCTTACTACAGGAACCAGCATTTTTCATACACAATATTTTACGCAGGCGTTAACGTGTATCCATCCATCCATCAGCCTGTTTCGTCCACTGCTGGACATAGGCCTTTCCAGGATTTCGCCGATCTTGGCGGTCCTCCTGGAAGAAATGCCCATACTCACACACGCTGGGCAGGCGGGTTGGTGAGCGCCGTGCCGAAAACCTTGCACTAGTGACGCCGCTGCCCGTCACTAGTCTATTTTATATAAGGCCCGGCAATTGGGGATGGATATACCGCCATCCATCGGTCCCAGGCAATGGTGGGCCGCCTGGTTTTTTTGCCTGAGAGCTGTTGTCTTACTCTCCCCCGAATAACTTCGGGAGGATTTGCGAGTAAGATGGTGGTACCTCCACAGTCGAGCCAGGCATCAGCTCTACCACCTAACGTGTATATAGTAATAAAACTCATGGTAGGCCTACTGATTGCAAATTAGCTTCATTCAATAATCATATCACCGGACAAACAAATCAGATTTTAGGAAAATCTAGTTTGGCCTAGGCTAAAATGGTTCTGGGTTGTCATAAAAAATAACCACGAAAGTTATCTATGGCCATTGACGTACTAATAAATAGACATAGGGTCTGTGCTCAAAAGTGTCCGAACTAAAAGAGAACCAAAACCATAGAAAATTTAAAAAGGGCGACAATCACACGTCTATCAAAATTAAGCCGTGCAGCAATGACATACGATTAAAATTCAAATGTTTTGTTTCTTAATATTTTGACACTTCACCAAGGACACTTTTTTGGTAAATTTTATACTAGAACCGAGGTCCATTTGGTAGGACGTCAATGTCTATGGCGGTTGACCTGAAACCTTGACTCTTTTGCGCTGAAGGATTTCCGAAAAACAAGTTTGGTCTAAAATCGGGTATGACCAGTAAAAGTTACATGTCATGAAAAGTGTGATGTCGTTAATACATAAGAACGTAAACCCTACAACGTCCTTCAGGTCGTCGGTCCAGCGGGCACGAGGTTGTTTATTTATTAAAGCGTGCATTAACTTGCACGCTTTTCCTGTTGCATAACTACTTTTTCAGGTGAAGCTGCCACTCTTTTGGCTGATCTAGTACAACATTGGTTGAATGATGTTAACGTTTTATTTCAATACATATATGTATTACTTATGCCTATTTTTTACAAACAGCCCAAAATATTTTAACTCCCTCAGCTGGGGGTACATTTGGGTGATATGTTGTTTAAATGCCTACCAAGTTATATAAGTAATTATGTGTGAGTGTAAACAAAACTACGTAATATTTCATTGTTGCTGGCGACAAGTATTTTGTACCCGTTTTACAGTGGCGTGCATAGGATTTTTAGGTAGGGTAGGCACAAAACTGTCCTTATGTTCTTTGCACGTATTACAGCGAGAATTACGATAAATAACGATATAACTCGCACAGGTGTCTTTCTCTTTTGTCCAAGCTCATTGGCATAAAACCTCTTTCCCCACTATCAAAAATGAATCTCCGACTACCTATGCACGAATCCACTATTTAAAAACGTGTGGCGCCATCTAGTAGCAAGTAGGGCAAGTAATCATGACAACGGTTGCTTCGCACAGGTGTTGCGTATTTTAATGAGAATGTGTGTGTGCTTAGCGCGAGCCACTGAAGTCATGGAAGTATAGTTACAGATGCACACATAGAGAATTGCCTTCGAATTTTAGTTATGCGTATTGCCACGGTAGCGCGAGCGCTGCGGAGCAGGCAGGTAGGTATTTCAAAGAAAGGGTGATGCTTACTTGATTATAATAATGAAATACCTTCCTATATTCAAAAAGATAGTGGTCTAGTTAGATACGCCAAGCCCAGGGTAGGCATTGCGTATTTGCCTATATGAGATGCACGCCACAGCCGTTTTACGCTTATCTTTATATTCCAGTAATAAGAGTAATTTCAGATAAAATCATTATCGGAGTAGTTCAGATCAGATGAATAAAAGCTTCACAATGTGCCATGTTCTTGTTTGAGAAAAAAAATTGTCGATTCGATTGAGCAAGATCATAAGAAAGGTTATGCTACGTCTTCGTAATAATTCACTACTCACGTTTATTTTACCGAATCAATTTGAAATGTAACCCATCACCCATATGTGCCATCTCTCGATGACACTGGGTAGTTATGAAATCGATACTGCAGTCTATAAATTTTGAATGACTTCAGGCACGTAATGACATGAAGCCACATCCAGCCAAAGTACAACATTTTTCCTCCGATAATACTTGCCTATAAAATATACCAAAAGTACTCTTTACGGTATAAACAAGAGTTCATAAGTCCCGCAGTAATAATTAAATGAAACAGCAAAATTGCTGCTTTTCATCTCACTGTCAAAATTACCACTACGCAAAAAATATTGATTAGATTTTTTTTTTTTACAAGGTTACTATAAAAATTATCACGAATACACGGGACTCACTGTGTTTGTTTTAGTAAGGGAGTTTAGTTTGTTTTGATAAGGAAGTAACTGACATAATTGGTGGACTTTTAGGATAACTTTCCATCAGGCCGTATTTACTCCTCACGCAAAAATATCAGGTTACATGAGGACTCCCAAAGATGTTTCTCCATTAGAAAAACCTGCGGACGCAGCAAGCCCTTGTCGCGTGGGAGTGGCACATCTCGCTGCGTAACATGGCCTTTGTTTTAACAGCGTTAAATACCGCGATAAACGAAGTCACACGTTATCATGCTACGGGTGCAGGTGTGTACTGCTAATAATGTTTAATTTGAGTTACTCTTTTGTAAGATTAATAGTTGTAATAATTTGATTGTTTGTGAATTCACTGCTGTCAAGTATATATACCTAATATAAAATAAAATTTAATTTACAAATGTCCTCGATTATGTACTTGTCTCATGTCGAATGTAATTTTGTCGTAATTTCAGTGTAAGTAGTTGTTTTACTCCACTATTCTTGACCTCGGTTCAATTAATCGAGTTCGTTTAATGTTTTGAAAATGGTAGTACAAAACATACTAATTTGAAAAAATTGTTACAAGCCAATTCAATTTTTCATAGATACCTTGTCAAATAAATTTTGATGACATTTCTTAGTGTAAAACTAAAAAAAAAATACCAACGAAAGGTATTCTTTTTAAATAAACGTAATCTGTATTCTATATTATTCAAGTGGGCGTGGGTGGCCAAATTAAGAATAGCGAAAAATTCTCAAAGGAGTCTCGCAGCCGATTTTGATAAGAACTAAAACCACATCAATAGTTTTTTTTTGTTAATTTTCTTGGTCTGGAATAGAAAACACCGATAAAAAAAGATCCTGTATCTTGCACTATCCGATAGTGTCGCTTAGGATCAAATTCTGGATGTAAATAACTTATGGCCAACTGAAGAAAACTGCTTATCTATCAACGCCCAGATCAAACGGTTGGCCTTATTAGGAATTTGGACTGAAGGTTTTTTTATAATAACAAGGGATTTTAGGAAATTGCCACGAACTGAGAAACAGAATCCACACGAGCAATGTTGCAGGGCGCCCGTTTCCCCTTGTTTTTAAATAAAGTACAGCGCTACCAGCGAGTGTCTGATTTTGATCTGACAAGATGTGGGCGAGGTGACGGGGGTGCGTGCCGGCGGCGGTGTGCCTTCCGTGCACCCGCGGCGTGCCTGCATCGCAACCGTAGCGTGCCGTCTCGACGCCTTTCCAGTGTTCTTCCATACAAAATGTAGGAGAGGGACGTGGTGCAAAACAGATAGAAGTCATGCACCGGAGGCGCGCCCGCGCCCGCATCGTTTCTATGTGGCTTGTGCCTAAGGAGACAAAACCATAAATATATAGGCAGGTACTAAAATCAAAAGAACATATTCGAACGCAACTCTGTTGGTAGTATAAGCGGACGAAAACAAATTACATCCGAGCGCATTAGCAATTTACTAATACACAACACAATCCCACATTTTTCATAAAAGAAATGAATGAAAATCGGACTTTTAAAATGATAATTTTAAATAACATGATCGCTGCTTGGTGTGCCGGCCGAAGTTCCAGCCTATTGGCAGTTACAAAACTGGCCAAGTGCGTGTCAGGCCACGCGCAATGTAGGGTTCCGTAGTTGCCCGGTACATATAAGTTGGTCTACTAATACAGACCGCGCCAAACTTCTGGTCCCATACATTATAGGGGGCCAAAAGATTGGCGCGACCTGTACTCGCAAACCTGTAAAGCCTCCTTAGCTGTGATAGTTTTCATTTTAAGAGCAATATACTTCTGTGAATTTTTCCACATTTGGGGGGGGGGGGGGACGGGACGTCCCACACTATGGGATAGACGAGAAAAAAAATCATCCCCAGTTTATCTGTATGAGAGGTACCCTTAAAAAAAAATTTAAAAAAATTTTATTTTACCGTTTTGTCGGCGTGGTTAATATTTATATCCATGCCAAATTACACAAATTACAGCTTTCTAGTACAAATAGTCTCTGCGCTAAGCCGCGGACAGACGGACAGACGGACATGGCGAAAATATAAGGGTTCCTTGTCGGACCACGGAACCCTAAAAATGGATTACATGTTCAGTTACCATGACAACCAATTTTTTTTCTATATAAAAAACGTTGGCTTTGGCCAGTACAAATAACGAAATAGTCTCGTTACTCTTGGGATAACCTTTATTGTAACATGTAATGTATTTTAGGAAATAAGTGCTATTTTAGTCCCTGGTGTTATCCTAAGATCTCTAATACACGTAGATATAATTTTAAACTGAAACACTTGCCATGTCATAGTTCATATTTGCTGCTCTTTGCTACAGCTTAGCCTTGTAGTGCTGCTACGGAACGATTTTTGCATTTAATGAATGAATGAATGAATGAATTTATTTATTTCAGGCCAATAACCCATAAAGATTTATATACAATTATTATTATTACAATAAACACACAAACTGACATAGAGCATTACAAAACAATTACGACAGCACAAATACATTTAAGGACATATAAAAATTGAATTAAAATTACAATTACAATATAACAATTAGAATTAGAATGTCAATTTTAAATTAAATTCAAACAAGCACATTATTTTGGTGCTACCTTCCCCATATTTGGAACGAAGGAGTCTGTAGCGCCTGCCAATGTTTCATAAAGGGACCGTCCGACCTGCTGGCGATGGTGAGAAGGCTGTTTCCGCTGTCCCGCACCCTGCCCGCCATCGCAGTTGCTCGCCTGCGCATGGTGGTATAGAAGCAGTCAACGCGCACTGCAGCGAACATTCCCGACGCGCTGCAGAAGCGGGGCAGCCGCAACATTGCCCTCATCGCATTATTGTATTGAACGCGGAGAGCGTTGTAGGACTTCTGCGTGTATGATAACCACAGTGTCCCCATATAAAAGGATGTACAAAAGGCTCGGAATAATGTAATTTTTACTTCATTTGAGCTACGGGCAAACCTGCGTGCTATCATGTTCGCTTTTACCGACAACGCCCTCCTTTCTCGCTCAATATCATCATCATCCTTCAGGTCGGGTGTCACAATATGCCCTTGAAGGTATGTACCCGCTCCAAGGGTACGCCGTACAGCCTGACGGGCGGAATCTCTGTCGGAAATTTGGCCCCAGCCTTGAAAACCATAAGCTCGCTCTTCTTAATGTTGTATTTAAGGCCATGGATATGGGCGTAAGTTTCGCAGTTGCTTATGAGTTCTCTGAGTCCGCCTATCGACGCGCTCAGTAGTACCATGTCATCCGCATAGCTGATGTTGTTAAAGCAAACATCATCAACATGGCATCCAACATGTCGACCACTGAGCGCGACAATGAGCTTGTTGATGTACAGGTTGAAGAGCGTTGTTGAGCTCAAACCCCCCTGCCTCACCTCAATATTAATTACACAATGTTTATCCCCAAGAGGGAATCAGTTTACTGCTTTTGCTACGCCGCGCGGCATAGCTTCGTAGAGCAGCTGCTATCGCGTAGCTTTATAAAACAGCTACGGAACGTTTTATTTTTATGTAAATAGTTACGAATTAATTACACACACAATTTATATACCCAAGAGGGTATCAGTTTGCTGATTTTTGCTACGGCGTAGCTGTGTAGAGCAGCTACTACGGCGTAATTGTGTGGAGCAGCTACTACGGCGTAGCTTTATAAAATAACTACAGTTATTTTTATGTAAAGAGTTATGAATTAATTACACAATTTGTATACGCAAGAGGGTGTCAGTTTGCTGCTTTTTGCTACGTCCTGCTTTTTGCTATACATATATAAAACAGCTACGGAACGCTTTATTTTTTTTGTAAATAGTTATGCATTAATTACACAATTTGTACACCCAAGAGGGTATCAGTTTGCTGCTCTTTGATATGGCGTAGCCGTGTAGAGCAGCTGCTACGGCGTAGCTTTATAAAACAGCTCGAAACGTTTTATTTTTATGTAAATTGTTATGAATTAATTACACAACTTATGTATATACCCAAGAGGGTATCAGTTTGCTGCTTTTTGCTACGGCGTAGCTTTGTAGAGCTGCTGCTACGGCGTAGCTTTATAAAACAGCTCGGAACGTTTTATTTTTATGTAAATTGTTATGAATTAACTACACAACTTATGTATATACCCAAGAGGGTATCAGTTTGCTGCTTTTTGCTACGGCGTAGCTTTGTAGAGCAGATGCTACGACGTAGCTTTATAAAACAGCTCGGAACGTTTTATTTTTATGTAAATTGTTATGAACTAACTACACAACTTATGTATATACCCAAGAGGGTATCAGTTTGCTGCTTTTTGCTACGGCGTAGCTTTGTAGAGCGGCTACTTGCTTTTTTTGAAATTGATTACTGCACCTTCACAATATGTATCTACAAGAGCTGATACTCTCTTAACAGGAAGTGCAGGTTAAAGGGGTTTCTGGGTTTATTCTTATACCAGCAAATGTAGTAATGTCGTCACGCCATCGACGTTTTGGTCGTCCGGGTGGTCTGGTAGTGCATCGAAGAAATGGCCGCAGACCACTTTTTGCTCTTATTACCATTACAATGCCGGATAAAAGTAGGTCTGCGGCCATTTCTTCGATGGTACATAGGCGAGATTATTATCAAAGGTAATCCCGACCAATTATGAATAAATGGAAAACACGTCTTTTTTTGTATTATGATACGAGTCACGTTACAGTTCAGTAAGTGAATAGTAAGTTCCTTAAAACTCATTGATACAGGCTCGCAGAAATCTAATATTTTCTTTTTTAATCAATATATTTAGTAGTGTAACGTTTGCAAACAATGTGATAGTGTACATGGTTGTAAAGCAATCTTCACACACAAAGTGGCAACTTGTTTGTTCGCCAAAGGCTTCATCTATCGAACTCAGCGTGAGCAAGAAACCAAATAATACGTAAGTAGTAGGTAGCTATGTATACTTAAGTAATTTGATAGTAGCAGCTAGCTATGTATACTTAAACAATGTGATAGTGTACACGGATGTAACCCAATCTTCACACACAAAATGTCACCTTGTTTGTCCGCCTTTGGCTTCATCTATCGAACTCAGCGTGAGCAAGTAATCAAATAATACGTAAGTAGTAGCTAGCTATGTATACTTAAGCAATTTGATAGTAGCAGCTAGCTATGTATACTTAAACAATGTGATAGTGTACACGGATGGAACCCAATCTTCACACACAAAATGTCAACTTGTTTGTCCGCCTTTAGCTTCATCTATCGAACTCAGCGTGAGCAAGAAACCAAATAATACGTAAGTAGCAGCTAGCTATGTATACGTATAGTTGGTTAGTAAATATAGTCGTATGTAAGGTGAAGCTCTTTCTAAATCAGCCGTTTGGGCACAGCCTTTAATCCTCAAACTTAGATCTGCAGCAGTTGTGTGGTTTTTAGGGTTCCGTACCCAAAGAGTGCCAAACGGAACCCTATTACTAAGCCTCCGCTGCCTGCTTGTCTGTCTGTTTGTCACAGGGGTCTACAGTTTCAACCATAATAAGTAGAAAATGAAGTTTTCACAGTACTATCACGACAAAAAATAAAAATGAAAAATAAAAAGTTGAACCCAAGGTCAATAAATAAATAACACCGTAAAACGGTTTATTGATTATAGATGGCGCCAAGGGTAGCTTGTCAACTTTTTTGCACTGAGGTTCTTTAGTAAGATGATAGATGGTGCTAAGATCTTAAAGGCGATCATTTGTTAATTTTGTTATGTACCATAATGTTTCCGTACTCGTAATATGTGGTGGTATGGAACCTTTTGTGCGCGAGTCCGACTCGCACTTGGCCAAATTAATATTTAAACTTATGGGTGAATTTCTAAGAATATTTTCTTAGTGCACCTTAAAGGAACATTTTGAAGATTATACGTGGGACGCACTATAAGTTTCCGGAATGAATATGAAAAAATACTATTAAAGGTACAAAATTAATTTATTCTTTTTCAAAATAATCTCCCTTGGCGTCTATGCACTTTTTCATTCGATCAAACCAGTTTTGAAATCTTTTGTGCCACTCCCCTGTGGTGACCTCTGAAACGTGTTTTTCATACTCCTCGACAGCCTCTTCTGGTGATGAAAATCGTTGACCGCGTAATTGGTTCTTAATTTTTGGGAACAGAAAAAAGTCACAAGGTGCCAGGTCGGGACTGTATGCAGGATGACTCATGAGTTCTACATTTTTCGTCTTCAAAAAGTCGTTTGTCTGTCTGGCCGTGTGAGAACTAGCATTGTCGTGGTGCAGGATGATACGGCGTTTACGGTTATTTTTACGGAGTTCGTAAATAACTTCCGGGAAACAAATGGTCGTGTACCAGTCACTATTCACGGTACGACGATTCTCTAAAGCAACAGTAGCCACGTGTCCAGTTTTATTAAAAAAAGAAGCAATCATCCGCTTAGATGCACTTTTCACGCGCGCCACTTTGGTTGGTTTCGGCTCATCTTGAAAGACCCATACGCTCGATTGCTGCTTTGTTTTGGGATCGTAGCAATAAATCCATGTTTCGTCACCTGTTACTATGTCCCACACCAAATTTGACGCACCTTCGTTGAATCTGGTAAGCATGGCACTGCACCAAGTGACGCGGTCCGTTTTTTGAGCCTCGGTCAAGTTGTGTGGGATCCACCGCGAGCACAGCTTTCTCACACCCAAATGTTTGTGTAGGATTGATTGTATTTGACTCATGCCTATTTCTAAGGATGCGCGAATTTCATGGTAGGTCACATGCTTGTCTGTTTCAATCATACGGCGCACAGCATCGATGTTTTTGTTGGTCACAGCGGTGGACGACCGACCATCGCGAGATTCGTCACTGAGATTGATACGACCACGCTTGAATTCTGCAAACCAGCTATAAACAGTCGTCTTGCATGGTGCTTCATTGCCAAAAGCTGTTTCAAGCCGAGCGATGCTCTGTTGAGCTGTCAAATTACACTTAAAATCGTAGAAAATCATACTACAAAAATTTTCCCGAGTTAAATCCATGTTGATGCAGACACACAATTTTTTAAATGGCGCCACAAGGTCAAAGACAAAAGACAGTCAGATAAAACAAACTGCATTCTACAGCCAAAGAGTTCTATTTTCAAATGTTGCAATAAATTTTTAAATGTTGTTTATGTAAGTGGCCAGTTCCGGAAACTTTTAGTGTTACCTATGTATAGTATGGAACATGGCTTATACCGTCCGATTAATGTTTTTTTTATCAAATGGCGGCCTCAAATAATCTTATAAAAATTGATAATTGACAAATAATAATTAATGTCTAATAATAAATGTCTTCGAGAAAATCACAAAAAAAACAAGCAACCAAAGTTTCATCGAGAGCGTTTTAATAGAAGCGAAATTTTGCGATTTAGTGGAAGAGACGAGCAACGCGCTCAAAATGTTTTATTTGTAGTGCTGCTGCCAGTACAACTTTGCAAAGAAAAAATACAAAACTGAGTGGACAAAGAATAACAGAAAGAAAAAAAATGAAAGTAATGAAGAGGTAAGATTTACTTGTTTCAATTGAACAATTGATTAGTAGAGCCACATCAATCTCCACATTAACGGTGACCGAATCCGATTGCATTGGTTCCGTACCATTTATTTAACTCGCCATTCCGTGGGACTGGCCCCGATTAAAATAGATTTATTGTAAGATTCAAGTTCACTAAGTGAAATGGCGGCGATAGTGCGATTCCTGCTAGAAATTTATGGTTCAGGGGTTTTTTCCCAAACGACATGTGATTTTTATTACATTTGATGGTCTTTCAAGTTCTAAGTGTAAGTTTAAAATACTTATGTCCTTCGTTGTGAAGTTCTCATTGTATTTTAGCACCCATTGCATTGTATTAAATAATATTTAAGGTCCTACAATTCAAAGTGAAAAAAATTCGACATATGATAGATATCCCTAATAGACAACATTTCACGAGTAAAAATTTTTTTTGCGCGTTCTTTCTTTTTACCTTTCCATAAAAATTCAATCAGCTGATTGCACCACTTCGTACTGGGAACTGAAAAAAATATTTTAGCAAAAAACTTTTTCTTCCTCTGGAATTTGATCATCAGTCAACGATACATGATCTACCCTAGAATTATTTTCACTTATTATTGTAGGACTTTATATATTCAAGTGACATGTGATGTTTATCACATCCTAGTTTTAAAAAGTCATTGTAAATATTGAAAATTTTGGGGATAAAAAAAGTTGTCTCTTTTAAATAAATATGTATTTAGTTTTAGCCTTTCCTTTGAATAGGTGCTTCAGCTTTGAATTCATTCTTGAACTACGTTTTTTGTAGAACAAAAATGTTCTAACGAAAAAAAAAACATTTTTAGTGCGAAGTTTTTTCCCTTTTCGTACAAAGTGTGCCGATAAACTTTTGTAAATTTGTGAAGAAAAAAGGATAAAAGTTCAAGCAGGTTATTTTTTATTCTTTAAAAGTAAATACAACATAATAATGACATGGGTAGATATGGGATAAGTATAGTAAATATATGAATTCCAATGCAATTTCAGTTTAACAAAAGTTTTATAAGTCGTGTACGTGCAGTTTGGATTATATAATTTTCATTTGGCCTAAATTTATTGCGAAAATGGGTCTCAGGAGCTCTACTGACTGAAATCATGCCCCGACGAAACAAGACTACGCGCTATAGTATATCTTTTTGCACGATTATGGCCTAATGTCAACGATGACAACAGGTCATAGCAAAACCAACCTTGTGGTCTAGTGGTTCGAGTGCTCGACTACAAATCCGGAGGTTGAGTGTTCAAATCCCGTAGGGGCACATTTGTGTTTGATCTGCGTGCTTCGGAAGGCACGTTAAGCTGTAGGTCCAATTTGTGCCCAAAGTACGGCGATAGGGCCCACCACCTATTCGTTGGGACGCCATAATCGTCGGTGAAAAGTGGGCGTACGATTGTAAACTGTGACTTGCATTTCACAGTCCACACTTGGAAACACCTGTGATACCCCTTCGGGAATTGATGTCGTGATAATACTAAATTAAAAATAATAATGAATAAGTTTTGGATACCGTCATAAAATAGAAGACAAAGTAAAGCCTGTAATCTCTGACGCATCATAGTTCTTACCACCAATTCATGTCGTGACAAATATGTTTTGTAAGAACTATGACGAACTATGACTTTCTTATGTTATTTAAGTTTCTAAAATAAAATACAATTAAAAAAGCATTTTTTTTTCATAACGAATAACACACAATAGAAATAACGCATTATATTGAAAAAAAAAACCTACGTTAAAATTTATGTTTGAATTGGACTTTGCTACGGCGCGTAGCAGTAAAAAGCTTCACACTACGGCGTAGACGCAGAGTTTAAGCTACGAGTTATGATTAAATCTGCATTCTGAAAAAGTCAAACAAGAGAACCTAGTGGAACTTTGGAAAAGCAAGCCTAACTTATGTCATAAATATTTCGGTCTTTTGGAAAGTTTTCGACTTGCCATTTATATCGGCAGGCATTTGTGTACTTCGGTATTGAAAGTCACGGTAAGTTTCCTCGCCAGTGAAATGAGTTATTTCAGCGACAGAAAGGAAAACTTATCCAATTTTACCGACAAACTTACTTACCTTGGTTTGGTTTGATAAAAACGAGCTAGTTGACGTCATAACTGTTGTGATTACGAATAAGGCCGTTCGCACATGGAGCTACTCAAAATGGCGGAACTAATCAGTAATTACAATTAGAAACCAGTTTGAAACTGCACCTTGCACACGGCGCTATTCAAATTACAAGGTGTCAGTCAGCTTCCTGCACAAATTTAAGATTTTTTGTTTGCTCGTTCATTTTTTACAACAAAAAATCAGATAACTTGGGTAGCCAGTAGCGCGGCGATCAGTTAGCTAACGCGTTATTTATACTCCATGTGCGAAGGACCTAAGACTCACTTGTTTAATTACGGATGGAGGCACATGTCAAGCTAGAGGTCAAGGTCAAGCTCAACCTGTGCCTCCTTGTGACAAGCGAGCCATATTATTATTCCAAAATTTCTAGGTTTGTTTCAGTAACTGTCTGGTCGTATCAGGAGCTATGTAAATAAAATAAGGGTGCTTTGTTTCTGTGTATTTCATGAATCACACAGAAAATAGTAATACATTTCTGGTATGTGCATTTTGACTGTATAATCTAGGGTTTTATTTCCGGAAAACACGTTTGAATAAATTTTCCTCGATAGAAATAATTATTGAAATGAGGTCTTCAAATGCAACTTTTCTCCTCTTTTGACGAATAGGTATCATAACATAAGCATTTTTCTCTTTTGCGCGGCATCCGCCCCTCTCGCACCTCGCGTTTTTTTGCTTGGAGTGACAGTGACAAAAATAAAATTTACATAGCCTCTAGTTATAGCCTCTAAGTACTTTGTTTTTAAATTTAATAGAATGGGCTATTAGTATAGTAGGTAGGTACTGATTTGGATGCGGTTTTTTAGTTCGTAGTGACCCTGGACTACATATAGGCTCTATGGGATGTTCGTAAAATACTGAGAACTGAAATTGTACTGAGAACAAAACTACTTTAAGGGTCTGTTTGTCTGTCTGTCTATATGTTCCGTTTTAACTCGAGAATCACTCAACGGATTTGGACGTGGTTTTCTTTATTACCACACATAGGATATAATTGATAACATAACCACTAAGCCGAAAACTGTCGAAAATAGTTTTTATAGAAAGAAACTTCCACGCAAAGCCGCGGGCAAAAGCTAGTAAGATAATAATCCTGTCTTATTTTAAAAGGCGCGGTTTCGCCCCATTTTTATTGTTCCTTCTTTTATTTTCATCGTAATTCGAAAACTGAACCGATTACGGATATAATAAGAACTGAAAAATAGTTTTTTACCTAAGTCGTTGCTTTTTACCAAAATCACATCACAATTACATGACTATTTCTTTGACCTCTACTTATATGAAGCATTTCATTAGTAATGTAATAAGTATGAATAAGTTTTCTGTGTGTACTAACTTTACTTTCGTAGATTCTGTAAAGAAGTTAATAACAAAGTTATAAACTTATTTCAGGACCCAATTAGCAACTTTAAGGTCCAATATTCAATAGAAAATGCATACACTCGTACTTATGACATTTATATGCCTTCTCAAATCAATTAAATAAAGAAATGCAAACACTGCAAACTAAATTTCCAATATTGTAGTTTATACGAGTAAATCAAAGTGAGGATCTGTTCAAATTGCAATAAACACCATGTTCAATCTATACATATTGTTGTAAACAAGGTCGCGGATCACAACGAGCGGCAGCTGAACGGACGCTATCGGGAAAAATTGCATCCTTTGAAGTTGCATCCAATTAGAGTATTCCATGGTTGGGAGGTTCGGAGCAGCACAACAGAGGTTGGGCTCTGTGTGGGCAGGCAATATTACAGGCAATATCGTACTCGTCAGATAATATAAGTCTGTTTGGCGTGTCTGTCGGTATCCTTCTCGTAGTCTAACAACAATAAATCACTGGGCCGTATCTGACATAAAATTGGACCAATACACTACAGGTCCTCTGTGTCTGACTATCTACCTCTTCTGAAAACAGACTAATAAAATTTATTTATTTATGTGTATAAAATCGGTCAACCTTTATTTCATTTCTTTATCGTAAAAAATATAAAATTACAGTACACAAATAAATAATTTGGCCAAGTGCGAGTCGGATTTACGCACAAAGGGCTCCGTACCACCACACAATACGGATACGGAACCCTAAGTACATACATATCAACGATATCATCTATAGGTATATTACATAACATTAAGGCGACAAAAAAGGCGCTAAAATGGTACCACCTGACAAACAATGTATCTCCCTCTGAGTACGGAACCCTAATTCTATTATTTGTTGTTTTAGTCTAGAGTATTTACCATAATGACTGCAAATTTGAAACTTGTTCGTATTACCGTCCTAAAGATAAAGCTGAAACAAATAACGTTAAGAAATATTATCTTTTCGAGCTTTGTTGTATAGGTTTTTTTTTTCAGCTTTATTATTTGTCGAGGCCATAGTAATACGTATTGTGTGAAAATTTCAACTTCTATCTATTACGGCTGAAGCTGTAGACTCCTGTGACAGACGGACGGACAGAGAGACAGACAGCGAGGACTTAGTAATAGGGTCCCGTTTGGCAACATTCAGATACGGAACCCTTTAAAAGAAAATTTATCTAGAACCATTACATTGGGCTCTCTGAAATAGTGCCCAATTTTTGTTGAAGCCGGAAAAGGGTTGGTGTTGCCTTACTATTAAACCCGTACTTAAACCTTCTACTAAATAGGAGAAAATACCCTAAAATAAAAATATTAATCTGGTGTATATTTGTGCTTCAAGACCAAAAACTCCCAAAATAAAGGTTACTTTTTACTTATTTTTTCATGGAACCCAAAAAATAAATCACACACAAAAAGTTGTTTATTCAGAACAGTTTCAAAGAATGTCCATGAAACTTGGTAACCTCGTCCTTCCCAACTCTTGGTGAACGGATGGACATGTTTTGAATTGCCCCTGGTCGGTCCGCATTTATAAACTTTGGCCATTGCTCGGTTCTGTTGACAGTTTGACACTTACTTCGTTTTGGGCGTAAAGGACGGAATTGCCCAATAAATATTTAGTTCAAGTTTCTGTTTTTACACTACTCAGTTCATAATACAGGATTGTTGGCACTTTACTTCAATCTTTGTGACTACAAAAAGTGTTTGACATCAATATCAACATAAATACTGTGGTAACTTTGTTTACAACATAATCAGAAATTACTTTTTGAGGACTTATTGTATTAAGAGCCAATATAAATAACCGGCAATTTTCGCGATACGATATAAATGTAATAAAATGTAATGTAATAAATAATTGTAGTGCCACCATCTTAGGTGCAAGCCAGATAGAAACGGCGCGGGCGCAGGCGCGCCATCAGCGCACCTCTTCTATTTGTTTTGCACCACGTCCCTCTCCTACATAATAATAGAAAAATATCGGTAGCGTGATCATCCTTATATAAATACTAGTGGAACAACGTACAAGTAATTTTAATGTCTTTCTATTATTGTAAAAATGTTCCATCAAGAAGTGACAACATACACCATAAATCGCCTCTCCTACATTATGTAAGAAAGAACATTGGAAAAGCATCGCGACGGCACGCCACGGTTGCAACGCAGGCACGCCGCGGGTACACCAAAGGCGCACCGTCGGCGCTCACCCTCCGTCACCTCACCCACATCTTGTCAGATCAGAATGAAACAGTTGAATACAATAGATACACACCTTCCCGTCGTGAGCGTGCCACGGGCGCATCCAAAGTCCCGCGCCGCTTCTGTCTGGATTGCGCCTTATTTGTTCAAATATCGGCGTGGGTTAATATATTTGGATTAAAATTTAAAAACAATAATAGGGAGTCAAAATGTGTACAATACGATGAGCACAACTCAGGTATTATTCGCTTTATACCGTGTTTCGCAGATTGCGGAAGTTCTTGACTCGCTTGCTTACACTCTCCCACTTCCCGGGCGAGCGTACTTCATCCTATGCCTCAACGATACTGTCTATCCGGTGTGATAGAGGCCAATGGTAAATACCTACTGTGCATAAAATAGCAAAAGCGTTTTATGCTTACATAAGTAAAAGACAGTTGTGTTTTTAGGGACCACACAATCATAGAGCAAAACTAAAACAATTGTATGATAATGGCCCAACAAAAGTCAAGTACGGTTTCATTGTGTTCGAGACCACTCTTGTCCCACACTTCCCCAATAAACTAAAGTGACAAGTTAGAGCTGCTACAGTTCGGTGAATGTTACTCCACCTACAAAATGTGAGCCCAAAAGTTTTAGTTTCGTAATGCCCCAATAAAGTGCGTGTTAACCTAACTATAAACTCCTAACCGTTTACCTTGAGGGAATGTGCTACCTCGGCCCTATCTGACCACAATAGATATAGCAATACTAAAGCTACATAGCCATTCAAATACCGTGGTACCAAAGTTGCATAGTAACCTCGGTTCAGGGTCTGTTGCTAATAGGGTTAAACTTTATTATAACAGAATTTTCATGTCCGGGTTTTTCTTATGAAGCTTTTTGGACAGATTTCAAAAATGGAAAATTATATTATCGTAATACTATTATGTTGTAACTTGAGTTTAGTATGAACAATATAATACGTTTCTTTGATTATTAAAAAAAAACGTATTTTCACATACCTAACTCTTAGCGTTTGTATTTGATATTTCATTTTGAAAAGAAATCCCCTAAATGTGAACTTTCAAAGTAGGTTTTTATTTTTATACTACACTACACCTACTTGGAAAGTACCTTTTTACTTTTATGAAAACGACGGAGACAATACGGCATACTGTCATACCAATATGCGGGCGGAAAAAGTGTATGAAAATCTATTGTTTGTTATCGTGCTGAGCGGGTAGAAACAGTACGATAAGTATAGAGGTTAGATTTTAGGGTAATTCCAGGATAGATGCCGCAGAGGGATATTTATCCCCATGTCAAAATCTCACACTTCCCGAAGAGTGGACAAACTTGTGACATAATCATTTGAAAGCGCACCCCTTTTCCCCCTCAGTGCATCGGCGACGTCCCAGAGTCATGGCTCCCGTAAAAAAATAAAACGTTTCGTGCCAATTTCTGTTTCACATATTTCAAATAGTAAGTAGTGTGCCAAGCATCTTCTGTATCCTTTGATATAAATAGTAAGTATTTTTTTTTATTTTTTTTTTGTAATTAATTCATTTATTCAGTAAATATTCTAAAACTTAAATAACAATTTACATCAAAAAGTAAGTATTTTGTTTTTATGTTACAATTTGTTCAGTCTTGTATTGTTAATAATACGTTTTTGATGATTTTGAGTGTTTATGTATTTTAGATATTCTTTATTGAAAAAGGCATTCCTTAATCCTTTACAAAAAAGTAGATATTTTGTTATCTTTGTATTCCACGTAGTTTTGTTTTTAATATATATATTTTTATTAGTATCTAACTTATTTTCATGATCGTGATGTCACATAAATTATAATGAAAATCTGGCGTTCAACTGCGAACAGTTATCTGGACTAAAGAAGATCTAGCTGTAGCTGTGGAAGAATTGAAGAAATTATGTGATGGGAGTTAATGAAATAATATATAACGGACTTTCGGTACCCCGTCAAGAATACTCTAAGGATGTTAAATAATAGTTTAATCTTAAAAAAATAGTATTTTTTTAAATCATTTTACCTATTTCACCAATGGGGTCTCAATACCACACCTGACGCGTCTATCCCAAAAAGATAAGGTATAAAAAAATCGCGATTTGGATGAGGTTTTTTATTTGTAGGTATCTTTATTTATTTTTATAGGTATAAATTTTGTTTTCTTTTATATTTAAGTAAGTATTAGGAATATTTAGTTTCTTTCTTATTTGGTTAAATTGTACAACTTATAAAATAAATACCCTTATTATATTTAAGCATAAATTTATCATGTTTTCTTATAAGGAATTAGAAATGAACTTACATAATGAACCACAAAAACTATCTTACCTATATAAATAGTGAATCACTATGCTTCTTATTAAAAGAAATACAGATGAAAATTGAAATGTTGGACAACTATCCTGGACTTACCCTAAAGGCACCCTGAAGGTGATAATTATAAATTTGACTTGATTAATAATGTTAAAAAGACAAAAAGTTTTTATGTCCAAGTTTGCAAAATGATACTGGCCACTTGCTATTTAGATATACGAGTATTATAAAAGAAACATTGTGTTAGTTTACGCTATTAGTGCAGTAAGGAATCAATAGCTTACGAGGACGATTTAAAACACGATCGATAACCGAGTGTGTTAAACGTAATGAATAAGTTATTGCCCTTATCCACGTGTATTATACTACTTTTTTTAATGCATAGTGTGGGTAAATAAATGAAACGTTACTAAATAAACAAACAAACAATCCATCCATCCATCCCTCAGCCTGTTTCGTCCACTGCTGGACATAGGCCTTTCCAGGATTTCGCCACTCTTGGCGGTCCTCCTGGAAGAAATGGCCATACTCACACACGCTGGGCAGGCGGGTTGGTGAGCGCGGTGCCGAAACCCTTGCACCAGTGACGCCGCTGCCCGTCATCAGTCTGTTTTATATAAGGCCCGGCAATTGGGGATGGTTATACCGCCATCCATCGGTCTCAGGCGATGGTGGGCCGCCTGGTTTTGCCTGGGAGCTGTTTTCTTACTCTCCCCCGAATAACTTCGGGAGGATTTGCGAGTAAGATGGTGGTACCTCCACAGTCAAGCCCAGCATCAGCTCTACCACCTTAAACTTGCTCTACCCAATTAAACAAACAATAAATACTCCAAATGAACTTTAGGCGAGCATTCTTTTTCTTTGCACGCAAGTTGCCAACTTGACAGAAATACGCTGCTTGCAGTTTGATGCGTTTGAAGGCTGCTTTCAGTCATACATAACATACCTGTCCTGCTGTCAGTGGTAGGCAGATGTCATCCGACGATCAATCTGAACGCAGCCTACGAACGTATCACTCTTAAAGCAGCTCCTTTCTGTCTTGTCTATCAATGGTACACAAGAAAAGAGTAGCAACTTTCTTTCAATAAATTAAAAAATAAAAATAAAACACTACTGTGGTAAAATTGACTTTGACAACAGTTTCCATGCAAATAAAATAGGTCTTTATGAGCTCTTGCATTGAAAAAGAAATTTAAAATTTAAAATCTCACGCCAGTCAATCGGTTTCTTTCGTTGTATCTTAATTAAAAGTAAAATTATACCTACGAACTCAAAATGTCGTCTAGTAGTAATATAAAATATTTGCCTTTTATCTTTTATTTTTCTCGCACGTGTAGTATAAAGCACTATGTATTACTCGGAAGAAAGTGCGATAATAACAATTATATCTATTTAACTCGTATGTATTAGGGCTCAAACTACACCCTCTTTCGCAACCGGCCCCTTTCTTTCCTCGGCAAACAATGTACTATACCGTAACTTTCATAAACAACTTAAAAAATAACACTTACTTCATAATCATGAACTGTAAACTGATGAAAAAGAGATTGAACACAAGCGAAGTTCAAACATAGTGCTCAAAAGTTATTTTAAGGATGACCAAACAGAACAAAGCCTTTCCAAGATTTTGTCACACTTGGCGGTCCTGCTGGAAAAAATCACCCATACTCACGCACGCTGGGCAGGCGGGTTGGTGAGCGCAGTTCCGAAACCAGTGACGCCGCTGCCCTTCACCAGTATATTTTATATAACCGTCGGCAATTAGGGATAGATATAAGGCCACCATCAATCGGTCTCAGGTATAGTGGGCCATAGTGGGCCACTTAGTTGTGCCTGTTTGAGGGCTGTCTTCTTAATCTCCTCCGAATAACTTCGGGGGGTGTTCGAGTAACGACGCCCCCACAGTCGAGCTTGGCGTCAGTTATAATACCTACATTATTTTAAACATAAACATTATACATAACTTGTCCCTTTTCTGAGTAAAGGTTTCTATGTAGGTAACTTGAATACAATCAATAATATTCAACATGATTAGCATAATGGGTAAACTTCAAAGTTGCAGAGTGCACCTCCCATCAAAATGTGCCCAATAGTTTAGACGTAATCACGTTATTATACAACTATTGTAGTTGGTATTAGTAGTGGCTCTTTCCGCAAAAATCACCTTTGTCTTAAGTAACCTTACCTTGAAGAGTTTTACGGTTTCTTAGACCTTGAAAAGTTTCGTCCTTCGTAAGTGAAAGGTTTCTTTTAAATAAAGTCTGACGTAAGTTAAGTAGGCGTAAAATGTATTCAAAGATGCCTTATAAATATTAACAAAGTAAACATGCCTCTTTTTAACTTAAAACATTTTAATATTTTAATTAGCTTTTGGGCACAAAACAGCTCGCGTGAATTGAATTCTTGTGTCATTCCCGGGGAACTGACTCTCACAGACAATATACCCGATCAGAACATGATGCCCTATAGGAGTCCTCGCATTCCTTTAATAGGTTTACATAATCCACCGAATTTTGAGATATAAATATATATATATAAATTTGCCCACTGTTTTGCCCCGGCTAAAAGAGAGTAGCACACCACACTATAAACATTACGCATCAAATATCTTTTTTCTACTACCTTTATGAAAAAGTTCCATTAAATACTCGAAATTAGTTTTGAAAATCGAACTTTCCCGTCCCCGTTGCGTAATAAATTGCATTTATTGCAAAATTTGGTTCTTTTTGACGATAGTCTTCATTTCATACTAAATTAGGTTCTTTTTGACGTCTTAAGCTTGTCTTTACAAATTCCCTGCGTTTCGATTCACGACCTAATCGATTATATCGCGTCTGATGCTCTTTTTTCTCAAAATGATAGCCTGCGGCTCACGTCAAAACTAGTTTCATTCCTCGGGTAAGAAAATCCGCCATTTTATACTCGTCAGGAAATATACTATTCTTGGCGTGGTATGAGGTATAGTCTGTCAAAAAAGTGTTGAAATGAAAATGAAACTTAAATGAACTTTATTGGACTTTAAACTTTCAAGTAGTGTAATTTAGGTAATATATTTATGAAATAACAACGCGGTTTACTCAATTTAACAGATTTTGTACTTGTTTGTTTGGTGTAACCAGGCGAAAGAAAAATAGTTTCTTCAATATTCATTTCAACACTTTTTTGACAGACTATACCTACCAGCTATCTGCCAGCTTAAATCAGAATGTCCTCGCATCATACTTGTTTTAAATATTGGGATCATAATATTATATATGGAGCATTTTATTTATCCCATAAAATGAGTTCTAAGAGTTTAATGCACATTAATATCCAGGTATATTATACATTTTTGAACGATTTGCAATTGATATAGCCTGGTATTTGGACAAAGAGAGGAGATATCCCATCTATTGCGAGATTAACAACACTCATTTATATGTAAATCGATGCAATATTGGATTCTAGGCCTCATTCCAATTCCAGAATGTGGCAAACACCAGACTGTGAATATTATACAGCTACTTTAAAGCTAGCTTGAGATTTAATCCGAACAATTCTGTAATATTTTGGATTGTATATAATGGAAACCTTTATAGTGAACTCCATCTCTTCGTCTACTCGTGATATCATAAGCCCAGCTTATTGAAATTGATTGGACGAAAGAAAAAACAAACAAACAAACATTTATAACGATATAATAATTTTGAAATATGTGAACCCCATCATTTATGACGTAAACTTGGCAGTTTTTTAGGGTGGCGTACCTCTAAGCCAAAACATCACTTATAGTTCTATGTATTATTATATATATATAATTATGTTTGTATTCATGGACATTTATTTCTATGTCGTGTCGATGTATACGTATGTATGTATTTATAGTTTTGTTCAATCTATCTGTCACACTATTATATCTCAAAATTCAATTGGTGGGACGGAAACTTCTTCCGTACCGATCAAAATAGTAGTTTTTATCTGTGCTTTGAAGCAACAATCAAGTTAAAAATATGAAAGGTATTGTTTCGTTGAACTTATCAATCTTCGGTTTAAATTAATGAGTTTTTTTAATGACATCTGCCAAAACCTTATTTGCTTAAGCCTGAACAACGGTAGGATGAAGTAACTCGGTGCAGTCAGATATACAAAATATTATATAATAGTTTGGTGGGCACGAACTCACCATCACATGCTGTTGGAGGAGCATCTACTGACCCGCATTAATAAATGCTTGGAGGCACCTTTTTTAAAATATACTTTTTATACATAAATAGGTTAGATTTACATACAGTTCGTATATACCGGCACTTTAATAAGTCTGTATATCTCTCTCCTTTCAGAGGAGCTGCTAAAAGATTAATTATAACTATTATTTCAATAGGAACTTTTACTTTGTAACTTAAATATTGTAATAAATTAAATATTTTAATTTGACATGATTTAACTTGTGACATTTAATTTTATTTATTATTTGGATAACAATATACTTATTATTGTACATTTTATTTTTTGTGTCCTGACGTATAATGATAATTATGAATAAAAATGTCTTATGTCTTATACGCCACGCAGTGTGAATTGTGCAATTTAATTTAAACAGTCCAACCGTTTTGTTCGATGCAACAAAAATCAGAGACCGGTCAATTGTTTCCGACGCTCTGTTTCTCTGTGAAAGCAATACATTTTACTTTTATTTTCGAAGCGATCTAATTTCGTTCCCATTGAACGAATTTATTAGTCGCGCTGGAAACATACTGCCCGCTCCATCCGCTCGGGGCAAACGGGGCTGACGTTTTGTGTTGGAGTAGAAAGGTCTCGTTAATAATGAATTTATTTTACGAGTATTTAATTTCAGTTTTTGAAGAACAAATTTAAAATTATTAACCCTTGGCTGATTACTGATTCGTAAATTTACAAATATTGTAAGACAATTGGGCAACAAAAACTTGCAAAAAAACAAATCATAGTTTACTTTCAAACGGATACGTTTTGGTTGTTTATACGAGCAATTACTGTAGGGCCAATCCTGAAATCGCATAAATTATCAACTGTTAGTGGTAGGTAACCAGGTATATCAAAAGTCTTCGAAGGTAGGCATAACAAAAGTTTTTTAATATCAAAGTTTCTTCTAAAGGTTACTCGTTATTCGGCTTGAAAAGATTTTCGGAATGCCAACACTGAGCCAATTTGAGGAAATAAATTTCATTTCATTTTATTTCATTTATTTATTTCACAAGCAATATACATCGCATTTGAATTTCATACATAATAAAACAAACTTAACACTAATTAAAAAATAAAACCTAATTTCTACAATAATATACATTTATGTTAATGTCGTTTCAGTATTTAAAATGTAATAATTATGTCAAAATAAAATAAAATATTTAAAAATATAAACATCATTTGTCACAATCACAATTCATCAATTTTGTACAGATTCTTCTCCAACAAAAACTGTTTTAATTTGTTTTTAAACAAAGTATGACTTACAATAGTCTTTGACTCCGTACTCAGGGTAAGTAAATGTAAAGCCTAAATATCATTTTGTTTCATTTCAAATTTGTCGTAATTATGTAAGTATTAACGATTTACCATTGTCCTAAAAGAACAACGCATCTGATTGCCGAAAAGAACAAGAATGAAATGGATACAAAAATAAAAAATATAGTACTAAAAAGTATTCGTAAAATTATATAACTAAGTTAATTTGTACGACTTATACTATATATACACATTTTCTATAATATCAACAAACTCTACATTCCATTTCTAGAGGTTGGACAAACAATCAAATACACGTTACATCTACACTACCAGAGGAGTCCAATAATTACAATGTCCGGAGATCTAGACAGAATGCAAAATGCTATGGTAAGCCTGTGACTGCAACACGTTTCCCAAGGGAAATGCACTACAGCACAATGATTGACAAACCTGCTTCTGTGATGGGGTTGACACTGCTATGTTACTAACAACCTAACGGTGGTAATTATAAGAGTGATTTTAGAATGGCTTACGGTTTAACCTGTAATAAAACCAACAACATTTCTAGCGAAGGTATAAAATATAATATATAATTAGTTTGCGAAATAATTGTGGTGGATAATTAGCTGCTGGGGTTAAAAATACTCAGCTATATATGAAATGGTCGGGCTTGTTTTGATATGCATATAACGAACTAAGTGTACTTTTTACAAAGATAATATTTTATCGGAAAAATTCCAATTATTTTTCTTCGCTTTCCAAAAAGACTAGTTGAAACAGCAAACTTTTTCCTTTTTTCCGTGCCCAAAGGGCAAGACGGAGCTCTATTAATGTTACTCAGCTGTCTGTCTGTCCATCCGTATGTCACGGGTCTCTAGCTTGCAGACTGAATGAGTTACAGATCTGAAAGGATATGTTAGGTATGTAAAATGTTGACCCAAAACCGAATATTTAATTAAAATTAAACTAAATTATTTTTAGGGGGATCCTTAAATAAAAAAAGGATAGGAGACTTGCCTCGGCTTGCTGTAATACGAGTCAGGCAACACCCGTTTCCACCGGGGCATTAGTGCTTCTCTCCAACGATGTGAGGCAATAAAAAATGCGTTTGCAAAAGAACAACCAATTTAATGGAAATAACAACTCCGTTACATACTTATACCGTTCCTTCGCTTTAGTTAGAAGTGAGTTTTCTATGACAGAATTGACTTCTCCACCCTACCACTGACGCTACTGTCTTCACTCCAAATAATTTTTCGAGTATTTATAAAATAACAGGATAGTTTTACGCGTCACGCCGTTATGTCACCTTTTTAAAACTTTGAATGGTGTTGTGGTAGTCTTTGAGTGCATTTGGGTTATTGCAAATTCGACGGCCACGAAGTGAAAGTGAATAGGGAATGGATTTTTTGATGTGAGCGGGATGACAGCTGTTGAAGTGTAGGTATTGTTGTTTGTTGGTCGGTTTGAAATGAACGGAGGTGTTAATATGGTTGCTGTTGTCAATGGTCAGGTCTACGTCTAGAAACGTGATTTTCCTCGATGAGATGTTATGGGTGAATTTTAATGAGCTGTGGTTGTTGAGTCGGTCTAAGAAGTTGGTCAGCGTTTGTCGGTTGTGCGGCCAGATCATGAAAATGTCGTCAATGAATCTCTTCCACACAAGAGGTTTCATAGGTTCCGAGGCTAAGAAGTTGGTTTCCATGGTTGTCATAAATAGGTTAGCAAAGCTCGGAGCCATCCGAGTCCCCATAGCTGTACCTTTCGTCTGTTGATAATATTGATTTTCAAAATGGAAGAAGTTATTTTTTAGTATTATTTCTGATAATTTGATAATGAAATCGGTTGACTGTTGATGAGGTGAAGGACGGGTATTTAAATGAGTTCGAAGAGATGATAGGCCTGCGTCATGTGGGATGTTGGTGTAAAGAGAGACGACATCTATTGTTACGAGTAGAAGATTTATATTATCAGGTAGTTGTAGGGAATTTATAATTTCGAGAAAGTGATTAGTATCTTTGATGTATGATGGTGAATTTTTCACAAGTGGTTTGAGATGATAGTCGATGAAGGCGGAAATGCGTTCGGTTGGGGCATCGTAGGATGCTACAATTGGTCGGCCTGGGTTATTGGTTTTGTGTATCTTTGGTAGCATATAAAAATGGGGGGTCCTTGGATGGCTTGGGAGCATTAGCTGCATGTCAGCCTCAGATAGACCCTCTGTTTACCCGTCTGTGTGCAAGAGGTCCCAAATGGCTTCCACGATCTGGTCGCACGGGTCACTTGGTGCGACAGAGTAAGATGTCGTGTCGGTTAGTTGTCTTAGTCCTTCGGTCACATAGTCGGATTTTTCCATTATAACTGTGGCAGAGCCTTTATCAGCTGGTAGGATAATAATGTTGTCATTGCTTTTTAGTTTTTTTAATGAGTCTTTTTCTCCGGGTGTTAGGTTTTGTCTGGGCTCTTGTAGGCTGTTTATGTATCGATCATCTGACAGTTTAGCAAGGATATTGCTTATGAAGATTTCTATAGGATGATTTGGAGGGAGTGCGGGTGGTTCGTTTTGCGCATTGGGTTTAAATTGTTGAAGTGCTGCATGGGTTGTGTTAATGGTTTGATTTTGACGTGTTTGCCAATAATGTTTCCATTTTATTTTTCGGCCGAAGCGGACAAAGTCATTTACTAATTTGATTCGGTTAAATTTTTCGGTGGGGCAAAATGATAGTCCTTTATTTAGGACAGATTTATCAGAAGGAGATAGTTGTAGTGTGGATAGATTGACATGGGTAACTGTTTTGTTCTAGTTGTATCTGAGGTGGAGCGGGTATACCGAAAATATTTGAAAGATTTGTTGGTGTTAGATTGAAGTTAGCCGGTACATTGTTCAGGTGAAATTGAATCGGTAAGTTTATATTGTTTTGTCTATAGTAGTTTTGTAGTTCTGTTAGTTTTTTAGATAGCCTTTGGTTATCTGAGAAGAGTTTGCTTTTTGCATTAAATAAAATGTTTTGGATATTAATGAATAGATGTGGGTAAGCGATAAGACTTATGGTTAGGAGATCATTAAGGTTATTTTTGTGATGGGTACAAAGTTTAAAGTATTCGTTATGAAGTACATGCGTAGTGTGAAGAGCGTTTAGGTAGTTAGTAGTTATTATATTAGGTCTCAGTATTGGAGGAATAGCATTAAGTCCTATTTTGGGAATTAATCCTTTGGGTGCAGCGCCGATTTCTAGACATTTTCCAAGATATTGCAAATGTGTATAGTATTTTCCTAGTTTCAGGGCATCATTTTTTATTTTATTTAGTATTTCTTTCATGGAGGTTGGTTGGTTTGTGGTGAAAATAGGTTGATTCGTAGTACAAATAAAGGTCGTTAAAAAGTTTGTCTATGTTTTGAATTTGTCAAGGTTTCAGTGTGACAGCTCTTAGGAGAAATATTTTAGGTTAATGGATAAGGAATTAAATCGGAAATCAGATTAAAGCGCTTGATAAGAAAGCTGTCGAAGGCGAAGAAGAGTCGAGAAATGAATGGTCACTGGATTTCCAATTATTGATATAAAAGTAAAAAAGTAAAACCATAAAAAAAGAAAAGTCCTTCTTCTCAGTCGTTGCAATGGATCTTGATAATTAACACGCCAGATTGCCCAACCTGGTTTCCGGTCAATACAACGAAAGTACTCGTATTTTGATACACGTACTGTTATTTATTGTGCTTTACTTGCAATTATGTGGCAGCCTGATGTAGTCGAAGAATACTTTAATCTGCTGCTGTTGATTATGGCAATTGGAGGCGAGACACTTTCTAGACTTTTTATCCGGTGTCCAGCAATAAGTTATCTTCTTATGACGTCTTCTATTACTGTGCTTGAGTGCTATATGATATAATTAGTGTCTTCAGTTCAGCAGACGGTGTTCGCATTTGCGATTATAATATAAATAAAGATATAATTGCTATATTTAGCCTTTTATTTTCTTTACTGTGCTTGAGTGCTATATGATATAATTAGTGTCTTCAGTTCAGCAGACGGTGTTCGCATTTGCGATTATAATATAAATAAAGATATAATTGCTATATTTAGCCTTTTATTTTCTTTAAAAATTACTTATTACAATAAAAATTAAATGTTCAACTGTTGAAACTGATGACGGCCTCATAGAAGAGGCCGAAATATTTTGAAAATTGTGATTTTATTTAATTTTTATTGTAATAAGTAATTTTTAAAGAAAATAAAAGGCTAAATATAGCAATTATATCTTTATTTATATTTTAAAACTTTGAAAATTTCTGTTTTTACATTTATTTTGGTACTCACCCTATTTTTTACTCGAACTCATGTTTCTATTTATAGTTAACAATATAAGATACTTTTGTAGTAAATAAGACACGTTTCTTTTCTTGCCGCCTTTCTTTTTTCTTCTTCCTTTCGTCCCGTTCAGGGACAGGCAAAGGTATTTAGGACCATGATAGCCTTTTTCTGTAAGTTCCATTATTCCTTTACGTTATTATAATTTTAGGCGAAAGCACCGTCTGATACGATAGTTTCTTCATTTTTAATACAATTACGTCCAGGGTTGATTCGGTATGAGTATGAATGTGGTCTCATCCAATAGATAGGCAAACAGCCTCAATTGTCGTATCGAGTATTTTGTCAAAATCAAGAGGCACAAATGCCCGTTATGTGTGTTTTCTGATATCTTCCTGATGTCCGCATTGTAGCGTAGATGAATTCAAATATAGGGAAATAAGTTGCAGATATTTTGTAAATTGTCTGCAAATCGCGTGGGATATTATCAGGTTTTTCATAAATTTCCAATAAATTATGAAATTATCAATTAATTTTATTTTTCTTTCGTTCTTTCCTTGGATGGAAAAGGCAAAGGACTTTGCAATCACGCAACAAGTCTTTTCAAAATTTTTAAGTTTTCTGTTGTTATCCATAGACATTTAAAAAAGTAAATAAATAATAAAGTTAACACACGCACGGTGTTAAAAATTGGCTACATAAACTATTGCTATTATATTCTTGCACATTCCAAGATGAAAAACGAGCGGTTGGTTTGGCTGTATGGCATGTTCTCCTTGGTCTCTGTTTTTAAAAGTTTGTCGTTTCTCTACCTCCTGGGGGGCGATTCCGGCAAAACAGTCGAAGCGAAATTTTGAAAACTCGAGCTAGAAATGTATGGAGTTCGATTGATAAAACGGGTTTTTACGCTCGAGAAGGCTTATTCGACAGACCGGAAAAAGCAGCCCTCCTGAGGCGTAAATGGATTTTCGTCATAGATATATCCTAATAGTATTATTCATATCATATATTTTCATACGTTTTTTTTCCCTTAGGGCAAAAAAAGCTCTTCACATCTCCTTTTACAAAAGAATAGCGTAAATTTAAGAGCATGTTTGAGAATTTATAGTTTTTAGTTATTTGTATCTTTAAAAATAAAGAAATGAGGTGCCATCAGAGTTGTAAATTTCAGACCATTTTTGTTCGGGGTCTATCTAAAGAATTAAACTAATTGAGGATTTGGAATTTTTAGTACCATATACTGTATTTAAACAACAAACACTGAAAACACCGATTCTTAATATATGTTTATGGTTACGTACCCAAACAATCGACCAATTTAAATCTGCAGTATTGTTTCATAAGCTTTGTATGTACTGATAAGTTTGTAATTTTTATTCAAATTAATAAGTTCTATTATCTTATTTAAATGGTAAAGGACCCTCAGGGTGCAAGTTCTACACGCACTTGACCGGTTTTCATAATTTTAGTCACTGTAAGCTTCCAAATTTCCTTCTTGACAGTAATCGGATTTCTGACATAAATTAAATTTCCTAAATTTAAAGACGGTGGTTACTTCGTTAGGTGGGTGACAGGAATGTTTAATGAGAGAAAAGTTAGCTTTTTAGGGTAACGTTAAAACAGAATAATTTGGCCAAGTGCGAGTCGGACTAGCGCACAAAGGGTTCCGTACCATATATTACGGGTAACCTCAAATCGCGCCATCTATCGTCTTACGAATTAACCTCGGCGCAAAAAGGTTGACAAGCACCTTTAGCGCCATCTTTCATCTGATCACTGGATCTCGGTAATAGCTTCGAAGAAGTCATCTCAGATAGCGGTATAGTTAACACGAGGTTTATTGTATGGAGTTAAATTTTCATTTTAATCTTTATTATTTGTCGTGATATAGGCAGGCACAGTATAACGTCTTCTGTGAAAATTTCAATTTCCTACCCACTACGATTGAAGCTGTAAACTCGTGTGACAGAAGGACAGACAGACAGACAGCGGAGGCTTAGTAATATTGTTCCGTTGGCACCCTTCACCCTTTGGGTACGGAACCCTAAAAATAAAAACATTCAAAACCCAGTACAACGTTCTAAGAATAAAAACAAGGGCATCGATTCCGACCGCCGTGATTCCTCGGTACGGTTCCTCAGTTTCACGATTATTTAGGCTTTTACAGTAACATACATACATTATTTACTAGTAGCTCACCCCAAACTGTGAACTTGCGCTCGCCCGTATCGCGCTTTACCGATTTGGCTCATGTTTGAACTTGAAAATTATTTTTGCCTTATTTACTCGCCTGCCAAATTTCATGACATTCCGATCAACGATACTCGAGTTATCGTCGAACAAACATTCATACATACATACAAACGCCGGATTGTGCCAGTAGACTCGGAGAACTCGCTCGCTTCGCATTATTTATATTTTGGCTCTTACCTAAAGACGGTAATTTATACAAGTATTAAATTCAGTCAGATTATAGGAACTACTCTAAAGTAAAACAAAAACAATAAAAAGTAGGGTTCCGCACGCAGACGGTGCCAAACTTTTGCCAGGCGCTACCATTTTAGCGCCTTGTTTTTTGTAGCCTTGATGTTGTTCTGGCATGTATATTGTTGTTATTTACCTTAAGGTTTTTAGGGTACCGCACCCGTATTGTAGGGCGGTACGGAACCCTTTGACTAGCGCACTTGGCCAAATTACTAGAGTCTAATTTGCTATACGGTTCAACACATTATTTATTTATTTATATATAAGGAAAACTTACAGCACAGAGTAACAAAAAATATAAAACTGAGTAAAGAAATTACGGCCAATTACAAGTTTTCAATACTAGTAACGTAATAGAACACTTAAACTAATACTAACAATAATTTACTGACGCTATGAAATTTTGCTTCACGCATAATCAATGTCAAGTTATTTTTAATCTGAGAAAAAGAACACAGCAAAAAATTTAATTCTCAAACGCAACACAAAAAAATGTTTGGATACAATGTCACAGCTAAGTATTATTATATCAAATATAAAAAAACTTATGTAGCACTTAATTTATTATAATAAATTGTATTAAAATCTCCCCGTTAAAGCTCTGGCATTTTAAGTTTTAGGTATCTGCAAGTTCTTGGGGGGCAGAGTATACTTGGAAACATTAAATTTACTAAGACCTTCAAACCCAATTCTTCAAGTAGCATGTGCTGGTATTGTCAGCCAGTCTAAAGACCCAAATAGCGCAATAAAGTCGACATCCCGTAATAATACACAACTCTTAAGATGGACGTTCAACTTGGTCATTAATTAACTGTCAGTATACCTCCCTTTAGACGTCAAAGCACATTAGGTATTTCGCAAGGATAGCAAATCACGGGTGTGCCAATTGGCACTAGTAATAGTAGGATAACTCCCGCGCCTCGCAATATACTGTAAACTCGCGCTCACCCGATTTGCGCTTGACCGATTTGGCTCATGTTTGAACATTAAAATGATTTTTGACATTCCGATCAACGATACTCGAGTTATCGTCGAACAAAAATTCATACTTACATACATATAAACACCGGATTGTTCAAGTAGACTCAGAGAATTTGCTCGCTTCGCACGCTAGTTCAAAAAAAGTGATACTAATATGAATACTGAAGACATACATTTTGCTCAAATTACTTCTTTGTTGAGGGGTTGGTCTGCTAAGTCTATTACAAATATCCTGGGGATATCATTACTTTAAAAAAATACCCATAAGATAAGCTCCACGACGAACACGATTGCCCGTGATTTCTCTTGAACTCGCTTTATTGGACTTTTAAAAGTTGGCAAAACCTGAACATCGACGTCATCAATCCTTAATTAGGTAATTAGGTAGACGACGACATGAAAAAAGTCGTGGAAGTTTTTTTGGAAGCCTAACATGCTATTTTTTAGGCGTGCTTCAAAATAAGAATTCAGCAAAAAGCCATGTTAAAGGTTGCCACGAAGCAAAAGCCCGCATGGCAATAACTTTTTTTGGCTTTATTTTAGGGCTGTACTTATCGTATTTACATAAGTACACTAAATCTAAAAGACGGGTTTAATTTAAGGCATAAATAATGGTGATTAAAAACCCATTCCCTGAAGTTGGCGGTGGTCTGCTGCCGGCAACAGCAGCAGGGTCTCCAGATTGGAGGTTTTTTGCGCAGTTTTGGGGAAAAATTGTAGTTCTGGGGAATTTTTGGGGAAATTTTCGGGTAAGAAAATTTATTTACTGGGGAAATAGGGGAATTTAGGAAATAAGGAAAATGCTGTTATTTCCACTATGTCCACCCATACTGCTGCCCAGGGGTAATTTTTGGGGAAGAAAGATTCGAAATAAATTAAGAAATGTAGTTTAAATTACGATTGATGTTATCAGTTTTTCTTTTTAATTTTTGTCAAAAGTGTGGTGTGTGAAAATTTTAATAATTATGGCTAAGTAAATATGTTATATAATTTGCTATGGTTTTTCATTATAATTTTAATCATTATGAACAATGTAAAATTTAATACATTTCAATTTCACATTAATATTAATTTATAATTTGAGATAGTTTTAAGATATTTGGTGAACAATTTTCGAATTTGTATTTTTTTGGGGATTTTTTTCTCATTCGGGGAAACTTCAAAAACCCTATCTGGCGACCCTGAACAGCAGCCATGACCATAACCGAAATCCTTTGGGTCTCGTTTTTTAGCAATTACCAAACAGACCGAGAGTTGTTTTATTGCATACACTGGAACTTTTGCCATATTTTGCTTATAATTAAAATTAAAGAGATCCTATTGCCTGCGCAGTTATAATTGCTGCTGTTTTCCACTTCTCTCGAAATGCTTACATTTTACTTACACTTACGTATAGTAGCCGCCATGTTTAGGGTTCCGTACCCGAAGGGTGCCAAACGGGACTCTATTACTAAGCCCCCGCTGTCAAACGCTATTGGTAAAAAGTTGAAATTTTCACAGAATACGTGTTACTATGGCCTCTACCACGACAAAAAAATAATCAAGTGTATCCCTGATACAAGAAATATTGAAAAAGTTGCATTATTTAAACGTTATTGGTTTGGTTCTTACTTAAAGACTGTAGGACATACGAATTTTAAATTTAGTCAAATTGTAGGACATACTCTAAAGTAAAATAAAAAACAATAAAAAGTACGGAACGTACGCAGACCGTGCCTTACAAGCACAAGCTTTGGCTTGTATATTGTTGTTATCACACTTATATTATAAATGCGAAAGTTTGTGTGTGTGTGTGTGTGTGTGTGTGTGTGTGTGTGTGTGTGTGTGTGTGCATGTGTATGTTTTTTACTCTTTCACGCTGAAACGGCTGAACGGATTTGGATGAAATTTAGAATGGATATAGCTTATAAACTAACTTAACACATAGGCTACTTTTTATCCCGGAAAAAAGCATGTCGTTAAACCGAATAACACGCGGGTGGAGCCGCGGGCAAAAGCTAGTACACCATAAATGTTTTTAGGGTCCCGCACCCGTATTGTGTGGTGGGACGGAACCCTTTGTGCTCGAGTCCGACTCGCACTTGCCCAAATTATTAATGCGTCTCTTCATCATCAATACCTTAATCAATCATCGCACGTTATATTGATGTACGTTGTCTGAAACACAGCCTGTGACATACGAGTACATATAGGGTGAAATTAAATCAACCGACCAAAGTCATACTGGAGACTCGGTTAGTGATCATTCACTAATCCTTTCGAAAAATATTTTTTTTTGCTCCCTTACTGGTTTGACCAGTTTATGGAGGTAACTTTTTACCTCGGTACAAAATGCACATCAAAATTTAGTTTTCCTTACTTTTGAATAAAAAGTATGCAATAAATGTATTTTAAAGCAACTTGCGGAAATGTTAATAATAATGAAGTCTTCACAAAAAATTACGTATTTTAATGTATTACATTTTGTTTGCATTACATTAACAAACTGAAAGTTGTAATGTAACGCAGTTGTAATGTAACGCAGATAAAATGTAACGCATAAAATTGAATAATTTTCATGTGATCACCTAACTATTAACAAGCAGTTTGCGCGAATTGCTATAAAACACTTATTGCAAACTTTTTATTCAAAAGTAAGGAAAACAATATAATAATGTGCATTTTGCACCAGGATCCTCTATAACCGCCTCAAGTACAATTCGTAGTGCAGGCACAAAAGGGCAAAAAAAATTATTTTTTTCAAATTTCACCTGGAAAACATTAAACCTTGTTCCAGATGACTAAACGAGTCTCCAGTATGAATTGTCAGTTAATTTAATTTCACCTGGTATATGTAAATGCGAAAATATAGTCGACTGTTGTGGAAACTGATAAGTTAGACTTTGGAAAGACTAAGTAGCTGTTGGATTAAATCCAGGGATTTTTTTTCACTACTCGCCCCTAGGTTATGTATCGTTGAATCGGTTGCCAACCGGTTGCTAAACGTCAAAAACATAGATTTATTACCAAATTCCGATTATCTAAGGAGTATTGAGTGTATAGAGAAACAAATAAAAAAAAATAATGATCTATATATAATATATTTCGACCCACTTGTGGTCGTCGTCAGTCGTATAAAGAAAATGCTTATTTGACATTTATATATATATTGACATTGAAGTACAAAAACCTTTTTGGAATACTTAAAATAGCTATAATTGAAGGCTCAAGAAGTCAAAAAAACAGTATTTAAAGGGTCTTTCAGCAAGGACGGGTCGATGTTAAAATTGAATAAGACAAGATGTGTGTGAGATATTAACGAAATTTATTTTTTATTTGAAAGGCACATTTAATTTTATGCCATTATGGATGGAATATGACATCGTTCTGTCCGCCGCGGCTTCGTATGGTGGCACGAATCCGAGAGGTCCAATTTTTAATGACTCTGCTGCATAGATCCGGCTGAATCTGAGCGATGGCCTGCGTTATGTTGGTTTTCAGGCCAAATGTTCTCGGCCGATCTGGCGTTCCTTTGACGCAAAGGTGTTGGTTGCTTGTTAACCGAACCGGTCGTCTCAAATTTAGTCACGAATCGTTGGAGAGTAGACTTTGAAGGGCCACCGCGTCTGCCGTATAATGGGCGCAATGCGCGCAACGTTTGCACTAACGAACACTCATTTTGATAATAAAGTTTTATCATTTACACATGCTGCTCAACCGTGTATCTTGCCATGGTGATTGATTCAGTGATATTCAGTGACTGAATAAGAAAAAACAGATTTGACAGATGCCGCCAAAACAAAATGGCCGCCACAGATTATTAACATCGACCCGTCCTTGTTGAAAGACCCTATATTTGATTGTCTAAGGATACGTTCGTGCTCAAAGTGACGTCACAGTTCGTAAACAGTTTAATATACACTGAATGCAATTTTAAAAGTTCAGTTTTTAACTATTGTTTAGTGTTTAGCAACCAGATAGCAACCGACACTAAGTTACATAACTTGGCCACCGGACGTACATACAAAAATGTGTATAATGCCTGTACAAACATTGATACCGGTTACAATCATATGAAAATTCTTTTGTGTGAAAATCAATGTTTGAAAACGCTTTCGACGAATTTTTCAAGTTATTAGTTTTCCTATTTGTTATGCATTAGTGATCCGTTAATTTTAAAGGAATTGTGAAAATTGTGAAGTAACGTTCTACACTTCTACCATATCCATCCATCAGCCTGTTTCGTCCACTGCTGGACATGGGCCTTTCCAAGATTTTGCCACTCTTGGCGGTCCTCCTGGAAGAAATGCCCATACTCACTCACGCTGGGCAGGCGGGTTGGTGAGCGCGGTGCCGAAACCCTTGCACCAGTGACGCCGCTGCCCGTCACCAGTCTATTTTATGTAAGGCCCGGCAATTGGGGATGGATATACCGCCATCCATCGGTCCCAGGCAATGGTGGGCCGCCTGGTTTTGCCTGAGAGCTGTTCTCTTACTCTCCCCCAAATAACTTCGGGAGGATTTGCGAGTAAGATGGTGGTACCTCCACAGTCGAGCCTGGCATCAGCTCTACCACCTTAACCATATGTAGCACGAAAATTTAATTGATTGTTCCTACTAGTCCGTTAGTTGTTTTCAAAGGGTCGAAAGTGCTTTGTTTCAAAAGAATAGTATTTCTCGTATCACTTTGTACAAAACTCGTCGTTTCGTCGTCAATTTAATAAAATTCGCACCAAACAAAGTTGGGCATACGCTCGTAGTTATCCACTTCATTCAACGTACTCGTATGTCGAGTGTGTAGTGAGTAGTGTAGAGTGCACGTCAGTCGCGTGAGTCGCGTCGCATTGTCGCCCTCGCCCGTGTCATAGTATACATAAGTAATAGTATTCTATCTCCATACAAACGGGCCGAAACGAACCCCCCCACAACTCGGTACAATTCGGTTTACGACAGTCGCGGTCGCACAGCAGTTACGTACGCACGTTGTCTCTGTGACGCTCCCGCGCATTTTCGTAAATTATGGCACGGAATTACAGAGTATGTTGTGCATTTTATGGTTGCTTAAATACAACTTTTATCATAATAATATAGCATTATCAAATACGTAAACAGTCAGTTGGCAGCCAAGGGGTGTTTAGGCGCCAAGCGGCCGTAGGTATTGAATTCAAGGATACTGCCTAGTTAAACTACTGTTGTTACCTATACTGTGCACGTGGCTTTATTGCGATAGGCAGAGTCGTGCTTAGGAGGCAATTTGGAGGTATTTTCATAAGAGAAACGAATAAAGTTAAAACTTGAACAAAGATCGCGTGCACGCGTTTGAGATATGACCAAAGTTAATGTGCGAGGCATTCATAAAGATAAATAATGTATTTTGTTATGTGAAGTAAGAAAATAATTTGCCCAAGTGCGAGGCAGACTCGCGTAGAAAGGGTTCCTTACCACCACACACAAAATGGGTAAGGAACCCTAAAACTTGATAAAGAAGAACAATATAGATACTATAAAATTATAGCGCCTGTCAAATAATTCGGCATCCTTGAATACAGAACCATAATTTTTTCAAAGTATCTTGTATGGGGACTGCCTTTGTTTTCCATATTTTTGAATTTTTATTTTTTGTCGCGGTAGAAGTAATAGTACTACATATCGTGTGAAAATTGCAACTGTCTACCTATTACGTCTGAGGCTATAAGACCCTGTGCCAGACGGACGGACAGACAGACAGACTTAGTAATAGCGGAGGCTTAATAATAGGATCCCGTTTGGCACCCTTCGGGTATGGAACCTTAAAAATGGCATAGCATTGGGCAGTGTTGCCGGATACATAAAATAATGAAATGTATCTACATTTCAACCTCGAAAATCGTTTTGAAGTAGTCAGTTTTCGTAGCCAAATTTTGATACATTTTCTGTCACTTTTGGTTGAGCCCAAGCTTTGTTATAAATTTTTAGGTTTACGTAGTCAACAAGGAACCCTTATAGTTTTCCTTATGTCCACCCGTCTGTCTGTCCGTAGTTAAACTCTCAGTACCTACTAGGAAATAAAATATAGAAAAAAAAATCCCCCTGCAAAGGTGGGGATGAATTTTTTTTCGCGTCTACCTCTTAGTGTGTGGTATCGTTGAATAGGTCTTCCAAAAATATTGTGAGTATGTGAAAACCGTTTCCGATCGATCCGATAAAATATTAAGCTTTAAAGTGAAAATTTTGTTAGAGTATAGTGCTAAACGGTGTGAAAAAATTTAGGGCAGTAGTATATAGGTATACGTGGGACGCACTATAAGTTTCCGGAATGAATATGAAAAAATACTATTAAAGGTACAAAATTAATTTATTGTTTTTCAAAATAATCTCCCTTGGCGTCTATGCACTTTTTCATTCGATCAAACCAGTTTTGAAAACTTTTGTGCCACTCCCCTGGGGAGACCTCTGAAACGTGTTTTTCATACTCCTCGACAGCCTCTTCTGGTGATGAAAATCGTTGACCGCGTAATTGGTTCTTAATTTTTGGGAACAGAAAAAAGTCACAAGGTGCCAGGTCGGGACTGTATGCAGGATGACTCATGAGTTCTACATTTTTCGTCTTCAAAAAGTCGTTTGTCTGTCTGGCCGTGTGAGAACTAGCATTGTCGTGGTGCAGGATGATACGGCGTTTACGGTTATTTTTACGGAGTTCGTCAATAACTTCCGGCAAACAAATGATCGTGTACCAGTCACTATTCACGGTACGACGATTCTCTAAAGCAACAGTAGCCACGTGTCCAGTTTTATTAAAAAAAGAAGCAATCATCCGCTTAGATGCACTTTTCACGCGCGCCACTTTGGTTGGTTTCGGCTCATCTTGAAAGACCCATACGCTCGATTGCTGCTTTGTTTTGGGATCGTAGCAATAAATCCATGTTTCGTCACCTGTTACTATGTCCCACACCAAATTTGACGCACCTTCGTTGAATCTGGTAAGCATGGCACTGCACCAAGTGACGCGGTCCGTTTTTTGAGCCTCGGTCAAGTTGTGTGGGATCCACCGCGAGCACAGCTTTCTCACACCCAAATGTTTGTGTAGGATTGATTGTATTTGACTCATGCCTATTTCTAAGGATGCGCGAATTTCATGGCAGGTCACATGCCTGTCTGTTTCAATCATACGGCGCACAGCATCGATGTTTTTGTTGGTCACAGCGGTGGACGGCCGACCATCGCGAGATTCGTCACTGAGATTGATACGACCACGCTTGAATTCTGCAAACCAGCTATAAACAGTCGTCTTGCATGGTGCTTCATTGCCAAAAGCTGTTTCAAGCCGAGCGATGCTCTGTTGAGCTGTCAAATTACACTTAAAATCGTAGAAAATCATACTACGAAAATTTTCCCGAGTTAAATCCATGTTGATGCAGACACACAATTTTTTAAATGGCGCCACAAGGTAAAATCAAAAGACAGTCAGATGAAACAAACTGCATTCTACAGCCAAAGAGTTCTATTTTCAAATGTTGCAATAAATTTTTAAATATTGTTTATGTAAGTGGCCAGTTCCGGAAACTTTTAGTGTTACCTATGTATAATGAAGTTAAAAGGAAAACTATCACAGTTAAGTTGGCTTCACAAGGTAACGAGTTTTTGCAGTTTTGTTCTTTAAATTTCATAAGTTTGTAGTTTTATTAAAATCATTTAGGTCTATTAACTTATTTGAATAGTACGGAACCCTCAGGCTTAAGTCCTACTCCCATTTGACCACTTTTGTTTTGTTTTACTTTAAAAGGTACAACAATCTGTCCAAATTTAAAACTTGAATATTTTTACTGTCTTTTTGAAACAATAACATTGAAGAAAGGTTTTTTATATGAGGATTCCCTATTTTTTTATTGTTTGCCTTGAAATAGGCCATAGTAACACGTATTCTGTAAAAATTAAAACTGCCTCCCTAAAACGGCTGAAGCTGTAGACCCCTGTAAAAGACGGACAGACAGATAGGAGGCTAACTATTAGGGTCCCATTTGGCACCCTTCGGGTACGGAACCCGTACAGACACACACCAACTTTACCGTGCCCTCCCTCCTTAACCCAGCCCTGGCTAGTCTTAAGGACTTTTGTGTCGAGAAAATGTTGACTAGATTACTGCAACTTGGAAACTGCGTTCAAGTCAACGCTGTGTCTAGACTCTAGAGTTTTGTAATAAACTTACGTATTTACTGAGGCGTAAATGTAAGGTGCTTCAGGCATTTAATTTGAAGCTTAAACCAAAAATTTCGTATGACTTTGAAGTTGAAGTAATTAAGCTTTGTTTGTCTGTCTTGGAAATAGTCGAGTATATTTTCGGATCTTAATTAAGCCACACAGTTATAAAAGAATACGATGCCCTAGGAATATAAAAAATAGAATGGAGATAGAGCTTCGTCTACAATAATTACAAAAAGTTCGACGAACGATGTTATTTATTACCCCTTTAACGGGTTTAATACAAGATCTTTGACATAGTGATCTCAGTTTTTGTACTTTATATAAAGCTAGCGTTTATTCAATCTCTGCCCCGTTTTCGGCTTGTTCGTTATTTTATAAATGTCCCTTATAATCTATAGGTCCTAAGATGATGTTCAAAAAAACCGCACCCAAATCCATTGAGTTGTTCTCAAGTTGAACATACCCATATATACCTACAGACAGAGATACAAAAATTAAAAAAAATATGATTTTGGCTTCAGTGTAATATTAATAACCCAATAAAAAATCTCGCGAACATATTAAAATTTCGCGAAAATGTACAGACACGACTTTTTTACTACTTCATTATTTATATATATATTACTGAAATTATTTATTTACCCGACGCGGCTATGCCCGCGTTAAAGTTGAAACTTTACCCCTGGTCCTTTTTTCCTCCTTACTTAAAATAATTACTACTCTCCTTTAATAATATACATTCCTAAAGAAACTCCTCAGATAGCAGTGAATACTGCATTAAAACCCGTTCAGTAGTTCTCATATTGTGCGTTTTATACATTTAAAAAAGGCATCTCACATACATAAGATCCTGCAACTGAAAAGTTAGTGAATAGTATTTGCAGTAATAGTGCGCGCGAGAGCAGCAATTTCCTCACGGAAGTGTCGCGCTACGGCTCTGGGGAGGGCGGCGCTTGTTAGGTGTTGCCATAGTGAACCTTTGTGTTGTCCCTTACCAAACCTTTATGTATGATTAAGGGTCAGAGACCCTAAATCGGTGAAAACAGGATTCACCATTATCACTTTAGTGAGAGCAGATATTAAACGCCACTTGATAGAATGAAGAACAAGATCATTAAAAATATATGACTTCAGAAAACAATCAGGTATTTCAAGAAAAACTGTCGCATTGCCGCATTCTCGGTACCGTGAAGAGATACAAAATATATTTCAGATCCATACTAACACATAAAAAATCAAAATACAGAAACAATTTTCCGATACAATTTTCTGCACTACATAAAAATGATGCAAAAAAGTGTGTGCGGCTATTAGAAAGTATTAGAGCGAGATAGACAGTTATAAAACAAAAGAGTAGATAAGAGTAGGACCTTTTCTAGAGCGCTGACAATATAAAAAAATTTATTCTTATTTTGAATTAGACTGCTGTGAGAATCTGCAATTGAATTGTAAGTAAGTTATACTGCGGGTCTGCAGGTTCATAAAGCGCAACGCAACGCTACAACTATGTAGAAGGCGGTATTCATTGGGTGCTGGCCTAGTAAATATTTTTTCTTTTATTTTGCCCATCATACCTTCAAATACGGCTTAGAATAAGACTGTTAGGCTGGTTTAGAATAAGGCTGCTGCTGTTGGAATCTGCAACTAAAATGTTAGTAAATGGTACCTGCAGATTTATAAAGCACGCGGGAGCAGCAATTTCCTAACGGAAGTGTCGCGCTACGGCTTCGGAGAGAGCGGCGCTTGTTGGGTGCTTCCTTTGTGACACTTTATGTTGGTCCTTATCAACCTTCAAGTTTAATTACAAAATGGTGCTATTAAATAAATAGAAATAGGACAGAAAATTCTTAGACAAGGTAGGCATATCTGAAAATATTTCAACACAATACCGCAAGACCTGCAGTATCAGGCTTAAGCTTCACCTGCAACAGATGCGGCAAGCAGTATCGCGCTCGCATTGGTCTCTTCAGTCACATAAAAACATGTAACCCACTGTCGCTGTAACAATCATCTGTGAAGATACTGCGGCCAATTATGACGATAGTGTGTCTCTTCAGTCACATAAAAAAACACGTAACCCACTGCCGCTGTAACAATCATCTGTGAACATGCTGTGGCCAATGATGACGATGGCGTGTCTCTGCAGTCACATAAAAAACATGTAACCTACTGCCGCTGTGACAATCATCTGTGAAGATGCTGTGGCCAATGATGACGATGGTGTGTCTCTTCAGTCACATAAAAAACATGTAACCCACTGCCGCTGTAACAATCACCTGTGAAGATGCTGTGGCCAATGATGACGATGGTGTGTCTCTTCAGTCACATAAAAAACATGTAAGCAACTGCCGCTGTAACAATCATCTGTGAAGATGCTGTGGCCAATGATGACGGTGGTGTGTCTCTTCAGTCACATAAAAAATATGTAACCTACTGCCGCTGTAACAATCATCTGTGAAGATGCTGTGGCCAATGATGACGATGGTTTTATCTGTATCAAAGCTCGGTCAACGTTGTAAATTAAAATTATGCTATTGGGCAGGTTTCGATGTTTCATGCAACGCCTCTCTGCCTGTCTGACTGTATAATTAACTCATGAATGGAGAATGATACGATGACGATGCAGTTTTTACAAGAATGGTTTCAACTATAGGTACAAAAATTGGAGGGAGCAGATTATTAACTTCAATGAATGTGAATCCACGCCAACCTATACGTGTGCACCTATATATAGTTATCATGAAGTAGTGAAAAAATTGTATCTGTACATTGGATATTTTTGCGAAAATGGAGTCGTTAGTTGGGGCCAAAACTAAAAAAAAAAATGTTTCTTGTATTATTATGTTTTAACTCGAGAACCACTCAACAAATTGGAATGCGGTTTTCTTTATTATCATTGTAGTGAACCTAGTCAACATATAGGTTGTAAGGGGTTTTGATAAAATTACTGCCAAGCTGAAAGCTGTCGACAATAGTTTATATCTTACGCGCAAATAAAAGATACATTAATTGAAATTTACATCCACGCGAGCGAAGCCTCAGGCAAAAGCCATTTTGTTCATAAAATAAAGCGAAAGATAGCATTTTAAATTGAAACGGCTTACTAAGTTAATTTAAGTTAATAATTATATGACAAAACTTAAAAAGTACCTACACGGTGGAATGTAGTGACTTTAACTACAATTTGTAAATAAAATAAGCTAAATTAACCTATTGTAAGTATAAAGTGTAATTAGAACTTACTATCTCCAGATAAATCTTCGTGGCTTACGTCAGATAGCTCTGTAATATTTTGTTTTAATGTAATGTGCATAATTTGTTTAATAAACTTAATAAATAAAAAATAAAAAGCAGTTAAAATTAAACTCGTATATTGAAAAAATATATTCTTATTTAAAGAAAAGTAATGGTTTCGGAATGAACTGTTTCTTTTCCGGCGTCTGCTCGACTTGACACTCTTCCGCAATCTTGATTTTGTTATTTATATTATTTCTTGCTTTAGTAAATTACTTTTTGATATTATTACTGCCTTACTTTTGTCAACTTTATCATGGGCTAGCTTTTCGTCAGCTCGTATCTCAGTTTTAATAATTCTTTGCACCAGAACTTCAAAATACGGATTAAAATAAAACACTAAATATTTTGACTTACGCGATGTAGATCGTTGGTTAATTTATCATTGGTTACTCAAGATCTCCAATACCGACATAAAACGAGAGACGCCGACTTCAAGAGAACATATGTATGTTTCAGGAAGAAGCCGACAAAGGTGTTATTTCGGTACCATCGGTTAGTTTAGTTAGGTTAGTATATAATTATTCTAAACTTTTTAGTGAATGTCTGCTGTAATATATGAAGTCGGTTACTAATGTTTTTGGTTATAAGTTTTAATAATACAAAGATGTACCTGTGCAAATGTTTTTTTTTCGACGTAACGTACATAGTTAACTTTTAAAAGTGGTAGAACTGTGATTGTGGTAAAATTATAAAAACAGTCTACGCTATTTATTTACTATACCCAGCCGATGTAACTTATAAAAATGGTATAACTTTGTTAACTTGTTTAAATTTGTAGTTTAATTATAACTTTCATTCTCAGGTGGTAGAGCTGGTGCCGGGCTTGACAGTGGAGGTACCACCATCTCACTCGCAAATATCCCCGAAGTTAAGGCTGTCGAACCAAATCTCGGTGCAAAATGCACATCATAATATTGTTTTCCTTACTTTTTGATAAAAAGTATGCAAAAATTTCGTTTTAAAGCAATTGTCGGAAATTGTTCACTAATACTTAAGGTAAGAGGCACAACCAGGTGGCTAACCATGGCGTGGGACCGATTGATGGCAGCATGTCCAACCCAAATTGCCGAGCATAGTAAAAAAAAACAGACTGGTGACAGGCAGCTTCGTCACTGGTGCGAGGGTTTCTGCATCGCGCTCACCAACCCGCCTACCCAGCGTGAGTGAGTATGGGTATTTCATCCAGGAGGACCGCCAAAAGTGGCAAAATCTTGAAAACGCCTATGCCAGCAGTGGAAGAAACGGGCTGATGGATGGATCGATGGCTATAACTTTTATGATTTAACCATCCTGTTAGTCGTCCTTCTTTTGCGGGTATTCTATTAATTCATAATATCTAGATGACAGGAAAACAGCTAAGCATCAGATTTACATCAGTAGGAAAAGTAAACTTATTCGTAAGCGTAAATAAGGCCAAAACTGGTGGCTAGCGTGTAACTTTATGTGGTAGATAGGCCTCAGTGGTCGTTTAGAACAGATAGGTCCTCCAGTGCGCAAAAACTAGAACGGTACTAAACATTACGTTTCTAACTCAGTTAAATTTCAAATTACAAATTAAGTTTTCATCTTGGTGAGGTTAACCAAAAGTTATCCATAGAGGTAGCGTACTAGTAAAGTAACTAGATATGCATACTCTGCCATTTTGGTATTAGCTGCAATATGTCAAATGCAATATAGTGCCACCAATTTAACTGTTCAGTAAAATCATTCGCCGTCTCTTTCTATTTATACTCTTTTCTACCGCACTGGAAAGAGATGGGTGGATAATCCAACTGAACAGATTAGTTGGTCGCACTGTAAATGATAATTATAAACCCAAAACCTCCCCAAAACCAATCATTCAGTAATCAACGTATGTACTTAGAAATCGAACCAAATTTAAAAACAGGACCAGTGCGAGTCGAACTCGCCCACCGTGGGTTCCGTACAAATTAGTAAAAGTTTAAATATAATTTACAAGACAGCGCATACCGTTGCTTAACCTTGATGATTTTTTATGATTGTTAAAAATGTATAATATTAAGATTTTTTCCTATACTTGTAGTATTAGACGGTATTACCTCTTTGCCAAATTTCATAGTTCTAGGTCAACGGGGAATACCCTACAAATTTTGATTCCCTTGAGAGTGTCGAAATTTACGTTTTTTGTGGCATAAACGGCTGTATCTTTTTTTTCCGTTTACTTAGAAATTTAATTTTTTTACAGCTTCAAGAAACTGTAGCTTTAAGTATATGGTTTTAATTTCCTTTCGATAACTTTACGCGTCCTTGAGATAAAGGGTATCAACAGACAGACAGATGAATAGCAAATTCTATAAGGGTTCAGTTTTTTCTTTTTGAGGTACGGAACCCTCAAAATATGTCGATATGCGTAAAAACACAATACAATAATTTGGCCAAGTGCGAGTCAGACTCGAACACAAAGGGTTCCGTACCATCACACAAAATGGGTAAGGAATCATAAAAACAATAAAGATGCCATAGCAACATCAAGACGTCAAAAAAACCCGCTAAAATGATAGCGCCTGTGAAATAATTCGGCACCCTTTGAGTACGGTAACCTAATTTTCATTATTTGTTCTTATACTTTAGAGTATGCGTAATATGACCAAATATGAAACTTGTGTGTATTACCGTCTTTAAGATAGAGCTGAAATAAGTTATACAAAAAAATTGCATTTTTTGAAGTTTTCTTTTATGGGAACCCCCTTTGTTATTTATTTTTTATTTATCGTGGTAGATGCAATAGTAATACGTATTATGTAAAAATTTCAACTGGCTACCTGTAACGGCTGAAGCTGTAGACCCCTGTGACAGATGGACGGATAGACAGACAGAGGAGGCTTAGTAATAGGGTCCCGTTTGGCACCCTTTGGGTACGGAACCCTAAAACATATTTTACCGAGCTATTCTGAAGGATTGCATGAAACTTTTTATCACTATCTCTATGTGGCCACACAGCTAGGTCTAGCACTGCTTTCTCTATGGGTTAACCATAAAGCTTGGTTCCATTCCACTATAACTATTACGAGGTTCTGAAGTTCAAACATCGTTAAGGGTGAAAATTCACTTATAGATAACGACTCTTCAAGTTATTTTACGACGTAAGTTATTTTACGACTTCTCAAAGGCGGATTTCCGCTCGTTAAGTAATAAGGTCTTAATTATAGCTATTTATTTAAGTATTCATTCTATGAGCAAATTCAAAGAAAACCTCGTTAAAAGAGATAAAAAAAATTGATTGCGGACTACTTAAAATATATGTTGACCGGGTAGAGCCTATATCAGTTTTGTTTTAATTAAAACTTTTTAAAGATCTATTATCATTCATGCTTAAAATATTTTTCTAGCGATGGTTTTCTTTAAATCCTCTCCTATATTGTATATATCTATTATATTCTTGTATGTATTATTGTATAATATATATTTATCTAATGTAGTAATTATTTTTATTTATTAAAAAATATATTTTTGTAAAATTTATTAATTTATGTATTTAGTATTTACCTACAAATCTACCTATCTATTTTATTTATTAGTACTTTAATGTTATTTTTTTCTCACTTATTTTTTATATCTTAAAGCCTTTCTGCACGCCTGCCTCTGTTTATTTCTTGTACTTTCTGTCGGGTTGACTGGGAAAAAATGCTGTCCACTTGTTGTACAACTTTTGTTTTCTGCAATAAAGTATTTGGAAAGAAAGAAAGATATATCAATTTTTTTCGGTCCGCCTGGGGTTACATTAACTTTTGCTGTTTATTAAAGATTTTTTAAAATATATGCAGGTTATTAGAGTACAATTAAATATTTTTAATCGGTTCTTTACACCGAAAATTGGATTCAAAGGAAGAAGAAATAATTTTATATTTTTTGGAGACAAAAATTATGAAAATATTGATTAAAAAGACACCATTTTTGCAGTTATATAATTTTCCACAGTTCAAAAATTATAAGGCTCACCATAGTTTATTTCTTATTATCTATAATAAGTGATAATACTGTAAATTAAACTAATGATACAATACACTGAATTTAATGCATTTTTAAACTAAAACTAAACAAATACATACTTAAACTAAATAAATCACCGGTTTGTTCCAACATAAATATTGTTTGAATACCCGAACTACAAACAAATGGAACTAAAAGGCCATTAAAACCACGAGCGTCCTAATATAATATACCTTCCTCCAACTCGATGTAATATGAGATCTCATCTCTTTGTCATTAGCGGGACAAAAGCCCGTGGAGGAGGTTGTTGGCAGTCGATTAATATAGTCCAAGTAATAATAAAACATGACTCTCCTTCAGGGTGCCATTTCAGTGAAGAATAGCGGCTATGAGGTCCAAGAGTGTACGTACGTACTAAAAAAATATACATATGGATCAGTATATTTTGCCCGCGAACTCGTTCTTTCAGTACTGTAGACAGTTTTCGGCATGGCAGTTATTTTATCAACACCTCTTGTAGGGTATATGTTTATCAGGGTCACACGATGATAATAAAGAAAACTGTATGTAAATCCGTTCAGTGGTTCACAAGTTATAACGGAACATACAGAAAGATAAAGAGAGAGACAGACAAAAATCGTAAAAATTGTTGGTACTGAGTACAATAACACATAAAATTTCAAACATTTCATGCACAGACACGACTCATATCACGATCATATCACGAAATAATTTAATAGTGCACAAGTAAAAGGCCAATTAAAAATACCCGGGATAAAATAACTTATATGACTCAATGATGGATGAAGCGAAAGTGGAAATATGGTGTGGAAGGATCGTTGCAGAGTAGACAGTAGGGATAGTCTTATGTATCTTTTCACGGTAATCGAAATTGAAAAGAAACTACTTATTATTAAAACATTTTTGATCCCTCTTGCTTACACATAAGATATCGGACATTCTAGTTTCTCGAAAAAGTAAAATACTCGTTTTGTGTTCACTGAATGCTGTGCTTAGGTAAACAAAAGTAATGACAGGTGAAGTGTTGCAAAATTCAACACCACCTTAAAACGTTGGGACAGGAATACGAAATAGCGGCATGACGGTCCTGAAAACTTGATCGAGGAAATTTCATCTTTAACCCCTCGAAATAAGTCCTTTGATGTTCATAAATACCGTGTGAAAGGATCAACTTTAAGTCAGGTCAAGAATAGCTTGTTGGTTTAGGTGGGCTAGTCTGATGTTACGTACTTTTCATAATGAAAAACTGAATACAGCAGTGGCCCTACAGAACGTTTTTCAACAATTTTTATTCCAGAATTATGAAATTTTGGCTACCGATAGCAAAACTGTCATGATTTTACAAATCATATATGTCATAACATAACACAAGTGAAGCTGAGAGAGTAAGTGGAAAAAGTAACCGTAAGTACGAAAATATTTAACAAAATGCATTTGCATTCATTTTACTCACATATTAAAATATTATGCGCTAGAATTAACACCATTAGAAATTTGATAATAATACAATATCTTAAACTGTTATATAAACTAACTAACTGTTAATAAATTATGTATAAAAATATATGCAAATTATTTAAAAATTCCTACAAATAAAAAGCCTCATTCAAATCGCTGCCCTCCGAACAAATGTCTATTAAAAAGCACGAAGGAGAAAAATGAATGTAATATGTTTTTAAAAACAATTGTTATAAATATCTTTCACCATAATTAACGCAAACATCACGTATAAATGTTATTTTTGGAAAATCCTCAAACATCTTATAAAGAAGAAATTGTTAAGGTGGTCACGAAACATAAGGAAAACCATTACATAGGTAACACTAAAAGTTTCCGGAACTGGCCACTTACATAAACAATATTTAAAAATTTATTGCAACATTTGAAAATAGAACTCTTTGGCTGTAGAATGCAGTTTGTTTCATCTGACTGTCTTTTGTTTTTACCTTGTGGCGCCATTTAAAAAATTGTGTGTCTGCATCAACATGGATTTAACTCGGGAAAATTTTCGTAGTATGATTTTCTACGATTTTAAGTGTAATTTGACAGCTCAACAGAGCATCGCTCGGCTTGAAACAGCTTTTGGCAATGAAGCACCATGCAAGACGACTGTTTATAGTTGGTTTGCAGAATTCAAGCGTGGTCGTATCAATCTCAGTGACGAATCTCGCGATGGTCGGCCGTCCACCGCTGTGACCAACAAAAACATCGATGCTGTGCGCCGTATGATTGAAACAGACAGGCATGTGACCTACCATGAAATTCGCGCATCCTTAGAAATAGGCATGAGTCAAATACAATCAATCCTACATAAACATTTGGGTGTGAGAAAGCTGTGTTCGCGGTGGATCCCACACAACTTGACCGAGGCTCAAAAAACGGACCGCGTCACTTGGTGCAGTGCCATGCTTACCAGATTCAACGAAGGTGCGTCAAATTTGGTGTGAGACATAGTAACAGGTGACGAAACATGGATTTATTGCTAGAATCCCAAAACAAAGCAGCAATCGAGCGTATGGGTCTTTCAAGATGAGCCGAAACCAACCAAAGTGGCGCGCGTGAAAAGTGCATCTAAGCGGATGATTGCTTATTTTTTTAATAAAACTGGACACGTGGCTACTGTTGCTTTAGAGAATCGTCGTACCGTGAATAGTGACTGGTACACGACCATTTGTTTGCCGGAAGTTATTGACGAACTCCGTAAAAATAACCGTAAACGCCGTATCATCCTGCACCACGACAATGCTAGTTCTCACACGGCCAGACAGACAAACGACTTTTTGAAGACGAAAAATGTAGAACTCATGAGTCATCCTGCATACAGTCCCGACCTGGCACCTTGTGACTTTTTTCTGTTCCCAAAAATTAAGAACCAATTACGCGGTCAACGATTTTCATCACCAGAAGAGGCTGTCGAGGAGTATGAAAAACACGTTTCAGAGGTCACCACAGGGGAGTGGCACAAAAGTTTTCAAAACTGGTTTGATCGAATGAAAAAGTGCATAGACGCCAAGGGAGATTATTTTGAAAAACAATAAATTAATTTTGTACCTTTAATAGTATTTTTTCATATTCATTCCGGAAACTTATAGTGCGTCCCACGTATAAGTTGTGCAAACGCCCAAACGGGAACGAGATCCGTCGCAACCACCTTAAGACGACAAAGGTAGTAAATAATGAAATTTTAAAACAGTAGAACTCACATACTACGATAGAAAATAAAACAGGTTATAAATGAGGCCTTTTCAAAGACGATAACAGAGCCCAAAACGTGATAGAGAAAAATTCACTGCATCGAAAAAAATTGCAAAATGAAGGCTGTATTTTCTGTACAAAACATTAGTCCGTCCAAACTATAATAATGAAGGTAAAAAGAACAATAATGACTGTTGTAAAGATATGAACCTATTATCTAAAACATAACGATGCGTTTTTTTTTAAACGCTCTCTTGTGAATTCATATTAAATATTATTCACAAAAAACAGTAATATCCACCCAACCTTTTCTTGATTCACCGCACTACTCGGACGCGCACTTTTTCAGGTATCTTTATCTCTTTCGTTGGGTGATGGACATATTGCGCCGTAAAGTAGCAGATTGCGACGCCATCTGAAAGTAACTTCAGACCCGTCTTCTATGCTTCCCAACTAATTTGCTATACGAGTATATTTACATTAACAAGTCAACGCAAAGTTGGTTTTTGCTTTTATTCAGTTTTCATTTGGACTACAGCCTAGTTTCCGTGCCAAAAGCTTGTAACCTTCCAATTTTTGTTGGGAAACTAGATAAATCACGTTGGAATTCGGTATCCGTCCTTCGTCCCCAGAACTATGTAATATTCAGTTAGAGGACAGTACTATTCTATTTGCTGGACAAAGGAAAATGGACAAAAAGCCGACCTATTCCGCTTTACTTTGTAAAGCTTGCTTATTTCACCGGTACAATGCGAAACAGTTGGTCTATTTTCGTGGTTTAAAATATACAGGTATTTTATAAAAGATAGCTTTTAATAATTTATGTAATTGATATGTATAAACTGTGATATAAAAAAAATGCACGGTTATAGAGGTAGAGCATGCTATGCCGAAAGTCATGCAGGCCGCCTTTTTTATGGACTTTGAACTTGTTAATCAACTTGCCCCACAGCCAATTTGTCGCAACGAGTTGATGAATTTAAAAGTACATTTTATTTTTCGTTCGGACTCATTGAGTCGAACTGGGTGCTAAACATAAGTCTTTCCCAGAATTCGCCACTCTTGGAGGTCCTCCGTCCTCCTCATTCTGCCGAGTCGCCATCCGTAACGTCCTTCAGATCGTCGATCCAGCGGGCACGAGGTCGGCCTATATGCAGTACGCTTTGCTGTACGTGGTCTTTATTCTTACGCCTTTCGTCCTAACAGCCATCATGTCGGCGACAAGTATGGCCTGCCCACTGCCACTTCAACTTACTGATTCCGCGGGTTATGTCGGTCATTACCAACAAATTTGTTTTAATAATTTTATTGGGCCTAACTGTAATAATAATTTGAATTTAATTTGACATTCATATACTGAAGCTACGTATATTTTAATCACACACATGCAACGTCTTACACTATTTTAAAACTTTTTAATTTTACGTACATTATCCTGCCTGGAAACTTTAGTATCACCGTCTTTTTAGGGTTCCGTACCTCAAAAGAAAAATCGGAGTCCATAGGATCACTTTGTTGTCCGTCTGTCTGTCCGTCGGTCCATCTGTCTGTCAAGACCCTTTATCTCAGGAACGCGTGAAGGTAAAGAGTTGAAATTAAAACTATATATTTTAGCTTACAGTCTCTAGAAGCTGTGATAAAATAAAACTTCTAAGTTAAAGTAAAAAAAAGATACGGCCGTTTAAGATGCAAAAAATGTATATTTTGACACTCTCAAGGGAATCAAAATTTATAGGGCATTTTCCGTTGACCAAGAACTATGAAAATTTGTAAGTAATACCGTCTTAAACTGCAAGTACGAGAATAGGGAAAAATTTGAAAACTATAGATTTATATTTAAATCATAAAAAAATGAATTAATTCAAGAAGCGCGACAACTTTATAAAGAAATTTCATCGCGTTTGGTCAACGCTTCAGGTGACCGAAGGGCTGGAAGCTACTTTGCCCAAAAAATAAATTTGGCCATTCAACGTGGTAACGCTGCCAGCCTTTTGGGCACCCTTCCCAACGACGGTAGCGATCTGACCAGCTTTTTTTATTTGTTATAAATATTTTAAGCTTTTAGGTTATATTTGTTAGGTTTTTTATTTAAGATTATTTTTAGTTAAGTTTTGTAATGTTATTTAAGGTCTTAGTACATTAATAAAAATTAAATTTCATAAAATATTTATAATATGTACCTACACATTTGTACGGAACCCTTGGTGGGCGAGCCCGACTCGCACTTGTCCGGTTTTTTGGGTTTGCTCCTAATGATTTATGATTTGGCATTTGCCTGGCTATGTCCACACAATAGTTCAATTTTGAAATAGCTGAATTTGTATCAACCTGCATTACGCTCAGCTGTTAGCTTTTACGAAGTGTCTCTATCGAAATACTTAGTTATCATAAAGATCATTGGGCACATGCTTTATGATTGGGCAGGATGACTATAAAATAACGTAGTAGCAAAACGTCTGGAAATTGAAATAGTCTGTATAGTAGGTGAAATTAAATCAACCGACCAAATTCATACTGGAGACTCGGTTAGTCATCAGGAACAAGGTTTTATGACCCTCCAGGTGAAATTCGAAAAAAATTTTTTTTTGTTCCGTGTGCCTGCACTATGAATTGTACTTAAACCAGTAAGGGAGGAAAAAATATGTTTTTTCGAAATTGGCCAAAAGGATTACTGAACCTAGTTCTTGATCACTAACCGAGTCTCCAGTATGAATTTGGTCGGTTGATTTAATTTCACAAGTGCAATCAAACAGAAAAGTCAAATGGTGAAATGGAAAATCCTCTGAAACCCTCTGTTACCTCCTTGTTTTGTACCAGAAGTGCCGATCGATGTGCAATAAATACCTCATGTACATGCTTTATGCCTCATGTACATGCATGCTCCGTACATAGGTACGTCTATAACATAGTCATAGTCAAAGAGACCACACCGCAGCCGCAAACGTGGCCCGGTAAGGTAGCCTCGTATGATGTGTACAAAGGAGTACAATGTATTACACCTATTGAAGTGTCTGCTTGGATTGGAATATTCCCTTAGATCCTACTAATATTATTAATGCGAAAGTTTGTGCGTGTGTGTGTGTATGTTTGTTACTCTTTCACGCTGAAACGGCTGAACGGATTTGGATGAAATTTAGAATGAATATATCTTATACTCTAACTTAATACATAGGCTACTTTTTATCCCGGAAAAATGCATGGTTCCTTTAGGATAGATTAATATCATTGAAAAATCAGGTGTCTAATTAGCGCGGTCGCTATCGTTTGTGGTGATAAGGCTATATTATCTCATCATACTTCACACTAATATTATAAATGCGAAAGTTGGTGTATGTGTGTGTGTGTGTGTATGTTTGTTACTCTTTCACGCTAAAACGGCTAGACGGATTTGGATGAAATTTAGAATGGGTATAGCTAATACCCCAACTTAACACATAGGTTACTTTTTATCCAGGAAAAAAGCATGTCGTTAAACCGAATAACACGCGGGCGGAGCCGCGGGCAAAAGCTAGTTGGATATATTCCCGGGTATGGATTCATAGAACTCAGAATAATGTTGAGGTATCTAAAATTCACTTTTTAATAAACTTTTTGAAATCTCTTTCTTTATAACACCGACCATCTTCCGCATCTGGGCATTATTACATACATTTCTAAGAAATTGAGTTATCTGCTAAGACTGTGGAAAAAAAAGAAAAACGTTTTCTTTTTAAAGCCACAGAATGTTTCCTAAAAACGTTTTTAATTAAGCCTCCGAAGCATTAAGTAAAATTAAAAAGCATTCTCCAGTGTACGCAGTGGTCGGCAGCTCTATAATTTGCCGCATTTGTAAGGTTCTGTTAGAAAATAGAAACCCTAGTACAGTATAATGTTAATTATAGAATTACAACTTTTATGGTTTTTTAGTTATTCACGAGAAAAGTTATGGCTAACAAAAGCACAACAAAACATTGTACAAAAAAACTCGGAAAATTTTATCTAAAAATAAACAAACGAACTAAATACGTGTATCGTAGACACGGTACTGTAGGGCTGAGAGGGATGAAAATGGGAGAGTGGGTATAGGATGGGCCGAGGTGAAATTGGTAGGATTCAAAGTGGGGACTGACCTTGACAGTGGGCTCTTGGGCCTTACCTGACCGTGTGAAGAGCTGGTTGATGTGCAGATCTGGCTTACGACAAGTGGAGAGATGAGCTAGGGCACTAGAGCACCAGGGACGCACACAGCCCGGAATTTATTTTTGGGTGGCGCCGGCACACAACGACGCGGAAATATATTTCGAAAATATCTTATGTATTACAGTCCACACTTGGCACACCCGCGTTTCACCGACGATTATTACGTCCCAACGTGATGGGTGGTATCGCTGTTCTTCGGGCACAAATACACGCTTTTTAGGGCATGCAGGTTTCTTCACGATGTTTCCCTTCACCGTTCAGCAAGTGTTAATTATTAAATATTAAATAATAATCGTCGGTGAAACGCGGGGGTACCGAGTGTGGACTGTGACTTGCATTTCACGGTTCATACCCGGAACACCCATGACACCCCCTCGGGGATTCTTGTCGTGACTATATATATTATGTTATGTATTATTTTTATTGTACCTTAAAGAGTTTCCCTCAACGGAAAATACAATACAAAAAAATATATATAACTGGCTATTGCCCGTGGCTTCGCCTGCGAGTAAGTGCCTTTCAATCAATGCATTTTTGTGCCTTAGACAAAAATTACTTATTATTGTCAATTTTCAACTTGGTTCAAAACCCCTTAAAGCCTATTTGTTGACCAGGATCACTACGATGAAAATAAAGAAAACCACTTCTAAAACGGACTAACACATAAATAAAAAAAATATAAAAGGTGTTTTGACCTCATTACAATATTCAGTACACTGACACCACTTTCTTACTTCTTTATTATTAGTTATTAGTATATATAGATGTAGATTATCTACTACTATATCGGTTTATACTTTTTATAAACTTTACTAATTGTTTTAACAAAGTTACCAGGCTGAAACGTTTCCTGACTCTAGAGTGTCGATTTATACCTCAGGCAGAAATGCAGAATTTTTAGGCTTATTTTGTGGTATTTTTACCGAATACAAAAAAAAGTACTTTTAACACTGTTTCATGCCGCCATTATACATATATGGATAGACACAAAGACAGCTGCTGTATTAACTAACGGAACTCGTTCAACGATGAGTTTTCTTGTGAGTTCGTTCTACACATACGGAACCTTCAATTTAAATACTTATTTAACGTATCCAACTTAGTTTCCTTTTATTCTGTATGTTTCCGTTGACTAGATTACCCTCTTTCAATGCTTTATGTAGGTATTTACATAAAGAAACTCTGCTGAATGAGAATTTTAAAACAAACCACCCTTCGATGGTTTCATGTTTTTTTTTGTCCTTAAAGTCCCAGGTAAATTATTGTTTTTTACTTATATTGACCATTAATATACAAAAGAACTAAAAAAACATAATTTTCTACTAGCCTCCTGCATAAAAATATGCAAATGAATAGAGAAACTTATCGACGTGTGTTTCGCCGCTAAATTAGACATCTTCAAGTTGTAATACAACTAGGCAAACACCAAGTCCAGAACCGAGGTTTTTATCCTGTAGCTCCAATTTTAGTTGAATAATATATAGGTGCTGTAAAAACTCATAAGTTATTTTGTTATTTAACATATATACGAGTATATACACAGTGAAATAAAATATATAAACAATAAAATGTTCCTAAGATATGTTTCGGGCCCTAGCTGGGCCTGGCATCAGTTTAGCATAAAAAATTGACAATGACAATTAAAGTATATACACATTTGGCATAGACAAATTACGGAACCTTATTGATATTTAAATTTAATTTCTTGTAATGTCTGTCTATCTGTAAGTTCTCTTATAGCTAAATATGTACAAAAAATTATGTCTATTTTCGTCTCTCTGTAAGTTTAAATATATTTAACTACTAGCTTTTGCCCGCTTATGTGTTAAGTTAGTGTATAAGCTGTATCCATTCTAAATTTCATCTAAATACGTTCTGCCGTTTCAGCGTGAAAGAGTAACAAACATACCCACACACACGCACACACACACACACACACACACACACACACACACACAAACTTTCGCATTTATAATATTAGTGTGATTTACATTTTAGGTTTGTCCGTCTGTTTGTATGTTAACTTATAACTTTTATGATTGTATTTTAATTATTCTAGGTTGTGATGTCTCTATAGGAGTTTTTAGTTGGGAAGAACAACCTTGGTGTCTGTATCAGTAGGTACTTAACTTAGTGTTGTTTGTTTAAGCCGTGGCTACAATGTGCATCAAGTGTCCATATGAAAGAGGACTCCCATGTCCTGACCTGTATGTCAGTTAGTGGGGGATGGAATGATTGAATGATTCTTACGGTGAAACACTGGTTGAAAGTCTGGTTGTGTAGGCGTGTGTGTGTGGGTATGGGTAAGTATATTATTTATTATTATTAATAATATTTTATTCTTTATGTATTTTATTTCACAATGTTAGTTGAAATACTCGTAGTTGGGAAGGCCAGAAAAAAAACAGTTGTTACGTACTCAAAATCTCGATTAACTTAATTTTACAGTTTTGTTTCATACATTTGTGAGTAAATTATTTGAATTAATTAATTTGATTTTTCTTATATCAATATGGTATTGGAGGATATAGGTTATAGAACAAATTTAATTAAAAAATTGAAAATATAAATAAAACATCTATAGCATACAATTAAAATTAAACATATCTAAATTTGAAATAGATAAAAGATCTTGTCGAGGTTGTCGCTGCTGCATGGCAGAGTGCCCAAAACGCTAGCTGCGTTGCCTTTCTGTATGGCCAAGCTTATTTACTTCATCTATGACCAATCAGTACTAATCTGTATTTTTACTTCATGTATGACAAATCAGTCCTGAAGTCTGTGTTTACTACGCCGTTGCTGCTTCGTCGCTGGACTCTATCATATCTATTTTATTTATTACTTACTTATGGGTATAAATTTGATATTAAAACTGGTTTTCTATGAAAACTCGACTCATTCATAGGTACTTTGAGGTCTAATTTAAAAAAGCTGCCAATAAAGTTTTAGTATCCCCTTTTTGCTAAGGCCACGTAGAAAACGTTCAGATTTAATAGTTTATTTGCTTTGTAGACGCGCTACGTCGTCGTCGTAGCATGCTGACGGAAATACCGGTAGAAACTCTAGAAATTGACTGAAAAATTATTTTCAAAATTTATACAATTTTTTGAACCAAATCGTAGCACCAGTTTTTGCGGTCTGATTTGTGCTATTAACGTTTACTTACTAATACTAGCGTATACATAGAACTTTAAACTCTTGCGTTTTGTAAACAGTATAATATTTATTTAGACGTGTAGGTAGTGTAAGTTGTGTACTGTAGGAACAGTCAACACTCGGAAACTACTCCGATACCTCACTGGGGTTATTTATGGTGACTTTAATTTATGCAGCCAAATTATTACTGAAGACTCGGTAAGTGCTCAGTTAATCAAGGTTCGATGACTCTTTTTGTGAAATTCGTGAACTATTCTTTTCGTGTTCCTTACAAACGGAAATCCAGCCCCGAGTCAATTATCTAGGACGTCAAGGTTTTATTTTTCGAAACTAGCAAAAAGTGTTATCGTTCCGTGTTACTGACTACTTACCAAGCCTCCAGTATGAGTTTGGCTGCATAAATTAAAGTCACCTTATATATCGTGGCGATAGGTACATATATATATCACACATACGTGTTACCTAATTTTTTTTTGCCAAAAACGAGATATTCGAATTGAATCAGTTAACAAACAGGTTATAAATATTTTTTATTGGATTTCCATTAAGGAATTAGAGTTCCATAGGAACAAAGGTGAGGGATAACTCAATTTCATTTAAGCATTTCCCGATCACACGTTTTATCCACCTACCCACTTAAAGCCGGTTAGCATGTGTAAGCGACTTTCGGTGTTCTTACAATCACATCACGGAGTTCCGGAAAATAAAGAAAATTGCGTTGTTAAACTCTGCAGGCACTTCCTCGAGTTAGTGTCACACGAGTAAGAACACGTTTCAATTCTACAACTAGTTAAAAAACCGTCAAGTGCGAATAAGTCTCATGCCCTGAGGGTTCTGTACCGTTCTAGGAAAAATGGACTTAAATAATTAGAGCAAAAATTACAAAACTGATCATCACCTACAAAACTTACTTAAAATAGTCTAGTATTCGTATACGTAATTAACCCTAAAACTTCATTATAAATTGGCGTTTTAGTATTTGTTGTTTATATAAAGTATATGGCACATAATATACCGAAAATTCCAGATACCTAACATTTCTAACATACCTACATTCAATGAAACCTGAAAACGTCTGAAAGAATACCTTTTCAAATACTCTAAAGTTAGCTAGTTTTAGAATTCGTACTCCAAGGGTGTCAAACGAGAACCTATTACTGTCTGTCTGTCCGTCTATCACAGGGTCTAGAGCTTCAACCATAGGTAGACAGACTACGTATTATTATAGCCTCTATCACGACGCATAATAAAATATTAAAGAAATTTAAATTCAAGGGGGAAAGCAAAAATATTTTTTTTTTACATCATTCATCTCAGCTCTTTCTTGAAGGCATGTTTATTGTTATTGATTTCTTCAGCAAAACATTAGTGGAGTACAATATATAGGTATATCAGAGCCCTCTTCTGAACTCATTTTGTAATTTATTTGCAAAAAACACTTTCAACTAAAATATGAAGCAACATAAATTCCCTTTTTTACACTACTTTTTTATTATTGCCAGCTGGGCAAAGGTACTTACCGCCATGCAGCCTTCTAGAGGAACGCTAAGAACTAAAAAAAAAAAACGAGAAAAACGCTCATTGAGGTTAAATTTTAAGTATTCAATGGTTTTAAATATACCACCTACCTATAAATTCAACATAATTTATATATTTTTGTTATTATCATTGCAATATAAAATATAGCAAACATTTCTACATTCTAAACATGAGACAGTAATTAATTTTATTTTCTTTGTAAATTGGCCGCTTAAAACGCTTATCATCGCTAAACTCCTTGGTCTCTTAAAAACATAGACATGGATAGTTTTAAAAAGAAAACATATAAAATGTATATACTCTACTCTGTGAACGTATGGTATGTAATGGATTTTCATACGAATTTCCCGGACAGTTATTCAGATTTCCTGGACACTTTTGAATAGCTCGCCAGGATTAAGTATTTTCTGATAGGTCTTTACAGTATGTAATGGTAATATTACAATGTATTTTTGAGATAAATAAATATAAACATGTATGCGTCTATAGTCTAATATTCACCGCAGCGTTAGCATAGATAAGTCTTGTCTTATACTCTTTACATGTAAGTACCAATATTTCAGTTGACGCTCGTCCTCTTGCGCCGCGCCGCCGTTCGAAGCGAATTCGATCCAAGCGGGAAACTCGTGGCCCAGGCAGGCAGCGCGGCGGCAACGTCCTCGTACGTAAGTTGAGATGTCAAGCAGTGCTAGACATTGTTCTTTGCTTAAGTTATGTGGAGTAAGGTTCAGAATACACCGGCAAAGTGTAACAAAACATGATGATGGATCGAGCGACTGATACGTCAAGCGTACGTCCTGAATAAGAAGAATGCCATATTTTTATGGTCCCGCCTGAAACGTAAACCATCTTAGTGTTTATAGCTTGTTTGTCTACCCGTTTTTCTTTCTAATACTTTTCTTTAATTATTGCATGGATTGGTTAGTTTGTATAGCATGGAAGAGGGTAAGTATGATCTAGGAAAAACGGTAGGGTCACATGGCTGATGGTCCTCATAGCGTGTCGTGTGCTCGCTGTTCATATTTGAAATAAGAGATCGAACTTGTTAATAAAATAACTGCACAGGCAGATAGTTCACAATATCTATATTCATAGCGTAATGTTACAAACTTGAAATACAACGCGATGCACGAGATAAAAAGCGTTATTAACCAACAACGAAAGGTGTTCTCAACGGAAGGTCCAGTCCAAATCAGTAATGGCGGTTCTTCACGTATTAACTATTGTAATCTTTGATCTTCAATCAGTGTTCTGTGACCGCCACGCCGTAGATTCCGTCAAGCAACACTATGTGAGGCTTCCAGATATTCGAATCAATAAAATTAACGAGTCAAATTTGGTCAAATGCGTCTCCGACATAATATATCAACGCAAGGGCCGCGCGCACAAGTCGCAGTGGGCCCAGTGGCCGTGTGACAACTTCTGTAGACCCCACATTGTCGCCCTAGAACTCGCCTTGAAAATGCCTAAATTGTCTTGGTGAAACAGTTGGCATATAGTACATCACCTTGCAGACGTATCACGTCGTTGGGTAAATAAAATGGTTTTTACGCTAAAAGTACGTAAAATAGCGGAACCCATAACCTTTATTGAATACGATATAATTTTGACAAGCTTTATTATTATAAATGGTTGGGGCGATACAGATAAAAGCCGATTTTTCTTCACACACCTCATAACACACAGGTCTGTGTGAAAAAATCATCGACAAAATTATTGTAAGGAGGCTGCTAAATGTGATACACAATATTACATTGTACATAACGGATTTAGTCTAAGTACAGCTGAGAAACTAAAATCTGGTTATGCAGTCGAGAAGAACGAAGTCGCGAGCAAAAGCTGGTATGGTGAATATTCCGGTTGAAAATGAACCCTTTAGCTCACAGACCACTCTAGTTAGAGCAAAGGAAACTGTTGTATGTTAATACGAGAAAATAAATAAAATCAGCGGAAATAACCTGTGTAGTTTTGAAAATAGCTACAGTCATTCCTTGAGATGTCCAGATGAACATATCCAAAATCCTTAAGTGTGAGGGGTGATTTGAGGGTTTTTGCAGTTGGAAACCTGCACGAATAGCATTACGGTTACTTATAAAAAACACAAAACATAATATTTCCTTTAAATTTTGTCTTATTCATTTTACTGTACGATCGATACTTTAAAAACTACAAGGGGGTCAAATTCATTAAACGTGTGAATCGCGAAAATAATAAGGCTCGAACGTCCGAGAGTACGAAAACAACTTATTTGATTCAAATACCTGCTATTACAATACTTCACACTCTCCACACGTTTTGTATGTGTGCTTTATATCGAAGAGCTAAGGGCGAGCATAGGTGAGCGACAGGGACGACGTTATATGATTGGTTCATAAATCACCATCATTTTCCAAAGTCAAAAAGCTTTTGTTCTTGTCAACAGGGATTGTTGAAAGCTCTGAAGTAAATTGTTGTTGTTATGGAGTAATATTTTTCAGGATATGTTCGAAATAAAAAATACTTTTTTTATTTAATATAGGGGTATAATTATCACTGTACAATAAGAATAATACGTATATATAAATAATTTTCACAAGATATATTTTATATCAAATAAAAATACATGTTTTTTTACTTTTGTCATGATTCATAATAAAAATAAAATATAATCGACCGTCTAAAGAAGCACTAATACTCCGGTGACAGAGACGACGCTCTACAAAACCTATGTGTACATGTGCATTATTTACCGCCGCGCCGGGAATATGTACGATCTATTGTCAGTCACATGTTGCGTCGCGTAGGTTGGCCACAAATTCGAATTTTGGAAACCAAAAAATAATGAAAAAGAGAAACTTGTCTTTTTTACGGTTTTGTGTTCTATTAGTGATTCTAATTCATAGATTTCAATACAGCTAGGGGGTTCAGTTTCAACTTTTGTATATATGGTGTTCAATCTAGGTATTTGTAATTGTCGATGCCTAAATACGTATTTAAAGTTTTTTAGAACAAAAATACGTTTCACCAACCCTAGGTTCAAGAATAACAGAACTCTTTGTTAAATTGTTATCTTATTTAGGTGTTACCTACCTACATGTAGGTGATACCTCATTTGTCGTTAGTGAAAAGGGATTTTAAATTCAGAATATAAGCTTCATTATAATTGAATCTTTTAACAATTTGATTGCAAATCAGCCCCTGTTGCTAAGGAAATCCGAGCCCGTACTTTGCGAATTATTTGTTTGTCCACCAATAAACTTAGAAAGGAAATCATTAGTTTGTTCATCGTGATTTTCCTCAAGTTGTTGTCCTTTACTTGAACTCGAGGTTATTATCCTATTTGGAAGAGGAAAACTGGGGAAAGTACGTTGGTATTTCAATTAGTGGACGGATCAAATTACAGGATAAAATTCTGTGATCTTTAGGGGCCTTATGAAATCTTAGTCTGCCAGCTTCACAACTTTTGCACCATTTAGGATAAACCCATTCAAGTTAATAACTTGAAATTCGTAAGTGAATCCAAAAAACACAAAAACATTAATTTCGAGAAAATGTAATGGTGCTCAATATTTTAAACGAAAGACAACAATAAATTTGGCTCCGTTTTGCACTTTAGGTAAGGAACCCCAAAAAGGACCCCGGTAAAAATACTGTATAGTGCATTTGAGTGAAAATAAATATTACGCTCTCACCAGAATACAGAAATTATGCACTAATAATTTTGCAAAATATTTTTTTAATAACTTTTGAATAATTTATTTCACCATCAGCATGAAGCAAGGATTATTTCGGGAAGTGTTATGTATTTTAAAGATAAATCTACGACAACGATGCAATATCCATTTATATGTGTTACGGGTAATGCTAGAAGAATGAGTAAGACTCTCGGGTTAAAGTACGAAATTTAGGAGTTTACCCATATACAATATATACAAATAACGCTTGTTAGATATCGTTACATTAATATGGAAAAATTAATATTTAAAATGGAAATCAATAAAAAAACTACATGAATCAAGAAATTGGTGCGTGTTAAGTTACTGATGGTCATAAATTTGGGAGCCGGGTGACCTTGGGTAATTATTGGTCTAAATTCCCGGGTAAATCTAAATTTACAAATTATTCTACCTCGCTACATGGTGCCCTTATAATTTGAAAGAATTGTGTAAATTTAATAAATACTGCAAAGATAAATTACTGTCAGAATTATATTAATGTTTTTAGTTACTTTTATTTGTTGAAATTTCTCGTGCCTTAAATAAGTATTAAAAATTAATAAATTTAAATAGTAAAAATTTATCTCTCGACGAAAACTTAAACCGACATTTAAATAAATATACCTGCTTGACATTTTTAGATTGTATAATTTCTTTGTAAGTATAAACATGTAAAAATTTTTTTTCTACTTTATTTTTGTTGTATGTTACTCAAATAACATTGCTACACCTTATTATGGGTAAAGTCACATTGTTTCTACATGACATTTATTGTAAATATTTTAAGACCTACTATGACATGTGATTTAATGCAATAAATTGAATTGAATTGAAAATTGAATTGAATTTCTACTATTACACGTTACATAATGTTATGTATATTAAATAAGGTCCTACAATAATAAGTGAAAATATTTCTAGGGTAGACTGTGTATCGTTAACTAATCTTATCACATTCGAGAAGACAAAAAATTTTTTGCTCTATTTGTTTTTTCACTTTTCAGTACAAAGTGGTTCAATCAGCTGACTTAATTTCTATAGAAAGGTAAAAATAAAGTTGGCGCAAAAAAAATAAAAATTCGATGGAAAGTGGTCTATTAGCGGTACTCAATCACCTCTTCATTTTTTTTCACTTTGAATTGTCGGACCTTATATAGGTACCTACAGTACATAAATAGTATAAGTACATTACATAAAAGAAAAACAATTTGCTCTTTCGTTTAATTTCGTTCCGAATCCGAAGAATTCCATTGATTTGTAAAAATGCAATGTATAATTGTAACAAGAAAATACTAAAGTATATCTGCGATGACGTCACATTGTGGTGTCATGTCAACACACTGCGAAGCATTTAAAATTCAATTTATAAAACCTGTGAATTCTGTATAACGAAAGAATGACAAACTTTTTATAAAATACAGTGTCACTTCCCTAAAATAAAACGTCGAGTGCTGGGATTTTAAAAAGTATCTGCAATTTTTCTCATTTTATAGCAGTCAAAGAGTACACTAGCTCACAACACAGCCGCTATTTGGCTGCTATAGAGCTAGGTGTGCTACTTGGGATATTACCGTTAGAGACGTCTACCAACACAATATTATTTCATAAGCTTATACTTGGAAGCCTCGGGTTTATGGACTGTGGTATATGTTTATGTGACGAGTAATGGCGGAGTCCGAGCTAGCACGACGTGGCACATTTAATGCGCAAAACAAAACTGATCACTGAATTTAAGATACATCTAAAATTGGCGAAAATTGTGCGGGTGGAAAATTATTTACATCAAAAAACCCAACTTTATAGAATAAAGGAAAAACTTTTTTTTCGCAAACTAGTCCACATTTTGTACAAAGAATCAAGGTCCATGGAGATAACATTACTATCTATCGATTCAGCCCTTAAAGACCTGAATTCCACCGTTTGGCACCAAAAAATTATGCATCGTTAAGTGCAATGTGATTTAAATTGAGTTTGTGCCTTTTACCAAATGTAGTAGACGCCTAAAACAATAAAAGAAACGTAAAGAATCGATGTAATTAAAGTTACATCAAATTTTACAAAATGTGACATTTTGGTATGCGATTATATTAGCTTTATTTAAACCATTGTGTAGCACAAAAAAATAACTTAAAGCATTTTGTGATATGTCTATTGTGTTAGAAAAATGTCGTAATTCAAGATTTCGTTGAGAAAAAAAAACAGAAGCAAAGTGGTAAAAAAAAAACATTTTGAGCTTAAGTCGAGTTGAACCGTTATTCATCGGACCCATAGAATTATACCTTATAGAAGTGCTTGAGGGCAGTGCATAACACCCAATTGCTTGTATAATTAATAATAGCACGATTAAAGAGATAAGCATTCATTATGTTTATTGTACAAACACTTTTACATATCCACATAAATATTTATGTACATTCTATATTATGCCCAACCGGTTTTGCTATTCAGCATTCTCAAGGGCTTTATTATATTATGTTACGGGTAAAATTAGAAGATAGGGTAGGTTTACCCGGGTAATCCTATACAAAACTTTATTAACATGTCAACCTTCGCTCGTCGTCGCACCTATTTTTGCCCTGTTTTGGCCTTTACCGGACTTTGGGTTTTACCCGTGACAAATATATTTTATTACCAATTTAAGGTTTTAAAAATAATAATACGTGAAATAAATGTCAATAACAATTGTTATTATATTTTTTTGTTGTTTTTATTGCTTTAACGGTGCCCATACTACGACAAAATATAACTCGTTGTGCCCATAGGACTTTTTCCTGTTGTTATATTATGTATTTTATTAAAATAAAATATAAGTAACTAGCTTTCGCCCTCGGATTGGCCCGTGTTGAATTAGTTTTTGCGTACTCATATAAAATCTGTCAATATTTTTCGAACCGTTGATTTAATAGTACAATATTTGACCGAACGATTTAAAAAAAAAACGTTTAGATCCCCTGTTAAAGTATCTTAGGCGAGGCCGCGTTTTTGAACGAATCTATTTCTTGTTTTCCGAATTGATCCTCTGCTAAAGTGTATGAATATTTTCATGTATCTTTTGTATTTCAAGGAGAAAAAAAATTATACTTTTATATGACCTGGAAAAAGTCTATTCCTTTCAAAAAAATCGACAATTAGGTGCTGATATGGTATTCTAGACCATTCGAATTGTTTGTCAAGCGGTACCATTTTAGCGCCTTGTTTATTCTCGCCTTAATATTGCTATAGCAATTATATTGTTGATATAAAATATAATAACTGCTGACAGCTTCTTTCTTTCATTATTTAATATATATAATTATAACTGTACAATAAGAATAATATGTATATAAATAATTATTCACAAGATATATTTCGGGTCCGATCTGGACCCGGCATCAGTTGAGTATAAATACAAATAGACATTTGTCATGTAAAATAAACATGACATGACATAACAGACATTCGCGACTTATTTTTTTATAAAAATCTTAAGCTATTTACAATCTGTCTTATTTTTTAATTATGATGATGATGATGACGATGATGATGATGATGATGATGATGATGATGATGGTGGTGACGATGATGATGATGACGATGATGATGATGATGATGATGATGATGATGATGATGATGATGATGATGATGGTGATGATGATGATGATGATGATGATGATGATGATGATGATGATGATGATGATGATGATGATGATGACGATGATGATGATAATAAAGATGATGATGATTTTGATTATGATGGTAGTGGTGGTGGTAATGATAATGATAGGCCAGCCAGTCTGGGTCTGAATATTAATGTTGTTTGTTGAGGCCATCGCCGTAATGCGCACCAAGAGACCATATAAAAGAGGACTCCCATGTTCTAAGTTGTATTTCGGTTGATGGGGGATGAAATGACTTACGGTGAAGCACTGATTAAATGACAGGGTGTGTAGACGTGAATAATTATTTATAATTATTAATATTTAATAATTAGTTATATACATATTATTCTTATTGTACAGTTATATTTATATTGTTGGATATATATGTTTTTAGGGTTCCGTAAACGTATTGTGTGGTGGCACGGAACGCTTTGTGCGAGTTCGAATCGCACTTGGCCACATTGTTTCTTTCGCTGGTGATCAGTTAGGAAGACGACTTTAATGGGCTGTAAATGAAAAATGTCACCGATTCAGAGCGCAGTGGACGCGAGGGCGCCGTTAGGTGATCCTAGGGGACGCGATATGTGGTAACCGCTGAGTTTGTGATCCATTTGTATCGGACTTAGCCTGTGCGCCACATAACTTGTCTCGCGAATCATCTCATTTCCGTTATTATTGCAATGCAATATGAACTAGGCTTGAGAACTCTGTTATAACTCCAGCTTTAGAATCGTAGCGCGGTATGTTGCTAATTCGTTGTTTTGTAGCAGGAATTTCAGCTTTGTATTTCAAAATATATGAAAGACTAGCTTTTGCCTGCGGCTCTATCCGCGTGTTATTCGGTTTAACGACATGGTTTTTTCCGGGATAAAAAGTAACCTATGTGTTAAATTGGGGTATAAGCTATATCCATTCTAAATTTCATCCAAATCCATCCAGCCGTTTCAACGTGAAAGAGTAACAAACATACACACACACAAACTTTCGCATTTATAATATTATTAGTGTGAAGTGTGATGAATGAGATAACATAGCCTTGTCTTATTCTACCACAAACGATTAAGGACCGTGCTAATTAGACACCTGATTTTTCAATGATATTGATCTATCCTACAGGAACCATGCATTTTTCCGAGATAAAAATAGTCCATGTGTCAAGTTAGAGTATAAGCTATACCCATTCTAAATTTCATCCAAATCCGTTCAGCCGTTCACACACTAACATACACCCTCACACACACCCTTTCGCATTTATAATATTAGTGTGATAGTATAAGTTGTACAAATTAACTTAGTTATATAATTTTACGAATACTTTTTAGTACTATATTTTTTATTTTTGTATCCATTTCATTCTTGTTCTTTTCGGCAATCAGATGCGTTGTTCTTTTAGGAAAATGGTAAATCGTTAATACTTACATAATAACAACAAATTTCAAATGAAACAACTATTCAAAGATTGGAATCACGCAAGCGAAGCTATGGCCAAAAGCTAGTGACAAATAAGTGGAAATAGTCTGGAAATTCAAAGGCCAGCAAAACCCATTAAGATTTAGCGATTCGTAGAAAATAGTTTCTGTCAAGTAAAGCTGCCACGGCAAATAATAATATGAGGCCAATAGAGAATGCCACAATTTATCGAAAACAGGACGAGGGAAATGTAAGGTCACGTCGCGGAGCCGATTACATGTTCAACCCTGATTCAGGGTCTATCCTATGAAATTACGTTTATGGAATATACATGCATACGCCCTAATAAAATCAAGATCTTTCCATAATATGGCACTATTAGGTATTTAAGTTTTCTTATTTTTCATCTTTGTTACTTAAGTTACTAATAATAATGTAGTAAAAAAGTCGTGTCTGTACATTGAATATTTTCGCAAAATTTTAAATGAAATGGGATTATTAATACTGTACTGAGGCCGAAACAACAAATTTTAGAATTTTTGTGCGTCTGTCTGTATGTATGTATGTTCCGTCTTAACTCGAGAACCACTCAACGGATTTGGATGTGATTTTAGGATTCCGTACCCAAAGGGTAACCAATGGGATCCTATTAATAAGACTTTGCTGCCCGTCCGTCTGTTCGTCTGTCACCAGGCTGTATCTCATGAACCGTGATAGTTAGACAGTTGAAATTTTCTCAGATGATGTATTTCTATTGCCGTTAAAACAATAAATACTAAAACCAGCCAAGTGCGAGTCGGACCCACGCACTCCCATACAATAGACATGATTTTTTAGATAATGGAACGGAACCATTCGTGCGCGAGTCCGACTCGCACTTGGCCGTTTTTTTCATTATCCCCGTAGTGACCCTGATTAACAAATAGGCTATATGTTAATAAAATAACGCCCAAGCCGAAAACGGGGCAAAGATTGAATAAACGCTTTTAACTCGAGAACGACTCAACAGATTTGGATGCGGTTTTTTTATTATCATCGTAGTGATCGTCGTCAACACATAAGACTACATACAAGGGGTGTTCATAAAATAACGCCGAAGCCAAAAACGGGCAAAGATTGAATAAAGGCTAGTTTTGAATAAAATATGTAGGTTATTAGTATTGTATTGAGGCCAAAACGACAAGTTTTAGAATTTTATCTGCCCGTGTGTAACGTTTTAACTCGAGAACCACTCAGCGGATTGGATGCAGAAAATTTATTATCAGCTAAGTACTTATCAACCACGGACTTCACTGTGTTATCGTCATCAACAAATAGACTGTAAGGAGTCCATCCATCCATCCATCAGCCTGTTTTGTCCACTGCTGGACATAGGCCTTTCCAGGATTTCGCCACTCTTGGCGGTCCTCCTAGAAGAAATGCCCATACTCACACACACACACTGGGCAGGCGGGTTGGTTAGCGCGGTGCCGAAAACTTTGCACTGGTGACGCTGCTGCCCGTTACTAGTCTGTTTTATGTAAGGAGTATTGATAAAATAACTGCCAACCTGAATACTATCGATACTAATCGAGTATTGAAAGTCACTTCCGCGCGAGTGAAGCTTAGATTGGCTATATTAGGATAGTTAGGTAACTGAACCACGCAGAGGAACATTAATATAATTATGAACGAGTACCTACTTAGATTGGCTATATTAGGAGAGTTAGGTAACTGAACCACGCAGAGGAACATTAATATAATTATGAACGAGTACCTACTTAGATTGGCTTTATTAGGAGAGTTAGGTAACTGAACCACGGAGAGGAACATTAATATAATTATGAACGAGTACCTACTTAGATTGGCTATATTAGGAGAGTTAGGTAACTGAACCACGGAGAGGAACATTAATATAATTATGAACGAGTACCTACTTAGATTGGCTATATTAGGAGAGTTAGGTAACTGAACCACGCAGAGGAACATAATATAATTATGAACGAGTACCTACTTAGATTGGCTATATTAGGAGAGTAAGGTTACTGAACCACGGAGGGGAACATTAATATAATTATGAACGAGTACCTACTTGGATTGGCTATATTAGGAGAGTTAGGTAACTGACCCACGGAGAGAAACATTAGTTCGGTTAGGGCATGCATTAACCTCATAATGTTTTTCCCTACCGTCCAGCAAGTAGTATGGTACGCAAATAAAACGCAATGCCATCAAAACAATACAATAAAAACCCGCCAAGTGCGTGTCGGGCCACGCGCTGTATAGGGTTCCGTAGCTGCCCAGTACATTTTATAAGTTGGTCTATTAATATAGATCGCGCCAAACTTCTAGTCCATTAGATTTAGAACAACGGCCCATACATTGTCGTGTTTAGAGGGAACTAAAAGGTTGGCGTGATCTGTACTTGTGAACTTGCAAAGCCTACTTAGCTGTTATAGTTTTCCTTTTAAATTCATTAAATATACTACTTCTGTGATTTTTTTCACATATTCATAAACAACCGTTTAGCCAGCAAGGGGGGGAGGACGACACTTGCCTGTAAGAAAAATTAGCATTTTAAAGCTTAATATTTCACCAACGGATCCTTAAATCTAAAAATGGTTTTACACACCCATATTGTTTTTAAAAGACCTGTCCAACGATACCCCACACTATGGGATAGACGAGAAAAAAAATTCATCCCCAATTTACGTGTACGGAAGGTAATCCCTTAAAAAAATTTATGGTTTCTTTTTACTGTTTTGTCAGCGTGATTAATATGTATACCCACACCAAATTACAGCTTTCTAGTACATAGTCTCTGAGATAAGCCGCGGACAGACGGACGGACAGACGGATATGGCGAAACTATAAGGGTTCCTTGTCGGACTATGGAACCCTAAAAACGCACACGGTGTCACGGATCAAAAAGTACCAAGTTCGTTATTAACAAAGAATAAACAAAGCCCAAGTTACTTTTTACCTTATTGAAGGTTTCATTTATTATAATTTACAGCGGGTATAATTTGTACCAGGATGGTGTTATAAGAAATTTGCTAATCCGTAGAAGAATCCAGACAATATTGTCTAAAAATTTTTAATGACTAAAATACATTTCGCAGATATTACTACTTTACTGGAAGATATTTTATCGAATCGAAGCACCGAATCGGGAAGTCAATCTGACAAATACGCCCATTTGTCGTCTTCACGTGTTGTCAGATAGCCTTTGCTTTCTTCAATGTTCGCATTCCATCCATAACGTGAGTTTCCTTCAAAGAAAATAGTTTTCTTATCTAACGCATATTGGTGCCTTGGTAAAGTTTTCCTTGAAAATTGCGACGATATTGCGTATGTTTTCATGTACATCACTGCTAAGACCAAGAAATAAGCAATCCTGAACGAGTAAGTAAAAAGTCCGAGCCCATAGGGCAAGGACTTTTATATACGAGGCCAGGATTGCTAATTAAAGGTCGAAGCAAGTATAGTGCTTTTTTCAAATATAAAATGAGACTTTTTCATGTTTTTCATGATAATGAGTTATATCAAATAAAATAAACTGACTTGCAAATATTATAAGATACTTACTTGCTCATATTTGGGCAATTAGTCATGTTTATTGTTATTGATTTCTTCAATATAGCATTAGTGGAGTACAATCTATATAGGAGCTCTCTCTGATCTCATTTTGTAATTTATTTGCACAAAACACTTTCAACAAATATAAAGCAACATAAATTCCCGTTTTTACGCAATTTTTTTTCATTATTGCCAGCTGGGCAAAAGTATTTACCGCCATGCAGCCTTCTTCATGGACAACGCCCTCTAGAGGAACGCTAAGAAATAAGAAAAAAAGACGATTAAAACGCCCATTGGAGGTTAAATTTTAAGTATTCGATGGTTTTAAATACAAATAAAATCAAAAAAAATATATATTTTTGTTTTTGTTATTGCAGTTATAAAATATAGCAAACATTTCTAACCCTAAACATGAAATTGTAATACATTTTATTTTTATTTGTAAATTGGCCGCTTAAAACCTTATGATCACCAAACTCCTTAGTCTCTTAAAAACATAGACACGGATAGTTTTAAAAATAAAACATATGAAATGTACTCTGTGAACATATCGTATGTAATAATGGATTTTCATACGAATTTCCGGGACAGTTATTCAGATTTCCTGGACACTTTTTAATAGCTCGCCAGGATGAAGTATTTTTGGTAGGTCTTTACAGTATGTAATGGTAATATTACAATGTATTTTTGAGGTTATGAAAATAATGAACTTTCTCGAATTCGGAGCAATATATTTTTTTGATAAGTACAAGAATTTGTGTATAATTTATTTTTGATAAGACCTAGTTGGTACGAGATTCTCAGTAAAACGTTAGAAGAACTAATAAGTAGTACATTTTCAGTTAAACGTAAAGAAAACTAGTTGGTTCGATTTTCTCAGACGTAAGATGAAAAAATATTTCAAAGAAACTAGACTAGAACATGAAAAATGAAAGTCTTTATTTATTTCCAAGTAAACTTTGTATTTCGATATTTTCATAAAGGATATAGTCCTTTGCAGCATAGACTAATACTTGCATATTATTTAGTCTATGTTTGTGGATAGTTTGGCTGTTAAATGTCGGACATTAGTAGTGAGCAAAGCTTTCTTATTAATTTGTTGACTATCTAGAAATATTTATGTAAAATGTAAAGATTTATCCTCAGAAATTGCCCTTAATTTAAAACCGTCACGACATCAATTCTCGAGGGGTTGTCAGGGTTGTTTTCAAGTATGGACTGTGATGTGCAAGTCATAGCCCACACAACGCGTCGGTTTTTTAATCCGGCATGACCCCTAACGCCGTACTTCTGGCACAATTATGAGGTGAATTCGTTAATATAGCCAAATTCATATTGGAGCGTAGAAAGAGTGTTCATGAAATAACGCTCAAGTCGAAAACAGGGCAAAGATTGAATAAACGGGGGCAAAGCCGCAGGTAAAGGCTAGTTGTAAATAAACTTACAGTGAAATACAAATTGTAACCAACTCTTACGTCAAGTGTACTCGTAACTCCCTCAAAATTTCGTTTATGAACCACACTCTTGTTTCGAAGTTTATGCGAACTGTTTCAAACAAGATTCTTGTCGGCACTCTCTTTTCTATAAGTCGTACTCCATTACCCCACCTACGTAATTACAAAGTTGGTCTAACAAGGCGGAAGCCCGAAAGAAAAATGTTTTTAAGAAAAGATTTTCTAAATACAGCTTGGAAAAGAAAAGTTGTTAGCTCCCTGGGGCGTTTGGTGCGATCGCTGTGACTCTTTCAGCTTTACGGCCTAGTTGCGGACATAAGCGGCGAGCGGTGAAATTAAAAAAAAAGTTATGTTTGTAATGTATTGAACACATCAAGGCAAATCATATTGGAAACTATTGTCTGCAATATTTGCTACTAATATCTTAAATAAATAAATTATTGTTTTATATTCTATTTTAATTATATCCGCGTCCTACAAACGCCATTTTCAATATATTGAATTCATCCCTTCTACAAAACAAACTTCCATCCATCCATCCATCAGCCCGTGTTCGTCCACTGCTGGACATAGGCCTTTCCCAAATTTCGCCACTCATGTAGGTCCTCCGTCCTCCTCATCCAGCCGCCCCCCGCATGTCCTTCAGGTCGTCGGCCCAGCGGGCACGAGGTCGGCCTACACTACGATTTGCTGTACGTGGTCTCCATTCTAGAGCCTCTCGGCCCCAACGGCCATCATGTCAGCGACAAATATGGTCTGCCCACTGCCACTTCAACTTACTGATTCTGCAGGCTATGTCGGTTACTTTCGATCTCCGACGGATCTCCTCGTTTCAGATTCTATCCATAAGAGATACCTCAAGCATAGCCCGCAACATAGCTTGCTGAGCGACCTTAAATCGGTGGATCAGGCCCTTTTTAAGAGACAACGTCTCAGCGCCATACGTCATCACAGGAGGGACGCACTGGTTGAACATCTTAGCCTTTAAGCACTGCGGTATTGACGACGTAAATATGTGACGCGACTTTATAACATACTTACTTGGATATAAGTTACACATTTTGTTCGATTTTAGTTTTTAGCACCTTGTCGCGTTGACTATTTAATTTTGCTACGCTTATGGCGCAAGCATGGCGTAGCGCTACAGTCGTAGCGGTGTAGCGCCTGCTTTATGCAACTCCAACAAAGAAATTTAACCGTTTATTTTAGCATTTGATTGTATTAGTAATAAAGATTTAGTTCTGTGTTATACATTGCATATTTAAGGCGTTATTATACTATATATACTTGAAACTGAAAATTAAAACATAAAACAATAATAGTACTATATAAACTAAATAACTATTTTTATACAAACAATAAATATTACAAGTGAATATAATTAAATAAGATAAAATGCCCTGTCTAGGTCATCACTGTCGTGCGGTGGGGTACCCAAGACACAGGCTGCATTTCCGCGCTGTATGGCCAAGCTGATGTCGACGAGACGAGAGGAAATCTGCTTGAAGAGATGGTGTGCTTCAGGGCCCCACGGTCCAAAAGTTTCAACACCAAACGGCACGGCAATTTTACATGCTTATGTAAATTACACAATTTTACACAATTTTACACACTATGTAAATGTAGAACATATGACAACTGACCTCTTAAACCTAATAGTTTTCCTTTTTTATTAATTTAAGAAAAAGTTCAAAAAACTGATAATAGGTTTTACCATTTAACTTTTTTTTTCTTGTTTGTCTTGACATTTTCTATCGTTCGACTGAAAAGCAGGCCAACATAAAAACATAATATTTTATTTCCCAATTTAAAATTAAGAACCAAAATTGTTCACTAAGCTTATAATTTTGATAATAATTTCTACTATCAGTAATGTAGCAAGTCATACAGTATGAATACGTTTGGCATCCTAGATGTCATAAAATCGCCATTGTACAATTTTTACTGTATTTATAAAATTGCATTGTTTTTTTAAGTTTTTATGAACAATAAAGAATAAAGAAAATCAGTTTTGATTCTAAGTACCCTGCAAAAGAAAACGATAGCTTTGCATTTGCGACACTGACTTTGCCTCATGCACAACCCAATAAAACCTATTAACTCGCCTAACAAGCTGTAAGCACTTCTTACCTCAGAGCCTCTTGCAGCTTTTGACTTGAGCCGTCCATTGCAATTTTTGTTTCGCTTTTACAGTTGTGTCGTAGCAGAAAAGAAATGTGGTTCTTCACATGATATTGGCCAAAACCTGTTTAGCTTAAGCATGGCTGGAGTTGGGTTTATCTCAATTAAATTAGCTTTATAGCCAGTTTTCCACTGAAGTCTTTAGATGCCGCCCATGAGCACATATGGATGAAACATCAGCTCAGCAAGCCCGTTCAAGTATGTGATGCAATGTAGCTAGCTGCCTTTGTAAATGCGAGGAAATCTTGTAGAGTGCATTTACTCATTCTTGTAAAAGCACTGCTTTAACACTAACAAGCTACTCTGAAAGGAATTACGCTTAAGAAAATATATTAGTCTGTTGTGTTCAAGGCAATTCTTCACGTTTGACTTTGAAAATAGAGTTAAGATTTCAAGACAAATATGCTGTATAGAATGCAATTTCAGTGAGATTCGCAGAGGTTGGTATGCTTGTTAGAATTCTGTTTGTGCTACGTTTCAGAGAAGGAGTCTTTTATCACAAATCCACGTGTATTGAATTTCAATCGACAGTCAACCAAATTATTTTAATGGTCCAAGAGATACCTTTGTAACTATAGACAGAGTACTTTTTGAGAACCTGTCGGCTATATCCAAGCTTAGGTCAGCATCACTTCGATTCAAAACAAGCACTCGTGGCCGTCATCTGTCATAGTTGCACAAAACACTAAATTTATTGAAGTGCCTAAACGTCCGCTAGCAAAATGACAACTTAAATTTTTATTCTTCCGCCTTACGCGGATTTTTTGTTGAAGTTCAAAGTATACGCCAAAAAAATATCAATTTGCGCATGCGTGGTGGAATCCTGTAGGAAAAATGATAAAAGCCACCTGCGCATGCGCGAATGTGACAAACTGTAATACGAGTACCATCGCTTGATTTGTCGCTTCAGATATCGAATCGTTGGCGCAGCGGGTAAGTAAGCGGGCATTATTACATTTAAACGCTTTTTTAACAAAAAGCTTAAAATAGGTGCGACCACGAGCAAGACGAGGCAACACGCAAAAACCTTCAATAAAAAAAAAACATCCTTTAAAACGGCGATAATATGTAATATGTCCTCCGGGGACGTTTAGCACCCAACAATATATGAGTGACGTTTCCTTCAACTCAATGCATAATTTCTGTCAAATATTCTCAAGATTATGTTTTTATTGCGAAATCCATCGCTTTGGAATACTTTAAATATGATTATATTAGAGTGCATTACAAACTAGAAAGGATAAATTAGAAACAAATGTAAGACAAGAATTTGAGAAAATTTTTACGGCCAGGATTTGAACCTCTTGTTATCAAGACACGCGCGTTACAAATTGCGCCACCGAGGTACTTACCTAGACCGTTGAATTTTTCCACCATACTTGTCCACCGAATATTTTGAAACTATTTGATCTAACCAGCTTGTACTTGTAACTGTCTGAAGCAACAAATATTGTAGCATTTCGATTAGAACATTCGAATCATTCGAAAAATTTCAAATTATTGTCTTTACATTTGTTTCTAATTTATCTTTCCTAGTTTGTAATGCACTCTAATCTATACATAATTTTCTTATGAAATGAAAAATATGGACACCATTCTTTTATACATTGGCAATGAAAAATTTTATTATCTCCCATATGCCGAGTCAATAAACTAGTTGTTTATCACTATTTGGCATTTCCAAATCCACAATAAAGAGCCTGAAATGTGAAATTGTGGCCGCAGGGCTACGTTGAAAGTATGTTTTCCTGTGATTGTAAGGGCGCGTGTAAACAAGCCGACTTGAAAGGGCTAGTGACGCGCCTCCAGCGATCACAACATACCGAAAGCGACTTAATGAGAACACGCCCTAAGAAAATCTCGGGGGATCTCAAACAAACTCTGATGTTGACAACAGAAAGTTTGTACGTACGTAGGTATGAAAGTTTGATAATTGGAACATGCCTCGTTATTTTTTAGGTTCTGTCAGAAAAATAAAAACCTTTATACCGAAGACTTGGTGCTGTTCATACATGATACCTACTCGTAAATATACTCCTAAAGTAATTAAAGTTATTACATTGAATATATCTTCTATATCCCGGGAAAACGCAGCAAATATGCTACCCCTAAAATGAAGAATTTAATGTACCTTACAGTCGTAACCTACACTTTACGCTTTCTTTTCTTAAATGATTTTACGTGCTATGATATTCTCACAACAGCCAATAAGGTTGAACTATGGGCGACGTACATAAACGAGACCAATATATGTCTACCATGTTATAAACTTGACAGATATTTTTCCGTTTAATGAAATTTTGTATTCAGCGTTTTATTCGTTAGGCATATTTGATCAGATATGCGGGTGCTTTATCAGTTATAGCGGGATATGTGTGGGTTCTGTATATTTTCTATATTTACTAAATCAAAGAATACCGCTGTTACTTAAAAAATAACAATTAAATCTTACATTGGACATGAGATTTTATGGTGTCTTTAAGTAGCTACACTCAGCATTTAGTAAAAGTATAATTAATGCAAAAATTTTAGGTAATATGAGAGCTTATGAAGTTGTGCTAATAATTGTGCCTGATATCATATTAATTTTAATTAATTGTGTATTGTAGTATCCATCAACACTATGCTAGGGTTGTGCATAAACAAAAACGTTGATGTAACATATATTTTAACAGGTAAAATAGCAATTTATTATATTTCGGGGTACCTAGGTCTGTTATAATTTTTAGGAATTTTAAAGGCATGCCGATTTCATCGGTTTAGCGAGTGATAAAATACTCTTTAATTACATCAATTTGAAGAAACATATAGACGCAACCTTGGTTCAAACCTGGATCTAAAGATGTAAAGCGGTAGTATACATACTACTACTTACTACCGCCGTTTACTATGAGTACATAAAATCCATACAAAACACAAAAAAATTAAATCGAATTTGAAACTAAAGCCTAACTACTGTTGTTTACAAAGAATAAAATACATAAATAAATGTTTTATAGGGCTTGGTGTTATCCTTTTTTTGAGTAAAGCATTCAAATTCTATACTGTTGTACCTAGGTGCTTTTTGCAAGAAAGCACTTTTTAAAAATTAAGATTCTCTGAGAAACTTATTTCGATTGACTTGCCATTTACAGTGACTTTTGAATAATTTCGATTTTTTAAAATAATAAATAACTTAATAAAGACTTTATTTTACACTTGCATATAAACAACGTAGATGGCAATTCTTTTCGCTATTTTAATCTCATGCATAACGGCTTAAGTTGTACAAACTATGCATCTTTAAAAATTGATCTTTCGCTGACTGTACTGCCTGCAATGAGTTCTCAAAATGAATAATAAAGCCTATTAAACAGCTTACTTCTAGTGTTTTGATTATTTGTATTTGAATGGCTTTTAATCTAAACTGTTTCATTGTTATAATAGAGCATTACCAACGAACAGCTGCCAAACATCTAATGATTAAAATCAATAATGTTTATTCAAAGCCTTTGTCTTAAACGACACAATACAAATGGCTGCGTCCCGAAAGATTAAGCGGTAACCCTGTCTTATTAATTACAAGCCCCGTCACATGTCTGAGCGTAAATCTGAGCTACACTTTATTTTAAACACGTCACATTGTTAAGGCCAACTTCTCCCTTGAAAATTTAGTTTACTAAACATGATTATTGTTTTTTAATAATTTCCCCGCGATGGCTAAACGACGTTTGATCACAGACGTATAATATAGTAACAGAACTAACATTAATAATAAACGCATAGAGACGACGCGTGGCAATTTTAGCTCAGTGAACTTCAGGCTCTTCTAAATATAAATATTGCTTGTTTCCAAACAAAATATATACTAGAGATTAGTTTGGGAATCAACAAATATGTTCAAAGCATAAACCAGCCAAAACAACCCATTTTTACACGTTTCTTCATACCATATTATGTAAATGTAGTTTATTTTTGTTTGGAAACTTGCCACGCTATTTAATCCTTATGTTTGTTTGGTCTGCTACTTAGTAATAATTATGTATGTGCGTTTGATGTGTCAGATTGTACCTGATATTGTCAAAAACTGCCGCCTTAAATAGCTACCTTCGCCAAAAGAAAAGAAAAAAACCGGCCAAGTGCGAGTCGGACTTGCACACGAAGGATTCCGTACCATTAACTATAAAAACGGCAAAAAAACACATTTATTGTAAGGGGGCCCCCCTTAAATATGTGTTTTAATTTAATTCAATGGTTTATGTTTAAAGTGAATATATAGGTATAACTAAATATTCTGTGAATATTTCAAGCGTCTACCTGTTGCCATTATCAATATCGAGCAAAAACGAGCAAAAAAATCACGCTTCTTGTATGGGAGCCACCTTTAATATTTATTCTATTCTACTTTTTAGTATTTGCTGTTACAGCGGCAACAGAAATACATCATCTGTAAGCATTTCAACCGTCTAACTGTCACGGTTCATGAGATACAGCCTGGTGACAGACGGACAGCGGAGCCTTAGTAATAGGGTCCCGTTGGTTACCCTTTGGGTACGGAACCCTAAAAAGCATTTTGGGCAACTATTTATTATTAAACTTCACGAAATATTTTTATTTTATTTTAAGTACAATTTCTGAGGCTTTTTTTAATACTAATATTCTTTAGTCAACAACATTTATGTAAGTAATATGTTTGTACAGCACACTTCACACTAATACCTATTTTAAATGCGAAAGTTTGTGTGTGTGTGTGTGTGTGTGTGTGTGTGTGTGTGTGTGTATGTTTGTTACTCTTCCATGCTGAAACGGCTGAATGGATTTGGATGAAATTTAGAATGCTTATACCCTAACTTGACTCATAGACTACTTTTTATTACGGAAAAAAGCGTGTTGTGAAGTCGAATAACACGCGTGCGGAGCCGCGGGCAAAAGCTAGTATTAAAATATTACAGTGTACAGTGGGTAGAATTTCTAAAAAAAACCTTTTGCGGTCATGGTTCCAACACAATTCAGGTCTTAAATTTTGATTGGTTTGTTAATTTAATTATTTCTAAAAATGTTACTAAAGCCAATTGATATTTTAACTATTGATATCATCTCAATAATTATTGAAACAGTATAATTGGTGAAACAGTACAAGTGTATTTTATACCATTGCATTTTGTTCATTTGAGATATCATGTTTCATAGAGCCATTTACTGCTTAAGACCTACACAATCGATATCTAAATAGAAATAGTGTAAGTTTATTTTTTTTCAAAACAACCGGGTTCGATTCCCGAGCTGCATATAGGTTTTTTTTTAATGTATGAATGCAGTTTTTCTTGTTGTCAAAATCGATGACATGGTTCCTAAGAACAGATCTTCGTATCTCTTATAGTTTCAAACTTTCCCATACTGACCGATTTAAATGAGACACTCTGTATATTAGTAAATTGGCGCCATTTTCAATAGGTACTGTAAGTTGTACGAACACAATACTTTATAATAAATCGATTGAATATGCATTCAAGTGATGAAGGAGATGTGTTAACCCCTGAGTTTATGAAAGAGAGGGCGGCCGATACAGTATAAAACTTGCTACCCAACAAATTACGCCTCGTTTACATCAAAGCCCACGATGAATTTTGCAAATGGAAAAATGAAAGAGTCTGTTTTCCTAACTTATTTTAATGAATTGTCGATTAAATGTCTATTTTCGCTTAAATTATTTCTTTTTCTCGTAGTCATGATATAAAGTATAGTATGCAATTCTTGAATAAAGTACGGATTTATATTGAGGGCCATGAATCACTCGCGTCGCTCAGGATTCTGACACTTGAATACTCGCTACGCTCGTGTTTCAATCATCATGAGTCACTCCCTACGGTCGTGATTCAGTCGTTAGAATCCTTTACTTGCTCGTGATTCATCTATGGCCCTCGATTTAAATCCGTCTTTTACTCACTAATTGCATAATATACCTACTATTATTGATATGTTGATGATGTTTCACAAAGTGCCGATAATCGCACGTCGTAATCATATTGATGTCACGTTCAAGATTTTTTGTTCATTTTTAAACAATTAAATAAAAGTTATATCTTAAAAGTGTATTGATTTTCTTTGTTTTAAAGCCTTTGAAAATGTCTTCATTTGAAATTAATTAAAACTTGGGAATTGTTTTTAAAGTATTTTGACAGCTAGTGAACTCCCGTACATTGAACACGCTGATAGATCACTGTTAGGACAAAGTTGAAAACTTTGAAATAACTTTAATTAAAAACTTACAAAGCGTCGTCGCCTTAATAACATCTAAGAGTATTAACATAACAATTTGGAAACATTCTGCTAATTAACGTTAAGGGATTCTCAGTGTACTTACGTCGTCAGTGCTCGTAATTAGCTGCGAAGGGCCTTATAAAGGTCTTATGTGGCGAATTTTATCGTGTTCTTGGATCACGATTCGTGAAATGTTACCTATAAAACGAACAAAGACAATGTTCTTAATTTAAATTTTTGATACGGTTTCCTTCAAATTTGTAAAAAATATAGGAAATGTGAGGTGAAAATCCATTTAGTAAATCACATTATAAAATTGGTGTTGTATGAGCCATTGCAGAAACCATGTCTAATCAAAAGAATCATAGAAAATTATCTCTTATATAACTTGTTCATAATTTAAGGCAAAACTAATCTTAACGAACAATTTTATATCTTCTCGAAACCACTACATACCTAAAAAACATCTGACGATATTTCTCAAAGAGGCTCTATTCAACGTTTCGCTGAACAGGTACAGAAAAGGTGAGGGTGTGAATTTATATTAGCTACTCGTAACGTTTATCCAGGAATAGAACGAACGGGCGGGCGGCAGTATTGGTAGGGCGGGCGGACACTCGCTCTGTTAGTTTTGCCGCCCATGTCTTCACTGATCCTGTATTAAGGAAGATACCAATATATTTACATATACAGGTACAGATATTTTATCTCAGTTGTGTAGTGACATGTACAGATAAGCGCGTTTTGTGTGTATGGCGCGTTTCGTAGCTCTCCCAAAGTTACGCAACGCACACTACAAAATAGTACATTACTGCTAAGGCCAGGAAATAAGCAATCCTGGACGAGTATGTTAAAAATCCTGGCCCGTAGGGCGAGGAGTTTTCTACACGAGGGCAGGATTGCTAATTCATGGTCGAAGCAAGTATAGTGCTTTTCTCAAATATAAAAACAGACATTTTCATGTTTTTTAGAAAAAAATGAGTTATATGAAACAGATGATCATAACAAAAAATCAAATTTTATTTGCAGCACGTAGGTTACGTCTTAAAATATTAAAATGAATTAAATTTCGAAACCGGTTGCACTAAAATTACCTATAGTTATAGTAAAGTTGTGTAAACAGTGTACAAGTGGTTTTCATCAAGATGCTTTCCATGTTTCAGCAAGTGCCGACAATCGCATGTATAAGTTATAAGCAAAATATCGATATCACGTTTCGTTTCATGTCATATTAAGTAATTTAACATTTTCAAAATAAATAAAAATCTCATTTCCTAGTAAAACAAATTGTGCAGGGGGTTTGAGCTGGACCCCAAGAAACCCCCCACATTCATATTTATCTCAAAATCTGCTGTCACGTTAAGAGATCCAACCCTATAATTTCACTAGGTTATTTAAGGTTAGTTTATAAACCGTGAAATTATAATCTTATTAGTGAAATTATAAACTATCAGATTTTACAATTTAAAGGTGACATACCTATACATAAGTACAATAGTCCAAAGAAAAGTTTTCATGAACTAGTTAAGTAGCTAATCCTTAGAGGAAGTTTTGGTGATATATATTGGTTGATTTTACTTTAAAATTAAGTAACATTATAGGAATGATATAAGTTCGGGAATATTTACCAAAATTAAATTACAACGAACGAACTGCTATTTATTAGGTTCATTAGCTCAATGCCTCGGGCTGATCCTAATTACGTGATGCACAAAATGAATCACCCTAATTCAGCTACGTGAACATGAATAATGCGGCCTTCTCTCACTGGCTTTTGGGCATTATTCCATTGGCCTGTGGCCTTTGCTTAAAGCTCTGAAGCTTCATATCAAACGTGAGAGCTTTACGGCGCAGTTGCTTTAAAATTATAGAAAAAAAGGGTTTATTGAACAAGCGAGCGAAACGAGCGAGTTCTCCGAGTCTACTGGAACAATCCGGCGTTTGTATGTATGTATGTATGAATGTTTGTTCGATGATATCTCTAGTATCGTTGATCGGAATATCATGAAATTTAGCAGGCGAGTAAATAAAGCAAACAGAATTTTTAAGTTTGAACATAGTCAAATCGGTCAAGCGCGAATCGGGTGAGCGCGAGTTCAAAGTTTGGGGTGAACTACTAGTTTATGATTTAATTACAAATGTATAGTTTTCAAATATTTTTCCTTATACTTATAGTATAAGACTAGTGTTTTGCTTGGTGGTGTTTTGATTTGTAATTGTGCCTGTTTGACTTTAAATCCTGTTTTTTTTATGTGTAGTAATTGGACTTTACTTGATGTTGAAATGTGGTAAATGTCAAACCTTGTCGTCGGTCGAAATGTTTCTGTGATGCACAACCTGAAAACCGTGCAGAAACCGAGTTTCAGGTCGATCAGTTGAATAACCGTGATTGACAGATTTTGACAGGTGTCAAAAGTCAAAATTTGTCATTGGTGGGAAAGTGCCCGTGATACCACCCGTCATTCGAGTGCAAACCCGGAAGCGCTACCTCCAGCCGTTCCGAAGATATAGCAATTTAACCAAATGTCACCAATTTTTTTTGCATATTCCTGTAGGTCTCGCCGAGTCCTTTTCAAAAAACCCCAGGAACAGGAACTTCAACCGCTTAAGAGATATGGGCAGAAAAAGATTTGACACTTGAAAAGGAAGGACAATTTTTTTGACCCCTGGGATCCAAGTTTGGGGGTTCCAAGACCAACCGCTCCAGAGATATGGCCAAAACAATTTTTTTTTCGCACCTCGAATAATATTTTTTTTTATTATACAACTTTTTTGGGAACCCTGATGTCCAAGTTTGAGGGGTCCAAGACCAACCGTCCCGGAGATATGGCGAAAACATTTTTTTTTTCAAAAATTAAAAAAAATTTTTTTTGGGACCCCTTCGTCCAATTGGGGGGATTCCGAAAATTTTGGGGTCCAAAAGTCTTATACCTGACTGACTATCCAGTAGGATTTTTTTCCGTTCAAATATCTCAACGGGAACAGGATTTAGTGGAAATGTCAATAGTTTTTCCGTGGATACTATTCGCTGGCTCGACCTCCGGTTTCGCCAGCTCGCCAAGCCACCAGTAGGGTTTTTTCCCATAGGAATATCTCAACGGAAACAGAAATTAGAGAAAATGTCAAAAAAGCCACAGTTTTTTCCATGGATACACCTCGCTAGCTTCGCCAGCTCGGTCAGACAGTAAAATATTCGAAAAAAAACCCATACAAACGACCTTACTATGAGCCTCCATACCATTTCAAATGTCAAAAGTTTTTTTTGGGGTCCTATAATAGTCGGCTACAACCCCCCCCTACATCACTTTAACCCCAAACCCCCCCTTTAGACTAAACTACCATTGTCAATGAGTCAGTGATTGACCGTATTGCAGCTACATATATTTATTGTCAAAATATTCAATGAATCAAACAACAACGGGTATTTTCCGTTGACGTAGAGCTACAAATTTGGTAGCTCTACGTCAACGGAAAATACCCTATAAATTTCGATTCCCTTGAGAGTGTCGAAATATACGTTTTTTGCGGCATAAACGGCCGTATCTTTTTTTAACGTTAATTTAGAAGTTAGATTTTTTCACAACTTCAAGGAACTATAGATTTGAGTATATGGTTTTAGTTTCAACTCGATACCTTTACGAGTTCCCGAGATAAAGGGTCTTGGCAGACAGACGGACGGACGAACGGACAGACAGACTGACAACAAAGTCATCCTATAAGGGCTCCGTCTTTTTCTCTTGAAGTATGGAACCCTAAGAAACATAAAAGACGCGTTTCTAACAAAGGGTCATTCGAAAATGGCAACAGAGGCTAAAAAGGGCAAAGGGCTCATGATTGGTTCGCACTTGACCGACTCATAAACACGGTGAATGCTATTAGTAGCGATGCCTTACTGAACTGTGTTGAAACAAGTACAATGATCAAAATTTATAGGGTATTTTTTGTTGAACTAGAACAATATAATTTGGCAAGTAATACCGTCTTATACTACAAGTATAGGGAAAATCTGAAACTATACATTTGTAATTAAATAATAAAAAATATAGTCTATAACGGAACCCTCGGTGGGCGAGTCAGACTCGCACTTGTCCGGTTTTTTCTGTATACAAGTATTACAAGTGGCTTAATATGTAATATCGCAGCTTTTTGTCCATTGTAGCGTTGGTTCCTATCGTCATAGAGTTGCATAGAGAAAAAACGATACTTATTTCGTTTAGCCGAGTGGTGTTGGCAATAATTAGCCTGCTGACAAGAGATCCGCTTCATCTATCACGATTTTACCGAATAACGCCAATTAAACCGGTGCTTTAATCAAATGACGATGACGAGGCAATTGAAAACGGATAGAAAGTTTAGGATTTCATATACCTATCGGTGTGAATGAGTGAACGCGTGCGATGTTATGCGACGTTTGCAAGCCTTTGCAACACGTTACTTAGTACCGCTTTGATCTCAGTTTGTTTATATGTCGTATGTAATGTGTAAGAAGCTTAATATATCTATGCGTCACGTGATACCGACCGCGCGAAGGATAGTACAGATACCGTGTGGCTAGGTACCGATAGCGTGTAGCTTGAGACCATAACTGGAGCTATAAGTACCAACAGTGCGTAGCATGGTACTGACAGCACGTAGAATGGTGCTGACACCTTGTAACATGGTACTGATAGCGCGTAACATGGTACCGACAGCGCATAGCTTGTGCCAACAGCGTGTAGTATGGTACTGACAGTGCGTAGCCTGGTACCAAAGGCGCGTAGCATGGCACCAAGAGCGCGTAGTATGTTAAAGATAGCGCATAGCACTGCACGGACAACGCGTAGCATGGTACCGACAGCACGAAGCGTCGACAGCCCGTAACATGGTACAGACAGCATGTAGCAAGAAACCGACAGCCCGCAGCATGGTACCGACTACCGACAGCACGTAGCATGGAACTGACATAGCGTAACAAGCATGGCATCGAAAGCATGTGGCATGGTACTGACAGCCCTTAGCATGGTACCGACAGCGTATAGCATCACACAGAATCGAAGAGTTTAGAATGTTGCTAGCATGAGTAATGTGCTTGATCTTATCGTCTGCGAACGCGTCCCCTGACGCACTGTGCGTCAGTACTTATGAAGTATAAACTATCAAGTGGCAGCAACTATGTTGGAAGTTGATCATTCATCAACAACAACAGCCAAAATTTGCATTATTTTGTGGGGCCGGTTGGGTGGTGTGGTATTGGATATTATCTGTGGAAAAGTACAAGTGTTTTTTCATCATAACAATTACTATGTTGTAGCAAGAATAGGACGCGAATGCGCTAACGACGCATAGCAACCAAGAACACTCATTTCTCGTATTACACATATAAAGGTTCCATCTAAAAACGTAAGATTAGCTGAAAATTCGCAATTCAAAATTCAAAATCACTGGCTTGATTGAGCTAAGGTTATAAATGCGGTGCAGAATTTGATAGGAAATATATAATACTTTGAAAATTACAGTACGGTACTACGGAAATGTATATAATGTGCCAGACTGTAATATTTAATTATGTATCAAAACATTTCGTCTGATATGTTTCACATTACCACATACCTTTGTATGTAAACACGTACAGCTAGATCTACATATTCATGTATTTGTTTGTGTTAATTCAGAGCCGTTCCTAACTATTTGTGATTTAGTGCATGTTGCGTGTGGTATCTTGGAGGTATGTATGTACATGTTTGTATATGTGTATAATGTCGTCGGCCATGCCTAATTTTAGGACAACCAAATGAATCTGGTTTGGCCGATAACATATATATATATATACGAGTACATATACATATATATATATGCCTGTGTTTTAGTCTTTAGGGTTCTGTACCCAAAGGGTGCCAAACGGGACCCTATTACTAAGTCTCCGCTGTCTGTCTGTCCGTCTGTCACAGGGGTTACAGCTTCCACCGCAATAGGTAGAAAGTTGAAGTTTTCACAGAATACGTGTTACTATGGCTTGTATCACTACAAATTAAATAAAATAAAAATAATAATAAGGTGGGTCCGCCGAAACCTCGAAAAAGTTACATTATTTAAACGATATGATTTTGGCTCGTACTTATAGACGGTAACACATACAAGTTTTAAATTTAGTCAGATTGTAGGACATATTTAGAAAAAAAAAGTATGGTTCTATTACGGGGTGGGTCACAGGTAGCTTTTTAAAAAAAACGATTTGCTACCCCAAAAGAAAGTTTATTCCCGAAACTCAATTACAAAAATAAAACACAAGTGTCCGCTAGGAAGATCAAAACCGGTCTGACGACAAAGCCCAGATACAAGTGTGAGAAACAGCAATGTAACCTGATGACCGAACAGGTCATCAGTTTTATTTTATATAGTCAGCTGGGAAAATTGTATCATAACAACCCCCCGGATAGAATTGAACATCACGGAAAAGTGATGGGAAATTCAACGATTTGATCTTTCCAGTCGGCTAACAAAAAATAGCTTAGAATTACTCTATAATAATATTGCGCCTCACTGGCGTTGGCTGTGCCTTAACTCTAATGTCCTCGTCCTGGCTCGAGGACTCTGTATCTAGGTTTCCTAATGAAACATCCTGCACGGGACATAAACTTGAATGTTTAGATTTTCTGTTTTTACACTGGTTATAGATTTGAACACAATGATTAGGGTTTCTAAGACAAAAAAGCTTTCTTATTCTAATGCACATGTATAATAAAACTAAACCAATAAGAACATAAATGGCAGAAAGATAGTGAGTGCTGTACTTTACTAAATGTGAAGGATTTTCCAATTTGTTTAGTTCCTTTTCTAAGTCATTCAGCTGAATACTTGCATGAAGTAATGAATTTAAATTATTTACGTTACTTAACTTCACAAAAGGAAGATTAGCAAGGGTTTTATTTATTTTAGTCTTTTCACAGCAGTCATCATCAATCAGAGTAAAATTTGAAATATACAGACTAATATTTGTGGTAATAGATTCACTGTAACTGAATTGCAAAGGTTTAAAGAAAGCCTTACAATTTTTGGGAATACTTAAAATTCCTGTTCCAAACAATATTTCATCATTATTATTGGGTTCAGATTCGCAGGTAATATGACATTTACCCGGTTCTGACTGAACAAAAATCCACCTATTATTATTTAACTTGTGAAAAATATCAATAGAGCCGTGTAAAAGTTTCGTTTCACAACTTCTAGGTAATGTTGTTATCACTTCACTGATTAAAACTGTCTCGCAAGTAGGGTTAGCGATTGTCGAGAATACGCTTTCCAACACGCACACAAAACACTTCTTGCCTATCGACTTACAATTATCAAGATTATCGAATAGAGAGTAAAACATTCTATCATTAGTTATAGCGATATAAGACTTACTCGGTGCAACCAGTGCAAAGGTATCGGGTTTCGAGACATCGTAGGGAACTGGAAGTGGAATAACATGGAAGAGATTGTATGTTTGAGGAAGGACGAGCGGTATCCTTAAAACTAATATTATTTTATTATAATTATAGAAACAGACTAAACTAGATATATCTATGATTTCATGTATATTTTGAAGAGATAAAGTTACTGGTAGTTCGCAGTGTTTAGGTAAGTTATTCTTATTTTGATCCAACTCTGTGAATAACTTATATGGACTTAGTACAGTTGGATGCAATACATTATTTTTGCTGAACAAAATTGCATTATTTAAATCATCAATATCAAAAGATAGGGATATAATGATACTTTCTAAGGAGTTAAGAAGTAAACTAAGTTTCGATTTAATTTCTAATTTATCATTCGAATTGCCTATTTCTCGAAGGGACTTCTCAATAATTTGAAGGTTAATATTTAAACGGTTTTCATTTTCATTCACCTTGGACATAGAATTATTGAAAGTAGATATAGTTGACTTAATGACGTGTATGTTATCTTTCATAAGATGTGCTAACTTATTTTCGTCCGACTGTACCTGATGAATAGCATTAGTGTACATGTCTGCGTCATCTGAATCTAAAGTTCCGAACAATGTTTTTAATAATGAGCCTCCTGCATTGATAAGGCCTCGCTTCGAGCGGTTTGCTTGTTGAGTTGAAATAAGGTATGAAATCGAGGAGAATTTTTTCACATTGTTTACATGTTGGCTTTTCAGTGAGTTTATACTATTGCTGCAGTCAACTTGAACTTTTGAAGAAATAATGTTATTACATAACGTAGATAGCTGTTCAAATGTGGACTCAACTTTATTCAGATGCGGTTGGATATGAGTAATGTCGAGATATGTGACTACATTCCATTGATCATTTGTAAATTTAAGATTCTGCAGTTCATCGAAGTAAAGGCCGGGGCTTCCTGGAATTTGCGTTACGAAGCGGCCTTGACACAGCGCTATAGCTGTCCTGAAATATAATTAAAGTCATAGTTTTAGGTTGTGGAATTAGCAAACTTTAATTCATCAAAGTGATGACGAACGTACTTCCTATTTATCAGTAAAGTTGCGGAGTGATTGCCGTTAAGCTTTACAATTCTAAAAGGGCCTTTCCAGACTGGAGACAAGGCTTTATTTTGCTTGTGATGGCATCGGAGGTAAACCATATCGTTTATTTTGTAAGCGATAGGTTTAGTATGGGAGTCATAATATTTTTTTGACTTTTCTTTAGAGGTTTCGATATTTTCACGAGCCCTTTGGCGACTATAATATAGTCTATGATTGAGAGCTCGTATGTAATCGGAATAAGAGTTATTTTCCAAAGAATCGATGCTTTGTGGAAGATAGGGCTTGTACCCGAAAAGAAGTTCATGAGGAGAGAATCCAGTTGTAGAATGAACGTTTGAATTATATGCTATCATGGCAGTATTTAGATAGAGATCCCAAGTTTGATTATTTTCGTCAACATAAGACCTGAGGTACTCTTTCAGAGTAGAGTGGCTTCTTTCAAGGGCGCCGCATGTTTGGGGATGATGCGGGGACGCGAAAATATGTTTGATCCCGAAAAGACGTTCAAGCTGCATAAAGAGATCAGAACAGAAATTTGTGCCACAGTCGGTAACTATCATTTTGGGAATTCCTACATGGGAAATAAAGTGAACGAGACGTTTGGCTGTTTCTTCAGCCGAGCAACTGACCATAGGATAGGCTTGTGAGTATTTGGTTAAATCATCCTGCAGAGTGAGAATGAATTTATAATTATGTTCCAAGGTCTCGGGCAGAGGACCGACAAGGTCAAGAAAAAGTTTTTCATTCAGCCTAGTGGCAGTGGAGGTAATAATCATAGGGGCTCGGTTTGTTTGTCTTAAGGGTTTGTTGACTTGGCAAGATTTGCAATTTTTGACATAGTCTTCGATGTCTTGACGCATATTTTTCCACCAATACATCGATTTAATTCTTTCAAACATTCGAGTAATTCCGGGGTGACCTGCGGAGGGTGAGTCATGATTTTCTTTTAGAATGCGTTTGACCTCCTCAGGTGTAGGGTATAGGATATTGTTTCGGTAAATGTTTATTTTTATACCGGTACCATGAAATAGGAATGCGAGCATATTATAAAGCTTCGTATATGAGACTTTATTGAAAGGGTCTTTAAAGTCTGAAATTGCAAACTCCTTTTCTTCTTGAAACCAAACGACCATCATATCTCTATAATTACGAAGCATGTTAAAAATATCCTTGTAAGTATATTCATCATAGTGATGTACTCGTAAGAAAAGGTGAGTAAATAGATGCTTTTCATTGGATGTATTATAGCTATTGAGGAGTTCACGTTCAACGTGTCGAATATCAGGGTCACCTTTTGATATTTGTAATATTTCTGAACAATATGGGATCGACTCGTCTAAATCTATTGAAGTAGGATATACAATTAATTTACACTTAGCCTTGAGCAGCGATTCGTTATTTTCCTTGATAACAGTGTCGTAAGAAACAGTGGATTGACGACTGACTTGTAAGTATTTTTCGTACGTTTCTAGATTTGAAGGACTAGTAGTTTGATCGATCGGTAGGATCGGGTTACGTGATAACGCGTCTGCGTTGCAATTTATTCGGCCCTTTTTATATTCAGGCGTATAATCGAAGTCGGCGAGCTTAAGGCGCCAACGCACTAGTTTTGAACTATGGTCAGTACCGCTGCCTGTAAGAATCCATAATAATGGTTTGTGGTCCGTTATGATTTTGAAATGGTAACCGAATAAATAGGGTCTAAAGACTTTAGTACCGAAGACAATTACAGAATAATTGCCTTCAGCCTTATTCAGTGTCCTTGAAGCATACGCGATAGGAAGGTCCTTTCCAACTTCACCTTGACTAAGAATCGCTGAAATTGCGTGAGATGATGCATCCGTAGTAAGAATAAAAGGTTTTGAAAAATCTGGATACTGGAGAATAGGTGCGGTAGTTATTTTCTCTTTAAGTGTATCGAAAGCTTTCTGTTGCGAGGACGACCACTCGAATTTTGCATCCTTTTTTAAAAGACTTGTTAGGGGTTTAGAAATATGAGAGAAGTGGTCGATAAAGCGTCGATAATAACCTACAAGCCCGAGAAATGATTTTATGTCTTTCGGAGACTTGGGAATCGGGAATTTAGTGACACAATGCACTTTTTTAGGATCAGGTTTCACACCGTGTTCAGAAATGATGTGTCCGAGATATTGGACTTCTTTACGAAGAAACTCGCTCTTATCTGGCTGTAGCTTAAGGTTATGTTCGCGTAACTTCATAAATACCAATTTTAGTTTAGAAATATGATCTTCAAGGTTATGGCCAAAAATTACTACGTCATCCATGTATGTGAAACAGTGTATTCCTTGAAGTCCTGTAAGGACGATATTCATCAACCTTTGGAAGGTAGAAGGGGCATTTTTTAACCCGAAGGGCATTCTCGTGAATTCATAGTGTCCTGCTAAAGTACCAGGTACACTGAAGGCTGTTTTTGGAGCATCTTCATCTGACATATTAATTTGGTGAAAAGAGGACGCTAAATCCAGCGTTGTGAAATATTTGCTGTGACCTAACTGATCTAGGATATCCGTAATGTTAGGAATCGGGTAGGCGTCACCTACAGTTATCTCATTTAATTTTCTGTAATCAATTACGACGCGCCATTTCTTTTTACCAGATGCATCTTGTTTTTTCGGGACGACCCAAATTGGGGCAGACCAAGGTGACATGGAAGGACGAATTATTTTTTGATCCAACATGGATTTGATTTGTTTGGCCACTTCTTCTTTATGAAATTCGGGAAAACGATACGTTTTTGCATGAATGGGATTTTGTGAAGTAGTCTTGATTTCATGTTGAATAGTTTTAGTAGTAGTAAGATGATCTCCTTCGAGATAAAAGATATCAGTGAACTCAGAGCAAAGATTTCGTAACATGATTTCTTCTTCTTGATTAAGATGTCCGCATCTGAGCTGATTTTGAATATTATTTTCGCGGTTTGAGTCAGAGGTCGTAAAATAAGAGACTTCAGTTTGTGAGTTGGTGACGTCAATATTTTCTAGGATATAAGAGACTGGCTCTAGGGTCAGCGTGATTTCGTCTAACTTGACTTCTTGGTGAGAGGCATTTAGTACCGAAATGGTAACCTTTTTATTAGGTTGAACACGAACGAGGCATTTTGAAAAGTAAACATTGGGATACTTTCTGAGATTAGTATTAAGAATCAACCCTTCCTTTAATTCAGGATTTGTAACACTACATTCAATAAACATTTCACTTCTTGGAGGGATAACGTTTATCAACTCAGAATTTTTCAAAATACCGGTTAGGGTCATCAAAAAACATGATTAACCGTGATTTTGAATATTGGATGGATACTCTATGGGCATCAAAGAAGTCATTTCCTACTATACCATCGTAGTCTAGATTTACGTTATCTACTACATGAAAATAGTAAGGAAAACTATATTCGTTATTTAATTTTAAGTAGAGGAAAAACTTTCCTAGGGTTTCTGAATAAGAGCCTACGTCATTAATTCCTTTAAATTTGACAATATGATTTTCAAGTACCGGTAATTTGGATAAAGAAGATTTTTTTACAAGGCAGATTGAGCTACCGGTATCAATTAGCAATCGAATGGGTTTATCTGTGTGAGAAGTTTCAACCTCGATATAAGGAAGCTTAGGGCTACGAGATGGTAAGACGTCAAAAATATAACCTTCCGACTCGTACTTGAAATTGTCAAGAATTTCATTAAATAAAGATTCAGTGTTATTCGGCCCATTATGGCCTTGATCTTGATACAGAGTAGAACTAGTAATTTCAGGGCTACAACCTGGAATAAGAGACAGAGACGATTTAGGAGTTTCAGGTTGGCCCGAGCAACGATTCAGTGATTTAGAAGAGCCCCCCAAATTAAGATTCAGTGACGATTTAGAAGTTTTGGGTTGACCTTCTGATTTAGGATTCAGTGAAGATTTAGTAGATCCAGAATAACAACCCTGTTTACGATACAGTGACGATTTAGTAGCGGGTTGTTTACCTGAAAAAATATTAGTGCCTAAAGCATCAGGTTGTCGTTGGCACGACGGCGACACCTGATCCTCTAGTTTAAATCCTCATCCGTGTTTGATTCGTGTAAATTGTAATGTTCACACGGTAAGTCTTCAATTTCGCCAAGTCCATCATTTATTTCAACATGTTTATTTTGTTCAACAGTTTGATTTTTATTTTTATGACTGTTGTTATATTGCCTTTTTCGGCACTGTGAGATATGGTGTCCCTTATTTTTACAATACGAACATATTGGAGTTTTTGATGATGGTTTTGACGAATATTGTTCGCTTGATTTCGGCGAGGAATGTTCAGGCATTTTTTTAGATGATAAGCTGCCTGAAGAATTTGAAGGCTGAGAAAAGTATTTTTTATTTTGAAAGTTCTGAGAGTACAAGTTTTGGATCTTTTCTTCTTGCAATGCTATATTTACGGCAGCATTCAAATTTTTCGGCTCTCTGCATCTGACAATTGTGCTTAAGCGGGGATTAAGTCCTAGAGTGAAAGTGAAGAGTGCTAAGTCTTCCGTCATGGCAATACGACCAGCCAGTTCTTTTTTTAAACTTTCAGAATTATGAATTTCAGTCTGAAGGCTTGTTAAACATGTTTCGATTCTCAAAGCAAATTGGGATACTGATTCATTACTTTGTTGTTTACAATTTTGCAAATCCAAAAGGAGGTGATTATAATGCTTGGTTTCTCCAAAATTTTGTTTCAAGAATGACTTAAGGTCATTGAAAGTGTCAAAGACTTTATTAGAGCATGCTATTTGAGCTTTGCCCTCCAACTTTGAAATTATAAATTTCAACATAAGCGTCTTTTGATTTTCGGCCGCAAGATTTAGGGCATTTTGACAATTTGTCAAAAATGCTGGCAGCGTTTCCCTTTCTCCTTTGTAAGAATTTATAAAATTGCACAAAACTTGTATAGGGAAAGCTTCAGTAGTCAAGGTCGGAAGGGTTAGTGTTAGCTTTTGTTTGTCACTAGTAGTAGGAATTGGAGATGTCATCTAACCTTTACAAATAGAATGTTTTACTCACAAGGCCGCGAAAAAGGGAGTCAGAAGAACCTTCATCAGCAACTGGGATGCGACGGCTTAGAAAGCAAACGTTTGCTTGCACGTAGAAGTCGAGCAGCTTCGACGGTTTTGTTGCAGCAGCGATTTGCCACACCAGTGACAAGGGTAAAGGCGAAGAGAGTTGACCCGATGAAGTTTGTGATAGGCAATCAGCAATAGTGAGATTCTTGACGAGTGGCCTGCCTACACAGACCGCAGCAGTAACCTCGAAGTTGAGGGGAGATGCAGAGACGATTTTGGAGTGATTCGGCGATGACTCAGGAGGACTCGAGAGAAGATTCAGTGGAGAGTTCAAAGATTCAGCGGTAGTTTTTCACACTTTAGTTACACACTTTAGATACACACGCACACATGTAGAGTTTTACGAGGTTGTTTTGCCCCGGAGACACGATTTTATAAGTATTTTGGCACTTGCAAACACGAAATGTGGGATGCTGGCACGTTTTGATTTACAGAAAGTTTTCATCCAGCGATCCCACTTCTGACACCACTATTACGGGGTGGGTCACAGGTAGCTTTTTAAAAAAAACGATTTACTACCCCAAAAGAAAGTTTATTCCCGAAACTCAATTACAAAAATAAAACACAAGTGTCCGCTAGGAAGAACAAAACCGGTCTGACGACAAAGCCCAGATACAAGTGTGAGAAACAGCAATGTAACCTGTTGCTTGGCATGTATTTTTTTGTTATTTTTCATTACATTTTTAGGGTTTCGCACCCGTATTGTAGGATGGTACGAATACGGGTCTGACTTGCACTTGGCTAAGTTATTTATAAGCAACTGGTTATATTTCTAGGGTTCCGTAAACAAAGGGTAAAATGCGACTACTACAGTAAGACCCGTTTATTCGTCTGTAGTCCGTGTGTATGTCACAGACTCATTTGCCTCACAACTAGAAACCTATTTGAAATTGCATACAACAATAGGCGGTAGCGTTGCATTTTAGGTAGTGATTTTGAGCCGATTGATTTCCATCTTTTTCAATAGATCTGGAATGGCTAATAACAGAACCAAGCGTCAGCTGTCGCACCCGCGGTGGGTGTGGGTGTGGGAGGCAGAGGAAGTGGAAAAATTTTTCAGCCGGCGTACTATTACTTTTTTTTTTACCACTTTCGCAACCTCTCACATCCACACCAACCGCGGGTGCGCCAGCTGACGATTTTTTTTCAGCTCAGTATGATGTCAACTACCTGTGAGAAAAGTTTCAGGCGACGTACAATCACTTTTTTTTTACCACTTTTGCAACCTCTCACACCCAAACCCACCGCTACTTGAGCAGCTGACGGTCGATTCACATATCAGTCATGTGAGATCTACGATCGATTTCAATTACAGCCAGCTTACTATGACTTTTGTATTTGCAACGGTACCTCCCGGACTATTACGTGAGGTATTCATGAAATGCTGAAAAAGGTAAATGTTGCTAAGAATATGGTAACCCTCCTGCTATTTGATATTGTTTTGAAATATTTTTTACAAACTGCAAGAAATCTAATGAAAATTACTCTAACCTATTGGACCGAAATCAGGACATATGCTGTGTTTGCATGGCGTAGTATTTTTTTCAATGTATGTATTTATTTGTAAAAGCATTTAATTAATAGCGAAAAAAAAACTAAATAATTATTTTGTTAAGAATTTAAATTGGTTAATTATGGTTATCTTTTTATATGAATGAAATATATTATGTTATTACTTATTAAGCACTATTTTTGAGTTTATAATCTGGATTTTGAGATACAAGTCTAGATTATAATGATTGTAGTATACTACGAAAAAGAAGTCTTTTTTTTCAGAGGCCCTTATTTCCATTAAATATACTATCGTCTGAGGATATACTACAATTAGTACTTTAAAAATGTGACTAACCGGAGAAAACCGCAGGAAAATGGCTAGTAAGCATCTAAATGGAGGCTCATAAAATTCAAATTACGTATTCAATACAATAACTCACCCAATTTGCCCCACATAAAAGGTTTTAGAATTTCAGGGGCGTTTACAACCCATTTCACTCAAGGTAGGCCTTTGTTTCAAACTATAATAAAATAAGTATAATATACCCGCGGGGGCCTGTCAAATACATGATACGCATTATAGGGCCCAGAGGGGCCCTTGTCGTACCCTTCTTACCTTTATCTTCTATGTAATGAATACCTGTACAGTGTTACCACCTTCTATACAATGAATACCTGCTGAATGCATTAAATAGTTGAAACGCTTTTTAGGGTTCCGTACCCGAAGGGTACCAAATGTGATCCTATTACTAAGTATCCACTGTCTGTCTGTTCGTCTGTAACAGGGGTTTACAGCTTCAACTGTAATAGGTAAAAAGTTAAAATTTTCACCGGCTATGTGTTACTATGTCCTCTATCACGACAAGTAATAAAATATTAAAATAACAATTCGGTTGTTTCGAAACTTCATTGTGCTATTTTTGATGTATTTTTATGTAGTACTTACAGGAAGTGACGTCATCATATTAGATTAAACGGTCGGAACCATGTCATGTTCAAGAAAATAAAAAAGCCATTTGTGTGAAGATGACGTTACTGAAGGTCAAATGAAAGACAAACGTTTTTTTATTTAGTAGAGTATGTACCAACGTACGCTTCTTTTAAAATATTTATGCTAAAAACAGTTAAAGAAAGCCACTCCTCGAAACGGAAATATTAGTGAAAAAAAAAGGCCAATTTGGATTATCTTGCCATGACATCACGACAGCCACTTAGATAGAACTCATGCCTTAAATTTCGGATGAAAGTAAATGTCATAAAGTGTGATAAAATCACGACTCATGGATAATTTACTGCTCTGTTCCCTGTATATCAATGTTATGATGTTGAGTAGAAGGAATTTATGCCAACCAAACCGGCGACATAGTTGAGAAAGTCACAAGCAGCCGAAATATAAGAGCTTGTTTGACTAGATTGATGGACGTGGAATAAACGAAGAGGCTTCTTAGTTTAGGATCGTAATAGATGGAAATCTGTAGTCTCCATCTATCCCTCGGGAGGCAGGCGTGAATATATGTATAATGAGAAAATTAGGTCAACGGCACCCGTGTTACCTATGATGATACCTATATGAACATAGGTTAGTTGGTAAGGTTGAGAATTGATTAATAATTAATCTTATGCCTATTTACCTTACCTTATTAGCAACGGATTAGGATGTCGAGCCAGATCCTATAAGATGAGCTAAATGTACATACACGGTGCGGTGACAAAATTTGAGTAAAGTCCCCATCACGAGAAGCTATATAAATTTTGTAATTAGAACTTTTACTAAGTTACGCAGCGACAATCCAATCAACAACAAGCAATCGCAAATTCAATCAACTCAAAGAAACATACATGTAATACGAAACTAACGAGCAATTGCACTTGGTCGGGTTATATTTAACGATATACAGCGATGTCGTTTAGATTTTTGTGGTCATCGATGAAATAAAATGTTTGTTGTACTGGAACGCGTCTCGTAAACATTTGGGCTGCCATTTTGAAGGTAAGTTCACGCTGACGCTGTCAATTCTGTATATAGGTTTTTTTTTCGAGTTTCGAATGCATCTCCGAATCCAAAGATTGCGAACTCTTGAATTTGTGTTTACAAAATTTAAAGCTTCTTGTGATGCGGACATAATGAAAATTTGAACAGATTTTGGTTTACAGATGTAACCTTTTTTTTCTTTTTAAAGACCAAGATTGGTTTTTGCTTGTTACTTGGTGGTTATTTTTTATTTTGTTTAACGTAAAATTATAAGTAATTATATTTACATCATATTTGATAATATTTATAGCGGAATTACAGTCGGCCTTTATGCAGCAGCATGTTGAAAGCTCTGTCATGATTTCCAGGTTAAAGACTGGCTGCCGCATATGCAATTCCAACGGTTTGTGCGAGGCAGACCTCGCTAGCTTGTCCAACCATTCTTGAAACTTGAATTTCTCGTCGAAGTCGTCGGACAGCATTACAAGTCGGTTCATGATATCGCGCAGATCCTTAGCTCAGCCTGGGTCATATCCCACGGAATGTCAGGTGGAGCGTGTTCATCGACGTGGTATACGGACACAATCTCAGCAATCTGAGTGTTTAGGCTTGTTTTCTCTGATCCTTTCTAGAGGACCGCTTGAACACGACTTTTTAGGGTTCCATACCCGAAGGGTGCCAGACGGGACCCTATTGCTAAGCCGCCGCTGTCTATCTGTCCGACTCTCTCAGGGGTCTACAAATTCAACCGTTATATGTAGACAGTTGTTATTTTTACAAAATACGTGTTACTACGGCCTCTATGACAACTATACACAATAAATACTAAAATATTAAAAAAAAAAATACAAGCGGAATCTTTTTTAATTTGCATTTTTAACGTAATTTGTTTCAGTTTTATCATAAAGACATAAAGTGATTTACAGAGTGTAAATAAAGTGCGACCATTAAATAAAACCACATATTCTACTGATCACACTGAGCAACTATTCGAAAAAAAAAACCGCGCAAATCTTCAGAGAAAAAGATATTCAACTGTAACGCAAAGACTTTATCTCGTAGGAGGAAGGTCTATTTTAGAACGCTGCACTGGAATAGCTGTTTCACGGAAGACGCTCTCTCTAAAGTCGCCCGTATGTCGGTGTTTTAGGGTTCACGCGTTTTTGTTTGGAACTCAATTATTTTCCAAGCTAAGGGTGTCCGCGGGTATGATTCATGGGAAAAGTGGTTCAGTAGGGTCGGTAGAATATGTGATTTCATTTAATGGTAGCAGTCTATTTACACCCGGTATAAAAGTTTCAAATTTGCTAAAATTTTTGTACATACTCTTAAATGAAACAAAAAATAGGTAATAATATAGGTTGGGGAAAAAGTTTCTTCGCATTTTATATGAAAATTCAAAACATTTTTTAATAAAGTTTATTTACATTTAACTAAAGTATGTAGGTGCCATTTTGTTCGATAATTTTCTGCCATCTTGCAGGTAGGGACATGATCCCATTGCTATAGAAATTCTGAGGCTTCTGATCAAAAAACCGCGACAAGTGGTTTTGGCAGTCCTCTCGTGATGTTAACCTGACACTGCCTAAAGAATTCTGAAGAGACCGAAACAAGTGGAAATCTGAAGGTGCAAGGTCAGGACTATACGGCGGATGTATTAATACGTCCCAGACAAACTCTCTTAATTTTTGCTGAGTGGCTAAAGATGTGTGAGGTCTAGCGTTTTCATGACGAAAAACCACACCCCACTGTTGACTAATTCCGGCCGCTTTCTCCCAACTTCTTGCTTTAATCTCATCAGTTGTTCGCAGTAGAGTTCAGAATCGATGCTCCTGCCTGGCCGTAACAGCTCATAATGAATAATGCCCTTCCAATACCACCATACACACAGCATTACCTTGTTGCGAGATAACCCGGGTTTCACTTTTCGGGTCTGTGAAGCCTGCCCAGCATTTGACCACGACCTTTTTCGCACGTTCTTGTCGTACGTGATCCACTTTTCATCACCAGTTATCAGGTTTTTAAAAAATGGTTTGGTCTCATAACGGCGTAATAAAGAATCAAAATGAGTACACGGTTCATTAAGTTTCTTTCAGTGAGCTCATGAGGCACCCAAATATCGAGCTTTTTTGTGTACCCAGCTTTTTTCAAATGCGCCAAAACTGTTTTGTGGTTAATCCCCAGTTCTTCAGCTACATCGTAACTACTGAAAAGCCGAACTTGCTCCACTTTTTTAAAAAATGGCATCCGTTTTATCCTTAACAGGGCGCCCAGAGCGAGGTGCATCTTTGACATCAAAATTTTCGGATTGAAAACGCTTAAACCAAATTTGTGCTACTCTCACAGACACTGCACTAGGTCCATAAACATCACAAATTTTTTTCGCGGTTTGCGTTGCATTTTTACCTTTTTGTAGTAAAATTTTGAAATGTATCGAATTTCTTCATTCATCTTAACAGTAAGAAAAACAAATGAAAGTCACATATTTTACCTAATTTGTATTTGGAATTATCTTTTTTAAAATTTAAACTTCTTAATAATACCAAAACTAGCTAGATACAAATGGTATAGCCAAAGAGATTTTATTATAAGTTCATACATACTATTTATGAAAAGAGTTTTTCCCCAACCTATCAATTGCTGTTCCGTACTCAGCGGGAGCCGAATAAGTTGTCAGGCACTACCATTTGAGCAGTTTGTTTTGTGTGGCTTTGTTGTTGCCACGACATCTACACATATTGTTGTTATTTACCATGCTTTTAGGGTTCGTATTGTGTGGTGGTACGGAACCTTTTGCACGCGAGTCCGGCTCGCACTTGGCCAAATTATTACTTCACCGGAAGCTACAAGGTGCAGTGTATTAGTGTGCTCGCATACTCTTGTACGCGTTTTCAAGTTGCTGCAGTACAATTATTGCCATTTTACCAAGGTTTTCAAATAAAAATAAATATTTTGCCGTTTTTCCCGATTTTGGAGATAGCTTCTTAGTAAAAGTTTCATATCGACGAGTACCTACTCTCACCAGTTCGCTATTCGACAACGAGCAAGATGTTACGGAATTAACATGAGTTTTCCTGTTGCAAGGCAGAGTTCTAACTGATAAACTATTTTAAAACTCGTGCAATTTCACACCCTTGTAAGTAGCACCATGTCTTGAAAGTCTGTTTTGAGATTATTTCGTTGTACATACATATATGTATGTATAGACTAATTTCAATTTCGATTGCCTAACGAACCAAGCCTCACGTTAATTACTTCTCTAGGTAATTAGCAATCAGCATAGAATATAGAAACGTAGGGCATGAAATTACATTTGCATGATCGCAATCAGTTGATGTATTCTGGATTTTGAATGTTGCATGAAAGGGGATGTGTAAAGTAAATAAACACTAAACACATAGTTTCCTATGTAAATTTGTATAGGATCAATGTGTTGCGGGTATGACCGATTGTTCGTTACAGAATTAATTAATCACAAATCTATTCTGAGAGGCAATTCTGACACATGCATAAAGCGAAGGTGAAAGGCGGTTGATTTTTAAAAGCTCTGTATGCAGAAACGTTGTATTAAACATATAAGGTCCTAAAATTCAGAGTAAACATAATTTAAAAGGTGATTGTAGACCATTATCCACCAGAATAAAACCCTTTCAAGTGCGAGTCAAACTCCCATACCTAGGGTTCCGTAATTCGACAGTTTTGGGAACAGTCAGGAAGAAGGTATTTAAAATGTTTCCCAGTTTAACTGTTTATGATAATTAAAAATTGATTGTACCACAAAAGAGAGACTGAAATATTTTTATACCGTACTCGAAATAAAACTCGTTGATGAATAAATTCATTTTATTATCGTGAATTTTTCACCCGCTATCTTTTTCCTGTAATCTTTACGTAATCATCGCCATGTTTTTATTTTTCTTTTTTTTCGGTCCACCTGTTTTGAAATAAGGTGGAGGACATTTTTTTGTAGTTTTTCAAAGATTTCTCGAAATCGGTGCCAGTAAATATAGTAAAAAGTTTATATTTTAATAATCAGCTCTGGAATATCTACAATTTGATTGGCATATTGTATTATCAAGATTTTCTTTATTTTTCTCTCTTGTATTGGAAATAGGTATTTTGAATAATTTCAATTTTTCTTATATACCCTTAGCAAGTGAATGCTTTTTATGTGTCTAATTTCTAGTCTTCATCTTTAGCGGTGCTAAAGTTATGACTTATGAGACTGTGACATACGGACGGACGAACAGACGGACGGACGGACGACGGAGTCTCACCATAAAAGGTTCCTTTTGTACCTTTTATTTTATTTTATTTATTTATTACACTTAATATACATTCACAAAAGATACATAAAAACAATACATAAAAAAGGACATATTGTGCAAAGGCGGCACTTATTGCTAATAGCAATATCTACCAGGCAACCTTTGGGTGAGACAAGATGAGAAGGAAAAAGTATAGAGGGAAGCATGTAAATGTAAAATAAAGTCAATTACAAATGAAAGAGTTATTAATCATTCTTAAAGCTACAATAAACGAATACATGAACTAACACAAAAAAAAATATATTAAAAAAAAATAGACATACATAATTAAGTACATACACTTACACATATATAATAAATTACAGATAATCTGGGTACTACGGAACCCCAAATAGTTGCATTATTTAAACGTTATAACGTTTGGCTCTTATTTAAAGACGTGTCGGACCCACAGTACCCCTGGCCCATAGATGGTAATACATACAAGTCTTAAATTTAGTCAAGCTATAGGACCTACTCTAAAGTAAAACAAAAAATAATAAAAAGTAGTCTTGTTCCATTGTTGGCGCCTTGTTTTATTGTAGCCTGGATGTTGTTTTGGCATGTACATTGTTGTTATGTACCATAATGTTTTTAGGGTTCCGCAGGCGTATCGTAGGGTGGTGCGAAATTGTTTGTGCGCGAGTCCGACTCGCACGTGGCCAAATTATTTACTACGGAACACTCAGCACGTGAGTTCCACTAACACTTCACCAGTTTTTTAATTATCGTAAATACAAGGTGACTTTTGTTTTTTTGTGTTCTTGTCTTACCTTAAACATACCACTTGCTGAACGGTGAAGGAAAACATCGTGATAAAACCTGCATGCCTTATAAAAAGCGTGTCATTGTGCCCGAAGTAGGGCAGTAGGGCTCACCACCCATCACGTTGAGACGTAATAATCGTCGGTGAAACGCGGTTGATTCGGGTGTGAACTGTGACTTGCATTTCACAGTTCACACTCGGGATCACCTCTGACACCCCCTTGGGGAATCATGTCGTGACGATATGTTTTGTTTATGTGACTAAATTGATAATGGAGACTAGTGAAATACGAAAAATATTTTTCGTGCTCCTACACTACAGTACGAGTATAGGAAGTCACATTTTATTTTGTGTACTTAACAGAAAAGGTCAATGGACATTGGTCGTAACAACTTACCGAGTCTTCAGTATGAATTTGGCTATTAAAAGAAAGTCACCTTGTATGGTTTCTTTGAGAAAGTTATTCGGTATTATAGTCATTAAAGTTTGAGATTAAAAAGACAGATTAAGCAATTTTGTGTAGTCAGAGAGAACTGAAATCTATGTTCGCGCAACACTCAAATTGAACGCGCTTTGTTGGCAGTGTTCTAATCTGCATTTAGAGACCGCTAGTGGCGGCATAGTAACTTTGTTTGTTTTTAATTCTCGCTCTTCTTCTCTATGACTTTGATGGAAGATGATTTGTTAATTTTGATTCCCCCGGGTTGATTGTGATAAAATTGGGTGCCTAAAAGGTTGAATAGCCTGCTTTAGGGCCAACTGTGCGTGTCTTCTAGTGTGAAACCGTGTTGGGGAATCGTGCTCGTGGAAGCCGGGCTAATTCCAGGAAAATACTTCGATAATTGCGTCATAATTTTGGTGACACGTAATCAGCATTCGTGGCCACATTCCCTTGATTTCCTGCTGATCCCTCCTTGTCTTTCCCCTCCTTCTTACCGGCCCGGCCAGCAGCTGGAGCAGCGAAGCGGCACAAGCAGTGGACGGACCCCAGGTTTTGGACTTCTGGAGGTATCGTGACGCCGTCAATATTTTACTGGACTCGAGTGAGTGTAATTTTATTATTAAATCTTTCAACATTTTTTGGTAGCAGAACGCGTTTGAGTTGCTTATTATCAACATCTATCACGTTTATTTTTTGTTGAAAATAGTGCGCTCTGAGCCATCGCTGATACACCAAGCGAGAAACCGAGAAACGAAAAACTATTTTTTTTGATAAAATAAACAATAACTGTCTGAAATATAGTTATTTTTATAAAATCACTACTTGGGGCCACAGAACATTTAATTTAATTTAATTTAAATGTTCTGTGCTTGGGGATCTTGTTTATGTGAACAATAAATTATTTTTTGCACATAGGCTTAGACCATTTAACACGGGACCTGGCAAAGCGCGATTCTTAGTACTGAAATTATTCTGCCGTTTTCCACGGGAGGGGAGGTAAACACGCACAGCACACATTTACTCATTCACGCACACTCCTGCGAAAAATTTGTATGTCACTAGTGTGACTTTAGTAGTGAGACTTAGTAGTCAGAAGCTGCAACACAAACACAAAAATTGTTCATGTACTTCGGCAAAGGGGGATAAGTGCGCTTGCCTGGTCCCGTGTTATATGGTCTAAGCACATAGGACATATAGAAACTAGGTCAAAACTAGAGGTAATTTCTCGTTTTTTTTTTCTATCGAGGCATTTTTATTCATTGACGTTTTGGGCCATTTTAGGCTCTTACAATTATAATGTCTCATATATATATTTTTTATAATTTTGAATTTAATTTAGTAGTCTGAAATTTGTGGGATATAATTTTATTTAAGGATTTATTTAATTCCTCTTAATATCTATTTATACCCAGTGTCTTCGTATCTATTGTACCTACAGCACATAGCGCGCGAGTTGAATAGTTGAATGCCGACCTGAAGAATGCGCTATTAGACTATATACCTACACACACATAGCCGTTCTCTCTACGCACTCAACCCGCGCTATCTGTACACGTGTAAGCACGAATTTTGTGTTCGATTTAAACGAAGAACAATATTCGGAATGAACGATTGGTCCTACAGTCCAATTTTCTCGTGCTGCCAGCCGCTTAAAACTGCATCAAACAATATGCAACGGAAATGTACTCTTACTGCTATAATATTAGAGGTTATAGCCAAGGTAGAGTTATGTTTGTTTGTCTATATTTCCGGCATATGCACTTCAGGCGTGCCGTCCAATTCGTCAATTACTGGTCCATTCGCTGTATGTTCTAAATGGAAACTTTTTGCTTGTATAATTGGAAACTGTTCCAATACTCCACGGCACCCTTTTTGCATATTTCACGTCCCCGGCCGAAGGCTCGCGAAAGATTATTTCCATAAATTTAAAATTGTCAAGCGAAATTTTTATGATCTAATTTGCAAGTTTAGTAATAATTTATGATAATTCTTTCATTTTCTCCGTTGATGGAGAATGTAGGTTGGCATTATTTACGCTTCACTTCATTTTATTTCAAGCTAAGAAGCTTGTAATTTTGCAGCTTTTATTTCTGAAAGCAAAACAATTTCAGCGCCTGCAGTGCTGAAAGAAACTGCATTTGTCGTCGGATACACGTTGAAGTCTTTTACCTCGAGAGGTGCGAAAATATGAAGAAACTAAGTTTCGTGCAGCGCTGTAGCACCGTTTCAGCGCAAATGTGAACTTAAGCTAAGTTTTAAAGGAGTTTGGAACGGCAATAAACGATGTCTTCGTTTTAGTTTTAAACGTAAACCCATTCGCACACGAACTCTAACAGATTTAACTCTCTGGAGCCCAAATAAATCTCATTTTATGGGCACAATTAGAATTGCATTTCTTTCGGGTGAAATGATTAAGTAAATTTAGAGTCCATTAAAGTGAAGTCATTCTTTTGAAATCTAAGAAAGTATGGCTAGCGTACTGTCGGGAAAAGTTCCACTAACTAACTTTTTCCGATACCTTGGCAATTTTATAGTTATTGGTTAGAATAAAAATTATGGTTTTATAAATTGGTAAATTAAGAGGTTACATAAAAACGGTTGTGAGTTGAAAAAATTACCGCTCTCGCAAAGGGTTCCCTATATACCACCATACTGAATTATGATTTATGGTAAATAACAATATAGATCCCTTAACAACATCAAAGCAACGAAAATCCGCTAAAATGTTAACGTCTGACAAACTCAACACCCGCCTAGTAGGGAACTCAAATTTTTATTATTTATTGTTTTTCTGTGGACATGTAACAATAGAATTCTTCTGTGATGTATGTATTACTTTAAGATGAAAGTTGAAATAAATAATGGTAAAAGGTGTGTAGTTTTTTGCACAAGGGGTACTTGAGTTCCGATTTTTTGTGATCAGTATTTCATAGTTCACACAAAACGCTTATGACACCCCCTCGGTGATTCATGTCGTGACTGTATGTTGTGACGGTATGTTTTGATTTTACCTTAAGTTAAGAGGCTAGGCATTGAATATTATCATTAGGTGGATTGAGGAAGTGATAAGTCAGAGTATGCTTATTATTTTAATCGGGAGGTTGGCAACACTTACGCGCTTACACTTTCGTTACATTAAAAAAAAAAAATACACTTTCGTTCACTGGCTAACACCAATAAATAATTGTTTAATTGAGTTAGAAAATTAAGTAAGTCTCCAAAATCCATGGAACCAAAGGACTGGCATGGTAGACATAGCATCAGAATACGGAATGATTCTAAACTAATTTCCGTGCCCCATTTTGTTTATTATTCTCAGAGCAAAGGCTTCTCTCGATCTTCATTATTTACTTATACCGAAGACCGAAGTTAACAATTTCGGTCTGGTCGAAAAGGTTTAATATCTCGCGCTAGTCTGTCTACAAATATAATAAAGTTAAAGTACTGTACATCCATCCATCCATCCATCTGCCTGTTTCGTCCACTGCTGGACATAGGCCGTATTGCTGTGTACTTTACTAACGCCTATAGAGGCCAAAACAGAACTTCTTGGAATTTTTGTCTGTATGTATGTATGAAAGAGCATCACGTCAAAACTACTGAACGGATTTTAATGAAATTTCAATGGATCTACTGAGAATTATCGGTTTGTCAATGCGGCCGTGTGTCTGTCTGACTGCTAAGAATGGCAACGCCGATGGAGCTGTTTGGCATGAATTTAGGTGAATGAAAGACTAATTTGTAACCCCAAAAATCAAACGGAAAATCCAAGATACTTTAAAAAAATATTTAAGATTAGAAGTTCGTGAGGGATGTCTAATATACTGAGAACTGGAGAGCTCAAAGGTCAGATAATTTTATCGTTAGTGAAACTCGGAATAATACTTACTTGAGGTACCTTCTTTAAAAAGGTACCTCAACCTCTAGCAAAATCGTCGAACTGGCTGGCCACACCTGATGGGTTCAGGAATTATGAAGAGGCAGAAGGCTGTGACTTAGTATTCACACTTCCAAATTTGGAGAAGAGGACGCGGGGGTTGGAAGGAGAGAAAATGGGTATCCTTCAGTACCTCTCAGCCCTGGAAGTGCGTATTTTTTACAATTTACCAAAATCATAATGGTCTCACCAATATTGTTCCTAAACGTGTCTAATTATCATGGGCTTTTAAAAAAAATATATAGGCATTTCAGAGGGAAGGGAGTACAACTGAAGGTCCCCCCTTGCATCCCTTACCCTGCGCCCGTTCCCCCAATTTCAGAAGTCTGGATATACACGCAACCTTTTCCCCTCACCCCCATAACACCTTAGCCCACCTGAACAACTGGCTCAGTCTATCAGTTCAAGGGTTTTGGACCATAAAATTATCTGACCGAGTTCGTCAGATCTCAGGACATAATGGCCCGTTTTGTAATATTACTTGTAGATGTACAATTTACATGTGTACGACGCTTTACAGACTTGTTAGTCATTTTTTAATACAGTTGCTCAAAAAGTGGCGTATTGCAGGGACGTATAGCGTTCGGGATGTGGGCTATTACATACTCGAGCTTTTTCTTTACCTTTTTCGAACTCGTGCGTTCTCTTTCCCAACCGTCAAAATAATGTCTATTAAAAAGAAAAAAAAAGTAATAGAAGTTTTTATGATTCATGCAAATATTTCTAAAAAGAAGCTACTAATTTGTTTCAATATCAGATTTAATGATTTGATTCAATGAGTTAGGTTAGGTTTCATTTCATTTCACCTCATTAAATTTCATTTTCATTTCATATCAATAAAAAAATTCTACTGAAGACTTGGCTGTATGGGCATTGCCTTTGCCTACCCAGAATGTCAGAAAAAATATTGATAATCTCCCGAGGCTTGGTGTGGACCACTCTGTTGAAACCAGAAACAAACATAAACTAGCTTTTCCAACTTAGACTTGCCAGGTATAAGATTTTACAATAAACTACCAAAGGAGGTCCTTAGTTTGCCTGAAAATAAGTTTAAATTATACATTAAACAGGGACTACTTAAAAAAGCTTATTATAAAATCAATGATTATCTGGACGATAATGAAGCATGGTGTAATAAATAATAATAATTTTTAACAAAATTGTGCGTCATAATTAGAAAATTTTAATACGAAATGTTTGATTCCTCTAAAGGCTAATCTTAAGCCCTTTATAGTTAACTAATATGTAAACTGACTTTGCTGTAAAAGGTAATAGACAATGTAAGACGGATTGACTAAGATCAATATTTTTTTTTGTTCTCTTGGACATATTTCCTATGGTTTTATATTTGCCTTTACTTAAGTAGGTATAAGAAAATTGTATAGATTAAGGTTATGTTACAAATGAAAAAAAATCATGTTTGCTAAGTTTCTTGCCCTTCTTCTTAGCAATACTAATCGAATGGTGCGGATGGTTAGGCATTATGTATATATAATATTTTTATTCCTATATTTCTTTACTTTATGCAGGTTTATAACTTTATTACATTTTAGTAGCCCAACCTTAATATTTTTTGGATGTATTTCCCGTATTTATTTATCAACTTGTTTGTTCGTTGCATCATTTATGTATTATATTTTTATTCCTAGATTTCTCTATTTTATGTAGGTGTATAATTAAATTTTTGTAGCCCAACCTAAATATTTTTTGTGTGTATTTCCCTTATTAGTATATACATATTATTTTTTTATTCTAAAGATATTTATTGTAAAGATTAACTTTGACTTGTAGAAAGTATATTTTATGTATCTATTTTACAAAATAAATATTTTGATTTGATTTGATTTGAATGGGTGAAGAAAAAAAAATCTCTGCTTATATTCTTTACGGTTGACGCCATTTTCCAAAAATGTTCTTTGCGAGAGTTGTTTGTTTTACAAAATGAGTAATTTTGACGATATTTTATTTGAATTAACACCACAAAATGCTTCGGAGAACATTTTACATGAAAAGTCAAAAAGTCGCTACATACCTACATTTGACGAATTTATTGCGTGGAGAGAAGAGAAAAAAGCAAATAGTTTTTCAGAAAATGTTATGTTGGCATACTTCTCCGAACTCTCAGCAAAATTAAAACCTTCTAAGTTATGGTCGAAGTTTTCGATGATAAAAAGTACGCTGAAAATAAGGAACAACGTGGATATAAGTGAATAACCAAAACTAAATGCTTTCTTAAAACGACAATCAGACGGTTTTACAACTAAAAAGTCGAAAATATTAACATCGAATGAAGTGGAAATGTTTTTGAACGAAGCTCCCGATGATTGTTATTTAGCCACAAAGGTAATTTATTAATAAATACTTATATTTTTCTTAAGTATTTAGTTTACGAAATCGCAAAATACAGTTAATATATTATTAAAAAAATATTAATCAAATCCCTTTTTTTGTAGGTTGCGCTGATTTTTGGGGTTGTTGGAGCTTGCCGCAGAGAGTAGTTAGCTAATATTACTTTAAAAGATATTGAAGCCCATGGAAAAATGCAAAAACCGACCGTTTTTTTTCAAAACTATCAAAAAGGGAAGTGCAAAGCTCAAGCAATCGGGATAAACAAATTTGGTATATGCCAAAAAAATAGCTTCGTTTCTTGGTCTGCCGGATGCTGTGTATTGCACAGCACAGCACTGGGCACAGCTTCAGGAGGACCTCTGCTACATTATTGGCAGATTCAGGAGCCAATTTGACGTCCTTAAAGCGACTAGGAGGTTGGAAGTCAGACAAAGTTGCTGATTCATTAAACAACAAACTAGAAACTGGGAAAAAATCACACAATCCATTAATTTAAAGTCCAGTCCGTCTCCTTCACATGACAATACTGAACGTTCATCCATCTATCTTCGTTGATAATGATAATTCATCAGATCCAATTCCATCAGCTAGCAAACGCCATTGTATTAAACACCTTAACAAATATACATGAACAATCATACGAAATAGTATGTTCGATTTATCATGATATGGGTGGCAGTTCAAAGATGGCAGTTATAGTTATGTGCCCTAACGAAATAGAATCTATTTTTTTAAGTATCGAGAACGTTAACAAGGGCTATCAAATCAATTTTTTATTTGATTGCTCTTTGATTATCCAAACTACTTTTTGTTAATTTCTAAATTATTTAAATTAAACGAACCAATAACTCCCGAGCTTGAGAGATCAAAGTTTTTTTTTGTTTTTCTTGGCTTTATACCAAAAACAAACAACAATAACAAAACAAAAATCAACAAAAACTGTAACAAACTTCAAAACAAATAGCACGTAAAGCAACCGCAACGAAAACACAAACCGCTTACAAGATGCACTCATACTGACGCGATCCTATATGATGGCCGCACCGATACATCGATGTATTTTCGATTATGTAGTGTCAGTACCTATGGGTTAACGTTCCGATCCACGCATTAAGTAGCAAAAAGACATTATTATTTTCTGAATCTTTTTTTGTTAAATTTAACGAATAGACTGTGATTATTGCTTCGATTTATAGATAAATAATTTATTGTATTTTTGCATTAATGATATACATTCTTTCTAAAACCTTATATTTTCTTTTGCACCTGGGTGTATGTAGTATGGTGTGAGTAGTTTAAGTGAAACGAAAAATTACGAACTGTCACCCATATCATGATAACTCGGACAGCCTATAATATAGTTTGTCTCAAACAGTAAATATGCAACCTAAAACTTCCCCAGTTTGGATAAAAAACTGTACCAATTTCAATGCATATGTGAATTATAACTTTTATAAGAAATAAATGATTAGTTAGTTGAGTTTATTGTGTTTTTATTATTTTAATAAATTGCTTCATTTTTTCGCAACTGTATTAAAAATAGTTGTTCAGTACACGTGCGGAACCGTCATTGCAACTTGTTCAGACTGTCAACCCTCACCTTCGGCTGCGCCTCGGCTCGGGTAGACATTTGTCGGAACTCTTTGCAATGACAGGCTTTCCACACTTGTAATGAAATATACTATTGTGACAGGAGAGGATGTGACCCACCTATATTCATGCTTCGAGTAACTACTATTTTTTTTTTCTTTTATTGGAGAAAAGAAAGCTGACCTCCCACACCAAAATTGGCATCGCTCTGTCACCAAAGAAACAAAAAGTCTAAGACTGAGCAGGCAAGAGCCAAAAGCAAATATAACTAAGTACTAGCTTTATTAAAAACAAGCCTTTTGCCTGTGGCTCCGCCTGTGTTTATTCTTGATTTGAGAGTTATTTTATCAATACCCTTATAGACTTTAATTTATGCTGCCAAATTCTTACTAAAGACTATGTGATTTATAGCCTAACTCGAGTGTGTATGCCTGTGTCGTTTTTTTTAAGCTCCAGCCCTTTGCCGTCACGCGCGTGTATTCTTTATCTGAGCGGAGAAACAGACAGACGTTGCATTTCATATCACACGGTGATATGACACACTCTTTCAAACAAGAAAAAAATCATTCAAATCGTTTAAGAAATGATGAAGTTATGGAGCAACTTACCCAAAATATATGTGTAGAAAAATGAACAGGTGAGTTGGGAACCTTTTCTTTTTTTGAAGTCGGTTAACACGAAGATTTGTATTCGATGGGAACAAAAAACAAGCTGCTAAAATGGCAAAAAAATTGGCACCACGTGCTTACGAAACCCTACTTTTTATTATATTTTGTTTTACTTTCTTACAATCTGACTAAATTTAAAACTTGTATGTTTTACCGTCTTTAAGTAAGAGCCAAAACTAATAACGTTGAAATAATGCAACATTTTAGAGGTCACTTGGAAGGAGACCACCATTAAATTATTATTTTTTGAATATTTTATTATTTGTCGTGGTAGAGGCAACAGCAACAAGTAATCAGTAAAAATGTCCACTTTCTTGCTATTACGGTTGCGGCTGTAGGCCTGTGACAGACGGACAAACAGACAGACAGTGGAGGCGGTACCCTAAAAATACAATCTAGAATCACTGATTGACAAGGGCCAAGAATTTGGTTTCGGCAACGACTTGACCCTGTTAATATTGGACGAAAATTGTTTTGTGATCGCCAGCCGATAACTTAATTATTTTAGGATTCAATCTAAGCGAGCTTAACAATGGCTATTTATTGCCCGTTATTTAGTTTAATTACTTCTAGGGTCGTTTTTAATCTGGTATAAGAGTATATTTTGTTACCTTTGTGTGGCATATTTACTGTTTAGTTAAGTTTGGAGGATTTTAAGGAATTATAGGTATTGCTGACAACGAATAATGTATACAGATATTTTATCTCAATTCCGTTAGGCTATGGTTATAGAAGTGCGCGCACACGCATTTTTTGTAGTGTGCGTCACATAAACTACAAACATAGGCAAACGGCCTTCGTGAGATAGAATATCTGTACCCACAAGTAAGTATGGTACTTTGACATAGATATTTTTATTTTTATTTAAAATTAAAATTAAATAATGGTATTGGTTATAATTATCACGGGATTATTGTTGAGAAATACACAGCAAAACCATTATTTGACACAAATCGATTAGAAAAGGTATAAAAACAATAAAAGTAAAGAATAACACGTATTAATAGTTAAAGTTAAATGATTACATGTCAATGTTCGTACAAGGAAATATAAAATGTGAAAGCACCTCATTCCCAATCCAATCGTGGAACAATAATACAAATACGAAATAGTTAATAAATGAAAATAATAAAATAATGTACTATTATTAGGGATGCAACGATTCGGCCATTACAATTACGATAATAATCGTTATTCATTACTATAACAGATGCATTACGATTATTAAAGTAAATTGTGTCAGATGAATAATCCTCAGAATGTGTTTTTATTTCCAATAAATGAATGAAAAAAAAACAAAATCTCACATATATTAAAGTTATTAATTTAACTTTTTAGTTTTACATTTAATTTAAATTACCTACATGTTCAAATTTCTTTTGTAAATCTTCTCAATAATCAAAATTGACACTCATTAAATTTTTGTTTAGGAAACACAGCTGCTGTAAATGATCCCCAGATAATCTATTTATCCTACTTCCTACTAATATTATAAATGCGAAAGTTTGTGCGTGTGTGTGTGTGTATGTTTGTTACTCTTTCACACTGAAACGGCTGAACGGATTTGGATGAAATTTAGAATGGATATAGCTTATACCCTAACTTAACACATAGGCTACTTTTTATCCCGGAAAATGCATGGTTCCTGTAGGATAAATCAATATCATTGAAAAATCAGGTGTATAATTAGCGCTGTCCTTAATCGTTTGTGGTGAAATAAGACAAAGCTTTGTTATTTAATACATTAGGTGTCTAATTAGCGCGGTTCTTATCGTTTGTGGTGAAATAAGACAAGGCTATGTTATCTGCTGGACGGATTTTGATGAAATTTAGAATGGATATAGGTTATTCCCCAACTTTTTAATGTTTTTATTAACGATGTTATCAATGTAATAAATAATTTCCATCTGTTATTATTTGCTGATGACAAGAAAATGTTAAGAAAATTTGTAGTGAAGATGACTGTGCACTATTTCAAGAAGATCTAAACTTACTGTTATAATAATTGTCTTAAACTAAATATAAATAAATGCAATATGATTTCATTCTCACGTAAACTTAATACTTTAATACTTGGAATTATCCATACCATTTTGATAACATACCAATGAATAGAGTAACTGAGGTGAAAGACCTGGGTGTTCATCTGGATGACAAACTCATATAAATACTATAACAACAAAAGCTTATAGGATGCTGGGTTTCATCTTGCGAATAAGTAAAGACTTCAGGGATGACTCAACTTAAGTCTTATTATATTCGTATAAACACATTGGTAAAATCGATTCTTGAATACTGTTCAACTGTTTGGAACCCTATTTTTGACGTTGATTGTAATGCGATTGAGAAAATCTAAAGGAAAATTGTAAAATATTTGAGGTTTAAATCGCAAGTATTTGCTGAAAAACTTGTCATTGATACCCTTCAGAATTGTCGCACTAGAAGAGATCAATTATTTTTACATAAAATGCTCAATAATCAAATTGACTCGCCTTCCTTACTAGCCCAGATTGAACTTCTTGCTCAGAGATTAAGTGCCAGAAATAAGCGACTTTTTTGTATTTATAAATGCAACACTAGGTATGGAAGCAAAACCGATCTTCATCGAGCTTTGGATGATTATATCAAAAAAGTTTCAGACTTAGATGTCTTCTTTTTATTTTAGGGCGTAACCAGAAAAAAAATTACTGATATTCTGAGAAAAGTCTTAAGTGTTATAAATGGTTGTAATTTTGTAACTTCTTATGTAACTACTAGACATATATTATAGGTATATATGTATTTATTTGTGTTTCATGCATGATTAATTGTATTTTTTTAGTTTCATTCTTGTTATTATTATCTTGCATTTATGTTCTATCCGTTTGTCGTCTTGTCGTGATGTTATACTAGCTTTTGCCCGCGGCTCCGCCCACGTCGAAGAGATTTTCGTGGAAATAAGGAAAACAAAATAATTTGATTTTTTGAACGACTATATGCAACGGACACCATGTCTAATAAAGACCAATCAGATAAGCCTAAACTCAAAGGGTCTGCTGTTGAGGGGATCCTGTACTCATCTTCCAGTCCCATCATCAGACCCTGGTCTCCATGTTTTACTAAAGTGCTAATAAAAACTAATTAAATAAGCCCAAACTCGAAGGGTCTGCTGTTGTCCGTTGAGGAAATCCCGTACCCATCTTCCAGTCCCGTCATCAGACCCTGGTCACCATGTTTTACCAAAGTGATAATAAAGACCAATCAAATAAGCCCAAACTCGAAGGGTCTGCTGTTGTCCGTTGAGAAGATCCCGTACTTATCTTCCAGTCCCATCATCAGACCCTGGTCCCCATGTTTCACCAAAGTGCTAATAAAGACCAATCAAATAAGCCCAAACTCAAAGGGTCTGTTGCTGTCCGTTGAGGAGATCCTGTACCCATCTTCCAGTCCCATCATCAGACCCTGGTCTCCATGTTTTACCAAAGTGCTTATAAAGACCAATCAAATGAGTTCAAACTCAAAGGGTTTGCTGTTGTCCGTTGAGGAGATCCCGTACCCATCTTCCAGTCCCATCATCAGACCCTGGTCACTATGTTTTACCAAAGTGCTAATAAAGACCAATCAAATAAACCCAAACTCGAAGGGTCTGCTGTTGTCCGATGAGGAGATCCTGTACCCATCTTTCAGTCCCATCATCAGACCCTGGTCCCCATGTTTCACCAAAGTGCTAATAAAGACCAATCAAATAAGCCCAAACTCAAAGGGTCTGTTGCTGTCCGTTGAGGAGATCCTGTACCCATCTTCCAGTCCCATCATCAGACCCTGGTCACCATGTTTTACCAAAGTGCTAATAAAGACCAATCAAATAAGCCCAAACTCGAAGGGTCTGCTGTTGTCCGTTGAGGAGATCCCGTACCCATCTTCCAGTCCCATCATCATACCCTGGCTTCCATGTTTTACCAAAGTGGTAATAAAGACCAATCAAATAAGCCCAAACTCGAAGGGTCTGCTGTTGTCCGTTGAGGAGATCCTGTACCCATCTTCCAGTCCCATCATCAGACCCTGGTCTCCATGTTTAACCAAAGTGCTTATAAAGACCAATCAAATGAGTTCAAACTCGAAGGGTTTGCTGTTGTCTGTTGAGGAGATCCCGTACCCATCTTCCAGTCCCATCATCAGACCCTGGTCACCATGTTTTACCAAAGTGCTAATAAAGACCAATCAAATAAACCCAAACTCGAAGGGTCTGCTGTTGTCCGATGAGGAGATCCTGTACCCATCTTCCAGACCCATCATCAGAGCCTGGTCACCATGTTTTACCAAAGTGCTAATAATGACCAATCAAATAAGCCCAAATTCGAAGGGTCTGCTGTTGTCCGTTGAGGAGATTCTGTACCCATCTTCCAGTCCCATCATCAGACTCTGGACACCATGTTTTACCAAAGTACCAAGAAGTGTGTCAGGATCGTTGTAGATGGAAATCTGTAGTCAGATTAAACCGATACAGTTTTCTCGTATGGGATAAAATCAATACATAAACCTGGCTGTAATCACTTTTCCAAGCTAAATATTAGCAAGAGGTGTGTCCGGATCGTTGTAGATGTAAACATGTAGTCAAATGAAACTGATATAGTTTTCCCGTATGGGAACAAATCATTACTTAGACCATAGTATTTAATGTATCTATGCTTAAACCTGGCTGTAGTTACTTTTTCAAGCTTAATATTAGCAAGAAGTGTGTCAGGATCGTTGTAGATGGAAATCTTTAATCAGATTAAACTGATACAGTTTCCTCGTATGGTAAAACAACCGGTTTCATCACGTATAACTAACCATTTGGTCAAGGAACGCCGATAAAGCAGCTAAGCAGCGTTTTTTCTCCCGAAATGGTTCACAAATATTGAATTATCAAACTGAAAACATACTTTTATTAAAATAAAATATAGCCAATGTTACTCAACAATAGTATAGCTATTTATAAAAGAAAAAATTTTTAGAATCGGTTCAGTAGTTCCAAAGTTTACCTCAAACATACAAACAAACAAACAAATCTTTCCTCTTTATATAATAGTGTAGATGTAGATGTAGAAGTGTAGATTATGTTCAAATATTCTCTGAAAATTTTTTTGGTCTGTGTTTTGTTTAATGTGTTCTAATCCTGTATGTTTTATATTATATTATATACTGTATGTTTTCCTTAATTAAAACAAAATGAATAATTAATCTGATTAGTAAAATTTTATAATAGAATTGACATAACAATTTTCACTCGTAAAATTCTTTGCCTCAAATATAAAAAATAAAGTAACAACTAAAGTAATTGTAATTAAATAACAACATGCAGATCCATTTCCAGAGGGATTCCATTTCGTGTTGATGATTGTTCGTCAATAATCTCTCTGTAAAATTCAACTACAGTGAAGACCTTTAATTTTCGATATAAAATGTAGATTCGATCGGTACTCGAGCACAAAGCTTCCTTCCATTGTAGGCTCTCGTCAATTAGTTTGCTAATCAGAAGGGAACGAGGGCTACTAATTGTGTTAACTATTATTCGATTTACAATGTCTGAACAAGTTCATTATGCTGTTGGAGTGTTCTATCTTCGATGAAATAGCTCTCTTTGTTACTAATTGGCTCTCGAAATCACGTAGGCCTACAATTTGTTATGGAAAGAGGCATACATTTTTGGCTTTTCTGAAGTAATATTCGCAGAATCAAAGGATTCATCCGTGTTAACAAAAGATATATGAAATAGTATTCGTGATTTTACCTTTGTTTTTCTTTTATACGATTCGTAGCTATAATAGCATTTCGTGGCAAGTATACGCGCTTACAGTTTTATTCCGTTTTGATACGGCGCGCTACGACTCCGTTTCGATGACGTAAAAATAATAATTGTATATGAAAAGCCCCCCTCTCCACAGATATGGTTTAAACCTCGCGTGCTGGACCCATTTGAATATTATAAGGAGGTTAAAACCTGTCAGAAAGGGGCTTCCCATACAAAGGGGGTTCTTATATACTACAATTCCTTTCTGAAGGGTAAATGGTTCAAAGACTCACATTTGGATGCAGCCTTACTTCTTGAACTTCTGCGCTGGATTCAGACCACCAGACTCAATCTTGGTGTCTGGGCAGACAGCGTTGTCCTCTCGTCGGTCTGGCGCGTCACAGGTCTTCAACAAACTACTGGCCCCGCCCGCAGCTTGCGGAGGAATTCTCTAAACTCAACCCCTAACCCCGAGCTAGCTCGACCCAGACCTCTACCACGATTTCCGTGAATCGTGCTAATGAAAATCCAAAAATCCATGCACATCACTTTCCACCGGCGACCGATTCCCGAGACTGCTCGGACACACAATAGGGCTCGCAATTAATGCTCATTAATTGGGTTATTTTACCACCTTTTAAACGTTTGTTTCCTTGAAACCCATAATTCCCTCAACACTGGTTGACTACATTCTTTTTACACACATCTCCTCGAGAGCAAGATTGACAGTAAACCGGAAAAAACAACTTTGACATTTCACTTTTTTACAACTAGTGTTGCCATATCAGTAAAATAGAATCTGAGACATACTTGCGCGTTCCGAACGCTTTTAAACCGAACAATATTGTTCCAGCAAACATGCCTGAAAGCGAAATGTGAAATGACTTTCATACTGCTATGGAAATGAAGAGATCGAATCACAACATCCTACGCTATACAAAAAGCACAATATTATGGGGTTACGCCCTGTGTTGTGGCGAGGCGAGGATATGACTTCCGCTTCATAAAGTGTTTCATCAATTTTAGGAGAACGTAGCTTAAGGCTATTGCCGTGGCCATAAAAGTATCGTCTTTTATGGATGTTCGTTTTTATTTCACCCAAGAAATAAAGCGTTTAAAGAGTTTTCAACGTATTATAGGTGGGCAAGGAAAGGCAAGTGGTAATCTTATATTTTATGTAAAAGTTTAAGTTAAGTTTAAAGCAATGTTTTTGAACAGAGGTTAGTGATGGTGTAGGTAGGTTAAATTGATATTTATCTACACTCGTATCGTAAAATTCTGATTATGAACTCGACAATTTTGCATAATGACAAATTTTATTTACGAACGTCCTTAATATGGAAATTGTAGTTAAGAAATTTATTATAAAATCTGTCAAAATAAAAAAAAATAAAAATATTGTAACACCGTGCTCCTAAGTCAAATACACAGTTTGATAGCGCACAACGTTCAGCACACATGCATAATGTATATGTCAAAACAGGAACGTCAGGAACGGCAATAGGAGGGCTACCGTGGGTATTAGACATGATGAACACGCGTAGACGAACAATACAACTTTTATTGTGATCAAAAACAGTCTTACAGCACTTTTAATTACAAGGAACAAAACTACGTGGCGGGAACGGACAAGTCTCTTGGCACATGAGTTACCTCGACCCCTTTCCGAAAATAAGTCCCCAGAAAATTATCTTTTTCCTCGGAAGTCGTACGTAACCCCCGCCAAGAGCCATGTCCAAGCGCGGTAAAACTAGGCGCTTGCGTTTCCACCAATAAAATAAAATTAGGTACCAAAGAAAACAAATACTTCAGATCTGATTGGATAACATAATCAGTCCTGCCAACCTTACAATCAAACAGAACATCGTACAGACTCCTAGGTCTATGGTACAGACAATCTACCAACTTAACACAATTCTTTCAAATGTGATTGGGCAATTTAATCAGTTCATCCAAAATTACAAATCAAAATATTTAGAACAGAATAAAGAAATAAATCACCACAGACCCACTTAATTTCTATTGGCGTATAGCGCCATCTGTCGGCAACGATTGTAAATCAAAAGAAGAGAGAACCGACCATAGATAATGTTTTCGTTCGGTTACTCATTCGATCAAACCGATTCTTAGCTCGTTCTAAAATATTCGCTGTCAACTGGTGGCGCCACACATCTCAATTCGACACGGCCATCTTGACATTTACACGCCCTCGTGTGTCTGATCTGTGGACAAAACAATCGAAAAGTAATATGCTCGGCTATCCTGCCGTACGATCTTAACAGCTATGACTATAATGAAAACAGTCTCAATAAAATCTCAAAGCTAACAGGTAATTTAGAGCTTACAGACAGAATGTTTAGCATGCTCATACAACAAACAATACACAAAGAAAAAGTTATTAAGTCAATCTAATATTAAGTCAGGTCAGGACCAAACGAACAACAGGTTCAAGTTTTACAATCTCAGTAGCGTTTCAATCCTAGAAACATAAAACATGGGTGGGATTACTTTAAACAAACGTTATCACAATGCTTTACCAGTGCGTCGGCATATAGCCAGTCCGTCGGCTTGTTATGATTTGCCAGTCTATCGGCAGGTAGCCAGTCCGTCGGCTTGTCACATTTTTGCCAGTCCTTCGGCAGGTGGCCACCACATCGGTTTGTCATTATTTGCCAGTTCATCGGCAGATAGCCAGTCCATCGGCTTGTCACGATTTGCCAGTCCATAGGCACTGTGATCGTCCGCAGGAGCTAACCATCTCAGCCGCGTAAGTGCTACCCCTCGCAAAGGATATCCTGCACATAAAAAGCAGGCCATGCGCACCTCTTACATGCTCCGGCGCAACTGGAACGCTCACAAGACACACACCAGCTCATGGAGTGTACATTAAGTTTGAATAAAGTGAACCCCCTTACTTACTGACAATCACTGATAGCATCATCATTCTCATCATTATTATTGTACACGTCCAATTCGAGGGGAACCTGTTGGTCGGGTACCTACTAAGCATGTCAAGTGCCGTGAACCACTTAGCTTCTCCTAATCTAGCCACCTGATCACTGATTAGAGGCAAAGGATACCTATCGGCCACTGTGTTGTCGTTGAGCTCGCGGTAGTCCACACACATTCGGTCGGATTTGTCTTTTTTTTTGACTAACAACACCGGACTCGAAAATGGTGAACAACTTGGACGAATAACTCCTGCATCCAACAGCTCCTTCACTTTCTCGCGAACAACCGCCTTGTCTTCTACACCTAACCTGTAGGGACGTCTCTGAACTGTGCGACTAGGATTAACAAGACGAATATCCAGTTGTCCTGTAGTGACACGTGAAATAGCCACCCCAGTTGAAAATGAATTCCTAAATTCTTGCAGAACGCAAACTAATTGCTGCCTATACTCAACAGGAACGTCAGTAACGATGTCACAAAAATCAATTTTATCTACTTCCCAGTCACCTAACTCACACGCATTAACACTAACGCAACGAGTGATAGTCAATTGATCTGAAGTCATGTTCACATTAAGGCCTTGGGTTAAAATTTCACGTCCAATCATGACGTCACTTTTTAGGAATTGGTCAGGCACCACGTGAATTAAAATTTCCAAAGTCAATTCATCTATCCTAATCTCACACAAAATTTGTTCAGTACTGTACACGCATGATTGACCAATACCAGTTAAGGTCACAGTTTTGTTAAGTCGCTGTCCAGGAAATTTTAATGCAATAGATTCTTTCATGAGAGAACACTCAGCGCCCGAGTCATAGTGAAATACAAAACGCTCACCAGAAATGGTTAGTTGTCCAGTAGGGTTGCTGATGCTACACAGGTCCATTCGACGCTGGTTGCCGTTGCTTGCTGCCACGCTGGTGTTGTTGCCGCCGAAACCACTTGCAGAGCCGTTGCTGGAACCATTCTTCCACGAAGTGGAGGAAGGAGCACGAGTGCATTTGTTAGCATAGTGGCCAACACTACCACACCTGTAACAAGTAACGACAGGCGCATTTGGTCGTTGCTTGGCTACATGAGTTAGGCTAGAAGGATTGGAACGATCACATGACCTTTTAGAATCCTTGGAGCGGCAGTCGGCACTGCGATGTCCCAATTTCCCACACGTGAAGCATCGTAGAGGGCTTGGAGATCCAGCAGGCCTCGGGAGCTTGAAGTTTGACGATCCATCGCTTGAAGGGGCGTCATTCTTCCTCTTGAGGTAGGAACATGCTTGAAGTTCACGTTGCATTTGCTCATGAGTCTTGATATTAGTGGTGAAAGCAATGTGTTGTAACCTCCCATCAAACTGAGACACGTGGGCTAGAACCATGGCTGAAGTTATCTCTTCCACCGTCATGTCCTTGAACCGAGCCATCAATGTCGTTGAAAGTCGCGCAGCGAAAGATGCCATACTCTCGTTGTCTTTCGGTTTGCTATTATGCATGTTAATTAATGTAGCAGCAGGTGTTTCGATCATGCCATAACGAGTCAGGAAAAGATCCTTAAAATGGCACCACGTCATGCCAGTAAATGATATCTGGGATAGCCATCGCGAAGCATTTCCCTTGAGAGCTCCACTAAGCGCAATGATAAGTGCGCTGCCTTCTTGTTGTTGCTTAGACAGACATAAGTCTGAAGTAGCACACCATGCCCTTGCGTCTACGTCGGGCTTATCGGGATCAAAATCTGGTAGAATAACCTTTCGGGTACTCACGGGACGCATGGCGTTGATTAGAGCCATCATGTTCTGATTTTGTGATTCCAGCAGCGTGCGCAGAAGATTTTCATCCACACGTGGTCCATCGTTCGAAGTCTGTTCGCATCCCACTTCTGATGTCAAAACAGGAACGTCAGGAACGGCAATAGGAGGGCTACCGTGGGTATTAGACATGATGAACACGCGTAGACGAACAATACAACTTTTATTGTGATCAAAAACAGTCTTACAGCACTTTTAATTACAAGGAACAAAACTACGTGGCGGGAACGGACAAGTCTCTTGGCACATGAGTTACCTCGACCCCTTTCCGAAAATAAGTCCCCAGAAAATTATCTTTTTCCTCGGAAGTCGTACGTAACCCCCGCCAAGAGCCATGTCCAAGCGCGGTAAAACTAGGCGCTTGCGTTTCCACCAATAAAATAAAATTAGGTACCAAAGAAAACAAATACTTCAGATCTGATTGGATAACATAATCAGTCCTGCCAACCTTACAATCAAACAGAACATCGTACAGACTCCTAGGTCTATGGTACAGACAATCTACCAACTTAACACAATTCTTTCAAATGTGATTGGGCAATTTAATCAGTTCATCCAAAATTACAAATCAAAATATTTAGAACAGAATAAAGAAATAAATCACCACAGACCCACTTAATTTCTATTGGCGTATAGCGCCATCTGTCGGCAACGATTGTAAATCAAAAGAAGAGAGAACCGACCATAGATAATGTTTTCGTTCGGTTACTCATTCGATCAAACCGATTCTTAGCTCGTTCTAAAATATTCGCTGTCAACTGGTGGCGCCACACATCTCAATTCGACATATATAATAAAATAAACAAACCCATAGATATACGAGGGGTGGCTGAAAAGTAATCTACCTGACTATGAAAAAAAATACATGGATTAATGATTTATTTTTTATTTTTCAATATAGTCCCCTGCAACTGAAATGCACTTACGACATTTGTCAATAAGTGACATCATACCAATAAAATAATAATTATTATTTTGATCGTCAAAATAGTCATTCACAGCGTCCTTCATCTCTTCGTCTGTTGAAAATCTGCGCCCTCTCAAATTTTTCTTTAAATTTTTAAATAAGAAGTAGTCAGAGGGAGCCAGGTCTGGACTATAGGGTGGGTGGTTGATCTCTGTAAAGCCGTTTTTTGTCAGAGATGACCGCGCCTTAAAGGCCGTGTGCGCGGGTGCATTATCATGCAAAATCAAAACGCCTTTGCTAAGTTTGCCCCTCCTGTCTTCTTTTATTTTTTTGCATAGCTGGTCAAGTAAGTTCGCATAGTATTCAGCATTCATCGTGGTGTTTTTTGGCAGGTAATATATCATAAGAATCCCCTCAACATCCCAAAAAATGGTTGCCATTAGTTTGCCCGCTGACAGCCGGACCTTAAACTTCCTTGGTGGTTTTTCCCCTTTAAATTTCCATTGCATCGATTCTTGTTTGCTTTCGGGATCCCACTGACGAATCCAAGTTTCATCACAGGTCACTATTCGCAAGATAATTTCTTCCTCTTTATCCTTTACCAAGTCTAAAAATGACTGACAACATTCCACACGCTTTTGCTAATCAAACGGGATCAACATTTTAGGCACCCAACGCGCGCTCACCTTGGACATTCCCAAATGTTCATGAATTATTTCATGAACTCGTTCCTTGCTAATGCCAACATCTCTAGCTATTTCCCACTGCTTAATTAGCCGATCGGCAAGGATCAGTTTCTTCACTTTTTCCACATTATCTGCGGTAACTGCAGAAATGGGCCTTCCACTACGGGGATCGTCTTCTAAGCTCACACGGTTTTGTTTAAACTGCTTTGACAAAAACTTTATTACAAATTCGGAAGGACATGAATCTCCGAACACCTTAAACACGCGCTCTCGGACCTGCGTCGGCGTATTCCCTTCTTTACCGAGGAATTTAATCACAGCGCGATACTCAATTTTATCAATTTTTAATTTTATTGCAACTTGATGAAAACGAAGACGCGACAAAAAAAAATGAACTCGTAGAAACAAATAAGTGTCATAATTTAAAAAAAAGGAATAAACAAAGAATACGAGAATATAGTGGCCGGTAACATTTTTTAAACTTTCTTTAACAAAGGAGATTTTATATCAGCCACCCCTCGTATATCCCAAATCATATGTTAGATGTAAAAATGTAATAACAAGCTATGGAAGAACAAATAAAGTCCGTACAAGCTATATCAATCCTCTAAACTATGAGGAGATACAATATTAAGATTAATAACAACAAACATACACTAATATAGGACACTCACTCTCACACACACACCTACTTACCCACTTATACTCACCCTCTCTTCCCCTTTCATACAAACACACACGCTCATGCACATTTTATTTAATTTTTTAACAAACTAATTCTTAAATTTAATTTAAACTTAAATATTTATGTAAAAGCTGTAAAATAACTTATCTACTACGGATACTGGAAAAGCAGACCCTCCTGATACAGGCATAACATACTTAAAAGGAGACTTCATGCACCATTTTGTTAAAGAAAAATAAAAATAAATTAATTGTGCACTATTACAACCATAGCCAAACGGACTTCGTGAAATAGAATGTCTGTACCGAGGCTTGTTTCAGTTGTTTCATTGATTGTTTAGGTACTTTATGTACGAATGGAATTGTTAATTTATAGAGCATAGGGGCTCGTTTAACAATGTTTGACTTTCTGATTCGGCAATAGGGTTTTCTGTGTGTTTTAGGATTTTAAATATGCTTATTTATAAAAAAAAAAATTAACGGTTTTTACTTAATTTTAAACAAAGTTTGAACAAAAGAGCGGCGTCAGAGATACATACAACCGTAAATTATTTAGTTATTTCATAACGCTGCCTTTTTACTTAATCACAGAGGAATTAATCAATGGTGGCCATTTTATGGGTGGTAGAGCTGATGCCGGGCTCGAGTGTGGAGGTACCACCATCTTACTCGCAAATCCTCCCGAAGTTATTCGGGGGGGAGTAAGAGAACAGCTCTCAGGCAAAAAAACCAGGCGGCCCACCATTGCCTGGGACCGATGGATGGCGATATATCCATCCCCAATTGCCGGGCCTTTATCTGGTGACGGGCAGCGGCGTCACCGGTGCAAAGGTTTCGGCACCACGCTCACCAACCCGCCTGCCCAGCGTGTGTGAGTATGAGCATTTCTTCCATGAGGACCGCTAAGAGTGGCGCAATCCTGGAAAGGCCTATGTCCAGCAGTGCACGAAACAGGCTGATGGATGGATGGATCGCCATTTACTAAATGTCATTTAATTTTTTTTATTGTTTTGAGAAGTTACCAATATACGAGTAACAATTAATGAACGTAAAAAAAAACCGGCCAAGTGCGACTCGGACTCGCGCACAAAGGGTTCCGTATCCTACTAATATTATAAATGCGAAAGTTTGTGCGTGTGTGGGTATGTGTGTGTATGTTTGTTACCCTTTTTCGCTGAAACGGCTGAACGGATGTGGATGAAATTTAGAATGAATATAGCTTATACCCCAATTTAACACATAGGCTACTTTTTATCTCGGAAAAATGCATGGTTACTGTAAAAATCAGGTGTCTAATTAGCGCGGACCAAATCGTTTGTGGAGAAATAAGACAAGGCCAACAAGGCTATGTTATCTCATCACACTTCACACTAATATTATAAATGCGAAAGTTTGTGTGTTTGTGTGTGTGTGTATGTTTGTTACTCTTTCACGCTGAAACGGCTGGACGGATTTGGATGAAATTTAGAGTGGATATCGCTTATACCCAACTTAACACCTAGATTACTTTTCATCCCGGAAAAAAGCATGTCGTTAAACCGAATAACACGCGGGCGGAGCCGCGGGCAAAACCTAGTTATCCATAAAAACGTCAAAAAATCATGTCTGTTGTATGGGATTTGGTGGGAGGAGGAGCATGTTAGGTTGACATGTCAATAAACATTGGGTGCCGAGCGAAGAGGAGCGGAGCGAGACAACCCCCAAAGTTTTGTATAAGATTACCCGGGTAAACCTAGGTGTACCCTATCTTCTAGTAGATATTCCATCCATCCATCCATCCATCAGCCTGTTTCGTCCACTGCTGGACATAGGCCTTTCCAGGATTTCGCCACTCTTAGCGATCCTACTGGAAGAAATGCCCATACTCACACACGCTGGGCAGGCGGGTTGGTGAGCGCGGTGCCGAAACCCTTGCACTAGTGACGCCGCTGCCCGTCACCAGTCTGATTTATATAAGGCCTGGCAATTGGGGATGGATATACCGCCATCTATCGGTCCCAGGCAATGGTGGGCCGCCTGGTTTTTTTGCCTGAGAGCTGTACTCTTACTCTCCCCCGAATGACTTCGGGAGGATTTGCGAATAAGATGGTGGTACCTCCACAGTCGAGCCCGGCATTAGCTCTACCACCTAATTAAATATTACCCGTAACATATCCACTTGAAAACATCTCAGCTGTTTTTTTAAACAGTTAAATAAATACTTATTTGTACATGTTAAAGTTAAACGAAGTAATATTCAAAATGTTTTTCTAAAGTAAGCCGCTTAAGGGCCGTTTCAAATAATGAGCAATCCAAATATCAATTTAAGTTTGAAGAGTATTTTATGAGGGTGTGAGGAATTATTGTTGAACCTGTTAACAATAAAACACTTGCACGATAAAGGTTGTTATTGAAAATACCTAACAATACAAAAGCTCTTGAAAGTGGCTTTCAAAAAGATTTTAAGGGCTTGTGCGTATACTCGGAAAACATTTATTTACATAACTACAATTTTGTCCTAAGCCTTCTCCCGAACGGAAAAACCCTATACTTTGGTAAGCTTTCAGCAAATAAGTAAAATAACTCTAGCCATGGTCAGGCGCGGTCCCAGCCAAAGATTTTGGGGATGTTATATCTTCGCTCAAGCACAGTTACAAGAGCCAACTTTAACAATAAAACTAGATCTTGCTAATATTCAATTTTTTTTTAATTTGCAGTTAAATTGAATGAGTTAATAATATATTTAAAATTTTCGTAAGCCGTCAAGTTTCAGGAGGTTTTTGAGTCAGCGTGGATGATCTTGGGGGTGGTTCTTGGAACCTCAGAACCTCAGATATCGGATTTGGGGAATATGGGGGATATCGAAATATGGGACTTAAAATCGCAGAAAAAAACAAAACTTCCTATGTTAAACATCAGTTCTTGTTGACACAGATTATAAAAGGAACAGAGGTGCAAGCCAATCGTATTAAATTGATTGTCAATTGGCTATTTGGCTAAGCAAACTAGCCCGTTCGACAGTTGAAATATTACATTTTTGGCTGTCAAATGATTTCAATCATCTTGTTTTGTCGTTGACAACCAAAAACGTACGGTTACAATTGTCAAACGGGCTTATTTGATCAGCCGAATAGCCATATGATAATCAAATTTGATGACGATTGTCTCACACAATTGCACCTCTGATGAGTTAAACTATAAATGTGTGACAATCGTTGTGTCGGGAGACAAGCCATTTCGTAACATTGGTGTGCACAGATGGGATTCGGAGGTGAAGGGGAAATCATACAACATCTTTCAGAAATGTTACGGGGTAACCTTTCTTGCATGAAGTTCACTAGGTGTGCTATTTTCTCCGATGGTTAGTACTAGTATGTAGAGTCTAGTCACATCTTCTGTGGTCTAGCCAGAACCCAGAAGCACAGTAGATATATAAACAGTAAGGAAACTCCACCGTATTCTCGAGATAATTACCTACGCCCGCTCGTTACCTTGGGTTCAAGCCACACAGAAGCGGCGCGGCGCACAACGAGTGTGCGGGCATCTTTCAAATTTCGTACAAAACGCATGGAAATAAAGTCACAATTTGAACACACCGAATGGTATTCTCAGGCGGTGTAGCCCAACCTTAATATTTTTTGGATGTATTTCCCGTATTTATTTATCAACTTGTTTATTTGTTGCATCATTTATATATAATATTTTTATTCCTAGATTTCTCTATTTTATGCAGGTGTATAATTACATTTGAGTAGCCCAACCTAAATATTTTTTGTATGTATTTCCCTTATTAGTATACATATATATATAAGGTATATATATATATATTTTAATTCTAAAGGTATATTGTAAAGATTAACTTTGACTTGTAGAAAGTATACTTTATGTATCTATTTTACAAAATAAATATTTTGATTTGATTTGGTGTCGGGCGTGGAGCGGGTGTCCGTACCATACCTCAAATTGTGACTTTATTTCCATGCGTTTTGTACGAAATTTGAATGACGCTCGCGCCCTCGATGTGCGCCGTGCCGCGTCTGTGTGGGTTGCACCTTAGGGTTGGCATCGATCGAAAGCTAAAAGCAAGCTCATGACACGGTGCAGCACCCGCGACTGCCATCCAAGGCTAATGTTCCGCGACAATCCACAAGACGGCGTGTAAAAGTGCGCCCCTATATGTATGCATCGATTCAGGGCGTTTCCTTGAAGTTTACATACTGATTCATAAATCTACTGTGAGACGCTGTCGCTTCGGACCACTGTAAGTAATTACACTGTGGTCTTATCATGTGTGGCCTCTTATTAATATTTTACTAGCTTTATTTATACATGCACTTTATAACACGAGTAAAAACCTTACTACTACCGTATTCATAAAAGGGTCGCGGCCTATCTCCGCTTCAGGAATTTCAAATTTAAGGTCCAAACGTTTTTCCGCCTGTCCTTCAGATAAAGGGTCGCCTGAAAAATATGGCGGCTTAGGGTGACAGAATAGGGACCAATATCTTTTTCGTCCGTTCAATACTTCTTATTTTGTGGCGATCCGTAAAGTTAAGGGTTTTTCGTGAACGGTAAGAAAACTATAAAATGTCACTGCAGTGAATGATAATAATAATAAATTTTGATTGATTTCTTTATGGTGGTTTAAGGTACAAAATGTGTATCCCTGTACGAACAACACATATAAATAATACACCTTTAAAGAATTTATATATGTTGATAATTCAGGAATAAAAAAATTGTTCTTTATACCGCCATAAAGAAATCAATCAAAATTTATTATTGTTACCGTAGGGTTTGTTGGAAATTCCTGTATAGTCAAGTTTATGTGTAAACATTTCCAAAGGCATAAACCACTTGATTAGGGAAAAATACTGATCATTACACCGGCAGAGACACACAAAAAATAAATAAAATCTGAAATTAATAAGCGTATTTGCAGACAAATCATATCACAGTGATGGTTCCCGTATATTGTTTGCGACGATATACTGAAGAAGGGCAAAGTAAAAAGTACCCGGAACAGAAGAGTTTGTATGACTAGATTGATGGATTTAGAAGAAGCAAAAGGGGTATCTCAGGATCGTAGCAGATGGAAATCTGTAGTCTCTGCCTACCTCTCTGGGAGACAGGCGTGAGTATATGTATGTATGTATGTTTACGACCTTGAAACTTTTTTTATCACACATCAAAACAATATAGGAAGAAAGAAAATACAAGTTCTATTATTATAAGATTAAACTGCTTACATCAAACTCGGTGTTCTTTGATTTTATGTTGACGCAAATAATCGGGTTTCATTTTGGGGATACTGGATATGGAAGTATCAAACGCTATCTCTTGAAAAGATGCTACGAAACAAATGGTAGAAGTCGGTTAAACAGTTAGCAGTTGTTCTAGCAATAAAGTTGGAAAAGGTAGAGAGATGGTTGAACAACAATGAAGTTTTGCAAATAACTTTCCTATTCAAAACGGCATTGCATGCAAGATTAAGCCATTGTGAATAATACGCCAGTCGTCAAAGTCTGTGGTCTTGTATTTAGTCCTCAAAGCACTATGTTGGCTCGTCGACTTCACTCGAACAATACCGCTCTTCGGTGTAGAATAAGCAAGCGAGATCTTGCCGTGAACTCCTACAAAGGGTTCTAGTTTGGTATTCACTTCTCCAAGCACAAGGGGTACAGTCAGCATCAAACGTAAATGGTCAAGTTTCTACACTAAGATCTTAGAAAAAAACCAAATTTGATAGACACAGTTGTTCATAGCTTTTAAGAGCACTAAAACGGTCGTGAATTTTGCTTCATTTTATGTCGGTATTTAGTTTCAACTTTGACAGAGCATTATAAAAAAAAATGTTGACAGTGTAACTAAAATAGATGTTGCAAAAGGTATGTTTTTTGTACGAATTTGACATTCGGTATGCCGTAACAAGCTTTTTGTATGCTAAATAGATACTACCGGAAAATGGCACTAGCCTTTACCTGTATTACAGTGGGCAGAAACGAAAGAGGTGTTTCAGGATCGTAGATCTGAGATCTGTTACGTTCGGTTACAGTAATCTTTCCAAATAAAATATCTATAATCTTTAATAATAATTATGCAGTAAAAAGGCGTGCGAAATTTGAAATGAAATGCGAGTAAATAAATAAACAAAATAAAATGTCATTTATTTAACAAACCAGAATACTTTTACATTATAGCAGTTCTAACTTTACTTATTTCTAAGTTATGGCACTGTTAAAAAGGATTATGGCTCAGCGTTTGTTCCTGAACCGAAGGTATAAGGAACGCTGTTATTCTGCCACCACCATTGACTTCTAAATTTAACAATCTCATTAAAAAAAACAGTAGTAAATAAATGTTTAAAAAGCCGACACGTAATTGTATACATTACCTAGGCAATTCATTACCATTTTCAATTGCACGCTTGGGAAGCCACGTACAAAAGCTAGTATTGTATCAAAAGTGACTTTTTGAGCATAACACCAAAATTAATATTTTATGTTCACCACGAACAACGTTTGATCTGCGACATCGGAAACAGCCCTGAAAAATAAATGAAAACAATAACTTCCTCATAGTAAAGTCCATTTTGTTATAAGTTTGTTTGGGAAATTATATAGCGATAAGAAGTTTCAAACAATAAATCGATAGGAGATTGCTCGCTTTATAGGTAAACTAGCTTTTGCCTTTGGCTCCTTCCGCGTCAAAGATATTTTCGTGGAAATAAGGAAAACAAAAGAATATGATTTGTCGATCGACTATATGCAACGGTCACCTTGTTTTACCAAAGAGCTAATAAAGACCAATCAAATAAGCCTAAACTCGAAAGGTCTGCTGTTGTCCATTGAGGAGATCCCGTACCCTATATACCAAACTGTGGGATATTATCCTACTGTTGTATTGATTGAAGGCTGAATGAAGAGCAGATGATGAAAACAACAATGAATATTTTAGTATATACGTACTAGTCAAGATCATTTTTGTTTAGTCATTTGTTTTCGGCCGCTTAGTACCGTTAGCATTGTTATCGAGTATGTTCCTAAATTTATATTATTCAAGTTAGTGTTGAGCTTTACTTTGTTTTCTGACCGTTAAAAGAAACTTCACTGTGAATTATTTATTTATCCCAACAAATTAGGAATTTGCGTGGATTATATTTATAAACATAACATGCTTGACAAGACATTATATTACGATAGTAATTATGAGTCTTACTTGCCCATAATATCCTATGAAACTTCCATATATCAACGTCTTCTCCAATATTACTAACAACATAAGCTGACACCTGATACCATGTAGGGAAGCAGTCTTAAGGCAACTTCCTCACCGCACAAACTTAGATCATCCGTTTATTGTCTGTACGAAAAACCGGACAAGTGCGAGTCGGACTCGCCCACCGAGGGTTCCGTTAAAGACTATCAGGTCGCATTCGTAAAACAATTTATATTATGAAAGCTGCGGTAAAATTGTTAAACTTTGCCATTTCACAATCCGTTATCTGGTACTGTATCTCTGTTTGGGGTGGCTCTTGTAAGACCTCTATAATCACAGTCGAAAGAGCCCAAAGATCTGTTTTGAAAATGTTGCTCAAAAAACCGTGCAGATATCCAACGGAAGCCTTGTACAAGGATTGTGAAGTCCTGATTGTTCGTCAATTATTTATTCTGAAGGTATCACTCCGAGTTTACAAAAGGTCATTGGCTCCCCTGATTATGAGGATTTACTTGAGCGCAGAGTATTTAAGGTGCCGGTTCCTAGGGTATCCACTTCTTTTGCAAATCGCTTACTGACTTTCTTCACCCTTTTATTTATAACAAATCCGTTAAAATTTGTGATATTAAATCTAAACGAATCACCACAGCCAAATTTTATTTAAAAAAATGGCTCATGTCCCTAAACTATTCTGAAACTGAGGATTTGCTATATATATTCCCAAGTAGTTTATGCATATTATTTCTTCTATGTTGATTTTATAATAGTCTGTGCATGTCATTTTATAGGTTTGTAGCACACCGTGCGTAAAATGACCGCTTTACGCACGCTGCGCTTGCACGGTGTACTATAAAATATTTACGAAACTCGTGCGAGAAACTTTTTCTCGACTCGTGTGATTGCAGCACTCACCTTCGGCTCGTGCCGCAAACTCACACTCGTCAGAAAACGTTTCATCGCTCTCGTATCGTAATGTACTATTACGATTCATATACTTACATACCATTAAAAAAATTGTACTGTGTAATGCATAGATATATAATATAGTTTGATATTTTCTGTATATGCCGAGGTTTGTTATATTTGTCAAGCTACCGCTGGCCTCCCTGGACAAGATTGCTTAGTGTGGGGGCCATTGTAATGTCTTAACTGTGTATTTTTATTGTACTTATTCTTATTTTGTATTTTGCTGTGTGTTGTGTACTGTTGTTTTTAATAAATAAATAAATAAATAAAAATAAAATAAAATAAATAAATCTTTTTACGATTTAATAACAAATGTATAGTTTTCAGATTTTTCCCTATACTTGTAGTTTAAGGCGGTATTACTTGCCAAATTTCATAGTTCTAGGTCAACGGAAAATGCCATGTAAATTTTGGTTCCCTTGAGAGTGTCGAAATACACGTTTTTTGCGGCATAAACGGCCGTATATTTTTTCTACAATGACTTAGAAGATCGATTTTTTTTAAGATTCAAGGAATTGTAGATTTGAGTATATGGTTTCAATTTCAACCTGATACCTTCTCGCGTTCCTAAGATAAAGGGTCTTGACAGACAGACGGACGGACGACGGATGGACGGACAGACGGACGGACGGACAGACAGACCGACAACAAAGTGTTTTTTTCTCTTAAGGTACGAAACCCTAAAAAGGTAGATATTTTGTTATGTTCGTATCCCACGTAGTTTAATTACAAATATTTTTTTCTTACTTACAAGTATTTGCAACATCGTGATGTCATGAAAATATTAATGAAAATCTGATGTTCAACAGCGAACAACGAGCTAGCTGTTGTAGAATTAGCTGTACTAAAGAAGATCTAGCTAGGTCTAGCTACAGCTGTAGCTATGGAAGAATTGAAAAAAATATTTGATGGGAGTCAAGGAAATATTACGGACCCTCGGTATCGTCAAGAATGCTCTAAGATATTAAATAATTGTTTAATCTTGAAAATTTAGTCTTTTTCAAAATTCTTTTACCTATTTCATCAATGGAGCCCCAATACCACTCCTGAGGCACCTACCCCAAAAAATAAGGTACAAAAAAAAACAATCAAAATATAAATAATAATGTTTTCATATAAGAAATGCCAAACGAAATACACAAAGAACCATAGAAACTGTCTATTTAAATAAAAAAAACATTGTATGCTTCTTATTATAAGAAATACAGATGATAATTTAAATTTGGGGTAACTATCCTGGAATTACTTTACATGTGACTCACGCGAGAATTCATTACAAATTATTTTAAATTATTTAAGGTGACTTTAATTTATAGAGTCAAACTCATACTGGAGGCTTGGGGAGTGATCAGTAACACGGGTCAATAACGCTTTTTGCTAATTTCGCAAAATAAAATCTTGGCGTCCCATAGTTATTGACTCGGGCTGGGCTTGTGTATGTAAGGAACACAAAAATAATTTCAAATCACGAAGTCTTCAGTAAGAATTTGGCTGGATAAATTAAAGTCACCTTATATAATTTTTAGCGGCAATAGCCCAGGTGGTATGACGTTGGCCTCTCAAGAGACCTTGAGACCCAGGTTCGATTCCCGGTCGGGCATATGAGTTTTTTGGAATCTATGTGCATAGTACTTGTTTTCTTACCTAATACTTACCTCTTGCTGAGCGGTCAAGGAAAACATCGTGAGCATACCCTAAAAAGCAGGTAATTGTGCCCGAAGTATACTATAGGGCTCACCACCACTATTGGGACATAATAATCGTCAGTGAAACGCGGGTGTACCGGGTGTGGACTGTGACTTGCATTTCACAGTTCACGCTCGGGAATACCTCTGACACCCCCTCGGGGGTTCATGTCGTGACGATATATATTTTTTCTACAAACATGTTCATATCTAAGGCCATCATGAATTTTTCATTTGTAGCTTGTTGCTGCAGTTTGAAGGTGAAACAACTTGATTGGTCTGACGACAAACTTCCAGGTAAGTTGAGGTGACGTCTCCTGCGGGAGCAATAAGAGACTTCGCTCCCGCACCGAGCGCAGCACAAACTTTGATGGAGCTTGTTCGATTGCGGCGAGAAGAGACCCAAGTCGCTGCCCGTAGACTCGTAGAGTACGTACTCTCAACCTTATAGTTATCAAACTTCGATTGATTGTCTATGAGAGCCTTAGTTTTAATTATCTATGCTCTTCAAAATAAGAATGTACGTTGGTTAAGGATGCTATTACAAAGTGACGAAAATACCGCGCTAAGTGTTCGACTATCGTAAGTTGACAACTAATATGGCAAAATTACTAAGTAAACTAAACGTTATTCTATACAAGATAAGATTCTCGTGATACAGGAAACTTACTACAGTAATTTTTTTAAAGGTTTGTTTAAGCAATTTAAATTTTTCTTTGACCTTTTTTATACAGAGTACTTTTGTTTTTGATTCAGTTATTGAGATATTTTTATCGAAACTCATCCTGTTTTCGCAATTTTTACGAGAAGAGGACAAGAAATTTTGATTTTATTAGGTAACCAAAACATTTGACATTTAGATGTAGCAAAAAAAAAAACAGAAGATAATTCAACACTTTGTAATAGCGTCCATAAGAGATATTTTGATTTAACTTTTGATCAGTGTTCATCACAGAAACACATCACCTAACGCTGAGTGAGGCATTTTAAACCATATAATATTGTTTTTACTCATATGATTATGATTAAAAAAAAACGTGTTCAGAACGGCTGGCCAGTATTTTTTGACTGCGCCACTATAGCTTGTAGAGCGCGAGACGGCATTGAAGAAGAAAGACTCAGGGAGGTTGCTTTTTCTACCAAGTTTCAAGACCAAGGCTTGTGTTTATCACATTTCAAATAGCTATGCTATTTTAACTGCTGAAACTGGTGGTTCTTAGAGTTACCATATGACAGGCATTTGCTGCATTTGAGAGGCATTTCATTCATTGATCTGAGACAGGCATTTTTAAATTTCTTGTGAAGCCTTTTACACATAAAGTATATTTTATTAACTTTGTATTGGGGTCTTACTCGCGATATCTAACAACATACCTTAATAGATATGTGCTTGACGTTTCGACGCCTCTGTAGGCTGTCGTGGTCACAAGCTAACTGACGAGAGTCGAAACGTCAAGCACATATCTATTAAGGTATGTTGTTAGTTACCGCGAGTAAGACCCCAATACAAAGTTAATAATGTGTGAAAATCGCGAAAGTTTAAAGTTTACTAAAGTATACTTATAAGGAAAAACAATCTTTTTCAAAAATGATGTCATCTGAAAAAAATCTTAATAAATGTAAGTAATGTACTGAGTTGATTTATTAAATAAGATTTGAACTAAAGACTTTTTTTTCATTTCTGCGTCTTACTTTAGACAGCCATTTTTTAAGCCAGGCATTTTCGATGCCTTGGACACATTGACCTCTCATAAACAACTAGACTCACAATCTCGCTCAAACAGTGTCCGCGATGCATCTTGTCACCGCTATGGGGTGACAAAATCGAATGACAATTTCGTACAACTGACATTGCATCTTATGTTAACGACCGTCTTAATTTAGTTGAAGATTTTTGCTACTATGCTCGTCGCACGTTCGGACACTTTCTGACGAACTTTTCTTAGAGACTGTGTGTCTCGTTGTTTATGAGAGGTCAAAGCTGGGAGAGGCTTTTCTCCATTTTTAAATGGCAACCCTAGTCGTATTGAAGTGGACCACAGAACAAAGTGAAGTGGACAGTAGACATTATTGAAGTGGGCCGTGCGATACTTGTGAATTCCCGCGCAATTCGAGTTGTTCTCGTTTCTACGTTTTTACGGATAAGTGGTGCCAACTGTTTACTACATATTGTCCTCTTTCCCCTTCAATTCATTCGTCCCCAACAATTCCACCGTTTCCTTACCCTATCTTTCTCAGTTTCATCTTTTCTCCCCACAAAGTGATCCTATCGAGTAAACACGGAGCGATCCTATTTGATTGCGACACGCAGAGCTCGTAAACACTCTCCGTGACCCCAGAAGCGTTACGATTTTAGTTGAATTTTAGTTCTTATGCCAAAAGACTTAAGAGTAAAGAATGTCTTACGTTACGCGTCACCCGCTTTAGATCAACCTGCAGTCGTTTGCCACAAACTATTCCCACCTCATTGCAAGTTGCGCGGAAATTATAATAGCAAAATTGTTTTAAGAAACAGGTCAATTAGGAGTTCAGTGAGGGTTCCGCAATATCGATTAAAGCACAAAATTATTCCACGAGCAGTTATTTACAACCAAACTAACTTGTCATTTACGATTTTTTAAATTTCATGTATCTAAAGGTCTAACTATATTGGTAAGCAAATTTCTTCTTAAATATTTAAATATTTGTAAGTTTAAGATGCCACCAAAAACAAAACTTGTAAAAAAAACCAAGTCTCGCAACTTAGTTCTTCTACCGTAAAAAGTTGTGAGAACCATGTAAATCCAAGTCGGTTAATTTATTTAGTCCCTACTTAGGGACCTTCTTTCAGTACATAATTAGCTAACCTAACAACATCTTATAGTGACCATATCAATATTAAAAATCTTTTGTGTTTTAAATACATACGTATATTGACTTGGCCATTTTTTGAATTTGCGAGACTTGTTTTTTTTACGAGTTTTGTTTTGTTGGCATCTCATTTCTTTTTGTAGATAGTCCTACTTTTTTTTCCTTTCTAGTACCTTCAACTTACAACTAAAAATGTAACTTTGTAATCCTATATACTTATATGGGATTACAAATGTATTTATGCAGTTGGTGTATCTAGAAAACTGGACCGAAATTGCAAAAAATATTTTAGTTTTTCCTTGATTTATACACTAAACACTGATTGTATTCCAAATTTGAAGCTTCTATGTCTGCTAGAAGTGCCTTAGAGTTTTGATGATCGGTCAGTCAGGGTGAGTGACAAAATTGAGAAATTTTGACTAGTTATAATTCTGAAACTACTAGTTCAAATTGAATGAAATTTGAAATATACCGTGTTTATACAATGCCTGCTAGGCTACTAAAAATTCAGGCTTCTAGTTTTATCCACAATGAAGTTATAGGGGGTCGAAAATGGTCTGAACTGCTTCGAGAAAAGGATAGTACAGCCGTGCCGCTTTTTAGCTCGACTTGGCCAGATAAGATTTTTTCCTAGATTTCTTGCTAAAAGACCTGATTGTGTACAGAATTTTAAGTTTCAAAGTCAGCTGGAAGTACCCTATAGGTTTTCATGGTGAGCCAATTGGTATAAAATTGATTACTAGGGCAATCACTTTCTCACGCGTTAAGTTAGACGCCCGATTTTTTATTAGAACTATGAAGCCGAAGGTATAAACATAGTTTAAACTTGACATCTCTGATGGGGTCTGAGAAAAATATCGTATCGCATCATATACGGGTTCCGTTTTACATTTTGAGGCACTGAACCCTGAATATCAGCTTCCCACGCTTGAGTCATGCCCTTTCGCAAATTTCTTATTCATTTATTTTTCTGCATGGAGAACATGACTGTAACTAACGAATACTTAGGTTTACCAAGTTACGTCGGAAACTTTCTCATTAGCTCCGTTAACTTAGTTAATTCAGTATTTCCGCTAAAACATATTTGGATTCATCACGTTTTAATATTAGTTGACCTTCTAGAACTAGACTTTGCCCGCGGTTTCGTTCCCGTGGAAGTGTTATTCAATAAATTTTATTTAAAATAGTTAGATTAAGAACTAATTTTGCAAAAAGTCAATCATATTTTATGGTTCCTTACTTATACAACAAAATTAATAGAATACTTTGAAATGACAGCATCCAACCTGAAATCATCTCTTAAAAAATGGCTTGTACCTTTAGACCTTGACGATGGTGAACTTATACTACTTGCACAAAAATTAGAAAATCCACGAAATTTTGGTTAATATTATTATTTTTTATTATTATAGTTTTATTTCCTTATTTTAAGATAAGTTGAAAATGTTAAAATAAGTTTTTGTAACGCGTAATGCTCTTTGATAAGCAATACAAAACTGCTGTGACTCTGATTAGGCAGTAGCCTCAACACAGATTTGTCCAATGCGGGTACTGCGGATCTCTATGTGTACCATGTATTGTGTTTCTTAAATAAACCTTTCTTTCTTTCTTTGAGTAGTTTCGACAGTTTTCGGGTTGGTGGTTATTTTATCAACATCCCCTAATAGCCCATAGTTGATCAGGGTCATTACGATAATAACAATAAATAAATCCGTATCCAAATCCGTTCAACATTTCTCAAGTTAAAATGGAACAGAACAGATAGAACAGAAAACCTTTAAAATTTTATAAAAATATTCAACGACTATTTTACTACTTTATTATTAAGTATATACCTATAGATGACATATAAAGGATTAGTTTTTCAAATAGGCGTGGATGGCTAAATCCGAAAATTCAAAAATCTAATTGTGCCGTTTTGGTTTTCATCAAAATCGGCCCAACACTCCTTTGAGCATTTTACGATATTTACTAAATGCTCAAAGATGTTTCGGATGTGGCCATTCACACCTACTTGAAAAACTAACCCTGTATATGTCGTCCGCATATCGTAGAATTGGGCAAATCATGTTTCTGTTGAAACTAGGGGGGTCGCCTTGCTCCGCTCCGCTTCGCTCAGCTCCTCGATTTATTTAAAGCTAGAATATTTTTATAGCTAGATAAGTTTCCTGCTCAATTACTATAAATATTAAGTTAAACTAATAAATCAACAAATAATACGCAATAATTTTTCAAAAAAACACGCTTTGTGAAGGCACAGAGTCATATTCCCATAAATGTGTCAGTAATTTCTTTTAGAAAGCTGTTTAGTAGATTATTTAATTTCAATATCATTTTTCTATTTAACCTGTAAATGTAACAAAATATAACTCTATGTTTTGTCAAAAATGTAATAATGAACGAAAACTAGTACTAGAAATGAACCAGATTAAAAACCATTTTCCGTTGCTGATATAAGCAAAACATATTCAGAATTTCGAAAATGTTTCCAAAATACACTTGAAATAATAATTGGCTGAAGTAGCAGCCGAGAAACTTGCTAGTTGAAAAGAACATTCATTTCAAACTAGCTGCACTTTACATAAGTTTTAGGAGCAAATATAGTGCAAGCAAGCTGTTGAATAAGTGAGCGTTTTAGTATGAACTTAACTTTGAGTGGCAAAAGGAATTTGAAATAAGAATAAAGGAACACTAAAAAGCAACACGTCTGAAATGTGGGTTTTTTTTTAAAGCTACGTTATATCTTTTACGAATATATGAGTTATTTTAGGAATTCAATTCAATAAGTGCACATACACCTTTACAGATCTATAATAATAAGACACGGATTACTCTTATTCAATGTGCTATGATACGAAACCTCCGAAAAGGTAGCTGGGTAGAGATAGCAGGATTAATCACTGGCCACATACAAAATACTGTTCAAATTATTAGGTTACCAAAAAACAAAAAACTAAATAAATGCAGAATACCTAGAATGAGACGGCTTAATAAGTATTTTGAATTAAATTATTAATGAAAAAACTAAAAAAATAAAACAGAGAATATTAAAAAGTACAAAATTAAATTTTGGAGACCAAGTCATCGAAAACCCAGAAAATGTTGCAAATATATTTAATGACTACTTTCTGAACGTAGGCAAATGTACAGAACCAACTGAACAAAGCGGACGGCCTGTTATGCAACCAACCGCGACTTCGATGTATTTTAGACCTGTAGATGAAAGCGAAGTATGTAAAATTATAAAAAATCTCAAAAATAAACACAGTTCAGGAATAGATGAAATACCTCCAATATTATTAAAAAAGTGCTTAGATGAATTTGCTGTCCCACTTACCATCCTAATTAATAAAAGTTTTGAAGAAGGAATATTTCCCGACCGACTGAAAATAGCCATTGTAAAACCAGTTCACAAGAAAGGCGACCTACCCTCTACTCCCGAGCACTACCGACCAATAGCCATATTACCTTCATTTTCAAAGGTTTTTGAGAAAGCGATGTCAAACCAAATCTATAAATTCTTCGAAAAATATAAAGTTTTTGATGAAAGCCAAAACGGTTTTAGGAAAGCAAGATCCACTACAATAGCTGTCTATAAATATATCCAAGCTGCACTTAAGTATATAAATGATAAAAAATACGCTCTGGGAATACTTATTGATTTAACAAAAGCCTACGATAAAGTTTCATACAAAATATTATTGAGCAAATTATATGGCTCAGGCATTCGTGGACCAGCCTACTACTGGTTTAAGTCATATCTTGAAAAAAGAACGCAGTTAGTCCAAATTGAAAACTATAATGCAAAAACGCACGAATTAAAATCAATCAATTCTGAATTAAAACCACAAACCTGCTCGATACCACAGGGAAGCGTACTGGGTTGTGTCCTATTCTTAATTTATATAAACGACCTACCAAAAATTTTGAATACGGAAATTACAAGTGTACTTTTTGCTGATGATATCTCATTACTAATAAAATGTGAAAATAGTAAATCTGCTACCAACATTCTAAAAGACACTTTAACAACAGTAAAGACATGGCTAAATGAACATAATTTAAATATTAACTTGAAAAAAACCAAAATGATGCATTTCAGGCCTTATCAAAAGCCCCCGCTACAACTTAATCTAGAATTTGATAACAATAAAATAGAGACTGTAAACACCTTCAACCTATTAGGAATAAATCTTGATACCCACTTAAACTTTAAGAGTCATATTGAGAAAATAAAATCAAAACTATCGAAGTTTACTTTTGCACTGAGTGAAATAGAACATAGTACAAACACGCAAACTGCACTATCAGCATACTATGCCTATGCCTATTCGTGGCTCCGTTATGGCATAATGCTGTGGGGTAATAGTGTAGATGCGAAAGAATTGTTTATAAAATAAAAACGTTGTGTGCGTATACTCGCTCACATAAAAGAAACCGAGAGCTGCAAAACATTTTTCAAAAAATTTCAATTATTAACATTACCTTGTATATATATTTTTGATATAAGTATATTTGTTTTTAAAAACAAGAACCTATTTCCACAAATTAAAGATACGCATTCAATTAATACCCGGCACAAAGATAAATTATATTTGCCCCCGTCGCGAATAAAAATGTTAAATTGTAGTCCCTATTATATGGCAGTTAAAATATTTAATAAATTACCAACTACTATAAAGACCACACAAAATGAATCCGCGTTTATAAAAACATTGAAACAATATTTAGTAGAAGGGTGCTTCTACACAGTAGAAAGTTTTCTGTCTGATGAAAAATAATGTGATATGGCTTTCTGATCTCTTACCTTTTAAGTACTGTTTAAGTTAGTTAAGTTTACTGTTTATGCAAAGATTATTAGATATTAAGACACTGTGAAATATTATAGCAGTGAAAAAGAATTGTGTAATAATATATAGTATAAGTAGTATTGCTGTACCTGATAAGGGTAGCTAAGTTATTAAGTTCTTATAAAATTGTAACATCTGTGTACACTTAGTTGCAATAAATATTTTGAGTTTGAGTTTGAGTTTGAATTTTATCAAGAATTTCAATTTAAGAAATTACAAGACAAGATCCAAATTAAAGCTTAGCTCGGGTTTTATTAATTAAGTATGCAAACAAACTGAAAGTAAGTCAAATTGGCGAAAGGGCGTTTTAAAAAGCGTGGTAGAATTGGCACCTAAGAACGTCTTGGTTTTGAAAAGGTGAATGCATCTTAAAATGTCTGTCTTTGAAAGCTTACTCCTCCCAAATAGATGATCCAAACCTAAAAAGAAATACATAATGGCTATAACATAATCAAAATTAAATTCAATGTTTAATAAAAAAAACTGTTTTTACTTTTGACATAAACACATCAAAAGGTATCAAAAGTTTCGTATAATTTACGCTAAAAAAATCTTGCTCCTTCTGAATGCTTCAAGCGATTTTAATGATTGTTCAACAATAAAAAAAATATTTATAGATCTAAAAAAATATTGTTCAATTTTTTTCCCTCCATCGTGTCTAACAAAGATATTTTTTTTTCCTATTTTGTGATATCCGGAGTCATCGTATACGCGCGATATGAACATTATTTTTCACCATTACTATTCGAAAAGGGGTTCACCAAAAACAGTGAATAAAACGCTTTTTTCCTCACTGAGTGAGAACAAGTAACTTTTTAAACTTTTTGGATAGGCAAAGGCATGGCAAAGGTATCTGTGACCATACAGCCATCTTAAAACATAATCACCCGAGAAGCTATGAACTATAAATCTTGCAATCACTACATTTTATGTTCCACAAAAATGCCCGAATAAAGCATTTTAAATTTGGAACAAGCGTCAATGCACAATATAAAAAATATCTTACCAAACGTACTGGCTGGCCGCTTGGAAAAAAGCCCAAAAAAAAAAAACCGCCATTTTTATGTTTTGTTCTCTTATTAATTTACTATGCACCGATTGGTTGTAAGTATAATAAAATTTGATTCAAATAGTTAATATGGTACTGTTTGCTCTTCAACTTTAGAATCTTTCGCTCCTCTAGGGATCCACCTTTGAGCCTCGAAAGAAATTCCCTTTTTTTTCACTTGTTGTGTAATCTACTATTAATGCCGTTTCCGTCGATATGTGTACCAACACACATCGAGTTGCTAATTTAGGGTATGGGCAGCGCCTTAACGTTCTTTCTGATATACGCAAACTGGTCACAAGTAAATGCCCGTGTGAAATTTTAACCTCTGGACGAACACAACTACTATAGTAGGCCACAGAAGCGGCAGCAGGGATTATCTTAGGACTTGATATTTTATTTAGGTAGGTATTTGGATTTCTTGATTCGTGAAATAATTTGGCCAAGTGCGAGTCGGAGAAGCACACGAAGGGTTCCGTACCACCACACAATACGGGTACGGAACCTTATGAACGTGCATATCAACAATGTAGATAATATACATAGCATCAAGGCGACAAAAAACAAGGCCCTAAAATGGTACCAGCTGACAAACAATTTAGCACCCTCTGAGTACGGAACCCTAATTTTACTAATTAATGTTTTTGTTTAGTGCAATAATGTGTGCAATTTGAAACTTGTATTCTGTAAGATGGAACTGAAACAAGTAACGCCATTCGGATTCGTTTTTTTTTTCAGTTTTATTATTTGTCGTGGTAAAGGCGTAACACGTATTTTGTGAATTTTTTAACTTTCTACCTATTTAGGGCTGAAGCTGTAGACCCCTGTGACAGACGGACGGACAGACAGACATACAGCGCACGCTAAGTGATGGCCCCGTTTGGCTTCCTCCGGGTACGGAATCCTAAAAGAGGCGATTGGGTTGCCTTATTGGGAAAGAAGAAAAAACGGCTGAGTATAGAGATTCTATACAAAAGTACATCATGCAAATCCTCCTATGATTCTACTTAAGGGTCCATAATAACTCAATTCGCAGTCCTGCTCTAACGCTTCTGCTTTTTAACTGTCTATCCTACTCTAATCAGATGCCGCGCATGCAAAAACATCAGTTATTTTGAAATCGCGGCTACACTGATGTTTTTTTAATTTTTATGGAACAGTCTGCAGCTGCTTTATACTAATATCTATCAGTTATGTATATTATGCAAAGTTTCAGATCTAATTTCAAGTATTCATTGAATGCTATTGAAATGCTATTGTTATTGTACGGTTTGGAGGTAACTTTGTAATGGAATCAAGTTTTCACAACAGCATGTACATAGCATTAATCCTCAACTTTATCATATAATTAATCTTTTTTTTGTTGGTATAAAACAGGATCATGCGAAGCAAAGTGACACCCTTAAGGAAAGCGCAGCCGCATGCAAAATGATAGTTTAATTAAATAAAATTGTTTTAAAAATTATACAAAAATATTAATAAAGGATTTTTGATTCATGTATATGATGGCGAAAACTTTATTCGATTTTAAGTTGATGCAAGTATTGGGAAAAATGTTAAGCTTTCACGGAAAAATATGAACTAGAAATAGTTTGCTTTAATAAAGACCTGTACCATAGGACTAATTAATACTATACGTACATATCTACTATTAGTATTATACTATTATACCTATAGTTGTGCGGGCTTGGCGTACATCGTCCCCGTGCAGGGGTGGATCTATATAAGGGCTTTTTGAGGTGCAGCCTAGGACCCCGTAGATATAAAGGGCCCCCAGCCTCCATTGAAGACAATTGTTAATATTGTGAATTAAAAAAAAATAGTACATATTTAAAAATTCCTTTTAAATATAACGGGGGATTCCCCGTCGCTGGTTTTGGTTGTATATTCTCTTATCAATTAATTCTATGACAAAATGGCAGTTAGTCGATTAACTAACACAAATTCACGGTCCGCCACTGTCCCCGTGACACCTACTCGAATGCAAAGTATGGCTGCGTCGCTTCGCCGCCATTATTGCAAATAAGGATTCCTACCGTACCAGCCAGTACTGCGATACGAGAACTAAGATTGAAATTCCGCATAAAAACAATGTACTTTTTAGTATCTCTCCCGTATTCTTTAGTATTTTTGGGTTGCACGTACAAAAGCGTGCAAATAACGAGTTTTTTTTAATTATACTAAAATATATCAGAAAAATTAATTGTAGTGGTTGTCTAATGTTCATTTAATTCTGCAATAGGTTTTGTTTTGTTTCCCCGATGGTTTCACGATATTAAACAGAGTTCTACAAGGCATGCTGTTGTCCCGAAGACAGGCATTGAATATGAGCGGCTATAAAAATAGGTCACATTAAGGGGGCTCTTGCCAATCATTTTGAAAACCGCTATTAGGGTCTGGTTTTATTTAGATGTGACGTTAGTAAAGATTTAAAAAATAAAGATCAACTACTGGATATGTGATGGCCGAAGCAGTATTTTGAATTTATATCAAGATCTTTAACAAAATAAATCCAAAACAATCCAAACTAAAACCATAGTACATGTAATACTTACATATACTTAATTAATGTACAGAAACAAACTGAAACTTATTGTAACAACAAATAATATTTTTAAAGATTTTTAGTTATAATAGGTATGTATATTTCTCCCATTTTGCGCTTTCCGCAATAGCGCGTTCGTCGTGTCAGCCACTTTGTAATGAGCGCTAATTAATACGAACCTTATTTCAATGTAGTTTTTGTTGACAATTGTAACGATACACATATCTAATGCTGCTAATTTGGCAGCAGTATGCACCTTAATCCATACCTCTGTTTGGACTTACTTTATGAGTTCTATAAGGTTTTAAGATAATTTAGGTACTCGCATGTAATAAAAACTTTCTCATTCAATTCAACACCACTGTGAATAAAGCTAACTTCTAGTGAAATCTTTATATGAAACTGATCAAAGTGAACAAAGGATGTAGTTGTCCCGAAGAGAGGCATTGGATACAAAGCAAACATTTACTGACCGGGAATCGAAGACGGGACTTGTTTGCTTGGACAGCCCTGTACTCTACTGATTCCCTGAACGACACCGAGACGTGCATGCTAAGTAGTTCTACAGATATTCTATCTCAAGAAGTCCGTTTGGCCATAGACTAAATAGTACAAGTACTATAGTACTATTTAGTCTATGGTTTGGCTATGGTTGTAGTAGCAGGTCACAGACCACGCACGTGCACAGATTAAGGCGACTAGCCCAGTCAAATCGGCGGGAAAAACGGCAACTGAACTGGGAGTGTATTTTTGAATCATTCGAATTTCAATTCGCATATGAATCCGCATGATTCGCATACGAAAACATAAAATTGTATTCGTATGCGAATTGAAATTCGACTGATTCAAAAATACACTTCCTCAGCCGCGACGACAGCGATTAGCGAAAGGGAATATTTACATTAATATAAACAACACACCAAGTGTTCACAATATTAATACGATAACAAAATCGTTTATAATAATAAATATTTTTTAATATTTAGCGAGTGTATGTTCTTCGTTACTTTTTAATATTTTGCCCAAAGTTTGTTTCCACAACTACCTATATTATTATAAGTGACTACGAATTGTGTCACCAAAGCTCCTGATTAATTCTAATAGCAATGATTAAAAACGTTAGTTGCTGTTGGCGGTTAATTTTCTCTTGCAGGCGCTTTCAAATATTTTCAAGATATTTTCTTGTAAAACGAATTATTGAAAAAAAGATGCAAATATCAAGCTAAAATTTTATAAACCGCAGCTGAATATGTGATTACTTCTGCATTTTACGGCGTATTTGATGAGAAACGGATGATACACGTTTTTGTAAAAACTATAGGCAAAATATAGTAAAAAGAAGCAAATAATAGAAATAGACCTAACTGACCGACTGGACATTCCGGTAATAGGACGTAAGGCCCCGAGAGGGTCTTGAAGGGTCCGAGAAGAGCGTTTTGTGTGGGTGTGGCGCGTTATGCAGTGCTCTCATACTACAAAAAAGTGCGCGTCAACGCATTACTATTACTACAACCGTAGTCAAACGGACTTCCTGAGATACAATAGCTGTACCAGATTATCCCGTGTGTTGGCCTCTTCATGTCCAGTAGGCCTACCATGAGTTTTGCTTACTATACACGTTAACGTCTGCGTAAAATATTTATATGAGAAATTGTGCAGCGCCCCTAGCGGCTTACTACAGGAACCAGCATTTCTCATACAAAATATTTTACGTAGACGGTAACGTGTATAGTAAGCAAAACTCATAGCAGGCCTACAGTCGCCTGAATCTTTGCTATTGTCTTTTCCCGAATCATACTTATTCAAATTCTAATCTCTTCACTTAGAAATATGCTGAATGCGAATACATATTATATTCTCATATTGCGAGTAAGTTACATCCATAAAATGTAAAATTTTGATATAGATTCATACATTGAATAAAATGTTGTAAAAATTAATTGTTTGCTTATACATTTTAAGTTCTTTGATGAGACTTTTAATTTGTGATAGTTCAGAAACTAAGTCCTGGTAAAACGTCAAAACTCATATACATAATTAATGATGTCCATTTATAAAATAATATAATTTGATAACTACAGAGGAACTAACCAAAAGAGTTGCAATGACGCTTGATTTGTTCGAAACAAGTTGCGCCAATTTTCATCGAGACATAACATAATCAAGTTCTTCTGTGTTGTTATCTGACACCTAAATGCAAAACAAGTCAGATGGATCTGAGTCACGGTCTGAGGTGCGATTGTGTGAGCCATTCGATTGTCATATGGCTATTCGGCTAAGCAACTAAGCCCGTTTGACAATTGAAATCGTCGTCAACAACAAAACAAGACAATTGTATTCATTTGACAACTATAAACGTACGATTTCATGTGTCAAACGGGCTAAATTGGTTAGCCGAATATCCATATGACAATCAATTCAAATACGATTGGCTTATACATTGCACCTCGTAACTGCCATCTATTGTTTTAGCGAAAATGGAAATTATAACCCGTCGGGAATATCTCGGCACCTCGAGAGAAGAGAATAGCTTCCCTTCGATCTCGCCACATTAGTACCGTCATCTGTACTATCTAAACTAAATAATAATAAAGTATCAGAAAAGTCGTGTCCACAAAGCCAAGCCGTGTCAAGCCAAAACTATTTTTTTTTTATATTTGTATATCTGTCTGAGTATGTATGTTTGTTCCATTTTAACTCAAAAACTACTCAACGAATTTGGATGCAGTTTTCTTTATTATCATTGTAATGATCTTGACCAACATATAGGCTATAATGGTTGTTGATAAAATAACGCTCAAGCCGACAACGGGGTATAGATTTAATAAACGCTGTTGGAACCGCGTGGCAAAAGGCTAGCTGTACATACTATTATTATATATTTCTGTATTTTATAACTATAGCTTTACTTTAAATGTTTAATGAAATGTAATTAAATTATTTCCACTATTTAAGTACTTTTTGTCGTATGATTAAAACTTTTAATAAATATTTTAGCACTGCCCTCAACAAATTTTCCCATTGCTAGAAGTTAGCTAATTTGCTAATTTTACACCAGATCATAAGATCATTCTCAAAAACCCATTCCGATTGGTTAGTTCCTGTGGCTTCTAAGTTGTCCAGAAGTCATAAAATGCATCTTTTGACCTATTTAGCAAAACGAAAGTACAATAAAATATTATGTGTTATGCATCGATAAACAAATTAAAGCTACAATAACAGGCGGGCTGAAATGACAAGGACCAAAAGATATTATTTAGGCTCACACTCTCTCGGGTTTTTTCGTTTAGGTAACTAACAATAACGGCGGCTTGCACCAAGATCTTAAATCTCGATTTTATCGCTGAATCAGGTTTACGATCTCTCAGTCAATACATTTCTGTCAAATTAAACTCAGCTTAAGTCCTAAATCTAGATTTAAATATTGGTGCAAGTCAGCCTAAGAGATACAACTTTGAGAAAGCTGGGCTTGTACATTTTCCCCAGCTCTCACAACACAAAAATTAATTCAATATGGGAGCAGCTGCGGGAAAAATCAAAGTAATACCTAATACCTGACCTGGTACTTAGAAATACGTTTCTATTACAGGTATACACTTGTGAGCTTTAAACTGGAATCACCTAAACGGGATTGTTCAAAACAATTTTAACAATTTTCATGCAATAAAATTATAGAATGTGGTATATCATTTAAAAGGTAATATTACTGGCTTTCGAAAGCTAGTAAATATTTTTTTTTAAATTTCCCACTTAAATTTTAGGAATTGGTGCAACAGCTCGAAATTGTGGACATCTAAACGAATAGAATAAAATTAAAAGATATTAAAATTTTATTTCCAATTTTTAATCTTCGCCTTCAATATTTTGTATTACCCCCTTTTCATCGACCGGATGAGTTTCCTGATGGAATCTTGTGGGATTTCCTGCCACTCTTCGACTAAAGCAGTTTTTAGGTCCTCCATCGACGCTGGAGCTGGCCATCTTCCTCGTACCCACCTTTTCAACTCATCCCACAAATGTTCAATTGGATTCAAGTCAGGGCTGAGGACTGGCCAGTCTAGTGTGGGAATCCCGACTTCTTTCAGGTACTGTCTTGTCTCTGCAGCGGTGTGGCAGTGGGCATTATCGTGCATTAACAGGATATCTTGGCCAATAAAACCAGCGTAGGGAAGCACATGGCCTACCAGAATGTTGTTGATGTATCTTTCTGTGGTTAGATCCCCTCCCTGACCTCCGACGGGTACGAATCCATCCATCCATCCGCCTGTTTCGTCCACTGCTGGACATTGGCCTTTCCAGGATTTCAGGATTTCACCACGGTACGAATATCAGCTCCGTTTTTGCTTCGAAAGAAATCCCCGCCCACATCATACAGGACCCACCCCCGTCTAGCACGGTTTCCGCAAAACAGCATTGTGCAAATCGCTCCCCCGGTCTCCTGTAAACTTCGTCGACGACGGTCGCTACCACGCAGACACATTCTGGTTTCGTCCGAGAACAAGACTCGGTTCCATTGCTCTATACACCAATCTAGTGATCGTGGGCAAATTGAAGCCGGGCTTGTCGGAGGGCTACAGTCAATTGGGTCTCGTGGCTGGCCTTTTTGGGGTCAAGTTTGCTTCTTTATGTCTTCGTCTCACTGTCTACTCGCTGACAGCCCTCCTTCGAACTTCTCTGAACCGTTACTGGACGTCAACACCGGTCAGGTGTCGATTTCGAAGCGTAGTGGAGACAATAAAGTGGTTATCTCTCACAGAAGTGCATCGCTGTCGGCCAGAACCTGGACTTCGCATTAAGTTTCCAGTCTCCCTGAACCTCTTGTATACTTTTGAGACAAAAGACTGATTCAGATGAAGCTGACGAGCGATAGTACGCTGAGATAACCCTTGCTGGATTAGGATGACGATTTGAGCGGCTTCTGCAGGTGTGGTTTCCATTTTCTTTACTTTCTGTGTTCCCAGTGGCGTGAATTACCAACAACAACAACAACAACAATACAACTTTATTTGTACACCTTAAAAAGGAAACAAAAAACAACAAAACATAAACATTTAAATATCTAACTTAGGAAACAAAGAAATAAAACTTACTAACTTATTAGGTAAGCACAAACAGGCGGCCTTATCGCTTAAAGCGATCTCTTCCAGACAACCTTTGGGTGGAAGAAACTGTTCAAAAGAATTACTGTCATGGCGGTGTACTAATTTTGTGTTAAATACATATACAAACATGTATCAATGGATATATAGTATTATAAATGGTAATATACTTGTGGGACTAATGACAATTTTTTCACACACGCCCCTTTTTTATAGGGTTTCTGGACTTCCAAACCATAATTTGTTTTATTTTAAAAATTAATGACATTTGTTTTTACGTTCCATGACATAAGCTGAATAAGTTTTGGTTATGATATCAAAAGAAGTTGAAAGCCAATAAAATTACCTTTCAAATGATGTACCACATTCTATAATTTTATAGCATGAAAATTGTTCAAATAGTTTTGAACAAACCCCGTTTAGGTGATTCCAGTTTAAAGCTCGTTAGTGTAAGCTCGATAGTTTATAATTTCACTAAGTTAGGTTAGTTTATAAACTAGCTAACTCGGAGATTTTACGATCGGATTTAACTAGTGAGATTATAATTGAACGGTGGGCTTTTGTTAGCTAGTTTATAAACTAACCTAACTTAGTGAAATTATAAACTATCGAATTTTACAATGTTACGGTTTACGCTGACATATTAATATATATTTTTAATTTATTTATTGGTTTGGCAACAGACAAACGTCTTAACTAATACCCGATCTAAGGATATACGTAATACCTTGCTAAAAATTCTAGTACCTACCAGTTAGTTATGTACCATCACCACTTTCTGGGCTCTAATGTAATTTCAAAATACAGATTAAAACGTGACATTTAAATACAATATCAAAATACGCTCCCGAGAGAGCAGCAAAACATTATTCTTTCTTTGTCCGCTGTAATGTTTTCCATAAAATGTTTTAATGGCGCTACCGTAGAAGAGAAATAATGGGTGGGTGTCACAGTTTATTATTCAATTTGAATTTATCCCACAGCGTACCTAAACAAATGTGGACGGGTCGAGCGAACCTGCCGCACAGTGTACCGCTGAGAACTGGCAATGAACATAAGTAAATGCAATTTAAAATCTGTGGCTTTCAAATATTTAAAATTTTAATGCGCGCAATGTACTTTTTGCAACGATTAATATGATTGTTACCTGCATATTATGTTTGTCGCAGTAAGATGGTTAAAGTTGTGATATTATTATATCCCTAGAGATATAGTTATGTATATATACCGTAACATGGTTATAAGAATATAAATATTATGTTTCGTAGAAGAACTATAACTTCACACGGTCGTAATCAAGTAGTATAACTATCTAACTAACCTAATTTATTTAAGTAATTATAGATCGACCGAAGAATTAAATAAAACAATGTATTATCATATTTTATTGAATTTGCACAACTGTTATTCATTTTAAATAAAACAGAACAAAAGTAAAATCCATCTTTCGTTTTTAATCTTAACTGTTTAATAAGTAACAACATTATTATAAGTATGTAGTAATTAAAGTAATCAACATGAATAACAAAAATCACTTTTTATATTTTTCAATAGAATCAACATTCTATAGTGAAAAGTCCCCCACCACGTATCGACAGTGTAGTTTCACTACATTAATCTATTAAGTGTGAAAGGTGAAATACAAGTCATAGTCCACGCTAAGTATAGTTTTACCGACTTTTATTACTTCTCATACATATATTATTTTGACCGTAATAGGGTCGAGGTAAACACTGTGCAACTTAACCACCCACAGTATCCGAGCGGTCCAAGCTCACGCTGTCTGATGCCATTTATTGAAGAGACAGGTACTGCCACTGTAATAAATAAGGGCCGCTGGTATTTCACTGAAAAATGTCTGTTCGATTTTCTATATCCCGTGTGAAAAATGGCCACAACCGTATTTTTATGCTAGGGAAACAATACGGAAAAGTCTGTCAAGTGCATGTCATGACAGAACAATGTACGGATTCTCTTTGTGTAGATTATACAGGCTGTTAGGAAAAGTACTGCGATCCTTTCAACCACTTATAGTATATTACATTATAATTAATTGCATTAAGTGTAATACATTGCAAAAAAACCGGCCGAGTGCGTGTCGGGCCACGCGCAATGTAGGGTTCCGTAGTTGCCTAGTACATATAAGTTAGTATACTAATACAGACCGCGCCAAACTTCTGGTCCCATACATTATAGGGGGCCAAAAGTTTGGCGCGACCTGTACTCGTAAACCTGTAAAGCCTACTTGGCTGTGATAGTTTTCCTTTTAAATTCATTATATATGCTACTTCTGTGAATTTTTTCACATTTCCATAAACAACCGTTTAGCCGTCAGGGGGGGGGACGGGGGGACGCTCCACTCTAACTAAAATTTTCACTTTAAAGCTTAATATTTCACCAACGGATCCCTACATCGAAAAATGGTTCTGTTACACCCACAATGTTTTTAAACGGCCTATCCAACGATACCCCACATTATGGGATAGACGAGAAAAAAAAATCATCCCCAGTTTACTTGTATGAGAGATACATCTAAAATACATTTTTTTCATTGTTTTATTTTACCATTTTGTCGGCGTGATTAATATTTATATCCATGCCAAATTACAGCTTTCTAGTACTAATAGTCTCTGCGCTAAGCCGCGGACAGACGGATGTGGCGAAACTATAAGGGTTCCTTGTCGAACTATGAAACCCTAAAAATTAACAAATATTTTTTTTTTCTTTAATAACGCTTACTTATTATAAATATGTGACCGATTAGGTAGGTTCCATTCGTCGTCGGGTCTTCGTTTCGTGTACACGTATCACGACTCTGTCTCCCGTGCGTCATTGAGTAACCAGTTTTTCTTTTGTTCGTCGCATTGAACGATGGGGCAAAGTATCGATAGTTGGCAGCATCGATACTCCTGCTGACTGCAAAAAACATGGATAAATTTCTGAGCAGAAGTTCATCGAATTCCAGCCTAAGTAACAAGCGGAACAGAGATGAAGAATTCGCAGATGATTGGCAGCGGCCGAAACGCACGGCGGTCCCAAAAACGACCACTGACAAGCCTAAGTTCATTACTCCAAACCGCTTCAGTAATTTATCCGTAGACCCAAGCAACCAGTTGTCTGAACTCCTGCGTAATGCTGTAACAACAAGAAAAAATCCAAATCGGGTTCCTCTTATTATTATCCAGACCGAGGAGAACTGGACCCACGGAAATATCAAGAGTATCATTGAAAAATTCGAGAAGAACTTCCATCTTCAGTACAGAGGTAGAGCTAGAGTGGCAGTCCAATGCTACTCCCCCGATGCTCATAAAGCCATCAAAGAAGGTCTCCGAGCCGAAAATGTGCGCTTCCATACCTTCACTAGAAAAGACGAGAAAATGTCTAAAGTTGTGATCAGAGGTCTCCCAGTCCACTTTGAAACCACACTTTCAGATGAACTGAAAGAACTTGGATTTGAAGGAGCAATCATAACAAAACTCATCTCCCCATCAAGAAAGGTCGTACAGTGTCCTCCATTCCTTGTCCAACTTCCCTTAGGATCCGAAATATCGAAATTTCGACAAATTAAGTATATCGGAAACTGCGTTGTGGACATTAGCAGATACAAGGCAAATAAATCCCATGGCACTCAATGTTTTAGATGCCAAAACTTTGGACATGCATCGCGAAATTGCAACCTGCCAGCTCGATGTGTTAAATGCACCGAGGCTCATGAGACCAAGGAATGTCCTAAAAAAGACCGTATTACTCCTGCTCGCTGCTGTAACTGCCAAGAAGAGCATCCAGCCAACTATCCTAAATGCGCTGCGAGAGTCAAATATCTAAATAGGATTAGAGAAAAACACGTTGACACCCGTGCTGTACTCCAGAATACTGCAAAAAAGCTCGTCAGCGAAAGACCTACCCCTGCAGCTAACGGAAAAACATGGGCAAACGTTGTTAGCTCAAAACAACCTGAAGACCAAACAACACATCTTCCTTTACGGCCAGTAGAGCATGATCACATGTCACATGATGATGTGACAAAAGAAATGCTTGATATTCTAAGTATTATTAAAAAAGTTAGGAGTCAGTTTTTACAGTGCCAAACGATGTTAGACAAGGTAGTCCTAATATTAACTCACCTAGGCCAGCATGTCTGAGTCTCATGACTTACGTTTCGTATACTGGAACGCAGATGGCATTAACAAAAAGCAGGATGAGCTTCTGGACTTGGTAAGTGATTTATCGGTGGATGTGGTAGCCATCTCTGAGACAAGGCTAACTGAACGTATTAATCTTAACTTCCCTGGTTACATTTGCTATCGTAACGATAAACACTTTAGTGGCATTGGTCAAGGTGTTGCTTTGCTCGTTAAACTTGACATTGATCACACACTGATTTCTTCTCCAAAAACTAAACACTTAGAAGTCATAGGCATAAAACTTAATATAAGTAATTGTAACTATACTATTTTTTCGATCTACCAATCTCCAAACCTACCATTTTTGACTGTTGATATTGACCTACTGCTAGAGACCGATAGTCGGGTGCTACTCATGGGAGACTTTAACGCCAAACATGAGCATTGGTTCCCTGGCGTTAGAAATACCAATGGAAATCTTCTTTTTAATCACATGCTTAACTGTGATTATACTATTCATTCTCCATCTAGTCCAACCTTAGTTCATTATCGTGAAAATCTCACTCAATCATTACCTGATCTTATTTTAGCCCAGAATATTCATAATATCGACGACCCAAGTATCCAAACAATTCCTGCACTCTCTTCTAATCACTTACCTGTGTTTTTTAGGACAATCGCTAACTTTAAACGTAAAGTGATTAAACGTCACAACCACGCTAAAGCTGATTGGAACCGCTACCGTTCGATCCTTAATGGTTGTATTGACCTTTCTTCCACAGTTTTTAAGTCAATTGAAGAGATTGATGTTGCCATTGAAAATCTTACGTCTAGCATGCTACTTGCTAGGGATGCCGTTGTACCAGTAACTACAGTTTCACATACGCCAAAATCCCTACCCCGCAAAATAAAACGACTGCTTAATTTTAGAAACCGCCTTCGGAGATATGATCAACACGAAACAAATGTTGATACTCGCAAATGCTTACGTACGCAAATAAAGTACCTAAATAAAAATATAAATACAAATATTAAACATCATAATGATAAAATATGGAGCGACAAACTTAAAAAAGTTGAAAATCCTAGGTCTGATTTATGGCGTCTCGCTAAGACCATGAAAGCTACTCCTTCCACCTCCGTAGTTCCGCCTCTTTTGCGTGCTAATGGCTCTAAAACATCTACTCCCAGTGACCAGTGCAATGAACTAGCGTCTGCGTTTTATGACAATATGAACCTAACAAACCACTGGCAAAACGATAAAACTGACACCGAAGTTTCCCAGTCAATACCGCTTCTTGAAAACTTCCAACCTGGAACCCTCCATAATCCTGTTCATCCTAAAGAAATATGGCATCACATTCGTAAACTTAATCTACGTAAAGCCCCAGGTTTAGATAATGTGGTCAACTGTTTATTAAGAAATCTTCCACAAAAAGCTATAGTATTAATTACCAAGATTTTTAACTCCTGCTTAGCCCTAGCTTATTTTCCTTCTGCATGGAAAACAGCAAAGGTAATTGCTATTAAAAAGCCCGGTAAAAACGAGGCCATCCCTTCTAGCTACCGTCCAATCAGTTTTTTTGAAAAAATAATTAATTCTCGTCTACATAAAGCAACAGGCCATAAATTAATCGATGAACAATTTGGGTTTCGAAATGCACATTCCACAGTTCAGCAACTTGCAAGAGTCTCTGAAAATACTGCGCACAAAATGAATTTAAGACAATCAACAGGCATGTTTTTGTTAGATATAGAAAAGGCCTTTGACACCGTCTGGCACAAAGGGCTCATACACAAGCTTGTCTTAAGCCAAGTTCCTATACACTTAGTCAAGATGATCGATTCTTATCTTTCGAGTCGCAGTTTTAACGTGCAAATTGGTGATGTTGCATCCGAATCACGCTCTGTCCCTGCTGGAGTCCCACAGGGATCAATTTTAGGACCATATTTATTCCTCTTGTATTTAAATGATATTCCCAAACAAACAAGAACTAGTTTGGCATGTTTTGCAGATGATACAGCTTGTTTAACATCTTCAATAGATATTGATCTCATAATTGACAGATTGCAACTTGCTATCGATGGTCTATCGGCATATTTTACTAAGTGGAAGCTTAAGTTGAACAGTACTAAAACAGAGGCTATCCTTTTTACTCGTGGGAGGCAAATGCCCATGAGAACTTTGAAAATTGATGGTCACTGCATTCCCTGGAGCAGATCGGTGAAATACCTTGGATTGGTCTTAGATCAAAAATTGAACTGGAACGACCATATCTCAAACCCACGTATCAAAGGAATGAAAGCTTTCAAAGCCTTAACCCCCCTGCTTAATAGGCGTTCTGCTTTGAGCAGTTGTACGAAACTGAATATATACAAAACATTGATCAGGCCGTGTATTACCTATGGATGTCCTGTATGGAGCAATACCTCAATCACTAACCATAATAAATTACAAGTAATTCAAAACAGAGCTCTAAAAATTGCGTATAATACGCCTTTCCGCACGAATTTGTTTAAATTGCATGATAAAACCAAGTTTCCTAGATTATTTGATTTTATTCTAAAACTTGCGAAAAAATTCTTCCTAATCACAAATTACAATCATCCAAATTATTTAATTTCCACTATAGGTAAAACACGACCGCATGAGTCAAATAATCGATATCGATACATTACAAGGCTACCACATCACTACCTGCTAGGCGATGGTGGCCGGTCCGGTGACTGACGTCACGCGCGGATTCATCGCTACCGCTAGGTCCAGGGGCTCGCTCACGCTGCTGTCTTGCTTGTCGTTATCTTGGCACTCGGCGAGCATTGTTAGAAATTAATTTAATGCTACCCCCTACTTTAACAATTAAAGTAATTAGGTAGATTAATTCGTGTTATATGTATTTAGTGGTTATCATTTAATGTTTACTATCTAAAATATGTGTTTTGCTTTTCAGAACTAGCATTTCTTAGCTAGTATTATATATAAATTAATATATATATTTCTTTTTTACATATTTCAATGTTGAGGTCAAAAATGTACACTAACTAAAGTGCACATAATCCTTTGTGTTACGAGTATACACATTTATTAGGTTTTTTTTTTTTTTTTTATTTTAATTCAATGTTCATGTCTTCCGTTAATTAATATACTCATCATTTTCATAAGTTATAGTAGACTAGTATAGTCTGTTAACGTGTTTTTATATTACGTCTGTTTAGCCTAGGATTAATGTACACTGGGTTGTAAACTATCAATAAGCTATATTATATTTGAAATAAAGACCTTTGAAAAACAAAAAAACGATTAGGTAGGTAAAAATCCTTGCAGTCCTTCCTACAAAAAAAAGTTAAATTATCCTTTACATTCGCAGCTTTTATTTACAAAACAATTTTATACACAACAGTTACAACTTGCTACAGTTACCTAGCAACTTACATTTTTCAAATAAGGAAGGGTTTTTTTTTAAATACATTTTTTTTTTTACTGTTCTTATTCTTTTATGTTACGGGTAATGCTAGAAAAATTAGTAAACCTAGGCTTAGCCGGGTAATGTAATACAAAACTTCGGGGGTCGCCTCGCTCCGCTCCGCTTCGCTCGGCGCCCAATGTTTTTTAACAAGTCAACCTAACAAGCTCCTCCTCGCTTCGCTCGTCGTCGTACCTATTTTTTGACTTTTTTCGGTCTTTAACCGACTTCGGGCTTTACCCGTAATATTATTATTATTATAACTTAAACGTGGTTGAAAGGATCACGGTACTTATAACATCCTGTATACATCGTCACGACATGAATCCCCAAAGGGGGTGTCAGAGCTGTTTCTGGGTATGGACTATGAAATGCAAGTCATAATCCACACTACCGTACAACCACATTTTACCGACCGTTATTAGGTTTCAGCGTGATGTGTGATAAACCCCATTGCCGTACTTCGGGGACAAATGAGGCAGTCAGTGCCAAAATGGCCTATCTTTTCCAGACACATGGTTGATGACTTTCAATTTTGTCTGGAAAAAGCTACTTTAGCGCTGACCGCCAAAACTATGGTGGCACATTCAGAAGTATGCAGCTCAAACAAAAATGAGGGGCACATTATGGGATTGGAATCCGCGAACCATAGTTGTTGAAACCCCCATGGTTTCCAAGAAAGGAAGAAGAAAATCCAGGGGGGGCGACAGCGGTGACCTCTTTCAAATATCAACAGGATTTAGAGTTGACAAATAGCAAAACGTACTTTTGTGCAAACAAAAACTTCCGATCGTTCTTGTCTCTCGTTCGTCCGCTGTATGTGTACTTTGATAATATTTTTAACTGTCCCATTCCGTTTCCAGGGGGGCAGCTGCCGCCCCTTGCCCCCCCCCCACCCCTTCCGACACCCATTGTTGAAACCTTCGAACTACTAAACATGCCAACAGTTTAGCTAACTCAGCCCGCGCATTTTTCGCGGACAGGTAGAGGTTTCAGTATGATGATTGGCATTTCTTGATAAAATAATAAGATTTGAAGTAAACAACAGTGAAGTAAACAACCTGACTTACATGTAAATGTTACAAAAACTGAAGGAATTCCCTACGCGAAGTGGAATTTCAATAAAAGCTTTTATCGGTGTTTGTCTTTCGTCAGACTGTAGAACCGCAAAGATAAACTCCAATTTCGAAACGAAAACGATTTGTTTTATTTTTATTACCCTCAATTTAGGTCTCAAATGTACGAGTATGCCTCATTTTCAGTTTGTCATTAAGTATGCAATGATGTAGATATTACTGAGCCACATAAAACCAAGTAAGTATTCATTACATGACACAGATTCCGTCAAAGCAATCGTAATACTTTACCTCTTAGCTCGAATCAAAGGGCAGAGTAATATATTAAAATTAATCAAGCGACAAATTCTGTTCGTTGTTCTGCTTCTTTTTTCCGTGTCGATGACAATGAAAAGTTCTACAACTTGCGCAGTCATTGGTGCAGCCGAATGGACCATCACGTCAATTCAATTCCTCTTCGGGGTCGTCCCGGATGCGGGCGTTGAGAGATCAGCACCTTTAACATGAAGGACCACATCGAACTCAATAGCGCTTGATACAGTGCTCTGTCTCACTCTGTTGATCTACCTTAAGAGGGAAAGACAGTGGTATATCGAGCTGTCAAAGCTCGATATGGTCTACCATGGTACCCTGGCACGCCATGGTCGCCACGTGGCAAAACGCCACATGCGCAAATGTTAGATGTGGCGTTTCCGGAGCCCCATTTGCACAATGTTTCAACCAGAGCAGCGGCCTGCAAATGTACAAACAACATAATCCACAAATGTCTGAAATCTGTTTGTGAATTCCTGGTTGCCCAAGGAAGTTTGTGTCCAGCCTATTTGTGTACCAAAAACAGATAAAAAATAAACTTTCAAAACAACCTGCAATGGGTATTGAACTATTTACGAATTGTGATGTAATTTCAAGTGCGAACGTATCCTTATATAAGCGGTATGTAAGTTTTTGACGATAGGCACTCGGTTTGACAACTGATTTTACGATACAGAATCAGGGACAGGAGGCAGGACCTCATTATGTGGGTTTAAGGAGTTTGATTTAAAAAAGTTATGCGGTATGCGGTCACTACTTTGTAATACATACCAAATTCAACTAGGTAAATTGACTCCGTAGTAGTTTTCAAGTTAAACCTACATAGAAAGGCGACCCGTTGTTGTGACTCCAGAATTTCGTTACCAAAAGTGCCTAAATTCTATTGGTTGAATTTAAGTGCCTTCTCGTAGTCGTGACGCTTTTTGGGCAATACAACACTTTAAGTAAAGGTCGGTTCAAAGGAATGTTATTATCTGAGCACCGTTGCGTGAATTTCCCACTTGTTATGCTCACTCTACTATTGCGGTAAACTGCTCATTAGTAACAAATGTGTGCATAAATTCAGCGGATTACAACATGAAAACGGAAAATACATTAAAAAGGTAACAGTGTTTATACGCGTGGTGGTAAGATCAGTAGCGCGTAAAATTAATTAATTTTGTGCTGTCCAGGGTGACCCATAGCTGAAAGGGATGTTCATGTCTACTTTTACATTTGCATGTTAACTCCACTCTACATGGTCAGAAAATTGTTTTCATTTTTAGGGTTCCGTAACGGAAGGGTTTCGCTCCGCTGTTTGTCTGTCCGTCTGTCACAGGGGTCTACAAATTCAACCGTAATAGGCATGTGGCCTCTATAAGAATAATAAAATAATTACGGTGGGTCTTCATACGAGAAACCTCGAGATAGTTGCATTCTTTAAACGTTATCGGTTTTGGCTCTACTTAAAGAGTTAAGTAAAAAGTAAAAGTTTTACTCTAAAGTAAAACAAAATAATGAGAAAAATTAGGGTTCCATACGCAGACGGTGCTAATATTTTTGTTAGGCGCTGCCTTTTTAGCGGCTTTAGTTTTTGTAGCCTTGATGTTGCTTGGAATCTGTATTGTTGCTATTTACCATAATGTCCTTAGAGTTCCGAACCCGTATTGTGGGGTGGTAGGAAACCCTTTGTGCACGAGTCCGACTCACACTTGGCCAAATTATTATACAGAATGTAATCATGACGTGCTCATTCAATTAAACCACATGCTCTACTGATCATCCTGAACCACTTCGTCATTTTCTATGGAAATTAAAAAAAAAACGCTTTTTATCATTTTTTTTTCTATGGAAGTGGTATAGGATGATCAGTAGAGCATGTGTTTTAATTTAATGAGCACGTCATTATTACAGCCTGTAAAACCACTCAGCGTCCTCAAAAGTTCTTGAAAAATACCTATACCTGCCGTCGACAGCGTGGGCCTGATTAGGTTGAAATAGCTTTTTCGCCAAGAAGTCGGCGCTTTCTTAAAACTTTAATCATCACCTGATTTCTTAAGATGATGATGCAAAGAGAAACGTGTCGCCCAAAACAAAATTCCTTCTATTTTAGGCCGGCTTTGAAATCAGTAAAGATGTTTTTCTAACATAATAGTAAAGTTTTGTTTTCAATATTTTCTTCTTCGACAATATAATATTATGTTGGAATACAATAATTTCTCACAACAGTCTGATTTGATTTTTGGATGACATCTCCAACTCAGATTTTGATAACTAGTTTTTTCAACTCTTGTCCTTGTACTAAGCCATATATAATATCGGTGTAAAAAAGGGTTTGAAATGTACAGGATATACAGAAAAGGGCAAAAGCGTGGATAAATCACTTACTTTCTGAAATACATGTTACTATGGAGAGCCAGATTATCTAGTACTAGCTTTTGTTACGTGTTTTGGTAAAAGGTTTCAATTACCCATAACTTAATTTTAAAAACTAAACCTTAACTCAAACTATTATTAATGTGTCATGAAAGTACAAAATATTGATCCATATCTAGAAAAAGAACTGCTCTCCAAATACATCCATTTCAAGCTTTATATAACTCCAGAACATGTCTCGATAACTATAAAGCTGTTGATTGGAACCCGAATCGCCTGGAGAGCTGCTGTACCGGATATAATAAAAAGTTTACGGTCGTTCAAACGGAAAAGTCACGCGGCGGTTCCGGCAGGAGGCGCTGTTGTCGTCAGTTGTCCCTATTTTGACGGCACATATATAAACTTAATGTAACAACAAAATTGTATCTGCATATTTGTATATACGTATTATTGCAAAACATATTCTTATCAACTTTTGGACCTTATTCTATATCTACATACCATTTTAAAATGTTATTTTGGCTAATTGTACTAAAAGTACATTTGAAACTTATTAATAAAATTACATGTATTTCATATTTCTAGAAGTCTAAAAACTACGACCGCGATGTGATCAAAATGTTGTGAAATTGTGTAAGAAAATCTTATCCATTTAACAGTCCTAAACGTACCGTTTCAACTGTCAAACGAGCTAGTTTGCTTAGCCGTAACATTATATATTTTTGACTTGGCCGAATAGACGTTTGACGTTTAAAATCTTACGTTTTAAGTTGTCAAATGAATTATTGCACCCCTGCGCGTCTACAAGCTATGATCTCGATGACCTTAACGAAATGTTTACAATAATTACAATTCAAAAGGCTCCCTCAAACAATGATATTTATGCATTGGCACCGTTTTGAATGATGTGAACCTGTATTGGCATCCCATAGACATGGTAAAGACGTCAACACAAAGAAGGCCCCTAGCAGAGAATTTAAACTATCCCCTGGCCTCTACACATCAAAATTGGCGTCAATTGAATAGAATATTTTTACCAAAAGTTTTATTCCATTACATGAAGAAAGTATGCTAATGGGCGCTAAGATTGCTTATGATTAGAAATAGGTACGAAAATTATGGTATTTTTGTGTTCCATAATACTATGGTGCATGGTAGGTAGGAACACCTTATGATTAGAAATACGAAAATTATAGTATTTTTGTGTTTATTTCTGGTTCGTATATTCATATTAGAAGGAAAAAGGTTATCAAATTAATGCTCTGTATACTAGCATAATTTTATTTTTAGGTCTATCTTCTATGACTACCATTGATTAACCAAATGATCCCCAACGATATAAGTAAAATCTAATGGCTCTCTAGTAGTAAGTATACTAAGACTATTTTAAGTTGTATTTCTTTACGCAATGATGCCGTGATAGATTAATAATGCCATAAAGCGAAACGGCGATTAAGCGAGTGACATTATAACTACAATTTTGTAACACTTTCTGGCGTCATTATGATCAGGTATTTTATAAAGCTATTCGTTATTTTCCGGGAGTAAATTATACACGACAACTTTTGTTTTATTTACTTAAAAGGACGTTTTCATTGCTAGATATTCATAAGACGTCATAATAATCACGGCACGGCGTTAAAATTGTCTCACATTATTTCCAGCATTAACATTTTTTTCATTTTGATATAAAAATATTGTATTCAGCCCGACAAACCCATCCATAAGAGATCAATCTTTCTTACACTCGAGTAGGCTCTTTCTTCTCAGTAACTTCATTTATCCGGTATTTATGAGACAATTAAGTGCAAATACCAAACGCAAATGGAGCAAATAGAGTACGGATTGCGTGCAGTCTAATGTACATTTTCGCAAACATATTTCTTCTTTTTGTACATACCTTATTTTAAACACATGAAGGACTATTTTTGAGCGTTTTAGTTGCAGGTTTTATGTTGTGAGTCCATATTCTAGATGACGCCATTGTCACGCAATATAGAGATAGAATTCTTATTGCCATCCAAGGCGTGGACGGAAATAGGTCCATGTAAACTCATTAAACGTAATTTAGGGCATGCCTGCGTATGTAATATGTAAATCTGATCTTGTCGCGCTATGTGCGGGAACCTTTAAGTTGGAAAGGGAATATCAAGACGAAAGTGTTTGTGAGAAATGTTGTAGTCACGACTAGAGTAAAGTACATTTTCATGTTATAGTGATAAACATATTTTTGAGCAAGTAATCTTTGTTTTATCTCACTACTAGGAGCTAGTCGGTGTACAAAAAAGTAATACATGCATACAAAAGAAAACATTTTGTTACAAAATGTATCCCTGAGGAGGTTTTTATGAGTGTGGCCTGTCGATAACACAATCAACACTGAACACCCTCTTTTCAGCGACGATTTTAACGTCCCTACGTGATGGGGATATAAAATTATCACCGTCATGAGTCATAATCTCATCGAAAGCTCGACCTGTGCCTCCTTGCATAGTTAAAAAAGTGAGTCCAATCCGTTTTTTAAATATTTATAATTATCACCGTATTTCGGGTACAACTCGACTAACCCCTTATTTAGAGCTCCCGAGTTTATTTTGCAGTGTTTGCCTTCATGGTTAATAAGGTGGTAAGTATACAAATACTATGTGCACCAACTCTAATATACTCATTGGTACCCAATCGACCGGCAGGATTCAAACCAAAGTCCTGCGTTATACTAAGCCACCGCTGTTCATTTTTAGATTTTGTTGTATCTAATGCGCCTAAAATGTATTTAAACCAGTTTAATTTACTTTCAATTACGCTTACGGTACGAGTAGCTTGCTTGTAGCAAAACCTAAAATCTAGATTTTGTTGCTAAATCGGGTTAACGGTCTGTCAGTCAATACATTTCTGTCCAATTAAACTGAACTTACGTACGAAATCTAGATTAAAAAATTAGTGCAAGTCGGCTTAAGTCTTGTACCTTGCAAGAATGTGTTAAATCATAATGCAATTGTTGTTTATCTATCTATAGTTATTTAACGATGCTTGTGAATCACAATATAGTTTCAGACCTTACATCTAGATGGCGCTTCTAATGCCATAAGCAACAATTGCTATCTTTCAGCTTAATATTTCCGTATATTGATAATGTTATAAATATTAAAACAGCTTTTCTATATATTTCGGCCTCTCCATTAGTCGACTCCCTTCCAAAAATTTTTACCTTATTATTTATCTAATAAAATTAACAATGATAATTATTTATGCATTTATCCCGGATATTTGGTCCCCAGTTAAATGAAATAGAAATCAACGCAGGTGAAGCCATGGGCAAAAGCTATAAGTTGGAAAATTCGGTACTCACAATTTTACATTGAGCAAAAGAAAAAGTTTATAAAAATCGACAAAAGGAAAAGTCATTGAAAGTTGTTACATTGTGATAAAAGTTGCCTTTTAATTTTACGATAACTTTGTCCTTGCTTTATTTAAGAAAGAACATTTTTAGGGTTCCGTACCCAAAGGGTAACCAACGGGACCCTATTACTAAGACTCAGCTGTCCGTCCGCCCGTCTGTCACTAGACTGTATCTCAAGAACCGTGATAGTTAGACAGTAGAAATTTTCACAGATGATGTATTGCTGTTGCCGCTATGGCAAAAAATACTAAAACCGGCCAAGTGCGAGTCGGACCCGCGCACTCGCATACAACACACATGATTTTTTTGTCATTTTTATAGATAATGGTACGATAAACCCATCTTGCGCGAGTCCGACTCGCACTAGGCCGGTTTTTTTTATTTATTCAGTTCATTCGTGTTTATATTTCTGCAATGTTGAACTGAAAGCTAAAAGTTTTGATTAACAAAGTGTTTAGCTTAATATTTTATTCCTGTCGGGGTTTGCCGTAAAGTTAGGATAGGTTTTGTACGTTTTACTGAACAAATATACAATTTTTATAACGTCATATAATTACGAGTACTCACCCCTACATTATAGAAGGGAGCAAATTTTTTATTTACGGAGCGAATGATTTTGTATAAAACCCAGTATCTGTGCACCTCGCTGGAATGTGGCGCCTCTCCCGCTTCCCCTGTCACCTCTCCGCGCACTCCCCGGTGCGACAGTACGGTTAGCATCTTCGTTGCCGCTACACGTCCCGATAATTTTGATATTTTCGCTTTATTGTTGTTTTGTTTTTTAATTTTTATTGTTAAGTTTAGACTGTTTACTGTTCAGTTTGGACTGGTTTGGTTGTTATTAAAATTGTTGTAGCTGTTAAACTGAAGTCATGGGAAAAACAATACACAGCGAATCAAGAAATTTAATCTTGAAAGTGCTCAAGTTTTTTGAATCGGAGAAAGCAAACAAACAGTACACCATACCTGTAGACCAAGTGAGAGTGAGAGTGAGGAAGATACAATGTCAGGCATAGAGTCAATAATTTATAGTGACTGAGTTTAATAATAAATGTTTTTGTAATCAAAATTATTGTTTTTTAATAACAAACCCTTCATCAATAATAAATTGATTTGAAAAGGTTAGTACATTTTTTTTACCTCCACATTTCTCGAAAAAACTTTTTTTCTCACCGTACCCAGACCGCCGATATGACGTCACGAGGTCAGGTGCACAGATATTGTGACCGGGTTGTACTGAATAGAATAATATTTAGAACTTCCGGTTGATTATAATGTCATAGAATTACTCACACTTACATAGGGAAGGGATGATTTTTTATTTATTTATGGAGCGTATGATTTTTTTAGGCGAGGGTATTTAGAGAAATCTATCGTGCTGTAACGCTTTTTTACACTTGCCTAGCATGCTCAGGGGAAGCAGGCCGCTCAGAAAACTTGCGGTTTCGGGGTGTTTTCATTTATTATTTTGGAATTAGAGGGATGGATATCATATGAAATTTTTAAGATTATTTTGTCCAAAACCTTTTTGTTTTTCTAAATTCAAATCTTTGTATTTACAAACAAAATATAAAAGAATACTATATTCATCCGGAACAATCCGGGAAAACTCGCCCTAAAAATGTATCTACTGAGTGAACATTGAAATTGAAATTGTATTAAATATCTAGAACTTCCACTTGGCCTGTGACTATGAAACACTGATGGGATAAACAGCCTTTGCAAATGGAATGCAGATTCGCTCGGCATTGCACTAAGGGAGAGTTTTGATTAATTATTATTTTCGTAGTTCCACTTTAATTTTGATCCTGTAATAGCTAATCAACATACTTCAATGTCAATGTTTGATGCTCAAACTAAGGTATTAGAATAGATTGTTTTGATGAAAAAACACTTGTACTTTTCCACAGATAATATTTAATACTACACTACCCAACCGGCTTAACTATATAATTAAAAAGCCCCTGATGATGCTTATATAGTGAAACCGGTTGGGTAGTGTAGTATTAAATATTATCTGTGGTAAAGTACAAGTGTTTTTTCATCACAACAATGTTTGATAAATTCCACCAAGTGCCGACAATCTCAACTATCAACTTCCTATTAGAATAGAATTAAATTGTTTTCAAACTTAAACATATAATTTAAATAAAATAAAATAAAATAAATCTGGAAAACAAAATTGTCAAAGATTTGGCATATAGTATAGCTATTATGCATGCAAGTTAATAGCACCCGATTTTCAGTCTAAGCGAAACAAACATCGGGTTCAAAATAAATTAGCACACAATTTGAAAAATATATGAAATCACTAAAATGTTAAAAACGCCAATAAACTACATTAAATTTAATTATTAAGTTAATCGAACAAAAACAAAAAATTCATTACGAGCTCAAAATCATAAGTCATTAATTACAATCAAATGTATTCTTGACGTAATTATTTTTTTACTTATTTCGGGCTTTCGTTTGTCCATTACCGCAACTGCTGGAAAGCGTCGATATGGCCTAGGATGAAGAGCGCTCGCCCAGAAACTAAGAGAGTAACGGCAGGCGAAGCGATAAACAGTCTTTCCAGGGACTTCCGCAAAAATCTACGGAATAACTGATACTACGTAGTGCCTGTAACAACTACCCCGGTATGGCTATACCCTTGACATGTCACTTGGTGGCATGGTTTTGTTACAGAAGATATATGAATCAGTACGTAAACTTCAAGGAAACGCCCTGAATGACCTATTCTCGTGCAGCAAACCTTAAATTTGGAGTTGAAAAACCTAAAATAATACAAGCTCATTTAACTTTTATCCATCTGCGTTAAAGCATATTTTGCAATGAAAAGTTTAAGGTTATGGCAGCTCTAAATCTAATATTTGCTACACGGGAATAGGTGTCATTCGCGTGCTTTTACACGCCGTCTCGGCCATTGTCGCGGAACGTACAAAAAACCCCCCTAAATATTAACTTCTCATATAACGGTACAAAAATTGAATGCGTCAATACATTTACTCTACTGGGTCTTAAAATAGATTCCAATATCAACTGGAAAATGCACATACAAAAAATTAAAACTAAAATATATGCCTTAAAACAAGTTAAAATAAACACGAACCTTCAAACAGCACTAACTATATACTTACTACGCATATGCTTATGCATGGTTATCTCAAGGTATAGTGCTGTGGGAAAACAGGACAGATGCAAAAGATTCATTTATATTGCAGAAAAAATGTGTACGTATCCTAGCACACATTATTGACTTAGATAGTTGTAGGCTATACTTTAAACAATATAATATATTAACTTTGACATCAATTTATATTATATTTTAGAGATTTGTAAATTTGTAAGAAAATATAAAGACTTTTACAAAAAAATAGGAGATACCAGTATATCAAGCCGCTCAATATGACATAAAAGTAAATTAATATTGCCGCAATCAAAATTAAAATTACATAGCTCACGTCCCTATGTAATGTCAATTAAAGTCTATAGTCACCTGTCCGATGCGGTAAAAAATGAAGAAAAAGACAAAGCGTTTATAAAAAAGCTAAAGCAAATTCTATTAGATAAAACCTACTACACATTAGAAGAATATTTTAAAGATTTTAACTAACGACGGTCTGCCTCAGCCCCTCTTTCTAAATATTGCTGTGCCCCAGCGGGGTCATATGTGAACTGTAAATAATTTTAAGAACTGCTACTGTACATATGGAGGCAATAAACGATTGAATATGAATACGTTAGCGTCGGATGGCAGTCGCAAGCGAAAAATACCGTGGATTTTCCCTACTATTTATATATTTACTGTGGTTTTGTCACGAGAGTAGTGACAGCCACGGCGGCTAATCCATCCATCAGCCTGTTTCGGCCACTGCTGGACATAGGCCTTTCCAGGATTTCGCTACTCTTAGCGGTCCTCTAAACCCTTGCACCAGTGACACCGCTGCCCGTCACCAGTCTGTTTTATATAAGGCCCGGCAATTGGGGATGGATTTACCGCCATCCATCGGTCCCAGGCAATGGTGGGCCGCCTGGTTTAGCCTGAGAGCTGTTCTCTTACTCTCCCCCGAATAACTTCGGGAGGATTTGCGAGTAAGATGGTGGTACCTCAACAGTTGAGCCCGGCATCAGCTCTACCAGCTCTACCATCTAGGCGGCTAAGCCTACCAGTAAATAAGTGCTTTACGTCGTCGTCTCTGCAGACGGGGCCAAGATCCGATAACCTTATGACCTTCAATATTACAGAGACAAAGATTGTTGGCGTACCTTTTTATAATACCATAGAGTAGTTTACACAATGGTATGTTGATTTAAAAGCCATTCAAAATTGTATTACGCCATTATGACGTCATCTGTAAGGCTAAACCGAGCTTTGGCGATAAAACAAAACTCTTTACGTCAGAGATGGCCGTTGTATGGTTTCTGTACAATACAAACCATGCTCCGTGTTTTGTACAGTTACATAACTAAATCTTTTTCCGGAAAGCAAAAACAATATGGATTATTCCACTAGTGACGTCATAATAAACACAAAGAAAAATATCAAAAAATCTACTTAATTGAATATGAGTAAAATCTTTTCAGAGTAAGATATAAAAATGTGCTATAGGGCTATATTTTCAGAAAATAATTTGGCCAATACCACCACATCAGGTGACGTTTACGGAACCCTAAAAATATACATATCAACAATATAGATGCTATAGAAACACTGAGGCGACAAAAAACAAGGTGTACCCAGACTAAAGAGGGTGCTGAATTGTTTGTAAGGCGCTACCATTTTAGCGGTTTATTTTTGGTAGCCTTGATGTTGTGGCATGTATACTGTTATTATCATTTACCGTAATGTTTTTAGGGTTCTGTACTCGTATTGTGTGGTAGTATTTTAATTATTTATTTATATAAGTGTATAATATTGGTTTAATATAGAATCAAATTTTTAAATTAACATTATTTAAAAAAGGGTTTAGGGTTCCGCACCCCTCTTGCGGGTTGGTATGGAACCCTTTGTGTGCGAGTCCGACTTGCACTTGGCCACATTGTGAATTATGAAGAAGTATACAATGCAAATAAATTCCTTAAAACTCATTAGTGTGTGCTCGCCTGGCAGGATTTGAGCCCGGTTCTCGAGACTAAGAGTCCGGCGTCCCTTTGACTGACCTCTGTTTGAATAATCCGTGCTACAGATGAAGAATAATTTGGCCAAGTGTGAGTCGGGCTCGCGCACAAAGGGTTCCGTACCAACCCGCAAAAGCGGTGCAAAACCCTAAAAGCATTATGTTAGACAACAACAATATACATTGCAAAGCAACATCAAGGGTACAAAAAACAAGGCGCTAAAAAGGTAGCACCTGATAAAAAGTTTGGCACCGTCTGCGTTCGGAACCCTAATTTTTATTATTTCTTATTTAATTTAGAGTATGTCCTACAATCTGACTAAATTTAAAACTCGTATGTCTTACGTCTTTATGTAGTATAAAACCAAAACCATTAACGTTTTAATAATGCAACTTTTTCGAGGTTCCTTGTATGGGGACCCTCTTAAATTGTTTTTTTGTGACATTTTATTATTTGTCGTGATATAGGCCATAGTAATACGAGTTTTGTGAAAATTTCAACTTTATACGGTTGAAGCTGTAGACCCCTGTGACTGACGGACAGATAGGCAGAGATACAGACAGACAGTCAGCGGAGGCTTAGTCATAGGGTCCCGTTTGGCACCCTTCGGTTACAGAACCCTAAAAAATAAGATTGACAAATACTTGAAATGATTACCAGCTCTTGTGCGTCATAAACAATCCACACGGGTTTCATCTTCGTCAGTTTCTCAGCAATCTGGACGAAATGAAAATATTTTGAATACACCACGCGCGTATTTTCTTCATGTTTTCATAATGTATCGCTGTTGTTGGAGAGATTTTGTACTTTTCTTGGAATCTCCATTTCACATTAGTTCAGTTCAATCCAACTAGAGTTGCCATCCGTCCGGCTTTGTCCTTTTAGAGGGCGTTCGGAGAGAGACCGGGCGGGCGGCGGTATCGAATACTGTCCAAGTTCAAAATTTTTTGGGCGTTATGCCACTACTCATCCTGCATCATTTTTTTTAGAATGTTTTTTGGTTAATTTCAAGAAGTTTTAATTTTGTTTCCAAAATGGGAAGAAAGCATGTAAGATTTTTTTTCTTGTATTATGAGAGAATATCATTGAGAATATTAATATTGGGGTATCTCTGAGCGATAGAATCCAAAACGAGGAGATCCGTCGGAGATCGAAAGTAACCGACATAGCCTGCAGAATCAGTAAGTTGAAGTGGCAGTGGGCAGGCTATATTTGTCGCTGACATGATGGCCGTTGGGGCCAAAAGACTTTAGAATGGAGACCACGTACAGCAAAGCGTAGTGTAGGCCGACCTCGTGCCCGCTGGACCGACGAACTGAAGGACGTTGCTGGGGGCGGCTGGATTGAGGAGGACGGAGGACTGACATGAGTAGCGAAATTTGGGAAAGGCCTATGTCCAGCAGTGGACGAACACGGGTTGATGGATGGATGGATGGATGAGAGAATAAGACTTTGTTTAACTAAAAAATTATATTGTTGAAACCTGAAGCTGTTTAACGGACGACGCTCTCTATACTCGCCCGTATGTCGGTGCGTTAGGGTTCACGCATTTTTGTTTGGAACTCAATTATTTCCTAAACTAAGGGTGTCCGCGGGTATGATTCTTGGGAAAAGTGGTTCAGTAGGGTCGGTAGAATATGTGGTTTCATTTAATGGTAGTAGTCTATTTACACCCGGTATTATTTGTGATTTGATATTTTTTCGTTCACAAGTATGTCTGTAGCAGACTTATAGGAAACAAACTGGTCAAGTGCGAGTAGGACGTGCCCTGAAGGTTCCGTACATACAGTTTAAAACATAAATGTATTCCACGAGCAGTTATATTTTTATGTAACCAAACTAACTTAAGACTTACGATAAATTAAACTCCTTGTTTGTATCCAAAAGGACTAATTAAGTTGGTCTTATGTTTCTTTTTGAATAATTAAATATCAGTAATTTTCAGATTTGTCCTCTGAGAGGACCCTATAAGTTTTCATGGTGAGTCAATTTGTCTTAAATTGATTACAAAGGGCAATTTCTTAAAGCCTGAAATCTTAACAGCACTATGAGGCCGTAGACTTCTGTACAAGGTATTAGTTCCAACTTGATATCTCTGACAGGGCCCGAGAAAAAGGGTCTTGACAGAAGGACGGATGTTTCCGGTGTTTTCATTTCGAGGTACGGAACTCTAAGAAGTTAGAAAATTACTTATATTTAATGACTGAAGAAGTTGCTGACGACCAACTTAATTGGATCCTTTAGATACCTACATAAATAATTTAACGGATCGTGTCAAGCTAAGTTGGTCGCGCGCGTGTACCTGCTCGTGGAATAAGATTGTGTTGTGTTGTGATTCAACGCTATGTACATAAACCTCAGGGCACGATCGATTCGATTCCTATTCGCAATGAACCTTTTTTTTTTCAAAATAATATATGAAAGTGAGCCCTATTTTCGATCTTATTGCCCTATTGGATAAAAAAGTACCTTTTAATATGTAGTATTTTCTTATTAAACAACCCAAATGAAGATACTAGCAGGGCTCAAAGTTAAGCATCTGAATAAATTAACATTAATACACGGATATTTTCCAAGTAAAAAGATAACAGAAAAGCTCCCGTGTTATTAAAAGTTTCACATTTACCCTAAACAATTTGTATTTTCATAAACTTCGCCTGCAAACGCAAGATAACAATTTTGTTACTCGGAGAGATCAAAGACGAGAAATTCTCTGAAACTTTTATGAATATTGAAATAATTCATAAGTGCAAAAGGAAGCTCACACGAAATTCATAAAAAAGTAAAAAGTAAAGCACTGTCTTCAAATAAAATGGAAGTATCAAGGCTTAAACTCGAATTCGGTTTTTCCTGTGCAAGGCTGTGTTGTTTCTATCCTTTTTTGCCCTGGGAATTCGTGTCTGACTGTCTTGTTCACGCATGGAAAGGCTGCGCGGCTGTAGAACGTATCGTGGAGAAGTGACGACCTTTTGCCGTTATGGGCAGGCCAGGCAGTGCGGTCCGTGCCTTTGTGGGGAGTGGAGCGCTCACATCCAATAATCACTTGTTCGTGCACATTGACAGCCCAAAAAAAAATTACGTAAATATTACAACACTCACGCATCGATTACGACATTATAACTGTAATCAGTCGAGCAACAATCCATCAACCTATACCGAACTGGAACTTAAAGCATGCTGGTGTAAAACAATCGCGTTTTGTTTGAATTGTGCGGTTCCGGTTGGCCCTGGTGATTTTATTTAGTAAAATTGTTTTTCATCCCCCCTCCCGTGGTGTTTACTCAATCCCTGTGTTTTCTTTGTGGTTTTTTTTTGTTTCCCTTGGATTGTTACTGGAGGAAATAGGTAAGAACATTTTCTATTAATTATTTACAAATGATTAACGACAATGTGATTGAATTGAATTAAATTTATGCTTCTCTAAAATTGTTAAGGAGGTCTTGCAAAATGAAATAAATAATTAAATTACCCAGTCTACAGTAACTTATTAAGGAGAGCTGCGAGGGACTTCCTCAATTTCACGGGAATTATATTAAAATATGAAAATGAGTTTTTTCTTGGCGCAACGAAAATCTCGACTGAGCAGATAAACTTTTGTAACGTTGCTTAATGCAAAGAGATTTTTTTACATTTATTATTTTTTATATATATCTTAACGAAGCTTTATTCTTATATAAAAATTATTCAAACAAATAAGCTCTAGTAAAAACAAGTTTAGTTAGAATATATATTTTTTTAATTTGGATTCGTTGTTGACAAGAAGAAGAAAAACAAGCAATAACTTACGTCAGTAAACCCGGCTCTATTTATTTATTTATTCTTTCTCTCACCAAAGAAATTACGTTAAGTTTATGTAAATCACAATGATGTAATGATTATTTTGTTTTGCGTGTTGTAACTAGTATTACAAAAACATCAAGTTGTGAAAATATTTACTACAAACTTGTAAACTAGGTACAATATATATATACATATATATTACAAGTAAGTAACAATAAGTTGCGAAATCACAAATCACCTTGGTGCCTATTAGGAGCGAGTTTGGTAGCAATTAAAGTTGTTTTAGCAATAAATTGTTGTAACTTAATAATATTAATGATATCACTTTGTTCGTTCGTCTTCGAGATCCAGATTTTTAGTGAATATTTATAATTGTAACCTTGTTATGTCATTGACGGAAAGAGAAAAAAATCCCCTGTACGAGTATTATCAGTCCTATTTAATCAATATTTATTTATTTTATTTTTTATTTTTTATTTATTTTATAAGAAACAAAACGTCTTAAACTTAAGATGATAAACTTAAATATTAAACAAAAGGACTACATGTTTCATAAATGGTACAACAAAAGGATATTTTAGTGATTTGACCGCTAGGCTTCAGGAGTTTACAAAAATAAATGCATACTCAACACACTGACATGAAAAGAAAAATGACTGAAATTTAGAAAAAACAATGATGTTTAGAATAACAAATAACTTAGATACATGAAGGTGTTGACTAAGGTAATTATTATTATTATTTATAATAGCAGGTCCTTACAGATAATAAACAGTGAAGACAAAATTCTAACAAAAACACACCTATAGAAGGAATTCAAACACGTTCTTATTTTTATTTATATTAAGAGCTAACATTGGTTCGTAGCACTACTAAAACCTGTTTTTGGAAACAAAGAGATGACATTTCTATGGTAGGTATGCATTAGAAAAGAATTTCACGGAGCAGATTTTTAAATTGATACAAACTGGATGAAAACATGTCTGTGGATTCTAGTTTATCATTATAAAGTTTAGAAACTCGTCTTAAATACGTGTTGCTAGCGTAGTTGGTTCGACATAAAGAATTAAACAATAGGTAACGAGAACGTGAAGAGGGTCTGCGCAAATAGAAAAATACTTTTTCTAGTAAAGTAGGTGAGTCAATTTTCCCGTTGATAATTTTAAACAAAAACAAAGCATCCAAATATTGACGGCGCTTAGCAAGAGAAGGTATTTGATGACGGGTAGCTGATTCAGCATAATCCTCAAAGTAGTTACCAGTTCGATAGTCTAAGGATTTTAAAAACTTATTTTGTATTTTTTCTATACGATCGATGTGGACAACGTATTGAGGATTCCACACAATACAACAGTGTTCTAAGAGACTGCGGACAAATGCAAAATAGAGTATTTTATAGGTATCTGACCGTTTAAAGGGCTTACCCAGACGCAAAATCAATCCCAATTTTTTATATGCCTTATTTATTATTTTATCAATATGAAGATTAAAATGAAGTTTACTATCTAAAGTTACACCTAGGTCTCTAATCTCACTTACCCGCTGCAAAATATTACCCGATAAATTATAATTAAAGTTAAGTGGATTAAGCTTTCTACTAAAAGAAATGGTGTAGCATTTATTAAAATTTAGAATAAGTTGATTTTGATTACAATAGTCAACAAAATTACTAAGATCATTTTGAAGGTTTTCACTATCTTTAATACAGCGAATTACACTGTAAATTTTAGTGTCATCTGCGTACAGCAGATGGTTATTAGCACTGAAAACTTTGTCTGAAATATCATTAACATAGATAGTGAAAAGGCAAGGGCCCAAATGTGAACCTTGTGGAACACCAGAAGGCACGCGTAAAAATGTTGATGTATACCCCTTAAGAGCAACAGCCTGGCTGCGGTTACTGATATAGGATTTAATCCACCTAAGAAGATCGCCGTGTATACCGAACTCATACAATTTACAAATTAATAGTTTATGAGAAATTTTATCAAATGCTTTAGAGAAATCGGTATACACGGCATCCACCTGATATCCATCATCCATACCATTCAAAATGAAATCAGTAAAGGTAACAAGGTTTGTGTCAACACTCCTACCTTTGATAAAACCATGTTGTTTACCTGATATATGTTGCTTGACCATTTGATTTAACTCAAGCGTAACAATTTTTTCGAAAACTTTACCAATCAAAGATAGCTTTGAAATAGGTCTATAATTAGGAACTTCATTTGCGTCGCCACCCTTAAAGATTGGTGTTATATATGCTTGTTTCCAGACATCTGGAAAACATCCCTCTTTTAGAGACTTGTTAAAAATTAAAGCAAGGGGTTTAGCCATTTCTTTTGCGCATTTAGAAATAATGAGTGGATGAATGCCATCAGGACCAGCACTTTTTGTTGTATCAAGTTTTTGAAGATGTTTAAGAACTATTGTTTCATTCATGTTAATGGAAGTAACATCAACAGATGAAGATGATGCACAGCCAGGAATATTCGGTAACGTACCGTCGCTTGTAATAAAAACTGAACCAAAATATTCATTAAATAATTCACAAATGGATTCTCCATTATTACTAATTTTACCGTTATATGACATAATATCCGGGATCCCATTAGATGATGATTTTGACTTAATGAAATTCCAAAAATATTTTGGTGATTTACTTATATTATTTTCGGCATAACTAATATACAAGTCATAGCATTCTTTTTCCATTTTACTTTGTCGAGCTCTTAAACATTTGAATTCTAAATAGTCAAGAGGATTGCTATAAGATTTCCACCTTTTATGAATTTTTCTTTTTTCTTTAGTTAACTTAATGAGTGCAATGGAAAACCAGGGTGGATAGCGATGGCATGAATAAATTTTACGCCTAGGCACATGTTCTTTAATAAGATCATTTAAAATTGAATAAAAAACAGAGACAGATTCATCAGTGGACAGATTTTCTAATGAACTCCAATCAAATGAACTCAAACCGGCAGAAATACCGGCGAAATTTGCTTTATTGAAAATATAATTGTTAGTACATTTCGGCTTTAGAAGTTTCTGCAAAGATTGTCCGAGATGAAGGTCTATATCAAGAGATACGTGGTTCAAGTCTTCACCGGTAAGGGGCAACTCGCATGGTGAGACTGTGCAATTACTGTTTGAAAATATTAAATCAAGGATCCGAGCATTTATATTTAAACACCAGTTATATTGTTTAAAATCCGAAAATGACATAAAGTTAGAAATTACAGTTGCAATTTTATCATTATTGGTTGACAAAGATAAGTGTTTTGAACCGTCACATTGTGTATTCCATGACGCATAGGTTGAATTATAATCGCCTGCCAGGAAAAATAAATCGTCGGGATGACTCGATATATTTTTGCAAGCGTTATCAAAAAATCGTGACAAACATTCGAGGTGCATTGTTTCATTTTTACTTGTTTTATTATAAGATAGTGGTATTAGTGAAAGTTTGATGTATTTAAATAAAATATTTTGTATTCATTCCTCTACGTTCATATGTATGTCTAGATCTTCATACAAACTGTGTTCTTTTATCCCCAGATGTAGACTGGAAGAAATCTCTTCTCAGAGATAAACTTACTCTTGTACTGTTAAATTGTTTTTTATAAGTTTGTAAATATTCAGTTTATGTGTGTACAAGAGATAATAAGAATGTATATCTAATATTATGAATACATATATTATCTATTTTTAGGATTCCGTTAAAACCGAAACTAAACTTCGCTGTCTGTCTATACACGAGGCGGTAGTAGTGAATGGCTCTAAGAAATTGGGTTAGAATAGAATAGAATAGAATAGAATATCCATTTATTTATCTACCACAACACAATAAATTATAAAAACAAATTATAAAGTCAAACACAAGGAAATAACATAAAAGAATAAAACAATGTGACTAAAGCTAAATGAAATCATGTGTCGAAGCAGACAAAAAGGCTAGAACTCAGCATATGCTGTAGTCTTACAGAGTAAGACCGACAGCGCTGATTTTCAGTCCGAGCCCGCGTAGGTAACGCACGAACAAACAAAACAGCGCGAGTATTCTTGCACATTTTGAAAATAATAATTACGAATGGCAGAATAAATATGATATACATATACGAGTACATAATGTAGGTGCTAATATTTGTAAATAAATAAATTCAATTAATAGGTAAGCTCTAAATAAATGTCAGAAACTCGTTGGTCAAAAATTATTAAAATGGCGATGAAGCGTCTAGTTTTAGGCAGGAGAAGACATTTGTAAGTCAAGGAGATACTTTTTTAGTTTAATTTTAAAAGTATACTTACACTTAAGGTCACGTAGCGGTGGTGGAATGTTATTCCAACATTTTGACGCCATGTACCTAAAACTACCCCTAAATGCAGTGGTTTTGTGCTTTGGAAACAATATACGATTCATCCTGGTGCTGTATCTGCTAACAGTAGATGACCACGTAAATTTGTCATGTAAATATTTGGGAGAACCAGTTTTTACTACACCAAACAGTAAAGCAGCGAGATGCAGCTCACGACGACCCTCTACCCTTAAAATATTCGCGGCATTGATATAAGGTGTGACGTGTAAGGTTACGTAGATTGGTACCTATCTCGGAAGAGTTATTACAGGACTCATAGTTTTAAGACGTGTCACCTAGTGCTAGGACTCCAGATAAGATCGATGACGTCACTATAAAAATATAAAAGACGGTACTCGAACACCGTACTATGGTATATTTTGGATATAAGTTGTACATATAACTAATTATTTACGTCACTATTTGACATTTGAATTAAATACCGCAAGTATTATAATCTTTACGAAACAAACTAATTAATACATAATTTCCAAATGTGCTATAGCATGTTACTCAGAAGCTGTCTTTCTTAATAAATGAGGTGTTAAATGGGGCGTGTTTTCAAGCAGATTGACGGACCGCGTACATTACACTTCGGTTTTTTTATGGTTTCAATCAAAAACGTATCCAATTGATTGCTTACATTATTCAAATTCTTCCGTTCCAATTCACTCCAAAGAGGTTACATCAAAAACCTTTACCTCCTCAAGAATTCTGTGAGATCGATCGACCACACCTCCGTTCAAGAGGAAAACCATCCAAACGCAATGGGGCTGAATCCATTACGTCCATCTACTGGTTACACTTTACTAATACAGGATCGAGAACAATAGGTCCTGTCAATTTCTGCGTATTTATCTGCTGGTAGGTAATTTCACTAATTAGTTTACGAAACAGGTTTTGTTTTGCCTCTGCATTTATAAGACCACTACGAAATAGTGTATTGTGGCTTCTTCAAAGAGTTTTACTAGACTATTACATCATTAAGTAGACGCTGTACCACTAGTTACTTCTAGAATCTAGGTAACATAAAAATCATTGAGTGGAAATGTTTTTTATTGCATGCATGATGGAATTATTGAAAGAAGTTATTACGAACTGCTTAAAATAGAACGGAGCAGCGACCTGAATAAAAACAGAGCAATTGCTGCTTGGTTCTGTGAAACATTTCCAATAACAATTTTCCAAGATTCCAGGAAGTGTCTATTGATATATCATCTTACACTCGGAGCTCAGTAACTGTGAAAGTAAATTCTATACAATATGCCATTGACATACCAAACCATGGATCTATTATAAAATTTACCAAAAAAGTGTCCTTAGTGAAGTGTCAAAATATTAAGAAACAAAACATTTTGATTTGAATCATATGTCATTGCTGCACGGTTTAATTTTGATTGATTGTGATTAACACCCTTTTTTAATTTTCAATGGTTTTGGATCTCTTTTGGTTCGGACACTTTTGAGCACAGACCCGATGTCCACTTGGTAGTACGTCAATGCAATATGCAGAATAATATCCAACAACTTCCGTGTTATAAAATGGAAAAATGGTAGTCTCATCTGGAATAAAAATTGGTAATAATATTCAATGAAATAATGGACACCCTAGGGAAGCTTCGGTACTCATTCCATATCCGAGATGAAGTCCGTAAACGTACTCGGTAAAGAAAAAGAAATAACAAGAAAATTTTTACTATTTAAACTTGCGCGAGTTGATGTTATACCAAATTATTATTACACTCACGTATTATTATTGTTGACTATATACCAACTTGTGCCACGAATAGTTGGCTTATAGTCAACAAATAGTACGTGGTGTAAAAACTGTGTTTTAAAAAATAATTACGAAAAATTTTTTCACAGAATGTAGTGACAAAAAATAACATTTCCAAGTAGGTAAACGTGCAATGACGGAACCTGCTTACTGCATACAACTTAGTTACTCGTGACAGACTTTTTGTGTTGGTTGGTTCCAACTTGCGTCATGACACATTTGCAGTCGAATTGCCAAGACTTCCCAAACCTTGCTATTTGTTAGTCACGAGTGAAAACTTCATCCATTCAGAATTCAGATAATGAGGCCACGCGGAGAGAAGCCTTGGTGAAGATCAGTTGGCTTAGGAGAATTCTTCATGCGTGTGACTCATTGATTCAGAGATCCGTCGGCCACCTGCCAGCATCAGCCTTCGTTAGGCTGTGGATTATCCGGGGCTGTGACGCTTGTCTTCCACCCAGGATGTAAGAAGACTAGTTAGAGCTTTCGTAAATGGGAAAAAGGATGGTAATTGCTTGGTCCATATGTCATATTACTGTGGAACACTTGTACCCTTAATGGTGTCAAATTAACCTCACTCAGCTCTTATTAGGACACGACTATTTTGACAGGATTCCTTTTTTAAGGAGGATCTCGGTTCAAAATGCACATCATAATATTGTTTTACTTACTTTTGAATAAAAAGTTTGCTATGAATGCATTTTATAGCAATTCGCGCAAACTGCTTGTTAATAGTTAATAGGTGATCATCACATGAAAATTATTCAATTTTATGTTTTAAATTTTAGCTGCATTACATTACAACTATAAACGCGTTTTTAAGTTTGTTAATGTAATGCAAACAAAATGTAATACATTAAAATACGTATTTCGTGAAAACTTTTTTATCAATAAATTACTCGTATTTCCGCCAGTTGCTTTAAAATACATTTATTGCATACTTTTTATTCAAAAGTAAGGAAAACAATATCATGATGTGCATTTTGTACCGAGGTAAAAAGTTGCCCCCTTAAAGAAACTGTATGATTTATCTACAAATAGTTTACACAGGTTGAAAATTAACCTCCTCTTATATGTTCGAAACAAAAAATACTTGTTTTGTTACTTTTGTCATGATCTATAATTTAAAAAAAGATATCTATCGTCAAAAGGAGCACTAAAGACGCTCTATGAAGCCGAAGCTACACAGCCTTATGTGCATTATTACCCGCCGGAAATATGTACGGTCTATTGTCAGTCACTTGTTTCGTCGCGTAGGCTGGCCATTTATTGAAAATTTTGGGAATAAAAACAAATATAAAAAGAAAAGACTTTTTTTTCACTTTTGTGTTCTATTAGTGATTCTGATTCATAGACTTCAATAAAGCTAGAGGGTTAATTTTCAACCTGTATTTATTTATAGTCCGGTAAACTAACTCAAATAAAATCAAGGAGACCATATCAAATCAAAGTAAAGAGAATTTTAAATAATTTGGATTCAGTTCCAAAAAATTGTCGTCTGCTATAAGTACCAATCAGCAGCGTAACGCCAAAAGTTATGATGCAAAATTTAAATCTCGTTCATTATAATACGGTCACGTTACGGTGGGTTTGAAGGTCACCTGCTTCTGCACCAGTTACTCAGCAACGCAGGTTCTGACAGTTACGCAACGCAACCTCGTTGACTTCCCATAAAGTTGCCACCCTGGGGAATTTTACGTACATTGTGGGGTTTCACTTATTGTACCCTTGGAAAATTATGCGTTGCGTTGTGTTTTTGGAATGTTAATTTTTGGAATCTGATCTAATATACATAAATAATTTGTCCAAGTGCGAGTCGAGCTCGCGTACAAAGGGTTCTGTACCACCTAACAATACGAGTGAGAAACCATAAAACATGATAAATAACAATAATATAGACGCCATAGCAACATCAAGGTGTCAAAAAAAGCCGCTAAAATTATAGCGCTTATCAAATAATTCAGCATACTTTGAGTACGGAACCCTAGTTTTTATTATTTCTTCTTTTACTTTAGTTAGAGTAAGTATAATAATCTGACCAAATTTGAAACTTATTAATTATTTTTATTTAATACACTTGTGTTTATTACCGTATTTAAGAGCTGAAACAATTAACCATGAAAAAATGCGTTTTCAATTGCTTTTCATATATATTTTTTTATTATTTGTGGTAGTAAGCGCCATAGTTATACGTATTATGTGAAAATATCAACTGGCTACCTATTACAGCTGAAGCGTAGTCCCCTGTGACAGACGGACGGACAGACAGACAGACAGACGGACAGCGGAGGCTTAGTAATACGGTCCCATTTGGTACCCTACGGTTACTAATATTTGGAGACACAATTAATCATGAACAAATACAAGTATTTAATTAATTTTCAGTTAGTCTAGTTGATTTAAAATTGTAAATGAATTGTTACAGATATGTAATACTAATAAAATTCCTTTCTCACAAGTTCCACTATATTTATTTACTGAACAGTGACTAGTTTCATCGACATCGTCAAGCTAATACCCAAATTAGCGAAAAATTGCTAAGCCCGACACGGTTTCTTAACTATACAAACCTAGTAGTAATTCATAAAATAAAATTGTAGTCAAACTTATGCAAGAAGACTTTTATTAGTGTTAGAATGAAGTTCCATCAGGGAATCACACCTTACTGTATAAGTAAATGTCATACTTATTTTTGTCAATTTTTGCTGTATTTCTTTTTCATGTCTCTACGTTGCTTCTCTTCTAAATGTTTTCAATGCTTTTCTTAATTGCTGAGGTCGCAAAAATAGGGAACTGCGTAGATTCTTAACCAGAAACCATTAAACGGCAACCCTGCCTCTAAATTAACCCGACCATTATGCAGCCAGCCGCCTTTGCTGGCTTGGCTTGCCAATATCGTTTGACTAGGTTTAAATTAGATTTACAGCGACGGGGGCCAGAAGATAGTTACTTGATATTAAATTATACTTCATCGCTCGCTCGTCTGGAAAGTTGATTGCTTTCTAGAATTAAATGAACCTCTGACATGGTAAATATATTTTTTGTTTGCGTTCGCTAACTTGCTTTGCTCAGAGTTCGATTAATCTATGGCCTTTGACATTTCAATATTATATTCTCTTTGAATTTAGTTTTAATTTAGACTTCTAATATTTTTGTTTATTTTGTATTAAAATTTTATGAAATGTGCAGTATTTATTATTTTACTACAGTTTTCGTTATGTATGTTTATTTTATAATATTCTGAATTTGAATTCAAATTAACTTTCAATTTTACAACAAATTTACTTAATAAGGTGGTAGAGCTGATACCGAGCTCGACTGCGGAAGTACCACCATCTTACTCGCAAATACTCCCGAAGTTATTCAGGGTAGAGTAAGAGAACAGCTCTCAGGCAAAATCAGGCGACCCACCATTGCCTGGGCCCGACGGATGGCGGTATATCCATCCCCAATTGCCGGGCCTTATATAAAACAGACTAGTGACGGGTAGCGGCGTCACTAGTGCAAAGGTTTCGCCGCCGCGCTAACAACCCGCCTGCCCAGCGTGTGTGAGTATGGGCATTTCTTCCAGGAGGACCGCCAAGAGTGGTGTAATCCTGGAAAGGCCTATGTCCAGCAGTGGACGAAACAGGCTGATGGATGGATGGGATTTTTCTGACCACAGGAATTCGACATGAATTCTATTTTAGCGACATTTGACCCCAAACTTTACTTAACTTTATCTAATAACAAAGAAAAAACTGTATTTCAAACACACATACTACAATACTGTTTAACATAACATTGGATTTTGCTTGATTAGAATGTTTGTTAAGTCTGTCAAGCATGTTTAAATCTACCCACAAGTCGTTATATGTCAGTTCTTGGACATACATCTCGCAATGTAAACAACATTCAGATAAGTTTTAATTTAACGCCCTTGATAATTATAGTGAAACCGGTTGGCATAGTAGGATTTAATAGTAAAGTCGTAGAAAAACACGAGTGTTTTTTTCATAGCCATGTTAGATTAATAGTTTTTGGAACGAAAAACGAAAATATAAGCTAAAAAAAGTCTGTAAATACTAAATTTACTTTAAGCAAAAACTGTTTCTTCTAAAATAATTATATCAGCTTAAAACAACTGAGTTTGCCGTAGCCGAGTTTCTAAAAACCATAACTAGTATTTGTGATATTTCCAGATACTGGTCAATTAAAGCATATGAAAATAGTTTTTACAATGTATGATTTTTAAACGAACGAAATTTCGTTTTTCTAACAAAAGGATGAACATGTCAACCGCTAGAGATCCGTCACGTTTATCTTCCTTTGTAAATTAAATTGAGTTTTCTTTTTTGAGCTACAAAACCTGACTGCAAAACAGGGACAAACTGTCGTCCCCTTGTTGAAAAATAAAACATCAATCTTTGAATATGTGTACATAAGTTAAGGACATATTACAGGGCGTGTAGCTTTGGGCACTATTTGCCAAGTTACTACGCAATGTCAATTATGCTTTTCTATAGCCAGCTAGTTAGTATTTTCACATAGAGTTACGCTGATGGGAGCAAGCACTACTTAAATATTACTTAAGCTAGCGCATGTCAAGGATGAGTAACGGGTAAGCGCCTTATTCAGAAGTGCCTTATTGTATTCTTGATATAGCATTAGAAGATAATTATCATTACCGCTACTCGTGAGTATACTAGCCCTTTCCTGCGGCTCCGCCCGCATTTCTTCAATCTCTGCCCCGTTTTCGGCTTGGGCATCATTTTATAAACATCCCTCATAGCCTAGATGTTGACCAGATGATACGATGATACTAAAAATATTTCATCCAAATCCGTTGAGTGGTTCTCGAATTAAAACGGAACATACATACAGACAGACACACAAAAATTCAATGGTGGCTTCAGTACAAAACTAATAACAATTCTATCAAAAATTTTGAAAAAAAAAAATTTAATGTACAGACACGACTTTTTTACCACTTTATTATTAGTATAGAAGATATGAGATAAATTGTTTTCAGCAAAGCTAACATGGACAAAGATTTATCTCTCGAAGAAACGTTTGAAATGCAGGTAAGCTTTATCACGTGATCATCGTCTCGATAAAACGACTTGTCTTGCTAGTCTAGCACAGCAAACCTTAACGAGCTCGATAGCGCTTGATACAGTGTTCTGTCTCACTCCGTTGATCTACCTAAACAGGGACAGACAGTGTATATCGAACAGTCAAAGCTCGATATGGTCTACTATGCTAGGTACCCAAACGTTTCTTCGAGAGGCAAAATTTATCTATTTGTGGCATCTATTCTATAGCTATACAGAACGATGTTGTGCTCCAACAAGGAAATTCATCAAATAATTATTATTTGTCTGGGGAGCCTTATCAAACATATGAATGAAAGCATTGGTGCTCCTGAAACCGCTCAGGATATTGGGAAAATCAAGGGTACTCATATTTGTGACTTCGAATAATAATGTTGACTGTGTTTCGTAATAATGGTACTGAACTATTCAAATACGGTGGGTAAAGCTCTAACTACTGTATTATATTATAATTTATAATATAACCACACTTAAACTGATTTTGAAGGCTAACTGAATTAAATTGACAGCACTCTTTATCGTGAAATAGATTTTATTACGCTCGCATAGAGACAATTTTACAGGGAATAAATCAATGTACAGCCAGGAACACAGATCCGTCCGGTCTATAATGCCTGAATGCAGTTTCAGGTGTGACTAAGAATCTTGCCATTGCAATCTTAACCCGATGCACTAGGATGCATTTCACTCAAAATGCACTTGAATTTTTTCACTACAAACGGTGGTTGCGAGCCTCCGGGCTTGCTCCTGGATAAGTTCTAGACATAAATCTCTGCAAAAGACTTGCAGGTGTTGCACAAAAGTAAGAAAATCACAGTTGCATAGCCCATGAAGCCCACGGCGCAAAACTTAGACTTCTAGTAACGTAACGTCGATCCTAGGCTAGCTAGGCTTTCTTAATCTAGAAACGTTCGTGACGAATGTAGAGATCATGTCACGTTTTTTTTTGTATGTGTATATGTGTGTGTGTTTGTGTGTGTGTGTGTGTGTGTGTGTGTCTAGTTAGTGTACGAACATTTTATGAACATTTTATTTATTTACATTATAAAGCTGTGTGTCATCCGTCACCGTCTTGCCCGCCGGACTCTCAGACGGCGAAAGCAGCAGCAAATATGTTAGCGAAAAGCGTTTTCATACTTTAGTTTTGTTTTGTGGCCGTAGCAACGAAATTAACCCAAATACTTTATCTTGGGTTTTTCATAATAACTCCACGGGTGTGTTAGCACCTCATTTATCGATTCACAAAGTGCTTTTCCTCGTTATAAACGACCCGTCGTCAAATGAAACGATCGATAAAAGTCGCCTGAATATATGTGGCAAATACATGCAATGTCGTAACGGGGAATTCCAGTGAATTTCAGCCAAGGTTGCGGCAAGTACCTTGGGCGTGGAATCACATAAACAAAAATTATGTGCGGCGCGCCCGAAGTGTCGCTACGCTAAGTGTCTTAATAGGAAACCCCAGTAAATTTCAGCGGAATGTGGGCGTGTAATGATATAATTAGAAATTATGACTGCGACACTGCGGCGCCCGTAGGCGAGTTTACGGGCGCCTCGCAGGCGAGCACCCGCTGTGTAACGTTCGACTGCACTTTCGTATGTTGCGACGTATTCGCTGATGGGCTCCAAGCCGCTGTCGATAAGCCTGAGTAAAATACATGATTTTTTCTTCAAAGATAGCACAGTCGCCGCACCTGATTCCATTGTGTGACCGGGAGCTCCATGCAGCGTTGGAGAGTCACCTGCACCGCGGTTTTATCGGTAGCTCGATGGTGCGACGACTCCGACACGAAGTCTTTTAAGATTATATGTAACGTAACGTCGTTCGTAAGCTCACCTGCTCGTAGACCTTTGCTACAGACATTCCTTAATCTTGAAACGTTCGTGACGAATGTAGAGATCATACCACGTTTGTATGTGTATATGTGTGTGTATGTATATAGTTATCGTACACGTACACGTATGTTGCATAGGTAAGATAGTATGACGTGAACATGTCTTTACTACGTTTACTACGACCGTCGTCATGTAGCAGTCAGCATGTCAGCAATGATAGTATAACGTTAGGGTGCCGGAGCAGCAAGCGCAAGTACGAACGTCTGATATATGCACTCTGTATCAATGCGCCGCAACGCTCGAGACACATCGATGGTGTAATGTTGCATAAACATTATTTACATTATGAAAGCTGTGTGTTATCCGTCACCGTTCTGCTCGGACCCTCGGACGGCGAGATGTTTCGCTATGTTAGCGAAAAGCGTTGTCAAACTTTACTTTTGTGTAGCAACCAAATAATCCCAAATACCTTATCTTCGGTTTTATAAAAACTAGCACGGGTTCGTTGCTACGTCATTTCGTGATTCCCGAAGTATTTTTCCTTGTTAGCCAAACGATTAAACCCATAGGTATAGGTCAAATAATTATTTGACTTATCGACCCGTTGTAATGAGGATAACGATCACTAAAAGGTATGTCGCTAGGCATGACCATGTGTGGCAAGGCCGAATGATGTCATTGGGAATTCACCTGAATTTCAGCCAAGGTTGCGTCTATCGTGTAGTTAATTAAACATTCTCGCCGCGCCCCGTTGCTATATGCGCACCTTTGAAAACAAAATCACGGCAGGACTTTTGTATGTTGCGACGTGTTCGCTGATGGGCGCCAAGCCGCTGTCGATAAGCCTGAGTAAAATACATGGTTTTTTCTTCAAAGATAGCGCACTCGTTGCACCTCGTTCCGTTGCGTTACCGAGATCTCCATGCAGCCTTGGATAGTCACGTGCAGAGCGGTCTTATCGGTAGCTCGGTGGTACGTACGGCCAAGACGGAGTTACACCTGGTCGGCGTGCAAGTTAATCTTGTACGGAGTTTGAAAAAGTTAGCATGTCAAAACGTATGCACTTTGTATTAGCTACATTAGGTACAAACCCAACTTTAGTTTAAAAACAAACGGTATGATAACATTTATTTAGTTATGGCATAAAAATATGGTGAAATTTCCGTTGACGTCAGGGTTTCAGCCAAACCACAGAAATAGTTGCCTATTATTACAATGGTATCGGCATTATTTCTGATGGGTGACGCAAAAGTATAAACCGCTCGCGATTTAACCACAATTATTTATTAATTTTATTTCAGGATTAATGCCTGAATGCCTAATCAATTTTCCTTACATTGCGTCATTGGATCGTTCATTTTGCGGCCGCTGATATCAGCAGGCTACTATATAAGGCCCAAATCTTCCTTGATATTCATAAACCCACCGACAGCCACTGAGTGAACAAGTTCGCCCACAGGAATACTGTGACCCGTGACTCGTGACCCTCCGTGCTCTATGTAAGTATTGAATATTTAAATTATTTATTTTGTGCATTTTTATACTTCTCCTGTGCCTTCTTTCCAGGGATAAAGCGCCTGTTTTATGACTGAATTCAATATTTTATTTCTTTTCATTCGCAGCTATTGAATCAAAATGCTGCCAAACAGTCTGCTGGTGCTGATGGCGGTGTGCATGCTGGTCACGGCGAGGCCTGAATCAAAGCTGGAGCTGCCCAACCATCAAAAAGCTGTGAGTATCGAATTTCTACAAACTCCTATCAACGACCCATTCAAGTTTCTTATTACCGTTGCAACTACTAAGCAAAGAGTTTGTCCTATGCCCCGACTCTCAGTACGTCTTGTAAGCTTCAACGAAATTAATGTTAATTTTTCTATTTACAGATGACCGATCCCACCAGGTCCCGCCGGAGTGCCGAAGGACCACCAGAGTCGCACGTCGTCAAGAAGTCCGGGGTGCTGGGGACCCGCATCGGATGGCGTGAGGGCCCAGACCCCAACACATACTGGGAAGTTTAGGGGAACAATACGCTTATTTGTTTTTTTATACTTTTTAAAATAAAAGTTATTGTACAATATTTCCTGGTATTATTGACGTAGATAAGCTGACGCGACACCGCGTCCAGTAGGTATCCCAACTGTTGTATATACCTGGCTGCGAGCTTAGGTTACCATCGGTCTGCTAGGCTACATGCACATGTAATGTGCATCGGACCGATGTGCAGATATAGACGTCACGCTGCAACTTGTGCAACAGATACTGCACTCTAATAGGTCGAGCATAACGGCTTGGGAGTTAGCACCATTGCATGATAGAACTGTGTCTCCTGAGTTCAAAAATACCACTCCCCGCTCCCCCCGACCCTTAACTTTGGAGTTATAGGCCGTACGGACTTGTGTCATTGGGTGTAAGTACTGTCACTTTATTTTATTAAATTTAAGTTGCTCAACTTAAGTATATTTTGTATTTCCGGTATTATATAATTTTTAATCATATTCTATAGTTTTTTTAAAGATAAATAATAATTTTTACATGTAAAACGTGTGCTTTATACATATACCTATTTAACATAATGAACTATTTGAATTAGTTTCAAAATCAACTACAATGTCCACTGAAAGTTTGTCAAAAGAGGAAATAAAGTACTCTTAATTTTTTAAACCTTACCTAATACTGTACGAGGTTAAATTTCTAAACCGGATGTTCCACGTCTTAAGCCTAGTATTTTATATTACCTCATAAAGTGATTAAGATATCTACCCTTACTTAGTTAAGTAGTTCCTGCACTAAGTGAATAAAGTTCCAGTGTTGAACATTTTCTTAGTGCAATCCACTTAGTGGAGTAAAGTTTAGCCCGTCCGCGGTGCACCTACCTCGTGTAGTGAGGGAGCTACTAACACAACTTTAAAAATATTTTCTCCCAAGGACTTGTTTCCATAGCTGTAATTGCAAATAAAAATCATTCCACAAGAAAAATAAAATCCTGAAATTATGAGTAGCATTTCCTAAAGTAAAAACAAATGTAAGGCATTTAATTTAATTTAATGTATTATTAAACAAATTAATTGAAAAAATAAATATTCTTAATAATAATTAAATTTAAAAAGATCATATTTTGAAATACAATACAAATATTTAATTATAGTATTCTTAAGTTATATGGAAAATGGTATTTTTTAAGATCCTAACCAATAAATGAAAAAGTAAGGAAAGGATTTTTTGCATAAATTGCGTTTCACCACTTGCTGTTAAGGTACGTTAAGGTACATAGATAGTTTTTGTGTTACATGACGCATACAAAATGTGTACTCTTTTTATACTTATGTTCTGGATATCACTAAGCAAGTGGTGAAAAGGCTCTTAACCTTGCAAACTTTACAAACATATATATATATATATATATTTTGAGGGCTTGCTCTTTATTTCAGTTATTAATTATGTTGGCTTTTAAATAATACATAGCTAGCTCTCAGTGTAGCGGTATGCAAGTAAAGTCTGCTTGTCCGAGTGTAATCTCAATTTTCGTCTAAATTCCCGGATCTCTACGTAACTCAGTATCTACCGCTATTATGCCATTATACGAATTGGCTAAGTTTGCGTTGAGTTTTGCTACCCTCCATTATTACTAGTATTAAAAGTAAGTACTATCAGTGAAAAATCCATACGTAATATTTTACTTTGTATTATAGTAGTAAGAAAAAAGTGAACCTTGGAAAGTTTCTTCATGAATCCTACGTTTGTATGCAGTGCAATTGTAGGTATTTACTTCAAAGTGTAGTTGTTTATTAGGGTTCCGTACCCGAAGGGTGCCAAACGCGACCCTATTACTACTCGTAAGTCTCCGCTGTCTGTCTTTCGGTCTGTCTGTCTGTCTGTCCGTCCGTCTCTCACAGGAGTCTACAAGTGAACCTTGGAAAATTTCTTAATGAATCCTACGTTTGTATACAGTGCAATTGTAGGTACTTCAAAGTGTAGTTGTTTATTAGGGTTCCGTACCCGAAGGGTGCCAAACGCGACCCTATTACTACTCGTAAGTCTCCGCTGTCTGTCTTTCGGTCTTTCTGTCTGTCTGTCTGTCCGTCCGTCTCTCACAGGAGTCTACAAGTGAACCTTGGAAAATTTCTTCATGAATCCTACGTTTGTATACAGTGCAATTGTAGGTACTTCAAAGTGTAGTTGTTTATTAGGGTTCCGTACCCGAAGGGTGCCAAACGCGACCCTATTACTACTCGTAAGTCTCCGCTGTCTGTCTTTCGGTCTGTCTGTCTGTCTGTCTGTCCGTCCGTCTCTCACAGGAGTCTACAAGTGAACCTTGGAAAATTTCTTCATGAATCCTACGTTTTTATACAGTGCAATTGTAGGTACTTCAAAGTGTAGTTGTTTATTAGGGTTCCGTACCCGAAGGGTGCCAAACGGGACCCTATTACTAAGTCTACGCTGTCTGTCTTTCGGTCTGTCTGTCGGTCTGTCTGTTTCTCACAGGAGTCTACAGCCTTAGCCGTAATATGTAGAAAGTTGAAATTTTTAAAGAATACGTGCCACCATGGCCTCTACCACGACAAATCAAGGCAGAAAGAAAGGAATTTTTTGAATGATATTTGTTTCAGCTCTACCTTAAAGACGGTAAAACATACTAGTTTCAAATTTGCACATATTATTGTACATATCCTAAAAACAATAAAAATAAAAATAATAAATAATAAACTTAAAAAAATTAAAACTACTTAAAATAATAAAATTAGGGTTTCTTACTCAAAGGGTGCTGAATAGTTTGTGATGTGCTACTATTTTAGCGCCTTGTTTTTGTCACCTCAATTTTGCTCAATGTTTTTAAGGTTCCGTAAACGTATTGTGTGGTGGTACGAAACCCTTTATGCGCGAGTTCGACTCACACTTGGCCAGATTATTAGCACACATCGTCGTCATATTTTCTCAGTTGAAACGATCACAGGCAATTTTTTTTTATCTGCATATAAATAGCTTTTATTTTCAACCAGGAAGACACAGAACGGTAATCAGAATAACGCAGATACTGGTAAATTTTGCATAAGCATTTGGAAATGCAATTTGCGTTTCAATTTAACCGAATTCAAAACCATTATTATATCGAAAAGACAAACGCAATTCAATTGCACGTTGCTCGGTTACCAATAAAAGCATGTTTATTACGCCAATTAATGCCCGATATAATTTAAATATGGAACCCCACTTTGATACACGAACATTCTAGCATTCCATTTTTGAATGAATGAGTGAGGGGTGTAGAAAAAGGAAATATTTTTATATTTTCATGTCACCATTTCCAATAAATTATTTACTCCATGGGATAACAGTGCCTTAGAAGATCATTATTATTACTAAGAGTATAACTTTTTTATACTAGATGGATATGACAAGTATGACAATAAATGACGTATAATCTGCCTCGTTTTCAAAAAAGTAATAGATTAATTTCGGAGCTTATGTAGCATAGTTGGTAAAAATACTCGTCTTTATAAATAACTTTTATGCTACCGCTGCACTGCTCCGAATGTGAACATGTATATGTGCTGTTTTTTATCATCAGTACATTATTTAAAAAATATATTGCAGCCCGACCACTAATTAAATGTCTGTGAGCCCGAACCGCTATGAAACCTCCTTGTGACCGAACCTCACATGTGTGCGCGGTGGACTGCTTGATTTTTTGCGTCATAATTTAGATACGTTATAAATTAAATATTTGTTAATGTGTTTCTGTAGTTAAACGTTTTATTCGGGGCTAAAACTTCTGAGACTGATTGGTATTGATTAACGAAAGTGACGAACAATTTAATAAAAGCAAAATAAAGAAAAGCTTACAACAAATTTTACCAAGCTTTTATAGGTTGAAAAATAAGTAGGTACGTAACTATTTCGTGAGTTTAGATAAAGTTGGGTATGAAACACAAAGTATTAAACACACAAAACCATAATTTCTACTTTTCTACATTAAAGTATCAAAATGCAACCAAAAAATTTTATTGTTAGAACCATTATTGGTCAGAACTCAGAACAATATGATATTTATAGTACACTAGCTTTTGCCCGCGGCTCCGCCCGCCTCGAAGAGATTTTCGTGGAAATAAGGAAAACAAAATAATATGATTTTTTTAAACGACAATATGCAGCGATCACCATGTTTTACCAAAGTGCTAATAAAGACCAATCAAATAAGCCCAAACTTGAAGGGTCTGCTGTTGTCCGTTGAGGAGAACCCATACCCACCTTCCAGTCCCATCAACAGACCTTGGTCACCATGTTTTACCAAAATGCTAATAAATACCAACAAAATAAGCCTGAACTCGAAGGTTCTGCTGTTGTCCGTTGAGGAAATCCCGTACCCACCTTCCAGTTCCATCATCAGACCATGGTAACCACGTTTTACCAAAGTGCTAATGAAGACCAATCGAATAAGCCCAAACTCGAAGGGTCTGCTGTTATCTGTTGAGGAGATCCCATAATCACCTTCCAGTCCCATCAGCAGACCCTGGTCACCATGTTTTACCAAAGTGTTAATAAATACCAACAAAATAAACCTAAACTCGAAGGGTCTGCTGTTGTACGTTGAGAAGATCACGTACCCACCTTCCAGTCCCATCATCAGACCATGGTCACCATGTTTTAACAAACTAATAAATACCAATCGAATAAGTCCAAACTCGAGGTGTCTGCTGTTGTCCGTTGAGCAGATCCAGTACCTACCTTCCAGTCCCATCATCAGACCCTGGTCACCATGTTTTACCAAAGTGCTAATAAAGACCAATAAAATAAGCCCAAACTCGATGGGTCTGCTGTTATCCGTTGAGGAGATCCCTTACCCACCTCCCACAGTCCCGTCATTAGATCTTGGTCACCATGTTCTACAAAAATACTCATCAATACCGACCCAATAAACTTAAACTTGAGAGGTGTCCTACAAAAAACATTGACCAGTGGATGATTGAAACCCCGAAGATGAGACTACATACGTACGACTACACAAGGCGTACATACCACATTATTAACTTAAAATCTTTTTGAGTGCTTAAAGAATTTTTATACTCAGTTCAGTAGTTCTAGATATTACCCATTATATGCAAACAAACAAACAAACCTTTCTTCTTTATATTATAGTGTAGACAAATTTTAACGTGAGTTGATTTGAACCAGACTGCGTCAAATTCGATATTTTGAAACATGCAGCGCCATCTAGTGTATTAAAATAAAAACGATTTCAACGCCAGCTTACTGAGCCGTTATCCAGGATAGCTCCCAGAGATGGCGTTTTCTAAGCACTTGAAAATAAAAATATTTTAGTTATTGGTCTTTGCGCAGTCAAGAAATATAATTTCAGCTTTAATATTTTTTTTACAACAGGAAATATTTTTCTAAAAATAAAATAAAATAATAAAAAATTAAAAGTGAAAAAAAATTTTACCAGTCGGGGTTTGAACCCGCGACGATCGACAATGCTACGGCGGCGAACCTTCTATATGTCTCACTAAAATTCTCATTGCGCTGCTCTCTTTTGTCAAAGCGTGATGATACATAGCCCTAAACCTTCCCGAAGAAATGCTTAATCTTTCAGTGAAAACTGCATCAAGGTCTATTGATTGGTTCTCAAGTTATAAGCGAACGAACAGACAGACAGACAGACGTTGTATTTTATATGTATAGAGAAGAAGAGATTACTGCTAAGACCTTAGGTAATTCTAGACGAGTAAGTTAATATACTTTTATCTAACCTCATATCGTAAAATCCTCATTACGAACTCAAAACTAATGGCATAATGAAATTTTTTTTTCATGAACGTCTCCAAAAAAATAAAAAAATTAAATTATAGTTTAGGTCTCCGAACAACATAATGCTATAAAATGTTTTTTTCTGAGATTACAGTACATGTGCTACTAAATAGGAGGCTTAATATCAAATACCAATGAGGTTATCATATAATATTCTCTAACACGTACTAAATAATGTTGCGGGGTGACAAAAAAGGTCACGATTTAATTTTATTTTCGGCCTGCATTGTCTCATGATGCCGGCGCGCGCAACGCGTATACATGCGTGGTTGAATGTTGGATTTTGGCGCCATAGCTTACGTTGAAATTATTTTTGACTGTGGTTTTATGGGTCAAACCAAAAGTATTATTTTGCCTTAAAATTACTAACAGCAGTGATGGTGATGATAATTTGACTCCACCTGACGTTCTGGAAATAACGACGGAAATTACGAACACTTTTAGAACGAACTTTTACAAGAAACATCAAAAATGGCTAACGACAAATTTTATCAAAATTATTAAGAAAACAGGTTGTTAGACATGAGTTTAGATAAAGTTGTGTATGAAACTATACATAACTAGGTACTAAAACACTCGTGTTTTTAATAACCTTTTTATGTACCAGTTTCATAAACTACTATTATATACGAGGCCAGGATTGCTAAAATGGTCGAAGGAAGCATAGTGCTTTTTCTCAAAAATAAAATGAGACATTTTCATATCTTTCATGATAATGAGTTATATGGAATAAAATAAACTTACTGGGTAATATTTAAAGTTACTTGCTCATTTGGGAAAATGACTAATTTATTGATTTTGATTTCTTCAGCAAAGCATTAGTGGAGTACAATCTATACCGGAGCTCTCTTCTGAACTCATTTTGTAATTTATTTGCACAAAACACTTTCAACTAAAATATAAAGCAACATAAATTCCCACTTTTACACAACTTTTTTATTATTGCCAGCTGGACAAAAGTATTTACCGCCATGCAGTCTTCTTCATGAACAACGCCATCTAGAGGAAAGCTAAGAACTAAGAAAAAATAAACAACGAGAAAAACGCTAATTGAGATTAAATTTTAAGTATTCAATGCTTTTAAATATACATATAAAATCAATTTTAATTATATATTTTTGTTATTATTACTGCAGTTATAAAATATAGCAAACATTTCTACATTCTAAACATGAAATTGTAATTAATTTTATTTTTCTTTGTAAATTGGCTGCTTAAAACCTTATGATCGCCAAACACCTTAGTCTCTTAAAAACATGGGCACGGATGGTTTTAAAAAGAAAACTTATGAAATGTACTCTGTGAACGTATGGTATGTAATGGATTTTCATACGAATTTCCGGGACAGTTATTCAGATTTCCTGGACACTTTTAAATAGCTCGCCAGGATGAAGTATTTTCTGATATATAGTCTTTACAGTATGTAATGGTAATATTACAATGTATTTTTGAGAAAATAGCTTTTTTGGTACAATTTCGAAACTCATGCTTCGAATTCAGTCAATATTTTACAGGTCAACTAGTTTGTTTACGCAAGCAGTGCCTGGCTAACTCAAATATAGCATTTAAATATTAAATTCCGTATATTTGATTTAAACTCTGGGAAATATAAACGAAGTGCAGTAGAAAGACAAATATAAATACTTCCGTGGGGTTGGTGCTTGGAAATTTGTCTGTCGCAAGAAAATCGAACAAAGATTGAATATGTGGAAGAGTCTAAAAAAATAAAAAAAACGTTCAGTTAGCAGAGCAGCCGAAGCCGGTTATCCTGGACTTGATTCTCGTCTCGGGGTGTTCCCTTTACCAATATTATCATTATTACGTACGTACCTACTTTGTAATGATCTATCTTTTAAATGTAGTAGAACTAAACTGAAAGGCAATAATAAAAAAATATTAATAATTAATAAATTGCTTAATTATATATATATACATACTTCGTCACGGCATGAATCCCCGAGGGGGTATCAGAGGTGTTTCCAAGTGTGGACTGCAACATGCAAGTAACAGTCCAGTCCAAAATGTAAACCCAAGTTTCACCGACGACCATTCATCCCGTCATGATGGGTGGTGAGCCTATCGCTGAAGGTTGGACACAGATTTATTTTTATATTTATTCTTAATGTACACAGAAAACATATTAATAAAATATACACTTGAAAAGCTATGTACAATGGCGCGCTTATCTCAATAATGAGATTTCTTCCAGCAGACCAAGGGTGGATGAGATATATAAGATATAAGTAAGGTATTCATAATGTGCACATAATAATACTTCCACAAAAACAAGATTAAAATAGTACCTAAAATATACAAACAAGTAAAAAAATACATACAATAAACTACATAAAATGTACATACATATACCTACACAGTATTAATAAATAGTATCCTATCAATAAATATATAATCATACATATATATATATATATACATTTGTCGCGTAGACCGAACAAAAATGTGACCTAACGAGATTTAAACCCGTGACTTCCAGATAATTGATTGAGTATTTAAACCGCTAAACAACAGAGGCGGTAATTAAAAAAGTACAAAAGCATTTTACAAATGGGGAAAAAAATACATATTTCCGTACATACGTCGTAAGCAATAAATACGTGTTCTGCAACGATGTATAGCCTAGTCCCTGGTGTTCTGTCGATATTTAGAATACTTAAGTTTAATGAAATGAAATTAAATGAATGATGAAAGTAAGTCTTTAATTGGTCATTGGCAAAGACCGTCACTAAACTGGTTAGTATTTAAATTTTTGACGTCAAAGAAATGATGACGTCTTACCTTTATAATGAATTTCAATATATTCAACATTTAGGTACTTTTCATTGCAGTAAAAATAAAAATCATGCAGATGATACTAAGGGGCCGGTACACCTATAATTAAGTCATAAATAGAATAAGAACTTTGATCTGAAGTCACAACCTTCAGCAAACGTCAAAAATCGTAGGGAAAAACTTGGATGCACAGCTTACTTTAGTCACAATGGTGAACGTGTTGAATGCCATGACCGTGCCGTTTCGCCATGGTTGTAGTAGTGACACAGTAAGCCCGTTTTAAGTGTGTGCTGTGGTGCATGTGCACGCACTACTACAACCATAGCCAAACGGACGTAGTGAGATAGAATACGTGTCTGTGTGTACGTATCTGCAGTTTTTATCCATCGAGCGAATCGGCAGATTTCTCCTGCGTGCGAGTAAAGTGGTCGTTTCCAATCTGATACCAACAGTATTATCGCAAAAATCGTTGTGGAGCAGACGGTGAAAATTAAATGAAATAGAGTTATGTATGTTATAATAGTAGTTTATGAAACTGGTACATAAAAAGGATATTAAAAACACGAGTGTCAGTTTAAAAAACGAGGCGAAGGCGAGTTTTTTTAATAGTACACGAGTGTTTTAATACCTTGTTATGTATAGTTTCGTACACTACTTTAACTAAACTCATGCCTACTATCTTCTTTCCATTATCTGGGTAAGTTTTTCGTTAGCCATTTTTGATTTTTCTTGTAAAAGCCTGTTCTAAATACGTAATTTCCGTCGTCGTTATTTCCAGAATGTCAGGTGGAATCAAATATCATCACCATCCCTGCTGTCAATAATTTTAGGGCAAAATAATTATTTTGACCCATAAAACCACAGTAAGTAATGAATAAATTTTCTTTGAAAACTATGGCGCAACAAACATTTCACTTCATTCATTAAGAGACTGAGTCCAACGCGCTGTAAGCCATAATAGACAATACCTGGCCGAAAATAATGTTGACTGTAACCTCGTGGTTGTTTTCTACGTATTGGAGAACATTAAATAAAAACCAAATTGGTATTTGATATTAAACCTCAAACATGGCTGTATGGACTAAGTTCCCTTTGCTTTCCTCGTTAGTATCACATGTACTGTAATCTTAGAAAAAGATTTTTTATAGCATTATTTTGTTCGGAGACCTATACTATATTTTAATTTTTTAATTTTTTTAGAGACGTTCATGAAAAATATTTTTCATCATGCCAGTGGTTTTGAGTTCGTAATGACGATTTTACAATATGAGGTTAAATAAAAGTACATTCTATACACTTAATACACCATCGCGAAAGGGCGAAACACTAGTCTACCTATATAATCTATATAAAACGGTGATAGTATCGTTGGAACAAAAAATACAGACTACCAGTATTGACTACGCAAATGACAGTAAAAGACATCTGACACCCCCATTACATGTCGTGATGATAAAAACACTTATATATTGTATATAGGTACCAACAGTGATATTTTACAGTGACCCAATAAACAAGTAACGGAATGGAATCATCGTCCCACAGTTTTATAGCCTTCGGTTCTCCGAATCGCTGGCTGTCTCATTTTACAAAGTAAAGCTAACTGAGAGCTCCCAATAAAATCACTTGTAGAGGTTTTGGTCAAAGCAATAACGAAATGTTTATTTTTTGTATTTCTGTGTAGTTATTGATAGGGGAACATTTTTAGTTCCAAGGGTATACATATGTCGTATATTTTTTTAGGGTTTTGTCACGGTAAACTTTATATGGAAGCGGTGTCTGTGCGATTTTGTCCAAGGTATAATATAACCCGAAAGCAGTAAGGTGGATTGAGTTATTAAATAAGATGTTTACATCAACAGTTATTAAAAACATAATTAATTTTACACGTATTTTGAGAATACCAATATTTTAGCAGACCAATAAAACAATTGGCAGCCTCATCACTAAAAAGCGATCTCTTCCAGACATTGCTATTAACAAACACCCGAAAAACCGTTTTTCTATAAGTTTTTTTAATTCAGAAACTATTATGTATATCATTTTATCGTGGGGAATCGGACTGGAACCGCCTGAAAAAGTAACAAATACCACAGGAACCGTCATCGGAACCAATTAGTTGGTAAACGGGTCTTCCACAATAGAATATGACACCTATAACGCCGAATTCAACGAATAAACACGGCAAAATAATCGAAACTATTTTAGACAAAGTATAGCGTTACCATTTTGAAAGAGATAAATTAAAGCCTTGATGTGTGTGTCTACGCTCTATGCAAGGTTTCAATAATTTACATACACTTTTATGTTTATTTTTAATGATAATAAATTAAATTAAAATAATATATATGTTTATTACATGCGATTGTCGGCATTTGGCGAAACATCATGAACATATTGATAAAAAACTATTGTTTCACTTTTAATAGGTGTAACCGGTTTCGCCTTACGGCATTATTATGGAAAACTAAGAATACAATTAAATACGACGATGAATAATTAAATATAATAACAAGGTTATTTACATTATTATTACATTCCATCCATCCATCCATCGGCCTAGTTCGTCCACTGCTGGACATAAGCCTTTCCAGGACTTTGCCACTCCCGGCGGTCATCCTGGAAAAATTGCCCATACTCACACACGCTGGGCAGGTGGGTTGGTGAGCGCGGTGCCGAAGCCCTCACACCAGTGAAGCCGCTGCCCGTCACCAGTCTGTTCTATATAAGGTCCGGCTATTAGGGATGGATATACCGCCATCCATCGGTCCCAGGCATGGTGGGCCTCCTGGTTGTTTGCCTGTGAGCTGTCCTCTTACTCTCCCCCGAATAACTTCGAGGGGGTCTCCAAGTAAGATGGTGGTACCTCCACAGTCGAGCTCGGCATCAGCTCTACCACCTGTTAAACATTATTACATTACAAACGACAAATATATTTTTGGATGTATTTATTATTTATGTTACTACTTATATTAATATATTATATAAATTTGAAACATGTGCAAATGGTTGTTGCTTTAAAAATTGTTTTTCGAAAGCTTATCTGTGCTTTGTTTACATCGAGCGAATAAATACGATAATATCAACAAAGAAAATTGCTTCCTGCCGCGGTACTGAGCCTTTGGTTTTTCGCAGTTTCTGAAGTTAAGAAGCTTTCCGAGAATGGAATGTAAATGGCTCCTGTTTCATTATCCTTATTATACGACCCAAAATAAGAGCAAAAGCCATCTCATATTTTGAGGAATTTAGACAATTATATGGTCCAGTGCGGGTAGGGTAAAGTGTTTCACAGATTATTTTATGGACCATTTTCGCGCTGTTTGTTTTAACATATTTATTCAGTGGGTAAGAATTAAATTTGAAACACTTTTTTTCTGTTACCTTCCAGCGTAGAATTTGCGGTCTAGAAATTCGGTTTCAGTTGTTTCGCGATATTCATTATCAGAATTAGACTGGATACACATCGTGTTGCGAGTCACGTCACGCGTTACCGTTCCTTTGTTACGTGAGCCACTTTCAGCGAGTCACTAGTGGAGGACAAAGATGTGTTCGGAATATGATTAATTATTTCTACGCCGTTCCCAGTGGCATGATTGTGGGACTGTTTAGAAAGGTTTCGCCATCGTGATTGTCGCGTCACAAAGCGTGACGTGGTTGACAGCTGGCTGTTCTATTTTCAAATTATTTGATTATGCGGCGTCTGCGGCTTATTGTAGAGATGACGATAGATGGAGTCATAGAGTCTTACATTGACATAGGTATGTGTACATTGGAAACTCCAGGCAGGGATAAATAGTATCGGCAGACCAGCCAGATGGTCGGACGATATCAAAAAGACGGCTAGGGCTGACCTGGAACACAATCGCCGCAAACAATGGACAACAATATGCTGAAAACAAGAAACAAGAAGACGTATTGTTTTATATATTTATGTAATATAATATATAACTCTGAAAAGTGCAATTGCGAAAACATAAAGAGTGTGCTAAAGATATTCGTCACAACGCAAACGAATCTAAAATAACAAAATATTATTCCTTCATAAAATTGTAACAAATATGTATATAAGTATTATAGCAGATAATATATGTATGATAGATTTTATGTGTCCCCATTCCAATCCAAGCAAGAATACTTAGTTACAAATTGTAAAAGTAACTAACTCATTCCAATTTAGTGAAAAAGCCTTATGTTTTCTCTATGCGAGTTAGTCTTTGAAAGGAGACTGCCGCGCCGATGCTATCGCGACATGTGCCCAAGCTTTGCACATAGGTTTATTTAAAGGAGCTGCAGTAGTGGAGTTAATTATGTTGATTAACAGTCGAATATAGCGTTAGCTTTGAGGTTCTAGTACATCTGTTTTTGCAGCAAACAAAGAAGTAGATACTAATTAAGGGGAGCGCAAAATAATCTAATTTATACGCCGAACCACCTTCGGCCTGTGGCTCCACCCGTGGTAAAGCTAAGGCTGCCATAAACGTTCTTTTCAACTTGATTTACTTAAATGGCTACTGCTAAACTTCTATTATTTGCAGTGTATACATACCCTGAAACCTTTGTAAATTAACTACCCAGCAAATAAATGTAATCCTCATTCATTTACAAATTATACACATGCTAATCGATAGCATGCTTAGAAAGAGATGGTGCTATATGAAGAAAAGAAAGAACCGACTATTTCTCTGTCCTTTTTAAAGCACTCTAAGTAAGCTACTAATAAGCAATACAGTCAGACTTTGCTTTATATTACATAAAGATAATATTTAATGACGCATAATGTTATTGCAGATTTAAGAGTTATTTTTAAATAAAACCGGCCAAGTGCGTGTGGGGCCACGCGCAATGTAGGGTTCCGTAGTTGCCCAGTACATTTTATAAGTTGACCTACTAATACAGATCGCGCCAAACTTCTAGTTTAGAAGAACGACCCATGCATTGTCGTGTTTAGAGCGGGCCAAAAGCTTGACGCGACCTGTACTCGTAAACCTGAAAAGCCTACTTGATTGTGACAGTTTTCCTTTTAGCTTCATTATATATACTACTTCTGTGAATTTTTTCACATTTCTATAAGCAACCGTTTAGCCGTCAGGGGGGGGGGGGACGCTTGACTCTAACAAAAATTAGCTTTTTAAAGCTTGATATTTCACCAACAGAACCCTAAATCTAAAAATGGTTTTCACATAACCACAATGTTTTTAAACGACCTATCCAACAATACCCTACACAATGGGCAAAACGAGAAAAAAAAATCATCCCCAATTTACGTGTATCGGAGATAACCCTAAAAAAATTTTTTTTTATGATTTTATTTTACCATTTTGTCGACGTGATTAATGTGTATACCCAAGCCAAATTACAGCTTTCCAATACTCATAGTCTTTGAGCTAAGCCACGGACAGACGGACATGGCGAAACTATAAGGGTTCCTTGTCGGACTACGGAATCCTAAAAACAGTCGTACCTAAGGGCTTTGGCGTATTTTAGGGGGTTTTTAAGGAGTTCAAATTCTATATTCAATATAGGTCTGAAGTAGTGAGTCCATGATGTTTAATTAACCCTCGAAATTTTTTATTTTATTGTGATGGCTTCCCTTCTAATCCAGGTCTTGTTGAAATATAACTTGCCTTGGATGGACACGATTACAAAAGTATCATCGTTATTTTTTGGGATAATCATTAAAAATATAGAAATCGGGAAGACAGTGATTAGAATTTCCACTAGAGATTTTTTTGTATTTCGTATTTTCTTTCTGTTTTGTTCCGTCTCGTCATTTTGCTGAGGGGAAATGGTATCTCTATCCGACGAAAAGGCGGAGCGGCCGAATGGCCGGCGCGCGGCCAATTTCATTGCACATTATTTAAACTTATTTCTTTTAAAAACTAAATAAACTTATTTAATAAAAAAGTAAATTACACCTGCAACTCTTTGACGTATCTATTAGGAACTAATTAAAACAATCGAGTTTCTAGCACCATTTCTAGCTTATAAAAAGATGGTTTTCTAGTTTTTAGTGCTTAGAATAGATTTTCCGAGCGGTCGAAACACAAAACACAAACAAAACTTCTACTTTGGGTCTCACTTCTGAGTATGTGGGGGCACACAATTTAATAATAATTGCTTTATTTCAGGCAACAAGGCCCATAATAATAAATACCTTGTACTAATGATGAGACTTAAACCTTGCAACTCTTTTATAAAGCAACAATAAAGCCAGTTCCCATATACAGTAATTTCACATTGGTATTTATTCAAACAGACCTACTAGTATGTTTTAAATAAATACTAATTATTGAGCTGCCTAATTTGAATTTCACTAGCTCCTTTTTAACGGTCCAATAAGCTAATGGGCAGAGTGCGGGTAAACCGCCATCATTCTAATTTTATCGTCATCATTATGCTGCAGAATAAAATGTCCCAAAATTTTATGAGCACCAATTAAATGCGTGCTAATATTATTAAAATCTTTACGTTTATTTAATGCTAATCGAATGTCAAGTCGAGGGTTTAATGACATAGTCCAAAATTTGAAATTCATTTTACGTTTTTGCGTTGAGAGGGCTTCACGCAATGATTTTGGCGCAGCGCCAAGCTTTCTTGCCAAGGTTCAAAGGCACGAGACAAGTTTTTGTAAAGGAAATAATCCTATCATTCCCCTTGAGATAAGGCAATAAACGCCGCCTTAAAAAACAAACCTCATTTCGTTGGGGAAACTCGACGTTCCTTTTTTAATAAAGTGCAGTTTATCTTCTCAAGTTTCGAGTTAAGGCTTTCCGCTTAGTCATGTTGAAAGGTTCAATGACACTTCCACTGGTGAGATTGGATTTAATCTGGTTGTAATTTTGAGAATGATGTTGCGTCATTTATAAATCGGGACATCGTGCTTGGACTATCGAGCCAAGTTTTCCCCATCGAGCATAAAAAAAGTTTGAAAGGCAATTTATTATTATTATATTATTTATATTATGTTACCGATTCCATTATTACTATCTAACGAGTTATATATACTTTTCGTCGGAGTTACCATCATGTTAAAGATTTTCTAAACGAATGTTGCAGACTAACTGAAAAACACTATGGATTTCTTAGACCGTATGTTATTTATAATAGACGATCAATTGTGTTTAGTCGAATGCATTCAGCTGCAAAAACTGGCATACAACATTTCATTCCTACAACTTCCAGTAGCGGAATATTCTAAACATAAGCTCAACATTGCCCATAAACTTGCTAAAATCATGAATATCGAATAATGTTCGTAAACAATCCATGATCCTGTAAACAATTTAAACAACCAGTTTAAAAAGCACTCAGATAAAATAATTCAATTATTTTTCTACAATAATGGAACTACCTTGTTGGAATTTGCTCGTCCTGCATTTAATGTGTTTGCAATTTTATTTTTAGCGTAAGGTGCTTATGATATCTTTTTGATATTTCAACCAGGATTTCTTATTGCAAATTTAGTTGCTGATTTTGGACATCAGTCGTAGCCAACAAAAATCGTGGCTGCCATTAGATATGATTTGGTGACAAACAAAAAGACAGATAAACCAATACACTAGGTACAAAGGACTATATTTCTTAAAAAACTAAAATCTTAACAAATAATCTAGAAATGGCAATAGTTTACTTATATTAGTAAGCAAGCGAAATGCGTCTTATACTCAATCGAACAGACGTCTATCTTACGTGAGAAAGTATCCATGTGTTAACAGTTTTCTATTTCTAATGTAAACACTCAATAGAAGCGGGTAAATACTTTCTAACCTGTTCGTTTACTTTCACTATCAATGACGGTGGTTATTGCCCAAAAAACAGATAAGCGTTCTGCAACTCTCGTTTTCGACGGCAAAATGATATTCGTGCCCTAATAGGCAATGATTAACGCAATAAATTAATTCTCAAATGGAAACCCAGCTTCGTTTTTGGTAATATCGACCATCTTCTTGTAATAACGCTCTTTGGTTACGATACTTATTTCTTCTGCTCAAAACTTGGGGTCTGCTCTCTCTAATAAATCATAGGAGTGACCATTAATTTTGGCTGGGTTACATATTTCAGACAAGAACAAAGTTATTTATAGTGTTTGGGAAAACGTGGGCCACTAAAACATGGTACATATTACTCGTACATAGGAGATTAAATAAGTAATTTTTACAAAAATAATTAAATTTTGTACTGTGTGTAGAGTTTTACAAATTCCGCGCCGGACAAGTTGGTATGGGTAGAGATGGGATGAGACGGGTAGGGGTGGAATGCGACAGTCAGATAATGTCACACGCCCTTTAAAATGCTTTGTTCTACTTTGTTCACCTGTTTCGCGTAGGATATGTTTTTATTCAGTTTGCCAAGCCACTTGGTGTTGAATATTATATAGTGCAGCAACTTTTTCACTCCATTTTGTTAATTTAAGTAACGATTTCAATAATATTAAACAAAGACAAATATATAGTGCTCTAACAAAATAAATCAAATCAACTTACGTTTTGAAATTCAGCTTTTGATTTATAAATTTAGCAGCATAAAATAAAATAACAATAATAATAATATATAAATAAAAAACTTTTTTAGAAGAGGGAGCTAACAGGAATACACTTTATATGTGACGCAGCGTCGTCGTCGGTAACCGCCCGCACTGCAAATGTTACTAAGCGGCTATATGGGGTTAACAAGACGATTCCTTTTACACCACAAACTTGACACTTGCTGTTTCAACCCCATCTCTAAACTTTTAGAGGTACCGTGTGTATGTTTATTACTACGAACCCAAGTTTTGGCAGCCTTTGCACAATAAAGTATGCTATAAAGAGAAAAGAATTTTAAGCTGGTTGGTGGTCTGCATGTTAACGGGTGTACAAAAATAAAATAACACAATATCATGTGTTGTATCCTTAACGGTGATCCTTTTACCGATGAGGCAATGCTTCCAAATTGAGTTGAAAAGAAACGGTTTTCTCAGTGAATCATCTTGGTATTTCGTAAGAGTTTTGCGTAGTTGTTTTGTTGAAAAACCTATTCGAACAATTCTTTGTGGATTCATACACGGCAAAAGAATACTAATTTCGATACGGTTTGTTGAAGGCTGCACCACCAGATGTATAGATACAAAAAAATTAGTGTAGTGCATCTCCTAATCTCCTTACAGCGTAATTGGTGATTCTGTATAATATGACTTAATTCATTTGTAATTATTTTAAGCATCCTCTCCTTGTCTTTGATACAGAAAGAATAAGACAGATTGATAAATTAAGTTTAGTCCTGTCAAATAAGTTTTGCTACACCGAATTGACATCAACATCTTATTTTACATTTACGTTTGTTTCCTTAAAAGGTAGGTAGAAACCATAGATTTTTATCTGCTACGATCCTGACACAACTCTTTTGTTTCTACCATATTCATCAATCTACAAATCATACAAGCTTAGGAGACTGTTGCTTTTGTCTTGGCTTCTCTCATAAACAAATTTAATTTGTAGTTGAAACAATATTGTTGCACCAACTCTATTTTGAGTTTTAATAGAAAAAAACTTTTGTAATATTCCGCCACAAAAGTGCTGCAGGGCTTTTCCAATCTCACGCTTATTCCTTGTTGAATATCACTCGTACATACATTTCCTGAGGCCTCAATTTACAAAAGACTGCGCATAAAATATTTGTGACGAAATGGAACTCCGAAATATAATGCGATCAAAGAAACTTGGCGGAAAATGTCGCTCTCCGGAAAGTAAACATAAAATGGGAAAAATTCACCTCCAGTATACAGGTTCCCTAGATATTCGAGTTGATAAAACTTGTGCAGTTGCAATCAAAAGTTACATTGCAACAACAGTTTCTACTGTAGCGGCTATTGCAATCAAAACTTTTGATTACAAAACATACTTATTAATAGAATAATTACCGAAAGGTTGATATGAATTGTGCACTAGAATTAGCACCTAAAAACAACTCAGTTTGGATATTTAAAAGTATATGAAAAAAATAAAGCGGTTTAATTTGCTTTGTTGCTTTGTTCGTAGGCAATCCTTACAAAATACATAAATTTAGGAATCCTTACTTTTTGTTTTAACTTACATCTTCTATTTCTATACCAAAAAATAAAGTAGTAAAAACGTCGTCGTGTTTGTATCTACGTACAATAGAATATTTTTATTTATTTTAAATGAAATGGGTTATTAATATTTTATTGAAGCGAAAACTACAATTTTTAGGATTATTGTATTTCTGTCTGTCTTTCTGTCGGTCTGTCTGTATGTATGTTTCGTTTTAACTTGAAAACCACTCAACGGATTTAGATGCGTTTTTAATTATTATCATTGTAATGTCCCTTGTCAACATGTAGCCTAGAATGGTTGTAAAGTGAAACACGGTGCATTGAAACAGTCGAACTAAAAACGCCTTTGATTACAGCTCAGCTCCTGACAGTTACAATGACACAAACCGTTAAACTTATTCTTGTAGATAACAGATGAAAATCTGAGTAATGTTTTTATATTATAACTCGCATAACGTATTGAAGAAGATATTATGAAAAGAACGCTTGAATGCAGTCGACAACTTCGCGCACGTCTTATTTGATCTTCAACTCCAGTATGTGCACAAATGGAAAGATCTTGAGCGATATTGAAATTCCGTCTTCCATGTTACGCTTTGTCATATGCACTTGCAAACTGTTTCAATGTATTTCCATTTTGCCACGGAAAGGGCAATACGTCTTTATAAAGTATCGAAGTTACAGAACGCGGTAGTGTTCGTATGTTATTAATATTATATAATATTTTACGCTTGACATAGGTACGTCATAATATGTCACCAAAATCTGTAAAACCGGTGGTTACCAAAAAATAGGTTTTTGCCTCAGACCAATTTTTTCTAGGCTGTTTTAAACTATCTAACAAAAATGTAGTTGATGCTTGTGATTGTTGGCACTTGGTGGAACTTTTGATACATTTTTGATTGAAAAACACTTGTACTTGTTCACTTATTTATATTATTTCCCATACCGGTTTTCAAAAAAAACTTTGATAATGCTATAAAAGCGAAACCGGTAAGGGAAATAATATAAATAAGTGGACCAGTAGAAGTGTTTTTCAATAAAAAATCTAACAAAAACTTCAATTATTATTTGTAATTTTTCTACGTTGAAAATGTTACAGTGACAAATACATTGGACGGGTTGGTCAACGTGGAATTATGTTTTTTTTTCTTCAAAATACCGCCACTTTTTTGTACATGCCACATAAAAACAATCTGAAAATGAGATGAAGATTTTTTTTCCGTGTTCCTTGTTTTATTCTGCATTCATATCGAATTTTCAACGCGTTCTGAGTAACGTTTTCGCCGGACTGACAAACGGAAAGCTCGAAGCTTCGCAATAAGAGTTTCTTCAAAAGGAACCCTAAAACATATTCAAGTAAATGACAACAGCACTTATATTCAAAAATGATACGTACTCGTAAGATAAAAATATAATACCTTTGTTTTTACATTAAAAGGGGTTGTTTGATCACCAATGAAGTTATTTGCTTATGAATAATGTATGTTGCTTGATGGAATATTCATGATTTTTCAGGGGCCGAAAATAAAACGAAAATAAACACACGCTGATGAAAATTAAACATTTCATTTTACCAGTGGAACGTATAGATTAAGTTAAATAAAGTATTTACTGTTTTATTATTTGGAAAAGTTGAAAAAATAATATGTACGTAATATTAAAGGTTGGAATTTTTCCGGTTAAATCTATAAATCCATCATAATAGGTCAGCTTTTACGCCATAATTTGGCTTTTCATGAAAAAGTACTTTGATCGCGAAAAAACAGTATACTTCATTATAATTATACATTTTTATAATATGAGGTGACTCTAGTTTACACAGCATTACAGCAATTAATACCGAGGGCTTGTTATAGTGATCAAAAACATGGTTCAATTACTCTTTTTGTGAATATTGTAAAACGAAATTTTGGCTCCCCTTACTAACCGACGCATGTCAGTATGAATTTAGCTGTATTAAATGGTATACCGGATTTTAAGCCCACAGGTTGTTCCAGGGTCATTAAGTGGGTATTTAAAGTAATGTTCAATCAAGGTTTAAAATCTGGAATTTAGACTGAATAGCCACGTCTCAGATGCTTGACCTTTGAGAAGAAATTTCCGTTAATCTATTTTCACTTTTATTGCTACGAATTGAGGTTCAAAACGAAATGTTTCAACTTTGGCGGTGCTTTCCGCTTCGAGGGCTTAAGATTCAACCCTTCGTCAATGTCAAGAACTTCTCTACAAAATAAAAAAGTTATTTCGCAAAATATTTCATTAATCAAGCAAATTGTTAGACTATTCAGTTTATTACCGAGACCCTTTGTAAAGTTTCTCGGAAAATGAAGATTTCAAAAAGCAATTTTCTTACTAAAAACACAACATTCTCGTTTGTTAACTACTCTGAAGAAAATTAAGCTAAAAATGAGAAAACTTTCGAGTAGGAACTTTTAAATTAATACGTTTTACGCAACATTTTACAAAGTCTTAACAATAAATGCCATTTAAACACTCTTACCAAATTAACGCTACGGAATATTAAAATGGTAACAAAAGGCTTGAAGGGAAAATATGAAAACAAAGGGATGGCCCATTTGAAGTGTATCTCTAAGATGGTTTTATCCCCAGGGCTAGATATAGTAGACGTTGGATCCATCACAATAACTGTCCCAAATTAAATAGGCTTCTGCCAGAACCAGTATACAGAGTTGATGTAAAGAAAATATACAGAAATCACATTACCCTTTTGGAGATTTCTACAAATAGACCTGAACTGGGATTCTGATATATATTTTTACCTATATAATTCTGTCATATAATTTTCTGATCAAGTTTGGTTGTAATGAAAGATAACAGAAATGAAATGTTATTGTGAATCCAGCCCCCACTAGCGGACGAAGTTTTGGTGAATACCTAAACGCTAACTAGGAATCTATTGAGTTCTCAATAAGTTTATAACTAGAAAACAAATTAACATTAAAGTAAACTTCAAAATAACGAATTTTTGTGTCAATCGTGTGAAGCTTATAAACCATTTTATTGTATACCCAGGACCATGAGTAAAGGCATTTCTTACAGGAGGACCGCCAAGTGTGGCGCAATCTTGGAAAAGCCCATGTCTAACTTTGGACGAACCAGAATGTTGATATCAAGAAACAAAAACTGAGAAGCAATTTGTGTGTCCCCCATTGTACAAATCTTATGCGGGCGACCGTGCGTATTCATACCATAGTATCTTAATATGATCTTAATAGTATTATTCTATACATACCCTACCACGAGTTAAACCAATGAATTTATTAAAAATCAAACTTATTCTTAGAAGTCATTAAGAGCTTAGTCTGAAGTCAAAATATTTAATCTGGCATAGCATACTTCAGATCCTATTTTAAATATCTCAATCTCAAGTGGCTTTATTTAAGATTTCTGCTAGCTGTGCCATATATACCTACGAGTATGTTACGCAGTCGACAAGTTTTATTCATGAAATATTTACAAATAAGTCTTGCACACTGATGGAATACATTTCTATTCGCAAATCCGTTTCTGTTTGTATTTGTAAAACTAATTTCTATGGAAAACTGGAACACATAGTTGCTTAGTCGTACGTTTATTCGTATACAAACAATTTGGTGCAGCCTACAGACATAAGCATTACATAAGACTTAATCTATTCATGGTCATAATCAGCTTTAGAATGTTTGTTTTTAGCTAATTTTGTTTCTTTACCTCGATCCAACAGTGAACAACAACAGATGTCAACACTGAAAACACAAAGTCAAGTAGAGGAAAAAGGAAACAGATAATTGGCAGAACTAAAAATAATTAAATATGTTTAACGACTTGTCACAAGATAAAAAGGGAAGAATTTCAAGACAAGTCGAATACCATTACGTGTACGACACGAAAGAGACAAAAATTAGCGACGTAACATCTAGTGAAGCGTTCCGAAAATAATTGGAAAAGAAGCGACCCTCCGCTTCCCTGTCCCATTGTGAATCGTTTCACATTTACCGCTGGCTATAGCGTCCATGACTGAAACCTTCCTAACTGGTATCTGTGATGAAATTAATGTAAATATCTGGAAAAGAGACAACCCTACAGCGGCTTTCCCATCTCATTGTAAATCGTTTCATATTTACCGCTGGCTGTATATCATCCATGACCGAAACGTTCCTAACTGGTAACCATGAAGAAATATATCTGGAATATAGGAAACCTTACACCAACTTCCTCGTCCGATTATTGTGAATCTTTTCAGATTTACCTGTGGCTATATATCATCCATGACTGAAACCTATCTATTACAAAATTAATATAAACATCTGGAAAAGAGACAATTCCATAGCGGATTAACTGCATCATTGTGAATCGTTTCACATTTATCACAAGCTATAACAACCATGACTGAATCCTTCCTAACTAGTAATCATTATTAATCATCCTTCCACAGATTTTCTCGCTCAGTTGTAAATCATTTCAGATTTACCTCCGGCTGTAGAATGTTTTTTAAACATAATTGAAGAAGAAGCTTGTCTGTGACGTTGTAAAGATGACAAGAGAACTAAAGCTCTTCTGATTACGGTGAAAAAAAACTTTATTTCGGTGGTAAAACGTTTTGCATACTTTATTATCTGTAGCACCCCGAATGTTCACTTCCTAACCGATAGTAAATAAGAATGTTCAAAAAAACAGACGGCTCGGTAGCTTTGTAGCTTTACAGTAATGGCTAGTTACATTACTGCTAAATTATATAACAAAAATAATCAAAAATGTATAAGCTCAACCTTTTCTATGATGAAATTCAGTAAAACGGGTAGAACATTCAACTGCACTACGTGGTAATTGACTCAAGCCAAAACATTCTTTGCACTGCAAATTAAAAAACAGATACAAATTCAAGGTGATCAGCCGGGAACACTCCATGACGGTACGGAAAATTCACAAAGAGTTCGTCCTACACGGCCTCTCGTCCATCCGCCTTTTGAACTCGTGTTAATGCCCAAATGACGAGGCAACTTGCCGATATTGCCTTGCTTACTAAAATTTTCTTTCTTCTACTTATTTCTCGAAGGAAATGATTTTCCTCATAATTATTGCTTCACTGATAGGGGACTCGATTGCTTTTAGTTTAGCACCAAGTAAATACATACGTATCCTCATATACTCGTATTTAAGTCGCAGGTTGTTTGGAAGTGAGCCAAAAAAGATAATCGAAAAGAAATATTTTGGTAAAATACTGGGTGTTTTACTGTTTCCCTTTAGGAAAAAGCACAAATCGCCCCACTAAAGGTGCTACATTTGACCCTTTTCAAATCCCTATTTACAGAGCGCTTATTTTCAACGGCGCCCACCGAATTGCTTTCCCTTGAATTTACGATATCACCGAAAACGAAGGGCTATTAACGCGAAATCTTCCAAGTCTGAATAAATTCGGAACCCGTGTTCCATAAATCATGGAATTAATGATCTGTCGCCACACGGAATGGTCCAAATGGTCCCATTTCATTACCGGCGCCATATCTTAATGGAATTTATTAAAGTGGTAGAGGCTTAGCTCTCAAGTAGAAAAATAATGGCTGACTCGAGATTCACATAAAGTTTAAGTAAGTGCTTACTTGCAGATTTAGTGTGCAATGGTTTGAGATAATGAGATAAATATTTTATACGTTACAAAGAATTAGAAACTGACAAAGTTAAAACTTTCATTTATCTTCAATGGACATAGGCACTTTTTTTCTGCAAAGATGTTTCTCAAACTTCTCATATTTGTATTCCATTACGTGAATGTGGGAGTTATTTGTTAAATAGTTTCAGCTTGTGTGCTACATAAAAACAATTTCGCAAGTAACAAACAGCTACTAGATAAACTAGTTCAGATATCAACTGCACCGATATGGTATGTGAGTGGTGGCCGGCGCTGGGTGTGCCGAGGTCGCCAGCCTTGCCAACTGAAAGTGTATGATACTGGCCACTAATTGTAGGAAGGAAGGCAAACTAGCCTTATGTTTTTTTTCAAAGACAAGGTGCTGTTCTTTGTTTGAATTTGTCTCTCGCTGTGAGGGCTGGCGCACTAACTAAACTAGGGCAATGAATGAGACACATTATCTGAAGCCAGATAAAATGGCATTGAATTTAATTGAACATTATTTATTGAAAACGCTCAGTCGTCGTTATTTATCTTCCAGAAAAGTAGGTTTAGACTACAGATTTCTATTTGTTACAATCCTGACACACCTCTAGATTTCAATAACAAATGACAGAAGAACTTCAATGGAAACCTGAACCAATAATAAAGTAATATAAAAGTCATGTCTGTATATTGAATAGTCTGTATATTGCGAAACTTTAAATGAAACGGGTTATTTTTTATCTGTCTTTCTGTCTGTATGTATGTATGTATGTATGCTCCGTTTTAACTCAAAAACCTCTTATCGGATTTGGATGCGGTTTTTTTATTATTATCGTAGTGACCCTGGTCAACATAGAGACTTTAAGGGGTGTTCATAAAATAACGCCCAAGCTGCAAACGGGCAAGAGATTTAAGAAACGCGGGCAGAGCCATGGGCAAAGACAAGTCGATGATTCATATCCGGCTCGAAGGACCATTTGATGTATGGTCAGAGTGATCAGGTCTGGCCCTACGTTGGTTGTTGTAGGTAGTTGTAGTGGAGTTATAAGTAGAAAGAGACTGGTAGTTTGAATGTGGTTTATTATAGAAAAAGGTGTAGGTTCTCAAGATGTGATGAATAAATGAATATATTTATTTATTTCAAGGATAACTTAAATCTAAATACATCCCACAAAACCAAGTAGGAATTTGGTTTGTCTGTGGGGAGGGAGTCGCACTTCTTTTTCTATAATTAGTTAGTTATAAGTAGGTAGGTACATTACCAATAAATAATAACATTGTTATTTTAATCTATGTTTACATGTTTTGTAGAAGGTAAGTTTTAAATAATTTTGCAAATTTATTTTTATTTTGTTCAGATCTTATACGAATAGGCATTTCATTATATAACATTGGAATTTTGCATTTTAGCAATCTGCCGCCAAAGTAGTTATTCACTTTTACTGTTTCATATCTACTCTGAGCAGTTGCTCTCATGTTGAGCCCATGCTGTGATATCTACGGTTGCTTAGTAAGTACTCAGTTAATAAATAAAGAAAAGGTAAAACGTTAAAATAATACATGACGCACGCGCTGGACATACTAAGTAGGCCGCAACGTAGCAAAATGTACGGCTGATTGCCCGTACAATTATTATAAAGGTATAAGTTTGAAAGTACATAAGTCCAATATACAAGTAGGAAGATTTAGTAATTTATCTATATAGTACACCCTATTGGTTCTGCTGTCATTTATCAACATTTTATATTTCTTTATTCCACTTTTACGTATCGTAAATCATACTTTATTTTAATGTTGGCTAGAAGAAACTACTTTCATTGATAGCCTTGCTTTTGTAGAATATTGTCTATTCGTTACTTTTTATTCTGTGTTTATTTTGCGTACAATAAATTGTCTATTTGTTCAGTATCTAAGCATAATTAATGATAAAGTTATACGAGTATGGAACTAGCGGTTTACTTATTGTAAGTTCATTAATTAAATTGTGAATTCAGTTTCGTTGTGAAGTAACTTTTCAGTCGGATGAACCATTTAAATGAGATGAATGAGTTATCTACACGAAAACTTTCCTTTAATCGGTTTCAAACTACGGTTTCACTTTTTATGCACTCGTTACATATATTCTAACTCACGAAGTCCGTTTGGCTATTGATGTAGTAGTGACGTATACAGATAGGCGTATTTTATGTGCTACGCACACTAGAAAAAAACCTGTCAAGTGCGAGTAGGAGTGGCGCCTTGAGGGTTCCGTACCATTTAAATAAATTAATAGACTTTATTTATTTATTGGAATACGGAGTAAAAATAGAAAAAGATACATATTTTATAAGATAGAACTGATACAGGTAATTAAATAAATATATCAGTTTCTTTAACATGTTCAGCAATACATAAATATTTTTAGGATAGACGCAAACATGAGACACATAACTAATAGTTTACTACAAATAACATATACAATAATCTAAAATGTACACAGGCTAAACATTAAACGTAAAACTAACATGCACATCCACACAACATGGGTTAGTAAAATAGTAAAAGTTACTGTTTTTTAGGACACTACTTTTAGAGAGCATTTTCTTCAACTTCAACTTAAATGATTAGATTGAAAATTACAAACTTATGAAATGTATGAAACAAAAATGCAGAATTAAGTTAGTCAACCATTACTCGTTAAATTGTAAAGCCTTCTTAGCTGTGATAGTTTTCCTTTTAACTTCGTTATATAATATGCTATTCTGCCGTGAGTTTTTTCACATATCCAAAAATAGCCGTTTAACTGGCAAGGGAAGACACTTGAGTCTAACAAAAATTAGCATTTTAAAGTTTAATATTTCGCAAACGCATCTAAGAATCGAAAAATCGTTTTCACACACTTAAAATATTTTTGAAAGAACTATTCAACGACATTCCGCACCATGAGGTACACGCGAAAAAAATATTCATCCTCACTTTAAGTGAAGAAACCTACCTAAAAAAAAATTTATCAAATATTTTATTTTTTCGGTTTGTCGGCGTGTTTAATATGTATACCCATGCCAATCGCAGCTTTCTAGTACCTACTAAGAGTCTCTGAGCTAAGCCGGAGAAAGACAAACGGACGACGGACGAACATGATGGCGAAACTTTAAGGGTTCATTGTTGACTACGGAACCCTAAAAAGTGCGAATACACGCACTACTACAACGACAACCAAACTGACTTGGTGAAATAGAATATATGTACTGCGATGATATTTTATAACATTCCCTTAATATAATAAGAAATTTCCGTGATAAAATATGCTAACAGTAATACTTCTTGAAGAGTGATACTAAAAGGGAGAATTGCCATATACAACCGAGGAGCATTAATGTGCTTGCGATATAAACAAACAGGTTCATTGGCCATATCCAGAATTTTGCAATGACTCATTTCCTTTTATTACAGCCCTTTTAAACCTTGTCGCGTAAAACAACTATCACTTACGGAAATAATTCTCTTGTAAAGTTGCCCTCACATTATTGCTCAACCTATACTATCTGTCTTGAAATTTCGGGTAATTCAAATGTTGAAAAAGTAAAACTGAATACTCGGTGTAGTTTAAGTTTAAAAACTTCCCATTTTCACACAGATTTTTCTTTTATACTATTTTTTTTTCTTGTAGTTCATAAATATTTGAAAATGCAGTAGTTTGGTATGTACGAGTATGTCGTATAGGAGGCCTATAAAACGTTAAGAGCTAGGATTCTAAATTACTGTAAAAATAATGATTTGAAACCAACCAACACGAACCATGATCTGGAATGCGATCTATTGCTTAAACGTCGATAAAAATGAAGAGGATAAAACTAATTTAACCAAATGAGACTGCATTACAAACTAGAAAAGATAAATTAGAAACAAATGTAAGAACAAAAAATGAAAAAAATTTATAACGCCCTCGTGAGCGTTCAGTTTGTGCATTACAAGCTATTTAGATAAAAATAGTTACAAAATATTCGATGGACAAGTATGGTGGAAAAATTCAACGGTCTAGGTGAGTACCTCGGTGGCGCAATTGGCAGAGCGCTTGTCTTGATAACAAGAGGTCGCAGGTTCAAATCCTAGCCCGAGGAATTTTTTCAATTTCTTGTCTTTACATTTGTTTCTATTAAAATACAATAGTTTGTAATGCACTCTAATAATAATATTTAGAGTATTCCAAAGCGATGGATTTCGCAATAAAAACATAATCTTTAACCAAATTGACGAAAAGACAAACGGAACCGTAGCCATTTGACTACAATATGTTACAAAAAGATTTCACTTCTATGAATACGGCCAAAGTATTTTCCAATATCCCAACCGGATGACGTCAGCGAGTGAGGCGGTTGATTTGATGACGAATTGTGGGGCCTGATGTAGAGGAGCTAGAATTTCAAAGACAATCGGTCGCAAAAGGATAAAACTGACGTTGACTTGACACTGACGTGACATGTGGTGCAATTCCACCACTATCAACCACACGAGCTGTTCGGAATTAGGACGTACCGCTATTTAGTGCCTACCTCTCTATTGAATATAGGTACATGCTTTGATGAATGAGCTCTTTTAGGTCTATAATTGTTCGACCCACGTGTTTCTTTTGTTAAATGCGGCCGTAATCCAAATAAATATACCTGACGGAACCATTCAACTCTTTATAGGGCTCTGGCTATATATTGGAGACACATTTTAGGCCACTTTGTAAGAAAAAAAAACAGTAAATTTTAAAAATATTAGTAAATTTTCATTTTTATTTCAAAGTTGATGTAAAAGTCAGATAAACAAAGAAAACTACTAAAGATCAAAAATAAAAATAAAAATGACAATAAAGAAAATACTAATAATAAAAAAAAGTGTTTTTTTAATATTTTGAATTTTTTTATTAATATGCAAGTGGTTTTTTTACATAAATAAGCCCGTTTTCTCTGCCCTATAAACGGTTAAAGCTGTCGGCTCAGACATTTATTAGTCTGAACCAAAGAGAGCCCGTGACGTAAACACCCGCCCACTATATAAAGCCTGTGCTGTTAAAGAATTCACACACTTATGTGCACAGTGAATCCAGAACAGAGCGCAGCCGTACCGAAAAGAATTCGTTAAAGCCGGGATGTGGCGAAAACTTCTCTATAGGTACGGCCAAGTTCCTCTGTCTGCTTTTAAAGTTGGACGAGTCGCACCCGGGACAAATTTCTGGCCTAAAATATTTCGTTTCAGTTTTGAGTTGCCATATTCGTTTCTAAAAAATCCATAAATTTTGGTTTAAAATATGTAAAAGGCGTTTGTTAGTTTATGCTGCTACAACTGGGAATAATGAGAGCATTTTAGTGTTGGTTTCTGTAAAGTTATACTATAAAAGTCTTATAAAGGTAAAATACGCTTCATTTGATGCTTTCCATGAATTTTAAAAGTGTGACACTGTCGTGATTTTCTTTTTGCATGCGTATACTTTAGTTATCTACTTATTTAAGGTGGTTGCTTCGGCTTTCTTACCGAAACGCACATCTTATAATGGTTTTTCTTATTTTATACTTTTTATACTTTAAAGCGTGTAAAGCAACATTAAAATATTGTTACGGAGTGCCATAATCCATATCTCCTAGTCCTTGCATAAACCACATTTATTTAATACATTTTGTTCAAAACTAAGAAAAACAATCATAAGGTATGCGTTTGGGACCGAGACTCTTATCTAAGGTTCTTAGTGTTGAGGTGACTAGAGAGGCCTACCTTTTGTAGATTTCCAATTGTGTCTATAAAACATAGGTCCTTAGCGCTGACCACCTCGGTTGTAAGACCGTGCAACATTAAAATTTTGTAAATCCACGTAAAATTGGCAGCTGGCAACACCAACCCGGCTTCCTGTGAGTGAGGCTGAAAAGAGTTTGTAACGAATCTTCTCGTACCTAGCATTCGCGAGATGGATCGCTAATACAAAAGTTGGGTGTGGCGGTCGCTTCGGATACTTTGCACGTGTTTCTGACAAAAGGTACGACGAAGGGGCGCAATAATGTTTCCCTTACCCTTCCGCCAAAAATTATGTTTTAATGTATACCAAAACCACGGCCTTGAAGCAACCGACTTTGGTCGTTGCGCGGTTGCAACAAGATTTTGTATTTTCTTAGTAAAATATAATAATGAACGCGAACTAAAATAGGTGTTATTTATGACGTACTTTCGCAGCAGAATCTACACGCTATAATTCTGCCGTCAAAATCATTTCCTACTGCAATAAGCCGATTTTTTTTCTCAAGGAGAACGATCTGTAGTTTCTAAATTTAAAATAGTTGGAATAATGTTTTCGACTTAGTAATGATTTTAGAGGTGGTAGAGCTGATACCGAGCTCGACTGTGGAGGTACCACCATCTTACTTGCAAATCCTCCCGAAGTTATTCGGGGGAGAGTAAGAGAACAGCTCTCAGACAAAACCAGGCGGCCCACCATTGCCTGGGACCGATGAATGGCGGTATATCCACCCCCAATTACCGGGCCTTGTATAAAACAGACTGGTGACGGGCAGCGGCGTCACTGGTGCAAGGGTTTCGGTACCGCGCTCACCAACCCACCTGCCCAGCATGTGTAAGTATGGGAATATCTTCCAGGAGGACCGCCAAGGTGGTGAAATCCTGGAAAGGCCTATGTCCAGCAGTGGACGAAACAGGCTGATGGATGGAATGATTTTAACAGCAGAATTCCATCTATATCGTTGTGGTGATAAGAGCGAGAATTATGTCAACAGCAATACCTTCGATACTGAATCCCAAAAGTGGTCATTGACATGTCGTACGTAATGGGAAATGCAGTGTAGAATACTGAATAAATTACCAAATATTTGTTGCGGGAATCGAATATCGGGAGACGTTATTCAAACAAATGGTCTGCATTTTAAACGAATCGGAAATGAAAACGCTCGTTGTACGGTAACATTTTCCTACTTTATTTATTGAAGATATACTCAATCTTTCTTCAGTTTTGTTTCTGAGACAGTTTTTTGTCTGTTCTCGTGTTAAACGAGAGTTTCAACAGTAGCAGAATAAAAATCTTTTGTAGCGATCAGACTCTCGGTATGGGATGGAATTGTAAGCCAAAATAGATATACAAATATTAATAGTTTATACAGGTAGGTATGTACATTTACTAAATGGAATTTCGCTAATTGGACCGGATTGGTTGGTTTGGTGGGTTTAATTGGTCCACCGCTCAGTGTTGGAATTTACATAATTTGTGGTTGCACTATACTAGCAAAACTCTAACGCTTGGAAAATCAAAGGATGATGGAAATTTTCGATGGTAATTTTGTACAAAATTACAGTCACAGTGTGTTTTGTTATGGCATTTCGATTTTGACACATTTCATTATTAATAATATAAAAAAAAGAAATAGACACTTTAATAAACTATGACATAATAATGACCATGAAATATGATCTAAGGCTAGAATAGCATAACATATATAAAGGTGTGCCTCTGAATGAGAAAAAGACAGGTTTCCTGTATAAATAATTATTTAAACACACTAAGTCTTAATCCAAAATTAAAAAAACAATTTTCATGTAAAAACTAACTCGTAAAATGGTCTTTTTAATAAACACTAGTTTTTGCCCGCGGCTTTGTTTGCGTCGAAGTGTCATTCAATCAATGTATCTTTTATTGACACGTAAGATAAATTTAGGTTGAATCTTTGAGTAGTATCAACAGTTTTCAGCTTGGCGGTTATTTTATCAACTCCCTTTATAGCCTATATTGTGACATGTCACTACGATGTTAATAAAGAAAACCGCATCCAAATCTGTTGAGTGGTTCTCGAACATACAGACCTACTAAAATTCTAAAAATCCTCAGGAAAAAGACGAATATGCCAATTCATTTAAAATTTTGCAAACATGTTCAATGTACAGACACGCGATTTTTACTGGTTTAAGTATAGATGGATCGCACTATTTTAGACCCAGCTGAGATATTTGCATGACTCGTTCTATAGGTACTAGGGTAGAGGTCATCAAGTGACATTTACCATGCAGTCCTCAGATGATATTCCGAACTTTAAGCACACGCAAAAACTTGAATCTTCTTTGACAAACTGTTTTATACCGGGTTCACAATGGAAAATGAACTTTAAGGCTATTTCATAAGAGCGAAATGAGAGTAATGTGGCCTCGTTTATAAGTTGGTTATTTGTTAAACCGGTCGCATTTTTATTCAGACGTCAGTATCCGGGATCACGTTTATATTCGGTACAAAGAGGTAAAAGAGCTCAATTCATACAGTTTCTTTTTTTTCCAATTCTGAATTCTCCGTTTACCGAACAATAGTGCAAGAATGGATAGTATTGGACGGGGGCTTTTTTATTTCTAAATGCTCTATGCATTTGTATTTAGTTAAACATATTTTTCTACCCATATAGTTATATAATTATAGTATATTATTTTATATAACTACTTTATTTAAGTATTTGTGTATAAGATTCGTTTTTGTATAGTTTGTTTTGTACAACAATTCCAACCAAAAGTTGTCTGAAAGCAATTGGTTTAAGCGACAAGGCCGACAATCGACAACATTACAGATTAATAATTGGTGCAAAACTGAAAACCATTTCGAGGTATGGGCTTTCTGAGCATTATAGATATTTTTTTTCAGAATTAAATCGTGATTAAATATAGAGAGATTTTCAAAAAACTAAAAATATGGTATACACAGGATTTTAAAAACAATTTTCATTCGCTTTTAAGCTCAGTTTGTTTAAAAAAAAATCAACTGTCATGCCATGTGACAGCAGACATAAACAAGCTTTATTTTTTAATAATCCATTGGCAATGAACATCGACTTTTGAAATCCTCAGATGCGATTTACGTCCTTTTAGAATGAGTCAATAAGAAAACAATAAAAGAAAAACATAAAATAAAACAAGATAAAAAACATAAGCTTTTTTTTTACGTAGACTTTCAATATAAATATTAAAAACAAACGGTTAACTAAAATGAAATATTGTCGATTGTTTGCTTTTAAGATGGTTTTGTTTGTTTATATGTGCTTAATCGATTGTTGTCGAGATTATTCGAAATTCAATTCCTTTTTATAAATTTATTACTTTATAATTTGACGTCATAATAATATGTATTAGTATATGGAGTCGTAATCCTTAATCCAAAATAAACGTCACTTTTATTTTTGTAAAAACGCCCAAGTTTTTTAAAATAGTTAATGCTGTAATCTTGCATTATAAAACAAATTTTGTTGACTACATCACTCATTCAAACTATATGATATCATTTGGTGGTTTGCCTCTGAGATTCTATAAATTGGTAGTAAATAATAATAAATCGACGGAGATCCTAAGCTCGCCTTGCGCGCGCGCAACCGTGATAGAAAAGACATCAACGCGGTGACGAACTTGCAAATTAAACTTTTAAGTTTATTTTATTATTCATCGCGATAAAACTATGACCTTTACATAAAAACGTAATCAAAAACATAGAAGAGTGTCATAGATTTTTACTCGAAGAATCTACTTATTATATATGATTTATTATACTATGAAGTGAGAAAAGTATAATAAGTTTGGTCCATTATGTCGTAAAACCATATTATGTGCTGTTATGCGGCTATAAATTATTCATTATGATGGAAGACGAAAATAATAAAAATAGTTGAGAACATCACGCAAACATTCACTAGTATTTTATTTGCTTTGTTTCTTATAAAAATTAAAATAATATACAAATCAAATGTATCATATAAAATTATAAATTACCTTCTACAGCCTTGCAAACATATAATTACATTATAAATTGTTCATTTAATATTTTGAGTATTTATCTAACACACATTTGATGTAAAAATAACTCCAGCAAAAAGTGTTGAAGGTAAATGAACGAGGCCGATGCAAGCCGATTGACGCCGAAGTTTGCCGAAGACTACCGAAGTTGGTGAAAGTGATTCTAGGGCGGCTTAGGAGGGAAACTTGAAGTGGGGGGCGAGGAGGGCAAGGTTGCAAACCGGCTGCGGCGGGCGTCGACGTCGGCGTGCCAAAAGTGTTGAGTAATACTCAACAAAATGTTGCGTCGGTTCGCCTAACACGAGTTTGTGCTATGATACGTTATAATATTGCTCACCGATACTAGAGTATTATGATTCAGAGCTTTTAGAAGCCTAATTAGCTAATCCTATAAGCTGATTAGTTCTCTGACCCAATTTATAGAAAGCATTTGACGGTTTCATGGATCATTTTCGGATATATATTTTGTACTAAACACACTAAACTCAATTAGTGTAACGTCACTCACAATCTTTCCCTTGTATTATGTAATGAGCCTATCAAATTCCCAATAGGCAGGGAACTTGCTAACAAAATTTTGTAAATATTTGCTAGTGAATGGTTGGAAAAAAAAGAGTCAAGAAAGTTGTCCTTTTTTATACAATGTATGTAATTTTTTGATAATTAAAATTGAATTGAATTATTAATTAAATTTAAATTACCATGATTAAAAGTCTACTTAGTATAACTTTGTGATTAAAAGAAAATAATATTTATAAAAATAACAACAGTTAAGTATCATCGTATAATTTTTTATCTTTAGGTCCTTAGTTTGTCTAAGTTTTAAGTATTACATAGTATTATTTAGTTTAAATATCTTGTCCGTGAAATTCAAAAATATAATCTATAATAATAATAAAGTAGTAAAAATAAACAGTAACTAATCTTGATATCAATATAACTAACAACAATGTATTTGTTTCAATCTGATTGAAAAATATTATACAAAAAATTTACCAACAAACCTGAATCAAAATAACATTTTGTAGACACACAATCACGTTTTTATTGTATGTGACAGAAACTAAATGAAAATGAGACTACAAAACTGATCGTACAAAATACCGTCAACTCCACTTGTTATGCCAAACTATAGCCTGTGATTATACTATATTTTCCTATTAAATTCATTCATTAAACAACGTTACAAAATCTTTTGGCATTTATTGCACAAAACGTTGGTGTTTTTAGGCGAGTATGCATAACTTACACTATGCTTACACGCTTCAGCCATTATCATGCATATCATATTCTGTTTCACCAACAAGCAAGGATTTTGAAAATTAATGATTTAATTAAGGTTCCGCTGAAATCCGGTGTAAGCTCGAACCAGGTTCCTATTGTACTCAGACTTCTTTGTCTTGACCTCCATGCACAATCTTCCGCATAGAGAATAATGCAAAATAGACTCCATTGTGCTTCCTAAACACAGAACTTGCGTAGGGTGTTATTTGTAATGTTTGGGACTTATTTCCATAATGAATTCGAGACGATTTAATTCCGGTTGTGGGAATGATAAGCTGAGACAGATGCCGAGTCATCCGAGGCTCGGAAATGTCAAATTTGAGATTATATATTTGATATTTGAGAGCTTGAATTGATATATTTGCTGCGATCAGCTTTAAACAAATAATAATTTCAACATGATTTTTCTGATGTGTATAGAGATGAATTTTATTCTCAGCTCATCATATAAGGTCCTGCTTATAATCCCTATTGGCTTTTCTCACAATTGAGGAAACTTTGTTTAGTAACATTTAACACCATGGTGCAACTATTTTCGCCACAGGTGGGTTGGACTCCGCTCTTATGACTGCGGCCAAGAAGACCAAACTATTTTGTGCATTTTGTCGATACCCGTTAAATGATCGATCTTATACTAAATGCAGGCTTGTGGCTGCAGCGTCTTATAGACTGCGTATCATCCAACCAAAATCGCCAAACGAATAAATAAATAAAAAACAATGTGGTTAAAATAGCTTTTTATCAAGGAGTACCATCTTATTAGTGAAAACGGTTATGTGAACCCTTTTTATGAAGCAAGAATTATAACAAGTGCGTTATACTCATTCTTTACCTAATATTCACTGAAGCGTTTAATTATTGCTCATAAACGTTTCAAATAAATGGTGAAGTTGGACACAAAAAAATGACAAAGAAACCCCATTTTCTCTACCACTCTCCGTCACGACAAGTTATCAATCAACAATGATTGGTCATTGGTCAACCCAATTTAAAACCCGAATGTGAACTCCGGTTGACCAATAGATGTCCATTTCGTGACTCGCTGACAACAATAGTATCTTTATACTGACCTTCGGATTCAGGTCCTGTTTGTAACTGACCCACTCCAGTTCCGGAGTGGCTAATTTTTTCCTAGTATTTCTAATATTATTTATTTATTTTTATTACAAAGCCTGATTGTTACAAATTACATTAACCTTATGCCAATTATGGTTTTACAATTTATAAAATATATAACTTTAAATATTATGTTATGTTTTCTTGAACTTGGCTAAAATAAAGAAATATTTAGCAGAACAATTAGAAATCTTGTTTAGTATAAACAATTTTACATTTCAAGTGATGACGGCTAAATTAAGCATTATGAATATTTAAAAAAACAAATTATATACTGTACGTCGTGTACTATGAGTGGGTTCACATAATATAGATGTGATTATATGAAGATACCTATTTAACTTGATAGAAAATAGCAGCGGTAACTTAATCAGTAAGATGCTGAACTCTCAATCTGAGGATCCAAGTTCAAATACACCCTGTCGTTCGAGAAAGCATCAATGAGTATTTCTGAATTTGTCTTAGTATTTATATACTTACCACTTACTGAACGGTGAAGGCAAGAATTGGAAGGTAACCCTGCATACCCTAAAAGCCTCTATTTGATAGATATTCCCTATTCAGAAACTCCTCTGACACTTTTTTGGGGACCTGTGTATGTATGTATGTTAATTCTTTATTGCACAAAAATATACAACCCACAAAGGCGAACTTTGCTAATTAGCATTCCCTGTGTCGGGACGATATGTTATATATTCATTTGATTCTAGCAGAATTTTCTGTGTCAATTCGTGTTTTTGTTGATTCCCGCGAATCCAATCTAAAATAGGTGTTTGCGGCGAGTCCGTTCCCAAACGCACAACTTAAGATTATTTTTCTTATTTTTGAATAAACAGTATCAAATAAATACATGTGATTTATAGCAATAGGTGACCGTAACCAATTAACCTTTTATAGCAAAGTTGTATTGTTTTATGCATCACTTTGTGAATGTGCCGCTGCACAAAAACTTTAAAGCATGTTTATAGGTTCTGTGCACAATTATTTAAAACGTTATGCTACTACAACTTTACGAGAAAAGCTTAATTTATATTAAACTATAGTCACGTAATGCCATACATCATTATTATTTTATAGTTTTTAATAAAAAAATTTAGAAAAACCGTCATAAGTTGCCCGCTTGGGGACAGACACGTCGCAACCATCTTAAGCTAAAAATTTCTAGGTGTAGAATTTGTGTGTGTATTGAAAGAGCTGTAACCTTGACAGTCAAGGTCAAAATTACTCACGATTAGTCAGATTTCGCCTGACTAGTTTTTCTGTAATTAGTGCAATTTCTTTTCCGGTACCGTTTTAGTTAATTATGAATCTAAACCACAAATCTTTTAGTAATAACAAAGTCAAGGTAAAAAATTATGGGTCAAGAGCTGAACTTTACTGATGCAGGAACTGTTACACTAATTTCCACCTGCACGCCTAGGAACTATCAATTGGATCTGTTGCCATAATTTGAATCAAATTAACCGTTACACAATTACGATTGACGTTCCATATTGTAAGTACGCACACTGCCCCCCGAAGTCCTAAATTCATTCTGAAATCAACTTTATTACTATGGTTTAGAAGCGGCCAGTAATTTAATGGGAAATTGACTGCACCTATACATTACATTCTTTCATTAACTCAGAGTTTCACAATTACCTTGGTAGAAAGTTGAGACGTGAGCGACATTAGTCATAATGACACTAGTTTAAGTTGGTTTAGCTTCTAAACTTTAACTTCAAAGTGAAGTTTAATGTTTAATCTTTGAGATGAGGATTCTCGTACTAATATAACTTTGAACTTGTCACACAAGGCTGTTTACTTCTAAAGCATTTGCTTTAAATACATTTACTTGTGCTCATGATACACAACCCAATAGAGAAATAACATTGTTATGTACATAACTTAAACATCAATTTTGAATACCCACTGTTAAATAAATAAAAGAGGTTACTAAATATATTTTCTAAAAAAACGGGTTTTGACTTTTAATTGTTAGTAAACTGTATTTTGTAATAAACACAAAGAAATATTTAGTTAAATGTGCTATATTTCGACCCCTCGTGAGGCGAAGAGAAAAAATAGTATGACGTAAAAAGTAAAAAACGGACATCTACTGACAATTAACCAAAAATATTCTAAAGTAAAGAGTGACTTAGTTTGTAGCTGTTTGTAAGAAGTCCTTCGATCGTAAAATTTAATGTAAGTTTTAATATAGGTTTATAAAAGTAGTCATTTGTTAAGTAGTAGCAAGATTATTCAGGTCAAGTCGTGTCAGTCACTTAAAGTTGTTTGTTTAGTCCAGTTCCATATGAGCCCCAAGTTACTATAAGAATGATGTCTCCCAGTTTTACACTCTGTAAAAAACAGCTAGAAACTAAGTTAACTCTTTACTTTAAAATATTTATGGTTCATTGTCAGTAGATGTTAGTTTTTTACTGTACTATATGTCATATAGGTGGTAGAGCTGATGCCGGGCTCGACTGTGGAGGTACCACCATCTTACTCGAAAATCTTCCTGAAGTTATTCGGGGGAGAGTAAGAGAACAGCTCTCAGGCAAAACCAGGCGACCCACCATTGCCTGGAACCGATGGATGGCGGTATATCCATCCCCAATTGCCGGGCCTTATATAAAACAGACGGTGACGGGCAGCGGCGTCACTGGCGCAAGGGTTTCGGCACCGCGCTCACCAACCCGCCTGCCCAGCGTGTGTGAGTATGGGCATTTCTTCCAGGAGGACCGCCAAGAGTGTCAAGCAGTGGACGAAACAGGCTGATGGCTGAATGGACTATATGTCATACCATATTTTAGAGTTCCGTAGTCCGACAAGGAACCCTTATAGTTTCGCCATGTCCGCCTGTCCGTCTGCCCGTCTGTCCGCGGCTTAGCGCAGAGACTATTTGTACTAGAAAGCTGTAATTTGGCATGGATACATATAAATGGACATGTATAAATATTAATCACGCCGAAAAAATGGTAAAATAAACTCTTGAAAAAACTGGGGGTGATTTTTTTTTTCTCGTCTATCCCATAATGTGGAGCATCGTTGGATATACCGTTCAAAAACATTGGCGTATTGTATTACGTGTCTGTATTAGTAGACCAACTTATATGTACTGGGCAACTACGGAACCCTACATGGCCCGACACGCACTTGGCCCGTTTTTCTGTTTGCCTGATGGCAACTCCACTGAGGGGTCAAAATACAGCACATTTAAGTATATATTTCTTTCTGTTGAATAAATATTTGTTTTCATTGCTAGTGTATCTTTGTTGTTTTTTTTTAAAGTTGTTCTGTTGAATTATTACGTGGTTTCAGTCAAATCTAACACTAAACTTTCACATTGTACCTATTTACTCGGACACCTGGTTTTATCGACAAACAAACGTATTTTGTAACGAAATAAAATTAGATCGAAGTTACCAAATGATTACATTCAAAATTTCCAAATGTTAATAATTTTAATTGCATCTTATGAAAAAACTTATTAATTGCTCTAACATGAACAGTTTGAGTAAAACGCAAACCAAAAAACAATAAATAGTTAAAATTACATTACTGAACTAGATAGTCAGTTTGTTACAGAGATGTCCATTGTGTAACGAAGTAACGAGTTCCTTTTGTAACATTTTTCACTTCGATTATGAAATAAAATACTTACGTAGTTACGATTGTAACGGTTTCGGAAATCGATAAGTATCAGAAAGTTACTATTAATTTGGCCAAGTGCGAGTTGGACTCACGCACATAGGGTTCCGAACCACCTCAAAATACGGGTGTAAAAATGCAAAACATTATGGTAAAAAATAACAATAAACATGCCAAAGCAGCATCAAGGCTCCAAAAAACAAGGCGCTAAAATGGTAGGGCCTGACAAAAAATTTGGCGCCTTGTGCGTATGGATCCCAGATTTTTATAATTTTTTCTTTTACTTTATAGTATGTACTATAATCTGACTAAATTAAAAACTTATTAATAAAAATAATGCAGCCTTTTTAAGGTTTCTTGCTTGGGAACCCCGTCAAAATTTAAATTTTTCGATTAATTTATAATTTGTCGTGATAGAGGCTATAGTTACACGTATTTTGTGAAAATTTCAACTTTCTATCTGTTACGGTTGAAGCTGTAGACCCCTGTGACAGACAGACAGACCGTCAGACAGCGGAGGCTTGGTAATAAGAGTCCCGTTTGGTACCTACCCTTCGGGTACGAAACCTTAAAAATGCTTAGATTTGTAAATGCATTTACTTACATTATCACGTAAATTCGTCCGTGAATATTCCATCAACCAAAATCCGGAAGAGTATAATTTCAATTAAAATCTATATATGACCGAAGTCATTAACCAAAATGCAATTATTGTATATGGTCTCATACAAAGACGAGAATAACAAGGAACTATGCAAAATTGAGTCATAATATTCCTATTAGATTCACATTTCCTTAAGTTACCGTGTACTAATAACTACCTAAATACTTATTGAGTGGTTTCATTTGCACAAAGAACTTAATTCACTAATGGTTCCAAGCAGGATTTCCCAAACTTTTGTAAGCAGAATCCAGAGGTGCTTTTTGAAATAATTCGGGCGAGTAACGTCTAGTTTTGTACAATTTTCGTTTTCAGACTGTTCTGTTAAGCCAATGCTTTCATCTGTCAGTATGTAAGTAAAAACTGCTGAGGGGGCAAACCGTTGAACCGATTATAAACTTCGATTTCATCGGAATCTTCTGCGAGTAACACTAAAAACTCGTCGAGAAACGGCGAGACGAAAATGTTTTCTTCATGAACCCCCACTACTATGGCAAGAGGCAAGCCCGATTATACATGATGATTGATGAAGGTATATTAAGATCTGTTCCTCTGCGTATGTATGTATGTTTATTTTCTTTCAATGTATATTTTGTATCTTAAGTGTATTAAGTGTTATAGATACCTAGATTTTTTTATTACAATTTTGTGCTAACGCTTGTGCGTGCTAAGGGTTTAGAAAGTAACTTCAGAGGTCAATAACTCAAAACTTGCGTTAGATTCAGTTACAGTTTTCAGTATGCCCCCTCCCCCCCGGAAGAACTTATATTACCTTTATCGAGAAATATAAAAAAATATTTTTTTATGAACCATCTGGCCTATCTGTTAAAATTAAAGGATGAAATAGATAGCAAATTAAAATTTTGTAGATTTGCTTCTTCGAACGAATTTTATGCAATATAGGAAAAAGTCACACGAATCCACGCCTGTATGGCTTATTAATTTAATCCTTAGGAAAGACTCTATAATCAGATATCTACGACAATACGAAATGACGCCGCCCTCCATACGAAATTCCGCAAGCCATAATACGGAAAACGATGATCATCCACTTATGGACTTTATCCTTCCTAATTGCATATCATGCATATACTCACGCCCGTCACCCAGAGTGGTAGCCAGAGACTACAGGTTTTCATCTGGTACGATCCTACACCTCTTTTGTTTCTTCTACATCCATGAATCTAATTATACAAGCTCTTCTATTCCGGGTACTTTTTACTGTGCCCCTTTTCAGTATGTCTCCTATTTGGTCGGCATACCATACGTTCTTCTAGGGCGGCCCGGTCGAGCTTTACCTTCGACTTGTGCAGCATAAATTTATTTCGTCTCTACTTTATATATCATATGAGATTATATAGATTAGTTGGTAAGTTGAGCTTTCCGAAATGGTACATAGTGTCGGTATATTACAGCAAACTATCTTTAAAGTGTAGGTCGCTACATTGTTATTGTATGAGCTTACGGAACGGTTTAACTATACTATGTAACTACAAGTTTAGAACGAGGTTAAATTGAGCTTTAATATTCATAGACGGTGATGAATTTTAGCTATTATGAATACCAGTAGCGCTTGTTCCTCAACCTACAATTAAATTACTTTTTGCTGAAGTAACTAAGCTTATTTTCTGAATTATTGTAGTATTTAGAGGAAGTGACGTCATCATATTAGGTTTAATGGTCTGATCTTTGCCAGACATTAAGATGCGTTCAAGAAATATTTTTTTTCGTATGAACATGTGTTGTGATCAAAGGTCAAATAAAAGATTTTTTTTTATTTAATAAAGGATATGCACGCTTATTTTGAAATCTATGTACCGCAAACAGTTGAGGAAACTATTCCTATAAACGGTTTTCGAATCGTTAATATTAGCAAAAAAAGAACAGGCCAATTAAGGCCAAATTGAAGTTATTTAACGTGATAATACTTTGAATAACTATCAATATAATGTATCTAATACATTGATAATTTACTTACGTGACTCAACCACAAGCCCTTGCCTTCTGTCTGTTCTTCCTAACTATCTTCTTTTTCATGCAATAAAGTATTTATTCATTCATTAATTACTATATTGATGCCACTAACATTCAGACACATTGTTTACAGATAATATTTAAAAAGATTTACTCCCTTCCATTTGAAAAACTAAACCATTAAAATGGTCTGTATAAACTCCGAAAAATTTAGTTTTAAATTTAAATAACTTTTATATTACAACTTGCTACGGCAGCTAAGTTTAATATTTAATTTCAATAGGTATGGATATAAGGAAAGCTGTAGGATATTGCGTAATACCAGCTTAGTACCAAATCTAGTTACTAGCTACAGTGATATTCTATTACTATTAAGGTTTTTAGTACGTGCCTCCATAGATCTAATCCCAAAGCAATGTGACAGAGTGACATTGATTGATTTATCGTAAGGTCGCTGAAGGAAGTTACCACAGACCGCGGTTCCGTAGAACTTACTTTATAGAAGAAAACATATTGAGAACCTTACTTTAAATTATACCAATTTTGGAATATAGTTCTTGGAGCTTGTGCTACAAAAAAATCTTTATTTATTTTATGAATACTACTCGTTTTGAAGGTAGGTATAAAATATTTTTATAAAATTATTATAATATTTTTTCATATCAAGCCATACTGGGGGTTAATAGAGTCTACTGATCATACTGAAAGACCTTAAAACGTCCGCGTTTGATGATTTTGGCCTCTATCGATTTTCCATTTTTTTTTTAACTGTGGCTGCTCGTTGTACTTACGAAAACGCACGTTTATCATGGACTATTGCAAAATAGTATTCGTTAACAAATAGGGGACGGTTGAGCCTATGCACGCGTCCGCAGGGTCTTGTTGTACCTATGTCTTCGAAGTCTTCATAGCATAGGGCTGCCACATTTTGCTGGGGTCTTATCGAGACGTAAGGAAGTAGTAAAAATATGCAATTTTAATATTTATTTGCCTATTTCCATATTTTACAAACCGTAGTTGTCGTGGAAGAAGGACTTGGTGTACTTTATACTTCAACAATGCAAAATTTCCATTGAAGTATTTTAAAAATCTGTGAAAATCATAGATTGTATGAGACTGTCTTCACCCTCGTGAACTCATCCGCCTTCGCAATGTTTGATTCACCACCATTTAATTAAATCATTAATTAATTGCGCCTTCTGCGCAGATATCGGGACATTTTAGTAGTCGACGTCGAACACGATATCTTGGGACGTACAGTCCAAATATATATTGGGACGGATGGCAGCCTTATCATAGCACAATATAAATAAATAAAACACATCTAAATAGTTAGATAAAATTATCATAATACAAATTTTTTCAATGCATGTGCTCGTAAAGACCCATTTTATATGTATCAAAACTGTCGGTAAAGTCATTCTTACTGCCCTAGTTATTTTTTTATTTATTGAAATATGTTGGCAATCTTTCGTCGTGTGCCATGTATAGACTTAATGTAAATAAACTGCATTCAGTTTGACGTGTTCGTGGGCTGCGTTCAGTTTGATAGTCTGTTAACACGCGCCTATCACTGACAGCGGGACAGTATCACGGCATGTCGCCCGACTTTATTCTATTCTATATTTGACTAACGGCAACCCCATATTTTTCTTTTATAATAATGTTTAAATTTATCAAATATATACAAAAAATAAATAACAAAGTTTTCGCTTCGTCGACTACCGCTTGCATTCTTCAAGTTTCTTTTACTTCCCTGTGGCATTCGGCAGTTCCTGGAGACTGCAAGGCCGGTGCAACAATAAAATCCGCGACCGCTTCTAAACAACGAAACTTTGTTGGAATGTTGTTTGGTAAATGGTTGTACGAAACACAAAAAAAAAACCTTGTTAAAAGAGTTTTCGTTTGTTTTTTCGTCTATATATAAGGTGATTTTAATTTATGCAGCCAAATTCTTACCGAAGACTCGGTAAGTGCTCAGTAACAAGGCTCGATGACCCTTTTTGTGAAATTCGTAAATTATTTATTTCGGGTTCCTTACAAACGCAAGCCCAGCCCCAAGTCAATTACTATGGGACGTCAAGATTTTTTTTTACGAAATTAGCAAAAAGTGTTGTCGATCTGTGTTACTGATCAGTTACCAAGCCCCCGGTATGAGTTTCTAAAAAACCCTGTCTGACTGATGGTTCTATCATCGCCTAGACCAAACGGCTGGACATAGAAACACGAAATTTTATCTGTAGCTTTCTGATATGACGTAGACACCCGTTACGAAGGGATATCAGGAAATTCCCACGGGATCGGGAGAAAGGCTGCAGGGTGTCCGCTAGTTGTTATACAGAGTAGGCGTTGAAATGGGGCAGTATGGAGAAAATCTCAACTATAAGAGATAAAGAAATTTTGCATCGATTTTGCTAAGATTAAAAGCGGTGCAGCTTTTTGAAATCGTACTCACTTTTCAAAAATAATAACATAATGTGTTATGGCATTAATCGATAGTGTTGCCAGTAAAAAGCAGACAAAAAGAATTTTGTGTTAAATCAATTCATCCATCCATCCATCAGCCCGTGTTCGTCCGCTGCTGGACATAGGTCTTTCCCGAATTTCGCCACTCATGTCGGTCCTCCGTCCTTCTCATCCAGCCAAATCAATAAAAATGTTATATTTTTGTATAACTTACAGGTAGGTCATTTTCTCCAAAATCGATGACGAGAGTTCTTTGAGTGAATTTCTCTACTTATGTTTAGATTTTCCCTAATTAAAAATAAATTGTGTCTGGAAATGATAGGCCACTTAGCGCTGACCGCTTCATATATCTATAGGTACGTAAGTAGAACTAGATGATATGTATAAAGGGCCTTCGTCTCCGAAAGAGCCTTTTTATATTCTTCCGAGGTCAATCATTGTTATTCGATATTTATCACGTAGCAGTTAAATACTTGAATGGTGTTATGCAACTGAGTGTTTGTGTCCTTACAAATCAACAAAATGGACCTTCATAAAGCTGTTAATAGCTTAGTGGTAACACCTTGATTTGATGGCATTGTATACCTAATCGCATCATGTTTATTGTGGCTATAAGACGTATGTAATAAACATTTCAACACTTGTCTGTTTGAAATTCAGCAGTAATTAAGTATTACATATGAACGTTTCATTTTGTGCAATTTTCGCTAACGCGACTCACTAGCGAGAGAACACAAAAATTGAATATCGCATGTTATATAAGAAGTTATTATATCAAGTATGTCTTATGCCACTCGTGACAATCGTGAAAATATCACGGCCAAATGTCATTTGTAGATGATCTTAATATAATTAATGAGTTTTTGTTAATTAGTTTAAATAAACTGTAATTTTTGGAGAACAATACTCTATAGTGCAAGACCGTGAGATGGTTTCATCATCATTTCATTTTAGTTAACAATTTGTTTTTAGTATTTATATTGAAAGTCTGCGTAAAAAAGAAGCTTATGTATTTTTTCATTTTGTTTTATTTTATGTTTTTCCTGCATAATTTAATGTTTTCTTATTCACTCATTCTAAAAGGACGGAAGTCGCAACTGAGGATTTCAAAAGTCAATGTTCATTGCCAATGGATTATTTAAAAAAAAACTTGGCAATGCTATGTCTGCTGTCACATGGCATGACAGTTGATTTTTTTTAAACAAAATGAACTTAAAATCAAAGGAAATTGTTTTTAAAATCCTGTGTATACCATATTTTTAGTTTTTTGAAAATATATCTTTATTTATTCACGATTTTATTCTGAAAAAAAAATATGATGTTGAAAAAGCCCATATCTCGAAATGGTTTTTACTTTTGCATCAATTATTAATTTGTAATGTTGTCGATTGTCACTTTTGATATTTTGGGGCTTTAAAAATCTCTCCAAATAACGAAAGAGATTTAAAAATGAAGAAAAAGTTTGCTAAATTTTTTCGTGTATTTTATGAAAATCTGGTAAATTAATTATGAAATTATATGTTAGGTATTTCTTTTTAGGATTTCGTACCCAAAGGGTCCAAAACGGGACCCTATTACTTTGCCTGCGCTATCTGTTTGTCTATTTGTCCGTCTGCCACAATTGTCTATAGCTTCAGCCGTTATAGGACGCCAGTTGGAATTTACACTGAATATTTCAGAGTTCTCTTGAAAATGACAATCCATTTTTTCTACGGGTTTATTAAAACACTAGGCTTTGCCCCCCGTTTTCAGCTTGGGCGTCATTTTCCTCTTATAGCCTATATTTTGACCGAGTCACTACGATGATAATAAAAAGAAACCGCATCCAAATCCGTTGAGTGTTCTACAGTTAAAAGAGAACATATATACAGACAACACAGACAAAACTTCCAAAAATTAAAGTTTTGGGGTCTGTACAATACTAATATTCTATTTCACTTAAAATTTCACAAAAATGTTCAATGTACAGAGACGACTTTTTTACTACTTTAATACTTACCACTTGCTGAATTGTGAAGGAAAAGATAGTGAGGAAACCTGCATGCCCGAAAAAGCGTGTATTTGTGCCCAAAGAACGGCGATAGGGCTCACCACCGTTAGGACGTAATAATCGTCGGTGAAACGCGATGTGCCAAATGTGGACTGTGATTTTCATTTCACAGTTCACACCCTGAACACCTCTAACACCCCCTCGGGGATTCATGTTGTGACAATATATTTATTTATAACTTTTTTACTACTTTATTGTTAGTATAAGAGAACTGGCGAGCGAGAGAATATACATATTATATTCCGCAGGCAGAACAAGAATATTATTGTGCACGCGCAGTACAACTATAAAATTGGGTCAGATTATAGTTGTGACAATATATTTATTTATAACTTTTTTACTACTTTATTGTTAGTATAAGAGAACTGGCGAGCGAGAGAATATACATATTATATTCCGCAGGCAGAACAAGAATATTATTGTGCACGCGCAGTACAACTATAAAATTGGGTCAATAAATAACGAAAAACAGGGTTCCGTACACAGAAGGTGCCGAACTGTGGCATCTATATTGTTGTTATTTACCACAACGTTTTTAGGATTCCGTACTCGAATACTTGACCAACTTAATTTAGCAGTTCAGTTTGTTTATTTGTATAAAAGTTTTTTTTTATATTTACAATATATTGGTTTAGGGCAATACTAACGTCACATTACCATAAAGGTGTAGTAAGTTTTAATAAATTTACAGAAATGTTATTATTATTATTTTAGTAATTTACAGAAATAGCCACATAACTTAAATATGCATATCGATTTTATTTTTTTTGTGTCTGTATTTTTGAAAGTGATTCGTCATTATAATCTTTATCAATTGTATTGAAGTTTTTCGTAACATACGGGCACTATGTATCCAGGTATTTAAAGATTTCCCAGAATAGTACATTATGATACAAGTAAGCTGCGTTGGACATTACAGTCTAGGCGGGATTGCAGCCCGAGCCGAAAGGCGACGCCGTAATGGAACCGAGAGTGTAATGTCTAATGCTCACGCGTTTCATAAGACGTTTTTCAACACACTTGCGAGGAAAAATAATAAAATTTCACTGCTTACTTTTCCACATAATCGAAACCACAGCATGAATTGACAATTTTCTTTGAAAAATGGCGGCGGAGATTTTGTCTATGCGCGCGCAGATGGAAATAGAGGCACTCACGCATCCGCCAAACAGCCAAATATTAAATATTAACAAATTGAATATTTTTTGTATTTACAACAAAAATTTGCGTTAATTTTTCGATAAAAATAAATAATTTTATAAAATTAAATTATGATTTATTGTATTTTAACTGCGACAGTTTATTTATTTGCAAAAACTTTACTATTTCTCGAGACATCAAAACTCTTTGCTAAGATTTAAAAAATGAACTCTATTGTAAAAAACACTAGTGCGATATTGTAAAGTAAAAAGCACGCGTGTTTAATATGCTGTATTATGACCCTAAGAACGCTGCAATAATGGCCACTTTAAAAGCAAGTGTGTTGAAAAAGCTTTTAATACCGACAGGTAGACCATTAGAAGTTCTAATATCAACCATTCTAGTACTTTTTGAATATGTGAAAGTCATGAAAGCAGGAGGCACAGGTCATACATATATTTCTCCTGAAGCCTTGCGCTCAGACCTGAAGGCCGCGGGGGAAACTTGTTATTTTAATTCTATTAACTTATTTGAATAGTACGGAACACTTGACCGGTTTCATTTCTACTGTTAAATAGTATTATCCTTGATAAAAGAGACTTTTGTAATCCGACGAATAAAATCACAAACCAATTATTTCAGTTTCATTTTTCATTCGTAAATTATTATTTTCATCCCGGCACACAATGGAAACAATAAAATAAAGTAAGAAAAAACACACTACAAAATAAGATACAGTTATTATACCTTCAAAGGTAGTAGTAAAAACGGTTTTAAGTCAGTGTGACCCAAATCCTGGCACACACGGCGACAATAGTCTAAAAACCGTGAGAGAGTTTCATAACCTATTGGTACCGCGAAAATAAGCCCACTTTGCTTATCAATTATAAACTCTATTTCTTGGATACAAGAGTCGTACAAGTATTAAATAATCACGGTACGTAGTATACACACAATGGTGTCTTGGTTCAGACTTCTTACGTTATTTGCATGCAAAGTGAATGCACACTGCTTTACTTGTGTTGTATAACGAAGGTAATTGAATTGTCGAAATCTATATTTTTCTATGTTTTAAATTAGTTATGTAGTTTTTTGTTTCAATATTTTATCGGTCATGTACGAATTTAGGTTTTATTCGGTTGCAGCATTTGCCGGAGCTTATCGCTTTTAGATAGATTAGATCTTGCAGATTTTAGTTTAGAAAATTTCAAAGCAAATTAAAAATAAACTTTATTTGAGATGTATCGAGCGCATAACAACGAAATCCTATGCACTTAACTCTCAGTGTAGTAGATGCAGCGCGTGCTTTTGTATAAAGTACTTATATTTTTCTTAATTCTTTATTGTGCACAGATCAATTAAATACAAAGTTTGTTTTAAATATAATGTACAGTGGCGAGCTTCTCTCAAAAATTAGATTTCTTCCAGCAAACCAAGCCTGATAGTGAATATTTTATTAGATAAGGTAAACATATGTGCACGTAATTAATAACTATATAAAAATAAATTAACATGTTAATTAAATACTAATTAACCTAACCTACGAATACATACATAACAATACTTATAAGATAAATACAGAAATATACTACACATGTCTATATGTATAATAACTACCTTAAGTGTACGTATACTTTTAAAATTAAACTAAAAAAGTATCTCCTTGACTTACAAATGTCTTCGCCTGCCTAAAACTAGACGCTTCATCGCCATTTTAATAATTTTTGACCAACGAGTTTCTGACATTTATTTAGAGCTTACCTATTAATTGAATTTATTTATTTACAAATATTAGCACCTACATTATGTACTCGTATATGTATATCATATTTATTCTGCCATTCGTAATTATTATTTTCAAAATGTGCAAGAATACTCGCGCTGTTTTGTTTGTTCGTGCGTTACCTACGCGGGCTCGGACTGAAAATCAGCGCTGTCGGTCTTACTCTGTAAGACTACAGCATATGCTGAGTTCTAGCCTTTTTGTCTGCTTCGACACATGATTTCATTTAGCTTTAGTCACATTGTTTTATTCTTTTATGTTATTTCCTTGTGTTTGACTTTATAATTTGTTTTTATAATTTATTGTGTTGTGGTAGATAAATAAATGGATATTCTATTCTATTCTACCTAAAGAAGGATATAAGATATTTCTGAATCAATTGAGTATTTACTGATAAAATTTCCGTATTATTTTCGATATTTCATCGCATGTGTCGAAGTTCTCAACCTTACTAATATCTGATTCATAATTTGAAGTTGCTTTTTATGTTTAAGAAAATAATGAGAATTTTATGTGATTTAGATGATTCTCTTCTTCTTTTGGTAGCGTTGGTTAAACTTCACGGTAATTTTACTCAGAAGTTGGAGGTGACCATGTCGACAGCATTCGTTGCCACCCACTTGCAGGGTGCGGTATGAGAGTATTTGGGCAATTTGGGCATTGTCTGTGCGATAGCTCCACACTCGCAAGGAGACTGTGGATTTGTTTAAAATGCCCCATTTGTTTAGTGTCTATAAGATACTATAAATGGTTGAATGCAGATACAGATATATATTACGCTATAAACATATTGCATTCAGTATTATCGCCTACGATGTCCTTACGTGACTTGCTGAACAACTTTTATTTCAACTGTTTCCTGCTATAATTTTAAATAATTAGGTATGTATGCAAATCGTATTTGCCAAATACTTACCATTTAGAGTTCAACGGGAATCAGCTGTCTGCATTTAAGATAAAAATGCGGTCTAAGATTTTCTATACGAAAGCTTAGCCAACCGTATATGATTTCGCTTGCGGTGAATTTCTTTTGATTGAGAATTTCACAAAAGATGGACGCATCATTTCACTCTTATGTAACGAATGTAGTAATTCTACCAACCGTGGTACCTAATCGATTTATACTCCTGTTAAATACAAAAGACCTTTCTCAGCTTGGTTAGTACATACATACATTATATTTTAGTATGTACATAATGGGTGTTCGTAAATAATACTAGTATTTAGCGTAGGTAGGCATAACAAATGGATAACATTGTAATAAACAGCAATAATAGCTTTAGATTTCTTTTATACACATTGTTTTCTTTGTACTCGATACATATTGTACCACTGCTTGACATTCCGATATGAACTATGCGAATTATAATTGCTCTGTAGCAATGTAACCTTCATAGTATAATGCGTCAGGTCTTGCGCCATTGCCTTCGTAGCCCTGACAATCGTTCGGATACGCACTTTACGTTCACATTGCTAGATATATACAATACAGACAACCCATCTGTGCTATATATGTATAGAGAAACCGCAGTGTATGAAACAATTGAATGCGGCGTACCGTAGACGCGTTGCGTTCATTCACACCACAACAGAAAATCGACAAAGCGTCCCTTTTTGAGGTCTTTTACGTCCGTGTCACTCTGGTAATAGCAACCTGTCGAATTTCAAACTCAGATCCGTGCCTTCGTGCGGAAATCACTAGAGAGTTACCCCAGGGTCGATGCGAAAATCCCAACACAGCTCGCAAACGTCAGAAGTGAATAAGGTCGAAAATGGCGGTTCGTGATGTCAGTGTACCTTCCACTCTTCAAGAGCTTAGAAGGCTGGAAATAGTTTGGATAATCCAGTATGTTGGCTGTCGGATTGAAGAATTTAAAGGTAGCGTCTCGGTCGGTAGAAAATTCGTAGAACGAATCCACTTTGCCGCAAAAATATTTTGGGGTTACTAAAACGGTCTGAAAAGAGAAATTATTGTTTGAGGGAAGCAATTATTGTCTAATCTCGAAACCCCTCCTTTAGTTGATGAGAAATGCAAATAATGACATAGAAATTAAGATAATAGGTACGTAAGACGCTTATTTGCGTGTCAGCCAGCGTTAAATTGGTAGGTATTTGGATTAAGAGTAAATAGTGCGTGAGGCATCCAACTTTGTACATAATGTTACCGTGGAATAATAATGTTACTTAGTTGTTGAATATGCTTTGAGTGATGTTTAAGCGGAGCGTAAGTAATTTTCGTAAACGTCTAAGTTACTGCTCAAACGCTACTTACGTGCTTCACATCTAGCATATACATAATAAATTATACAACAATTGTCTAATACCAAAACGATACTTTAATTAAATATTAACTAGGATAAAGTTAAAGTCAATAAAATAAAAAAACAGTGAATTAAAAAATAAACAGAATTTCATCTAATCTAGTGCCTTGTGACAGGGTGCTCAGCCCGTGGGCGACGCTTCTTTTTATGGTCATGCGTTTACGTTGTCTTGGTACCTGCCTGCCCTCCGGTCACCAGATGAGTCGACAAGTCGCGCTGAAAACAGGCGCGCCTCTCCAAACACTTACGTAGAGTATATATGTGTATACTGAACCGAGGAAATGTGCTCTAACACTTTGAACTTAGGGAAAGGTGTGTTGTAGTTGTTTTTCTGTATAATAGTTTGTATCTCCTCTCTGTTTAGGGTTCCGCGAACAAAGAGCAAGACGGAACCCTTTTAATGTCGCTCTGCTGTCTATCCCTCTGGCCGACGGTATACCACGGGTCTCTGGCTTGCAGACGCATGAGTTACAGATCTGAAATTTTGATATATTGTGTAAAATATTGATCCAAAACTGATTATTTAAATAAAAATTAAATTCATATAATTGAAATTTATACTATAAAGAAGCCGATGCTTTTTTCTCATTTGCTATATTTTGTCTAGAACTCAATGAGTACAGTACAATTTTATTAATCTCTAAAAGTAAAGAAATTGGAAACCATAGAAAATGTCAGCTTTAGACCATCTCTAAAACTAAGCAATTTAGAAATTTGGAATTATGTTTAAACCACAAATACTGAAACGCTGATTTTGAATGTAGGTTTTGTTATTATTATATTATACGTACCCGAATACTTAATTTCAACCAACTTAATTTTGCAGTTTGCTTAATACATTTTGTAGGTGGGTATTGATAAGTTTGAAACTTTTACTCAAATTATTTCAGTCTATCAACTTATAAATGGTAGGGAACCCTCAGGGCGTGAGTCCTACTCGCCCTCGACCGGTTTTATTGTTTATAATGTGCTTATCATTAGTCACTACCGCACCTGGTAGCGGCGACAGAACCGAAGGTCTGTCGCGCTTTCCCTAAAAGAACCTATTTACTCCACTTTTATAGGAATCTTTGTTATAAATATCCGGATGAATTGACGATAGCAGTTTATATAATAGCAGCTCAGATTCAAACGTTATGTTCCAACAAGCGAAATATTGACAGCAAAAAGGTTAAACTTAGCTGCGCGCCGATTATCCCGGTGGTAAAAGTGGAATAGGAGAATTAGATCGTGTTATTTCTTCGCCTATTCTCCAAATTATAGCCCGTGAAAAACCATGGGGCCAACAATTATTCTACTGTATTAGAGACTTTGGTACTCAGCACTCATTACTGATTCATCGCCAACGAGTCTAATTGCACGGCGTTCAATCGAATCTAAGGCAGCCAACTGATATTTGACAAAGCTGTTACAAACAGGGTGGTTGCAGTACTCCATGCACGACCGACTTTGAGCTTTGATAACAAATAATATTAAAATACAAATACAGTTAATTTGGTTGATTATGCTACCGTTAGGTGCGGTGCGGTGACGTTTAATCTTCTCACGCACCTTAAATAAAATAAATGTAATTTCGTAAAATAATTCACCAGAAATTCTTGTTACAAATTGGTAGAGCCGAAATACTTTACACAGTTATAAATGAAGAGGTTTATAATATATCATGATTATATTGTTGTAATTTGAAGCGAAAGAATACAAAGTGCTAATTTAAGCAACAAGTGGGTAATCAAGAAATTACAATTTCAGTTACAAATAAAGGCTTTGTATTAAACTTTTGTGCTTGTTGTGAGGTTTTGTTTAGGGAGAAGATTAAAATTTGTTTTCTCTCAAGTATGAGTTATATTATACCTATAAGTGTTTATTTGTATTTTCTAGCACAGCCTAAACCCAAAAGATGTCTAAATAGAATTATTCACTTTTGCGCTACATTTAAATTAACATGGTCCGGCCAGCAGTATTCGTTGCTTAACTATGAATAGTTAGTGTATAAAAAAAATACATCACATATCTCCAATATAACGCCAGCTTTATGAATCAATTGGGTACTACCTTAAGATATCTGCTTTCGAAAGTTAAAAATAATTACTGATTTCATGCATCTACACCGCAAATTGACGTTATTTAATTTCGAGAAAAACACGAATGGTTAGATAATTTGATAAATAATATCGAAAGATCATCGTGTCTTTGTGAAAAGTATTATTTTCTCCTATTTTGTGCTACCCGGAGAGACAGTGATCCTCGTAACAGCCACTTTGCAATGCACGCTGTTCTATACGTTAAGTCAATGTGTTTTCCGTCGATATTTGTAACGATACAAATCGAGTTGCTAATTTAGGTCATAGAAGCACCTAAACACGTAGGTGTTTTTAAATTACCATTTTAAATAAGCCTTTTAAACAAAGGGCTGCAGTAGCAATGGGAATTTCAAAGCTTGTTTAACTTTATTTTTACTAACCATCATTTATCGTTATCAGCAGTGGCGTGCATAGAACTTTTTGCTCAAAAAGCAATGAGAAATTAAACTTAATTAAAATTAAAACATATTTGAATTTTTTTTTGTATTTTATCATGTATTCTAGGGTGAGCATGAGCAGTGCCTACCCTCTCGTCATACAAATACATAATGATTTTTCAGAGTGAGATTTAAATTTTTTCATATTTTTTTATTGTAAAATTTAATCTTCTCATTGCAATTCCAGCAAAAAGCTTTATGCACTTATATGCAACCCAGTGTGTTAGTTGGGAGGTTACTAAAAGCTCTAAAACCGAATCATCACACCCCGACTCTATACAGTCTTGTGGCTACTACCCCTAGAGTATATATAAAAAGCCGGAGACGCGGAGGAAGGGCAGCCCCCGCCCGCTGTAACTGTAACAAAGCGCGAGCCGTAGCGGTTGAGGTGCGGAGGTACGCATGGGTGCCTGCATTGTTACGCAAGGCTTTACCGGTGTTTAAATTTATAAAAAAAGTTAATTTGAATTTTGGCAGCAGTAGTTTAGTTGCTAGGATGTCAAACGCCCATCTAAACTAAAGTATCAAAGGGTTAGATTCTTGCTGCTTTGGCAGACTAGGGCATGCATCGAAGAGTCTTTTGTTATACTAGGACTACTGCATCATAGTGCGCTAAAATCTACTTTGCGTCACAATTAAAAACGTGATCTCACCCGCAGTAAACTTCATTGACAGTCCTATTTCTAATGACGATTGGGTTGACGATAAAGTAATAGAAAGTTCAAGAGTAGGAAGTTTTTTTTAACAGACTGTCCCGTTGTGACCCTTCTTAAAGCATAGTACAGGGTGAAAAGACGCAGGTATTAATATTATTTGTAAACTTACCACTTGTTTGAACTTGTTTTTTTTTGGTTACGTAGAAAGCATTAAACGGGTCAATCTATTAAAAACTTCCTTCTACTGATTTTTTTTATTTTAATATCTTCATAGTCATGTTACCAATTCTTTTGGTGCTTTCCATTTTAATTCATCAGTCATATCCCTAAATATTTCCCAATTCATTATGACGCTGACTGCGTAAAACCATGCGACAAAACAAAGATGTGAGACAAAAATTACATGTTCCTTTGAATTTGGTGTAAATTTTTGAAAAACTTTATGTCACTTCGTTATTGTTGTTTCGCAATTTGTCATCAGGCCTTGCTCTGGTATGCTCAGTGGGAAATCAGTCTTGGTGAGCCGGAACGACTCGCTTTCACGAATCGCGCCGGCGCATAAGGCATCTCAAACATGACGCGCTCTGACGTCACGCCACGTTTCACCAACCAACCAAAACCTTTCAAAGTGGAATGCTTGACATTTATAGACACATAAATATCAAGTGGAGGCATAATCTTGCCTAATGTTGACTAATAAATAAGTTTATACCTAGTGAAGTTATTCTGTAATGTTGGCCTTGTAACAGGTTAGCAGTAATTTTAACAAAAATTCTTGATACGGCCCAGAACTCAGAGAACACAAAAACTTAGACAATCCTAGTGGGGAAGCCTTTGAAATAACCACTGAATTTCCCTTTTAACTTCGTGTAGCTTCTGCCATAGTACATGTTTAATTTAATCTAATCTTATTTTGGCTTTGCGTAGTTCGACGCGATGAAAGTAGAAGCCCTACATGAGCCAAGGTTTAAGGTTCGGGGGACATTAAATTGAAAACGTACCTTCGTGTAGGTCTTAATTAATCTTCAAAGCCCTTGATGTTAATAAATATGGATATTGTGGATAAACTTTCCGATAATTAATTTCAAGTTAAGATTATACCTACGCGCAGGGTGACTAACAGAATTTAAATTCTTGAATGATTGTATTTTATTTTATTTATTGTTCAATTAGGGGTCATAGAGATGCTCAAATGACAGTATTTGCAATTTTTACTGTTACTCTATCATATACTCTGGTTGTTGATTCGGACCGCAACTTTCGTCATAGGGTGTTTGCTTATAATCAAAATATTAATACAAAAAAAAATTACATAAGGTACACAAAAGAGATTTGTTTTATTGTGAACTATTTCAGCCATAGTTTCCACTGAGCAAGTTAAAATAAAAGTGAAGTCAGCGGGGTGTGGAGTGGCAGTGCAGGTACAGATCCCGACGGTCAATAATGCACGTCGGCTAGCTTCGGCTTCGTAGAGCGTCGTCTCTCACCGGAGTGTTAGTGCATCGTGCGACGGAAATGACACTACGATACGATGAGCAATATTAAATAAGAATGGAGCCCGTAGTGAACTTCACCCGTTAACCGTATCTCTCTCTCACTCTGTCTCGTGATTGCACGAGAGAGAGCGACAGTAAAATGGCGTCCTGTCAATCTTATTCTACTTTGAAATGCAGAGTATAAAAAAATAGATCTTGTTAAAGCTCTAATTTAATTTTATTGCGTTTTCTACTATTTCACAACGTAGTGCCTTAGAAAAATCAAGCTTATAATTATTAACGCCGAAGTATCGCTATAGTTTCATAAAAAGCTGTACTAAGCACGGATCAATCTTTTTTCCAAACAGAAATAAAGAGAAAAAGGTTTATTTAAAAACACAATACAAAAGATAGTATTATCTATTTCTAAAGTAATCGGGTACCTCACTTGATTGAAATTAATTTTCGTAAAGGTATTGTTCAAACTTTGGCTATGAGATTGAAACGGTGCAAATTCCTTGAGTCAATTTGAGTGACATGGGATCGTAATATCTATCAGTCGTATAACTGAGGATGATATCGGCTTCCCTTGGCCTATTTACACGTTTATTTAGTTCAAGCAAAAGAAGATTTTATTATCTTGTTTCACGTCTTGAAGCCAAGCGAACGTTATACCTAATATATAAGGATCTGAAAGTTTCTGTCAAATCAAACCTTACTCAGGCTTAATGAAACTTGACAATAACTGAATAGACCGTGCGGATAAGTCAGTCTTCGCCCACGACGCTACAGAGACGGGGGGGCGGACTTACGTTTCATTGAGCGAGTGTATGAGAGAGAGAGGTACACTCTCTCTCACACGAGTCTACCGCCCGCTCTCCACGCGTACCCGTACAAATTATGTATTTATTATATTTTAAAAGCAACTATAACACGTTTTGGAATCGGAAATATCTGGGGCCTATATACTAGGAACTCGGAAAGAATGTGCCACCCCCGCCCCGTGTTGCACTTGCGCCTTAATATTTCCGACGTGTTATACGTAGACGAGGATACTCGTCTATCTTTATTTTGTAAGAATACTGATCTGTCAACAACTGTCACTCACGTGACGGAAACTTTTATTTTCATTCTTAAGTTATGTAGACCCAGGACTGCTAGAAGCCGCAAATGGCTCCTGAAGCCAAATGTAAAATCTTAAGGGGTAACTTTTTACCTCGGTACAAAATGCACATCATAATATTGTTTTCCGTACCTTTGAATAAAAAGTATGCAATAAATGTTTTTTAAAGCAATTTGCGGTAATAGTTTATTGATAATAAAGTCTTCACAAAAAAATACGTATTTTATGTATTACATTTTGTTCGCATTAGATACATTTACAAACTCATAAGCGTGTTTACAGTTGTAATGTAATGCATAAAATTTGATAATTTTCACGTGATCACCCAACTATTAACAAGCAGTTTGCGCGAATTGCTATAAAACGCATTTATTGCAATATAATGGTATAACAACCAGAAAAACAAAGTTATGTGGGGAGGAGCCTTTTCGGATGAATATGGGTTGGAATGCGGGGTCAGGCAGGGTAGGTTATCCTCTCCCCGTCTTTTTAACCTGTATATCAATAAGCTACTCGATGAGCTCACCGGCACCAACGTCAGCTGTCATGTAGGCGGAGTTAGCGCCAATAACATAAGCTAGGCTGATGATATGGTGCTGCTGAGTCCATCGGTAGGTGCGCTGAGGAGGCTTCTTTCCATATGTCAATCCTATGTTGAGGCGCATGGCCTTAAGTACAACGCAAAAAAGAGCGAGTTTTTAGTATTTAAGGCAGGGTCTAAAACTTATCCTATTGTGCCTGAAGTCAAACTCAGCGGTACCTCGTTGTCCAGGGTCAAGCATTTCAAATACTTGGGGCACTGGGTTCGAGAGGACCTCAGTGATTGTATGGATATAGAGAGGGAGCGCAGGTCGCTGGCTGTCCGATGTAATATGCTTGCCCGCAGATTTGCATGGTGTACGAATCAGGTAAAGGTGACGCTCTTCAAAGCATATTGCCAGTCCTTTTAGACGTGCAGTCTATGGTGGACTACACGCGACGGGCATACAGCGACCTGCGTGTCCAGTATAATAATGCTTCCAGGATGCTTTTGGGGTTGCCGCGATATTGCAGCGCCTCTGTCATGTTCGCGGAAGCACACACAGATGGTCTCGCGGCAATCATGCGAAAGCGCTGTGCGTCGCTGCTCAGTCGAACTCGAGCCAGCCCCAATAGTGTCCTGAAGGTATTATCTGATAGGTGGGACTCGCCCCTTCTTAAAAAGTGGATAGAGCTCCACAAGACAATTTAATTTTAATACAACTTTTACTCGCCTGATCTCTTACTAACACTAGTTTATAAGTTATATTGTATTACTAAAACTTTATGGATCCTGTCCGAAATAAATGATTTTATTATTATTATTATCATTGCATACTTTTTTATTCAAAAGTAAGGAAAACAATATTATGATATGCATTCTGCACCGAGATCCTCCGTTACCACCTTAAGAAAAAATTTACTGTAATCCCGTATCTCAGTCTAATCACCCGATGATGAAATCTTCAAAATCCTGCTTTAATCCGATGGTTAATTGCCGCAGACTTTATTTTCACTCGTATAACATTGCAATGCAATCCACCCGCAATTTGTGTGGACTTTTCTTCGATAGTACAGTCGCTTGCCAGTTTAGTTGCAAGTTAATAAAGCGCGTCAAAGTTTGGGAGTGGGGGAAAATGACGTCACTTCTAAGTAAAATTGTACCTAGATGTGACGTCACGCGGATCTTCAGCGGGCTATATCTTCATCATTGTTTGTTTAATTGAAAAAAGAAAAAATACGTGTCCAATATTTTCAGATGATCTAACTGATGGACTAATAAATTTTTTTCAGTCATCATCCCTATTTACGCAAAGTGTTGTGCTAACAATCGTTCTTCTTTTGTTTCAGATGTAATCGCCCTGCCAAAATGATGTAGACATAATCGATGATAGATCCGTTTCCCTGCCAAATATGGGCAGTTCTTGTACTTTCTGCAAACTGTGTTAACGTTCGGATGACGTAGTGTGACGTAGTGATGTGTATGAGACTGTGATGGAAGTGGACATAATGGGGCGAAGGCGTTGGCGGTCGATCACCATAGCAGCGTTCCTGCTCTTCATGACAAAGGACACGCAGTGTCAAGGTGAGAGTTCATTTTTCATTGCCTTTTATTTTATTATAAGTTGTCTATTAAAATAACTTAAAAACTACACAAAATAACTTAGGAAACCTTAATAAAACAAAAATAACAAAAAATACTTTCCTGAAATGAAAATCTATAGGTAAAGAATTTTATCCAGATCGCTGCCCTGTCGGAGGGTTCCCAAAACACTGGTGACGTTACCTCGTTGTATTGCCAGACTTAGTCTCTGGCCAAGATACGCGCCAGCCAGTGCCAGAAAACACGGTGCGCCTCCGTGCCCCACAGATCCAAGGTCTCGACTCCAAATGGCCTAAATGCCATAAACAAACGCAAATGTAATTGTTTCCGAGGAAATCATACTTACGCCGCTTGTGGCTTCCAGCGCTTTCCGCTGCCGAACCAGCAACCCTACTGGTCTGGATTACATGGGAAGTTGCCAATGTGTCGACGCATGTAGCATCCTTCACCAGTGGCCTCCTATTCTTCCAAGGGATCAGACTCATTCCATCAGTTCTTCTGCTATCATCACATTCGGTTCAAGTACCGCTGGTACGTTGATGGTTGCAAGAACCCTTCGGATAACATTATTAACGTTGTATTGGGGTCTTACTCGCGATAACTAATAACACAAAACCCTTCGGATAACGTCATTATTATAATGTTTTTATTTCAAAGACCATGTCGTTGTAAGTTACGGTTATTGCACACCGACGACTGACGCCGCGCCGCGCCGCGAAACTGCGATAAATTCTGTCTCAGTTATGAGAATACTCGTACATATCTTCTAATTTCACGTTGTTTTCGCGTTTTGTCATCAATTCAACACGTTTTCGTATTTTGCGGCTTCAATGTGCAAAGGGCGTTTGGGCCCAAAATTCTAGTGTAGTCGGTGGCTTGAAGTCAGTCGCGCACGGGGTCGGTCGCTATGCTTGCTATTTTTCCCGAGCTCGTACGGAACTAACCGAACACGGTGTGAGAGGCAAGACAACATTCATGTTTTGAAAAAACTCGAGAATGGTTTTGGTTCTTCCTATGATTTCAGGAGAAATATCCCAAAAACAGAAATGATACAAAAATATGTTTGAATAATATAAAACATACTTTGCTGTGAACCAAAAGTTATTTGATTTGTTGTATCGCTTCTAGGACATTACGGTACATAAACATTCATCAGAATATGTGTAAAATCCAGGACTTTTATACGCTTGTAACTTTTGTATGTATTTGATTTTGATAAATGTTTTAAGTTCAAGTCATGGATATTGTATGGGATATATTGAAAAAGAAAAAATAATAAGCAAGTACTCATAAATAAGGATTTATATCAGCGAACAGCGCTAGTATGGGAGTTAGGGCGAACAGAGTGCCCTCGCACATGCGTGACGTTTTAATTAGAAAAAAATAAAACAGTACAGGAAAATTCGTAGAAAACAACTCGAAAATGTAGAAAACATTTAATTTGCGTTTGAATTAAATTGCAGCTAAAGTGCACTTTGAAGTAGAGCAGTTGTTTCTTTACATAAATTTCATAGAGAGTGCATCTAAATGTTTAACTTTAGAACATTTATACGAATATTATATAATATACATAATATATATATATACATAATATTTATTTATTACAAATCATTCAACAATATTATTAGATTAGCCATAATTGGTATTTTAATATCGATTAGCATTCGTGTATTAATGAATGAATGCTAATATTTATAATTGCAATATTGCATGAAAAGTAAATTGCATTTAATTAGTAGGTATACATAAACTAGAAGTTTTATTTTCTTTCCACTTAATACCTAAGAAATAAGCTTTGGTTATTATACTCGTAAAGACCCGAGAAACAAAACTCTTGAAGATTTCGAAATTAAATACGCTAAAAGAAAATTGGCAATATGAAGAGAAAATAATCTTTAATTTCCTTCGGGACTTGATATTTGTCAGGATTTACTCACATAGAAGGAAAAAAAAACATTAAATAAATTGTGCTACTTTTTTCGAAGCAATTTCTAGGAATTATCCGCAAAATAACAGGGTTGTAAAGATATAACGATAAAGTTGTGTACAAAGCTTAATAGCTATTATAAGGTGACCTTCATTTGTAAGAATGAAAGGTATCAGTGTTTGATCATTTTTGCTACGGGGTCTATATCAAAAACTAAGCGATTTTCTGTATATAATTTGCTTTATAAGGAATATACAACAAATTCTGAAAACTCCATTTTTAATATAGAATTAGGGTTCCGTATACGGTCCTGACCAACTTAATTTTGCAGTTTTGTTTCATGCATTTTGTAGGTAGTGCGAAATTTGTAATTTTTATTAAAATCATTTAAGTATATTAACTTTAAATGGTACGGAATCCTCAGGGCGTGATTCTTACATGCACTTGACCTGTATTTTTTTGTTTGTTTTTGTAAGCTTAGGCCTTTGTTCAGCCTAATTATTACTAATTTTCTTGTTGAAGAACCTGTGGAAGCATTCGGGGCTGCATGGCTTATATACCTTTGCCTAGCCCAAAGCAAAAGAAAAAATACAGTCGCTGATTGGTTAACTAAGCGGTGGTATAATATATAAGGCCAATTTATATTTTTGAATTGGTGTGTAAAAATGGACAAACAATGTCGATATTTATAAAACCGCTGTTGATGTTGTCATTGCTTGATTGTAGTAGGGAAGTAGGTAAAACTAAAAATACATTATCAGGTGAACGTTAAAAAAGTACCTTATAGAATTCACAAGTTCTATTCGCAACCTAGATAAGTTTCTAAAAGTCAGGGTACAAAAGGAAACAAATATAAAACTTTTCGGGTTAGGCACCTTCTTTTAGTCCACGTTAGCCCATTTTATCAATTTGGTTTTAGTCACGACCCCGTAGTGAATCAGACCCCACTTTGAAAGAGTCCCCGAAAGAACCCCCGATTCACTTCCAAAGCCTATCGAAAGTTATTTTCCTAGTTAACTAAGGTTGCCTTGTGAAAATACCACAGATTGTTTTCGGAAAAGTTTTCACGAGGAATTGAGTGCGCCGAGCTTTTGTAACATAGCTTTCCAGTGTTTAAATAACATTATGTAATTACAAGTAAATAGGTAAGTTTATACCAATACAGATAAATAATCAAACTTTAAAAAGTCGTGTTTTTGTCGCAAAATTTATTAAATAATAATAAAGTCTATCGAAAAAAAAACCTTAAATGTTTGGCTACTAAAAAAAAATAATGCATAAAATGTATGATATCTGAGTTTTCATTTCTAAATAAATGATAACTGATCATTTCTAAACTTTAATCTTATAAAATATAATGAGAATTACCTACTTATTCATTAAGTGTGGATATATAATATATATAATCAGTATAAATAGCTATCTTGAAGGACGGACAAAAGAATGGCCCGAAAACTTGGGAAGTGTGAATAATTAATTATTTAGTGTTGATTACTTACTATTCAGTATAGTTTCGCTATTCAACGGAGGTGGTGTTATCTCTCTTTCCTTGAAGATAACATACGAATTAGATAGCAACGTGGTGAGATTTTTTATGGTGCATCCTCACAAAGATTTAAACCTAAACCTTCCTAGCATTTATAGTCCATAGTGACTAGAATCAGGTTGTCTGGGCTCATACCCACATAACATACAAACCGGGTGAGCGCTCCACTCATTTATTATTCAGACATTGGTGTCGCAAATACTGCCCTGTCCTTCCCAGGCCGATCCCAAGCTTAATATTTTGAAAACTACAACATTGTGGCGCCCGCTGCTTTTCGTTTCAAAACTCTGAAATTCAAGTACATATTTCAAGTCAGCAACGATAAAACTGGCGGTTACGGCCACTGGTGCAGAAACTTATTTTGTGCTACCCAAGTGGCTATGTTGGCGGCATATCTGGGAATTCGGTATAGCATAACCTGCCTAGGCATATTTCAGTTGAAACTAGGGGGTTGCCTCGCTCCGCTCCACATAGGGATGTTTGCTAAGTTTTTTGCGTTTCTTCTTAGCAATACTAATCGAGTGGTGGGTGTGGATGATTAGGCATTATGTATATATCATATTTTTACTCCTATATTTCTCTATTTTATGCCGGTGTATAGTTTTATTACATTTTAGTAGCCCAACCTAAATATTTTTTGTATGTCTTTCCCTAATTAGTATATTTTTTATGTATTTTAATGATATATATTGTAAAGATTAACCTTGACTTATAGAAAGTATACTTTATGTATCTGTTTTACGGAATAAATATTTTGATTTTGATTTTAGGTCGGCTCGTCGTCGTAACTACGTTTATAGCACACCGTGCGTAAAATGACCGCTTTACACACGCTGCGCTTGCGTAAAGTCGGCATTTTCCGCACTTGTGCTATAAAATATAATACGAAACTCGTGCGAGAAACTTTTTCTCGACTCGTGTGTTTGCAGCACTCACCTTCGGCTCGCGCCGCAAACTCACACTCGTCAGAAAACGTTTCATCGCTCTCGTATCGTAATGTACTATTTTTACTACTCAGTTTTTGAACCAACTACGTATTTTTAACTTTTGATGAATGAACGATTTTCCATTTCATAATTTACGACCTGCTGAGTCAAATCATGATATGCCTAATTCTAAATATGATTTGCCCACGTCGGTTGCCAACGACAAGTGTAACGCATGATTCAAAGTCAGTCTTGATAAAAAATCGCAGCGTCCGCTAGATTCTTGCTCCTTTATAGACACTTAATTTATTTATTGGATAATTATGTGATTCATTGATTAGCTAGTCGATTAAAATTAGTAAATTAGTTAAATTTGTAGGGTTAAACACGTTTATTGCCCATTAAGTATTTATTAAAAAAAAATCACCACGACACGAATCCCCAAAAGAGTGTTTCTGAGTATGGACTGGGAAATGCAAATCACAGTCCACATTTGTACACCCGCATTTTACGGACTATTATTACGTCCTAGCTTCGGGTACAAAATGGAGCGCACAGCTTACCGTCTCTTACGAAGGACGCATTATTCTTACTATACCTACTTTATTTATTCATAGTTGGTATTGCCATAAATATACATTTACGCCTGTTTTCCGGAAGGGTAGGCAGAGAATGCCGATCTTCGTCTGCTACGGTCCTGGCATAACTTTTTTGCTTCTTCCACGTAGACTATTTTGTTTATTATATTACAATAAACAGTTAAAAACTCAAAAATTTTAAGGAAAACCAATTTTAATCTTGAAATTTGCCTATACTTATCTGGATATAATTTTAAAGAATAAACTTGAACACGTTACAAAATTAAAATGTTGAGATTGAATATTTAATAAATTTCAGGTAAATGAATTTCGACTGCTTCTAGAACTTTCCACTTCTAATATGCTTTTAAATTGTCAAAGAGAAAATCAACCTTTTAAATTAATATAATTTTTAAAGCAGTTTATAAACTACTAGCTTTTGCTCCCGACTTCGCCCGCGTGAATGTGTTTTTCAATTGCTATTATAAATAACTATTATCGACAGTTTTCACTTTGGCGGATGATAATGAAAAACGCATCCAAATCTGAGTGGTAATTACACATACCTAATCATTTAAAATTTCACAAAAACATTCAATGTCCAGACACAACTTTTTTAATTCTCTATTATTAGTAAATATAAAACGAGTAGGGCTAGGTATATTACTAGTCATAAAGCATGCTCATTTAATGAAAACGCTGTGAGAACTTAGAAAACTGTTAAACAGGATGAAAAAGCAACAAACATACCTATCAATCTCTACTAAAAACTTTCTTACTGTAATACAAAATAAAAAATGTAATATATGTACGTCTGTAAAACGTATCAAAAGCACAAATAATCCGCTCGGGTCAGACAGGGCAGTGTGTGTACATTGAGTGTCCGAATAAATAATAGCTACCCACCTGACGGCAAAAAGGTTAAACTAAAAGAGGTAGTGCAAAACGTATTTTCTAAACGTTCCCTGGTTAACCTCAGTTGCAGGTACGGACCCAGGGGACGGGCTCCTTTGATTTCTGAATACTTGCTAGAAAACCTGTGATCACAAAAAGACTTATTCTTTGATCATAATCTCATTTCAAAATATAAGCTTTCTAAAAGCGTCTCCATTTACTGACAAGGTCTTCAGCTGAATTTGTGTCTCATATTTAATATATATAGGTATAAATGAAATACTTTTGATATGAATATGCACTCCTACAACGGTAAGATCCTACTTATACGTTAGGCAGAGAGTACAGATTTTCATCTGCTTCGATCCAGATATACTTCTTTAGCTTCTTCAGCATCCATCTATATGATCTCAAACGTTTTTCCAATCCAGGTGCTTTTGGCCTTCTCCAGTATGTCACAAATTATTCTAAAGCTTTACTTTAAAATTTATCGATATTTATTTCTCTATCATTCAATGTCAAACTACACACACTCCGAAAAGAAAACATTTGCACTGTATTCACTCTATACTAGATATATTTCTACTCTACTGAATTATACAACTTCTAGATGAACTTTGCTGCTGCTAGCAAGCATTGTTATACTAAACGTAACAAATAATTACTGTTACCCGTAAACAAAACGTAATAAACTACATAAGAATTCTGATGAGACACAAAAGGAGGCCAGTGTTCAAATTCCGTGACCCTATAAATGATAACCAGCATAAAATATTATTTAGCATTTTCACTTGATACAAAACAAAATAGGTTATTACCATAAATGTCACAACGAATAATTGTTGTTGTTGGCTTTATTTTCTGTGACAAAGATCTATACGGGTTTAAGATATAGATCCACGAACCTAACTAGTCAATTACAAGGACAAGTCAAGTTACCAGCATCACAAAGAATTCAAAATATATAAAACATGATAGATTTGATATTGTAGAAAGTGTACTTTCTTGTACCTATTTTACAGAATAAATTATTTTAATTTGAAAGATTGATGATCTGTTTTCACTTCACTGCACTGCACTGGTAAAGACATACTTCAAAATTTTGCGGGGTACGTTATAACTACTAGTAGCAGAGAGCAAACAGCTAATCCAGGCACTGGACCCCTTGATCCTAAATACGTGCCTGTCGGTTCTGCTAAATGCATTAGTTACGTATATTGTGGCCGCTCGTGTTGGAATGCAGCTGCGCCGCCTCTTACATCTGCTCAGACAACACTTCTAAATCATTGGACTTTTTGTTCCGTTTGCTGAGAAATAGAAATGTCGCTGTTAGTTCCGAAGTATGGTATTGAACGCTTTTGTTACAAACGGCATCATTATGTATTTTATAAAACTATAAGTATCCTGATTGAATTACAAAAATAATTGTAATAATATAAGTGATATATATTTACATAAGGTGACTTTCATATATATATTATATATAGCCAAATATATATACTGGAGACTCGGTAAATAATCAGGACCAAGGTTCGAAGACACTGTTTATGAAATACGAAAAACATAATAAGCCTTGACTCGATTAGTATAGGAAGTCAAAATTTTATTTTGCGTATTTCACAGGGGTCTTTGAACCTTGGTCCTGACCACTTACCGAGTCTCCGTTATGAATTTGCCTATATAAACGAAAGTCGCCTTGTATAAAGTGACTTTAATTTATACAGCCAAACTCATACTGGAGGCTTGATAAGTGATCAGTAACACGGATCGATATCACTTTTTACTGATTTCACAAAATAAAATCTTGACGTTCCATAGTAATTGACTCAAGGCTGGGCTTACGTTTGTAAGGAACACAAATAGAATATTTACGAATTTCACAAAAAAGGGTCATCGAACTTTGTTTCTGAGCACTTACTGAGTCTTTAGTAAGAATTTGGCTGTTTAAATTAAAGTCACCTTAAATGTATATTTTTTATTAAATAAATATTTGGCTCTTTGAAGCTGTATATTGTTTGTATTTGTAGTATATGTATATAGATATATATAAAAAACACAGAAAAAATTAATTCAAGATATATTTCGGGCCCTACTGGGCCCGGCGTCAGTTGAAAAATAATTATACATACAATGTCACTTACATATTTACAAAAAGAAAGAGGTTTATTTACAATTTATTAGACTAACCTACTTAATGTTACTAACATATTTACAGAAAGAAAGACGTTTATTTACAATTGACTGAACTAATCTATTTATTAATTTTATGAGACAGTGGCACCATGCAGTAGCCGTGATGTGTTATTGCGTTAGAATTTATTTTATAAACAATATAGAAAAAATGGTCTGCGTCTGACTGCTAGATGGTGTCACCTCTTTCTCCACCTTGATTTGGGCTATGTGTATTTGAATCTTGGAGAGTCTGGTCAGCGTTGACGATTTAGTCCTGATCCGTAGTTGGACCAAGTGACCATATAAACGAGGATTCCCATGTTCGGAGTTGAATTTCAGTTAATGGTGGGTTGAATGATTTAATGATTCGGACTGTAAAGCATTGATTAAATGTAAGGTTGTGTAGTCGTGTGTGTGTTGGTATGGGTAAGATATTACTTTATATTTTTGAAGTGTGTCTGTGTTGGTTTAATCTGATATGGAGTGCGTTTTTTGTTTCCCTTACGTAGAATGCCGGACAGTGCCGGACAGTGCCGGCATTCTAGTAGGTATATGCAGTTTTCTGTTTTGATCTGATATGGAGTGCGTTTTTTGTTTCCCCTACGTAGAATGCCGGACAGTGCCGGCATTCTAGTAGGTATTTGCACTTTTCTGTTTTAATCTGATATTTAAATGTTAAAGTTGTGATTGAAACCGAAATATTTGGCTAAAGACCCAGTACACATTGGCCAATGCGTTGATGTACTGGTCAGAGTCAAAGTCCTATATTTCACGTATACGTATATAGACGTACAAAAAAAAGCGGACGGAGTCGCCACTAAGCAACAACTGAAGCATAGCAATGGCGGCGGTTTACAAGTATGTGAGTGGATTTACTATGTAAAAAGGACCTATTATGATGTGAATGTATGCGTGCCGGGCTCGTGCGTATGGCGGCTTCAGTTTTTGGTTAGCGAAACACCTTCCGCCTTTTTTTGTACTTCCATGTTTCACACGTACTGCGTTCTTCTTGCACACTCGCATAGCATTGTCTCTTTCTCTCTGGCCAACACACCAACGCATTGGCCAACGTGTACTGGGGCCTTAAAAGATGCAGAATTAAATAATATTTTTTGGGAGAGTATTGGTTGATGGTGGTGTACTAACTTACAACTGAGTATAAGACCAAAACTGTAAATGAAAGCCAATTGTTAACTTGAATCATAGAAAATTTCATATTTTCTGTGTATATTTACAGCAGCTCCAACAGCCTACCAGCTTTAGGTATCTGGTAGGCAGACAATCGGGATAATGCCTCAATTCGCAGTCCTGCTTTAATGCTTCTGCTTTTTAACTGTCTATCCTACTCTAATCAGATGCTACGCACGCAAAAACATTAGTTATTTTAAAATCGCGGCTACATTGATGGTTTTTTCATTTTTAAGGAACAGTCTGCAGCTGCTTTATATCAGTTATAATGCAAAGTTTCAGATCTAATTTCAAGTATTCATTGAATGCTATCGGTTTATTGTACGGTTTGGAGGTAACTTTGTAGTTTATTTTAGTGAGAAAATTTAATGGAATCAAGTTTTCACAACAGCATGGACATAGCATTAGTCCTCAACTTTAACATATATTAATTTCAAAGTTATTGTTGCAGTATTTGTTGGTATAAAACAGGATCATGCGAAGCCTTATACACCCTTAAGTAGAATCCTAAAATGTTTATATTTTATTATTATTTGAGTCAAATTGATCCTAAATTACCTCCATAACCCGTTTCAGTATTATGCACTACCTCTCAAACTCCCTGTATACTATGCCGGTCTTCCAATGGGTTGGCGACACAGAACAATAAATACAACACAAATTTTCTTGTTCTGTGTTTGGTGAGATTACGGTTTTTTTGCTTCTTCCACACTTGAAAAAATCTGTAATAATTTAATTTCATACGAAAAAGCTTCTGAGGCAATTCTAACCTTTCCAACTAATAAAACTACCGGCAGTAAGTCAAATTAAACCGTTTAAGATAGGTAGAGGCTGTGGGCTTCTACCTTAATTAAAGGTCACAGGATAGGCCATCCCTTGTCAAGTCATCGGCAAACAAGGTTACATAAACCTTGGCTTTTTGTTCGATAATAAATTCTGAATAACAAGAATAAACTAGGCTTAGTTATAAATATCTATACTGCGAGTACCTCTTGACGAAACTGGAGCGAGAAAATACCTGAATAAAATTCAGCTTTATGAGCGTATGATTTTCTGAATTTCACATAATATATCACAGATTATACTAAACAAGTGTGCTGATTAATATGCATTTGCACATTATTTCAATGAATACACCAGTCAATAAGGAAAGAAATAGAAAGATTGCTTATGAATCCTCAAGTGACGTTCTTGCAAATGATATACCAGTTTCCGGCTTCAAAATATACACCCCGACAAACAAAGATTGTCAGACGATTTTTTTTAAGCGATAGGACCATCGATTGGTACGTTTTTTTTAAATTTTATACTTGGGCTCTATGATGTGCAAGGAAAATGATGAATGACGTCAAACGAGGTTCGCAATCTGATTTCATTTCTTATTCTTCTTCTAAGAAAACAAACAAACTTAAAGTTGCTCGTTGCGTGTCGTAAAGTTGCATATTGTCTGTCAATCTGCCGCATTTACCGTTAAAATGAACCCCTGAGCTAGAACCAAGGAAGCTGTTCTATGTTCGAAATATAAAATACATGTTTTGTTACTTTTGTCATGATTCATAATAAAATAAGGATATCATCCGTCAAAAGAAGCACTAATATTCCGGTGATAGAGACGACGCTCTACAAAACCTATGAGTACATAGCCTATGTGCAGTATTTACCGCCAGTAATATGTACTGTCTATTGTCACTCACATGTCCTCGTATGACGTGCGGGTAGGCCAATTTTTTGAAAATTGAAATTGAAAAATAAAAAAATTGTGTTCTATTGGTGATTTTGATTCATAGATTTCAATGTAGCTCAAGGGTTCATTTTCAACCTGTATGTGTTCTCATATTATCTAGCCAGTTAGTATTTACAATATATCTCCCTAAAAAGTGTATTACAAATCTTTTAAATCATTATAGATCATTCATTTACATCTCATTGGACAACGGCCGACTACTACATTATTATAATCATTATTAACCTAAATAGCGAGCACAAAACGTCACTTTATTATCGACGCTTAAAAATATAGCTGTATAAAATCACTGAGCTCTAGAAAATCTATCATTTACTGCTTTAGTTTAATTTTAAATTTATGGAAAATAAAGAAAGAGTTTCATACATTTGATGTAGAATTTTTTTAAAGAGTATAAAAATATGTACTGGCTTGTTAGAAGCAATGCACAGAGAAAAAAAACAGAAATTGCATTTTTTCAAATTTGATTTATGAGGAACACTTTTGTTTTTCAAATTTGTATTATTTGTCAGGGTAGAGGCTATAGTTATGCATATCCTGGGAAAATTTCAACTGTCTGCCTATAACGGAGGCTGTGGATAAAAAAGCTGTTTAGACTCTTACAAATATTACAAATAAATATGATTGGGAAGAAAAGACAACTAAAATATACATAAAGCAACCAGGAGTGCATATAGGTAAGTCACGTTAATGAGGTAACGTTTTCAACTTTATAAACACATAACCCTAAATATTTTAATGAGCTTGGTTTTGTGAACCACCAAATAAAGGTACTTTTGAAAGGCTTTAGGAATAATTAATGTAAAATATCACAAGGAGACGCACAATATATATCACCCGTTACATAAACAATAATAAAGTTTAATTGCCTAGGGATTTAAATATAGACCCACGAGCAATGTTTATATTACCCCTGGTACGAAGTAATTACGTCCAATGTTTTTTGAGAGAACAGAGGAAAATTTTAATTTTAACTGTGTTTTACAACACCCCTGCAAATCTCTGGCCGACGATTTATTGCTGAAAACGAATTAAGCTTTGCTGGATTTCAGGTTTATTTCCCGTTACGTGCGTTCATACGAGTAACAGCGCGGAAAGATCCACTCATCATTCTCTTTTCTCTCTTATTAGGAAAAGTATAAGGAAAATGAATACTAATTTCAGTGATGGTACTTTTTAACCTTTGTAACAACGTGTAGGTACATAATATAATAATAATACAAAGACAGCCTTCGTTTGGCCGCGCAAAGTGATTACGGACCGAACAGAAAATAATTTTTTGAGAAACGCCAAATTTCAATTTTATTTGTGATTGAACAAGTTTAATTTCGTAATATCAAATATGTACTATTTCAGAAGTATAATTTTTATATGAAATGCAATGATGTTTAATTTTTTCTAAAATCCAATTACCAAAAAAAGGTATACCTAAAAAATTTGTATGTTTTAAACCTACCAGCTACCGAATCTAAACTTCCGACCCGAGTCAAGATTATTTTGAAAGATGAGGAAAGCAGGTGCGAAAAAAGGGAAAAAGAAAGACCTGTAGAACCAACTTGACACATTTTAGTAGTTGATATTTTCTTTACAAATTATATTTATTTATAATTGTATGACAAATTTCAGTTTCCTCAACCGTACCCAATAGACTAGAACCAATATTATAATAAAATTTGTATGTTTGTATGTCTAACGAGTGAATATTTGCATTACGACTAAATACACACACTTGTACAGGTATACTCGTAGGTAACATAATGTGACCTATTCTCGTGCAGCAAACCTTAAATTTAGAGTTGAAAAACCTAGAATAATACAAGCTCATTTAACTTTTATTAATTAGCGTTAAAGCCCATTTTGCAATGAAAAGTTTTAGGTTGCGGCAGCTCTAAATATAATATTTGCTAGACGAGAATAGGTGTCATTATTACCCAAAGAGTGCTAAGCGGGACTTTGTTACTAAGCGTCCGCTGTCTATCCATCCGTCCGCCTGTCAAAGGTATCTAAAGCTTCAGTTGTAATAGGTAGCCGTTGAAATTTTAACAGAATACGTGATACTGTGATCTTTAACACGTCAAATAATAATGCAAAAAAAAACCAAAATGCCCAAATCTTACCCGTATTGTGTGATGGTACGGAACCCTCTGTGCGCAAGTCCGACTCGAACTTGCCTTTTTTCCTTATTATTTGGGGCAAAACCGATAGAAGTAGCATCGATTTGGCAAACGGAAGCTGATGGAAGACAACAATAAATTACGCATCCCATTTCACTCCCAACGCTTATGTAATTCGCAATCTGAGCCATGAATCTTAAAATGGCAAAACGACCCATTTTATTGCTGACACAACGGGAGTTATATATTGATTTCGAAAACATTGATCTATAATAATTGCTTTTAGCTCTTCAAAAACGAGATATCTTACTTTTTGGGTGTTTTTATGATCTTGATTTTCTTCGCTTGTGTGTACGTACTAAATAAATATTTAAGTAAATATCATATTCCTAGCCCGGGACGGTCTTGCATTAAACTGTAGGTAGTTAATATAAGATAAGATGCAAAAATATTTTTATGTACTGTACATATATTTTGATAATTAAGATGGCAGCTTCAGTTATCATTTTCATAAATTATTTTTGATTAAGGTGATATGTGAATTTTTCAACGGTCTCTGTTACTCCATGCGGAACGAACCGCAGTTCGAGAGGGACGGATTCCGGAAAAAATAGCAAAATGTCGGTTTTAAATTAATATAAAATTAACTAAAATAGTTATCAAAATTTCACATTCACGAAATTTAGATATTGTTAAAATCTATCTAATAAAACATTGTCCAGGTCTATATGTCATACCTATTTCGCATACTATGAAAAAAAGTGTAGAAGCAGACCTCATTTCAATAATTATTTCTATCAAGCGAAAGCTCTGCAATCGCGTTTTCCTATTCAAGAAAACTAGAAAAAGGTACCCATATTTATATACTAATTTATCAAATTAGTAGCTTCTTCTGGAAATCAGGTAAATAACTTCAAAAAGTGCCGATTTTAGTGAGGTAGCGCCTTAAATTAAAAACATAAATACAATTACGTCAAACACCTTCAGCTTTATGATAGGTATAGTAAAGTTCAAATGGAGATATACATTAGTATGAATAGATATAAAGAATAGGTAGATAGATCACAGAGTATCTTGACTAAAAGAGCCTCAGCAAATCAGACTTAGTTAACTAGCAACCTAATTGAGTAAATACCGCTCGTAGCTGAATTACTGAGACTGCTCTTTAATTAGAATTGTGTACGGCTGAACAACAGATGGCTTTAGACGTTTATACCATTAGAATCAGCCTTCATCTAAATACCTACACGTAAATTCTCGTTTAGTTACCAAATATATACCTACACTGAACTAGAATCAACGAGAGATGGCACCGTTTTAAATGCCTACCAAGATTCATAATTATATAAGAGTAAATACCAATAAAACAATGGAATACTTCATTGTTACTGGGGACGAAATATACTCGTTTCAATTATTGTTTTTTGATTTTTATGTTGCCGTTATTTTGCAAAATATGTATAAATTATACTAATAAATAAAGGGAAATTTTTTCATTGATTAACTAAAAAGATAGACAATTTAAGGTAATTCAACGGGGAGTGACATGGCTTAATTTTAATCATAAAGGGTTCTACTCTCTTTGATCGTACAGCAGATTGGGCACATTTGCTTTTTGTTTTATCATGGTGTCACATAGTCGCATGTTTAAACCGATATTTTATTTACTCAATTCACACTTGATTTTTATTTTCAAACGTAATTTGAAATGTACCCCATCACTAAAGGGTGCTGTCATACGTGCCATCTCTCGTTGATTGTACGGAATATATACTTATCATGTTATCATAATTGTTTGTATCCCAAAGTTACAAAAAAAACGAGATTTTCATTGATGGCAATATATAGTCACAGCTTAAACTTACCCAGTTTAAGCTGTGACTATATATTGCCATCAATAAAAATCTTGTTTTTTTTTGTAATGCGTCTTGGGCTAAATCTAGTCTTCCTAGTTTCGTTGTAAACATATTTTCTTAAAATTATAACGGCCTTAGACGTCTCTTAAACAAATATCAAAGCCACGGACCACAATCGAATTAAATCGTAAAATGACGAAAATTAATTTTTTACAACACTATTTATTTGCAAGGATTCATTTATTTCTATACGTTTACAATCTACTTATACTAATATTTTATACACGTAGACGTAAGTTTGAACGAACAAACAAACTCGTATTAGAGAGTATTCTCTAGTACTACTGAACCAGTTTTTTTTTTAACTGGTGACTTAGCTAAACTTTGTTCCCTGAGGATGGGAAGTTAATAGTAATAGCAAAGCAATTAAATACATTTGCGCCGGTAATCTCAACTGATTTTAATAATTCAAATCAAAATCAAAAATAATATATACATAAAGTATACTTTTTACAGGTCAAAGTTAAACTTTACAAAACAATAGACGAAAAAAATAAATATGGAAAATACATGCAAAAATATTTATGTTTGATAAAATTATATACCTGCATAAAATAAAGAAATATAGGAATAAAGATATAATACATACTTAATGCAATGAACAAATAAGTTGATAAATAAACTAAATTAACCATCAATAAAAATAATGCGGATGCTTAGCCGCCCATTCGATTAGTCTTGCTAAGAAGAAGGGCAAGAAACTTAGCAAGCATGATATTTATGTATGATAGGTATTTTTTCTTTCACTGTTGTAATCATTAGATTCCTAAATTGGATATGGGCTATATAGTTAGTTTGTTTAATGAGAATGGGCAGCTCCCTTGGGCTATAGTCATAATTTACTTTCGCGCAGGTAAAACCACGAGGAAAAGGATTGTATCTAATAAGTTTCTGTGGACCCCAAACAAATTGTGTAAATAATTTATGTCTAATTCATAAAAAAAGGGATTTCTTGACGTAAAATAATAAAAAAAAAATTTATATTATTACTGGCATTGAATTGCAAATTTATTTAATTGGCTAGCAGTTATGCAAAATTTAATTTATATGTGTGCTTCAATTTTAAACTTCTATTATAGGTATATTATTTATTTGCTTTCGCCCGTGGCTCCAACCGTGGTTTTTCAATCTCTGCTCCGTTTTCGGCTTGGACGTTATTTTATCAACCCCCCGCATAATAATAATAATAATCGCATCCAAATCCATTGATTGATTGACAGACAGACAAAAACTCTAAAAATGGTTGTTTTTAGGCTTCAGTACAATACTATTATTCAATTCCATCTCAGATTGTGACAAAAATGTCAATGTACAGACACGATTTTTTATAACTTATATATTTAAATTTATAACTTATTATTAGTATAGATATAGATAATGGAAGGATTAAGTAAATCTCAAAAAAGCAAAACTCCATATTACGCAAAAGTTGCCTGTCAAGGCAACAATATATCATTATGGTATAAGAGTATTATGGCTTTCGTATTTGTAGCACGCTAGTTTTGCACTCTCTCCTCTGTGTGTGCTTTATCATGATAATGGAACATAATACGGTTATATATGAATAAAACTTAGAAAACACATTAAAATTAATATAACTAAATTAATATAAACTAAACAATCCTAAAAACTTGAACAACCTAGAAATAAAAATATTATAAACTAAACTAAGTCAAAATCAATTTCTATTAAATAAAAAACTTTATTCAAGTCATACGGTTATGAATTTTCACGTAAATTGAACTGTTTCTGTGCTTATTCATGGCTATTAAAATACGTTAAATTTATATTTAGGTACAAAAATTTTACATTATACTTCAACGGGGGAAAATGAAAAGAAAGTTTATTGTCTTCATTTCCGGTTTGTATAATCCCGCATGTTTTGTTATATCGCATACTGAGTGTCAAATGCAAAGGCAGATATTTGAGGAGATTTATCGTTTACATAAAACACATGTAATAAATGGCCGACATCGTTGGAAGCTTTTGGGGATATGCTGGTATTCGTATTATATAATATAGTACGGTTGTTTGTATAAACGTTTTGCTTTTTGCCATCACATTTTAAGAATAAGTCACGTGACATAAGTTTGAAAAGGGAAAATGAAACTATTTGTTTATAATTACTGAAATTTAGAACTTTAAACTCTAGCGTTTTGTACACAAAAAATGCGTATTTATACGGGTCTACCGCGATGCATTTTTAGTTTTTGTTTGAGAAAAGGCACCCGACGTTTCGAGGCAGTTGCATGCCTCATGGTCTACGGGCAACTGAACTTGCCAGTTTCCCGTAGACCATGAGGCATGCAATTACTGAAATTGTATGCAAGAAAGCATAGATATCCGTGCAAGAAAGCATAGAGAAAGTAACTCGCGTAGTACTTCATTTAGGGATGAAGCCCCAAAGCGGATTTGGTAAGTACACAATACTGGACTAGACCAGCAAAACCTTTTGCTTTCAGTGAATATAATCAGTCTTTCTACACTGTCTCTTTGTAAACGTGTTGACGCAAACGTTTCATCAAGTATAGAATAATTAATTTCTTGAATAGCGATCGAGTCTTAACCTTTGTTAAAATAATTTGGCCAAGTGTGAATCGGACTTCAGCACTAAGGGTTTAAAACATACATATCAACGATATAGATGGTAATATCAACATTAAAGCGACAAAAAATAAGGCGCTAAAATGGTAGCGCTTGTCAAACAATTCAGAACCCTCTGAGTACGGAACCCTGATTTTATTATTTGTTGTTTTACTTTAGACTATGTACAACAATGTTACCCTTGAAACTTGTTTTCTAAAACAAATAAAGCCCCTTGGGTATTCTTTTTTGTTTTTGTTTTATGTCGTGGTAGTGGTCATAGTTACACGTAACCTGTTAAAAATGTATACTGTCTACCTATTACGGCTGAAGTTGAGGACCCCTGTGACAGACAGCGGAGGCTTATCAATGCCGCTTCGCACTCTTCGGACACAGAACACTAAAAAAAATATTATAATACCGTAGTCCTCTAGAGACAACCAATCAGTAGGTAAACAGTAATCTATCAAGTCCAGGAAAGCTTACCGTCGCTCTGTTAGACAAGTCAACTATAGAACACAAACACACCCCAATAGCATCATACGATTTGTATCCCAAAGGATTAGTAAGATCATACATATAATAAAGATTAGCTTTGCTTCCGTGGAAGTTTCTTTCAATCTTTAAGAAGTATCGATAGTTTTCGACTTGGCGGTTATGTATGTTGACCCTAACTACGATGATAATAAAGAAAACCGCATCCAAATCCGTTGAGTAGTTTCTAGTTAAATCGGATTATGCAGAAGGTAAAAAAAAATATTGTGGTTTCGACCTGGGTACAATAATACTAATAATAATAGCCCATGTCATTAAAATGTTTAATAACAGAGACGAGTTTTTTATAACTTCATTAATTTGTTTTACTACATAAGTCAGTTATTAAAAGTTGTAATGGAAAGAAAATAAATGGATCTTGGTTGAGTACTTGGATCTTGGCATATCTAACGAGAGCCAGACTCAACAACAAAATATGAGTGTTATTTTCCTCGCCACAAATTCAAACCACTTTTATCACTTTCTCACATATACGTCCTTTTACACTTTCTAATGTGTAGGTGGTAGAGCTGATGCCGGGCTCGACTGTGGAGGTACCACCATCTTACTCGGAAATCCTCCCGAAGTTATTCGGGGGAGAGTAAGAGAACAGCTCTCAGGCAAAACCAGGCAGCCCACCATTGGCCTGGGACCGATGGATGGCGGTATATCCATCCCCAATTGCCGGGCCTTATATAAAACAGGCTAGTGACGGGCAGCGGCGTCACTAGTGCAAAGGTTTCGGCACCGCGCTCACCAACCCGCCTGCCCAGCGTGTGTGAGTATGGGCATTTCTTCCAAGAGGACCGCCAAGAGTGGCAAAATCTTGGAAAGGCCTATGTCCAGCAGTGGACGAAACAGGCTGATGGATGGATGGATGGAATGTGTAGGTATAGTCTCAAACATGTCGCGGTACATCATGGCATTTTTTACTACTATAATATCTAACATTCATTGTAATTACTAGATAATAAAGTATAGAAAAAACAAAGAAATATTTTTCTCGATATATTTCGGCCCTCGGAACGGAGCCGTCATCAGTCGAATAAAGCATTTTGACAATGATAAAAATATAATAAAAAAGTAGAAGTGAGATGAAGCATGAGTTATTGTTTATGGAATATACTTAAGGTAAAAACTCTTAACTTATTATGCTCTAGAGATAAATCATTTGATATCCTTCTTTTTGGGGAGTTGACTGCGCAGCGGCTATAGTTGCTTAGGCGTAGGATCAGATAATTGGCAGCTGATAGTTGTTCAATTCCGACCTAAGCAATTGTACACAAATGTTTACCAATTATTATCATTATTAGAATTCAGCTTAAGTCGCAAGCCAAGCAACTAATCTATCATAATCCTATTAACGATGCTACCATACATACTTACTAAAGCGAGAGAGAGAATGTTGTTTGTAATTATGGTATATGATCCGCAAGAAAGTAATTTCCTTGAGATTATCTCTGTCGTAGGAAAAACAAACTCTGTGAATGGTATGTGTGTTTTGGTAGAGTTGTTTAGTTGTATAAAGGCACAAAGGCTTCGTAAATTCACAGTTGAAAGATCATGTGGTGCATCTCGACAGTCCCAATATTTGATTATCCTTTTCTCAGTTGTTTTTCATTGTAGACCAAAGTATTAGAGCCTTATCGTCTGGGGCTGATATTTTACGAGGCATCCGTCCCGAAATTTTGAATTTTGATTTTTTACACCAGTCGTAACATACCATGTAGCAGGATGAGACACGACGCGATTGTTGTAAAATTGTACAGTATTGTATTGTTTTATTTTTCACTATTATCTGAAGAAAAAAAAATTACTGTCGCTTCATTGCTCGCAAGTCATGAGAAGTAAAATACTCTCTGAAAGGTTCGCAATTAACAAACTGTAAAAAAGTACATATTTCAGAAAACAGTAATTCAAAACAAAGGGAAGTATAAAAGATATAAGAGATGCGAAATTGTTTTCCCACTAGCACTCGTTTTGGACAAAGGGATAATGGTAAGGGGTATGTTGTACGAAGAGGGGGGTCGGAGGCTTTGCGTTCTAGAAATTTACTTTGCGTAATTCAACGAATTCTTACAAATAAAACTGAGCTTCTCTAGATAAAGTTTAAAGGTTCTCCGTATATAGAGATAATTTAAGACTGATATAAAGGTACATATTTTAAACTAGCCTTTGCCCGCGGCTCCACCCGTGTTTATTTAATCTTTGCTCCGTTTTCAGCTTGGATGTTATTTTTTGAACATCCCTTATAAATGATGATATTAAAAAAATCGCACCCAAATCCGTTGAGTGGTTCTTGAGTTAAAACGGAACATACATAAAGACAGAAGGACAAAAATTCAAAATATTTGGCGAATATTAATATATGTACAGACACGACTTTTTACTACTTTATTATTAGTATCTAGATACCGGCTTATCTATCGGTAGACCCTTGAAAACAGAGACTGCCTACCCTTTGGGAGACAGGCTTGAGTATATGTATGTAGACCGTTGCAACTACACATGCATAAATGTATGCAAAAAGCAAGTAAACGACAAAAGAAATAACCGTTCTGAACATTGTTTTCACGATAACATGTTTTTGTTCTGTGCAACTTTCAAAGATTTCAAAGCTTTGTACGGACAACGACGCCAGCATCGCCCTTAAAATCGTTTACAAATGGTAGCTAGACGTACACACAGACAACTGGACCATATCGGTACGTAATATACACATACGAGCATGATTACGTGCTTCAGTGTTTGTAACTGTTATTCTCTGGTTTTTAGGGTTCCATAGTCATGGAACCTTTATGGTTTCGCCATGTTAGTCCGTCTGTATGTGTCTGTCCGCGGCTTAGCTCAGAGACTCTTAGTACTAGAAAGCAGAATTTTGGCATTGAGTATACTAATTTAATAACGCCAAAAAAGTGGTAAAATAAACCTTGAAAAAAATTATATTTTTGTGGTACCTCTCCTACACGTAATGTTTGAATAATTTTTTTTGGCGTCTTTCCATAGTGTGGGTTATAGTTGGATAGGTCGTTCAAAAATATAGTAGGTATGTGAAAACTATTTTTCGTTTCAGGGATCCGTTTGCGAAATATTAGGCTTTAAAGTACAAATTTTTGTTAGAGTCAATTGTCCCCCTCTGCTAGATAAACTGTTGTTTTCGAATATGTAATAAAATCACGGCAGTAGTATATAAGGTCCTAAAATTCAAAGTGAAAAAAATTTAGAAGCTGATAGAGTATCCCTAATAGACCACTATCCACCAAAAATAAAACTTTTTTCGCGAACTTTTTTTTCACCTTTTCATAGAAACTTTGTCAGCTGATTGAACCACTTTGTACTGGAAAGTGAAATTTTTTTCTTCTGGAATGTGATCAGTAAAAGATACATATTCTACCCTAGAATTATTTTCACTTATTATTGTAGGACCCTATATACAGGGTGTAAATGCAAAGTCAAGAATCCCTTTAGGATATGAAAGTATACATGATTCTGATGTCAATACGAGAAAAATATATATACCTTGAATTTTCCCCAAAAATTCCACCATTTTTCTAAGCTATGGCTACGCAGCTCACCGGCCTCCCCACACCTAATTGCACCCCGCAACCCGCACCCCTCATCCGAGTGACCAGCGACCAGTGAGGGTGTCCACGCGATTAGTGTGTTTTGAGTAAAAAAAATCATCTTATTATTAGGTAGTGGTATTTTATTTGGAGATTCCAGTATTTAAAATAATATCTTTACCGATCATACTAACACACCCTCAAAGGATTCTTGCCTTTGCTTTTACACCCGGTATAACAAAGTTAAAATGTGAACTATTACACCTGAGTAGGCTTTACAAGTTAACGAGTAATATTCGACCAATTTACTTGTCCAGTTTTATTTCATATATATTTCATAACTTTGTAATTTTTATTCGAATTATTTAAGTAGATATGTTAACTTATTTGAATACTACGGAACCCTCAGGCGTGAGTGCATGTAGCACTTGAACTTACGCCATAAAAAAAATTATCAACATTTTATTTTACCACTTTGTCGGCGTGATTAATATGTATACCCATGTCAAATTACAACTTTCTAGTACTAAGAGTAGTGCTTCGTGCTTAGCCGCAGACAGAGACATAGCGAAACCATAAGGGTTCATTATTGACTGCGGAACCCTAAAAATGCCATGTCTGAACCTTTTTAATTTTTAAATTATAATGTGTTATTTTGCTAGTATTTTACTGCACCCTAAACTACAATTTCCGTCTATCTGTATGTATGTATTATTACGTATGTTCCATTTAACTCGAGAACCGAGTCAACGTATTTTGATGCGGTTTTTTTATTATTATCACAGTGCCCTGGTCAACATATAGGCCATAAGGTATGTAAATGAAATAACGCCCAAGCCGAAAACGGGGCAGCGATTGAATATGCGTGAGCGGAGCTGCAGGCAAAGGCTAATATTTTAAAATATATAATTACCTAATAGTATTTTTAAAAGTGGTTTACCGTGCTGTGCTGAGTACATTACACGCAACATTTTTATACAACGGGCAAGTAACGCGTATTCATACCTCATAAAAGTTTTGCTGTTTTATCGTGTAAATTATTTCTTCAGTAAGCACTTTGTACCACTTTGTTATCATCATAAACTTGGCATTACAATTCAGTGTATGAATGTAATTCGTTAAAATATACATAACTTTTTGTATTCAATATTAAAACTGGCAAAATTAAATTCGTAGAACGACCAAATAAAAATAAAATTACTTTGAACAATATATTTTGATAGCTACTCGTATTTTACCACACACTATGATGTACTACGCATTCAAATATGATTCCCGAATTATTTTGATTATTTGATTTGATTTTTATATCTATGACGCCAGCATAAACAGTCAAGTAGAAATCATGAAGTCATGATATGAAGCACTACCGTCAAGCAGTATGGCGCACTATATATATTATGGCGTATATGGTTAATCCAAAACCACCCCAACAAAAACTATGAAAAGATGAAAGTAGAATGCCCTTAAAATGTTTGCAAGACCATTACAGGAAGAAAGGCATAACTTTTATGTCAAAAATGTTTAATGCAAGAGTTGAACCTCTTTCTTGAAGATGTAATGAAAATGGTCCCAACTGATTGATGGTTACCTTTATTTAACATTTTAAAAAATCGTAGGAGCTGGAAATAATAAAACAATATTAGCAGCATCATCAGCAGCGGTAGAGGAAAAATGGTCAGCTTTTAATTTAGTGCATACTAAAACCAGTGCGTCCTTCCTGTGATGACGTATGGCGCTGAGACGTGGGCCTGATCCACCGATTTAAGGTCGCTCAGCGAGCTATGGAGCGGGCTATGCTTGGGGTATCTCTGATGGATAGAATCCGAAACGAGGAGATCCATCGGAGATCGAAAGTAACCGACATAGCCTGCAGAATCAGTAAGTTGAAGTGGCAGTGGGCAGGCCATATTTGTCGCCGAGATGATGGCCGTTGGGGCCGAAAGGCGTTAGAATGGAGACCACGTACAGCAAAGCGTAGTGTAGGCTGACCTCGTGCCCGCTGGACCGACGACCTAAAGGACGTTGCGGGGGGCGGCTGGATGAGGAGGACGGAGGACGAAATTTGGACGAACACGGGCTGATGGATGGATACTAAAATAAGAAATAGGTTGAGGACAGAAAATTCAGAAAAGTTAGTTTCGGTAAATAACAACCAGAGTAAAATTTATGTTGATTTTCTGAGTTTTGTTTTAAATTTATATTTCTTTGTTTGTTTTGTAGATTTATTGATAAGATGTGATAATTAGTTAATTATTCATAGTATTAATTTTTTTTTAAACAATATTATCATCAAATGCACACATATGTATACATATAATATATGTATATACATATGCATATATATACATATGCACTTAAAGTAAGAAATAATATATATATATATATATATATGAATTACTTATTTCTTACTTTAAGTGCGGTACACATAGAAAAACAAAAAAAAAAACAAGATTTAAATTGCTATTTTTAAATCGTGATTTATAGCAACCCTGACCGTTGTGCTGGCGTCTCAGAGTTCTTTGATTTGGCAGTTGTTATTGCGACGTCATAGCCGGTATAAAAGCTGCTTGGGAGTTGAGCTTTAACTGTAGGCGGCTGTGCATACAGTGCTCTCAAAGTTATAATGCGCATAGAAATCTATAGCCGAGCGACTGGACGTACCACGTGACCTTACTGCTTGTATAGAAAGTGTAGGGAAATACGAACTTTGCCGAGCAGTGGCGAAGATTCGTATGCGCATTATAATTTTGGGAGTACTGTACGTTTACGATTACTTTGTAGTCTTCTCCTTCACTGAATCTGCATTAAACGGAAAATGTTAAAACTTATATATACAATTCCTATGCGTACGAATATACTCGTGAGCGAGTCGCTTTCAAGGCAAAACTTATTAATTTCTTTATAACTATACAGAAACGTTACTCAAGAATGCTTAACCGCCGTTTCGTATTAAGAAGTACACGTACATTTTTAGGGTTTCGTACCCAAAGGGCAAATCAGAGCCCCATTCATGTCATTGTAGATGAAATTAGTTACAAACCCAAAAAAAAATATTTGTGTGGTGTTGGCCCGAATTTGTTGGTAAATGTATAAGACAAAGCTGCAAAATTTTTGAAGTAGTAAATAGAAGTTTGTAACTTTCGTAAAATATGTATTTAGGTCTACTTAATTATTAGAACGGAACCCTCAGAACGAAAGACCCACTCGCACTTGACCGGTTTTATTAACATGGTTCTTGTCTTTGTTTTCAGATGAAAACGACTTCTACTACACACCGGTTGAGAGGAACTTTGCTCAAGTACAGCCACCTTTATATCCAAACAATCGTCCTGCGACGTACTATGACCAAGATGACCCGTACAGGGGGGGGCAGCCAACGATAGCATCGCCACAGCAGCCCCTATTCAACGAGGGTCGGGTTAGGTTCCCGAGCCCCAACTACAACCAAAACCCATCGCCATTCCAGTTACCGACTGGCAGAAGCCAATCAGGAGCTCAATACTACGTAAACCAGCCTGATTTTACTCCATCACAACGACAGAGATACAGGCTATCACTACCTCATAATTACCAAATCCTCCATCCAGCCTCAACGAAGAGGCCTGACATATCACAGATTCATTCTGTACAGTACCAAAACGATCCATCAAAACCGGAGACGTTTCTTGGACAAGTCACAATAAACAACCCAGATATTGATTTCTTACAAAACAGTAGATTTAAAAATATACCATTTGATGGTAACAGTTTAAAGAACGGAGGTCACACTCAACATGGTCTCTCAAATGATGAAGATGATGACAATGATAATCAAGATCTTTTTGATCATCATAGAGTCACAACTTATAATCCTAATACATTAAACAGGCCTCGAGTAATAAAGCCAAACCCAGGCCGATTCCCTCATTACGAGGGCGAACCTTCACTTAACGATCAAACTTTATTCCCAAAAAATCCTAGTAAAATCAATTTGTCGAATAATAACTTCAAAGCTCCCAAGCCATCTGTTGGAAACACGCCATATCGTGATAATTCTACAGAATATAAAGCAATGCTTGACATAGAGCCACTATTAGAAGATGATATCAGAGATATTTCTTCATTTAGAGAACTTATGAAAAACAAGAAAGAATCGCATGACGTGCAAGTTATAAAATCAAATAACAGCAATGATTCTGAAAAGTATGATAGTAATCCATCAGCAAGTTTTATGAATGCCGATAATGTGGCAAAATCTGAACTTTCACGTCTTGACACAGCAACTAAATCGTCAAGTATAATCGAGTCATATAAAAAAACACAAATTAATGAGTCAAGCAAACATAAAACAAATAACCAAGAAAGTGATTTGGATGACTCTCATGGAAATCATGATGCCGAACAAGAAAATCAAAACGGGGAAGGTGAAGAAGAATATGTGGAATATTACGACGATGTAGAAACAACTGAAACAGTTCATACAATAACCAATAAACCACAACCAACAGAACATCCAGATGATTATGAAGAATATGATTCAGGTGAAGAAGAAGAAGAGGAAGAAAAACAACCAACGGAAGAACCAAAACAAGATTATCCTCAAAAAGAATCTAAAGAAGATCATTCTATAAAAAAATCAACTGAAAGTCAAACTATACAGCAAGATGTACTAAATTCTACAAACTCTTTTGATGTTTTAGTAATCAAACCAAAAAATACAATGGTAGCTGATGACAATTACCAACAGTTTGTGGATACAACCGTGATCGATCAAATAGAACATGTTCCTGGTTTAAATACAACTGAATCAAATACAGAACCAGGTGTTTCAGGTGATGAAATTTCTGCAGAAGGATTTTCTGAAGAAGACAATACAACGGTTGAGACACCTTCAATTTTAGGGCAGGAAGTAGTCTCAGTCGTAACAACAAAAAGTGTTGTTAATGGTACTATATCAGTGCCAAACTTTACGTACCCACCGACTACTACAAAGGGTAGTGTGACGTCAGAGTTATCTTCAAATATTCAAAGTAGCCAAAGTGATGGATCAACATTACCAGTTACTACACAAAGGGTCGTTGCTTCAGTTCAAACGAGCCGCAGTGTTTCTGGAGCAAGATTTTTACCGTTCCCTACAGTGGAACAAGAAGAAAAGAAACAAGTACTTACTGATGACGAAAGCGACGAAAGTGTAACGGAAAATCCCAAAGACGAATTAACTACATTAGATAGTCAACAAACTACGTCCGCTTCCACAGAAAACATAAATGATAAATTAGACAGCATTCAATCAGAATTATCAAGTGCAGTACTATCCGGATCTTTAGATAGCGATAATAAAAATATAGAAATCATTAAAGAATCTACTACTACCAAACAACATACAACCACGACGACAACCACAACAACACCTTCAACTCTTAATGTATTTACGATAAGAAGTACTGAAATGGCTACAGTTACTGAAAAAACTGCTCCAGATCCACTTCCAGTTCTTATAAAGAAATTCACTCCACGAGTAAGTACAAGTACATCTACAACAGTAAAGCCAAAGAAAAAACTTGTGACTATTATGGATGAACTGGCCCCGGGGCTCTTACCGCCAGGCTACAAACCAAGGATGTCTTATAAAGACAAGCGTACAAGCACAAGTACCACAACAACAACCACTACAACAACAACAACCACTACAACAACAACACCTACGCCAGTGTCTTCTGAAGAGGACATTATCAATGGCACACAAGGACGCTCGTCTGGTATTAGCTCAAAAAATAAAGTAATTATTCGTGACGAAAAAGTACCAAATGTTCCAAAGTACTTCAAACCAAAGGAAAGTAGCCCACGAGATGATCAGTTCAGCAAATCTCAGCAAGATAACCTAAGTAAACTCTTACCACCTGGATACAAGCCTCCTGCTACTGATTCATCGGAATCTAAAGAATCAAAACTCAGCATATTCGACAAGGTGCAGCATGTTGATATCTCAGAATTTTTGCCAAAAGGTTTTAATTTAACAACTACCACAGAGAAATCAAAACCGATTTTGCCGAAGGCTGTTCCTGTTGACATCAGTGCATTCTTACCAACTGGATTCAAATTAAATGCTACAGAAAATGAGAGTACAGAGAGTCCAATAAAGAAATTCCAAATCGCTGATATTTCTAATCTATTACCACCAGGATTTAATCTTAACAAGACAGAAGAAGAATCTCCGGTATCCACAACTAAAGCTCCATCAGGCGGATCTTTCAAACTTGTGTTTCCTTCAAGACCTGGCAATAAACCAATCAGAAAAACAGCTACTTCAAAACCACTTTTTGAAGCTGGGCCAGTTCCTGTTACACCTAAAATTCAAAAAGGATGGCCAACAAGGTCAGTTTATTTAATTAAACTAGCTTTGTCTCGGTAGATACACAATTAATATAATATACTCGTAATATTAATAAATATTTGTAGTTATCGTCTATATTCATATAATTTTGATTATTACATTAATTAAATTACGTATATTACTAGTTGGGTTATTCATCTGATAATTTTTATGTTGCTTAACAAGTAATTTACCATTCAAAAATTTCAGAGCATCAACTGAGTTCACTGGCTGGCCATCGCCTTCCACCACGCCTTTCTCCATCGAGAAGCTACTGGAAGCCCAGAGAAATGCAACCGCCACTAGTCCCATGCCCAACTTTAACACTGAGGCAACCACTCGCCGCACCACGACTACTACAACGACCACCCCTGTACCACCAGTTCCGACCACTCCAGGAATCTGCAAACGGGAGTGCGATATTGCTGCAACTATCAAGATCGTTTCAGGTACTTACATCAACCCAAGCTCTAAATTATTATGTCTATCACGCTCTAATTTTTTTACATAACTTTTTATCATATCGCAGGAGTGAAATGGGTTCCCGAACTATTGGACCATCATACAGAAGAATGGCAGAACTTAGCTCGTGACATAAAGGAAGAGGTAAAAACCAGCTACCATATTTTCTGATTTACATGTTATTTATAAATTGTGGTATTATTCAACTTTATTTTGTTTTACAGCTCAACTCTGTCTATTCTCAATCGGATCTTCTTAACAAATGGTACAAAGGGATTCGCATAGATGAATTCACTACAGATTCAGATAGAGTAAAGCGTTCTGTTTTGGTTGACTTCTTCATTGAACTGAACGATGTTGAGGAAAAGGTAGATACAACGGAACTAAAGAAATTTTTCCATAAATCTCTTCACCAAGCCAGGGCTGGTTCAGTTGTAGAAACCACTGTAGAGGAACCAAAGGATGATGAAGGATTTGATCCGGATGTCATGCTAGGAGACCAGCCTGACGAAGAGAGAATGAAGAAAAGCAATGAAAAAATGACAAAAACAATAGATAAATCAGCAGGAAAATTGGAAATCGGAAAATTTGTAATGGACCCTGCATACACGGAATTTATTGGTAAGTTTTTGAAACATTGAAAAATTAAAAACATTATTCGATTCACTAACAATAATTTATATTTTTATAACAGTGTTGCCGAAACGCGAGGAAATTACAACTGTGGCTCCAGAAGAAGAATCATTCTTACCGCAATGGGGAATAGCCGTTATCGTTATAGCTATGGCTTCACTACTGTTTGTTGTTATATTTGGCGTAACAGTAGTAAGTAGATAATTATTTATTGTTAATAGTTATTTAAATAGATTTTATATGATACTAAAGATTTTATATTCATTTTGCAGCTAGTGAATCGTCAAAAGAGTGCTAAAGCCAAACAACCAATACCTTTGAGTGAAGATATGCTTCGGGAATTAGATAAGAGTCACATGGGAGGCTTTGATGACCTGCATCAGCTGAAGGAGAGAGAGCTTCCATATCCGTCTTCTGGAAAGGTATTATTTATTCTCGGTTGTTGATAAGAATATTCATTCTAAAGCCTTACCCCACACTGCAATAGTGAGCACAATTAATCATAATTAACATCACTAATTAATTTGAAAATCTAATTAAAAGGGTTCTGTAGAACTTCTGTTTCCAATAACTTCACTTGAATACTGACGATCTGAGTAGTATTAGGATTCAGTGATTAGCATGCGAAACAATAATTACTTGGTTTTGAATCCAACCGTAACAATGTTTCTTTTATTTTCAGCGCATGTCAACAGCTTTCATAGAACAGCTGGCTTATCCCAATCCTGGGGACTCGTGGCGCTCTGAATGGACTCCACAACTTCAGAAATACATGCAGCACTACACTCCCGACTCAGGCAGAGGCTCACAGATATATGGAGCTGGTGGAAATCCTTACGGGTAAGAATTGTGACCCTCGTGAGCATCCAGTATGTACCTTGCGAGATAGTAGATCAAATACAAGTATGGTGGAAAAATTCAACGGTAGAAAAGAATAGAAGTATATTTATTTGCCACAAAACAAAAATTTATACTAATTAAATTAAAATTAACAACTTAATCATTTTGTCTGCAAAATGGATCAATCTCAGCATTTGCTATAAGTTATGAACGTTACAGCGCTGATTTCCAGATTGACCCGTTTCACACTATACCTTACATTCAGTTGCAGGTAGATACACAAGAATAAAGATACAATAAAAAATTTGTATAATGGACAACACAAAGGATTCATTAACAAAACACACAGTAATACAAGGAAATAAAAAATAATACATTAAATTAATTAATCTGACAAAAATAAAAATATAAAAAACAACTTCAAAATAATCAGTTTTTTATTGCAACCCTCCACTGCATAAATGATGATAAAGTCAACATCAAGGAATTGATATATACTTGAAAATATGAGTTTTTGTGAATTCAGTATAGTACACATTTACGTATCCCTGGTTGACGCAGTTGGTAGCGGTAGTCGATTCGAATCGTAGCCCGAGGCATTTTTTCAAAGTCATATCTTGTTATTATTGATGTGTTCTAGTTTGTCATGCACTCGAATAATATTTAAAGGATTATGGCTTCAAAATATTTTCAGACTACTGACAAAGAAATTTAAGACGGCCTCACAAATATGTTTCAAAACAGATCTAAAATTAAGACATAAATAAACTCTTCGCACCACCAGCGTCTGCAGTGGTGTGCGATCCAACAGCGATTTTCGTGATTTTCTCAGAAAAAATAGAGGACAAACGTCGAAAATTGACGACAAATTCGAAACACATTATCACGCTTCGCGGTCTTTATTCGTCAATAAAGTTGTCGTGTGTCGCCGATACGCATTTTCTTTTTAGGATTTTGTTCGGAGTCACGCCTATATTTCAATTCCCCTTTGTTCGCTTTCTCTTCCATATTTATCACAGAATATGAGACCGTAGACAGCTTGTACCTTCTTACTCGTATTGAGGAAAAACTCCACCGCTATTATTACTTTGATTTTTTGTACTTACAGCCTACGTTTTTACGTGGGCTGTACATTATTAGGGATTCGTGAGAAAATAAAAATCTTGGTTGTCTTACTTAAAGTGTGCGTTTTAAGTCACTGTTTTTCCATTCAAATGAGAGAGAAATTTGATCCACATAGACTTTACCTGTCTAAACTTTTTAGAGAATTGCGAAGGCAGTCTCAAATAATTGTTTTTCTTTATACAAAATATAATTTGGAACACGAAGCTTTATCGAATTTACTTGTTTCTTTGAAATCTTATTTAATATTTTAAGTAACTTTTTTTGTTTAGGTACAATGGCTCACAGCTGTACGGGCAAACTGGAGGTGGTTCTCAGATCTACGGGTATACAGGAGAGTACCCCCCCGTCCGCTCCCACTACTCAAGACGTCGATCAGAATACGACAGCAACTTTTAAAGTTCTAACCAAGCACCAAGACTTGAAACCCCTTGACAATATCCCCTTTAAAAATTCAAATGTCTAATATTCGTTATTTGAATCGGTCTATACTTAATACAGTACGGCTGAAGATAGAAAACCGATCCTCGGTGATGTGATGACGTCATCTCATTGCCTTGATGGATCTATAAGTTTTCTCTTGAGTTTTATGCTTCAAAGTGAATATTGCGCCAAGTCTGTTCTCCCGAAAACCGTGTGTCACGACAAAACACGTCTTTCATCATAATAACAAAAAAGGGCCCAAAAATCGATAAATAAATGCTTAGCAATTTATCTTACATAAATTACAACTATATACCATAATGGCGAAAATATGACAAAGAATTTTTGTCTTTCTAAATTATTATGGTACTGATGAAAAAAAGAATCAGGCCAGTTGCGTGACGTAGAACGTGACAGTTTCGGAAGAGCAGAACGTATTTTGTTTGACTGTAAGTGTAACTTAAAAGTGGATGGCTTTGCGCACAGGTAATAAGTTGCCAAGCCTAAAGCGGTTTGGACAATCCACCAGTTTTAACAGGGTTTTGGATTACTCCTGAAATCAATATATCTTCTGGCGTACTGTACGTACTCTCATTGTAGTGACTCTAATATACATTTAGTAACAGGTTGTGAAACATTGTCATCATATAAAAGTTTGTCTCAAATTAGCTTTAAAGCTAAAACTATTTATTAAGCGTAGATAAAATCATTTTGTTATTACAATTTTCGATTTAGAAGGACGGTACTGCCCATTAATGTAATATATTTATATTTTTACTACCAGCTTATTTCAGTCCGGCCTATTTAGGACTAACAAATGGTGCCAACTATGTCCCCATTAATACCAAGTTATTTTAATAAATTATCTGCCAAATTACCACGATACGACTGATTACGTCTCGCAACTAAATTGTAATAAAGATAAATCTTACCATTTATGTAAGATTAGAGATTGACCTACAAACATTTCTGTAGATATTCTCTGCATACCTATATTTGCTCACTAATCAATATGTGTATAGAACAGTGCGTAGACCCCACGACCCCGTCTCACACCGCGGGCGCCCGGGTGTTTGAGTGTGCTGTGTGTGAATGAATGGAGCCTCTTTGTGCCAAATGTTTGTGTGAATGTAATTTGTAAATAATGAAAACACGATGCGAGCTTTTCTTTTTAAAGTACTCGTATGTCCGTAGCTTTATAACATAAAACATCTACGAAGTGACCGCCTTTTATTGCGGTACTTTTGAAGAATTTTGTTAAATAAACAGTCAATTTATGAAAGTATGTTCTCTAAGAACGTTTTTGTCATTCAAAGTTTTGTAAGATTTTGAATATTTGCGAAATACCATTTTGAATGTCATCCTAAATGTTCATTGTAAATTCCTGAATACATGAGTATTATATACCAATTTAGATTATAACTTAGCGAGATACTGCATGGACGTTCATGTATATAAGAACAATTTTTGTACATTAGAATTTTAATTTTAATTTTTGTCATATAGTTAGAGACGAAATTAAATTGTTAAGATCGTGAATATGAAATAAAAACATCATGTAACATCCAGTAATTTTATTTCAGCATACATTCCTTTTTTTCTGATTCTGTCTGCAAAATAATTAATTCTCCAAAATTTCTATTAAATTAAACATAGGTACTTCTATTTCTTTGTATCTTCCAAATACAATAATCTTTTGAAATAAAATAACTCAAAAGTAATTGATATTGATATTGAAAAGCCTGATGAGTTTCACTGTATTCGTACAGTTTCTTCGGAGGCAAACATGGTGACGCGGCGGTTCCCCGTTTGACACTGACATACATCATGAGTAGCCGTTTCAATATCAATATGAATCCAAACCGCGAATCTTTTACTTTTACGGTATGTTCGAGATAGCATGATATGGGTGATAGTTCGTAATTTTTCGTTTCACCTATACTACTCACACCGTACTACCTATATACACCCAGATACAAAAGAAAATATTAGGTTTTAGAAAGAATGTATATCATTATTGCAAAAATACAATAAATGATTTATCTATAAATCGAAATAATAATCACAGTGTATTCGTTAAATTTAACAAAAAAGATTCAGAAAAGAATAATGTCTTTTTGCCACTTGATGCGTGGATCGGAACGTTAACCCATAGGTATTGACACTACATAATCGAAAATACATCGATGAATCGGTGCGGCCATCATAAAGGATCGCGTCAGTATGAGTTCATCTTGTATGCGGTTTGTGTTTTCGTTACGGTTGCTTTACGTGCTATTTGTTTCGACGTTTGTTACAGTTTTTGTTGATTTTTGTTTTGTTATTTTTGTTTGTTTTTGGTGAAATGCTGAGAAAAACAAAAAAAAATCTTTGATTTCTCAATCTTGGGAGTTATTGCTTCGTTTAATTTAACTAATTTAGAAATTAACAAAAAGTAGTTTGAATAATCAAAGATCAATATAAAAAAAAATCGATTTGATAGCCCTCGTTAACTTTCTCGGCACTAAAACAAATCGATTCTATTTCGTTAGGGCACATAACTATAACTGTCAACTTTGAACTGCCACCCATATCATGATATTTCGAACACACTTTATAGTAGCAAAAGAGCAAAAGTAATAATCTTTTGAAATAATACTCGCACCTCTCAAAAGTAATTTAAAGATACTCGTATAACGTTATAATAAAGAAAAATGATATCGTAAAAAATTTAAAATAGTTTGTGTACCAAAGATAGAAAGTTTGCTAGTTAACGCTTTTTTTGTAACAAAATCCTCAGAAATTACATTGACACCCAAAATATTCGCAGGTAAACTTTATGTGAACAAATAATGTACAGTCGGCCGAGGACTCTATTTTCAAACGATTTTAACGGCTACGACGCCGCAATAAGGACTGCTAACAGGGAGTCTGTCATGCTGGCGCCTGACTGTACTCTGTAAACAAAAATTGATTTTTTACGATATTGAATTAGCTAAAATATTATTGGACTTTTCATGATCGTGAACTAGCAATTTCTTGGGAATTCACTGTAAAGTTCACGACTGTGGAAAATCCAATAACTTTGAAGCTACTATAAATAACAATTAAATCAGTGTGTCTATCATCACCCCAACTAGGGATGCAGAATGTTAACCCATAAAATAGATTTAAGCCAATACCTTGGCTGCTTTCTAATGTAAAACTGTTGTTTTGGCGATAGAGAGAATTTAACAGATAAAAAAATGTAAATGTCGCAGTATAATCATAAAAAAATGATTGCTAAGGTCAGGATAGTTAGAAAAAAGGAAAGATATTCATAACCATCCTAGCATGATTTAAAAAAAACAAAATCTGATGTGGCGGCGAGCGAAGCAAAGCGGAGCAAGGTGTGAAGATCACACGATAATCCTCACCAACCTAGCTACATAACATAGGAATTATAAAGCGACAATTTTTTTTTTACCTTGGTGTTTATTACCATGACTATCTCGTGACAATATATTGACTTTTTTAAATTGATTATAATTGATAATTATCATTAAGTTTTCAGAAGTGAGCATCGTGGTTTACACCAAATCACTAGCAAAGTATATTGAAATGAGGAAATTAGCCATATGATAATAACATGATCCTATACAATCCATCAAATTTGGAAAGCAGAACAAAGATCCCAAGTAAACAATTGCCTGAAAGATCCTATTGGCAGTCTTTGTTGCCGTAAAAGTATGCCTTAGGGGCGGACTACGCATACATAAAACCCCTTATATTTATTTTCGGAGCTTTGAACTTTTGCCCCGGTACTTATAAAAAGATCTATACCGCAGCCACCCTTATTAATATAAATTCGCTGTTTTCGATTTGTGCTTCATCCTTTCCCGCCCAAAAGTGGCGGATGAGGACCTACTAAAGGCCTCCACACTTGAGTTAAAGCCTACTTCAAGCTAGAGGTCACTCACTTAGTATTGAAGTGTCTGTGAACTCAAAAATGTACCGCTTAATGAACCAGAATGTTTATTTAAAAAACCGGCCAAGTGCAAGTCAGACTCGCGCACGAAAGATTCCGTACCATTATCTCTAATAAAACCGGCCAAGTGCGAGTCGGACTCGCGCACGAAAGATTCCGTACCATTATCTATAAAAACGGCAAAAAAAACATGTCAGTTGTATGGGAGTGCGCAGGTCCGACTCGCACTTGGCCGGTTTTAGTTCTTTTTTTGTTAAAGCGACAACGGAAATACATCATCTGTGAAAATTTCAACTGTTTAACTATCACGGTTCATGCATTATCTAAGAAACGGCAAAAAATCGTGTCTGTTGTATTAGAGTGCGCAGATCCGACTCGCACTTGGCCAGTTTCAGTATTTTTTGTTATAGCGGCAACAGAAATACATCATCTGTGAAAATTTCAACTGTCTTACTATCACGGTTCATGAGATACAGCCTGGTGACAGACGGACAGACGGACGGACGGACGGACAGCGGAGTCTTAGTAATAGGGTCCCGTTGGTTACCCTTTGAGTACGGAACCCTAAAAAGGAGTTGCTTGTCAAACACCAGAAGCAAAATTATGCAAAATTTTTACAAATTTACAGAATTAACAAAAAAAAAATTTTTTAACCAGCTATATAGGTATTCTAAAATTTTCGATGGATTTTAGGTCTTTTGATTAGAAAAAAGAAGCTTACAACGGATAGATGGCCAACAAAACTATTCCACATACTGTCCAAAATAGACTGCAGTAACCACTGCTGGACATAGGCTTTTCCTAGATTTCGCCACTCTTGGCGGTCCTCCTGGAAGAAATTTCCATACTCACACACGCTGTGCAGGCGGGTTGGTGAGCGTGGTGCCGAAACCCTCGCACAGTGACGTCGCTGCTCGTCATTTTATAAGGCCCGGCATTTTGGGATAGATATACCGCCATCCATCGGTCCCAGGCAATGGTGGGCCGCCTGGTTTTGCCTGAGAGCTGTCCTCTTACCCTCCCCCGAATAACTTCGGGAGGATTCGCGAGTAAGATGGTGGTACCGCCACAGTCGAGCCCGTGACCAGCTCTACCACCTACACATGTAACACTCAAATAAAATCTCTATGTATATTTAGTAGTATATGAGTTTCAAGCTCTTATTACCTAGCTTGTTGAAGGAGGGTAATGAAACGTGTAGCTTTCAGCCTTGAGTAGAGAGTGGCCTTAAAATTCGAGAGGTCAGTAAAATCGGAAGACCCATATATTCTGCCCGCACCGACCATTGGCTACCTATTTCTGCAGTCGATGTCATTACGATAAAGTACAATAAAGATAGGGCAGCATTGTTGCCCTCCCTGGGCTGAAGGATTTATATATACGCATGCTAATATAGAATATCGGGAATAGCGGGATACGTAATATCCCTCCGAGCAAAAAGGAAAAAAGGAATTTTGTGCGGAATCAACGTACCGGAACGCCTTACGGCGCGGCGTCTGATATGTAATCTATTCGCTAGACAAGTGGTCCTCAAAACGTTGTCCGCGAACTCCAATGGGATATTAGATGATTAAAAACCGGCCAACTGCGAGTCGGACTCGCGCACGAAAGGTTCTGTACTATTATCTATAAAAACGGCAAAAAGATCATGTCTCTTGTATGGAAGTGCGCAGGTTCGACTCGCATTTGGCTGGTTTTAGTATTTGTTATTATACGCATTAATACGCATTTCTACAATATTGGACCTTCATAAGATAATTTAAATTTCAAAGTGCTATGTATTGTTTATTCCACAATGAAAAACGCTTATGTATCTAGAAATAAAAATTGTTATTCTTATTACTACTTTGTTCATTTCGTTCGACAAACCTATACACTCACACACATTTTCCTTTCCTACACAATTTACACTAAATTTACTTTAGGAACACACACACACTATAATTACAAACCTATAAGAAATAATTACGGTTTATCTTGTTTGCTCGTTGCATTGCTTAAATTTTATTATTGCTACGGCATAACAATAACTCTTAAATTTAAAAAGCCTTTGTTCATAGCTGTTAAGATTATTAAAAACAATCTGTACTTCCCTCTTCTCGTCAGAGTATTATATTCAGTAATGGTTTATTTCATAAAACTTATCCGAGCTTTTAAATAGCTTAAAAATATATTATCAAAATACCAGGGGGTTACGAACAAAAACTTTGACCTTACATCGTAACATAGTATGTAGTAATTATGAAATAATGATTGTTACTGAGAGCTGGCTTTGCGATGGGGTGCTTGATACTGAGATCTGTGATAACAGATATGACGTATTCCGGCTTGACCGAGATAGACTTGCAACAGGTAATAAGGATGGCGGCGGTGTATTTATTCTGGTTCGGTGTTCCTTGGCAGCTGTTGTTCGTCCTGAGTGGGGCCGCGTCTCCAATTGGGGCCGTGCTCCGGTTGAGTGTCTCTGGGTAACGATACCGGCCAAGTCGATTAGTCAGTGTGGTCAGCGTTCTTCACGAGATTTACACATATGTGTCTCTTATGCATCTCCTGACAGTCTCCTTCATGATAGCCTTGATAAAATAATAACATCATTTACCACTGTAAGGCATTCTCATCCCAAGGACCACATTTTAAAAACCGGGGACTTTAACTTACCAGAAATTCGTTGGGATAAAGATTCTTCTAACTCTCCAACTCATAATCACCGGGGTTCAGCTGCCGTTTATGATTTAGGTGTGCGACTTGTGGATGAGTTTTGCTCGTTAGGATTTGAACAATATAATTTCTTTCCCAATACATCGAACAATATTTTAGACCTTATCTTTGGTAATTTTGGTTTGGAATTAAATCGCTGTCTATTTACTCTAGTCAACGAAGATGTCGCCCATCCTTCTGTACCTATAAATATAACAGTTACTGATATTTTTACCACTCCTCTAAGAGAGGGTAATCATCCTAGGCATAGGCTTAGAAAAGGTGACTACGAGAGTATACGTGCTTTTATTTCAAGTTCTGATTGGACTCATGTGCTAAACCAAGGTTCTATCGACGAAGCAGTAGAAAAGTTTTACGAGATAATACATTCAGCTATAGGAAAATTTGTCCCCCTTGACACGAGATATCGACGAAATGCCTTCCCCTCTTGGTTTTTTCCGGCTCTGATAAAAGCGATCCGTGAAAAAAATAAAGCGCATAGGAACTGGAAACAATTTCATAATCCTTCTGATTACGATGAATTTTCTCTTCTTAGGCGTAGACAGCATAAACTTCAGCAAGAATGTTATGAGAACTATTTATGTTCTGTTCAGAGCTATATTAAAGAAAACCCAAAATACCTATGGAGTTTCATTAAGGCCCGTCGAGGTGGATCAGGCTACCCAAGTTCTTTGGAATACAACGGAAGCACTCTCAAAGCTAGGAAAGATATTTTCGAAGGTTTCAATTCCTTCTTTCATAGCGTCTTTGCCGAGCCTGCTCAAACCTATGATGATGACCTACTTGCTCTTCTATACGGTGGTGACGGAGATATCATACACTCTATAGTAGTCACCCCAAATAAATATCTGCACAAATTTCTAAAATTGATTCTAATGGTGGTGGTGGCAGTGACGGTCTCCCTGCTTTCTTTATTGTGAAATGCGGCGATGCTCTTAGCGTACCATTAAGTATACTTTTCAACCGTTCCCTCTCTGAAGGCAAATTTCCATGTAAATGGAAAGATGCACATATAGTAGGTACCTATTCACAAAAATGGTCCCAAAACAAAAGTGCCTAACTATCGCCCTATATCTATACTCAATGTATTGGCCAAGTTATTTGAAAAATAGTATATAACAGATTATACCCAACAATTTCAAAAGGCTTACCTCCTGAACAACATGGTTTCCTTAAGGGGCGATCGACTACAACAAATTTAGTTGAACTGGTATCCTTTGTACTTCAGAAGATGGAATCTGGCCGGCAGATTGACGTAGTCTACACGGATTTCGAAAAGGCTTTCGACGGCGTGGACCACGTCATTCTGCTTCGAAAACTCCAAAGATTTGGCATACAAGGCGATCTTCACCGCTGGATTACCTCGTATATTTCAAACAGAAGATAAGCAGTAGTGATTGGCGGTCATCGCTCAAATTTCGTTGATATACCCTCCGGTGTTCCTCAGGGTTCACATTTGGGTCCACTATTTTACTGTGCTTATATCTATGATATTTATAATGTGTTTCATGACGCCAATTACTTGCGGTATGCAGATGATAAGAAAATATACTAAGATATTAATAATGAAACTGATTGCGAACAAGCTGATCTGGATCGACTCAGTACTTACTACAGTAAGAATAGAATAAAAGTTTACGCAGCTAAATGTATCCAAATAAGTTTTTCCAGAAAGCTAAATCCTATCCTACATTCTTACAATATTAGCGGTAATACCATACACCGAGTAGATGTGGTCAAAGATCTTGGTGTGAGCCTTGACTTAAAATCAACATTTGAGCACCATATTAACGCAACTGTGAGCAGGGCATAAGCCTTTTTAGCTTATGCTTATTTTATAAAAAAAGCTTGGGTTTCGTAATGCGGGTATGTGGTGAATTCAGAGACCTTTCTTGTCTTAAGCGTGTGTATTTTGCGTATGTTAGAAGTTTACTGGAATTCCGATCTTCTGTGTGGTCACCACATTACATAACTTATAAACAGCGTATCGAAAAAATACAGGAGATTTTCTTAAAGCATCTTAACTTTAAAGCCAGATTACCAAAAATAAAATACGAAGACTCTTGTCTACACCATCGTATTTCATCGTTTGAGGATCGCCGGCTTTTGCTCGACATGTCTTTGTTCTATGACATTGTTACTGGTCGTATTAACAGCATGAGCATGGTGTCTAACTTCTCCCTTAACGCCACCTCTTATCGCACTCGGCATTCCGCAAGACTCTTTTATCATGTTCCAGTTGTTCGCACAAACTATGCCCAATCATCCCCTCTCATTCGTCTAGCTAACGAATACAATAAGCGTTTCTTTAATATCGATCCATATGGAAACTCTAGGACATCATTTCGAAATAAAATAATCAATGAATTACTGTGCCCTGATGAATAACCGTAATTATTATGATCTTGCTGAACAACCTCTCATTTTTTTTTCACTTACATAGCCTCCCTCGCACACACACTCATACATACTCATCCCTTACATTAACACATACACAACACAAACACCCCGTCGAACAATTGAACAAATTCAACAATTTAAACTAAAATAGAGTACGGTAGGCAGATGAGTTGCCCTGTACAAAAAAAAAATACAAAATACAAAAATATTTATTCACTCTTAGTCGTACAATTACATTTTCAGGGACTGGAGTCTCCTTTTAAGTAAAATGGATACCTGTAATAGGAGGCTCCGCTCTTCCATATCTAACAGATACTATTAGATAGGTATATGAATAAGAGTAAACTTATAAAAATCTTAATAATAAGAAAAACAAAAACAAAATCAGAAAAACAAAATTTAAGAAAACAAAAACATTTTACACATTATAAAATTTTGCTTAATATCTAAGTATTTCGAAAGGTTCTAAATTAAATTTGTTATAAAAATGTAAATGTGTGAGTGTGTATGTGTGAGGGAGAGAGTAAGTGTGAGTGCAAGTATGGTGTATATGTGATGTGTGAAGAAAAGTGTAATATGTTATGTGTGAAAATAAAAGTGTAAAAGGGTATTTATTTATGTACGCAAGTGAAAGAGTGATAAAATGTAAATAATATGGATTTTATAGGCAATCACAATTAATAGTCAAGTATATATTGTCAAGTGAATTTAGTACTGTAAATAACTTGGATTATTAATAAATTAATAATACAATTAATTTCCTTATTTTACTAATGTATTTTATATGTTTATATATATGTATATATATTTATTTTTTCATATATTCTTTTTTAAAAGATCTTCTGTCTCGTCATAAACATTTAAATTTTATTTTAGATTCTGTTTCTGAGGAATGAAATAAGTTAAGTTTTTTTTTGTTTTTGTTATTTTATTAAACAGTTGGGGAAATTTGTTATTGGCCTTAGTCATAGTCTTGAAATAATGTTTAGTTTTACTTTTATCGCTGTTAATTTCCTAAATAAATAAATAGCGGCAACAGAAATACTTCATCTGTGAAAATTTCAACTGTGTTACTATCACGGTTTATGCACTATCTATAAAAATGTATGGGAGTGCACAGGTCCCACTCGCACTTGACTGGTTTTAGTATTTGTAGAAATACATCATCTGTGAAAATTTCAACTGTCTAACTATCACAGTTCATGAGATACAGCCTGGTGACAGACGGACAGACAGACAGACGGACAGCGGAGCCTTAGTAATAGGGGTACGGAACCCTAAAAATTTATATTCCTTAATAAGCTCACGCTGCGGCTTTCTTTGATTTGCCAATTTTATTGATGTAATTTTTTTTCATTTGTTTGGAACGGTCAAAACATGAGGTTTATAAACAGATCGCCCGACAGACCGAATCTTCGCCGAAATAAAGTCGAACCATAAATTTATGCGTAATTATTGTAAGATTATAATATAGATAACGCGAATCTAGACTGCCGTTCATTTGAAAACTAGGGAGTCTCAAATAAAAAGTTCAAGAAACGCTGTAATAAAGGAAGTTCTGAAAATCATTGCGAGATCATATTTGAAGTTTCGTAACGGAAGATATTATTTCCGTCTCCCGGTGTACAAAAACGTGACCTATAAGCGGAAGGAAATCTCTATGAAAAGCATATACACCTACAAATTTCCAAAAAGCTTCGACTTGCAGCTAACCCATCGCTGAAAAGGGCTGGAAAAGTGATTGAGGCCATATAACCTTAGGGAAGTTGTTAAAAGTAAGAAGAAGAGCTGTAGTACTAAGTAGGTTTGCACAGTTAGGAGCAAGTGTAACAAACAATCGAAGAATAATTGCCAGCTCCTCGAGTTAATAGCCGTCAGCTCCCGCCACTCGACAGGGGAGTAGGGTTTTGGACTCGTTGGACTTATTCAATATATACGAATATCAGTTTTTACGATAAACTATTTTGACTCGTGACCTTGACCTAGAAAGACGTTACCGTCGTTGATACTTTCATATCTAATCTAATAACTTGGATTCGGTTTAGTATATATTGACTTTTTCAATACAAGTGATACAGTTAGGTTTAAAAGAAGTGCTCAGTTTGGCAGATCAAGGCATGCATTCCAAGATTTGAGTCTAAGGCAGGAAGTTTTCTCCAACCAAACCAGTTTGTTATAGGCCTAAACAGATCTTTTAAGGCCTAACCAGTCGGCTCTAATTCAAATAAGTTTATCTTAAGTATAATCTACCTGGTTATATAAAATAATTGTATTCGTAGTAATGTGATTTTCCGTGCCATGAGTTCTTGACTCAAAACGTGTCCTGGGTATTGTCAATGGCAGGTATCTAGATGCCACGTGACAAAGTCTGCATGCTACGAGGCTAATAAGAGAATATAGTCCTCGGAAAACCATAACTTATTCTTCTTTGTTTGAAGTATAAAACAACGTAGCATATAAAAAATAGCACATCTGTCAAGAATATAATGCACACTCATATCAAAAAGAATCTTCAGAAATAATTCTAATATTGAATGATTAAAAGCAAAGATTTTCAAGTCAAGGTTTAAAATTATTTGAGCAAAACCCGTTCACATTATTTATGGATTGGAATCTGTACAAACTTTATTGAATTCTAAAATGAACAGATATTTCATACATGCAGTTTTATTTTTCTTTTTATAAAAAGATGTGATTAAAGTGGTATTTTGACTTTTACCTAGAATCCGTCCCTCTCGCACTGCTGGTCTTTACGCATGGAGTAACAGTGATTGATGCAAAAGGATTCATGTTCACCTTGCGTATAGTCGCATCCTCGTGTTAAAGCACTAGTTCCGTGCTAAAAAAACAACATTGCACTTACATCTTTGTAATAATGTACCTATATCAAGAACGTTACATTACGCGCTGATAGTGAAGATGACAAAACAGACCACTGCGTTAAAAAAAACTGTCTGTTTTCCTTGCTTTATTTTCCAAGCTTTCGCTGCGACATACAAACAGACATCAAAGTTACGCTTTAAGGTTTTCCGTTTTTCCTGTCATTACAAAAAAGTAACAAGACGGAAAGTAACGCCGTAAAATAGGTCCACAACCAGCTTTTTACAGCCAAAACTTCACTAAGAACTATTACAACTCGCACAAGTGCAGTAAAGGCGCATAAAGTACTCATTAGTCATGGCTGTACCGCGCAGATTGTAGAGACTTAGTACTAACTTAGTACAAACTTAATACAATGTGATCCGGAAACTTTGGAAGCTTTATATTTAAGCTACAAACGAGCTTGTTTTGATAAAAGTTTCCTTCTTCCTGCAAAAACATAAGTTCATATTTACGACGCTGCAAAACATGTTAGGTCTTTTGTGGAAAAGTTATTCCTTTACATATAGGATACAAGTTATATTACAAGTTTCTTGGTTATGAGTTTAAGTGTCTAATACAAACTTAGTCCATCTACTTTTCATTGCGGTACAATACACGAGGAGGTTGTTGTAAGGAAAGCATGAAATTACATAATGAAAGTCAAAAAATATTACACTGTTGTATGTACAAATAAAAACATAACTTAATTTTTTTTATGAATGTCCAGTCCTATCTATCAGCCAATGTCAGTACACTGCTGGACATAGACCTCTCCAAGGGCACACCTTATTTTTAGGGGTTTGCACCCGAAGGGCAACACGGATCCCTATTAATGTCGCTCTGCTGTCTGTCCGTTCGAGTATGTCACGGGGACGGAATGAGTTACAGACCTGAAATTGGGATATGTTATATAGAATGTTGACTCAAAACCGAAAGTTGAATTAAAAATGAAATGAAATTATTTTTAGGGGGGTCCCATGCATAAAAAACCGGTCGGGTGCGAAAAGGACTCGCGCTCTGAGGGTTCCGTACTTACCATTTAAATAAGTTAATAGTCTTAAATTATTTGAATAATAATTACAAACTATCAGTACCTAGAAAATGTATTTTGTTTTCTTTCCTCGGCATGTGGTGTGTCATTGTCTAGGATTCATCGATTATAGTACAAATTATTTGATCTCCAATAATAAAGGAATGGGGTGCTATCAAATTTGTCAGTTTTAGACCATTTTTGTAAGAGGGTCTATCTCAAAAACTAAAGTAGTTAGGAATTTGGAATTTTCTGTATATTATGTGCCATATAATGTATTTAAACAAATAGTACTGAAAACGCCGATTTTTAATATAGGTTCAGGGTTACCTACCCTAATATTCGACCACCCTAATATTGCAGTTTTGTTTCATACATTTTCAAGGTAATGATACGTTTGTAATTTTATTAAAATCCTTTTTATTTATTTTTTCTACTTGAGTCCGGTCACTACCGACAATTTTTTAGTTCGTCATTCCAGCGAGCTGGCGGGCTTTTGTATACTGCGTTTGTGGTCTCCACTCGGGATTTTTTTTTAAGATTCCGTAACCGAAGGGTGACAAACGGGACCCTATTACTAAGCCTTCGCTGTCTGTCTGACCGTCTCACAGTGGCAGGTAATTTACGTTTCATATACATAGAATACAAATTACGGTTTTAGAACAAAAAAAAAATGCAATGTTGTTACAACCAACTTGTTGTTCAAAAAACATGGGGAACTTTTTCTCCTCACGCACAGTGATTCGAAATTAAAAATTAAATGGTTTTTTTTTGTATGGAACAAATCACGTTATGCCATTTTTTTCACGATTAGTTCAAATTGTCAAACTTCCATTGATTACTAGGTATAGCAGGACCCAAGGTGAGCAAGATGAACTACAGCACGCGCACATCGACTTGCACGTTTGGCCGCTACATATATTTAAACTTTCCAAATTTGCACTGCATTTTTAACTGAAAATGTATATATTTCTAGATGAATTGGGGTGGAGTTGCAACAAGTAAGTGTTAACTTGTAACTTTATGATGAAACCATCCTTCCCAAGCACTTTGATTCGAAATTACGAAAAAAAAAGTTTTTGTTTTTAAAGAACAATCATGTTATCTCATTTTTTTACGACTCGTTCAAACTGTCAAGCTTCCATTGATTTCTATGTATAGTGGGACCCAAGGTGAGCAATATGAACTATTGCACGCGCGCATCGACTTGCACGTTTGGCCGCTACATATATTTAAACTTTCGAAATTTGCACTGCAATATGTTACTGGAAATATATATGTATATTTCTAGGTAAATTAGGGTGGGGTTGCATAAAATAAGTGTTAACTTGTAACTTTATGATGAAACTGTCCTTCCCAAACACTGTGGTTCGAAATTACGAAAAAAAAAGTTTTTGTTTTCAAAGAACAAATCACGTTATGTCATTTTTTTCACGACCAGTTCAAACTGGTAAAATGGATGGTTCAAAGCAATTTTCAAACAAACTTGTGAGAACCAATAACGATGACACAGAAGTATTATAATTACGTTTTGTTACTATTTTATACAAGTTTCACTAAATTTAAACCGCAAATAATCAGTTTTTCTACAAACAAAATGTTTTACAATCTAATTTTGCTATTTCAAAATTTTGTTATCCAATGTATGAGAGTTTTAGTATAAATTTTAATGTATATCTATATCATTTCCAGAAGCCTTGTGCTCGGTGCCTGGATAACTTTGGGGTTCCTAATATTCCATATTGTGATAGTTCATCTTCAAGTATTCCAAGACATACCAAAGAATGATGATCTTCGGCAATTTTGGTATGAAAAATTTTTATTTACCTAACATTATGCCGTTACACATACCGTTTTATACTCACGCCAGTGGGGTAGGCAGCGACCATAGACCTGCATCTGCTACGACCCTGACACACCTTTTCGCTTTTATATTCATCAGTTGAGTCATACAAGGTCTGCTGCTCTTGGCCCTTCTTTAGTATGTCACCAATTTGGTTGGCATTGGTGTCGATTCAGTGTAACATGACTTAACTCTTTTGAAAGGGCATTCTGTCTTTTTCCTTCTGTATTGAAATGACAAGGATAGGGCCTTTAAAATAAGGTAAGTCTTGTCAAATAAGTCATGTTACACCAAATAGACACTATTATGTCTTTCAAGGGAGGCCCGGTCGAGCTTTACCTTCCATTACCATATTATTTTAGCCAGGGTTTGAAATTATCAAGAAAAATATGCCCCTTGATAGTTGTTGCGATAATTATCATGATATCCATCAGCCTGTTTCGTCCACTGCTGGACATAGGCCTTTCCAGGATTTCGCCACTCTTGGCGGTCCTCCTGGAAGAAATGCCCATACTCACACACGCTGGGCAGGCGGGTTGGTGAGCGCGGTGCCGAAACCCTTGCACCAGTGACGCCGCTGCCCATCACCAGTCTGATTTATATAAGTCCCGGCAATTGGGGATGGATATACCGCCATCCATCGGTCCCAGGCAATGGTGGGCCGCCTGGCCTTTTGCCTGAGAGCTGTCCTCTTACTCTCCCCAGAATAACTTCGGGAGGATTTCCGAGTAAGATGGTGGTACCTCCACAGTCGAGCCCGGCATTAGCTCTACCACCTAATATGTGATAATTATCACATAATTATCAAACAGATGTAAGCCTAGCAATATTTTTTTAACTGGTATTACATTGCTCGTTGGGTATTATGTATCAACATATACGTTAGAAGCAAGTATTTTAGTAAATAAATTATACACATTTTACAATCAAGGTAATCTGCGATAAATTAAGCAGTGGCAAATATTTTCGATGAACCTATATTTATCTTGATAATTATCTTAATTATTATCATTAATGTGATTCGAACCCTGATTTTAGCCCTATAAAATACAGTTTTAGCCAACCAAAGATGTTCCAAGAATGTGCAACTACAACATTGTCTGTAACTTGACCCACTCAAACTCTCATACATTGGATAAAAAAAATTTGAAATAGCAAAATTAGATTGTAAAACATTTTGTTTGTAGAAAAACTGATTATTTGCGGTTTAAATTTAATGAAACTTGTATAAAATAGTAACAAAACGTAATTATAATACTTCTGTGTCATCGTTATTGGTTCCCACAAATTTGTATGAAAATTGCTTTGAACCATCCACTTTACCAGTTTGAACTGGTCGTGAAAAAAATGACATAACGTGATTTGTTCTTTGAAAACAAAAACTTTTTTTTTTCGTAATTTCGAACCACATTGTTTGGGAAGGACGGTTTCATCATAAAGTTACAAGTTAATACTTATTTTATGCAACCCCACCCTAATTTACCTAGAAATATACATATACATTTTCAGTAACATATTGCAGTTTAAATATATGTAGCGGCCAAACGTGCAAGTCGATGCGCGCGTGCAATAGTTCATATTGCTCACCTTGGGTCCCACTATACATAGAAATCAATGGAAGCTTGACAGTTAGTACGAGTCGTAAAAAAAATGAGATAACGTGATTGTTCTTTAAAAACAAAACTTTTTTTTTCGTGATTTCGAATCAAAGTGCTTGGAAAGGATGGTTTCATCATAAAGTTACAAGTTAACACTTACTTGTTGCAACTCCACCCCAATTCATCTAGAAATATATACATTTTCAGTTAAAAATGCAGTGCAAATTTGGAAAGTTTAAATATATGTAGCGGCCAAACGTGCAAGTCGATGCGCGCGTGCTGTAGTTCATCTTGCTCACCTTGGGTCCTGCTATACCTAGTAATCAATGGAAGTTTGACAGTTTGAACTAATCGTGAAAAAAATGGCATAACGTGATTTGTTCCATACAAAAAAAAACTATTTAATTTTTAATTTCGAATCACTGTGCGTGAGGAGAAAAAGTCCCCCATGTTTTTTGAACAACAAGTTGGTTGTAACAACCTTGCATTTTTTTTTTGTTCAAAAACCGTAATTTGTATTCTATGTATATGAAACGTAAATTACCTGCCACTGTGCGTCTGTCTGTTTGTCCGTCCGTCTGTCACATTATAAATTAGGGTTCCGCACTCAGAGGCTTCTGAATAGTTTGACAGGCGCTACCATTTTAACGCTCTGTTTTTTGTCGCCATAGCATCTATAGGTATATTGTTGATTTGTATTTTTAGGGTTCCGTGCCCGTATTATGTGATGGCACAGAACCCTTTGTGCGTGAGTCCGACTCGTACTTAGCCAAATTATAATATTTTTATATTATACTTTTTTATATAATATAAATTGGTATGTTTTAGGGTCATTTATAACGTTTTAGATTGTTTTTAGTTTAGTTAGATTTAATATAATTTAATGTTAAATTAGGTTTTTATTTGTCTGTATTATATAAATATTTATTAATATACAGGTATTAATATGTGTTGTAAAATAAGAATAAACAAACCTTATTTCCATTAAACGAATATAATTAAAATCGAATATTATCTATGGGCTTCCACGAGCAGAAAATTGGGATGAACACTAATTCACTTGGGGAAAGCCTACAAAGGTAGGCAATTGGAAATGAAAATGAGAGTAATTCCAGAGGTCCGTAATCAATAATGGCCTTTATAATAAAGGTCAACACATAAACCTTTGTTCAAATTCGAAAATGGCTATATTATTTATATGAGTTAAAAAATGATTACGATTACGAAACACACATGCATAGGCAATAACGTTGCCCGGTGCTGCAAAGTTTAAAAATATTCAGGCATCAAACCTTATAATATTTTTGAAAACTTATGAAGTTACTCATACTTCTACTTCCTCAATTCGTGGTCCAAAAAAGTCGTCGATAGTCGTTTTTACGACTTTGTTCAGATTCGGGTCAAATATGTATACATTTTATATATAAATAAATACTTGTACGGATAGTAAGACCGTTTATTTACTGAAAAATATATAATTTTAACCATTTTCAACAGCTTTGCCCCAAAATAAACTATCGTGTCTCTTTTCATGAACCCCAAAAGTTATACAAAGAAAACGAAATCTCACGATAAGAACGCACACGACAAAATAGTTTTAACTTTATGGAACAACTCTCTTTGTCTCTTTTCTGAAGCCGAACTTTAGACTGTACCCATTTATCTATCTCTTAATTTACGAGTGATTCTCTTGTCAGCGTAACATTTTCTATTAGTTTTGCTTATGTCATTGTTTTCTGTCTTATTCCATTTGGTTCAGTTCAAGGTACAACTACTGTTTTTATTTTCAGCTTATTCATATATCTTCCTCTTGGTTTTCCTCGTCTTCACCGTTATATTTATATATATATATATATATATATATATATATATATATATATATAATATGTATATATAATATTAATTTTAAATTTTATAGACGTTAGGGCAGCGGTTCTTAACCTGGGGGTAATTAACCCCGTGGGGATAAAAGAGCTATTCAAAGGGGATAATAAGGCAGAAACGTCCTTACAAATTATAGAAAATGCATACCAATCATTTAATATTCACATTCACTGGAATTAAAATTAACAGTATGTGACTTATTTGAATAATATACATTTTTTGTGCTTGTTCAAAACGATTATTTATGATAAAATCTCTAAGAATTATTATTATTTTAAACCACGATTTTTATTAGCTCAATAATATCGTAGTAACGGCCTATCAATACCTATCATATTGTTTGATAATGTCCATACTTTTAGGTATTAACTTTTATTTTAACATGTGGGTAAAGACACGTTTCTTATTATCACTTACGGGTGACCAGATAGAAAAGGTTAGGAGCCGTTGCGTTAGAGTAAATATAACTCTGTCTAGAGGTTTGTGTTGCGTACACAGAATACACACCCTTCAATTTTACGTTAGATGTAAATATTGTGAATTTGAATAATAAAAAAAGTTGTTAATTCGATAATTTCCGTCTTATTTTCTGAAATCTCTACGTAAACTTGCACCGAAACGACACTTGAATTAGCCAATCAGTTTTTGACTATGGCACAAACAATCTTCATGGATAAAAAATATTGAGGTTTTTTTTGAACAAATGAAAAAAATAACTTTAAAGATACTCCCGTTATTTCGCGTGAGTGCATTCGCCATGAACACGGGCAGACTAAAGTTTCTTGCAGGTGTCAAAACTGATTTGGTCCAGTTAACTTAATTCGGTCCCTCTCAATTTTTATTTCTTCAATATCGGGAGATTCGGGGGCTTATTATAAAAAAATAATATTATATCATATCTTGGTGAGAAATCGTCATTTGAACTTTTTTTTTACTTTCTCCTTCTATGATAAAGAAGCATTTTTAATTTATTTAAGGCTACGTGTTAGGCAAAAGCCATATTCAAAAGCTACAACAGTACATGATTCAACATTCATCTCTGATGCCAGAATGAACGAGGCTTTCCTCGTATTGTGAAATACGAACTCATACATGTTATTGATGAGAGACCGGATTTTCCTGAAAATATATGAGCAAGGGGAAATTATGCATTGGCCCATCACGTTTTAATCTCGCTGTATCGTTTGGATTTTCAGCAATAAATCGGAAGTGCGGTTGCGTTTAATGAATTCTATGAGAGAATACTGTACGTACAAAAAAAATAAAAGCATGAATTATTTTTTTATTTTGAAAAAGGCTGCGCTGCATTTGGAGTTTTATTTTAAATGCCATCTGTGTTGCCTTGCCTACTCTATTATTCAAACATTGGTTTCATGTTTATAGAAGCCCTGATCATAAGTAAATTTTGAAAAGTTTTGACGATTGATTTCTCTTGTCTTATTTTGATATTGTTTAATTTTATTCGATTTATTTTCTCTATGAGTGGCTATTGTAAATTAGTTTTAGCTTTTGTATGGGTCTTATATGCCTAAAGTAATTGTTTTTACATATAATTATTAAATTAATAATGAATTAATATTTAATTTTAAAATCAAAATTATGCTCTTACTTAACTATGTAACTACGACCCACAACAAAGGTTTATCGGAAATCGTTAACTACCGTTAAAACAATAAATGACAGTCCATATCGTGGCTTAGATACACTGGATTTTTGGTTAATTTTGGGCTTAGTATTCTCCCTTAGTAACCTCATTATGATCGAGTAACAGTATAAAACCATTTATCAATCGATAGTTCTAGTTGACCCTCAGATAAAAATAAGCTCTCAGCCTGAAGCTTTTCATAGTTCTTATCGTACCCTTTTTCCTATAAGGGTTCCGTTCCCGAAGAGTGCCATACGGGACCCTGTTTCTAAGCTTCCAATGTATGTCTCTCTGTCTGTCTGACAGTCCGTCTGTCACAGGGGTCTATAGCTTCAACCGTTATAGGTATAAAGTTGAAATTTTCACACAATACGTGGTACGTAGCTTGTATCAAGACAAATAATAAAATATTAGCAGGTCCCCATATAAGAAACCTCAAAAAATTCGCATTATTTAAACGATAATAAAGAAAATTGGTTTTGAAATTTATTTATTTTGTTTTGTTATTAGTTTTGGCTCTTACTTAAAGACGGGAATACATACAAGTTGTAAATTTTGTCAGATTGTAGGACTTAGTCTAAAATATAACAAAAAATAATAAAACCTAGGTTTTCTTACGCAGACGACCCCAATTTTTTTGTCAGGCCATTAGCATCTTGTTTTTTGTCGCTTTTATGTTGCTATAGCATCTATATTGTTGATATGGATATTTTTAGGGTTTCGTATCCGTATTGCGTCGTGGTACGGAACCCTTTGTGCGCGAGTCCGATTCGCACTTAGCCAAGTTATTCCTCCTTTAGCGACTATATAACTAGCTGGTTCCTCAGTCAACCCGCTGGCAGTGAGACAGAACTTCATGATGAACTTTAGCAAGTCTCACGCCGTTGTAGGAGATCTTGTCTAGTAACAATCAGAGGATAATAGCTAAAGTTTCAGCATCTATTGTCACACATGGAATAATTTAAGTTTGAGAATAGACGCGGCTACAACGCCCCGCCCTTCCCCCCGCCCGCGGTCTTCTTGCTGCACAGTGTTTTGAGTAAAGCTTGCCAAGGACCGCTTTTTTATCCATGCTTAGAGGAACTAATGGTTTAAAATGTATGTATCAGACATAGACGTTTAACCATTTGTTGCCTTAACTTATAAAACCGGGCCCTTATTAGACGAAATTATTTAAACCTCGGGTTAGAGTTAAATATTAAATTATAACATTTTTCCAACGGTTTTTGTATAGGGACCAGTGGCGAAGGGTCCATTTAACACGATTCCCACTGGCTTCTTTAGGAAATGGCATCCATGCTACATTTCTTTATTTAGTGCTCTTCACTTTGTCAAACATTTTCATGTACATACGACGACAAATACACTTGACTGACAGGGAGCTGCAATTTTTTTATGTTTTCTTTGGTTGCTTATCTGAGTAAGGTATTTTTTTTGTCCGGCTTGCCTTTTTAAAATGTTGTCTCTTCGCCACTGATAGGGGCCCCTACAATTTTCATATTTTTATTTTTTAATTATTTGTTGTAGTAGAGGTCATAGTAATACATATTTTCTGAAAATTTCAAATGGCTGCCTATTACGGCTGAACCTGTCGACCCCTGTGACAAACGGACGGACAAACAGACAGATGGCGGAGTAGTTATTACTAAGTAATAGGGTTCTGTTTGGCACCCTTCGGGTACGGTACCCCAAAAAGGAGGTGTTTGTGAGCAACTATGTTTTTGAGTTTGGATGTAGGGGGTAATCTCTCCGGAACTACTGACTCGTTTCTGAAAGTTTGTGAGAAGGGGGTAATCTCCGGAGTAGTTTTGATTCTGAAAATTCATTCAATAATACGAAGCTACATTGTCCTTGAGCGCTAAACGCTATAGATTGTTCCCTGTGGAGGGACAATTCCCTAAGGACATTGCCGTTAATTACATTAGCGCGGGTAATCTCATACGTACGGCGCTGAGACGTGGACTCTTATATGCTGGGATATCTCTGATGGATAAAATCCGAAACGAGGAGATCCGTCGGAGATCAAAAGTGACCGACATAGCCTGCCAAATCAGTAAGTTGAAGTGGCAGGGGGCGGGCCATATCTGTCGCCGACGTGAAGACCGTTGGGGCCAAAAGGCGTTAGAATGGAGAATGACATGAATGAATGACGTACAGCAAAGCGCAGCGTTGGCCGACCTCGTGCCCACTGGACCGACGATCTGAAGGAGGTTGCGGGTGGCGGCTGGATGAGGAGGATGGAGGACCACAAAGAGTGGCGTAATATTACGAAGGCCTATGTCCAGCAGGGGACGATGACAGGCTGATGGATAGATGGGTAAACTCGGGAAGAACTAAACCGATTTGAAAAAATATTTTACTATTGTCATCATTGACGTACTACCCAATGGACATCGGGTCTGTGCTCAAAAGTGTCCGAACCAAAAGAGATTCAAAACAAACCATTGAAAAATAAAAAAGGGTGTCAATCACACGTCAATCAAAATTAAGCCTTGCAGCAATGACATACGATTCAAATTAAAATGCTGTTTCTTAATATTTTGACACTTCACTAAGGACACCTATTTGGTAAATTTTATACTAGACCCGAGGTCCATGGTTTGTAATGTCACTGATTGTAATGGTTAGACTCTTCACTTGGACATACGCTATGTTTATTCCCTTCAAGTGACAAGTGATTTCAGACGAATTTTTTGACCAGCTAGCTGTCGGTATCGAACCACAGTGCAGTCCGCTAGCAGGCACGTACGCCTCAGTAATTACAAGTAAGCCATCCGCAGAATCCACACCACCTCGCAAGGGCTCATAATGAAATAATAATACTCGCGCTACGATCGTGATCCGGATTCTAATTCGCATAGTTAATCGTTTCGCTCCCGCATTTGTGCTGCTAATTTCCAACGAATACGATTTAATTCCTCCACATATCGTATGGGGGCTGCGGATAGGTTACTTCATACAGAAGGGACAGTACAAATAATATTGACAACATGTTTCGACGAAAAATTTTTTTTTTCTTTGGCTGTGTGATGTGAAATGTCATGAAACGGAAAATAGGAAAATAATATGGACTCTTACTTACCATAATAAGCTAATTACAGCATAAAAAAACCGGCCAAGTGCGAGTCGGACTCGCGCACGAAGGGTTTCGTACAATTATCTATAAAAACGGCAAAAAAAATCATGTCTTTTGTATGGGAGTGCGCGGGTCCGACTCGCACTTGGTCGGTTGTAGTATTTGTTGTTATAGCGGCAACAAAAATGAAAATTTCAACTCTTGAACTATCACCGTTCATGAGATACAGCTTGGTGACAGACGGACGGACAGAGGAGTCTTAGTAATAGGGTCCCGTTGGTTACGAACCCTAAAAACTGTTTCACAAGTATCTACGTTTTTTGTGAGTACCGCAAAACACGATGTAACAATAACATAAATAATATATAAGAAAACTAAGCTAACTAATAACTCTTTTTGTATTTTTTCTTGTTTTTATTTTACTTATCTTTTGTACATTATTGTGTGTGTAAATAAATAAACTAATAATTGTATTTTTTTTGTAATGTTAGATTCATAAAAAAAAGAATACCGCGCTTTATTTTTCATGAAATTATTAGTTGTAAAGATTATTAATAATTCCAGGCGATGATGATATTATTATGTAGGTCGTAGGTAAAGTTACTTCCAGCTGAACATACTTAGCGATTGAGACACTCATTTTTACTTCCTTGCATAAACAAGCACTCGTATCCCAATGACCTTAGTTATGTCACAAGTGCACAAATTGCAGGTTTCAAGGCATTTTAATGTTTCTTTATTCTGTGCGAGTATTGTACAAAATATAATTACTAAATATTATTGTTGGATTGGGAATGAGGTGCGATCGTCAACTTTACGCGAATGTATGAAATGATAGTTACCAAAGGTAGGATGTGCAAAAATACGTAAAAACTTTTTCAGTACTCCATCCATCCATCCATTAGCCTGTTTCGTCTACTGCTGGACATAGGCCTTTCCAGGATTTCACCACTCTTGGTGGGCCTCCTGAAAGAAATGCCCATACTCACACAAGCTGGGCAGGCGGGTTGGTGAGCGTGGTGCCAAAACCCTTGCACCAGTGACGCCGCTGCCCGTCACCAGTCTGTTTTATTTATGGCCTGGCAATTGGGGATGGATATACCGCCATCCATCTATCCCAGGCAATGGTGGGCCGCCTGGTTTTGCCTGAGAGCTGTTCTCTTACTCTCCCCCGAATAACTTCGGGAGGATTTGCGAGTAAGATGGTGGTACCTCCACAGTCGAGCCCGGCATCAGCTCTACCACCTAAACTCAGTACTGCGAAATTATAATGTGAAGAAAAGATAACATTTTATCAACATAATACTTAGTGGAACTAAAATAAAATGATATTCTTTCAAAAAAATTGTTAGCTCGCCATTTTTTTTAATGATTAATCACTCATGGGTTCATCAACTTCATCATCAATGCTAAATGGTGACAGATTTGTCAAATAAAATTTAAATATTTCATTTATAAAACAGTTGAAAATAGATTCAGCAAACAGTTCAGACAACTAAATCAGCGATCATTTAATTTTTCGGAGAAGCAATATTATTGATCAATAAAGATCTATATAAATAAATAAGTACATAAAACGGAAAAATTTGATAATATTTTACTTGACCGTCTAAAGTACCCGAGTAATCAATTCATTTGTACTATTATGCAAACGGTACTTTTGAATCCCAATCCAATCGTGGAACAATAATACTAAGGTACCAAGGCGAGTTCATTTCCAAAAGAGGTTTCTTACGGTGAACCAGTGGGAGATAAACTAGGAGTAAAAACAAATCTACTGAATATTTGTAAAAGACGTCATAGTAGTCGTACTGAGTGTCACAATAATGTCCATCCTGTTAAAGTAGCCCATGTTACCGACAAAGCTGTACCAGGAATAATCCTACCGAACCCAACTTTGTTTATGTGACCCTTTAATTACGGGTTCTTTATTGCAAGTAGGCGTTTGGTCCTGATTTTGATGCGGTTGAATTATTCATACGCATGGAAATTCCGATGCTGTGTATTGGTTGCTATGGGTTCCGTTATATAATGTGACGCTAATTAGTTAATTTATTAGTTCATTACGTAACTAATACTTAAGTATTAGATTAAATTTGAAATTTTGGTTCTTTACTATTAATCTGTCTCTGGTAGAAATAATTTTTGGACATTTTAATGTTTTTTTTTTGGATATTGCAATTTTTATATGTAAGCTTTGTTTTCTTTGTTCAATATTTGTTTTTTCTGTTCAATCAAGTGTCATTTGGGTATGTAGTAATTGTTACTGTGCCTGAAATAAAAGCTTATTATTATGTTTATCTTCATTAAATACTGATTTCTCATGGCCTGCTACACCTTCGGCGAAGAACCATATCAAAAACATAACTTAACTTAGTAATAAAAACTGAAATAACTTTATAATTCAAAAACAATTAATGTTAGAGAAATGGTTTAGGGATCAATCGAATACAATTGTTTTTGTAAGCAACTTTTAAGATTACCATAAATATAAACTCCCTGGACGGCTATTCCGGCACGTGCGCAAAAATTGCGACGGGATTTTGCGGATGACTTTAAAAGGGATATTGTAGGGATATGTTTTTTTGATTGAAAACTTATAGAGAGCATTCCTTATATCCTATAGTTTTTATTAGGTGTGGTTTAGTCGCAAAAATTTTCATCGCATGCCATTTTCAAACTTACACAAATATCTAATGATTGATATTGCGAGTGAGAAATTATGCCGGAATAGCCACCCTGGTCAACTAAACTTACGTTGTTGTTTTTTTGCTGGAACTGTCAAACGAAATCTAGGTATGTCATAATAAAGTATTAAAATCATATTTTTTTGTTCATTCAATAAATATTATGGTTGATAGCAACACATTATCGGTTTATTCGCGAAAAAATTAAAGTAAGTAGATATGTTAATTTACAAGTTTACATTATGCTTTTAATTTGGTATAAGGCTATTTAATGCCATAAATAACATTTTTTCTAACTTTTTTATCTAAAAATGAGTCAATCATTGTTAAGTTTCACTTCACCAGTGAGACCATGGACCCGGAAGTAATCTTACGCATTATTGAATCCGACACACGATTCTTTCACATCTCTCAAACACATCTTTGGATTAAGAACACAAGCTTAACACTTTCTGGGACACATAACGAGACACATAACGAGACACAATGGAAAGAACAATGGAACTACGTGTATGGGCGGGCGGTTTGTGTAACTGAAAGAGTTAAGGCGCATAATGCATGCCACCGTTTTAGTACAAAATTTGATTACCCGCTTCTCTATTGTTTTTCATTATAGACTGAAGTTTGACACCTTAAATTTAAAATGTTGATATGGGAAGAATTCAAGCAAGGAAAAAACTTTGTATGTAAATCTGTCCAGTTGTTGTTTTATTACTTTGTAACAATAAATTAACTATAAATTATAATATACATCTTAAAATAACAGATATTAAATAATCCTAAAAAAAACACAAACCAGCATACACAATAGTCATAAAAAAATATTGCCAGTTTGATATCCTTAAAACAAAATCAATATTCAAAACTTTGGAAACATAGTGCCTATGCGCCTTAAAAGGAAGTTGATGTCTAAAGGTCTTTCACGTTTTACTGACTCCAAAGATTTGATGAAAAATATTGAGACCGAAAAGAATTTAATTGGACCCGATCCAACAAATTAATTTGACTTTCAAACAACCCGTTTGATCGGCAATCAATCGCCTTTGAAATTTCCGCGGGCTACTGAGTTTACCAACTTTAAATTGGAGCTGTCAAATCTGTTAAAGAACTTACGATATGATTATCGGAGCCATCATTTTCTCGTTTACTCACTCGTAAAGATAGCTAAGAAAAAAAAAGACAAATTAAAATCTCTTTATTGCAAAAACTTTTTACAATACGAGTATTTGTAAAAAAAAACGGTAATCTATAACACCTCGAATCATGAGTATCTCACTCAATTCGACAATCTACATTTGAAATAAATTTCTACAATAATATATTTATAACATGGTTTGTGAAACTATAGTGTTAGAGTTGACAATTTTTAAATTGTTGCAAAGTAATTTAGATCTAATTACGTACATATTATATATTAATTTCAAGTTTTAACTGACTTGAAACTAATACCTTTCGAATCTGCAACACTATTCAGTTGTTTCGGCCGCCTGTCAAATGTCTGGACCACTAACCCTCGGGACCTCAGACACTCCCTCGACGATTCAAATTGTGACGTCATGACGTACATTAGTACGTTATATCTACTTATTCTATATTTACATAAACATACTACATATTGGGTATGTACAATTTTTTGGTACAAGCCCGAACTGAACCTAACTTTTATAACAAAAAGAGTATTCAGAAACTATAGAGTTGGAACTATATAGTCATAAAAGTAAAGTTGTAAAGTAGAAAAAAGGTCGTGTCTGTACACTGAATATATTAGCGAAATTTTAAATTTAATGGGTTATTAGAATTACAAAACCACAAATTTTGAAAAATTATCTGTCTGTCTGTATATATGTATCTTTGTATTATGTACATACAGACAGACAAAAAAAAATTCTAAAAATTGTGATTTTGGGCTCAGAAGAATAATAATAACCCATTACATTTGAAATTTCGCGAAAATATTCAATGTACAGACATGACTTTTTTACCACTTTAAGTATTGTTAGTATACATTTCAAGACCTGCCTGTTTTAGAGATAATAATGGAGACACAAAAATTCCCTCTTATAAAGATACAATATTTTAAGCAGTTTCGAATTAAATATAAAAACATAAAAAATAAAAATATTTTTATACCGTATTATGTAAGCAATTTAATGCTATTTTTGTGGCCAATTTCAAGTCATTATCTTTAGCGGTTCAAAAGTTATGGGCTTTGACATACGAAAGGACGGAGAGACAACAGAGTCTCACCATAACGGTTTCTTTTTTACGGTACAGGACCCTAAAAAGGTTTCTAAAAAAAGTACAAGCGTCCCACCCAATAAAGAGCAAAAAAAATATTGACCCTTCTATTTTTCATCTCTTCTTGAGACTAATCGAATGGTTGGACATAAAAATATTTGATATTCGGAAAAGGTTACATTGGAGGAATAAATAAAACTGTCTGATCTTTATTTACGATGCTGCGTACAAATGTGTCCGGTATTGTTTATTTATGAACTGAAATGAATAAAAAGAAAATACTCTTAAGTACTCAGATACTTTAGCAACTTTGCTTTGTTACGAGCTCGGTCCTACTCAACAATTTCCAGAACTTGATATGTACAAACAAAGAAAAATACGCAGTACCACGTTTCGATCCTATTACGATTGGACTAAGATCGAAAAGTTGGTCCTAGGAAAAATGGTAAAAATGAGGTACTGGTACTTTATTTAGAGATCGCAGTATTTAAAATAATATCTTTACCGATCATACTAATGAGCCGAGGTGTTCTTGGACAAATATACAGGAACGAAAAATTATTTTTCATGTTTCCTAAATAGCGTCATTGTCCTACCACTTACCAAGCCTTCAGTATGAATTTGGCAATAAAAACGAAAGTCACCACGTCGTTGCTCTCTTTACATACAGACGTATCTCACTTCTAGCAGTTTTGTAGGAGAGTTAAAAAATACCGGCCAAGTGCGAGTCGGACTCGCGCACGAAGGGTTCCGTACCATTATTTATAAAAACGGCAAAAAAATCATGTCTGTTGCATGGGAGAGCGCAGGTCCGACTCGCACTTGGCCGGTTTTAGTATTTGTTGTTATAGCGGCAACACAAATACATCATCTGTGAAAATTTCAACTGTCTATCACGGTTCAGAGATACAACCTGGTGACAGATGGACGGACGGACAGCGGCAAGTCTCAGTAATAGGGTCCCGTTGGTTATCCTTTGGATACGGAACCTTAATTGAAAATCGAAAAATTAATTGATTTGACCGATTGTAATACAATTTTATGGATTGCATGGTAAATTTAGCTTTGTCTATTATTAAGTCTTACTACTGAGGTGGTAGAGCTGATGCCGGGCTCGACTGTGGAGGTACCACCATCTTACTCGCAAATCCCCCCGAAGTTATTCGGGGGAGAGTAAGAGGACAGCTCTCAGGCAAAAAAACCAGGCGGCCCACCATTGTCTGGGACGTATATCCAACCTCAATTGCCGGGTCTCATAAAAAACAGACTGGTGACGGGCAGCGGCGTCACCAGTGCAAGGGTTTTCGGCACCGCGCTCACCAACCCGCCTGCCCAGCGTGTGTGAGTATGGGCATTTCTTCCAGGAGGACCGCCAAGAGTGGCGAAATCCTGGAAAGGCTTATGTCCAGCAGTGGACGAAACAGGCTGATGGGTGGATGGATGGAAGTCTTACTACGAGCTCTTCAATAAAGTTATATCAATGATGAAAGTAGATCAAAAATTACAATTGTAACTTATTTTCTGATCTTTATGAGATACGCTACGTTTGTGATATTTTCCGGCTTCGATATCAGAAAATTATTTACACCATATTCTTTCTGTTGGAAATAAAATTAATTATATTTCATCAATATGTTGCGGTTGCGGCCGAAACAGGATCAAAATGTTTGTTCCAGCATTTCCTTTTTCCCATAGGAACAAATAAGCAAAGTATTGGGAAGCTGAGCGAAAACCCTTTTTACAACACAATATCCCTCTGATACTATTAGCTTAGGGCCCAGTCGATGTTGAACACATCATATTTAGGGTGTTTTTATTAGGATTTCGTACCCAAAGGGTGCCAAACGGGACCCTATTACTAAGGCCACCGCCGTCTGTTTGTCCTTCCGTCACAGAATTATAATAATTAGCCAGTTGAAATTTTCACAGAATACATGTTACTGTGACCTTTAACAAGGAAAATGGAAAAATACTGGTCACGTGCGAGTAGAATTTGTGTCTTGAGGAAATTAAATAAAAATGAAAAATAAATATTTGCAAAATAGATACATAAAGTGTACTTTCTACAGGTCAAAGTTAATGTTCACAAAAAAAATAGAATATAAAAAATACAGGAAATACACAACAAAAAATATTTAGGTTGGGCTACTAAAATGTAATAAAATTATAAACCTGCATAAAATAATGAGATATAGGAATAAAAATTTATATATAAATAATGCAAGGAACAAATAAGTTGATAAATAAACTAAATAAAACATTTAAAAAAAATAATGCCTGAGAAGAAGGGCAAGAAACTTAGCAGATATATCTTTTTTTTATTTTACTTTTTTTCAGTAATTTTTGGTACCTAAACTTTTTCTAGACAATTTTCTTATGCGAGTATCTGCATAAAAAATATAAGACTAGGAATTATGCCACGAGAAAAAAATTATCTTAGTCAATCCGTCTCAAATTGTCTATAACCTTTATCAGCAAAGTCAGTTTACATATTAATTAATTTTAAGCCTTTAGAGTAATCATACATTATAAAAATTTGCTAATTATGAATTAAAATTTTAATAAAGATTATTATTATTTTCTTCCAACTTTGCTTCAATTTGCTTTAATTGCTACGTGGTAGAACTGATGCCGAGCTTGACTGTGGAGGTACCACCATCTTACTCGCAAATCCTACCAAAGTTATTCAGGGGAGAGTAAGAGAACAGCTCTCAGGCAAAAACAGGCGGCCCACCATTGCCTGGGACCGATGGATGGTGGTTTATCCATCCCCAATTGCCGGGCCTTATATAAAACAGACTGGTGACGGGCAGCGGCGTCACTGGTGCAAGGGTTTCGGCACCGCGCTCACCAACCCGCCTGCCCAGGGTGTGTGAGTATGGCCATTTCTTCCAGGAGGACCACCAAGAGTGGCGAAATCCTGGAAAGGCCCATGTCCAGCAGTGGACGAAACAGGCTGATGGATGGATGGATAGGGCCGTAAACTTTTATATGAAGTATTAGTTTCAACTTAATATCTTGATAGACGATTTTGATAGACGGACGGACAACCGAGTGATCGTATAAAAGTTCCGTTTCGTCATATTGAGGTACGGAACCCTATTTTTTTCGGTTCCAAATTGTTTGTCAGACGATATGATGTGTTTAGCATCGTTTGGGCACACGTAAGAAAATAATATTATTAGAAAGCAATTTATAACCTTCGCAACTTTTTCCTCTTTCTGTATTTATCGTAAACGACAAAGTCTATGAATTATTCAGCGACTAGAGGTTTCGCTGAAACTAATTGTAGCGGGTGTCCGACCGCAACATGCATTTCCCATCAAAGGGATTTGCCCGGGCAAAGTGTTACCGTTTGCAGAAATTTTCTGAATCGCTGAGCATTTCTATTTTATAAGGGAAAACTGTAATTAAAATATTTGAAAATCAAACTGAAATAGAGATGGTTTCATTAAAGCCCTTCTAACCCAGTTAGATATAGGCGATATATTGTAACATTTATATATTTTAGGGTTCCGTATCTCAAGAGGAAAAAACAGAGCCCTTATAGCAGTGGTTTTTGAACTTTTTAGTAGCCAAGGACCACTTTCAGAATTTCAAAGATTTCACGAAATCCTGTCGAAGAAATTTTAGGAAAAAAAAAATAAGATGCACTATTTAAAATCACTTTTATTCATTAGTTTACATTAATACTCCATTAAATTGTATGAAAACTGAGTTGATGAAAAGGATACTGTTGTTTGGACTCAGTATAATATAAATGTAAGAGTGAACTGAGTGGGTGTGGCCCTTGGCACTCATGTCACGGACCCCTAAGGGGTCCATGGAACACAGTTTAAAAAGCCCTGCCTTACAGGATCACAGACAAACAAGCAAATACTCTTTGTTGTCCACATCATTAAAAATACATAAAAAAGAGAAAATATTTACAAATGTTAAAGAAGATAACAATTGGCGGCCTTATCGCTTAAAGCGATTTCTTCCGGGCAACGTTTGGGTGGAATTATTTTATGGGAAAAACGTGAACGCGGTGAACACAAAAACAAACTATACAAAAAACCATTACACCCAATTATTAAAGTAGAATAGTTATATAAACTAATATATATTATAGCACACCGTGCGTAAAATGACCACTTTACGCACGCTGCGCTTGTCGGCATTTTCCGCACTTGTGCTATAAAATATTATACGATACTCGTGCGAGAAACTTTTTCTCGCAAACTCACACTCGTCAGAAAACGTTTCATCGCTCTCGTATCGTAATGTACTATTCATATCACATACATAAATAATACGTTATCTATATGCACGGATACATAGAAAAAAAACACAACAGCTGAGTTAGATGCAGAAGAATCAAGTCAGAAAAGAAAATCACTTTGTTGTCCGTCTGTCTGTCCGTCCGTCTGTTTCCATCCATCCATCCATCAGCCCGTGTTAGTCCACTGCTGGACATAAACCTTTCCCAAATTTCACCACTCATGTCGGTCCTCCGTCCTCCTCATCCAGCCGCCCCCCGCAACGTCCTTCAGGTCGTCGGTCCAGGGGGCACGAGGTCGGCCTACAATACGCTTTGCTGTACGTGGTCTCCATTCCAGAGCCTTTCGGCCCCAACGGCCATCATCTCGGCGACAAATATGGCCTGCCCACTGCCACTTCAACTAACTGATTCTGCAGGCTATGTCGGTTACTTTCGATCTCCGACGGATCTCCTCATTTCGGATTCTATCCATCAGAGATACCCCAAGCATAGCCCGCTCCATAGCTCGCTGAGCGACCTTAAGCCGGTGGATCAAACCCTTTGTAAGAGACCACGTCTCAGCGCCATACGTCATCACAGGAAGGACGCACTGGTTGAACATCTTAGCCTTTAAGCACTGCGGTATTGACGACGTAAATATGTGACGCAACTTAATATATTTTATATTTTTTTTCTATTATTGTCTGTTAAGACCCTTTATCTCGGGAACGCGTGAAGGTATCAATTTTAAATTAAAACCATATACTCATATCTACAGTCCCCTGAAGCTGTGAAAAAATCAAACTTCTCAGTTAACGTAAAAAAAAGATACGCAAAAAATGTATATTTCGACACTCTGAAGAAAATAAAAAATTATAGGGTATTTTCCGTTGACCTAGACCTATAAAATTTGTCAAGTAATACCGTCTTATGCTACAAGTATAGGAAAAAATCTGAAAAGTTTACATTTGTAATTATATCATAAAAAATATAGTCTTTAACGGAACCCTCGGTGGGCGAGTCTGAATCGCACTTGTCAGGTTTTTTTTTCTTTTTACAGCCTCATTTTTTGACACCCTTTAAAGAGAGGTAGAATATGTTAATAGGATTCAAGTGTCAAACTTACAATTCTCGTAAAAGAAACTTGTTCAGGTACCTTTTGCTGGTACAAAGTATGTTAAAAATAGATTTTTAATCAGATCTTGTGCTACTTACAATAAGGACTTCAGTGATATTGATATTTTGCATCTTTCGTTGGGTCAATTCAAGAGTGAGTTATATAACACTTTTATCCAAAAAAATTAAGCATGTATTATATTTTTTTTTTCTTTGCTTGTTTACTTTTGATTCTTTTTTTTTTATGTATATAATTAATTTTTAAAGCCATTTGGCTGTACTGTTTGTGCTGATGTTTTTAGTTTTGCATGTTGTGTATTTGTCGTGCATTAATTTTATTTGTTTTTAAAATTGTTAAGTGGAAACTGTTTTTGGTTAAATTGTAAGCTATAATATTATCACTACGTATGTAAGAAATGATAACTGTTTGTTTCCCAATAAAGAAAATGAAATGAAAATGAAATGAAATGTTTAACATGAAAATTTAGAAGAAAAGTAAGCTTTTTTCAGTTAGGTACCGTGTGTCGTACGTACCTGATTATTGTTTACTAATTCAATTGGAAAATATTTAAAATGGTAACCCTGGAATTCCCAACTTCGTCCGCTCTATTTCTAAACACGTTCTGGGAGACACTTAATATTCTAGCTGGATCTCCCATTATTATTGATTAAATTATCATCAAACGTTGAAGGCTTCTCTTTAAGACAAGCTGTTGATTACGTAATAATGTTTATAGCACACCGTGCGTAAAATGACCACTTTACGCACGCTGCGCTTGCGTAAAGTCGGCATTTTCCGCACCTTTGCTATAAAATATTATACGAAATGCGTGCCGCAAACTCACACTCGTCAGAAAACGTTTCATCGCTCTCGTATCGTAATGTACTATTAAATTATATATTACTAAAATAAAATCTACACTCAGTCATATTGAATTAGATAATACAAAAAAAACTATCACTTTCATTTTACGAGAATAGCTCAACGTTTAGTGGAACATACCCAATTTATAATTTTACCTTTTCCTTCCCCTTTTTTCTCCTTAGTTCTTCTCCGTCTATTTATACTTCTGCTTATCTCTCCCCACGCCCTTTCTCTCTCCAATTCCAACTTCTTGTCTTTCGACTGGAGGAGATCATTTTTTACTGGCAAGACCGCTAATTGTATCCTGCTTTTACTTTTGAAATTGTCACCTTATTTTGTTTGCAATAAAGTATATTAAATTGCAAAGTTTTATCCTTTATTCTCCATCTCATTCTCTACCTTATATTGTTTTTACTTATCTCTGAACTGAGAAAGATCACGTTATTCCAAGAAAAATAGTACTGTTGTTTCAATATAAATTAATACATAAATGTTTATAATACACTCCTTGACTCCTTACGAACCTGCGTGTCCCTCTGTCTAGCTAGACTATTAAAGATCTATATTTTATTAAATATCTCTAAATAGGTAATTGTTTAATACTTTTTAACCAAACAAAAACCAAAAGAATCAATATTAACTCTCAAATATAAAACAAAAAATATATATTTTCATTCTTCGAGTGGTTTGTACAATATTTTGACAATTTTGATCACGTTCCATTCCGACGATTAATAACGTCATAGACATTTCATCAATTTTGATTTATCGTCTAAGCTGAGAAAGGCTTTTTAATGTTCTCATATTTCAACAACATTAACCGGGTCAATTATCGATTTTCATTAGTAAAATTGAAGAACAACAGAAATTAGATGGGCTAAAATGAATTTCACAAAAGTTTTTTTTTTGTGATTCTGTGAATCTTTTACTTTAATATTCTAATGAAAAAGCTTTAACAAATATATAAAATCTTGCTTTTTATTCTGTAGGATATAGTAACATAACTTTAAATATCTGTAAAATAGATGACGGCCCAGAAAGGACCGAAATATATCTCAAGTTTCAGCATTCTTTTATTTATATAGGATGACTTTAATTTATGAAGACTCTGTACGTCCTCAATAACAAGGTTCGATGACCCTTTTTATGAAATTCGTAAATTATTATTTTCGTGTTCCTTACGAACGCAAGCCCAACCCCAGTCAATTACTATGGGACGTCAAGATTTTATTTTGCGAAATCAACAAATACTGTTATCGATCCGTGTTATTGATTACTTACCAAGCCTCCAGTATGAGTTTGGCTGCATAAATTAAAGTCACCTTATATATTAAAACTTATTTCAATAAAAATACTAACAACAACAATACATATATCCTACCATCATATGTACAAACAAAAATATTACAAAATTACTTATTTCAGTGACATTATCTTTGATAGAGGTGATCTTAATATTTCGATTATAACCCAGAACTCGTTTCCATGGGTCGACTTAGATAGTAGGAGTAGAATTAACTAGAAATAATAAGTAGAAAGTAGTGATTACTTATTTCAGTGACATTATCTTTGATAGATCTGATCTTAATATTTCGATTATAACCCAGAACTCGTTTCCATGGGTCGACTTAGATAGTAGGAGTAGAATTAACTAGAAATAATAAGTAGAAAGTAGTGATTACTTATTTCAGTGGAATTATCTTTGATAGATGTGATCTTAATATTTCGATTATAACCCAGAACTCGTTTCCATGGGTCGACTTAGATAGTAGGATTAGAATTAACTAGAAATAATAAGTAAAAAGTTGTGATTACTTATTTCAGTGACATTATCTTTGATATATATGATCTTAATATTTCGATTATAACCCAGAACTCGTTTCCATGGGTCGACTTAGATAGCGGAAGTAGAATTAACTAGAAATAAGAAGTAGAAAGTAGTGATTACTTATTTCAGTGACATTATCTTTGATAGATGTGGTCTTAATATTTCGATTATAACCCAGAATTCGTTTTCATGGGTTGACTTAGATAGTAGGAGTAGAATTAACTAGAAATAATAAGTAAAAAGTAGAGATTACTTATTTCAGTGACATTATCTTTGATAGATGTGGTCTTAATATTTCGATTATAACCCAGAACTCGTTTCCATGGGTCGACTTAGATAGTAGAAGTAGAATTAACTAGAAATAATATGTAAAAAGTAGTGATTACTTATTTCAGTGACATTATCTTTGATACTACAAGGTGGTAGAGCTAATGCCGGGCTCGACTGTGGAGCTACCACCATCTTACTCGGAAATCCTCCCGAAGTTATTCGAGGGAGAGTGAGAGGACAGCTCTCAGGCAAAAAAACCAGGCGGCCCACCATTGCCTGGGACCGATGGATGGCGGTATATCCATCCCCAATTGCCGGGCCTTATATAAATCAGACTGGTGACGGGCAGCGGCGTCACTGGTGCAAGGGTTTCGGCACCACGCTCACCAACCAGCCTGCCCAGCGTGTGTGAGTATAGGCATTTCTTCCAGGAGGACCGCCACGAGTGGCGAAATCCTGGAAAGGCCTATGTCCAGCAGTGGACGAAACAGGCTGATGGATGGATGGATGGATGGATCTTTGATAGATGTGATCTTAATATTTAGTTTATAACCCAGAACTCGTTTCCATGGCTCGACTTAGATAGCGGAAGTAGAATTAGCTAGAAATAAGAAGTAGAGAGTAGTAATTACTTATTTCAGTGACATTATCTTTGATAGATGTGGTCTTAATATTTCGAATATAACCCAAAACTCGTTTCCATGGGTCGACTTAGATAGTAGAAGTAGAATTAACTAGAAATAAGAAGTAGAAAGTAGTAATTATGTACTTATTTCAGTGACATTATCTTTGATAGATGTGATCTTTATATTCCGATTATATTTTTTTTTACATTAATTTTTATGTATGTATATTCTGTAAAAAGGATAATATATGTACCTATTACACAAATAAACGTTTACGTTTTTGAGATTTAGTTACGCGACTTTACATCGCATTTATCATACTGTAAACAAAAGTCAAACGACCGATATTTTGAATAACAAATAGTGCCAGAATAGCCGCCCTGAATAGAGATCTAAACGTTTGTTGTCCAAAAGCCTCTCATTCGATGCATGAATGCATGCTCACGTTCCATCCTATCATTGATGCGGGTAGATCACAGTTAGCTGTCCCAGAATACAGACAAAGTTTAGTTAGCTACCGTTACTCAATCGAAGTTCAAACTTCCAGAGCCCTGTGAGTCCTTAATCTTTCTGCTTGCTACGAGCAAAAGTTGAAGCTGCTTGTATGAAGTTGCGTAATTTAAGAGGACGGTCGCGCTTGCATCAAACACTGTTACTCCATGCGGAAAGATCCGCAGTGCGAGGTGGACGGATTCCGGAAAAAGAAAAACTGACGTCATTTTCATTTAAAAAAGCAACCAGAGCTTGTGTAAAATATCTGTTCGTTTCAGCGTTTAATAAAAGCTTATACAAAAATCAATAAATAATATTCCGGGTTTTCGCTCAAATAACGTCGACATGAAAACTTTTTTTGGAGCCATCTTTGGTTTTTATTAGGGTTCCGACAAGGAACCCTTATAGTTTCGCCATGTCCGTCTGTCCGCGGCTTAGCGCAGAGACTATTAGTACTATAAAGCTGTAATTTGGCATGGATATAAATATTAATCACGCCGACAAAACGGTAAAATAAAATCTAGAAAAAAATATATTTAGGTGTACCTCTCATACACGTAAGCTGGGGATGAATTTTTTTTCTCGTCTATCCCATAGTGTGGGGTATCGTTGCATAGGCCGTTTAAAAATATTGTGGGTGTGTGAAAACCATTTTTCGATTTAGGGATCCGTTAGCGAAATATTAAGCTTTAAAGTGAAAATTTTAGTTAGAGTGGAGCGTCCCCCGCCCCATGCCGGCCAAACGGTTGTTTATAGAAATGTGAGGTCGCGCCAAACTTTTGGCCCCTATAATGTATGGGACCAGAAGTTTGGCGCGGTCTGTATTAGTAGACCAACTTATATGTACCGGGCAACTGCGGAACCCTATATTGCGCGTGGCCCGACACGCACTTGGCCGGTTTTTGCTCAATATAGGAATCACTTAATATTGAATACTCTGTTTCGATAGGTCTGCATTTCATTATATTCTTGGCAGAAGTTCTATTTTTTTTAAATAAGTACAGACCATTCATTATAAAAGTCCCCTGGGCCGCGTCCAGTTTGATCGCCCGCTAATCACTGACAGCAGGATAGCATATACAAAACCAACGCATGCAAAAGAGATGGTATTATCGCCGGGCGTCCATGAACTGAACGTGGCCCATGGTCTATATTTTGTTTGCTAGAAGGAAGAAGGAACAAGGAAAAATTACTTATGGTTTCTAGACTGTCTTAACTGTCGATTTGATGCGCATGCATGTTTGACATTCTAATTGGTAAGTATTTTTTATGCTCCTTGGATAAACTTGTTCCTACACCACTATTATTATTGACTTACAGAAATACCAATTTATAAACATACTAGCTTTTGCCCGCGGCACCGCCCGCGTCGAAGAGATTTTTGTGGAAATAAGGAAAACAAAAGAATATGATGAATAATATAATAAATACCAATCAAATAAGCCCAAGCTCGAAGGGTCCTGCTGTTGTCCGTTGATGAGATCCCGTACCCATCTTCCAGTCCCATCATCAGACCCTGGTCACTATGTTTTACCAAAGTGCTAATGAAGATCACTCAAATAAGCACAAACTCGAAGGGTCTGCTGTTGTCCGTTGAGGAGATCCCGTACCCATCTTCCAGTCCCATCATCAGACCCTGGTCACTATGTTTTACCAAAGTGCTAATGAAGATCACTCAAATAAGCACAAACTCGAAGGGTCTGCTGTTGTCCGTTGAGGAAATCCCGTACACATTTTCCAGTGCCATCATCAGACCCTGGTCACCATGTTTTACCAAAGTGCTAATAAAGACCAATCAAATAAGCCCAAACTCGAACGAAGGGTCTGCTGTTTTCCGTTGAGGAGATCCTGTACCCATATTTCAGTCCCATCATCCGACCCTGGTCACTATGTTTTACCAAAGTGCTAATGATGACCATTCAAATAAACCCAAACTCGAAGGGTCTACAGTTGTCCGTTGAGGAGATCCTGTACCCATCTTCCAGTCCCATCATCAGACCCTGGTCACCATGTTTTACCAAAGTGCCAAGAAGTGTGTCAGGATCGTTGTAGATGGAAATCTGTAGTCAGATTAAACTCAAACAGTTTTCTCGTATGGGAAAAAATTAATACATAAACCTGGCTGTATTCACTTTTTCAAGCTAAATATTCGTAAGAGGTGTGTCCGGATCGTCGTAGATGTAAATTTGTAGTCATATTAAACTGATATAGTTTTCCCGTATGGGAACAAATCATTACTTAAACCATAGTATTTAATGTATCTATGCTTAAACCTGGCTGTAGTTACTTTTTCAAGCTTAATATTAGCAAGAGGTGTGTCAGGATCATTGTAGATGGAAATCTCTAGTCAGATTAAACTGATACAGTTTCCTCGTATGGAAAAACAACCGGTTTCATCACGTATAACTAACCATTTGGTCAAGGAACGCCGATAAAGCAGCTAAGCAGCGTTTTTTCTCCCGACATGGTCCACAAATATTGAATTTTCAAACAGAAAACTTAATTTTATTAAAATAAAATATAGCTTATGTTACTCAGCAATAGTATAGCTTTTTATAAAAAAAATAATTTTTAGAATCGGTTCAGTAGTTCCAAAGTTTACCTCAAACATACAAACAAACAAATCTTTCCTCTTTATATAATAATAATAATAAAAAATAATAAAAAATAATAATAATAATATATAATATATTATATATATATATATTATATATATATATATAATATATATAGCGTAGAAGTGTAGATGTAGATAGTGTAGGTTATAGTCCGCGCCACCACTGAAATCCGATGGATTAAGGCATTTTGGTTCATATTTCAAAGCAATTAAGACTTCAAAGATTTTTAATCTTCTGTAACGTAAGACAAAAATTTTAAAAAATTTCTCGCCTTGAATATCTCGGTATAATTCATTTTGATCGAAATGTACTTGTGTGCATTTTTGCACACTTCTCTCAGTACTCAAAAGCGATGGATTTCGCTATAAAAGCATAATCTTGGTTAATAATAATAATAATGGCGTAGGGAAGTGACGACCCCACCGCCCACTGGTGCATCCAGATGGCGTCGGGATGTGACGATCCTTTCGCCCTCTGGTACGTACAGTGCAGTCACCGCAGGGCGGCTTGTGGCGAGCCGCTGGTGAGTGGCGACACCTCGGACCCTACCTCCAGGGGAAACACACACACACATGCACTTACACACTCATACACACAGCGACACACCTCCCTGCCTCTGCACTTGCCTTAATTAGCAGACCAGAGTGGAGTCGAAAGAGCGGAACCTATGCTCGAGGTTGGAAGTGTAAAATGTCATAACGCCGCGCCGGGGGCATTTGACTGTATAAGGATCTTGCACCCCGCAGACTCTCCTCTCGACAACCTTAACTGCTTATATAGTGTTGGCCTCTGACCACCCCATGTCTTTTTCTTCCTTCCTAGCAATAGTTTGGCAACTATGGGGGACTGTCCGTTGGTGTATCCCAATGCTACATTGAGGGAGAGGCCTCCATGGATGCGGCCATCTCACATTTAGATTAAATGGTACAAACGGCTCTTCAATGTTGGCTTCGGCCCCATGAATGCCTTTCAAATGACCGGGTCCTTATGGGCCCGTGACTGAAAAGTGTACCTGCATGATAATAATAAATAAATTTCTTTATTTCAGACACTGGGCCCATAGAATTCATATACATTGTGATTGAAATGCACTTATAACTTGTACTTGTCCACTATATTTATTTTATTTACCTAACCAATTTCGCTATAAAGAATTCTCGAAGGTTTATTTGTTTGTTTACGTACGATATACATATATAAAATACATACGAAATCTTATAGTAAACTTAACAACTAACACTGCTGACCACTTTCAACAGGGAGTTTCATTTTATGTGTCGTTTCCCAGAAGCACCGGAAGAAGATGCCCTGCGGCCAAAAGTCAGCACTGAGAAAAATGTGAGCACACGGAGTCTAAAAGATAAAAAGTCCTTCTCCCTTTCAGACTCCAGGAGCGCCAGTTGCAAACTCCCAATCTCTCAATGTGACCCGTGCACATTTTTTGTGACGCACTATATTATCTGACGTCACATTTTTGTGCACCCGCGACATATATATCGTTGATACTGGCTGTGCGTGCAGTAGGGTGTCTTTTTTCTACTTTTTTCGAATTTCATCATGTAATAGTGAAATTATTTTGCAAGAATCTATAAAAAACCCAAATAAAAAAAAATATACATATTGGATTACATCTTCTGTTCGCTCATTTGGTTCAAAGATTTTAAAAATGTATGGAAGAAAAAAAAATTTCGATTTAATAATTTTTGTATGTATTTTTTTGGTTTGTCCTTATGTCTGTAATCCATCAAAAATAGGTCATGAAAACTAAGTTGCTTTCTGAGGTCCCACGAAAAAAGAAACTGTTATAAATGCCCAAAATTGGAAATTCTGTGAATTTACGCAGTTTTTATTTTTTCTGAGGCATGTTAAGAGACGAACATTTTTATAATATTTTTTATGGTTTACTTATATAAAAAGATACAAAAAATATAACGGACGAAAAAAATATTTTATTCTCCCGTACATTTTGTACAACTTTGGATCAAATAAGCGAGCAGAAGATGTGGTTCAATATTTTTAAAACTTTTATTTGGGATTTTTTCATTCTTTCATTATTACATTATAAAAATCGAAAAAGAGTCGAAAAATGACACACCCTACTGTGCAGCCTTCATCTCAGATGAATCTGCAGGAGCAATGCCGCGTTTGTTGCGATCACTTCCTATTTTAATGAAAACTGTGAATTTCATAACTGTCTGAAGCAACGATGTTTATCGTTGATCTGAAGCAACACAAAGCGTGAAATCACGTAACGCCCTTGTGAGCGATCAGTATGTGCCTTACTAGCTAGTATATCAAATTGTTAAAAAAATTCGGTGTACAATTATGGTGGTAAAAATTCAACGGCTTAGGATTCAGTGGCGTAATAATCGGTAGCACGCTTGTCGTGATAGCAAGAAGTCACAGGTTCGAATCCTGGTCCGAGGAATTATATCAAATCCTTGTCTTTTTGAAATTGGTTTCTAATTTATATTTTCTAGTTTGTAATGTACTCTAATAATAGGTATATTCAAAGCGATAGATTTCGCTAAAAGAACATAATCTTACTTGTTTAATGACTATTAAAACCTTGGTTGAAATCGTACCTGGATTCACTATTCGCAACTCAAAACATTGGCGTATTTTGGTTTTTAATCAAGATGTATGTACTCGCATTTTCCAACGGTCTCTCTCAATCTTAGCGGAAAAACAGGCAGTGTGAGAGGGACAGATTTAGGGCGACAGAGGAAAAGCAGTCTTTTATTTAAATAAAAAAATAACTCACAAAATTTCCTTTTACCTAAGCCATTGTTTAAACCCAACTAAAAAAATATGTTAAAGTTCTGAACTACGACGAAATGGCTCGTTGGTTCTGAGCATGATTCTTATTCTTCAAACGAGGAAACAGAGTGTGTTGAATAATAATTTCTATCGAGAGAATGTTTTTCTATTGCGTATCTGTTCAATAGGAATCTAGAAAAAGGTTCCAAAACGTTATACGTACTTATTAATCAAACTAATAACTTCTTCTTGAAAGTAAGAATATTATTCCATAAAGACATAATTTTTACTTTTTGGATTGTTCATAAAAATTAACTTATTTATTAAATCGTCTTGCAATCTTTCTGGCGCGTCGATATCCGAATGTTTACGAAATGTAACAAACACAGCAATTCCGCAAAAAGAAAAGCCATATATTTTTATTGTCTTTCCCGTGGAAAATGTGCTCCAACTAGCACTTTCTCGTTTATGAAAAGTTTATCGCCGTAGTTATTTCACTTCAATTCATAAAATTGTAATAAATTTGGAATGAGTGCTCCCTTGCTCTTAGAAAAATTCCTAGCATATAAACAGAAAATAAAAGGTTTTCTCTTGTTTCTGCTGAAAGCATAAGTGTAAAGTAATTTTGAATAATTTATTTTACAGCAAGAGGTTTGGTACATTAAAATAAGGATAGACAAAACAATGTTGTATTTTATGTCGACCTTTTTATTGGATTCGAATAATTGTAGTAAGGGCTACAAGCATTTTCGGTATCTCCATACCTCAACTGTATGATTATATTTATATCGCGATCATCCGAGTTGCTATGAATACCGTGGTCACTCGAGCTGCTAATTATACCGCGGTCACTCGGGCTGGTAATTATACCGCAATCATCCGAGCTGCTAGTTATACCGTGCTCATCCGAGCTGCTAGTTATACCGCGGTCACTCGGGCTGCTAGTTACACCGTGATCACTCGGGCTGGTAATTATACCGTAATCATCCAAGCTGCTAGTTATACTATTGTCACCCGAGTTGTTAGTTATACCGCGGTCACCCAAGCTGCTAGTTATGCCGCGGTCACCCGGCCTGCTAGTTATACCGCGGTCACTCGGGTTGGTAATTATACCATAATCATCTGAGTTGCTAGTTATACCGTGCTCACCCGAGTTGTTAGTTATACCGCGGTCACCCAAGCTGCTAGTTATGCCGCGGTCACCCGGCCTGCTAGTTATACCACGGTTACCCGAGTTGCTAGTTATACTGCGGGTCACCTGACCTGCTAGTTATACCACGGTAACCCGAGCTGCTAGTTATGTCGCGGTCACCCGAGCTGCTAGAACACCGCGGTCACCCTAGCTGCTAGTTATACCACGGTCATCCAAGCTGCTATCTATACCGAGGTACCCGAGCTGCTGGTTATATCGCAATCACCCGAGCTACTAGTTAGACTATGACCACTCGAGCTGCTAGTTATACCGTGCTCACCCGAGATGCTAGTTATGCAGCGATCACTCGAACTGCTTGTTATATCGTACTTACTTGAGCTGCTAGTTAATACCGCGGTCATCGAGCTGCTAGTTATAGCGCGGTCACCCAAGCTGCTTGTGATATTACGGTCACTCGAGCTGTTATAATTAAACCGCGGTCACTCTCAAGTTGCAAGTTTTATCGTTACACCGCGGTCATCTAGGTCGCGGTTGGTAGGGAAATACAAAAGTAAAATGTGATCTGAAACTTATTCAAATCAAACTACGAGTCAGTCAGCTTATGAAGACAATATTTCATTTCGCAAATTTCAGAAAAGGCTTTGCTTCTTATTACCTATATAAAAAGTCTCCAAATTTTTTGATCACATAAGAAGCTCCGAGAAATTGGCTTAACAGCATTATTCAAGTCACTGTATAGAGGTTGTTAAGATGGTAACATATTTCCGTGTAAAAGGGGTATTCTACCCATCAATATGGACAACTTTGATTATATTCGTGAAAAAAAAAGCTGCTCAGGTGCGGGTAGGACTCGTGCCCTTAGGGTTTCGTACGGTACATACCGTTTAAAACACAAACTGATTTTATAAGCAGTTATGCGTAACTTGACCATTACGATCTATTAAATTTAATATACCCAAAATATTTAATTAAGTTGGTCCATAATTTCTTGTTGAAAACTTTCAGATATTTTCTTACAAGACCTAAGTCTAAGTTTCTAAGCCAACTGGAAATCAAAAAAAAAAAAATCAAAAATGTTTATTGTGGTAACCAAATATTTTCTTAATTACAATTACAACTGGAGCCTTCTTTTAAGTAATAAATACCTGTAACAGAAGACTCCGCTCCTTCAGCCCACAGCTTTGGTTTTAAAATACTGTTTCGAATAATTTACAAAAATTGATTTTAGTACATAATAAAAGTATAATAAAAGAAAAATAACATGCAGCATGCGTCAGTGCTATGGAAGGGTGTGTGAGAGGGTGTATGTGTGTGTGTGTGTGTGTGAGGGTGTGTATGAGGGTGAGAGGGAGAGGGTGTGTGCGTGTGTGTGTGTTTGTTTGTTTGTATATTTTATTTTTATATTTCTTTATCTACATACTACATACTAGTTAATTTTATTTCTAAGTAATTTGGTAAATTAGGTTTTCAGCCTCTTCGTAGCTCTTTGTTTTTAATAATAATGTTGTTTGCTTTATGCATTCAAAGTTATTTTTTGTACATATATCTAGACTTCTGTTTATCTCGTTGTATATATAAGCTGACTGATAGTTAAATTGTCTGCGTGCAAAAGTAGATTTGTAAAATGGAAGTTTAAAAATGTTGCCTCTTTTTCTCTTTTTTGAAAAATGTGGGTCGAAAACAAAATTTTTATGCTTTCTTAGCACTGCATTTGCAATATACAATTTTCTTACGGACAAGAGATCGCAAAAAGAATATAAATTATCTGTTGGGTATCTGTAGGGTTTAAAATACATAACCTTTAATAATGCTCTTTGGGCTCTCTCCAATTTTTGCATGTTTTTGTTTTTGTATTTTTATGTGATAAATAAATATTTTTCAATTTCAATTTCAATTTCAATTCGATAAATTTAGATTTTGCAGCTCCTCCCCAAGTTGGTATGCAATAGTTAAGTACAGATTGCACAAGGGCTATGTATATTTGATTGAGGAGTGAAGGAGTAGCTATATGTCTAAGCATTTTGAAGATCCAAATTAACCTTCTTACTCGAGAACTCAGTATTTCAATTTGTGGGAACCAGGATAGTCGCTGGTCTATCATTACGCCTAAGTATTTAGTTTTGGAAATCTTAACAATAGCAGGGCAATTACAGTTTAGATGGTCATTTGTACAGTTATGAATTTTGATTTTAGTGTTATCGGGGGGTTGGGTTCGATTATATTTAGTAAAACAGATAAAGTTGGTCTTCAGCGCGTTAAGAGTGAGCAAGTTTAAGTTTAGCCAATGTGACATTTTTGAAAGTCCAGATTCTGCACTCTTTAGAGTTGAGTCCCAGGTTGTGTTTGAAAATACTACTGCAGTATCATCAGCGTAGGAGATAACTTTTGCGTGCTTAATGTTCATACTGCACAATTGATTTATATACACAAGGAATAATGTAGGACCCAACACGCTCCCTTGCGGGACGCCGTAAGTTATTTTTGCATCTTTGCTGATAGATTGACCTATTTTGACTTTTTGTCTCCTGTCACTTAGGTAGTCTTTAAATAGTTTTAGTGCAGTGTCCCTTATGCCAATTTTCTCCAACTTTTGCACAAGAATGGGGATACAGACTGTGTCAAAAGCCTTTTTTAAGTCTAAAAATACAGCTAGACATTTTTTACCATCATCTACCTTCTCTATAATGTGGGTAGTTAGAGCTGTCACGGCATCTTCTGTGGACCTTCCATTTCTAAAACCGTACTGGGCATCAGATAGTAAATTGTATTTGTTTAGGTACTTAATAAGTCTCGTATTCAAAAGCTTTTCTAGAATTTTAGAAATGGATGGTAATATCGATATTGGTCTATAATTATTGACATCGTCCTTTTCCCCACTCTTGTACACTGGTGTTATGATAGATTTTTTTAGAACATATGGAAATGTACCCTGTGAAAAACATAGATTTGTTAAGTGGCAAAGAATAGGTACTATTTCGTGCTTGGCCATCTTCAGAAAATTAGTAGGTATACTATCATATCCAGGGGCACTCTCCGACTTAAGGTTCATGAGCACGTTATGTACCTCATCTAGATCAGTTTCCGGTAGTACGAAAGAATTAACCTGGTTTTCTTGTTCATTGTTTGTTGATTGATATGTAATCAGCGAATTAACCATTATGTCCTCAGCCAGCTCTTTACCAATTTTGGAAAAGTAATTGTTTACATAGTCTACAGATTCACTTTGAGTATTTTTGATGTTATAAAGTTTTAAATTATCACTTTTGTTTCCTTTTAGATAAGTTAGTGATTTTATTTTTTGCCATAGAGATTTTGCATTTTTTGTTGATTCTGCTAGTTTATTTCTTTCGTAGATTCTCTTTAGTTTTTTTATAAGATTATTACAGTGGTTACGGTACCTTCCATAAGTAATTTTAGCGATTTCATTATCAGGGTTTAAAATACCCTATAGGTTTTCATGGTGAGCCAATTTGTCTTGTAAAATTACTTTTTTTGCGTTGAGAGCTATGAGCGTGATTTTTAAGATTTTTAAGTGAGCGTAGTTTCAACTTGATATCTCTAACGGGGTCCGAGAAAAAGGGTCTTGACTCTTAAAAGACGGACAAAAAAGTGATCCTACAAAAGTACCGTTTTTTTTTCATTGTGTGGTCTAAGTACCCTATAAAATCAGCTTTTCCATAGAAAAGTTAAATATCTACTTTAACAAAATGTATGTATTAACAGTTTTTTGCAATTTCTGGTTCAACCCCACAGCATTAGATGTACAATACCCTGTTATAGGGGAAAAGGTTATCATCATAACACCTTGTATAGTAAAATTCCAAGCCGTTGTTTCATTCATTTGCTACTTGTACCATTGTATATCAGAATGTTAAAAAAATAAAAGCACTTTCATTACAGAGAATGGTTAATTTGAATGCTTTTAAAGATGGAAGTGTAGAGCTCCCGCGAATCCTATTTAGAGCTTTTGACGGATCTCGGAATAAATTAATCAACATTCCATTTTGTTGTAAGGATTCGGAGCTAAACAATAAAGACGGTTTATTGGTAAATATTTTGATTGACAGAACCTATTTCTTATTAATTACTTCTGTATTTGTACATCAAGGTTGTAACTATGAACGCTACGTTTTTAAACATTGACGTTTTAAATATATATTCTCGGTCTTTCATAAAAAATTTTGGTAACTGCAAAAAAATAACGCGAAGATCTTAAGGGGGTATCTTTTTACCTCGGTACGAAATGCACATCATGATATTTTATATATAATACTTTATTAATAATAAAGTCTTCACAAAAAATCACGTTTAGTGTATTACATTTTGTTTGCATTACATTAACAAACTTAAAAGCGTGTTTACAGTTGTAATGTAATGCAGCAAAAATGTAACGCATAAAATTGAATAATTTTCATGTGAGCACCTAACTATTAACAAGCAGTTTGCGCGAATTGCTATAAAACGCATTTATTGCAAACTTTTTATTCAAAAGTAAGGAAAACAATATTATGATGTGCATTTTGCACCGAGATCCTCCTTTACCACCTTAAGGCGGAACGTTTCGAATTCGGTGCAAAATGCACAACTTACGATTGTTTTTCTTATTATTGTAATTTATGGCATTTTGCGACCATACTTTAATGTCAATTAGGCTTTTCTACCAAAATTTTGTAATCTTATACATTACGTTTTAAATGAATGTCCACACCAACTTACCACGCTTTTAAGTTTGTATGGACATTCACGCTAACTATAATCCATGAAATGACGCAATTCTTCTAAAAATTCCTGATAATTACTAAACAATTAGTCGCAAAATAAGATGGAACTATTTTATTTAAAAATAAGATAAGCAAACATAAGTTATGCATTTTGCACCGAGCTCAAAACGTTCCCCCTTAACATACAAGACCCCAAGTCACATTAATAGAGGACACATTAATGCCAATTGCGAAGGCTTTAATTTCAATGTTGTGAAAACTAAATTTTCTTAATAACATAGTTCTTTAGAGTTAACAACAGACGCTTGGAAAAATACTTGGAAAAAATTTAAAGTTTGACGGCATAAAACATTTGTGGCTATATTTTTTTTTTAATTATTTGACATCTTGGAATTAACCTTCTTTTAACCAGTAAAATTTAATCGTGCCAAGATCTTGACTAAACATAATGCATGTTGACAAGTATTACTTATGAGTAGTTATTATAATATATATATATATATATATATATATATATATATAGTAATATGGGTATCGTTGAAAAGATAGAAAGGTGGGCAACAAAATAAACAAAAAAAAATTAATAATTATTATAAAGAAGTTGTGGGTTGTAATTTGAGACCCAAATTGTACGCCTAGCCGCTTTTTTCTTAAATATATGTATGTATAGAGTTATATTTTTTTTACTTTTCTTTATATTTTTATACAATATTATAAAATTTGAATAGACATACATATATAGTCCATCCATCCATCCATCAGCCTGTTTCGTCCACTGCTGGGCATAGGCTTTTCCAGGATTTCGCCACTCTTGGCGGTCCTCCTGGAAGAAATGTCCATACTCACACACGCTGGGCAGGCGGGTTGGTGAGCGCGGTGCCGAAACCCTTACACCAGTGACGCCGCTGCCCGTCACCAGTCTAATTTACATAAGGCCCAGCAATTGGGGATGGATATACCGCCATCCATCGGTCCCAGGCAATGGTGGGCCGCCTGGTTTTTTTGCCTGAGAGCTGTCCTCTTACTCTCCCCCGAATAACTTCGGGAGGATTTCCGAGTAAGATGGTGGTACCTCCACAGTCGAGCCCGGCTTTAGCTCTACCACCTCAAGTACATATATAGGTACATATATAGTATATATTTATATATACATACATATAACCAAAACTTTCTACAGGAGAAAGTCCCCCCCCCCTCTTTCTCGAAGAAAAAAAATTAATTTTTTTGTTAATCTAGTTTTAGAAAAAGAAAACCGCATTAGAACCTGACTGCTGATTCCAGAGATATAGCCAAAAACAAAATTGGCGGGAAAAATTGGTGAAAAAGCAAAAATCGCAATAATTCTACTGGATACCAAGTGCACTTGCACATCATCGGAAGTTTTGACAGCTCATTGACCAATCAGAGCGCTGGCATTCATTGCGTGCAGTATATGCGTATTACTTGGCTGTACGCCGTAAATATAAATAAACAATATTAGAAACCCGGAAATCAAAAGTGATTTTGTGTCATTGCGTAATTTTGGTCAATATAAAAAAATAATATAATAAATTTGAACATCCTTATTATCATCACGCGATAAATATTTAATGACAAATGTATGCACCTAATAAAAAGTACCTATCAATTACTTTTCATACACATGGGTCTTAGTTTGGGCGTCAATGATTAAGTTACTTAAGTAACGACGTCACTGTACTACCACAAATAGAAAAGTACAAGGACACGATTTTGTGAAACTGTGCACTAAAAGAAAGACTGACCAAGTCGTTCGTGCCATAGTTCTTGTTATATAAATTGTTAGAAAAATTTGTATACCATCTTTATTTTCCTCGTTATTCTTGAAAGAAGCACATTTGCCTCGACGGAATTGGCAATTGTTGAGCTTGAAATATGCATAGAAATCCTCGTTGAAGGTTCGGATTTTCTACTTTTATTCATCCTACGCTCATTTCGTGTCCTGTCTTGTTAATAATATGTACGTACTATTTTTGCATCGTCCATGTATGTAGTATTATGTATTGAAGGAAAAAGATAATATACCAGAAGCACAGATATCGGCATACAAAATGTAGTCGACGCAATGGGGAAGGAAGATGTTGAACCATTAATCACAGAGAGGGTTGCGGGGGGGGGGGGGGGAGATAAAGTCGACATAAGTGTTATGTCAGGAACAATATGTGCAAAGAAACTCTGCCTTAATGGTGACAATGCCATTAGGTTATTTACCTCAAAACTGAATGAAGCTTAAGAATGGATAAATAATGTTTGTTTTCTAAGAAAATGTACTATGAAAGTGTGATAAAGTGTTAACAGATATTTCTGTAGTTGATACAGAGATCAAACATCTATTTATCCTAATACAAAACTCCCTGAATCATTGTAATTAAACAATGAAAAGGTTTTCCGGTTTTCCTTGTCGAATATGCCAATAAAGTCTACAGCAGACATAAAGCGTGGCATTCATGGGCGTCGAAAGACGAAAGTCTAGGGTGGGGCAACCTTTCAAATATCAACGGGATTTATAGTAGAAAAATAAAAAAAATGGACTTTTGTGCAAACAAAAACTGCCCATCGGTCTTGTCTCTCATATGTCCGCTGTATTGTACTTTAGTCGTGCGTCGAAATCCTATTTTTTACTGTCCCATTCTGTTTCCAGGGGGGGGCGGCTGCCCCCCCTCGCCCCTCCTTCCGACGCCCATGGTGGCATTGTCGGGGCGTAATGATGGTGTGTTTTAGCGGGCGATGTTTTTTATAAGTATATATGAGAGATGGTACACAGAAATAACACACCATGCTCGCCCGCCATAAACACGCTACGATCACGCCGACACAACAACACGCTTTCTGTCTGCTGAAGAGTTTGTACAGACCGACAATGAAAACACTTTCTGCGAAGATTTGGTCGCTATCCGTCCGCGACATAACGTAATCTGACAAGGATATTCGTGTGGGGTGTTCAGTGACTCGTGCGCCATAAATTAATATTGTAACAGAATCAGTTTTTCATGTTTTTGACATTATTACTTCTCAAATCCCCACTACTCGATTATTTTATAAAAGAAATCCATAGATGAATAAAAACGAGGACAGAATCACTGCTAAGAAACAACTGAAGCATAGCAATGGCGACGGTTTGAAAGTGTGTGAGTGGGTTTACTAAGGAATCAGGCTTACTATGACATAAATGTGCGCACACGCGAGAGGCTTACTATGGGAGCTTCAATTTTGGGTTGACGAAACTCCTTCCGAATTTTTTTGTACTTCTATGAAGAAATCTATGACACATTTACGCGATAAATCCTTATTTCCAATTCACCCCGTACCATCTCACATAAGTTTTATGAGCGGTACACCTGGCCAACCTAATAATACAATAACCTGAAGGAAGCCTCAGAACCTACTCGTACCTACCTCAAAGTCAAGGCTGACCTCGTAACATTTTCAGTGTTCGTAAACCGCCTACTTCACTTTGGAACCTTTTTTGTAGACTTCCCATAACTTTTTTAGGGATTTGCTTATTGAGAAAACCTTATAGGAATACATTGGCTTTTATGAACGTCAAACCAACGGTATTCACTGTTCACCCGATACCGGAAGGAAGTTGAACCTTGAAATCAGAGTTGCCAGGTTGGGTTTTATTTTCGCGATTCTTGGTAAACATTTGGTATTTAGAAAAGATTTAGGGATATGATAACTTTTGGAAAAATGTTCGGGAATAAAATTTGGGGTCGACCAATATATTTATATAAGTTATATAAAAAACAGATATTTATAACTACGGCAATAAATGAAACTTATGAAACGCATTTAAAAATTTAAGACTAGGTCTAAAAAACTTGATTCCAGTGCTTTAAAAGCTATGAACAAAAAATATCGGTCTGTCAGTCGGTCGATTCAAGACCATAAAGTAAGACCTGCAGTTTTTGATAAAATACAATGGCGAGACCTAGATGTTATAGACTGGCTCGGTAAGCCGAACCTCAGGTTTCTGGTGAGTTTTTCACTTAGTCATACAGCGTTCTTTTGATAAATCTTTTTTATTACCAGGAATAAGAATGAGGGTTAAGATGCCCTTTATTTCAGATCTGAAATATGTTGAATTTCTTTTCCATAATGTTTCAAGCGGGAATCACTTCGTTAATTTCGCCGAATCAAGTTTCAAAAATTGTAGAAGTTGGAAAAATTGTATTATGAAAAAGGTATAATTTTGGGAAAAACTAATTTTGAATCTGGGGAAATTTGAGAAATCACTTCTAGAAACTCTGCTTGAAATATATTCTCATAATTCTACAAATGAACTTGGCTTCCCATACAGATTATCTCGGCTTTCAAATATTAATTAGCTGTATTATCGAAGCCAGTTGCTAGTTGAATAGAGATAACCACATGTACGCTATTATTATCTCATCATGCCTCTACTCCCACACACACACACACACATTGCCTTCCTCACACACACCCTGTCAGCCTGTCAGACACCATCCCTCACAAATGACAAAATATCACTGTACATTTATTATTGATTTACAATCATACATACGACAACAATAACATCAATATCAATAACATTTTGTTTTTTTCTGTTATTTAGTATGTATTATTCTAGACGCTTTTTAGTTTTTGTTCTAAGCATTAAATGTTAAATAACTATGTTGATAAGTTTGGGTAGTGCTTAGTTTTACGTAACAAGAAAACGAAAAAATGTGTTAATAATAACAAGTTTTTCAAAACATTTATGTCAAACATAGCAGGCCTATTTATATTCAGTAACGACTATTAGTAATATGTAACTGAAATTATAGGTTGTCCTGACCACTTACAGAGTCTCCTATATAAATTTGGCTATATAGACGGAAGTCATACAGTGTTTTTTTTTTTTAATTATATTTGCTGCTTCGATTCTCGGCTAAGGAAAATATTTTTTTTAAAATCTAGTGGTACAGTTTTGGATTTCATCAAAATCGGACCCGGACGTGGATTCCTTTGAGCATTTTTCGCTATTCCCTATAGTTTTGGATCTGGCCATCCATACCCACTGGAAAAACTATAACCCTCTATATTGTTATTACTATTAATTATTTATTTACCACACACATTAAATACATTACAGACACAAAAACTATATGGATATGTTCAATTGTAATTAGAGAACCACTTAAGGGATTATTTTTACTGATTATTAGAAAGACGCACTACGCTGGCCATAAGGGTGTATAATACCTCACTTCGCTTCGCATGATCCTGTTTTATACCAAAAAATACAACAAGAATCACTCTGAAATTAATATATGATAAAGTTGGGGACTAATGCTTTGTCCATGTTGTTGTGAAAACTTGATTCTATTAAATTTTCTCGATAGAAAAAAAATACAAAGTTACCTCCAAACCGTACAATAAACCGATAGCATTCAATGAATACTTGAAATTAGATCTGAAACTTTGCATAATATAACTGATATTAGTTTAAAGCAGCTGCAGACTGTAACATAAAAATGAAAAAACCATCAGTGTAGCCGCGATTTCAAAATAACTGCTGTTTTTGCGTGTGAGGCATCTGATTAGAGTAGGATAGACAGTTAAAAAGCAGAAGCGTTAGAGCAGGACTGAGAATTAAGGTATTATGGGCCCTTAAGTTGGAAACTGATTACTGAAATTCATATTTGAGTTTGAGTTTCAGTTACAGAGGACCTCCTTCAATAACCTACCGCTCGTATTGGCATTATTTATGCTAAACTAAGTAGAACCAACGTACCTTGCGGCTTTATTGGAAAGGCTTAGTAAGGGATGGTTTAAGAGGATGTACCTTAACATCATAAAATGCTGTGACTGAAGGAGCCGAGAAGTTTTACAGTGAAACATGTCGTGTCCCAGTGTAATGACACATGTATACAGACTAGCCTTTGTCAGCGGCATTGCCTGCCTTTTCTCAACCTCTGCCCCGTTTTCAGCTTGGGCGTTATTTAATGAACACCCCTTATAGCCAATATCACTGAGATGATAATGAAAAAAAACCGGTTAAGTGCGAGTCAGACTCGCATACCTAGGGTTCCGTAATTCGACCGTTTTGGGAACAATCAGGAAGAAGGTATTTAAAATCTTGCCTATAACTATTTATGATAACTAAAAAAAGAATTGAACACAAAAGAGAGACTCAAATATTTATAAACTGTACTCGAAATAAAACTCGTGGATGAAAAATTTTATTCTGTTATCGTGAATTTCTCACCCGCTATATTTTTCTTGTTAATTTACGTAATCCCAAATTACCATGATTTTTTTCATATTTTTCGGTTCATTAGTTTCGGAAATAAGGGGGGGGGGGGGGCTGCATTTTTTTTTGGTTTTTCAAAGATTTCTCGAAATCGGTGCCAGTAAATATAGGAAAAGTACATATTTTTATAATCAGGCCTTTAATATCTAGAATTTGATATAATTTTTGTACAAAATATTTTTTTATTTTCTTTACATTTTTTTTTGTTCTGATTTGTTTCAACTTGGCCAGTTATGGCCTATAATCGTAATTTTTTCAATTTTTTCCATATGTAAGCAAGGGAATGCTACTTTTGTGGCAAATTAACGGTGCTAAAGATATGAGGCTGTGACACACGGACGGACGGACAACGGAGTCTCACCATAAAAGTTCCTTTTACTTTTCAGATACTACGGAACCCTAAAAACTGCATCCAAATCCGTTGACTGGCTCTCGAGCTAAAACGTAAGAGAGGCAGACAGAAAGATAGACAGTGATACAAAATAAAAATAGTACCAATTTATTAAAAATTTGAAAAAAATATTTTATTCATGTACAGACACAGCCTTTTTACTACTTTATTGTTAGCATAGAAAATTAGTATAGGAAACAGTCCAACATTTCTCAAGTTATGCCTGCATGGACAGACAGATGGGCATAAAGCGTTTCTTATAAAATTTTCCACTTTTTACGTAACCCTGTTTAAGAAGACAGTAGATAAATCTCTCTCCAGAGCATCAGATTTTTAATATCATTCTGCGGAAGTAGCTCGCGGAGAACATTCATCAACACGTCTACATATAAGGTGCAGATAGGTATATATATGTTCAAGTTATATGATACCGCTTTTAACAAAGTGCAGTTATTGTTTTTGTTTTGAAATATGTGTACCATTTCACAATTTCACATTTTACAACGTATAGCCCACGTCGTATGTACTATGTATACATCTGTACTGTTACATAGGAAAGTTGCTCTTTACGTGACATACATAAATTGAGCGAGGTGAGAACTCTTATCAACGTAGAGAGGCATGAAATATCTTTATTTTGTACATTTTGCGATAAAATCTCCTGATATTACGAAAACAAAAGTTTTGCTCTGCTTTTGAAAATCTTAAGCTTACAATATTTCAAAAGAAAATACGACAGTAATTAAAATTGTTTTAAAAGTACAAAATGACCACCACTGAATACTTATTCAAATAAACAACTCAGAAGAACCCAGAATAAAAGGATGACTCAATTGAAGAAGCGAAAGAAGAAGTGTGTCACGAATAGTAGCATATATTGCTTCTATTATAAGATCCCAGCTAGGTATTTTTCTATCTAGTCCTTTTAAGACGGTGAGCATATGACCGTATGTACGTATATCCATGATTCCAGAACAAAGGAGTTGAATGAATTTTCTTGTGCAGCACAGTTTTAATATCACAACCGGAGGAAAGGAGCTCGAAGCGACCATTAATCAACACACATGCTTCTCCGCAGTTTCGCTGAATGAAACCGCTTCTACTAAACGTCCACAAAAACTAAATCAACTTTGCAAGCAAACATGACCTTTATAACGATAAAATAAGATTTATCAACAATTTATTTCAATCATGGTAAACAATTATGGACTGCCAGACAAATGTGCTTCTTTGCTACTTGATAACGATGGCTATTGTTGCTAGAAAAACTATCTACGTGATTAATATTGTTGGAAATATTTCTAGTAAAGTGATTCGATATATCTTGAACCACCAAAGATATAATATAGGGTGTAGGATTACAAGATTAATTAGCTTGTGTACCTGACCAAATCCCTGATCTTCCTCCATGTCCCTGATAATTCAAATTTCTTGAAACTTTCATAAAAGTTATAAAACATAAGTCAATGCGGAAACAGCGCGATTTTCAACAGTTTTTGATACAAATACAATGTAACTCAATAAATACAATAATATTGAGCTATGACATCCGCTTTAAAAAAATCCTGACAAATCCTAATTGTTCCCTAATCCCACAGAGGGCCAAAATTCCTAACTTGTCAGGAAAATTCCTGTCGTTTGGTAACCTAACCCGGGTGTGAATAGACGTTACATAAAATTCAACCAAAATAGTATATTGAACGATTTCTCAAATAAAGCTACATGCGCAAATAAAATAAAATCCCTATTTATTTTATCTTCATGGTATCGTCATGGTAAAGAGCGTGAAAAGGATTGTTCCGACTTTGTTACTTCGTAACATCATATCAATCAACTCCTTTTATGACATCCAATCGGTATCGGCGGTGGTTTACTATAGCTTGAACTTAGGGGCTGACCACACAGAACCTGGTTCTGCATTCTGTGATTCTCGTTCTGCATTCTGTGATTCTCGTTCTGCGTTCTGTGGTCACTGTAATCTAGGCGATCAATGGCTTGGATCTTTACACACATAGACCACGACGGACAAGGAGAGCGCGCGTTCTTTCTGATTGTTTGAAATGCAGAACGCGCTTTGTTTGGTCGGCCCCTTGAGTGGCTGGATTGTTCTATCATTCAAAATGTCAGCACTGGTTCCTCTTAAAGAACTAAATAAAACTTCAATACATCAAAATGCCCTTAAGGTGAATGCGACCGGTCTCATTCCCCAACACATAGCTTACACTGATTCAATAATATTGTTATCATATCTGTGACAAGTTGATATATAACTTATGAATGTTTTTCTTTTTTTTTTATAAAAAGTATGAAACAGTATTATAGATTTATGGTACAAAGTGACAAAAGTTTAATGTGAGTTAGGCTTTGTTAGCAATTTTATAAACACTCTTTATAGTTGATCGTGCGCAACAACTATTTAACCGCAATTTTAATTAAAATCCCTCTCAAGGCATGACGCAAATTAACCGTCAAAAACATAATGTACAGACGCCTGTGGTTTAAGCTCCCCTTTTGTAAACGGTTTTAACAACTATGACCAGGCAATAAGAACTGCCAATAGGTAGCCTCTCCCGGTGCGGCGTCCGTACCTATTGTATTTCAGAGCTTTTCACAAACATCTGATATAATGATGCGTTTGCTGCCTATTATCTGTTTGAACCTTAAGGGCACTCTATTCGCCCCAACTCCCATACTAGCGCAGTTCACTGATAATATCCTTATTTATAGGTATTTGCTTATTATTTTTCTTTTTCAACATATCCCATATAATATCCATGACTTGAACTTAAAACATTCATCAAAATCAAATACATACAAAAGTTACAAGCGTATAAAAGTCCTGGATTTTACACATATTTTGAATGTTTATGTACCGTCATATCCCAGAAGCGATACAATAAATCAAACAATTTTAGGTTCACAGCATAGTATATTTTACACTATTCAAAAATATTTTTGTTTCATTTCGATTTTTGGGATATTTCTCCTGAAATCATAGGAAGACCCAAAACCACTCTCGAGTTTTTTCAAGACATGAATTTTGTCTCGCGTTAGCTTGCCTCTCGCAGCGTGTTCGGTTAGTTGTGTACGAGCTCGGGAAATTAACGTTGGGGCCAACCAGTAACAGTCAGTATAACCCGAACTTGAATGTAGAATGAAATAGCAAGCATAGCGACTACGTGCAAGACTGACTTCAAGCATTCGGCTACAGGGCCCTTAAATTTATTATGCAGGTGCATTTGTACTTTCTACTGACCTTTCAATCATGCACGTAAAGTCTGTAAAGACGTTGTACACATGGTGTTGATATGGTTATTGTATCGGACCGGAGAAGCGGAATTTATAACAACATCTATATGTAGAATATCCGGATTTTTCCGAAACTGAGTTAGCGTAATTACGATCTTTTATTTTTAAATTTAAATTATAAACAAATAGATATATTTTTATCCCGACAGGAAGCTCCACTGGCGCCTCTTTCCATCAGCCTAAGTTCATCCACTGCTGGAGGTAGGCCTTTCCAAGAAGTCGTCACTCATGGCGGTCCTTCTAGAAGAAATGCCCATAACTTACAAACGCTGGGCTGGCGGGTTGGTGAACATGGTGCCGAAACCCTCGCATCGCACCCAAGAACCTTACTCGTGTATAATGTATATGTATATGTTATAAACAACTTTTATTAAATGTCATTTTATTTTTCGAAATAGTCACCTTTTAGCATAATACACTTAGTATATCTTTTTTCTAAACTTAAAATTCCATTTATAAAAAAGATCTCATCTTGAGTACTTAAAAAATTTTGTACTGCAGCGACTACCGCTCCATGGCTCCATGCTTGAGATACTCAATCATTACTACCCCTTTACCATCCCAAAAATTGAATTTCTTCGGAGTTGGAGATGATGGCCTTTTCCATGTCATAGACTGCAGTTTCGTTTCAGGGTCGTAATGATGGAGCCATGTTTCGTCCATTGTTATAAATCGCGCCAAAAAAAGTTCCTGGTCTTGCTTTATCAGGTCCAAAGCTTCTTGACAAATCTCAACTCTAGTTTGTTTTTGCGTGTCAGTAAGCATTCTTGGTACCCAACGCGCACATACCTTTTTCATACCCAAGCGTTCATGTAAAATATTATGCACGCTCCCCGTTGAAATCTTTACATTTTCAGCAATAAAACGAACCGTGACACGACGATCCGCTAAAACTAAGTTTTCGACTTTTTTCACAATTTCTTCAGTTACTGCTGTAGTAGGGCGTCCGGAGCGGAGGTCCTCCATGGTCGATGTTCTTCTACGTCTAAATTCGGCGCACCAACGTGCGACTGTCGAATACGGAGGAGCATTAGACCTTAAAGTGTCCCGTAAATCTAAATTGACTTGGTCCGTAGAAAAATTTTTCAAACACAAGTATTTGATAACGCTGCGCAGTTCAATTTTCTCCATTTTTGCTATTGTACTCAATAGCATTGCAAAGAAATTACCGTTTTTTTTTTAAACAAAAGACAGTCAGTTTTTTTTTCATAGCAATCAGCTAGATAGGTTAGCTTTACCGGCCAGTATTTAATTTCCTAATATTAAAAGAGTTTGCATCTCATTCTCACTTTATATTGAACGCCCCTCGTAATAATCATAAAAAACGTTAAAAAAATGCTATACCAGCCATTGCTCGCGGGTCCGCTCGCGTTTTTTTCAATCTCTGCCCCGTTTTCGGCTTGGCAGTTGTTTTCTAAACACTCCTTACAGCCTATATATTGATCAGGGTCACTGCGGTGATAATAAAGAAAGCCGTATCCAAATCTGTTGATTGATTCTCAAGTTTAAACGGAACATACAAACATAATGGGTTGGGGAAAAACTCTTTTCGCAAATAGTATGTATGAACTTATAATAAAATCTCTTTGGCTATACCATTTGTATCTGGCTGGTTTTGGTATTATTAAAAAGTTTAAATTTTAAAAGAGATAATTCCAAATTCAAATTAGGTAAAATGCGTGATTTTCATTTGTTTTTCTTACTGTTAAGATGAGTGATTTTATCGTAAAGTTTGCCGCTTTTGACAGTAAAATTTTAAAAGCTTTAAAATCGCGTGGTAGTTTGAAATCTATTATATATAATACGTATGACTTCATCTTTACTGAATATATTTCCTACTAGCCTTTGCCCGCGGCTCCGCCCGCGTGTATTAAATTTTTTCCCCGTTTTCGGCTTGGGCGTTATTCAATTATATATACAGGTTGATTGGTAATTAGATGCAATCCTTTGAAGGGGTTGTAGAAGAGAATAATTGCAGTTGATTCGACTATATAATGCCTTATGCAAAAGTGAACCATTTCTGAGATATTTTCAATCTAAGCTTTTTTTCTGAAGTAAACTAAAGTAAACTTTAGAAAAATATATTTAAAAAAACCAGCCAAGTTTTAGTTTTTTTTTATTTGTTTCGCTTTGAATACATCCCAGCCAATAAACAATAGTCCTAAAATGCACATTATTGACGTAAACCTTGACACTTGCTCCAAAACAATTGAAAACTCTTGAAAATCGCGAAAGATTTGTGTACACAAAAAAGCTAGGTTAAAACAAAAAGTCTCTATTAAATTTTCTGTGCGTATTAGCTTGAAAACATCCGCATTTTACTAGCTTTCGAATGAGGTTCGTTGGTTCCAAATCAGAGACAGATCGCTAATTTATTCAACCCGAAACCGCGACGGCACTAATGAACACGTGTAAATGACTGCTGCCGTCTTTGTCTTTCATCAGAGATTTGCTTGACAATAATTTGAACAAGAAAACTTTCAAAAGGGCGAAATTATGGCTGGGCGTGTTACAAATTAAGACAAAAGTAAAATTAAGAAAATATTTATTAAATATACAATCATGTAAGTATAATACAAAATCATTCTATGTACAAAAATCGGATTTAGAACAAATAAAGCTGAGCATCAATCAATGTCAAGGAGGCATTGGTTCTTTACAAGAAGTTGGTATTTTTAATGATTAATGACGTAAACGTGAGTAATGGATTTAGGTTTCAAGTCTATAGTAATTACAGTCTTACTGCAATTCAGCATCACCAACAATGCATCTGTGGACATACGTACTTCAAATCCATACTCATGACAGTTATCTTCAGGAGTGCCGTTAGTAGAGATTTTCCGAGTGCTGAACATTCGCACGCCCTCTGTTTACCGACGATTTTTTTCATTCCTATACAAAATTAGAGCTGGGCCTACTGCAATCACAAATGCGGTCTTTACAGTAAATATTAGTTTTGTTTTTAGTGTTTCCTTGAACTTTTGCAGCAAGTAATTATGATAAAAACTCTTGCATTTGTAAAAAGTTTTAAAAATAAAAAAACAACAATATTCTCCTTTAAAAACTTGTTTCACTACATAATAGACAGTTAAAGTGGCCCTATTTGTCGCCGACGTGCTGATCTTTGGGGCTGAAAGGCTTGGGGCTGAAAGGCGTTTGATTGGAGACCACGTACAGCAAAGCGTAGCATAGGCCGACCGAGGTTGCGGGTAGCTGGTAGCGGCGGCGGATGAGGAGGGCCACCAAGAGTAGCGAAATTTGAAAGAGGCTTAACTATGTCCAGCAGTGGATGAACACAGGCTGGTAGACGGATTAAAGCTCTAAATATTGTTAAGGCAAGGTTATCCAGAAAAATCTGTCCTGCTCCAACACTTTCATTTTTCACATGTTTATCCTGCTCAGCGGAAGCAAGCCGCTCAGAAAACTCGCGGTTTTGAGGTGTTTTTATTTATTATTTTGGAATATGAGGGATGGGTTTATAATGATGGCAGTTTTATATCACATTTTTCACGGCGTTTATTTTAGTATAAGTTTTATTGTCCAAAACTTTTTGTAGCTCAAATGAAATTATATTTGAATCGTAGTTTAGACCTATATTTGCGATTTAATCGGATCGAAGCAATCGTATATTGAACAGCCGAAATATTAAGATCAAAGGCATGTATTTTTTGAAAAATTTAATTATTTGTTAGTTTATGATTAACTTAAAAAGAGACAAAGTTGGGATAACCCCCCCTTAAGCCTTATATTTACAAAAAAGATCATGTTAGTCTATGTGGACGTGCCCTACGGATTTCTTTGATCTTACTTCATTGAATTGTCGCTAAATTGTACTAAACTCAGCCTCATAAAAGCGCCATAATCACCTTTTCCTTTTTCTATGGCAGTTGAACGAGTTTGCTCGCCTCTGTTCCCGATTTATTTTTCCTTTTGGAACTTGACTAAATCCATGACCTACTTTATGAATACTCTTAAATGCAGTAAACTCACTGGTCGCAGTCGTACAGTGATCCAGTGTAACACAGGGAGCTCCGAGGGCACCCTGCAAAGCTCTTGTAAGCGTGCTCGTGTTTTACTTCGAGAGGCTTAGACTAAGCTTCAGGACTGTTTTTCTCGGTATTTCACTCGCGGGAGACGTGTCATACATAAATAACAAGCTCCACTTGGACAAATTATTTCTTTTTTTCGAGAGAGAAAACTGAGATATGTTTTTAGAGACAGCCAAGAAAGGGTATTTGGTTTGTTAATACAGTTTTATTCTACCTGTTTCGATGCGTTTGTTTTTCTCCCATGCATAAGAGGGTTATACGGACCATTAAGGGCCCATAATACCTCAATTCGTAGTCCTGCTCTAACGCTTCTGCTTTTTAACTGTTTATCCTACTCTAATCAGATGCCGCGCACGCAAAAACATCAGTTATTTTGAAATCGCGGCTGCACTGATGGTTTTTTCATTTTTATGGAACATTCTGCAGCTGCTTTATACTAATATCAGTTATTATGCAAAGTTTCAGATCTAATTTCAAATATTTATTCAATGCTATCGGTTTATTGTATGGTTTGGATGTAACTTTGTAATTTTTTTCTATTTAGAAAATTTAATGAAATCAAGTTTTCACCACTGTGTTGATATATCAATATTCCTCAACTTTACCATATATCAATTTCAGAGTGATTGTCGCAGTATTTGTTGGTATAAAGCAGGCAATTTTCGCTGAAAAACTTTTTAGTGTACGACTGAAATATGCTGAAATATGTCATCTTCTCTTCTTATCTATACATATAAAATGCAACGCCCGTCTGTCTGTTCGTTCGCCTATAACTTGAGAAGCACTCAATGGATTACGGTAAAGCATTTCCTTGGGAAGGTTTTAGGCTATGTATCATCACATTAGAACCAAAGAGGAGCTGCGCAATAAGAATTTTAGTGACACATGGAATGTACGCCTTGCGTAGTCACATATGTGATCTTCGGGGTTCAAATCATCCACTGGTAAATGTTTTTCAGGGACCTCTTAAGTTTATGGGATGGGATTCGTGATGAGTGTGTGGAAGAGAATGCTAGAAGAAAGTATGTTTGTGAGTGCTTAGATTTTAATATAATATTGTAACTTTTTGGTTCAACACTGTCAGTCATGTTATAATATTTTTATGAAATAAATAAATGTTTAAATTTCCAGGTCTAATGACGAGACTGGAAGGTGGGTACGCGATCTCCTCAACGGATAACAGCAGACCCTTCGAGTTTGGGCTTATTTCATTGGTAATTATTAGCACTTTGGTAAAACATGGTGACCGTTGCATATTGTTGTTCGAAAAATCATGTTCTTTTGTTTTCCTTATTTTCACGAAAATCTCGACGCGGGCGGAACCGCGAGCAAAAGCTAGCGTGCATATTTAAATCCCGGATAAAAATTAAATTGTTTGGTGTTTTCTCATGTTAAAAGACACATACTTGTATAACAACTTTTTGTCACTGATATTCATATTTAACTTTTCTTTTCAACTTTGTTCACGAATACAAGTAATATTTTGGGGCGCGGTATAGCCCCGCGCATCACAAAATCCCTAACAGCAATAACATCAACGCCATCTTTGCATCTATATTCTCAATATTCTCGACCACCATAGCTGTGTAAGAAGCCCTAAAAAGGCCGTCGCACACTATAACGACACAACGCCACCTCGACGCAAAACCATTGTATATTAATAGTAATTTTATGCGCAAAATTTTAAATAATTTTAAATAAAAATGTGAGTACAAATATAGGCATATGTCATTTTTCATTACGATAATATGATGCGTGGATTCCACGCTGTCCAGTTGTCTACTTTGCTGCCATTACTTCAATTCTTTGCTAGAGCCAAGCGAGAAAATGTTAACAAGATAGTGCACACAAAACCGTAATTCATTCATCCAGGATTATAAAAACATTACATGTTAAACAAAAAATAGTACTTCTGTCAAGATGATGCATATTGTTTTCGTAACAGAATATTCTGAAGTCATTCAAATATTGAGAAAAAAATACCAAAAATGCCTCTAAAAATCATGTCGGGGTTTTATTATATTAGAGCAAAAACTCATTTATATTATTTATAGATGAGCGCATGTATAAACTTTGTTTGAGTTGAGTTTGAGTTTAACTCTGAAATAAACCAATTTCATGCAACCTATAGTTATTTATAATAAAATAAGTAAATAAAATGTACATTTTGCTATTCCAAAATTTTTACGTCCCTCTCGCGCTGCGGTTCTTTCCGCAGGGAGTAACAGTGATTGATGTCGTTGTAGTGTGCGACGACGTTTACGTGTACTGTTTGATGAATACATCCAATCCGGGAGTATAAATATTCCGTTCACGCACACATGGGTGGGGGACACTGACCCCTATATAATATTATTATGATATACACAGACATATAATTATTACTAAGCAGCAGACCAAACATAAGGATTAAATGGCGTGGCAAGTTTCCATACAAACAATAAGCTACATTTAGGCTTCATGGTATGAAGAAACGTATAAAAATGTTTTTTTTTGGCTGGCTTATGCTTGAACATATTTGTTAATTTCTAAACTAATCCATCCATCAGCCTGTTTCGTCCACTGCTGGACATAGGCCTTTCCAGGATTTCACCACTCTTGGCGGTCCTCCTGGAAGAAATGCCCATACTCACACACGCTGGGCAGGCAGGTTGGTGAGCGCGGTGCCGAAACCCTTGCACCAGTGACGCCGCTGCCCATCACCAGTCTGATTTATATAAGTCCCGGCAATTGGGGATGGATATACCGCCATCCATCGGTCCCAGGCAATGGTGGGCCGCCTGGTTTTGCCTGAGAGCTGTTCTCTTACTCTCCCCCGAATAACTTCGGGAGTATTTCCGAGTAAGATGGTGGTACCTCCGCAGTCGAGCCCGGCATTAGCTCTACCACCTATTCAGGCTCTACCTTTAAACTAATCTCTAGTATATATTTTGTTTGGAAACAAGCAATATTTTTAAAAGAGCCTGAAGTTCAAGGAGCTAAAATTGCCACGCGTCGACTCTATGCGTTTATTATTAATGTTAGGTCTGCTACTATATTATACATCTGTGATGATAAACGTATGTGGTGGGGGATGATTCCAAAGAAAAAGTCGAAACGAGATTTTATCTCAAGCGTCAAATATATGGAATTTGATAACAGACTATCTATCTGATGGAATATGAATGAATGGATATGAAGTCCATCTGGTAAAACAAGTACCTTTCCTACGGTGCATTTCGCAAAATGTAGCTTTCCCTTTTAAACTTTTGAGCATGCATACTGATAAAGATAGATTTCTTCCACTACCCCAAAACAACATTGTAACATGTAACAAAGCAATTCGAACATGAACAAACGTATTTCTCTGTTACACTCTTTGTATATTTTTGTCCATAAAGCTTGGATAAGTCATCAAATTATACGAACGCAGTGATGTTTACAAATTGATCCTCGAGCGAGTCACGTTTTTATATAAAAGAAGGCGCAAAAATTGAGCCAATTTAAATAATGTTCAGAGCCTTGAGCCTGCTTATTATTATTTAAAAAAACCCTTAGAAAAGAAAACAAGCAGGAGGAAGTTTTGATTGTTAAAAAAACTTAGCATCTGAAATTCGCCACACTGCCGTCAAAATTATTAAGTGTAGTAAATCAAAAACTGTTTTTCGAGAAAACCAATCTTAATGTTCGAAATTTTAAATCGTTTTTAGGGTTCCGTACCCAAAGGGTGCCAAACGGGACCACTAAGGCTTCGCTGTCTGTCTGCCTGCCTATCAGTCCGTCTGTCACAGGGCTCTACAGCTTCAGCCGTAATAGGTAGACAGTTGAAATTTCCACAATTTTCATTTATTACTATGGCCTCTATCACGACAAATAATTAAAATTCGAAAGTATGAAAACAAATGGGGTCCTCAAGAAAAAATTGTATTTTTTCAAGCTCATTTGTTTCAGCTCTGTAAAGACGGTAAAACATACAAGTTTCAAATTTGGTGAGATCATTAAACATACTTTAAAGTACAATAATAAAATTTAGGGTTTCGTACTCAAAGGATGCCGAATTATTTTGCTGGCGCTATCATTTTAGCGGCTTTTTTGACGCATTTATGTTATCTATATTGTTGTTTTTATCATGTTTTAGAGTCCGTTACCCGCTTTTTGTGGTCGTACGGAACCCTTTGTGGGCGAACCCGACGCGCACTTGGCCAAATTATTCTTGAAATCTTTCGACTTACTGCACTTATGATTTTGATATGTATACCCGCAATTTAAGCGGTTATAGAGCCGCAATGATAACTGCCAATAGGTAGTTTGCCGTCCCGGCGTCTGTACATTTGTAAGTATTAAGTAAAATAATAAACTTTGTATTAATTAAACTGAATGAAAAGTTACTCCAGAATTAATTACAAAACAACTCGCAACTTTGCATGATAGCTCCCCTGACTCCAATTAAGTATTCCTTGTTTAATTTTAAGCCTAATGTGGAGTTACCTCCGTTTGTTCCTACAATACTGATATATTTTCTCAAAGTTTTGTGTCTTTATTTCCCGAAACCGTTTCAAGATTTTTAGTATTAATCTATTTAGAAAAATCCAGTTCAGGCATTGAATTATAGTTCGGGTAGTTTCGCATCAAATTGAGGATGGATATGCCGCTATCCATCGGTCTCAGGTCATGCTAGGCCGCCTGGTTTTGCTGTGCTCTTAGGGTACGTTCAAAGAGACGCGGCGCGTCAGGCGGCGCGGTGCGCGCTCCATACATCGGTGTATGTTTGTGTTTCCGGCGCCGCTTGACGCCCCGCGTCTCCTTGTTCGTCGCCTTACTCTCCCCCGAATAACTTCGGGAGGGTTTGCGATTAAGATGGTGCTACCTCCACAGTCGAGCCCGGCATCAGTTCTACCACCATATAGTTTACCTACACTTTAGCAATTAACAGATGCATTGACCTCTTCAACCAATCCCAGAAAATGTTACCACCGATGAGTTTTTGTGCCGGAGCACGCTCGTTACCTAAGAATGTCATGAAACTTTCAGTAGGTACTACCAGCGGAAACAAGTCCTGAGTTTAAACTTTTGATTCCGCTAGCTCAGTTGGAAGACTCGCATTTATCTGGAAATCGGCACATTGGGGACTCGATAGAAGTTTAGTTAAGTACAGTTTGATAAGTACATGGGAGCGGAAATTGATTCTGGCCCCACTAGAAAGCCTTTCCACTAATAATAATACAAAATGGCAACCATGAAAGATACGAGTAACACACCTTTTTACAATTAATTTTGTGTTAACTGTATATAAAACTTCAATTGACTTTACTATACTGAGAAAATCTTGTTATTAGATTCGAGCGATGTAAAATAGTAAACACTGTGACTGATTTCCAAGAAATGTCATAGTTTATTAAGTAAAACGGTATTTCTTTGAATAATAATTCGTAGTCCGACAAGGAATCCTTATAGTTTCGCCATGTCCGTCCGTCCGTCCGTCTGTCCACGGCTTAGCTCAGAGACTATTAGTACTAGAAAGCTGTAATTTGGCATGGGTATACATTTTAATCACGCTGACAGCACGTTAACATAAAAACAAGAAAAAACAATTTTTAGTGGTACGTGTATACGTCAATTGGGGATGAATTTTTTCTTTTTCGTCTATCCCATAGTGTGGGGTATCGTTAGATAGGTCGTGAAAAAACAGTGTGGGTATCTCAGAACTTATTTTCGATTAAGGGATCTGTTGGCAAAATATTAAGCTTTAAAGTGCTAATTTTTGTTAGAGTCAAGTGTCCCTACCCCCTACCGTCTAAACGGTTGTTTATGAATATGTGAAAAAACTCACAGAAGAATTTAAAAAGAAAACTATCACAGCTAAGTAGGCTTTACAGATTTACGAGTACAAGTGATGCCATAATTTTAGTCCCCTCTAAACACGACAATGTATGGGCCGTTCTTCTAAATGTATGGGAATAGAAGTTGGGCGTGATCTGTAGTAGTAACAACTTATAAAATGTACCAGGCAACTACGGAACCCTACACTACGCGTGGCCCGACACACACTTGGCCGATTTTTTATGAGCTAGAAAAATACGAAACACATACAACTATAACAGTGAGCTAGGTTTTCTGGAATAATATCGCTTTCATCAATAATAATAAATATTAGTACGTAAGTCGGTAATTTTGGGCATAAAGCTTTGAACTTTTATGACAAATTAGCTTTTGTCCGCGGCTTCGCTCGTATGGCAGTGTCTTTTAATCCATAATATATAAAAGTATTATCGACAGTTCTCCGGCTTAGTGGTTATTTTATTAACACCCTTTATAGCCTATAATAATATGTTGACCAGGGCCACTACAATGACAATAAAAAAAACCTATCCAAATCCCACACACGATGGGTAGGCAGGTTCGTGAGCGCGATACCGAAACTCTGCAGTCATATGTCTGGAATTAATAGTAAATAATCCAGAAATTATTTATTCCAGAACAGATTTGTTAGACGATTGGCAATGACCCAAATTCTCGAGATCATAATATGTCCAATTACCTTAGTTTAGAAAAAAGTAAGGGTTGGTCCAAGCTAGGGGGAGAGGGTTGGTACCAGGGGGTAGTCCCCCCCTCCCCTGCACTCTCCCCCTAAGCTTCAAAAGCGACGGTGCTTTACGTAAAGCATTAAATTGTCACGATAAGTTCACTAGTACTAAAGTTATGATTTTTTGAATATGGCAACAATTATATTTTTGTTATGTTGGTGTCAATGTTTATTTTGCGTTAGTTGAGTTGTCGATACTTACTCTGTTGTGATAAAAATGCCGGTCAAGGCATGTGTTGTATTAACTTAATAAAAGTTATTTCTAAACTCTCAAACCTAGTCTTCTTCTAAACTTTATAAAAGATTTAAACTAGATCTTCAAAAAAACTTCTGGTCAAGAATCAAGCTATGATGCTATGCGAGCAAAGACGTGTGCAAAAGCTACAAACAAAGCTTGTATCATTTCCCGATGAAGGCAAGTTGAACGAAGGCTGTATATACGAGTAGGTAGACCTCGTTAGCGGCGCTTGTTCCTGCAGATGAGGTGTGTTTACGAATAGACCTGGAGCCTTCCACGAAATAAATGAGGGAAACAAATCATATGCCTACCCTTGTTACTAGCAGCGGTGGATTAGGAAAGTAAAATATTCAGAGATATTATTAGTTCTTTAACATGGAATAAAAATGATTTATTCTTACTTATTTAGTCTCAATTGATTCCACATTCTACTGCGTTTAAATTGTTGATTAGCGAACAGGTTAATCATAGATTAGACAAAACTAGAGAGTGTACTTTAATTTCTTGATATGAGTATTACATTAATATCTATTTAAGTAATATTAATATTACAAAGCTTTTAAACACGCTTTAGAATGCCTCACTTGGCTACGTTTCACTTGGGTCTGTATTTTTTTGTTACATTTAAACAACCTCGCTTCATATTATAAGGTGGTATTTATTTATGCAGCCAAATTCATATAGAAGACTCCGTAAGTGTGTTAGATAACCCTTTTTGTGAAATTCGTAAATTATTCTCTTCGTATTCGTTACAACCTACGCGACGCGACATATGACTGACAATAGGCAGTACATATTCCCGGCGCTAAATAATGCACATAAAGCTTCGGCTTTGTATAGCGTCTTCTCTGTCACCGAAGTATTACTGCTTCTTTTGACGGTCGATATATATTATTATTTATTATGAATCATGACCAACGTAACAAAAAATGTATTTTTAATTTCTAACATTGTTATAGCTTGGGGGTTCATTTTCAACCTGTATATACTATCGTCACGACATGAATCCTCATAGGAGTGTTAGAGGTTTTGCCGAGTATGGACCAAAGAGTATAGTAACCTATGGACTTTGAAATGCAAGACACAGTCCGCACTCGTACACCCACAATTATTACGTTCCAGTATGATGGATAGTGACCTCTATCGCCGTACTTCGGGTACAAATTGACCCACAGCTTAAAGTGCAAACCGTACACAAATGTACTCAGAGCTCAAAGCGACATAGATAGTATGATAAAAGAGATGAACTGTTTTTGATCTGGAAAAAAGATGAAAGTAACCTCCAAAATAGATTATTGTACAACATATATAGCAACAAGACTAATAAAAATATAAATAATGTAAAAAATAACTTTTATAGAAAAGAAGTCTGTAAAAATTTTCACAATCCAAAAAAAGTGTGGGGAATTATAAACGAAATAAGTGGTAAAATAATTAAATCCATCGATGAAATAATATTTAAATCCTTTAAAACTGACATTTCTACTTTGACTAATGACTTTGCTTGTGAGTTTAGAAACAACGTCAAAAAAATTTGCTCATATTGTGATGTGCCACTTCTAAGCAAACAAACTTATATTACGAGCCCAAACCTGTCAATAAGACTTCAACGGGCTAACAATGGTGTCATATACACAATAATTAAACATATGAACGATAAAAAAAGTCCAGGAAGTGATAAAATCCGAGCTAAGGACGTAAAATTTATAAATTCATCCATTACCCCCGTTATTACCCATCTAATTAACACTTGCATTAAAACTTCAATGTATCCCGATAAACTTAAAGTAGGTACCATAAGACCTGTTTATAAAAAAGGAAGTCATACCGACATAAACAACTATAGGCCAATTACTATTTTATCTTGTATCGACAAAATAATTGAGAGGTATCTCGGAAATGAAATAAATAAATTTCTTGTAAAAAATAATGTTATAAATAAAAAGCAATTCGGTTTCCAAAAACAGCGAAATACATCTCAACTGCTGTCTCAATTTACCAATGAGGTCAGCAAATACATGAATGAACGACAGCATGTGCTAGCTGTATTTATTGATTTTAGTAAAGCTTTTGATACCCTTAATTATGACACACTTTATTCCAAGTTGACACAAAATGGTATACAGGGCCCCTTCCAAAATTTACTGAAAAACTATCACACAAACAGATTTACATCAGTCAATATAGGTGGAGTGCATAGCAACCGGTTTCCAACTGAAGAAGGCACCGCTCAAGGTTCAATTTTTGGCCCTACCGAATACCTGTTGTATGTAAATGACATGTGTAACATATTTTCTGAAGGGTCTGTTTACCAGTTTGCAGATGACACATGTTTGTTAGTGTCTCATCGGAATGTTGAAGAAGCTCAAAAAATAATGCAACGTAACTTTGATCTTCTATGTAAATGGGCTCACGATGTCGGACTTGTCATTAATTCACAAAAAACGAAAATTTTACACATTCACTCCCCATACTTACAAACCTTAATCATTCCAAACATCGTTGCCCATGAACATCAATGTTTGCATAAAAACCACTATGCATGTAACTGTGAGCATTTAGAACTTGTCAAACAGCATAAGTACCTAGGTCTCATTATAGATAACCATTTAAACTCATTCAAACTGCTCATCATTCCGAATTTCTTGCTACCTTCTCTAGCAATCACGATCTCATCCATGCTTGCTTAGTTTCAGAATCTTACTTAAAGCCCACAATCCCTTCAACTTCTGTAGCAATCCCTGGCTATATTCTTATCAGAAATGACCGAACTGGAGCGGGTAGTGGTGGAGTTGCCATATACTTGCGTTCTGATTTGAAGTACAGAGTCGTTTCTCAGTCTCCTTCACAGTATACTCAATCCATGGAACATTTATTCATTGAACTCGACTTTGGTACAGTTAAATTCCTGCTCTGTGTTGTATATCCCCCACCCAAAGTTGACTATTTCGACAGTCTTGAAGATCTCCTTGTTACTTACTTGCCCAGTTATGAGCATGCCCTAATTATGGGTGATTTTAACACCAACCTACTTTCTCCAACTGATTCACAGATTTATTACCGCTCACAAAAACTTCGGGCCCTGATCTCCTCTGTTAATGTTTCCATTCTCGAACTTGATGCCACTCATCACATTGGTGATTCCCATACACTTCTGGATCTTATTATGACCCCTTGCCCTGACCGTATTGCTTCTCATGGCCAGTTTACAGCAGCTGGGTACTCTCACCATGATCTCATCTTTGCTTCATATAAGCTAAAAATCCCTAAAGTGAAGCCTAAAATCATTCTTCAGCGTAATTTTGCAGATATGGACAGGGACAAACTTTTGGCGGATGCAAGCAAGGTTGATTGGTCTCAGTTAGAGAGTCTAAACAACATTGATGACAAGGTCAACACATTCAATAAATTGATCACAGACCTTTATGATACTCATGCTCCCATTCGTCCAGTACGGATGAAACATGCCCCAGCCCCTTGGCTAAACGACAATATCCGCAAACTAATGGCTTATAGAGACAGACTTAAGCGCAGACATAAAAATAACCCGATTGAGGATAACTGGATTAAGTTTAAAGCCGCAAGAAATCGTTGTAATCAGGTGATAAGAAACGCCAAACGGCGCCACGTTCACACCAATGTGGAAAAATGTTCTCCTCATAGACTCTGGCAATTTTTACGTACTTTAGGATTCGGTAAAAATAAGCAGGAGCCGATTACTTCTCTGGACATTGATGGTCTAAATCGGCACTTCTCATCCCCTCCTCACAGTATCGATACACTGTTAAAACAGTCGACAGTAAGACATCTTCTAGCTTCGCCCTCGCTAAATGACAACTGTTTCTCTTTCGCGCCAGTTTCGGATTTCAGTATTGAAAAAATTATTTTGTCGATTCCAAGTAAAGCAGTGGGTCATGATGGCTTGGGTCGTGATCTTCTTTTGCCGATCCTTAATACCATTATTCCTCCTATTACCCACATAATTAACTTCTCACTTTCTTCAAGCAGTTTTCCTTCCCTGTGGAAAATGGCGTATATGGTCCCAATTCCGAAGTCTACTAATCCCACCACATTCAAAGACTATCGACCTATAACAATCTTACCCTTTCTTTCCAAAGTACTTGAACGAGTGGTCAATCGCCAACTTCTGAATTTTCTCCACGCGAATAACCTCCTTAACCCTTTTCAATCGGGATTTCGTCCATCCCATAGTACCTGCTCTGCTCTTATCAAAGTTACCGATGATATCCGCCAAGCTATGGACGATAGGCAACTTACACTCCTTACCTTACTTGACTTCAGCAGCGCCTTTAACTGCGTTGACTACGACATCCTTTTGGCTATTCTCCGTTCACTTAACATTTCTGACTCTGCAGCGACATGGTTTGATTCGTATCTACATGGGCGTCAGCAGCGCATACGTATTGACGACAAATTCTCCAATTGGTGTGACGTGACAGCTGGAGTTCCGCAGGGTGGGGTTATATCTCCATTACTATTCTCTGTTTTCATAAATACTCTTGTCTCTGTTGTGAACTTCAGCTCTTATCACTTGTATGCCGATGACTTGCAGCTGTATTTATCTTGCAAGCAGGACTCTTTGTCTCATACTGTTCAGAAGTTAAACATCGATCTCGACTCTATTAGTGTTTGGACAGAGCAGTATGGACTCTTAGTTAATCCTGCTAAGACGCAAGTAATAATTCTAGGAAGTAGGGCCCTAGTGGACAAACTTGACTTACATACCTTACCCCAAGTTTGCTTCAATAATATACCACTACCTTACTGTACCGAGGTAAAAAATTTGGGTTTGCACATTAGAAATAACATGTCTTGGGATTTGCATGTGTCTGAAAGCAGCAAAAAAATATTTGCATCTTTGCATGCTCTTAAACGCATGCAAAAGTTTCTGCCATACTCTGCTAAAGTTACTCTTGTTAATTCATTGTTGCTCCCCATCTTAGATTATGCGGATGTATGCTATCCCGACCTCACTATGGAACTTTTTAATAAACTTGACCGTCTTCTCAACTTATGCATTCGTTACATATTCGGACTGCGTAAGTATGATCACATTTCCAAATTCCGCACTGAACTCAATTGGCTTAATATCAGGTTCCGTAGAGATTCCCATATTTTGACGTTTCTTTATGGTATTCTCCATAACCCTAGTTCCCCATCTTATCTTAAAGAACGTTTTGTGCCCCTTTCGTCCCTCGACCGCAATCAGCGTCCTAGCAAGGCTTGGCTTCTTCGCACACCTGAGCATAGTTCATGCATGTATACAAATTCTTTTACCGTGAGTGCAATACGCTTATGGAACCGTTTGCCGCTACACATCCGTGAAGCTTCATCTGTGTCAGTCTTCAAGACTAAGATAAAGCAACACTTTCTTGATTTGCAGAACGATCCATGATAAATTAAATCTTTTGTTTATAATGATTTGAGTTGTTCGATCAATTCTCCTCAATAAAGCTATCGACGAGTCTTTGAGTACTTATGTATGTAAACTTGCAAGTAGTATATGTATTTTATCACATTATGTTGTTAGTTCTTAATATTGTATATGTTTATTAGGATGTAGTGTAATATTATAATTTATTGAGTATTTTAGTGACAAATAATATATCTATTTAAAATTGTATCTATACTATTCTGACATCATGGCACTACCCCCAACAACTTCCCCATTGCCAAAGGTTAGCTGGTAAAAAATACTAAATAGTATTAAGCTCGCCTGTGTACAAAAATTTTATAGTGTGCAATAAAGAATTTTATTATTATTATTATTAAACTGGGGTCCACATATTGAATATCTATGTAACAAGCTCCGAGGCATATTATCAAAATTTTGTATAATTAAATTCAAATTACCTTATAACATATTAAGACTGATGTATCTATCACTTGCTGACTCAATAATGAGCTACAGTATTAGTAGTTACGGTCGCACTTATAAAAGCTATATAGATAGTATCTATAGACTGCAATTAAGAATATTAAAAGTCATTGTGCCAAACCACATTAAAAACAAATATAATGATGACGAAAAAGGCTTATTTGACTATTGTAAAATCATAAATATATACAGTAAAATAAAAATGGCTATTATCTGTGAAGAATACGGTAACGAGGTTAAACTAATTAAGAAAATAAGGCCAAAAAGCTTAAGAAACCTAATTTACCTACCCACTTATGAACTTCCTACCTATAATAATTTATATGGAACGCGAACTTGGGAATACATGCTTCCTTTATTTCTAAACGAATTATCTATTAATACTCTAAATAGCATAAAAAATTGTAGCAGCAACAAAAAGCGAAGGAGTGCCATAAAGCTTTATTTTCTCGAACATCAGCAGCCTATGGCTGCGGGTTGTTAAACTTGTATATAAGTCTATGTCTAGTTAGCATAAGTTAGCGATCTCGCCATACCGCGTATAAACCATGTGGTTTTAGTCGGATGGCTTTTATTTTAATCAAAATGTATATATATTTGTCTTTGTAAAATAAACAATAAAAAAAAAAAAAAAAAAGTAAGAAGTGAGATTTTAAAACAGTAGAACTCCCATACTATATTAGATAGGGTTCTGACAAAAAAACATGTTAGTAAAGAGGCCCTTTTCAAGAAATTAACAGAGCCCAAAACTTAACACAGAAAAATTCGCTGCATCGAAAAAAATTGCAAAGTTAAAGCTGTTTTTTTTCAGCTCAAACAGGTAGTCCCTCCAAACTAAAAAGTTAAAAAAACAATATTTACTCTTGTAAACTTAAAAACATAATCTAAAATATAAAATATTTTTTTAAACGTTCTCGTGTGAATTTGTATTGGATATTATTCATTAGAAAACAGCAATATCCAACCTTTTTTTGATTCACCGAACTACTCGACTCGCACTTTTTTAGATATGTTTATCTCTTTCATTGGGCGATGGACATATTGCGCCGCACACAAATGTGCCCCTACGGAGTTTGTACCCGCGAATTCCGGATTTATAGTCTAGTACTCGAAATCTAAGAAATCTTCATTTAATTCTTACATAAGTATTACAAAGTGGAATAACCCTAGAGGATCAAGGAATGTTTTTAAAAAATTTAAGCCTTTCTTTAAAAATAATATTAATATACTCGAATTTGTTACGACAAATCTGCACTTATTTAAAAATGGTATTTATACGCTCTATAAATCTACTGAAGTCTATGTTTGTGGAGGTGTATAAATAAGATATAAGTGACCAGACGAAATAAACAAATTGACCTGTCGCGTTAAAACAAACCTAAATTTGATTTTGATAAACATGTTTTGTTTTGTGCTCTGTACTGATTTTGATATAGTATAATTACATTGTACATTATGAATAAAATAAATATTCTTCATTGAATAATAAAAATATTATATTTATATAACATTATGCGCTCTGTCAAACAATTACTTATTGTCCTTTTCATATCATCCAAAGGTTGCTTGTGTTTGTTACATGGTGACCGTAGTATATCAAAGATTCTGTCTTGTTATTAAGGTCCGACTGAACCCGGATTTTCAGTCTCGGCCGAGAACGAGACCGAGAAATAAATGAATTCCCAGCCTAGACCGAGACCGAGACTTATATATATATGTACCTATACATTCCTGGACACCTAAATTGAACCGACCCCCATTTTCAATTTGTATCGTCCATAGCTAAAAAAAAATGCTGTAACGACCAAAAAGTTTTCATGTAATTCTGAAGCTGGCACATTCAAAATCCAAAACTGCACTTAGGTTTGTGTTAGGACCTCGGATGCCATCACTAAATGGTATTTAGTAAATGCTGATCGTTAACGGCAATGTTTGGAGACCCATGTAATACCGTATGCCGAGTTTGTGGGCTCAAACTTCATTTTTGTGCATGACAATGCCAGAGCAGACATAGCAGGAATTGTCACAAATTACCTCCAAGACGTCGGTATAACGGTTATGCAATGGCCATCAAAAAGCCCCGATATGAACCCAATTGAACATTTGAACATTTATGGGACGAATTAAAAAGATGCGTTCTGGCTCGTGGCTCGTCATCCAGCGCCAAAAACATTACAGGAGCTGAAAACAGCTATCGAGGAAGAATGGGAAATTATTCCTCAATATGTAACGTAAAATTAATCAGTTCAATGCCAAATCACATGAATGCAATCATAAATGCTTTGGGAGTCAATACAAGTTAATGTATAAAAATATTTTTTTTACTAAAATGTTTATTTTTAAAACTCCAATAAATATTTTGCTCTATATACAGACGAAGCCAATACATGTGACACATAAGTTCCTTTGTTTTGTTCCTTGTATTCAAATTCAGAACAGTAGTACATGAGACTAATGTTGAATGTGCCAACTTCAAAATTGCATAAAAACTTTTTGGTCGTTATAAATTTTTTTTTTACCTTTGGGCAATCCATCCATCCATCAGCCTTTTTCGTCCACTACTGGACATAGGCCTTTCCAGGATTTCGCCACCCCTGGCGGTCCTCCTGGAAGAAATGCCCATACTCACACACGCTGGGCAGGCGGGTTGGTGAGCGCGGTGCCGAAACCCTTGCACCATTGACGCCGGTGCCCGTCACCAGTCTGTTTTATATAAGGCTCGGCAATTGGGGATGGATAAACCGCCATCCATCGGTCCCAGGCAATGGTGGGCCGCCTGGTTTTGCCTAAGAGCTGTTCTCTTACTCTCCCCCGAATAACTTCGGGAGGATTTGCGAGTAAGATGGTGGTACCTCCACAGTCGAGCCCGGCATCAGCTCTACCACCGACCTTTGGGCAATACAAACAGAAAATGAGGGGTGGCTCAATTTAGGTGACCGAGGGTGTATATTTAAAAAACTACGATGAAAGTGTCATCAATCACTTTTACGACATAAAACTAAAAGAAAAGCAATCTTACAGGATTTCACCAATAAGTAATTCTTTAAGTCTCACAATTTATAAGGTTTACTATAAATTACTATGTACTGATAAGGTCGCCCTTTATGGATGCGTCTCGGTACAAACTGATTGTTATGTCTACAGCCTACTAATTTCTGTTTTTCTTTACTTTGAAGTCTTGTCATGGTGTATTTCTTGGGCGTATTTCTAAAAATAGTACCTACCTAATTACTCTCGGTGCGGCCGAGAATCTCGGTTTGTTTTGGCCGAGACCGAGAGGTTCGGCTATAAGTTTTGCCGAGACGCCGACACCGAGATCTCGGTCGGACCTTACTTGTTAATTTCAGAGAACAGGTCTACTGGGCCTTAATAAATGCAAAGGCCCAAGCTCAGTATCGTATGTCACAGCTGGGCCATTTTCCCGAACTCCTGTTATAACTTTCAGGAATATTTTATGGTATCAAACATTTGAATATTTGGTACAAGTTTAAATTAAATTCCACGGAAAATCCAATATTTTATCATGTTGACAGGGTCCATCCTAATATTCAGAAAGGCACTGGAGATAGCGAAAACTAATTTGAACCGTAAATCTTATTTTAAGAAGAGAAGAAAAGAAATTATATATACACGTAAATTCATAAAATTTTCGAGGTTTTTTTTTTATATTTACCCATTCATTCATTCAGAATTGAAGAGTTGTGCTCTTGTCGGTGGAGTCTTCTCCATTCACTTCTGCACTCCACCTTCTCTTTGATTTCTTGATACGACACGACATTTACGTTATATTTACCCAAATGACTGTATTTTTCAAACTAACTGTTAATCTAAGTTTACAGTTACGCATAAGGCCCTATTATTATTATAAATCACATTAATAAATGTTGTTAGAGTGTATTATATACATATTATCAAGTAGAAACTTATTCCAAGTAAGACAAGAATTTGAAAAAATAATGCATTTTTGCAAACGACTCGCCTCAATCTATACTAATAATAAATTAGTAAAGAAAGACATTTCTGTGCATACATTGAAAATTTTTGCGAAATTTTAAATAGTTGTTAAAGTAAGGCCAACGAGACGATTTAAAACAGGTACACAATCTGACCTTTAATGAGTTTTCTCCATTCTTATCTCTCGTACGCAATAATGGCATCAATTGGTCGACATAATGGCGTCGGTCGGTCGACGACAGCTGTTGTTGCGTGGATCGTGGTACAGGTGTGCAGTCAGTACCACAGCTACCAACATTAGGTCGCCGTTTTGAATTTTGTGATCAAGTTCTTTCCTGTTTGGATTGCGTTCAAAGTGATACGTATTCTTTCTTTTATGTATTTGTTTAGTTTTTTGTTAATATTAAACCGTTACTGTTAGTTTTTCTTGTTGGTTTTACTGTTATTGTAAGTGGTTGTTCATTTTTATTATTGAATCACAGCCTGGCAGACAACCTTTGAATGATATCAATTCACCATCCAAAAAACGTCAAAAGGTAAGTAAGTCAACTTATTAATCCTTTTTTTAGGGTTCCGTACCCAAAGGGAAACGGAGCCCTATTGCAGTCACTCTGTTGTCTGTCTGTCTTTTTATCCGAATATTTTACGGATCTCTAGCTCTAAAACGGAATGATTTACAGATTATCTGCAGGTTATGTACGGAATCCTAAGGGAGGACTCGCACTTGGCTGTTTTTTTATAATAACAAGTTAAATTTTCTATTCTTTGCTAGTTTTTATTTACAGCGCACGTATTTTAAAAATGTTTTGAACCCCTGAAAGTGTGTTTACCTTTTTAAATCACCCCGTTGGCCTTACTTTAGGTTTTAAGTATTTCGTTTTAACTCGAGAACCACTCAACGGGATTTAGATGCGGTTTTCTTTATTATCATCGTGTAGTGACCCTGGTCAACATATAGGCTACAATAGGCGTTGATGAAATTACGCCTAAGCCGAAAACGGGGCAGAGATTCAATAACGTGGACAGAGCAGCGGGCAAAAGGCTTGTAATAACTAAGATCAGGAAACCGACCAGTTTCAGCAGGTTCAGACTGCCTTCATCAGGGCGGGTGAAGACGTTTACGCGATGCACCTAGTACGTTTTGAGCATTAAAATGTAAGAACTTATTACATCATAAAATGTAAATAAGTTTTTTATAATGACAACACACCCCTAAGCCTTGTCACATAACAACACAACAAGAGTAACATTCACCAAAACTAATCACATTAATTCAGCCAGGTAAAAAAACTGGCTCAGGACGAAGTTTCGCCATAATCTCACCAGCCCACTGCATTAGAACAAAACAAACTTCAGTTCACGCCCAAACCAACTAGGTGTAGTCAGAGCTGTCAAACCACGGCCTGCAATCATAAGAGTATGTGGAAAGATATAGATAGATAAATAGATGGAAATCTGTTCTCTGCTTAACTCTGTGAGTTTATTTATGTATGTTTAAACAATTTTGGCTTTCTATAAACACAAAGCTGCAGTTGGCCTTGGACATGCAGTGAGGCCAAATATAATTTTTAATTTAAATTTGATACTCACATATTATAATTGTTGACTACATGTCAACTATTTCACCGATACATTTTCGTAAGTTTTAAGGAGAGTGTAGTTTTTAGCCGAAATTTTGTCGGAGAACCAGTTGGTATGTAGTTTTTTTTTTTTTTTTTTTTTTTTTTTCCCGTTTCGCCAACTTGCAATCGGTCCGAAGACCATAAGCAGTTTTTGTGAGAGAAATTAATGGCTTGTTAGGCATGCCCTTCCAGTGTCGGGTTGCCTCCATGAATTATATTATTATAAATTGTCCCATGTGTGTTGCCTTTTTAGGCGTCTCGTTTGGAGTGGTTCACTTAGACAATGAGCAAGTCTGTTTTCATGGCTTATAATCCTATTTCTGTAGGATTTAGTCCTGGTATTTACTTCTTCTTTTACAGTAGGAAGTTTGAGGTATTTATGAACTTCATCTATTCTTGTGAACCATGGAGCATTCACTATAGCTTTCAGTACACCATTTTGGAAACGTTGTAAAATTTCAATGTTTGAGTTCTTTGCTGATCCCCACAGCTCAATTCCATAGGTCCAGACTGGTTTCAATACTGCTTTGTAAACAAGAGTTATGTTATTGAGGGATAATTTGGATTGTCTTCCAAGTAGCTATTGTAAGGACCGAAACTTGATATTTAATTCATCACGCTTCTTCTGTATGTGAGCCTTCCAAGTCTGCTTGCGATCAAGATGGAAGCCAAGGTATTTCACTACAGTGTTGTGTGGCAGCACGTCCTTCCCAAATTTTACAGCAGGACAGTCTTCTTTCCTCAAAGTAAAGGTGATGTGGTTAGATTTTGCTGCGCTAGCCTTAATCCGCCAGTCGCTCATCCAGGAATGTACCTTATCAATGTGTGTCTGTAATATGTTTGAAGCAGTTTCTGGATTCTTATTTGATGTAAGTACAGCAGTATCATCTGCGAAGGTAGCTGTCATCACATTCTCCGAATCTGGAACATCAACTGTGTAGAGTAGATACAGGATGGGGCCCAGCACTGATCCCTGTGGTACTCCGGCATTTATATCAAAGAAATCTGATATTGCATCATTGATTTTTACAAAGAAGAATCGGTTCTCCAAGTAGGATTTCAGTAGAAGAAACATGTTATGGGGTAGATATTTTTTCAGCTTATATAGAAGTCCATTATGCCAGATGTCCAAATGCCTGCTGAACATCTAGGAACACTCCAGAACAGTATTCTCTTTTTTCTAAGGCATATCTTATATGTTAACATACTCGGTGGACTTGTTCAATCGTAGAGTGATTGTTCCTGAATCCAAACTGATGTTCTGGAATGATATTATTATATTTGAGGCATTCCTTCAGTCTACTAGAGACTATTTTCTCAAATACTTTAGACAGCACAGGTAGCAAGCTTATTGGCCTGTATGATGATGTCATGTGCTGTGGTTTTCCAGGCTTAGGTACCATTGTTATTTGGGAAACTTTCCAAATACTAGGATATGAGGATGTTCTGAGAATAGCATTGAAAAGCGATGTAATAAAGATCAATACTTTTCTTGGTAGTTGTCGCAGTACCTCTGCTGTTATGAGGTCGAACCCCGGTGCTTTCTTTTGTTCCAGTTCAAAAATAGTACGTCTTACTTCCGCAGGTGTACAACAGTGAATAGGTGGACTGAGTTGAAGGTCGCTTTTGAGAAATGATTTGACTTCATAGTCAATAGTCTCAGACCCCAGGTCATCATTTGGTGTAAAAACATGACTTAAAAATTCTGCATAAGCCTCTGCTCTTTCTTCATCTGTTTTAGCCCATGTACCGTTCATCATTTTTAGTGGATGTTGTGGTAGCTGTGGTTTTTGAGAGGACTTGACGTTTTTCCACAACGAATGTTCGCTGTTGGCTGGTGCTGACGGGGTTATGTTTTGTAAGTGAAATTGAAGAGTGTCATTTTCCAACTCAATAAGGAATTGTTTTAACTCTGCTGCTGCCTTGTTGTACGCAGTTTTGTCTGCTTGGTGTCGACTTAATTGCCATACCCTTCTCAGTCTTCGCTTCTCTAACACTTTCTGTTTCACTTCTTGAGTCAAGTTATTGTGAGCTTTTTGTCTCATGTTTCTTTCACTAGGGGTACTCATCCATGCTGCTTTTTGTATTAATTTGGTAATGTATACTGTTCCAGTCTCAATATCGTCTTCAGTCTTCAATCGTACATTCAGATCTACATTTTTGTCTAAGTATTGTTGAAAAGCATGCCAGTCTGTTTGCTTATTGTACAGAAAAGGCTTAGAAGGTCTTTCAATTATGGTTGTACTTATAGTAGCAATTACTGGTGTGTGGTCAGAAGAAGTGTCATAACAACTTTCAATTTTCAAGAAGCATGTTTGTATGCCTTTGTACATAAAGAAATCTAAGAGATCTGGGGATTTATTTGGGTCAGTGGGCCAATAAGTAGGCTGACATGTTGTGAGGGCACTCAAATGGTTTCTGTCCATGCTGCTCTTTAGGTGTCTACCTCTAGTAACTGTGAGTCGTGAACCTCAGTGTGTATTTTTGGCATTCCAATCGCCACCGACGATAAACCTATTTCCTAGGGTCTGAAAGAAATCATCAAATTGTTCACCATTCGTTTCTGTTTGTTTTTTCTTTTTTGGAGGACAATATACTGATGACAATGTAATTGAACCTTGTTTGTCATGCAACAGTATTGATGTTGCTTGGATCTGAGGTGTCCGATACTCTGGAAGTAGCTCATGCTTTATATTATTTCTAACAATTACTGCTGTTCCTGCATGTGCCGTGTTATCTGGATGGTATGTGGCATAGGTTCTGTATCCTTTAAGACTGAATGCTAACTGTTCCGTAAGATGAGCTTCGGAAATTAACAGAACATCAAGATTTTGAATCTTGAACAAGGTGTTCACATCTTGTTTTCTAGCGGGCAAGCCGTTGACGTTCCACGTTGCAATCCGTAGAGCCAACTCTTTAACGAACTAGTTTATTGACAATTGTTGATAGGAGACTCATCATAGCTCCCATATGTTCAATGAGGCGGTCTAGCTTTTCTGCATTTTTTATAAGAATAGTTTCTAGATTCATTGGGATAGCTGATGTAACTTGTGCATATGTTTTAGTAGGATTCTTATTATCATCATACTCCTTATTTTCGGTTGAGGAAATAACTTCAATTTTGCTTAATGGATCTTGCTTTTCAGTAGATTTCCTTTCGCTTTGTTTATGTGTTTTGTTCTTTGTTTGTGAGCTAAATTTCCGTTTTTGTATTTCCAAGTAAACTTTACATCCTTTATAGCTTGCAGCGTGATCTTCAAGACATAAAGCGCATTTTGCTGGAATATTTCTGTCTTTTCTTGGACAGTCTGTTGTGTTATGGTTTTCTGCGCACTTAACACATCTGTAAGGCCTCATACAATTATTCCTTGTATGGCCATATTGTTGGCACCTTTTGCACTGAGGAATCATCTTTTTACGAATAGGATCCTCAATGATAATAGAAGTATGATAGATGTATTTCAGGGATTTTACATCTTTATTGTTTGGACCTTGTTCTAAGTTCACAAACCAAGTAAACAGAGGTATTTTAGATGGACCATGCCGGGCATTTATTATTTCGCCTTTTACAATATTACCAGTGCTTTCTATAGCTTCTTTAATAGCCTCAATTGGTGTAGAGGGGTGAAGATTTCGAATGACAATTCTATATGGTCTTTCATCTTTTCTGGTAAATGTGTGTCCAATCAGACCCTTCTCTCGGGCTAGCTCAATAAGTTTTTTATAAGAAGCTATATTAATACATGTGACTCGAAGCTGATTTTTGGTCACAATTTTGTATGAGTACTGTGTTTTATCAAAAATTTCCCCAATGAGGTCATTAAGTTTTGTTATATTCTTGATACCGTAGAGCATAATTGGTGGAGGCTTTTGAACTTTTTCTTGATGAGAAGCTGTATTGGTCTCTATATCTTCTAGCCGTAGTTGTGCATATCTGTTTTGTATTGGAACTTCCGAGTCAGGGGATGGTGTATTTTGTCTCATCCTTTTATATCTTTTGTTGTTTTGGCGGAGTATTGGAATTGTTTGCCAGTCATTTTCTTTATCAGAAAGTTGGTTGTTAGGGTCTAGGTTAACTTTTTCTAGTCGAAGCGGCATATTTCCAAGTGATGAATGTCTTTGTCTTGGCTTCAAGACTTGCTTGGGAAAGTTTTGAACTTGTATGTCAGTAGCATGATTCTTCCCGGAAGCCTGAACAGCCACTTCCGGTAGATGAGGTTTTTTGGGGGAATTTATTTTAGCATTATTTCAACAAAATTATTATTGTTTTACATTTTGATAAAAGTTACTTTTTATGAAGGTAGTTTTGTTTTAGTTCACACACTGTAATTTAGAGGTTTTGCCCATAAAAACACTTCACTTCACCTAGATAACACTCTCACTGCATTTCCAAGAGTTTAGAAGAGCTTTTATCGAAAAATTATATCAATATTCCAATTAAAAGTATTTTTTAAGTTTAAGAAAGCACAAGGCCAAGTTGACAATCTCAGTGTTACCATATAATGTAAGGTATGTAGTTAACAATAATATAACGTGAGTGTTAAAGCCGTGTCTTAAATAATAATTTAGTGTGTCAGCTCCTCAGACCAAATTAAAAGTCAAGACGTAGTTTACTCTATGTAATAGGTGAAGCAGGCCAAAACTGAGACAGTTTCGTGCTCGAACACGGCTTTAAACTCACACATGCACAATCTGTCTCAGTTTTTACTTGGTGGCAACACTCACTAAGTGCACACATGTTTACGAAACTGGCTTCACGTCAATGTTGACAGCGCTCCGTCTTGAGTTTTTATTTGGTCTGAGTGTCAGCTCACGTGAGTTATAATAATATTGTTAAAACTTGATCTTTGTTACTGCTCACTTACCGAGTGCCAGTATTAATTTGTGACTACGATGTAGTGTGTCTTTGTATATCAGAAAGACTACAGTCGTAGCACATGCTACGCCACTGTAGCAAACGCTACGACTTTTCTTAAATGAAAAATATTATGAAAAATAAATTGGTTTTCTTTCCCCGGTATGTGGGGTTTCATTGTCTAGAACTCATTAAGGAGAGTACAAAGATATTTTTATTTTTTTATCTCCAAAAAATAAAGAAATGGAAGCCATCAAAGTTGACAATTTTAGAACAATTTTGTTACGGGGTCTATCTTAAAAACTAAACTAGCTAGGAATTTGGAATTTTCTTTATATGACATACATACATAAACATATTTCTAGGTATTTTTGTAGTTTTTATTCAAATCATTTAAGTTTATTACGTTATTTGAATGGTACGGAACCCTCAGGGCCCTCTTGACCGGTTTTTTATTATTTTTAGTCAAAGTAAAATGTTTTTGTGTTGCTTGCTACGTGTAGTATGATACATATAACCATATTATATGCATCAGGGGACGCAAACGCTAGGCCAGTCACTTAAACTATACCGGGTGTAAATAGACTGCTACCATACCATTAAATGAAACCACATATTCTACCGACCCTACTGAACTACTTTTCCCAAGAATCATACCCGTGGACACCTTTAGTTTGGGAAATAATTGAGATCCAAACAAAAATGCGTGAACCCTAACGCACCGACGTACGGGCGAGTATCGCGAGAGCGTCGTCCGTGAAACCTGAAGCAGTTTAACGGACGACGCTCTCTCTAAACTCGCCTGTATGTCGGTGCGTTAGGGTTAACATATAGAATAAATATATTCATACAGAATAAATCAAAATCACCTTATATTTAAACCTGCGGGTTCGTGTATATATAGCGAGTATGCGCCTTCTTCTAAAACCTCACAAAATTAACTTGCGATTTATTTATAGCGGTACGGTGCGAGCTCACCCTGGCCACTTATGTGGTACGGTTGCTGCGTGGCGCACTGTGCAACCTGGGCGTATTGCGGGCCATAGCGCTGTGCATTAGACATGGGGAAAAAGCATCTTTGGAGTGATTAAATCACTCATGTATCTTTTTGCTCTCGGATACGTATCTATCTTTCTTATCTTTAGCTCATTTTGCTCACTTTATCACTTACTCACATAACTTGTCTTGTTGGTCACGTCACGTGTGTCCCTTCTCTTTTCTGATGTGATGAGTTCTTTGAATAAAAATGTAAAGTTAAGAGAAGCTATCTAAAACAAATCATGGTTACCTAATTTAAGTAATATCGTAGTTAGGTACTCCTTCAAGTAATAAAATATATCGATTTGCCTTCATACTTGGACAGGCTTAGGACTCACAACCTAGACAGAATAACACGTAAAAAAATTACAAGCTCATAAGATAGATTGTTATCTGATAATTTTATCGGAAGTATGTAAGTAAATCTGCTACGGGAGGTCAACATCTTATTTTGCAGTATTACCAAACAGTGTTATCGATGCGTGATACTGATCACTAAACAAGCCTCCTCTATTAAAAAATAATTTATGAAGTAGGTGCTACACAACCCTGACATAACATCGGAATTTACTATCTCTTTATTACTCATCTTAGGCGAGCGAGAGTAAACATCTGGTAAACATAAATAAATACTGGTTTATTATTTCTTCTTTTCGAATAAACTAAGCCTTGACTAAAGAGGATAAAGACTACTTTTCATTGTACATGTTGCACAGCCCGGCGACCTGCTGATCCCACGTGGTGATTTTTTGTTAGATTCCTGGAATTCATCGATCTTAGTCAGTCGCTCTCTGGTGGCGGCGACGCGGCTGATTCGACAATCCGAAGTTACCCGAGCGAGAGAGAAGTGTTATTGTTCGGACTTCGGAGCAGATGAGCGACCAACTGAATTTTGTCTACTCGGAGCCGTTTGAGCCGTGAGCCGTTAGTGAGCAAAAGAACAACTTGTTTTGCTCGTGATAAGAAGATAGATTCATTGTTCGGGCTTGATATCGCTCGTTTTCATCAATCATTCGCGAGCTACCCATGTCTACTGTGCATTCCAGACCGCCACGTGCACCGGCGACGCCGCCCGCCGTTGCTGGCCGTGCCAAGTGCGCGCGCCAACCTGATGCATGAGGCACCGAGCACGCGCGCCCTTCGCACTCTCAACCGGGTCTCAGAGACAATTGATATTTTTTATTGTTCTCTGATCGAGTTCATAAGGCTACTCTCTGTATTTTGTGCTATAATTAAGTTTTTTTTATATTGTGTAGATTTATTATATATTGTCTAGTAGATTAATTGTATGTAAATATTTCGTGTGTATTTTTTTTCATTGTTTCTTTTTCGTTTAATTTTTTATATATAATATAATATTACTCGTAGTGTATTTAAGTTTAAGTTTATCGTATTAGGCTAGCCTATTAGGATGATGTACCTGTTTGTATAATAATAAATAAATAAATGTATTCGAACTGGTCCAAAATCATCTAAAGTTGGTCACCCCTGCACTAGCTATTGAGCTTAACTAACTTGGATCCACAACAATGTAATTAAGTTTCGTCTTTCAGACTTTATTATTACCTTTTCGTGATTTTTATTACATTTGCAAAGTTGCTGCCTATTGTTTTTCACTTTGAGTGTTATTGCCAGCAACTCAAGTTCATAAATAGTTATGACTAGCCATTTTGCTGGCTTCACTCGTTTACTGCGTTTGGCTTTTTTCACTGTCTGGTTTTGTAGAAAATATGTAATTCCTACCTTTTTCCGTCATTCCCTTTGTTTACAAAGAGAAGCGCATGACACGCTTTATCATTATTTTATTAACAAGAACAACGCAAACACAACTAATATTGTAAGATTATTGTAAAATCACAAAAAATACAGCTGCTCAATACCTAATCGAGTTAAATGTATGGAAAAGCTTTCTTTTTTTTAGTGTTCCGTACCCAAAGGGTAACCAACGCGACCCTATTACTAAGGCTCGGCTGTCCGTCCGTCTATCACCAGGCTGTATCTTATGAACAGTTGAAATTTTCACAGATGATGTATTTCTATTGCCGCTATAACAATAACTACAAAAAACCGGTCAAGTGCGAGTTGGACCCGCGGACTCCCATACAACAGACGTGATTTTTTTGCCGTTTTTTATAGATAATGGTACGGAACCCTTCGTGCGCGAGTCCGACTCGCACTTGGCTGTTTTTTTTACTATACTACATGACATGAGATAACTAATTACGGTAGATCATTTAAATGTATAATTTTGTTTATAAAAAATACGTTCAATCCTATGCGTATTTTTCGAATTTATCAGGAAACGTTTTCGAAAGAACAAACTTAAAACATTCGGAAACTTTATAATTTTAAGACGGCAGTTAAAAATGTACGTTCACGGCTTAGTAGACTGTCATTACAGTTTGAGGTAAGTAGAATAGATCTATAAATCTACCTTTATTAGAGTTTCTAAGTAATATCGAACAGAAAATGGCTACACGTAAAACCAATTACAAACTTAGCTATTAATTTTACTTTAGTCACTAAGACTTATTGAAAGTCAAACTAGTTACAAGGACATAGGTATTATCAAAAAAAGTGTATTTAATCCATTTTTAAAATGGTTCAAAATATAAATATTTACTTCTTGAAGCTTCTTTCATTTGTAATGTAATAAATATATATTATATTTGTATATAATAAAATAAACTACATCTTTATCATTAAAAAACCAAAGATATATTTCGGGTCAGATCAAATATTCACATACTCTTAATTATTATGTCAAATATAAATTTTGTATACCATAGATCTAGTATATAATATCTATGTATTAAACAAATGATTTCATACGCACAACAATTCAAACTAATAATAAAATAGTTAAAACTCGTGTGTGTAGTACATTGAATATTTTTTCAAAATGGATTATCATTATTACTGTAGTCAAGGCAAAACAACAATTTTTGGAATGTTTGTCTGTCTGTCCGTTTGTCTGTCTGTCTGTCTGTCCGTTTGTCTGTCTGTCGGTCAGGTGTATGTGTTCCATTTGAACTCGCAAACCTAGGGATTGGAAGCTGTTTTTTATTCTCATCGTAGTGTCGCCCAAGCCGAAAACGTGGTTGAGATTGAACAAACGCAGGCGGAGCTACGGGCGAAAGGCCAGTATAAAATAATAATTTAGATTCCTTTTTTGAGTATGGTTTAATGGTCGAATGTCTTGACCACATGCCGGTACATATATGTACATGTATTCAGTTTGCGTGCTTCAAGACACGTTTAGCTGGTCCAAAACGTGAAGGAAGGAAGTACGGAAATTACGGCCCCACCTCCTATCACACTAGGACGTAATCATCATCGGTGAAACGTGGGTGTACGCGTGTGGACTGTGATTTGCAACCCTTCCGACACCCCTTCTTGACGATGTACTATTTATTCAAAGTTAAAATTATGAGACGTGAAGTACGAAGCTTGCGTACAGGATAACGCTTATTTTCATAAAGCAAATATTCCTATAAACTAACCCTTGGCTGAGAATTCGTGGTCTATGAGACCGGAAGGAATAACAACGCGGCCGTAATCCCGTCGAGTGCTCCCGAGGGATACGCCTCTCCACGGTTAGAATCCGTAATTTTTCCAGAGACCGGAATGATTTCCCCACTGCATTCACGGATGAGAACGCATCGGCAGATCTGCTGAAGTTAGCCAGAGCTCTAAAGCAAACTTAAAGTTATTCTGTGAGGCGGTGAATACTTAAATGTTCGTTTTACTTATTTTATTAGTAACACTAACCCCCGATTTCACAATTGAGAATTTCTAGTTGACTTTGAAATGCAGCGCTGTGATTGGTCAATTCGACACATAAGTTTCCACTTAGCGAGACTTTCTTAATTCAGAAACTGGCCTTTACTTAAGGCCCTTACCCACGCCAACGACCTTCAGCAGCCAGTGTATGACTGACGCCTTGCCCCCGTGGGAGCACCTCTCAGTCGTTGACCTTGAAATCTTGCAAATTTCGATATTTTTAATTCAAAATGTCACTGGATTTAATTGACTATTTTGGCGTGTAAATATTTCCAAACGTTGTAGCGGCTTAAGAGATAGAGTGAATTCAATCCAAAAAACCATCTTTGGCCTTACGAAACCAAAATACGTTGAAAATGTTTTCTGAGAGTTAATAATTCATAAATATTTTCTTCAAGCTTTGGTCCAGCTGTAAACGAGGCAGAAGCTTTAGAAAGTACCTTTTTGGCAGTAGTTGAAGTGATTAAGCGAAGATTGCGCTTGATACAGTGATCTGTCTCACTCTTTTGATCTACCTAAAGTAAAGAGGAACAGACAGTGGTACATCGAGCTGTCAAAGCTCGATATGGTCTACCATGCTAGGTACCCAGGAATAGGACACTAGAAAGAGCTTGTGCGACTCGATTGACTAATATAGACCAAGCTCATTCAAACTTTCGCGTCAGGTAAAAAGAGCGCTGGCGCGGCTCAGGCGTCTCTTTCTCGCGCGCCTGTTACCCATGCGCAAACACATCCCCTCTCACTCTCGCTCAGCGATCCTTTTACTGTCATATACAGTATACCCTGAATCTCTAATTATTTACCTTAGTTGATTCTGTTTGAAGGTGGTGAAACCTAAAAGTTATTTTTAGGACCTAGACTTAGGCTTTCCGTTAAGCTTGCGAAGAGACTCAGTCGGGATATAAAGTTACTTTTTGGGAGACTTTTAATCAAATTAATAAGTTCAGTATGAGGCGCTGGTTTCACTAATCTTCGTTACCTTAACTAACAGCATAGAATATTATAAGATATATCTTCTATACCAATAATAAAGTAGTAAAAAAGTCGTTTTAAAGGTAATTTATGGGTTATTGGTATGGTACTGAGGCCAAACTACAATTTTCAGAATTTTTGTCTGTCTGTCAAAAACGGGGCAAATATTGAGTAAACGCGGGCGGAGCCACAGGCAAAGGCTAGTATACTTATACGAGTATACGCAAACAAGACTTGTACCTACTTAGTGTAGGTTTTTGGAATCAAATATATTTGTTTGTACAACTTTTGTGAGCGATGATATTTATACGTCTGTATTACTTTCGGTCGAATTTGTTACTGCTTGATTCCATGGGGGTTTTGAGTGGCACAGACCAATATTGTTCGCAAATTAGTTTTCTAATGGTTTTCTAGTTTGAATGCGCGTTTACAATAAACAGATAATAAATCAAAAACACGCCTGAATTTACGGTTTTTCGTAAAAGATTGTATGCTACAAGCTGACTTGACCAATGAGATACGAAACCTTAGTGTTTTTACGAGTGTGACAATCAGCAAAGGCCAAATTTCGGTACCGTAATTGTAAAACGGTACCTTATTAACCCTAAATTTTTTTGCGCTCCAAACACCATGTTGACGTCATAACGAATGATCAGAATTTCGACACTAAATGCAATCCCGAGTCAGAGGTGTTTCGAAGTATGAACTGTGAAATGCAAGTTATAGTCCTCACTCGTACATCCACGTTTCACCGACGATTATTACGTCACAGCTTGATGGTGGTGAGCTCTAACGCCGTACTTCACATATCGACCCACAGATTCACGTGCCTTCCGAAACCTAACACAAATGTACCCCTACGAGATTTGAACTGGGGGCCTCTGGATTAGTAGTCGAGTTCTCAAACCACTCGACATAGAGGCAGGAATTGCCGGTTTTGCCCATAGATATCTTAATAGTATTGCCAGGGGTACAAAGCCACTAGTTCACTCTTAACATATTTATCAACTGTGTCCAAACAACAGCATCCTTTTCATTTACTTAGCTTTGATACTTAATGAAGTATTCATGTAAGCTGAACAATAAAATTGATTGTTTTATGATTTTTAATATTATGCTTTATTGTCTTTTTCCAAAATTTTCTTCGACTGACCGGGTTTCCTGGAATCTTTGAAATTGTAAAAGTTGTCCGGGGCTACAAAAAGTTGAAGAACCACTGCTTTAATAGAACACTTTTCACTTTTTTTCACCTTTCTAGTGGAATTTAGACATCTGATTACTGAGAAGTAAAAAAAATATTTAGACAAAAAAAATGTGATCAATCAGTTAACGATACCCTAGAATTATTTGAAGTCATTATTGTAGGACCTTATATACATAAATGGCGACCGGTCTCATGCTATCTCGCTCACACCGTCGCTCTGTCTATACTCGTACAGCATGGTGCTACATACAAAAAAATAATCAGTTTGGTGGATTAGCATTCACGCTGTCTCGACCTACGTACAAAAAAAATTAGTTTGGATTAGCATTCGCACTGTCTTTGCCTGTAGGCAAAACGCCGAGATATGTTTTAAATTCTTTATTGCATACAGAATAAAGTAAAATAAATAAATGTTCTCGGAATAATGTTAACTATTTAAAAGTTTATTTAATTAAATAAACAGTTGCTAGCAGCTCTCTATATACTTCCTAAAATATATTCAAATTTAATAAATGAAATATTGTTTGGCTGCCCCTTGACTTCTTTTGCTGACGCTACTCTAAGTACCAGTCGCCATTTATAGATTGTTTCTTTAACCGCACGGGTTATATCAGTGGTTTTGCCCCATATTTATACAAGTAGTATGTTCTAGTTTCCGGACCATTAAATATACATATAAAAGGACATACTCCAGATTATCTCCCCCAGCCGTTTATAAGATAAGTGGCGCTAGAATTCTTATTTTCTCGTCGTCATATTCGCATTTATCTCTTTTCCAATAACTATTTGGAATTGAGAAGGAATTGACCTATTATTTCACGTCACACGCAGAGAAAGGAACAAAGCTGTGATATTATAACATGTGTCAATTCCCGAGACGAATGTGGCCCTGGAAATAAACGATCCGACGGAACCTTTGTGCTGTAGACATACTCTTAGGGATCCTTCAAATGTGAAAACCTTGTAGATAGAAACAACATGTACATGACGGCTCGTCAATGTTTATTTCGATGGTCTTTGATATTACGATTATACACAAAGTCAATGTTTTGATTAAGAAAACGCAATACATTTAAATAGCGGCGGTAGCCCAGGCGGTAGAACGCCTAGCTTCCCATCAAGAGACCCAGGTTTGATCTCCGGTCGGGTATACACCAGTAATGAGTTTTTCGGAATTCATGTGCAAAGTATTTGTGTCCTTACTTAATACTTACCGCTTGTTGAACGGTGGAGGAAAACATCGTGAGGAGATCTGCATGCCCTAAAAAGCGTGTAATTCGAATGGTCCAGAATACCATAACAGCACCTAATTTTCGATTTTTTAAGGTCATATAAAGGTATACATTTTGTGCTCCTTGAAATACTGAAAGAGATCGTATACATAGATCGTATAACATCAAGTGTAAACTGGCTGCTACGCATCTTTTTTATAATGTGTCACTTGTAAAGACTTCTGTCTATCAAAATATTTTTCTCGTGATCAGTCTACATTATATTTTTATCAAACTAAAAATACAATAGTTCCATTTTTTTTTTTTTTTTCCATGCAATATCCCTTTTAAGATCAACCGCAATCTGCCTACAAACAATACGCATGATCTAATATTATACCCAAATTCTAACTTAAATAACATTTTATATCTAAACTAAACAACTTATAGCAAAAACTTAAATAAACTAACTATAAATAAAACAGAAGATGTAATAACAGAAACTAAATAACACTAAAAAAAAAAAACGCAAACCTGTACACACATAACAATCACAAAAAAAAGATTGCCTCCAGATCACTGCCCTGCGGGAGAGTACCCAAAATACTGGCCGCGTTACCTCTCTGTATGGCAAGACTTATACGCTGGCCCAGATAAGAGCCAGCCCGCCGGTCGCCGCTGGTATCTATCAGCTTGACAGAGAGGTCCTTGATAAATTGTCGCGCCTCTGGACCCCATGTTCCCATTGTCTCAACCCCAAAAGGTGTAAACATGTAGCTTGAACCTATTGCCGTATATTTACGCCCCTTGGAGAGCTCAGCAGCGGCCGCCGCCGAACCAGCAGCCCTACTACTCATGGAAACATGAGAGGGCGCCAGCGTGTCCACGCAGGTTGCGTCCCATACGAGCGGCCTCCCATGCTTCCACGGTATTAACGTCATACCGTCAGGCCTCTTACCGTCATCGCGAACTACTCCGGGTGGTTCAAGAGTAGCCGGAGCACCGACGGAGACAAGGGCCCTTCGGATAACGTCATTGAGGGCTGCATGGCGAGACAAGCGGCCGGCACTGCGCTGACAAGAAAGTCCATGGAGTCCGGCCCGACAAACGCTAGCCCCGCAAGGGCAGTGATGAGGTTCAGTTAATGAAGCCCCTATTCGCAGACCGACGGCCGTGGTGAAGGACCGATCGTCTAATAGTGTCCCGATGTTGGCGGATGGGAGGGCGTGGAGCCAGAGACCCGACTCGTGCTCTGCCACAGCAAGAAGCCGAGCTCGCTCTGTGATATTCCTACTTGAGGCAAGCAGTTTTTTTTGTTGCAATTTGCAACAAGGCTCATCCCACTGCCGCTGCGATGAAAAGTTATCGGGGACGTCCTCACACGGGCAGGCCACAGACCATGCCTGTTTGGCTTCATCACAGCACGAGACCTCAATATCAACCAAAGAAGGCTGAATAAGTTTCTTATACAAGGTCTCAGTGCTGTGAATAGAAGACAAAAAGGCAGGTAGCGCGACATCGGACACTTTTCTTATTCCAAGCCCCCCAAATCTGATGGGAAGGGAAGCCTGAAGCCAACAACGATCGGTAATGGGAAGGTTCAGTACTCGAGTTAAAGCTACTTGAATTAGTGAATCTACTGTGGATAGCAAGTTTTTTAATTTAAACATAGGGCTGCTTCTTAAAACAAAAGTGAAGCAGGGAACGAACAGACAATATCTTATTATTTGGAAAGCCATGTGTGAATTTATTTTTGTGAGATGTGGAATAGTGTCAAAGAATTTTGATTTCTCATTGTCTAAAAACTGAGGCATGGAATCTTTCAAGATTGGCGCTCCTAGGAGGCGAAGTGAGCATTTATCCAAAATCTTAATATTGGGAGCTAAGGAATTGAAATCATCATAAATTGAGGTTTTTTGGGTATCAGGGACAGTATCGGTGATAAATATCTCGCACTTGGAGCTATTTAGTTCCAGCCCGATCAGACGAAATTTTTCTGATAGGTCTCTTAAATCATTCAGTACAGTTTTAGAATCCCCTCCTAAGGTACCGTCATCTAGGTACCACATGTTTAAATTTGAATGCATGGATGTGATAATCTTATGGATTGCTAGACTGAATATTGCTGGTCCTAGAGGATCGCCTTGCTGACAACCAACTGAGGATAAAAGGAGATGATCCTGCCTGATATAGCAATTTTGACGACTGGCTGTAACATTGCCATAGGTATGGAAATATTTCCGGTATTACTTCTTTAACTTCTTTAAGCAGAGCACCTCTATCGACGGCATTAAATGCGTTTTGTATGTCCACTTTCAGCACAACCTCACCCCCATTTCGTTCAATATAAGTACGTAAGGCATGAACAGCTGCTTCGCAACCTCCCTTTGATCCAAAACCGAGTTGCGTGGGTTGCAAATACTCTGTGAGCTTTGGATTAATGTGTTGGCAACATAATTTAGAGACCAGACGCCGAAAGGTTGTACCGACGGCTATTGGCCTAATACCACCATCCTTTTTTTTCAAAGCATACAGATTAGCACCATAGAGTATGGATGAAATTTCCCAGTTTACCTTGCCAGCTAACATTAAATTTACTAGGGATGTAATGTTACTTAATAGGGTCTCCCCTGCCTGACCTGTTGTGCCGCAGAGTAGATCTTTCAAATGCTGCGGGCTAAGGCCATCTACGCCACCAGCTGTGCCATTTTTAAAATACATTATTGCCGCTAAAACATCTTTGCCCAATACCTGGATCTGAGGATCACCAGGTTGTGGAGCTTGTGGAAGAGAGGTCGCTGCTGAGGCTGGAGGATGCTTGCTTTGTAGTATTGCAAGAGTTTCAGGTGAATCCGGGGCAATATCATCGCTAGAAAACAGAAGTTGTGCGGCTCCCCTTATATCACCGTCGCTAATTTTATTTTCAACTTTTTTGTATCTAGAGTTTACATGAAATTTTTTCAACGTTTCTGTGAATAAGGGTGGGTTTATACAGTTGTTTTTAATGCCTTGTGTAAGGGAGCTTTGTTTCCTGACTCTATCGTTAACATGTAGAGTTTCATAAGAAAACCTGAGGAGTGACTCCCAGGCACACTCTGAATTTTCTTTCACTACATTAGAAATAATATCTGAGAGTTTTCTAGCGACACTTATTCGTGCCCCACGAGGAATTCTCTTAACAATGGGATGAAAGTTTTTAAATTTTGTCAATATTTGATGGAATGGTTCATCTCCTCTTTGTGTGCCTGCATCGGGTTCTTGATCAGTGACTTATTTGTGGAGAGAGTTGGGATGGTTTATGAGACTTTGTAATATGGATATTAAGCCCTCTTTTACCTTTAAATGTACGATCTGGGGGACACTCTGGACATATAAGAAAATCAGGCGATGGGTCATTATTGTAGACCCCCGGACCCGGTCCCGTGGAAGGGCCAGCGGTCTGCGATATTTAGGCTCATTAAAAATATAATTACATACTAATTTTAACAATTTCCATCTAAACAAAGTAAAATACTAAGAAAAAATTAATAATAATTAGATACACCTAAAATAACAATTAAAAAATTAAGAATAGTAGTAAAAATAGGAATTTAGCTTTAAAATGGTAAAATTTAAATCCTAATTATATAGAAACAAGTATATGCCTACTTAGAAGGTAACAAAAAAAAAATCTGTAATGAATAATGAATCTATAAATTATTCTAAGCACGTAAAAATTTCAAGGTTAGTGTCCTTATATAGATGAATTTGGCCTGGTATGGAGGAAGAGGGTCTGAAGTCATTACGAATTCCCGTACAGATCACACATTGAGAAGCTATGCTGCATTTACTTTATCCAAGTACGAGATAGGAAGTCGTATGTGGAATTTGAACTTTCTGGTAGGTTGTTTCTTCAGGTTTAGGGTATATTTTGCAATAGCAATGCAGAGTGGCCCGAGCTGAAAATATGTATACACTGGCAATCGAATAGTTTCTGTCGGTTAATTTTGTCGAAACTGGTGATTATATAGCGTTTTATACCAAAATAAATAATTAAATTTACAAAATGTGAAAAAAATTATGTCTTGTTGACATTGACATTCATAGACTCATCATTAATTTAACTTCATTTTACTTCACCTTCCACTACGCTTACTTTCTGCTCCGTATCAGGTTATGTGCGCCAGCGAAAGTGTAAATATTAAGAAGTTTCTATGAGAAATATTTGGAACTATCAGATGACAAGGAATTCGGAGGAATTCAGTAGATAGACGCGAGTAACGAGGAAGCAGTAGAACCTATCGTATCTACAATGGCTTCAGGCGACAGCGCGCATCAGTCTAGTTCGGGAGGTATGCCGTCAATAGAGAAACTTGAAGGTGCCTCAAACTATTCCACCTGGAAATTTGATATGGAATGTGTATTAATCCATGATGATCTATGGACTTACACCGCGAGCGAACCAGATGAGAAAGATACAAATGCCGTCAAGAGAGATCAGAAGGCGCGAGCGAAAATAAGCCTTATGATAAGCAATTCCTGCAAGGTACACGTGAGAAGTGCTAAAACAGCAAAACAGGCTTGGGAGGCCCCGAGGACAGCCTATGAGGACAAAGGTTTAAACAATAGATGTAGATTGTTGTCTCGCCTTGTGAGTATAAAGCTAGAGAAGTTTAATACTGTGGCTGATTACGTGACAGAGGTCATGAAGATCTCCCAACAACTTAGCGACCTTGGTAAGGAAATTGATGATGAGTTACTGGCAACTTTGATGCTGCAGGGCTTAACGGAGGAATATATGCCCATGAAATTAGCATTAGAAAATACAAACATTACACTTACCACCGACTATGTGAAGACTAAGCTGCTACAATTAACTGACTACAAAGCGACGTCAGGACCAAGAGGAGCAGCACTCCTTACTACAAAGAGAAAGCCATGGAAGAAGTCTCAGAGAAAGAGCGGACCACCACTATCACAAAGTTTGAAATGTTTCATATGTGACGAGCCGCATAAAGCCCGTGATTGCCCAAACAACCCAAGCAAGAAGCCAGCGGCGCATACGGCGCAGCGGTGCACACACACCGCCTTGGTGACCTTCTCTGCTAACAAATACGAGTGGATTGTTGACTCGGGAGCGACGCTACATATGACTAATAATAGAGATTGGATGAGAAACTTTGTAAAGCATAAAAATAGAGATGTTTTATGCGCAGATGGCGGTAAAGTATATGGTGTAGGTACAGGAGATGTGGTGAGTAAAGATGGGAAGGATGTTTGCGTGGACGGTGCTATGTATGTGCCTGGCCTATCAGAAAACTTGCTGAGTGTAAGTACATTGGTCAGGAGAGGTAGAGTAGTAGTATTTTCAAAGGCCGGATGCGAGATTTATGATGAGAATGATTGCGATGTGAAAGGCACAGTGATTGTTACGTGTAAAGAAGAGAGAGGTGTTTATAAACTAAAACATTATCCACAGTGTACAGAGGCAGCACTGTCAACCGACTTACACAAAGAGAATGATGATTCACTGGAGCTGTGGCATCGGAGGATGGGCCACGTGGGAGTACGCAATCTTAAATTACTACGAGATAAAATGGCGGATGGGGTGATTTTTCCTGATTCTAATCCTAACTTAGAATGTGTGCCTTGTCTGATGGGCAAACAAACGAGACAGCCTTTCCCAAAGAATAAGGCTACTAGAGCCAAGGAGGTACTAGAGTTAGTACACTCAGATATTTGTGGGCCTATGAGTGTTAATTCTGTTCGAGGTTACAGATACTTCATGACACTTATCGACGACAAGACCAGGAAAACTTTTGTGTACCTACTCAAGAGAAAGAGTGAAGCCGTAGAGAAGATGAAAGAGTTCAAGATTCTCGTAGAAAAGCAAACCGACAAGAAACTGAAGGTTATTCGTACAGATAACGGGAAGGAGTACGTTAATAGAGAGATGGAACAGTTTACCAGGGAAAATGGTATCATCCATCAACTAACAGTCGACTACACGCCACAGCAGAATGGTGTCGCCGAGCGAGCGAACCGAACGCTTACAGAGAAAGCCAGGAGTATGTTGCAAGATGCAGGATTGGATGAAATTCTGTGGGCAGAGGCCATAAGACATGCGGTATATCTGAAAAACCGATCCCCAACGATAGCTGTCAAGAACATGACACCTGAGGAAGCTTGGACCGGACGAAAAACAGACCTGAGCAACATAAAGGTGTTTGGCTGTAAGGCGTACATGCACGTACCCGATCAAAAGCGTAAGAAGTGGGATCCAAAGAGTAAAGAACTTATTCATGTTGGATACAGTGAGAATTCGAAGGCGTATCGACTGATTGAACCCGTTACTTACAATATACACAAAGCACGTGACGTCATACTATTTGAGAATAGTCCCGCTGGCCACCGCAAGGAAGAAGAGCATAAATCGCAACCTACAAGAGTTGTAGTACGACTAGAGGACGTCGAAAATGATGAGGGCTCAGAAACTGCAAGTTCTACGGTGGAAGCAGACCAGTCACGTCAAGGAGGAGATGCCTCCATACAGTCAGAGGACATCAGGGTGGAGGATATCCCTGAAGAAATTTCCGATGCAACCGTTTCGGAGGAGAATACAGTTAGAGTAACTGAGGAAACGGCTGATCGGAGGTATCCACAGAGAGAACGAACGCCGAGGAACATTCCAGGAGCAATCCTTTATCAAGCTGTCAACGAGCCTGATAATAATCTGGATGGTTCCATCACAATGAAAGAGGCACTAACTGGTGCAGATAAAGTGCATTGGCAGAAGGCCAATAAGGAGGAGCTGGATGCCCTCAAGAAGAATAAAACTTGGGAGCTAGTCAAAAGGGAAGCTGGACAAAATGTGATCGATTCTAAATGGATTTTTAAAATCAAGTCTGAAGCTGGCAATAAACAGAGGTACAAGGCAAGGCTTGTTGTTCGAGGATTCAAGCAGAGAGAAGGAGTCGACTATTTTGAAACTTATTCCCCGGTAATAAGGCACAGCTCACTGCGGTTACTACTTGCCCTAGCCGCAGAAAATAAACTGCACATTGACCAAATGGATGTGAAAACCGCATTCCTGAATGGATACATAAGTGAGACCGTATTCATGAAGCAACCAGAAGGGTTCGAAGAGAAGGGAAAAGAAGATTATGTTTGTCTTCTGAAGAGATCCCTATACGGATTGAAACAAGCCCCACGGGCTTGGAACGAGAGATTGGATTCAGCATTGAAACAGATGAAATTCCAACAACTTGGAAACGAGCCATGTGTCTACGTGAGAAAAAGTCAGCACAGGTTTATCATCCTAGCCGTTTATGTTGATGACATTCTGATATTCTGGAACAACAAGAGTGAAATGTTGCAGATTAAAAAGGAGTTAATGGAAACTTTCGAGATGAGAGATCTTGGAAAAGCGGAGTTGTTCTTAGGAATGCGTCTTCAGCAATCAGAGGATTGGATATCACTGGACCAAGAGAATTATTTAGAGAAAATGTTGACCAAGTTCAACATGGAATGCTGCAAACCTGTGGCTACCCCACTGGTTCCAGGTCAGAGATTGACTAAGCCGAAAGATGTTAACTATGAGTCACCTAAGAACATTCCTTACCGTGAGTTGATCGGATCCATGATGTACCTCGCCGTGTGTACGAGACCCGACATCGCCTATGCTACCAGCTACTTGAGTCAATTCAATAGTTGTTATGGAGAAGAGCATTGGCAAGCAGCTAAGAGAGTGCTGCGGTATCTTAAAGGTACACAGAATCTCGGATTAAAATTCAAGCGATGTACAAGAGACATGGAAGCATTCGTTGATGCTGATCACGGAGGTGATCTAACCGATAGAAAGTCCTACTCAGGATTTGTGTTCAAGTTTGGTTCTGCGCCTGTAAGCTGGGAGAGCAAGAAACAAATTATTGTAGCATTGTCCAGCGCCGAAGCTGAATACGTAAGCCTGTCCAACGCTGCACGAGAAGCGACTTTCTTGAAGAGATTGTTTGAGGAGCTTACTGGTCTTGAGAAAACCATTGTACTGAGCTGTGACAGTCAGTCAGCTATGGCGATAGCTAAAAACTGTTCACACCACAAACAAACGAAGCACATTGATTTGAAGGTGCACTTCGTTAGAGAAGCCCTACAGAACAACGTCATAGCGTTGAAGTACCTATCTACTGAGTTACAGATAGCAGATGTGATGACGAAACCTTTGGTGAAAGGAAAGCATGAGTTCTGTGTTAAGGGTATGGGAATGAGTCCTGTTGAGAGTGTTAAGAGTATGGAGAGTCTATGCTAGTGACACGATGAGTTCAGCTGTGAGTTAACTGAGTTAGACTGGACGTTAACACCGGATGTTAAGGAGGAGTGAAAGAGATCGTATACATAGATCGTATAACATCAAGTGTAAACTGGCTGCTACGCATCTTTTTTATAATGTGTCACTTGTAAAGACTTCTGTCTATCAAAATATTTTTCTCGTGATCAGTCTACATTATATTTTTATCAAACTAAAAATACAATAGTTCCATTAATTTAACTTCATTTTACTTCACCTTCCACTACGCTTACTTTCTGCTCCGTATCAAATACAAAAGATATACCCACATGAAAATATTCAGGAACTGAATAAATAATAATAACGTAATAGTCATGTCATTTAGGCATTACAGGAAATAGGCCATTGCCTACAAGGAAAAAAAAGTAATGTCAAAACCGCCGCCTATTTTTTTTATTTTCAGTAATCCCATCTTCAGGTTTTATCCCTAAATATTTTTTTTATTCTTTCTTTACGTCAAGGAACTCTCTAAACGGTATGACTATTACGTCACATTCCCATTTCCCCAAATTGATTTTCAAAAAATAATTTCGGTATAAAAAATACCACCTGAAAGTTAAAGAACAGTATCTATCTTCATGATTTAGTCAATATTTTCAGAAAAAATATACAAAAGGGCTTGTTACAATTTATGGTTGGTTCGAATTGTGCCCGAAGCGGCTCACCACCCATCACGTTGGGACGTAATAATCATCGGTGAAATGCGGGTGTACCGGGTGTGGACTGTGACTTGCATTTCTCAATTCACACTCGGGAACACCTCTGACACCCCGTCGGGGATTCATTTCGTGACGATATGTTATGTTATGTATTCTAAATTCAAATTCGTAGCGGGGGCGATGAGTCCTGCACTGACTCTCCGTGATCGTGAGTATTGTGCACTTCCCCCCTGTCAGACAGGGTATGACTCGTGAGTTCGTCTGCCTGCCTGTCACAGCCTATTTTCTCCGAGAAGGATAAAGCTATCTACTTGAAATTTTGAATAGTTATGAAGCCTATTTTTCCACACCCATATACTAGCAGATAAACTGCTACAGTGCGGCAAGCTTCTTTTGGCGCGTGGACTGGTCGTGGCCAAAATTGGAACTGACGCCGCTTCATAATAAAACGTAACCCTCGTTTCACAGCTGCGCCTCCCTCCTCCTCCTCCTCCATGCGCCAAAAGAGCCTTGTCAACTGACTGCTAGTCTCTGTCATCACTTTATTATGGGATTAAAGAAGGGTAAAGTACGACAAGGTCAAAAAAAGGAACTAACGCCACTATTTTAATAAAACAAAACTCTTGTTTCACTCCGCTTTCAATGTCATCCACGCGACAAAAGAACCTTGTCGCACTGTAAATAGGTTGGTTCTTTGTTGATGAGCGCGCTTCACCACCACAGATGTCATCGATACTTACCACCAGGCGCAGTTAGTGGTCAACCGCAAGCCTAGTAATACTAGCTCTACATTGTTGGCGAGGATAGGCGAGGCGAGTACGAGAATGTAGTTAGGTCCCTCGTGGTACCTCGCCGCGCCTCGATTGCGCTCCGGCTGAAGCCTGGAGTACTTTTCTGGGCGCGAATCATAGGACGCGAGATATGAAGCGAGGCGAGGCGAGGCACATCGACTGACTAGTGATTACATTCTCGCACTCACTCAATATGCCAACAGATTTCTTAAGGGGAAATTTTTCATAACGTAAATATGTGGCACTTACTGTAAACGAGAAAAAAACAATAGTAACAGAATTGTATCCACCATTACCCAGTATAAAACAATATATTTAAGGGCACATAGGGAAATATTGAATAAAAAAACTTGTGAAAAAATAATTGTTATTTAAGTTACACGTGCGGATAAAAACCTTTTACGCTCAAGTATCTTACAACATTTTTCAATGCATTTTGCGAGGAAATACAACAAAAATATTATTATTTTAATTATAAATAACAAATTAGTTGTTGAAATTGAAAGTAATGTTTGAACAATTGTTAAAATTGAATGTGCAGGTCTTGTCCGCTAATTTAATGGTTTGGCTTAGGTTACTGTTATTGTTACATACTTCCTGATGTTTTCTTGTAGACGAGAGTGATTCACTCGTTAAAGTATGGCCAGTTGAAGTAGAGGGTTGCGGTTCTGTCCAGTCAGTTTGAAATGAGGCAGAATGGCGCTGCAATTAATTCGGGATCATATTTTCATCTGAAGTAGACGGTCTGTGTTCAGTTTAATTCACTGATTGAGTTATTTTGCTACATATGTTTTTTTTATTCTCGAAAGAATCTTCAATGTAATTTTCAGCTACCGTATTCGACTTCCACCCTCCATGCCGTTTTAGAGTGGTTATATCTGCCCCCGAATCAGCAAGTAAGGTAGTGGATGTTCTTCTGAAACTGTGACTTGTGTATGATTCCGGTTCTGGTAATCGAAGATATGTAGCGATTTCTTTCGGCATTCCACCAAACTTATTTACGCCTATGCATTGAGCAATACATTTTCCATTTGGAAATTTTTGAAAGAATCTTTGGCTTTTTGATTTTGATGAATGCAAAGACTCGTATTTTTTAACTATTTTGTAAAATTGCCCATAAATTGTGAAAGATCTGGATATTTTGGTCTTTGTATTTGGAATTTTCACTAGTAACGTTTCGCCGTGATTTTCAATATCATCCACATTTATGTTCGCAAGTTCCTCTCGTCTACATGCTCCAGTTATTCCAAAAATTAAAGCAACCTGTAACAAATTAATTTAGAATTAACTTGTAACCTAATGAATAAGTAGTATGAATACTGACCGTCGTTGTTAGTAAAAAATATACCTACCTCTGTTGCTAAGTACTTGCTATCTGGCGCTTCATTTAGGAATTTTTCTATATCGCTTGCAGAAAGCACTTTTGACTTTTTAGATTTGAATCCATCATTTTGTCGTTTCAAGAAGGCAATTAGTTTGTGGTAATTTTGTATGTTTATGTCATTTTTACAGCTGATGGTGCTCTTCAACATTGAATATTTAGACCATAATGAAGATGGTTTATATCTTGATGCCAGTTCATTGAAGTATGCTAAAAGAACGTTCTCAGAAAACGAGGAACAGTTTTTGTCCATTTTCCACTGTAGAAATCTTTGGTATTCTTCTAAGTATTTATCTCTCGATTTTTGCGGCAAAGAATTTTCATTTGCAATTTGGGCTTCTTCGACGATATTTGTAGGAGTTAAATCTATAACTTCTTCATTAGAACTCATTTTACGAGATTACTGGAGGTATAACCACAAAATTAAAGTAATTTTATTTCACCAAAGCCTATATTTACAACAAAATGGCGTGCTTTCTTTGCAGAGCGCACGTTTCATACAGTTTTTTTTTCTTGAGGCAAAGGTACAGTATACATACAGCCAATAATGTGAAAAATATTTTTGTTTGCGAAAACAAAACACGTATTTTTAAATGAGATAATCAAGAATCTTATGTGTTATGGTGTGTAAGCTAGAGCGCGCATACTTATAAATAATTGTTTTTTTTTCGGACAGCAAAACCTCCTTGCATCTTTGTAATTTTTTTAATTTTATGACCTGCATCATGCACCATAGAGTCAAAAAATTAAAAAAATACTTTATTTTACGCGTGAAATAAAGGATTTCAGTACTGTTTCATTTCACACGTGAAATAAAGAGTCGGTTTCCGCATAATTCTGTTACACAAAAAAGAAAACTTTACGAGCAACTGCATTGAAGAGTATATTTTAATTTTGAAATACCCATAGGTGCATAAGGTCGCGTGGTCGCGGCATGGTGTCGCTGCGAGCATGTTCATAACCTCACTCGTGTAGCCTCGCCTCGCTTAACGTCTTACCTCGACGAGAATGTAGAGATAGCACTTATAAAACAGATATACCTACTACTAGTTTAATTTTTTAATTGTATCGCTCTACCATTTTCATGATGCAAGCCAAAAACATCTTTGATCTTCTACATATTGTTGTAGGGGTCTGATGACAACAAAAGGAAGTTTTAGTTTTATTTTCAAGTACGGAGGTTATCGATGCGGTCGTCCATCATAATCAATCACACATTCATGGCGATACGAGGGAACACTGCGGGCGGGACCAAATAAGAGCAAAACTAAGTAATCTGTTCGTCCGTTTACCTGTATACTGCGGGATGAAGATAGAAATATTTTAGATAACCTAGGCGATGACGGTATAGGCTATTAAATGTTATGCCAGGTATTTTCTAAATAACATACATAAGAACAATGAAACTTTGACTGTTGTGTTGTGATAAATAAAGCTGTGCAAAATTCACACCAGACATATTTAAAGGAATTCTGCAATCATTTGTTTAATCGCTGAAAAGGTTTATTGTTTTTGTGCGGCGGCGGCGTGTCAATTGGAATGATTGTGAATTGGAAAAGTATGGAAATGAACGAAACATTGATAAGTTGAATATCCAGTTGTTTTCGTTGCCAACTGCAATATCAGAACGAACTGATGCCATTTGTTGCAGAGACTTCAATGATAACGTCAGTTTGGAGGCTCTGACGTGTCTATCTCCAAACCAAGTCTCGACTTCAGCCTGACATCTTGAATAAACCAGCAACGAGAGCGACGCTCGGATAGATAGATAAACCATTTATTCATAGCTTTGTGTGGTTTTGTTAAAGCTATACAAAGAGATGCGAATAAATAACGCCCTGAGAGTTCCGAGACTGGTTTGCTTTGTGCGTGTTTTTATGCAGGTATACTTGCTTTATCCACGTCTACATTTAGGGTAATGCGTGAAATAAATATGACTAAAGTAGCTCGCAGAGAAATTCTATACCGGGTGTAAATATACTGCTACCATTAAATTAAACCACATATCCTACCGACCCTACTGAACCACTTTTCCCAAGAGTCATACCCGCGGACACCTTTAGTTTGGGAAATAATTGAGTTCCAAACAAAAAATGTGTGAAGTCTAACGCACCGACATACGGGCGAGTTTAGAGAGAGCGTCAGGCTTCAAACAGCTTCAGGTTTCACGGACGACGCTCTCTCTAAACTCGCCCGTAAGTCGGTGCGTTAGGGTTCACGCATTTTTTTGTTTGGAACTCAATTATTTCCCGAACCAAGGGTGTCCGCTGGTATGATTCTTGGGAAAAGTGGTTCAGTAGGGTCGGTAGAATATGTGGTTTCATTTAATGGTAGCAGTCTATTTACACCCGGTATTGTCAAGTACACAGAATAAAATACCGATTAATTTATTCTATGGTCGAGTATGTATACCTACTTACATTTAACATAATGTCGTCTACTACCCGTCCCTGCTGAACGGCTAAGTTGGTTGGTCTGCCAATTCATTAGTGAGTAAAAGATATAAGTTGTTAAATAATGTTAAAATTGTTTTTTATATCATACACACTGGTTACCGGATCCTAGTACTAAAATAAACTCTTTGGAATTTTTTAGTGCTATTATTTTGTAAAATGTTTACAAATAAATAAATTAATTCTCATCTTTAAGAAAACGGGTGAGTTCCATCCGCGCACCGTGCGTCTTAAAATTCATTTAAGTTGAGCGTATTAAGTTTAATCTTTTATTTACATACCTCTCTATAGTTACTACAGAATATTTTCAGATTTTTGGGTCTTGTGCTTTCAGAATATAGTTTTTATCAAATAACTCTGCAACATAAAGAAGCAACGAAAAAAAAAATGCGTTTTTTTTTTTTCAAGATTTTATTTTACCATTTTGTCGGCGTGATTAATATGTATTCTCATGCCAAATTACACTTTTCTAGTACTCATAGTCTCTGAGCTAAGCCGCGGACAGACGGACAGACGGACATGGCGAAACTATAAGGGTTCCTTGTTGGACTACGGAACCCTAAGAAACAGTATTCTTTGAACTCTAGATCTGAAAGACAGATCCACTCCACAATATGAGCGATAATGAGAATTAATAGGGGTAAACTAAGGTGCGGACAATAGTATGCCTATCCCAAATGTCAAGTTGATAACTTCAACGCTCGAAAAATAAGATTGTAACAGACAGACCGACAGACAGATTAAGTGTCGGACTGGCCATAGAGTCAGGGTGGTGTTTGCCACCTGGGCCCTACCTGCTCCGGCCCCAATTTGTCTTTGTCTCTATAAACGAAGCATATTTTAGGATATTAGAGTGAAAAACAACAATTGTAATAAATATTAATTGTAGATATAGGTAGCTGCTAGTAGTAGCTGTAGCAGAGCGGGAAAGGAGAGGAGGTCGAGGAGCTGTCATTTCGTTAGCGGGCCCTAAAATCAGATTACCACGCGGGCCCCTTAGGCCCAGTCCGATGCTGCACGAGTCATACCATAAGCGTTCGCTTTTCATTTTTTTTTAGAGTGGACCCCTAAAATGAAAAATGGCAAGGACATAATTCTTTAAAAAAAACATCCAATTCTCGTAAATTACATAAAATATGAAGTCAATACGTGACGAACAAACTCATTGCAACGTTGGAATTTGTCAAGTCAGATAATCGGTCCACTGGTCCACATTAAACCAGTTCCACGTATCACTACAATACTGCGGTCCTATTTCTATTTCTATTACAGCCATTCACTTTTATGTTCCCTTTATTTTAGACCCTGTATCTGAACACTTTTATCCAGAAAGCTAAAAAGAAATGGCCAAAAACAATCGTTTCGCAAACCACAACAAACACAAAACTCTTGTTTTTTTCAGATAGATCGTTTATTGTCTTCTTGAAGTGCAAATATAAATCTATAGTAGTAATAAAGTATAGTAAAAAGCGTGAATGTACGAGTACATAGAATTTTTTTTTTTTTTCATTTGAAATGGGTTATTACATTAGTATTGGACTGAAGCCGAAACTACCATTTTAAGAATTTTGCCTGCAATTCTGTCTCTATGTATTTTCAGTTTTAAATCGATACCACTCAACGGGTTGATATCGGTTTTCTTTATTATCATTGTAGTGGCCTTCGTCAACATATAAACTATAAGGGGTGTTGATAAAACAATGCCTGAGTCGAAAACGGAGAAGAGATTTAATAAACGTGAAAGGCTAGTAAAAATATACCCATATACTTCTAAGTACTTAAAATCACACATAAATATTTTTAAAACAGGCAGGAGAAAAAATATTATATTATATTCAAAGCAGAAAATTACTCAGTAAAACTTTTCCCTTCGGTGTCTGAGGACAAACATGAACTTCATCTCATGGGGGACACACTCCATCACACTTTGCTCATACATTATATTTTATAATTGCTAGGCAGCATTGGCTACAAATACAAGCATAGATGAACCCTTATATAGGTCGAAGGTATGTAAAATTCATAACGAAAAAAAAATACTTCGTTGCGAGATTCAATGTTCACTGCTTCTATTTTTAAAAGTACACATTTTGTTGTAACAGCACCTCCATTTAAGAATTTAAATTATTCGCACAATATTTTTTAAGAATATAAAAATCAGCTATTCTAACAAAAAACCCCAATTAAAAGCTCTAATTAAGCAGTATAAAAACAGTAAAGGCAAAAACGAGCAGTATAAAAACATAGCCGTACCGTCTTCTTATTATTTACACAGACTTCAATGCGAGTTCCGTGAAAAAAGCCGTCCGCCATTAAGCGGAGCTAACGGTTTTTTTACGATGGCACAAGCCACATCCCTTTGTGAACTTCCGCTGAGTTTCCGCCGGAGGAAGGCAGATCCCGCCAGCTTCATCGCCAGGAAACTGCCACAGCTAAGAGCTGAGCGGAATAGACATGAAGTAGGATTTGACAGACGCTTTCTCGTTCGGGAGTGATGCATAAAGTTATGAAGGAGTGGTGTGGTCTACAACAATAAAGTGTTCTCCTCGTGCCGTAGGCGGAAGTGACTCAATGTGATGCTTCACGGTAGCATTTTTAGCCTCATGTGAGATTTCTTTAAGCTCACGGATGGCTTTGTTTAGTGCTGTCTTGTCAGCAGGGTGCCTATATGTTTGCCATATCTTCCGGAGATGACGTTTTTCTTGAAGTTGTGGTATGTTATTATTAGGGAGCACTTAACTAAAAACTGCAGTAATCAATTAAAAATAAATTCACTTACAAAACATTTCGCAAACTAGAATAAAAATAATTGCCTGTAAATCTTAAACCTGTGCTTTACCAGGAAGAAAGTACATATTTTTATAACGTTTTGCCATTTTTCTGATAAAATTGAAATTCATAACAGTTTTTAGGGTTCCGTACCCAAAGGGTAACCAACGGGACCCTATTACTAAGACTCTACTGTCCGTATATCTGTCCGGCTGTCCGTCTGTCTGGCCGGGTGTCCGTCTGTCTGTCCGTCTGTCACCAGGCTTTATCCCAGGAACCGTGATAGTTAGACCATTGAAATTTTTACAGGTTATGTATTTCTGTTGCCGCTATAACAACAAATACAACAGACATGACGGAATAGAAGCAGTCTTTGTCTTGCAAAAGAGAGCAATTCGGTCTATTTATAACATGAAGTACGGAGATTCATTAAGAGAAAAGTTTAAAGAAATTAATATATTCACGGTCCCATGTGAATTTATTTATCAAGTTATTAGATATGTCAGAAAAAAAATTGATAATTTCCCGAGGCTTGGTGTGCACCACTCTGTTGAAACCAGAAACAAACATAAACTAGCTTTTCCAAAATTAAGACTTGCCAAAGTAGGTACCTCTTTTGTAGGACATGGTATAAGATTTTACAATAAGCTTCCAGAGGAGGTCCTTAGTTTGCCTGAAAATAAGTTTAAAGTATATATTAAGCAGGGACTACTTAAGAAAGCTTATTATAAAATCAATGATTATTTGGATGATAATGAAGCATGGTGTAATAAATAATAATAATCTTATTCAATATTGTAATTAATAATTAGCATATTTTAATACTGTACGATTCCTCTAAAGGCTTAAAATTAATTAATATGTAAACTTACTTTGTTAAAGGTAATAGACAATATGAGACGGGTTGACTAAGATATTTTTTTTTCTCGTGACTAAGTCCCGCAGTCTTATATTTTTTATGCCTTTACTTGAGTAGGTATGTATATGATTTTGTATCATATGTTTTATTTTGAAAAAAGGAATGTTCGCTAAGTTTCTTGCCCTTCTTCTTAGCAATACTAATCGAATGGTGCGGATGGTTAGGCATTATGTATATACAATATTTTTATTCCTATATTTCTATATTTTATGCAAGTGTATAACTTTATTACATTTTAGTAGCCCACCCATAATATTTTTTGTATGTATTTCCCGTTTTTATTATTTCTTCATTGTATTATGTATATATAATATTTTTATTCCTAGATACCCCTATTTTATTTATTTTTTATTTATTTATTTATTTAAAAACTTACGACTATCATTTATTAATGCAGGTGTATATTTTATTTCCCGTATTATTATATATTTTTTTATATTCTAAAGATATATTATATTGTGTAAATTAACTTTGACTTGTAGAAAGTATACTTAATATATCTATTTTGCAAAAATAAATATTTTGATTTGATTTGATTTGATTTGATTTGAATCCTTCGTGCGCGAGTCTGACTCGCACTTGGCCGGTTTTTTAAGGTGTTGGACCAGGCAATTATACTCGTATTTGCAAAATGTCAAATTAGTCAATTTCACCAACCAAGAGATCTCGTTCGTGGCACCAGTTCGTAATAAAGCCTTTTCACAAACACGCGGCAATGTTATCGGAACTTCATCAGACTTTGGTCAATCACTCCCCGACCGACTTTAGGTGAGATTTTAAAATTTTCTTTGATCCCTTGTCCTTTTCGCATTCGGTATTTTGTGCGCGATTCAAATCGCTGGCTTTTTTGTCTTACTTTGGGGTCTTGTCTTTGAAGACAGACGAGAACGGAATTCAAAATGCATAATCACCAACGGAGGTCAACCGTCCATTAAAACCAGAGAAGCATTTTAGTAAAGGTACAGTAATTTCGTCCAAAGCCAACATCAAATAAGATGTGCTAAATCACCGTGAATTCGGTTAGAGATAACCACATTTCGAGTCCAGCATTCGGGTCGTCTTCAAATTACAAATCTGTTTCAACCTCATTCCAGGCGTCTTTCAAGTTGGGAAATGTAAAGGAGATCAGTCACGTTGAAAATCTGTTGGATTTGCGTAGACATGGGGAAAGGGCAGAGGCTGCAAGTGACACTCGAAGCCAAAAGGTCGGAGCGACCACGGATGAGGGCAACCGCCGCCGTGAGTCGACATTGACAAATTGTTCTCAAGTCGAATGGAATGGGAGTCTAAGGTGAGACTTAAAAGTACTTCTTGCCAATTTATCTGGGACTTAACTTCTAGCGCTGAGGACGTCTTTCTTTTCTGATAAGCTATAGCGATTTTTCTTTCTAACTTGTGTTTTACTTTAAAATTTTTCGTTATGGATGTTCGTAAAAATAAAATGTTTTCTGGGAAAAAAATTACGTTTACTTTAAAAAAATACGATGATAAACGTTGTATGAATTTTTAAGACTTTGCATACATTATGTAGGTTATAATTTTCAGATTAAATATGTATTTTGTATTATTCCATCGTACTTGTGAAATAGTTTATCAACCATGCATTTTATCGAGCAATAAATTTATACATAAAATAAAATTGTAGACATGGTTTCGTCCGTACACGAAAAAAAATACAGAACCGTTAAAATGATTGAAAATATAATAAATATTTTAGTTTATTTCTATACGTTTTTACATAGTATTAAATGTCCGGTAACTTGGGATAATATGTTTGAAAAAAAAACAACTGTATTCACACATTTATTATACTATGTTTACAGCGTGTTGATTAGCTAATGAATTAACTACAAGATGGCGCTGAATACTGCGTGAGCAGGCATTCGACGAAGACGAAGCCGCGAGCAATTAAATGTTTCTTTCTGCAACAATGTTTACAACAACGTGATTCGTGATTTTATCGGTCCTATGACGTTTCTTTCCTCCACTTCATTTGGAGCATAAACTCTATCATAATGGTCTCTATCGCTTGTCATTAGAAGTCAGGACAAGCCCATCCACATTCCGATACCATATGGTGGCTCATCAGAATTTGCTTCTAATACTAGATAATAAAAGTAACCAAATGCAATGCCATAGAACCGATAACATCGCGTCCTTCGTATAGTATTATGTTGTGAATGCTATAATTTTCACGAAATAACTATGTACAAGCAGAACCAACGATTTATCAAAACTTTTACGGCAGTCAGTCGGTGGTTACCGCGGACGAAACCGCACTATTTTTATATACGGTTAATTTCACAATCGAAACATAATATTCATTCTGCAGTTCGATTTCACTCTATGAAATATAATATAACAATATCTTTTATAAGCACACCTACATATTTACTTGTAGCCTATAGGCAGTATTTCCACACGAAAACTGCAACACGAAACGATTGAATCGTTCCATCGTCAAGTTTTAGCACCGAAATTCAGCTATATGACTCAACAACGGCATAACGGCAACTCTATGACGTCAGTTGAAAACCATATTCAGCCCGTTTTATATACATAAGAAATATGTAGGCCGATTTTGCGAATTCGTCGTAAATAGAAATAGGTACAACTGAAATTCTGTATTTGAGTAGTTCTATAGAGCTTTCACAAATATACCTACAGTTTGTTTGTTAACTTTAGATTTTAATATCGTTACGAACCTAAGTAACTAGGAGTCACAAACAATATTGCCAACGATTGTGGTTAAGAAACTTTTTAGGCGAGCCAGCTCACCTCTGACATATTGTGTGCCGCACAATATAGCATGAACTACTTGTAAAATGTACGTACCATTTCCGATCCGTGCCTCGCACGTGCCATGGATTTGACACAGCTCAGCATGGCTAAATCGGGAAGACCAAAACGATATATCGCGTGCCTTTACGGCGGCTTTTGAGTTGCAATATCAACGCAGCTGAGCAAAACGGAACAGAGCGAGGCATTCTTTGAAGTCTGAAAAAATTCTTTGAAACGAACAGCAAGAAACTAGTTTGACCAGTAACTTACGTATGGTTGAATAACAAGTATCCAAGCAAGCTTCGTGTGTTTAGCAGTCCGTAAAAAGGTGACCCACCGTCTTTCCCGACTTCAATACGCCCCGAAAATTCCATCTTTGCGAATTATGCCCGTTTACCTCTGTACAGAATTGGATAACGAACCAGTGCAAATTCGCGGGCTGAATGCGACAGAAGTTTTATTTGATTGTTCCAGCCGAGCGTGAAAACGCTTCCCGTGTTAACGCTACCGACTTCATTATTCCAGATTTTTTGAATTTCGAACACATATTTACGCATATATTATTTACACGAAGAGAAATTTTTACCGTAATAAGCAGTCTTAACTTGGAGCCGAGTTTAGTAACTTATGGCGCATGGTACTTATTAGCAACCTCCTCGTAACCCGTTATTTAACGGTTCTTTTTACAAAGTTTTTCAGAAACTTTTATGGTATATAAGAGCGGTATGGCATATTATTAACGACATTTTTATAGCTTCTCTCTGGCAGAAGTTTCAACCATGGAGAACGACGAGAGATTGGAAGCTCAAGAAGAAATTAAGAAAACTTTGTTTTTGTGCAATTTCTGTTTAAGAAAAGTTGGTCTTTCTTTCATAGACGACCCGCCGGCTACTTTATGGGGGAAATTTAAAAATATGTTGTATTTGGGAGTGTCAGCCATTGCGCTGCTATTACTGGTGGGTGGCGAGGTAGCGTACGTGGGATCAGTGCTGGCGAGCTCTGCTTCGGTGGCTGAATTTGTTGCTAGTCTACATATAGTAGGCTATGGCTCTATTAGTAAGTTGGAAAGCAATTATTTTCTTTGTATCCACTAATGTGATTTTTTTACTTTCCTTTATGCTATGGCTCTTGTGTTCTGGTAGATGTCGTAGCTATGATATAACTGTGTGAAAACTATTCAGTACGCCAACTGCATACATTAAGGGTCCGTATAAGGCTAGATGCCCAACTTCAAATGAGCATATCACATTGTGTAACTTGGTTAACCGGTATAATAAAAATAATATAGACAGTAGACTATATGGCTGATGGTCTGATCTTAGAAAAAATGCAAAATCTTTAAGTTTGCTTGATAGAAAAAAATTACGAAGTTACCTCTAAATTTAATGTTTTTCGAGTGTTAAAGGGGCTTCCTTAAATCATACAGCCTTAAAATTTAAATTAAAAATAAGTTAACAAATGACACCGTCAGCTGGTCTCTAAAATTTTCATCTAGAAGCAGAGTTATTAAATAAAAAAGCAGATTTTTGTGGGCGCGTGTTTCTTGGTGGTCGTAACAGCCACGGCTGAGAGCGCGCTATTTTGTACTAAAAGGAAACGTCGTAGAGTTCAGTTCCGATTGATGCAAAATGAGGTGCTCAATCTGACCTTATATGCAGCCTTATGGGTGCATACAACGTCAGATCGGACACCTTATTTTCCATCAATCGGAACTGAACTTTTTGACGTTTTATTTTTGTTTACAATTGTAATAGCGGGCTTTGAGCGGTGGCTTTTATGACAACTGATGAACCCGTGTTTGTAACGGAGTTTTTATGAAATAACTTGGCTTCAATTTAAAATATTCTAAATTACACTTATGGGGTCCTTTATGCACTTATTTTTAAGAAATTTAAAATTTTCAAAGGTAAGCCTTTTAAAATGTTAAAAACATGAAATTTCCGGTAAATTCGTATATTCTCATATCAAGTGGTATTAAACCTAATGCGTTTTTATAAGACATGATTATTACAACTATAGTCTACTATCTTTATTATTTTTACTAAACTAATTTACCAAATTACGCAGTGTAAAATGATAATTTGAAGTTGTGCAGTCGACATTATACGGACCCTTAATTTATTTTATCTAGCCAATCCACAAATTTCTTTTTTAAGAACAGAAATCTATTAGGTGCTTTTACAATTCACCGTCACACGGCACTTTTTTGTAAGAAGATTGAATACCTTTGATTCAGGTGTGGGTAAAATGGCGATCCTATGGTACAAGCGGCATGTTTTCGAGCAGCTGATCAGGGAACTGGTTGACATCTGGCCGGTCCGAACTGATGATGAAGAGGCTCTAGGCATCAAAAAACGAAGCTTAGCAGCTCTTCGTTTTTTTCATTTTTGTGAGTAGATATCTATACAAGATGACATTTATTTATCCAGCCAAATTCAAAAGGCTTTTATGAAAATTCGAAAATTATTTATTTTCTTTTCCCTACAAACGCGAACTTGGCCCCGAGTGAATACAATAGGAAAGTAAAATGTTCTTTTTCAAATTACGCGAAAAAATTCGTGACACTGATCACTTGCCAAGCATCCATTATAAAGGCTGTATAAATAAATTTCATCTTGTATATTATTTTTTGTGATGCAGACGAGTTAATTTAAAATTATATGAAGTACTAGATAAATAAATAAATCTCAGCTCGCAACATTATATAAAGACCTTTTATGCGAGGCTGCCGGTGCAGCTTATGAGACACTTCTAAGCGGCATCATGATATTAATAATAATAAACATGAAAAGTTCACGAAGAAATGACCAGTACACTTTAAGGCGCCAAAATATGTCACTTCATCAAACAAGACAGTGGCATCCGGCCCGATGAGAACTGCACGCCGCACGGCAACATAAATGGTTGTTTAGGTTTTTCAACATATGCACGTATGCTTTGTTTCAAAGGGAGGATGTGATACGTTAACGCCATGCGGATATATTTAAAAACCGGTCAAGTGCGAGTAGGACTCGCACCCTGAGGATTCCGTATCATTCCAATCAGTTAATAGACAATAAAACTTATAAAATGTACGAAAATGTATACAACAAAACTGCAAAACTAAGTTTGTCGACTGTGACTCGTTAACTTGTATAAACCTACTTAGCTGTGATAGTTTTAATTTTAGCTGCATTATGTATACTCCGTCTTGAATTTTTTCACATATCCAAAAGCAACCGTTTAGTTAACAGGGGGGAAAGTTGACTATAACAAAAATTTGCACTTTATAGCTTAATACTTCGCAAACGGATCCCAGAATCGAAAAATGGTTTTCACATACCCCCAACATTTTTAAAAGACCTATGCAACGAAATCCTACAATATAGGGCAGACGCAAAAAAAATCCCCACTTTACGTGTAGGGGAGGAACAATATATTTTTTTACATTTTGTTTTACCTGTTGCCTTGATTAATATATACCCATGCCAAATTACAGCTTTCTAGTACTAAGAGTCTCTGAGCTAAGCCTTGGACAGACAGACAGACAGACAGACGGACAGACTTTGTGATACTATAAGGGTTGCTTGTTGACTACGAAACTCTAAAAATGAACTCTACCTATACAGTGAGGTTGTCCTGAAGGTGGACCCAAAATGCTGTTAACTATATTGACAGAGGCGCTCTGCTGACTGAATGAAGAAAAACACGCATAAAACTTTTAGTAATCTCTGGTAAAGCTACAGTATCCCATCTAAATTTCTTTATCAGAACCATCTTCTTTATTTGGCAATAAGTGTCATCACGACGACCCATTTGGGCCTGCCATTTTAAGCCTCACCACCCGCAAAATTATCAGTAACCTAAATTCTAAATTTAACATCTGGACTTAGACGCCGGCGGCACCCTTAAAGGCATAGTAGATACAGTACCTAATTTGTTAATATTACTTATTATTTGTGATAACTACTGTGGTTTTATGAAATAAAGCTCTTTTCTTTCTTTCTTTCTTTCTTAATATATAAATTCAATTTAATCGAATTAAATTCATGTGAAATTTATTTCAGCAACACAGTACCTGACAGAAACACAATAATTTATAAAAAAAAACCTCACTTAACCAAAATTAACGGTGATATCGCCTCTAAGGCAAGGGAATTCCTGTTTTATCGAAAAAGGGTTGCTTTTGAATCAATTTCAAAATAATATTTAATGTTTCTTCATGAAAAAATATGTCAAGTGGAGGGATTTAGTATTGTGTAGTATTTAAGGTTCCGTAACCGAAGGGTGCCAAACGGGACCCTAATAGGTCTGTCGTCTGTCACGGGGTCCACAGCTTCCACCGTAATAGGTAGACAGTTGAAATTTTCCCAAAATGCGTGTTACTATGGCCTCTATCATGCACAACCAATAACGAAAAATAATAAAAAATTAAACCACCCATACAATAAACCTCTTGTTAACCATAGGGACATCTGAGATGACTTTGTGTGACAGCTTGAACCGAGGTTCATTGCTAAGATGATAGATGCCGCTAAAAGTAACTTGTCAACCATTTTGTACGGAGGGTCATTGTTAGGTTGATAGATTGCGTTAAGATATAAAAGATGATGATTTTTTCAAGTATCATAATATTTTTAGGTTTCCGTACCCGTAACATGTGGTGGTACGGAACCCTTTGTTCGCGAGTCCGACTCGCACTCGGGCAAATTATTAATAGAAACAATATTTAAAATTATATATAAAAATTCGAAAACTAATAAAAACACCTCGAAATTGCAAGTTTTTTAAGCGGCCCGGTTCCAATGAGCTGGATAGATAAGTGTCAAATGAAAGCGTTGGAGCAGAACAGATTTCTCTGACTACTTTAGTCTTAAAATCATCCGATTTTGTTTGATTGCGCAAATTTAAATCTACCTACGTTCTACGAGTCCTGGTGATAAATACATATTATGGAAATATATTGTTAGATATGTGTAGTTTGTACAACATAATAACCACCATTTTTATTTCCTTAACTTCATAAGATTAAAAATATGGAAAAGTATTAAGGAAAAGAGATGTTATTAAGTATATGTAGCTCTAAAGTTAGGGTTGTTTCCAACTTGAAGTTCGCAACTTTGAACGTCATGTTTGTTACTTGAATTTTAACTCTGCTTTATTATAGTTGCATAAAGAGCAATCTTTTTATCTAGCTGCGTATTGTGACAAAATTTATTTATAATATTGGATACATTTTCTTTGTAAAATACGTAAAATTAGGTTTATATATTTGATTCGAAGGAAAATTTTTAAATTCGGAAGAAACTCCTGCCCTCATAACGAAGGACACATCTGACATATTTACAAAATTTAATTATTACCGATTTCAAAATTCAATTATTACCATACAAGGTCTCTGGAAAAAGGTTTAGCTGCCTCATTTTTCATTCTGTTTTTTAACTGCATAGTTTACAACATACACTTGGTAAAAAGGCATAAATTTAATTTATTTATTTGAAGATGACATGGCATACCTATTCATTAGCCTCGCGTTGTATTTAAACGCACAATTACACAGTTGATATTTTTTATACATAAAAAATTAGAACGTTACATACATAAAATAAAATCTCAAGCCCCGTGTCTGAGATTTATCTTTCTCAGAGAAATTTAGCAACAAGCAATTGAATTTCTATCTTGTACTGTACTTTTATATTATTTATATCATGATCATAAAATTGTAAGAGATGATTTATCGCTAATACTTTACAGTGAATTTTTATGAGCGAACTTATTTTCTCATTTTTTACGCATGCATGCATAATCCCCTGCAGATGATCTTCTCTTATCTTTAACAGCAGGCGAAATTGCTTTCCGAGTCACGCATACCAGACACACTATTATGCTCCTACGGGATTTGAGCCCACAGATACTGATAAATAATCTGCACTATCTTTTTGTGTAACTTTATGTTTATAAATACTCATTCTCACTGACTTTGTGTTTATAAATACTCATTCTCACTGACTTTGTGTTTATAAATACTCATTCTCACTAACTTTATGTTTATAAATACTCGTTCTCACTTTCTTAGGGTACACGATCTTCAATCAAGGAGGTGTGGTGCTTTACAATCTGACGCCGATATTTTTGCATCTGTATCGTAAGGTGTGTATTAGTTCTTTTCTGTAATTATTATAGTAATTATTTGTATAGTAGGTTGCTTCAAATGAAAATGAGAATTTTTCATATACTTATTACGGACAAAAATCAAAACGCGACTGCTGCTTGAAACATAGCTTAAAATACCACCCAGTACTAGCCTGGTTTTACACGGCTTCTCGTCTACGGCCTCTCAAAAAGCGTATCGAGTTGAAGGCCCGACAACCTATGGCCTATTATAAATTAGGCATCTCGTGATCTCTGCAACAGAACCTTTCAGGTGAAAATTGGGTGCACTAACCACTTGAGAGCACACGGGCGACGTAAGAGAGAGCTGTGTTCGATATAATAACCGAAATTGGTTGTAGTACATTTATCATCATTTTGTCTACCCAGCTAAAGTTATATGTAGCCGCAATTCAACTCCTAGCCGTAACATACATTTTATAATAAATTTAAGGCGCAAGGCATGCCACCGTTTCAGTACAAAATTTGATAACCCGTTTTTATGTTGTTTTCGATAAAGACTAAAGTTTAAGACCTGTATAGTTTAATACAGGCATTTATAAACTCACTATCTTGCAGAAATGTAAAATTTTGGTATAGGTAAAATTTATGGCAAGAAAACAACTTTGTATGTAAATCTTTCCAGCTTTTAAAACAAAATTCATAAATGAGAAAAGAATTATCAAATTTGGTTCTAAACTGGTGGCGTGCCTATGCATTAGGGTGGGTCAAAATGCCACTTTTTTCGAATTTCATATTGTAATAGTGGAATTATTTTGAAGAGGTCTATAAAAAACCCATATAAAATAAAATAAAAAATATTGGACTACATCTTCTGGCTGCGCTTTAAATTCAAAGTTTAACAAAATGCAAGTGTAAGGTTTTAGTTATAATATCCACGATCTAGATGCTAAGATACCTTGTTGTACAGTTATTATTCTGTTTGAAGAGTGCTTAGAGTCATTATGAATATTTTGTTAGTAGTGATATTAGTTTGGTGGGTAGTCATGAATGAAGTCACTTTGGACAGATATAAATACAATGTGTTCCAAGGTCGTAAGAAATTAAAATCTCTTAAAAGTTCCTTAAATTGCAAAATTTTGTGAATTAACACAGATTTTATTAAATTTTAGTCATATTAAGCGACATATATTTTTAAAAATATTTTTTTTTGATATACTTGATATACAAAAAGTAAAATATTAAAAAAAATTCTTCTTTGCATTTTGTTAAACTTTGAATTTAAAGCGCAACCAGAAGTTGTAGTCTAATATTTTTTTTATTTTTTTTTATTTGGACTCTTCAAAGTAATTCCACTATTAGAATATGAAATTCTAAAAAAGTAGAATTTTGACCCGTCCTACTAAGCACCTTAACCCTACCCATATAAAGCATGACCTACTAATATAAGTATGTAGATAAATGAAGTAATAGTATTTACTTAGTCATGATTGATTATCGATTTAAACTAATTTAAAGGTACGAGGGCAAGTCTCGGACTTGGGCTACGTGTGGCATGTTGCCTACCCGTTCGACAAGCACCAACCCTACTACCATGAAGCCGCTTTCGTATTTGAAATGTTCTCAGGTAAACTGATTTTTATTTTTGCGTTTCGGACAAGATAGATAATACGTATAGCAGTTGCAACCCGAGGTGTTGCCGGATATAAGTTGTCACTGAAACGCTCAAAACTCCTAGTGCTACTTTTCACTTTTTACTCCCAACATGATAAAAGGTGTGAACCTTGCTGAAGCAAGTGTTGTTTAAACAAAATACTATGCACATGAAAATTTGAAATACCCGTTGGTGCATGCTGGACTGATAAGATTCAAACCCGGATGAGTTATTATTGTACATAGTGCATTATACTTTAATGACCCGGGTCCCAAGATTGAGAGTTCGGCGTCCTACTGACCGGCCTACCGCTGTAACTGTTGTATTTTGAGAATCACTTAGCGGGTTGTGATGTGGTATTGTTATCTAGATTCTATAGCTCCAGAGAGGGCACTTAAGTTGCTTCAGTGAGCTAAATTTGTAGCTCGATGTGTGTCGGTACAAATATCGACGGAAACGACATTGAAAAACCGTTCACATCAGCGTGCATCGCAGAGTGGCTGTTATGACCATTGCTGCGTCACCAGATAGCGCAAAATAGAAAATTATACTTTTCATACATGACAAATTAGATATTTGAAAGTTTAAGCATTTCAAATTTTTTTTAAACTACTTTATAGCATTTGAAATGTATTTTATTTACTTATTGTAGGTTAAACTTTTTAAGGTTTTAAAATATCACAAATACGGGACATAAGTCAGTAAATGTCAGATATTTTTTTCGATACTCTGTAATAATCATACAGAGAGTTTAAAGCCATTCAAAAACCTCTAAACGGAGTTTAGCCTGAGTATCCCCCTCAAAAAGATTTTGTTTTATAACGATGTGACTTTTTGTAAAACAAATAGAGATTCTATTCAAAGCGAGCTGAAAACCTAGTTGAAGGCAAGTATTATATAATTGAATTGCTTTGTTGACTTTTCGATCGTTTAACAGCATTGGAATATATATAACTAGAGGACGCCCGTAACTTTGTCCACATGGATTTGGGATATAAACAGCCCTATGTACCTGTTGGGACCGCAATGCCAGTACAAAAGTTTACCCCCTGTTTCACCCCCTTATGGGGTGAATTTCTAAAAATCCTTTTTTAGTGCACCTCGTTGCAAATTTCATGTTTTTGTCCTACGTGGCTGTGCTGTTTAGGCTGTGCATTGTATGTCAGTCAGTCAACCAATCATGGAACTGTTTATACATACCTATATACAGCTATATATAGGTAGATTTCAAGCACATAGCTTGAAAGATAATAGTTGTGTATTTTATTTCATCTGATAAAACGATAAATGAAATTCACAAAGTCTAATCTACGAGTAGAGTGTTAGGTAAATATCAGTACCCTCATATCTGAGGCTGATATTCAACTGAAGCAAGTTAAGGTTTATGTTACTGTTTTGGGTCCAGTTGTTTACAGTTGTTGGTACCCCTAATGTCTGAAGTAGAAGGGCCTTGTTGAAGATATAAACAATTTCCACCCTTCTGCTCATGTTTATGCTCGCGTAGATACTGGTAAAAGCTTGAAATTATATTTTACTGTTTTCTCTTTAGATGGAAGTAGATCAGATACCATTTATTTTTTTAATACCGTTTATTTGATCTACTTCCTACTATCTATACGTATCTGAGTTGTAGCAATAAGATAATATGTTATGTTACGAAGAATCAAAACGATTCAGCACTTGCTTCCCAACTACTTTTTAAATGTTCTTTTTTTAATTGCTACCAGTGAAAACTTTTCTTAAAGATTAAGTCGCTATTCATCAACGAAATAAGTTACGAATTGTAATATTTTTAAATAAAATAAAGATATTTATTTCAATATAACCTGCATTTCATCTTCTAATCTTCTTTCGCTTCGGAATCACTCTCTATATGCGTTACAAAACAAAGACAGGTAAGATTAATATTTCATGACAGTATGATAAATTTATTGCAATATGGTTAAGTATGAAAAGGAAAGATTTGTTTTGTGTTTACAGTTTTGTTTATTTTAAATATACCTTTATACTCGTAGATATTTTTCAGGTCCGTGTACATATTATAATTTAAAAAATACCCCTACTTGTATAAAACGCAAGTAAATTATATACAAGGTACAAAGTTATATCATTTAAAGTTACCGCCACTTGTATATACTAGCCACCGAATTGATTTCATATGTGTGTTTATTCCTTACTGTAAGTGACATAACAAAAAATTGCAAGTTTAATAGGATACACCTACCAAAAAATATATTTTAAAAGGTTTCAGGGGGTTGGCATAGCCATAGAATAGTACAGATACAGATATAACCAAATGAATAATCAAATTAATCAAATCTCAGTTGATTCACCCAAAGTGGCCATTTTAGATCCTCAGAAGGGATTTATTTAAAAAATCTGATTAAAATAATAACTTTAGTTTCGTGACTTCATCGTTACGAGTATAATTTAAAGCATAGTCACTTCTACTAAGCTATGCAACAGAGGAAACAGTGGTTTTTACGTGAATCGCGCATGCCTGTATGACAGACAAAACATTTAACATTAATTAAAATTATTGTTTTGATGTCTAAATGAGCCCCAAGGACACATTTTTTAACTTTTTTTTGTACGAACAAAACCTCAGCTATAATAATATATCATATACATTATTATAGTATATCCATCCATCCATCAGCCCGTGTTCGTCCACTGCTGGACATAGGCCTTTCCCAAATTTCGCCAGTCATGTCGGTCCCCCGACCTCCTCATCCAGCCGCCCCCCGCAACGTCTTTCAGGTCGTCGGTCCAGCGGGCACGAGGTCAGCCTACACTTCTCTTTGCTGTACGTGGTCTCCATTCTAGAGCCTTTCAGCCCCAACGGCCCTCATGTCGGCGGCAAATATGGCCTGCCCACTGCCACTTCAACTTACTGATTCTGTAGGCTATGTCGATTACTTTCGATCTCCAACGGATCTCCTCGTTTCGGATTCTATCCATCAGAGATACCCCAAGCAAAGCCCGCTCCATTGCTCGCTGAGCAACCTTAAATCGGTGGATCAGGCCCTTTGTAAGACACCACGTCTCGGCGCCATACGTCATCACAGGAAGGACGCATTGGTTGAACATCTTAGCGCTTAAGCACTGCGGTATTGACGACTTAAATATGTGACGCAACTTTCCGAATGCGGGCCAACCCAAGCATATTCTTCTGTCAGCCTCGGCGTCGAAGTTGTTTTTATCCAGCTGTATGACTTGACCCAGTATTTTTGAACAACTTCGATGCTGACATTGTCGACGGTTATTGGCCCTTGGATGACGTGACAGTTGGACATGACCTTAGTCTTATCCAAATTCATCCGCAGCATATAATATATATGATTTAATATATAATGTGATTTTATTATAAGTTTATAAGTATATAGGACATACACGTGTAATGTGACTTAGCAATGTGTTGCCACAGGACAATCATCAGTATGGTTCATGCTGAGCTCTGATCTCCTGTTCACGGCGATGACGAGCCACATCTCCATGCTGCTGCGCCTACTGCAGCTTAAGATCCGTCGCCTAGCAACGGAGTCCAGCGTGGTGGGGGTGCAGAAGAGACTGCTAGCAACCGATACTACTGTAGAGACGGGAGATACAAACAACGTCGACTGTCTTGAAGAAATCATCTCCTGCGTTAAGACACATCAGAGGCTTATCAAGTATTTTGATATTTTTAAACAGCTTTATACATACCTATTCTAATACAAACTTGATACCAAGTACTGACTCTCAGTCAGTCAATTATGTGCTTTTATTTATTGCTCATCAAGTGGAAAGGGCAATCTCTTTAGGTCTTCTCCTATACGTGTGCGATGAAACCTAATTATGAACGGAATTTAGAGTTTCTAAGTCAAATGAAAGTGCCCTATTAGGTATTCATAGTGAGCAATCTCATTGAAATTTAAAGGACAATAACATTTTTTCGCGTTAAGTTAGAAGTTTGATTTTTTAACAGCTTTAGGAGCCGTAGGGAGTGTTAGTTTTAACTTGATATTTCTCGGGGGGCCCAGGAAAAAGGGTATTTATAGACGAAAAGACAGACAGAGAGACAAATGGACAACAAAGTGATCCAATAACGTTTCCATTTTTTTTTTGCTACGGATAAAAGCTGTATTGGAAAAATAAAATAAAAAAACAAGAAAAATACATAGTTTTAGAGATACCATGGTATCGTGACAATTTAAAGCCTAATAAAGTAATAAGTTATTTCTAAAACAATAAGTGTTGAATAGTTTTTAGGTTAATATACAGACACAACCACTACGATTTTATTCGAAGTATTTTTATATTATTTGAGAGCCCTATTCATACCTAGAATTTGCGATACCGTGCTTCGACCGCAGAGTAAACATTTACGTTTCGTTAATAAAAAGTCCTGTCTGCACATTGAATATTTTTAGAAATTTTAATTGAAAAGATTGTTGTTTTTGTACTGAGGCCAAAACTACGATTTTCAGAATTGTTGTCTTTCTGTATGTATGTATGATCCGTTTTAACTCGAGAACCACTTATCGGATTTAGATGCGGTTTTTATTTTTTATCATCTTAGTGACCCTGATCTACATATGCGGTTTTTATTTTTTATCATCTTAGTGACCCTGATCTACATATAGGCTATAGAGGTGTTCATAATATAATACCCAAGCGGAAAACGGGGCAGAGATTGAAAAGCGCGGGCAAGGCCGTGGGCAAAAGCTTGTCAATTAATAAAGTCTATGTTCTAGATAACGCACGGAAAATTCCCAAATTTAAATTATCTAACAGAGCCAACGAACGGACAATCTAACGTCGTAGCAATTTTTGAACCTTCTACGAGTGTACGATCTCGTAGCTCCGCTACGACGGCTACGCGCTACGGCCGGAGGCCAATCGCATTATCCCCACTGCAAAGTCCACTCATGAGAAATAACGTTTTAAACCTTTTTCTTTATTCTAGTTTCTTCGGGTTATGTTATGAAAGTAATTTAGTGTTGCGAGGTAGTTTTTCTTTATTCTTGTCAGGAAAATTCAAAATTCAAATTCAAATTCAAATTGTTTATTTGTAAAATATAGGTAGATACATAAAGTATACGTTTTACATGTCAAATCTAATCTGTATAAAAATAATAATTTGTGATGAAACAAATATGATACGGGAAATATATAAAAAAACTATATTTAAGTTGGGCTACAAAAGTTAAATGCATAAAATAAAGACTTATTGGAATACGAATATTATTATAACTACACAATGCAATTAATATATAAGTTGATAAATAAACTGAGTAGACCCTAAATAAATATAATGCCTAGCCAAATATATACTAACATAAGTAAGAAATTAAATTATTCTATATACATACCTACATAATTCAACGAATAAATAAGTTAATAGATAAATAAACTATAAATAGATATAATGCCTAAATCCGCCCATTCGATTAATCTTGCTAAGAAGAAGGGCAAGAAACTTAGCAAGATCATGGCTTTTTTTTATCAGTATTTTTTTTCTGAATGTGGCTTAATACTATTACAGTTTTTTTTAACTTATATAAAATAATACTAAACAATGTATTAAAAAAGGATAAAAATATAAAAGACAGAAGGAAACTGTGTCATGAGGAAAAAAATATATATATCTTAGTCTACCTGTCTAATGAGGTAGTAAGTTAAAATACTAAGCAAAACATCATCCACCTGTCTCATATAGTTATCACTTTTTTGATAGTCAGATTATCAACTAAGTAATAAATGCTAAGCTTAAGTTATACAATGTTCATGTCAATATGTAAAAAGAAATGTCAAAATAATAATAATAAACAATATAAAAATATTAGTCTACATAAAAACAGACGATTTGAAACACAAATCAGTTAGAAAATAAACGAACAGTAGTATCAATCAATATTCTCATGACACCAAGCGTCACTATCATCCAAATAGTCATTAATTTTATAATATGCTTTTCTAAAGAGTCCCTGCTTAATATATAATTTAAACTTATTTTCTGAAAAACTAAGGACCTCCTTTGGAAGTTTATTGTAAAATCTTATACCATGTCCTACAAAAGAGGTGCCTACTTTTGCAAGTCTAATTTTTGGAAAAGCCAGTTTATGTTTTTTCCTAGTGTCTATAGAGTGATGCTCACCAAGCTTAGGGAAATTATCGATATTTTTCTGATATATTTAATAACTTGGTAAATAAATTCACAAGGTACTGATAAAATATTAATTTCTTTGAATTTTTCTCTTAATGAATCCCGATGCTTCATATTGTAAATAGCACGAATTGCTCTCTTTTGCAAAACAAAGACTGCGTTTATATCCGCAGCTCTACCCGACTGCAACATACCATATGACATAATGCTGTGAAAATAACTAAAGTACACCAACCTAGCAGTATCCTCATTAGTAATTTGCCTCATCCGTCTAACAGCGTATGCGGCTGAACTTAGTCTACCACAAAGGCCTTCTATGTGGGGACCCCACTGAAGACGAGAGTCTATAGTAATGCCTAAAAACTTCGTTTTGTTGACTAACTCTAGCTTGGACCCCTGCAAAAGTAGATCAGCATCTACTTGAATTACATTTGGTAATGTGAATTTTATACATTTTGTCTTTTTCCCATTTAAAACTAAATTATTCGCAGTAAACCAATCAAGAATCATACATAGAGTTACATTCTCATCATCAAGGATATCTTTATGTCTATTAACTTTAAAAATAAGTGACGTGTCGTCAGCGAATAGCACTATCTCAAATAAGTCTTCAACCAAATAAGGAAGGTCATTTATGTATATTAAGAACAATAAAGGCCCCAATATGGAGCCCTGCGGGACACCCATTTTAACTAATGCTCCAGCTGACTTTACTCTTTAATATCTACCTTTTGAATTCGATCACTAAGGTATTACTTTAATAACGCCAAAGATTTGCCCCTAACCCCATAGTGAGCCAATTTGCATAAAAGGGTTTCATGATTAACGCAGTCAAAAGCTTTAGAGAGGTCACAAAAAACACTGAATGCATCCTGTTTTTCTTCCCAAGCATCAAATATGTGCTTGACTAAAGCAACTCCTGCATCTATAGTTGACCTCCCTCTAGTAAATTCATATTGCTCACAATGAAGCAACTTATTAAAGTTAAAATGAGAGAATAATTGATTTAAATATTTTTTTTCGAAAACTTTTCTCAGAACTGGTAAAACTGACACTGGTCTATAATTAGACGGGTCTTCATGGTCACCTGATTTAAAAATGGGGATCAATTTACTCAACTTCATTTAATCAGGGAAGACACCATCATCTATACATTTATTAAAAATGAAAGCCAAATAAGGAGCTATGAAAAAATTATAAATATAAAACAAATATAATTTATGAATCTTATCGTGAGTTTGCCTGAATGAAAATACAAAAGATAGATTACTCATAAACCTGAAGACTTGGTATCAGTCTGCATCGATGTCACGTAGTAAGGTGTCATCTAAATAGTCATTCATTACATACACTTGGAGCCCAGACAATCTTCGATTATGCCAGCATTTTCAAAATGTTTAAATTATTCAATTTCAAAAATATGCAACGTTATGTAACTTGTTTTATTTATGTTCCACAGGTATTTTAATGACTTGGAAGACGCTTTCTCTCTGGTGAACCTCATCAATGCGCTCTTGAGTTCTGTAGATATTTGCTGCGTGGTCTTCGTCATTGTGGTGCGTATGGCACCTCTATTTTAGGGTTCCGTACCCAAAAGGTGCCAAACGGAACCCTATTACTGAGACTCCGCTGTCTGTCTGTCATAGGGGCCTACAGCTTCAACCGTAATAGGTAGAAAATTTAAATTTTCACAGAATATGTGTTACTATATCCTCGGTCGCGACAAGTAATAAAAATAAAAATTTTAAAAATGAATCCCAAGGTCGCCATACAACCATAGCGACATCTGAAATGACTTGTTTGACAGCTTTTACCGAGGTAATAGATGGCGCTAAGAGTAGCTTGTCAACCTTTTGCACCGAGGTTCATTAGTAAGATGAAAGATGGCACTAAGATCTTAAGGGCGGTCAGTTGTATGTACCATAATGTTTTTAGTGTTCGATAAGGACGCGATGGAATGAAAAAAAGTTATGTAGATCTATAAATTGTCTTTAATATGGTGAAAAATCATTATTATTATTATTATTATGAACCGTGATAGTTAGACAGTTGAAATTTTCACAGATGATGTATTTCTGTTGCCGCTATAACAATAAATACTAAAACCGGCCAAGTGCGAGTCGGACCCGTGCACTCCAATACAACAGACATGATTTTTTTGCCGTTTTCATAGATAATGGTACGGAACACTTCGTGCGCGAGTCCGACTCGCACTTGGCTGATTTTTAATTTTGTCAAAACAATTTGTTTTATATAGAAATTGGAATTTATTTTTGATTATTATATGCCTACTGTGTTTTTTTTTAATTGTTTGGTCCACCCGTATAGGAGTAGGCCTTCAAAGACATGTCTAATTTGCAATTTGAGTATAGATTAACCTTAAGGCCTTACCCCTGGTGCACGATAATCTTACTGAGCGATTTTAAACTTCAGTATGTTGTCAGAAAGTCTACATTAGAATGCTCGATTCGTGCGCTGGCGGCACGCAAAATCAGTGAATTTTACAGTTTTTTCTGGATTTAACGAAAAAGTATTTGATGTAGGAGTTTTTCCACTTGACATCGGAAAATAGACCATGTTTTCTTGTTATGGCAGTAATTTCAGACATAAAACACAAACCGTTTAGACATAAAACGAAATAATAACTCAAAAAGGCATCATTTTCAAAAATAAAATCTATCGAGCGAAATGTGTTCAATTAGGTAACCGACTTGACAACGGAAAGACAAAGGTCTGAAAAAACACGTGTCCAAGTTTTACATTGATCAGATAAGTAGTTGACGCAGCATATTAAAACAAAAACCGTTGAAAGACCCAATACAAGCCCTTAAGGGGTGTAGGTAGAGATACATAAAGAAAGGACTTTCATACCCAATAAGAAGGTGAAACGGGGTCTAAAATGTTGTAGTAAAAATGAGTTTTTATCCCAAGTATACGCGAATATGTCACGGGCATCCGTTGTCAATTAATACTTAAAAGTAATTCATGAAAGTAATGTTTCGACGAACGCCATCAATTTCTTTTTATGTTTATTGAACAAATTTTCTATTTCATTTACAGAATGTTATTGAAGCTTCGCTTCTGCAATTAACAAAGTAATACATCAAATGATACAACCTTGCTAGAAATGCCTAATTATATTATACTATGGTCACGTGATGCCGCACATCACATTTATTTCATAAATTTTATTCATCTACCATGTAATTTTTGAATTTGTCATACATAATTTTTATATTAAAATATAATTTTTGCAAGTCTTTTGGATAGCTGCTTATGATTTTTGGTAGAATGAATTCCCAATTCTTACGAGCACGTTACTATATTTAGGTAAATTCAAGGTTTTTGATCTCTAAAGTCCAAAGTACGACAGGACATCAGCTTTACCGTTCACTTGGTAGAATTAATTTTGTCTAGATCACCCGCTTCCTCGTTTCCCTTTTATTTTTCCTTTTATTAATGTTTTCATGATGCTGTCAAAATGAAATCGTAGGCAACAAAAAAGTAATTTGTCTCTCGCTGGTTTGCAGCTCCTAGAGCCATGGATGGAGGTGAGCAACAAGTTCTTCCTTTGTGCAGCAGTCACTCAGATGGGCATTTTGTGCTGGTACGCTGATGATATCTGCACTGCTGTAAGTAAATCGCGTTTAAATATGACCCAGAGATATGAGAAAAGCAGGGATTTGTTGAAATTGCAATTAAATTTTATCATTTCTCTAAGGAAATCTAGTGATTTGATTAAATCCCAAAACGAATAAAGTCTTCATCCATCCAGCCTGTTTAGTCCACTACTGCTTTCCAAGATTTCGTGACTTTTGGCGGTCCTCCTGGAAGAAATGCCCTTACTCACAGACGCTGGGCAGGCGGATTGGTCAGCGCGGTGCTGAAACCATTGCACCAGTGACGCCGCTGCCCGTCACCAGTCTGTTTTATATAAGGCCCGGCAATTGGAGATGGATATACCGACATCCATCGGTCCCAGGCAATGGTGGGTCGCCTGGTTTTTAGCCTGAGAGCTGTCCTCTTACTCTCCCCCGAATAACTTCAAGGGGGTTTGCGAGTACGATGATGGTACCTCCACAGTCGAGCCCGGCATCAGCTCTACCACCTATAGCTAAATACTAATAAAGTGATTTGTTCAAATTCCAAAACTGGTATTAGTGAAATGATAAAATAAACATGTCGCTACATCTGAACAGATATACCATGAGAAAGATAAAGACAGATATACCGTGGGAGTGAGAGCGAATGATTATGGGTGCCATTTATATTTTTTTTATAAACCTTGTTCTATCGAATTTCTTTATTCTATCAAAATAATTCACGGATAGCTGAGAATACTAAGTTCTAGTACGAGTATATTTCCTGAACCATGCTTTTTCTCTGTATCGTCAACAGAGTGTAGAAGTAGCGGACGCGGTATATGAAAGTGGTTGGTATAAGAGCAACACTCGGTGTCGACGATACTTGTTGACTATACTGCAAAGGTAAGTGCCCAATTTATTCAACAATCCTTTCTGATAGGCTCTACTACAAGTTTCTCTTTGACGTTTTCCTCTGCCGTTTCTTCATCGACTTGTTTTCCAAAATGAGCAGCATTTCTCATCCCCTTGACCATACGCAAATTATTCCAAGCATATTATTCCAGCGTCAAGTAGACCCGGGTTTATCCAGGTAAACTCTGAATTTTTAGACTTTACCTAAGAACCTTGGGTGATTCCAAGTTTGTCGGAGTAAACCTAGTTTTACCCATTCTTATAACATTACCCGTGACATTATATAAGTGTATGCAAAATCATTTATTAGTTACTGAGTTGGACGGACAGTCTCTCTCGGGTTAGTTTCTCGATGTATCAAACAGGTAAAAGAGCTTTTGTATTAACTTCAAGTGACATGCGAACAGTCCAGAATTTGATCTCGATCTATCAGTAGCCAACTGTTCATAAGTAAAATTCTTAGGAATAAATCTAGACCCTCTCTGTACTACTTGTATTAAAAGTGTTCTAATCCTTCAAAAGAAAGCAGTCAGATTAATTGCTAAAGCATCATACCGTAATCACTGCGAACCTTTATTTGTTAAACACAAGATACTAACAGTAATCGCTCTTTATATATTTATAAATAGTATAGAAAATACTAAATAGTATTAAGCTCGCCTGTGTACAAAAAATTTTATAGTGTGCAATAAAGAATTTTATTATTATTATTATTATTATTATTATTATATATTTATAGGTATACCTCGTATGTGTTTTAATTTTCGAAATCGATATACTTACCGAACTGTATGTAAAAATCAGAGTAACCTTAGAAATAGCAATCATCTTAAAGCCCCTATAGCAAAAGATACAACCTTTAACAAAATTTTGAGTTACACTGGAATATTGTTATTTTCGTCCATGCAACAAACTTATTAATGATATCAAAAAACTGAAAGCGTATTTTTTATAAAACCCTTTCTATAATATAAATGAATTTTAAATCGATTTTTAAATGTTCTGACATCTAATTTGTTTCAATGTTTGATCTAGTGGATTTTTTTATTATAACTATTTCTGACATATTAATTTCTTATTTTGATTATTACTTGTACTTGACATTTTTATCATTTTAAATTATGTATTTTATATTTTATTGTACAAATGTAGACATTTAATCTTTTCATTTTACCTAATAATATGTGATTATTAACTTTTAGTTATTTTTTTATTAATCGATTTGTGTCAAGTAATGGTTTTGCTGTGTGTTAAATAGAATTATTTGTGTGCCAGGTGTGGCTTTAATGTGCAAACAAATGATATGATTATGATTATTTTTTCAATAGGTCACAGAAACCCCTTTACTACACCGCCATGAAATTCAACAACATCACCATGAGGACCTATGCTTCGGTTAGTATGTAAATCTGTAATACTAAGAGTAGCTTTTCAGCAGTGTTGTTTGCCCCGGTTTGTTTGTCTGTAAGTTATATTTTAACAATTAAAATGTTTTCTGAACATACGTCAGGATTTCAAAGTAAAGCCTGACCAGAAAAATAAAAAACCTCGCCATGTTGCGGAAAACCAAAAGAACTAATTTCTTCTACTGGCAACACTAACTTTTATAACGTCATTATTATATCGATTGCGTAAAAGTGTGCTGTTGTTTTGTTGTATGTGTGTGTATTACTGTCAAAATGTGGTGTTTTTTTTTTATTTGTGTGTATGCTGTCAGTGTGGTGTTGTTTTTTGTATTTGTGTGTATGTGTTTTCAGTGTGGTGTTGTTTTCAGGGTTCCGTACCCAAAGGGTAACCAACGGGACCCTATTACTAAGACTGTCACCAGGCTGTATCTCATTAACCGTGATAGCATAGTAAAAACAGAATAGTAGACCAACTCCCGCGCCGTGCTGCAGGGTCATCAATTTATTTTGCGGCGATGCGACGAACGGCGCGTGGCCACAAAATACCAATCCGTTTTGTAGCGCGGCGTACGTAAGCGCGACTACAGAGCGCAGTCGACCCTAGTCACACCACCAGAAACCGCCTGAGATATTTTCGTTGTGTGCGTGCTGTGGTTCGTACGTGCAGGCTCGCACACATATAAGCCGCGCGGGCGACATCTCTCTGAAGATAGCTTACTAGTCTGTTTTTACTATGGTGATAGTTAGACAGTTGAAATTTTCACAGACGATGTATTTCTGTTGCCGCTATAACAATAAATACTAAAAAACTGAATAAAATATATATTGAAGGGGGCTCCCATACAAAAAACGTGATTTTTTGCCGTTTTTATAGATAATGGTAGGGAACCCTTCGTGCGCGAGTCTGACTAGCACTTGGCTGGTTATTGTATGAGTGTGTATGCACTGTCAGTGTGGTGTTTTATTTTTTTGTTTGTGTTTGTGAATATAATGACACCTATTCTCGTGTTGCAAATATTAGATTTAGAGCTGCCATAACCTAAAACTTTTCATTGCAAAATAGGCTTTAACGCAGATGGATAAAAGTTAAATGAGCTTGTATTATTTTAGGTTTTTCAACTCTAAATTTAGGGTTTCCTGCACGAGAATAGGTCACATTGTTGCAATCATAAGAGCTAATTTGGCGCTCCCGGAGCAGGTTTTTTTTTATTGGTCAGACTTTATGTCCCGTCTCTAATCGATTTTATTAGTTATATAAATTAGCTTTATTTACAATAATCAAACATTAAATCTAAACATAAAACTTAAATAATCTAAATTATAGTAACAAACATCTTGAAAAGATATGCGGGAGGATTCCCAGTGCTTGCAGTGCCGGATTAAGCCGGCTCGGAGCCCGTACCAAAAGCGAACAAGGGGCCCTTTTCACAAAATTAATATTAGTATCTACTACTTCTTAATGTGATAAATAATACAAATTCTAGTACATTGTGTTTCAACAAATTTTCATTTCTAATGTTTTGAATTTTTTTTCAACAAAGTTATTAAAGATTATGTTTTTATTGCGAAAACCATCGCTTTAAAATACTCTCCAAGTCAGACAAGTCTGGGAAACAAGAGGTCGCAGGTTCGAATCCTGGCCCGAGGAATTTTTTTAAATTTTTGACTTTACATTTTTTTCTAATTTATCTTTTTAAGTTTGTAATAACTTTAATAATTACATTTAAAGTTATTAAACTTAAATGAAAGATTTAGCTCTTCAAAGTAGATATTGACAATGTGATTATTTTTCTGTAAACGAGCTGTAGAAGATTATTCACTACAAAAAAAAGTTGTAATTGCAAATGTGATACTGACGACGACCACAAGGGGGTCGAAATATATATCAATCATTATTTTTTATTTGTTTCTCTATATACTCCATATAACTGGCTATAATCAAATGTGATACATTAATATTCAATACGACAGATCGGTCTATGTTTAACATGTAATCAACTTTAAAGTCTCTCCTTTTCGTATGAAATTTTAAAACCGCCTCTTAAGAACCCGCTCCGTATTTTTCGTCTGTTTGATGCTAAGCATTAGTTTAATTATTTTTCCTGTCATTGCCGTGATGTTTTTGTAAAAATCAGGGACATACACCACTCTATATTGGCTATCTAAATGAAGACCTAAAATTTATTTGATTCAATTGTTTCTCCTTTGCGCGTTATTTTGATACTTAGATATTATGAATAACGATTCGGAGCGGGCTCGTAAGTAATAAAATAATTCGCAAAAGAGAAACAATTCAATCAAATAAATTCTAGGCCTTTATTCAGACGGCCAATATAAAGTGGTGTATGTCCTTAGTTTTTCCAAAAACATCGCGATAAAGGCTAGAAAAACATTTAACATATTGTATCTCATCAAAATTGTCGTCGTCGCGGGCCGGGCTCTTAAGATGTCGATGATGTTTCACCAAGTGCCAACAACCGCAAGTATTAATCATATCTACGTCTTTAATAACAATACATTGATTTGATGGACGGTGGGTGCTATACCAATAACTATCTTACTTGATAGTTTTTATGCGCACAGACGCGGGGCCCCCTAGGCGGAGCCGGTAGCATTTGCTAGTCTTGCTACGTGCTTAATCCGGTAATCCTTGCATTCTCATTTTAACTTTCTATTAAATATGATATTTATTGTTTATTTTTTTCTTTTTCAGATCTTGACAACGGCTTACTCTTACTTTGCTTTGCTGTACACTATGTATAGCGAAAATTGAATTGATTAAATTTTCCTCCATTGAAGGAGTTGAAATATATCGTGTATTATTTAATTTTTTTAGTTTCTCTATTATCCATATTATAACTACAGAAAATTGAAATAACTACATAGTGGTCTATGCATTCAGCATAGCTTCTTCGCACTCCTGAGCATAACACATGCATGTACACAAGTTCTTTCATTGTAAGTGCAATACGCTTGTGGAATAGCTTATCATTGCACCGTCAAGAACAACATTAGATAATACTATCTCGAGTTGCGAAGTATTTTATATCTTCTTCTAGTGAATGTTATCTTACGATATGAGTAATAATGAATTCTTATGAGTAATAATGGATACGTATTATATATTTGTGTAAGTAAACTATTTAAGTAGTTGAGGTATTTTATTATAAACTATAACATTGCTTTAAATTTTTATTAGGATGAAGTCTAATCATTTCAACTATGATTAAATAGTTTTAATAATTTTCTTAAGATTAAACTTTTTAAAATGTAGCACTACCCTCAATGATTTCCCCATTGCCAAAGATAAGCTGGTTGAAAATACTAATTAGTATTTAGCTGCAATAATTTTATTTTGTGCAAAAAGAATTTAATTATTATTATACGTAATTCATAAGCAAATGATATGGTTTTACTTTTACAGACCTAGACTTTGTACAAAATATTCGTAATATGCAATAATTTCACATAAAACCACTCACTCGTTTTCTAAAATACTAAGGAAGACCAAAACCATAGTAAAAACAATAGTAGAACAACTCCCGCACCGTGCGAGGCTTAAATGCCTACTGTTGCAGGGTTGACAATTTATTATGCGGCGATGCGACGAACGGCGCGCGGCGCGGCGCGTACGCAAGTGCGACTGCCAAAAAACCGCCAAAAAATATTGTCGTTGTGTGCGTGCTGTGGTTCGTGCGTGCAGGCTCGCACACATTTTAACCGCGCGGGGTACATCTCTGTGAAGATAGCCTACTATTCTGTTTTTATTGTGCCAAAACTGTGCTGTTATCATTATTTATATTTAGATCTCACAAATAGAAAAGGGTAGGTATATACCGTTCGAGAAATTCTCGCAGAATCACTTTTCTTATATCACCCTTGCAGTAAGAGCGAAAAGTGGTCCTGCAGATAATTCCCCGATAGTATAATATTAACAAGTATACGAACCGAGATAATAGTTTTGTCCACAGAATTGTAGAACTGTTAGCAAATAAATCTAAAAAATAAAATATATTTTGTAAAAATAGGCGCGATGACCAGCAAAAGGAGGAGTTAAAATGTAAATAAATTCGGGAGCAGAGTGAAGCAGAGCACAGCAAGGCAACCCCCCCAATCCCCCCACAAATTTTTAAGGTATTCCTTTAATTAAATAGTTATGAAGGCAAACTTATTATATTTAGAGATGAGACCTATAACCGAAAATCCTTATATTGTAAGTTTTATGGAAATCATAAGAGTCATTTTCCAGAACCTTATTACAAATGTATGTACAAATATTGTTCGTTTAATAGTATTGGATAGGTTGATAGAAGTTAATAATATCAGTCGACTGATAACGCGGCCCCGAACCGTGAGCCAAAATATATCGAGTGAAAATAATATTTTATTGTTTTTTTTATCATTATTAACTAGTCTTATATAAAAAAGTAAATCTCAGAATATTGTATTCAATTGTATTACTCAGAATATTCATAGATTGATATCCGAACGTAGAGGCTCTATTGCTGTAAGTTCTAGATAAATATTTTGTCACGTGCTGCGTCAGTTCGTCTGATCATACTGCAAACGTTTTGAATTTCGTGTAATTTTCGTGTTCCGTTGAAAACAATCCGTGCATAAATACTATTGAGTAAGATTTACGTGTAAACTATTTTTTTGATTTAAATTTTAGCTATTTATTGTGTTTGAAAACCGTTTTTTTTCCCAATAAATTGGGAAAAATTCACCTTTCCATAAATATTTACCGGTAGTTTATTAATTTTGCAAACACAAAGAAGATAAAGAAGGTTAGCAAATTACAAAAACGGGGACTATCCAAGTGAACTCTTCAAGGTGATCCTACCACATTCACAATTATTTTGTTCTCCTACCGATAAATAATATACAAGTACAATTTTTCTTTTTTGATATATCGGTAATGTTTTTCCGTTTAATTTATTTGTTTATTTGTTCGTTTATTTATTTATCTTCAGCCTAACTTAAATATATGGTACATTGTAGTATGTAAAGGTAAAAACCAGATTACATACTATCTTTAGCCTTATTATATATTGTATTGTATAAAAGTACTTCGGGGAGCCCTGTTCCCTACACTAAGTACTAAAAGTACCTGTACCTATACTGTACCTATTACGCAACTTATTTTAAAACTAGCTTTTTCCTACGACTTTGTCAACGTTGGACACCCTCTAGCTTAAAAGCCAGGTAACAAAAATGCGCTTTTTGTATAGCGTCTTTATGGATCGAGATTTTCTTGTAATTTTGAGTGATGTTAATTATGTTTTTCGGTCCAATTAAATGAAAGATTGTCAAGAAAAATACAAAATTGAATTGGTTAAAGATCATAAGTTATTCTGAAATGAAAACTCGATTGCAAATGTTTTATTTAATACAAAAATTCGTGATAAACTAGCGACATTAATCGGAAAATTTGTGGAAGTCTTTTTTAACAGTTAATCTGATGAACAATAAAAATCTGGTATATTATGTGTCAACAAATTATATTTCTGATGATTTAGCAATTTTTTTAGCAAAGTTATTAAATTTTTAATGAAGGATCAATTTATTCGTTTTTGTATTTATTCACATAACACGTGAGAAAGCGGTATCTGCTCAACAATCAAACGAGGTTCGGAAGATTGATCACTATAAAAAAACAAAGTTATATACTTTATTTAGTAGTTATTAAAATTTCGAACTCTTTAATGATTTCAAGCGTAAATTGGCTCAACATATTTTAAATAAATAATAACTGGTGTTATAGAGGTGGTTAAAAGAAGTGAACTGCAGAGTTTACTAAAGGAACTAACTACACGACAGAGAGATCAGTGTAATAGAATAATATTATTACGATATCCATGAGTAACTACCTTCGATTATTGTCTGTGCGGATAGACGAAACTTTTTTTAATTAACTAGCTTTTGCCCGCGGCTCCGCCCACGCCGAAGAGATTTTCGTGGAAATAAGGAAAACAAAAGAATGATTTTTTGAACGACTATGTGCAACGGTCACCATGTTTCACCAAAGCGCCAATAAACACCAATCAAATAAGACCAAACTTGAAGGGTCTGCTGTTGTCCGATGCGGAGATCCCGTACCCACCTTCCAGTCCCATCATCAGACCCTGGTAGCCATGTTTTACCAAAGTGCTAATAAAGATCAATCAAATAAGCCCAAACTTGAAGGGTCTGCTGTTGTCCGTTGAGGAGATCCCGTACCCACCTTCCAGTCCCACCAGTAGACCCTGGTCACCATGTTTTACCAATGTGCTAATAAATACCAATCAAATAAGCCCAAACTCGAAGTGTCTGCTGTTGTCCGTTGAGGAGATCCCGTTACCACCTTACAGTCCCATCATCAGAACCTGGTCTCCATGTTTTAACAAAGTGCTGATAAAGACCAATCAAATAAAACCAAACTCGAAGGGTCTGCTGTTGTCCTTTGAGGAGATCCCGTACCCATATTCTAGTCCCACCAGCAGACCCTGGTCACCATGTTTTACCAAACTGCTAATAAATACCAATCAAATAAGCCCAAACTCAAAGGTCCTGCTGTTGTCCCTTGAGGAGATCCCGTACCCACTTTCCAGTCTCATCATCAGACCCTGGTCACCATGTTTTACCAAAGTGCTAATAAAGACCAATCAAATACGTCCAAACTTGAACTCTGTATCCGTTGAGGAGAACCCGTATCATAACTTCTAATTACTACCAGTGGAAAAGTAAATTCCAAAAATCTTTAAATGACGATAACCATTTTTTCCGAGATCCGATTTTATTGAAATAAAGTTATTATTCTATTCCAAATTAGGTTCTGTACAGCTGTGAAAACTACATGAAAATCCGTTCAGTAGTTTTAGAGATGTTCGCTAACAAACAGACAGACAGAAAAGAATTCTAAAAATCATTGATTTGTGTTCTATTTATTACTCTTCATTAGTCACCCCCTTTTTATTTCTATTACTTTTCTTCAATGTACAGACACATGATTTCTACTGTTTAATTATAAGTATTGATGCTTTTGATTGATTAAGATTTCTTCCTATATAAGTGACATATCGTGTTTAGTAAGAATAAAGTATCTTTAAACCTTATTTTGTAAATGTCAATACGAACGATTGGTATATGTTTAACATGCAATCAACATTATAACAATACTTCTTAGGAGGTGCTTGAAATTTTACGTTACACGCCTGAAAATTTGAAATGACCCTTACAGTAAATATACCTACTTAACCCATGACCAGAAGGTGTTCACTGAAAATCAGATTTAACTCATTACTGAAGTCATTTACTAGAAATAAACTATAAATTATAATATACATCTTAAAATAACAGAAATTAAATAATCTTAAAAAAACACACAAAATTAAAATTTACTTAAATTACAATAACAAGCTTTAAGCATTTTTTACTTTCTCTTAGCTATTTCCCATTGTTTATTTAAAAAGTACGTTAGAGCAAATTTCCAACATTTGAGAAACATTTCTCTTGTTTGATTATACCCAGGAAAAAGCACCTTACCAACTGGATACAGGAAGGTACGCAGGTAATCACTCGCTGTTAATGTCCCGCTATAAATCAGCCAAAAACATTCCTTGCCCCTTGGTCTCTCCCCTTCCATACAAAGGAGTGATTCCCAAATCTAGCAATCAATTATTTTGCTAAGACCACGTCATGATATCGCTCAACATATTAATTGACTGCCCCTGTGGTCTAGTAGTGGAGTCTTGGCAGGAAGTTGCGGGTTCAAATACCGCTGGGGTTAAATTTGTGTCGAGTTTGCGTGCCTTGGGAAGCAAGTTGAACCTCTCGTCTTGGCTACTGCTGAAAGAACGTAGTCTACAACTAAAGACGGGACAGTTATTGATTACGTGCACAGGAAGTTATACCCGTGAGTATTTGCAAATATAAGGTGAATTTAATTTATGCAGCTAAACTCATCCTGCAGGCTTGGTGAATGATCAGCAACACGGATCAATAACATTTTTTGCCAATTTCGCAAAATAAAGTCTTGACGTCCCATAGTAATTGACTTGGGGCTGGGCTTGCGTTTGTAATGAACACGAAAAGAATAATTTACGAATTTCACAAAAAGGGTCATCGAATCTTGTTACTGAGCACTTACCGAGTCTTCAGTAAGAGTTTGGCTGCATAAATTAAAATCTCCTTAAACCTAGGTCCTACAATTCGAAGTAAAAAAAATTTAAGAGATGATAAAGTATCCCTAATGGACAAATTTCCAATGAAAACATTTTTTTTTGCGCTTTTTCACCTTTCCTTATAAATTTTGTCAGCTAATTGAACCAATTTTTTTTTACTTCTTAAATGTGATCAGTGTGATACATGATCTACCCTTGAATTATTTTCACTTATTGTTGTAGGACCATATATGACTCGGCTTGTTGTACCCGTCCCTTCAATGTACTCTGAGGATTGCAATAAAAAATAGCCATACAATTTATAAGAAGAAATATATTTCTGCTTAGCAGACAATATTAGCTAGGATCTACGTGACTGGCTAGGGCGTAGTGTTTTGTTTACAACGTAGCAAACTTGCATTTATCTTATCTTATTATTATTTTAACTATAGCGGCGTGGTTAAAATATTCCCAATTTAATAAAGATACCATAAACGCAAAAAGAGTTGTGAGATAGAAAAACTAAATATTATTAACTTTTCGACTATAGGTATATCCGTTTTTTATCCATGTTATGAATGTTCCTTGTGATTTTTATCCGTAATTATGTTTCTTGTTTTTTACCCTTAGGGATGATTTTCTAAAAACGCTGAAACACTCCATTTTAAATTTCCAATCAAAAGACTGAAAACTAATTTTTATAGAAATTACTTTTTGCCTTAAACTATGGGAGTCTTTTCGCTCCGCTCCGCTTCGCTCAGCTCCCCAAAATTTACATGTTAATCGGATCGTCTATCGTTGTATCTGTGAATAATGAAACAATCTACTTACCACACTGTACAATTAGGATGATTCAAATTTTCACTTTTTTCCGTTTTATTACGGGCCACCTCCTCAATGTGTTCTATGTAGCTAAAAACAAATAAAGTTTACTTACCATATTTTTTAAAAGAAATTTAGGGGTCGCTACTACAGTTTTTAAAATTTAAATCTCCGTATATTAAGCGATTTTCTTTATTTTTTTTTAATCATGCGGTAATTAATCTTTATAAACGAAAGTAATGAAAAACTTTTACATTTCAAAAAAATTGTCTGTGCATCACCCTTGAAAGTTTAAAAAACAGCACATTACACGATTTACTCCCATTTTGCAAAAATTTAGCTCTATTTTGACAAAAAAACAGGGTGAAGTATAGAAAGTTCAAAAATACAATAGTGTTTCATTATTTACGTTTCTAAGGCTTACTTTCTAAATTTTATTATTGTTAGTATCTGTTATAAAAACACTCCATGTATGGAGATTTAATTTTTTTTTACCGTGGAAGCGACCCCTAACTTTCTTTTAAAAAATATGAAAAAAATACTTCATTTCTTTTTAGCTACATAGGGTTGAGAGGGTGGCCTGTAATAAAACGGAAAAAAGTAAGAAATTGAATCCACCCAACTGTACAACAATATATTTTAAAATAAACAGGGAACGCAATTCATAATTTCTGGACAATATCAATAATATCAATCTAAATAATCAAATAATTTGGGATGTTTCATACTGATCTACATTAAAATGAACTATCGACGCACAATGTTCGACCTAATGGCCTTCCCATCGCTGTCGGCTAATTCTAGCTCCAAACCGCAGCCATAAATCGGAGAGAAGGCCTCCGTTAATCACTAGGGAGGGAATTCTGCACCTAGCCAGGACTGGCGACCTTAATAAGCGTCCAATTTTAATTAAATAAATCATTATTGGATTATACGTAAATATTAACTCCGTTATAGGTTATACTGGATCTTATAGTGTGGGTGTATCGATAATTAGATTGACTGCCAGAGCGCTTCCCTATGGCTGGTTAAACCAGTCCTTTAGTTTTTTTGTAATATTGGTATCCAAAAAATCAAAACATTTTAATATACTAGCTTTTGCCCACAATTTCGTCCGCGTGCGTTTTATATATCATTTAAAATCAAAATTTCTCATAGAACTTCAAAATCCCGTCAGGCAAAACGATTTTTCTTACAAAAGTAAATTTACACCCTTTTAGGGGTTTATTATCGGAAAATCCTTTCGTAGTGCACCCCTGCACTCTTTAAGGAACATTTATATATGCATCGACATCGCATATGTATATTTCAAATTCCATATTTCTATTTTCAGCGGTTTAGGCTGTGCGTTGTGCATTCAGTCACTTACGGAATATTATACAAGGTCGCATTAATTTATGGAGCCAAATTCACACTGAAGACTTTTTTGTGACTGTTTTGAGAAATGTAAACTTATTTCCTGATTTCCCCGATGTATGAAACATAACTGCAAAACTAAGTTGGTCGACTATTACTCATTAACCTGTAAGCCTACTTAGCTGTGATACTTTTCCTTTTAGTTTCGTTATATATATTACTGTCGTGAATTTTTTTACATATCCAAAACAACCATTTAGCTGGCAGGGGGGACATTTGACTGTAACAAAAATTTGCACTTTAAAGCTTAATATGTATAACGCAAACTGATCACTGAATCTAGAAATGGTTTTTATACACCCCCAATATTATGGAACGACCAATCCAACGATACCTAACACCATGGAAAAGATCCGAAAAAAAATTCATCCCTACTTTAACGTGTACATTTTATTTTTGAACTTTTATTTTACCGCTTCGTGGGCGTTATTAATATGTAAGTATATTCATGCCAAATGCTTTCTAGTACCTAAGCCGCGCACATGCAGCCAGACAGACAGACGGACGGATATGGTAAACTTTATTGACTACGGAAGCCGAAAAAAGATGAAAGGGACATTATACATTAAAGATTAACTGAAGAATATCACAATTTTACCTATTTTTGATGTAAACTGAACCTGAACTTTCAGTTTTGAAAAGGTCAAAAAATCCTGAAAAATGTGCAAGTTTATTTTACCCCGGAAGTCTACATTCAAAATTTCGACTGCCTATTGTGAACGTGTCACCAAAACTGAGGAGTTTTATTAAAACTTTGATACCCTTTTCAAATCATTTGGGGTGTGAATTTCTTAAAATCCTTTTTTTGCGTTTTTACCCTTCTATAGACACCCCCTCCAAATATCAAGTCTCTACGTTCAACGATTTGGGCCGTACGTTGTCTATCAGTCACTCAGGAGAAAGCCTTTTATTTGTATTGACGAATGAATGAATGAATGAATTATTAATTCATGTTCAATCCATCCTTTCAGCCTTCAGCCTGTTTCGTCCACTGCTGGACATAGGCCTTTCCAGGATTTCGCCACTCTTGGCGGTCCTCCTGGAAGAAATGCCCATACTCACACAAGCTGGGTAGGCGGGTTGGTGAGCGCGGTGCCGAAACCCTTGCACCAGTGACGCCGCTGCCCGTCACCAGTCTGTTTTATATAAGGCTCGGCAATTGGGGATGGATAAAACGCCATGTTCAATAAAAATGGGAAATTAGCGTGTTAGCTCAACAGAGCCCTGGGGGGCAATTCCGGAGATACAATCGAAGTGAGATTTCTAATACTCGAGTTAAGAATGTATGGAGTTCGACTGATAAAATGGGTTTTTACGGTCTAGACTGAGAATAGGCCTCCGGTCGGGAACCATGCTCTTGCACTAATGGTCGTTCATGGGATGATATTCATGACTTTTGCTCATCACCAGATATAAGCCCATTCCAACGAAAAAAGCGAAACAGAAAAAAATTAGCCAAGTGTCGCGCACAAAGGGTTCCGTACTATCTACCACACCATACGGGTACGGAACCCTAAAAACATACCTATCAACAATATAGATGTTGTAGATGCTATACATAACATTAGGGAGACACAAAATAAGGCGCTAAAATGGTACCACCTGACAAACAATTCCACACCCTCTTGAGTACGGAACCCTAATTGTATTATTTTTTGTTTTAGTTCAGAGTATGTACAATAATGCGTGCAAATTTTAAAGTTGTGTGTATTACTATCTTTAAGATAGAGCTGAAACAAGTAACGTTAAAAAATTCAATCGGATTTCAATTTTTTTTTCAGTTTTATAATTTTCCGTGGTAGAGGCCATGGTAACACGTATTTTGTGAAAATTTCAACTTTCTACCTATCACGGCTAAGGCTGCAGTCCCTTGTGACAGACGGATAGACAGACATACAGACAGACAAACAGATAGACAGACAGACAGCGGAGGTTTAGTAATAGGGTCCCGGAGTACGGAGCCCTAAAAAGATCTCAGTACCTACTAAAATATTTTACGTTTAAATTCCAATCAGATTTAAACAGTAAATTAAATATCTGTAACCAATACTGCAATAAATTTAATTAAAAGTTACATCATACAATGTGTTTTTAAGATAATAAAAAGGTAATGTTAATTCGGAACGTAATTTTTACTAAGACCGCCTTTCAAGAAGGAAGTACCGCGGATAAAAAAAAAACGTATTTAAGAATTATCACTTCTTTCGTGATAACATAAACTAGGAGTAATCATACTTTTATAAATTATTTAAACCATTTGAAAAGTAGGTGTAGACGCAATACACACTAACTGTTGACAACAAGAACTGACCCTGATGCTGAGGGGCAACGCCTTGATCCTGATGAACAGCTCGAAGGTGTTCTGAGCACCGGGCCGGGCATTCAGTTTAGATTAGATGATATCCACGTGGCTGGAAAACAATTATCGTTTTGATTGTATAACTTTATAGGAATTATTATTACACTTGAAATAGTTTACAAGGAATAACCTATAATTTTATTATAATATTATTATTGGTTATTTTTTGTGACTATTTCAAGCGTAATAATAACTCCTATAAAGTATAATTATAGGTTATTTTTTGGGAACAAAGTGTAATAATTTAATAATAATTCCTTTAAAGTTATACAATCAAAACGATAATTGTTTTCTAGCCACATAGAGATATAATATAAACTGAACGCCCGTCCCGGTGCTCATGGTGTTGCAGAAAACCTATAACCGGAGATATGTTTACATATCACTTTTACATTTTGCTGAATTTGATCATTTCCAATCAAAGTAAGTACTTAAAAACTTATTGTTTATTTATATTAAAAATTCCGTACTAAAACCAGAAATAGGAACTTCAATAGTATAATCTGTCCGTCTTTCTGTCATAGGCACTGACAGCCAGTGAAAGAATAAAACATGGATATTGCGGTTCAAACAGATTGTCATTTGAAAATGGTACCAGCGATTCAACAAAATGACGTATAATCTTCAACCAGTTAAATTAACGCAAATCGCACAGCAGAGCAAAAGGCTCATGTGTGTCATGCGACACTGGGCCAGCCGATTGGTCAGGCTCATACCGACAGATTTTTAGTCATTGGAGGTTTTAATTAGAGATTGATGCGCCGAGTCCATCCATCATCCATCAGCCTGTATCGTCCACTGCTGGACATAGGCCTTTCCAGGATTTCGCCACTCTTGGTGGTCCTCCTGGAAGAAATGCCCATAATCACACACGCTGGGCAGGTGGGTTGGTGAGCGTGGTGCCGAAACCCTTGCACCAGTGACGCCGCTGCCCGTCACCAGTCTGGTTTATATAAGGCCCGGCGATTGGGGATGGATATACCGCCATCCATCGGTCCCAGGCAATGGTGGGCCGCCTGGTTTTATTGCCTGAGAGCTGTCCTCTTACTCTCCCCCGAATAACTACGGGAGGATTTCCGAGTAAGATGGTGGTACCTCCACAGTCGAGCCGAGTACTCGGTTATTTTATTACTCGGTATACGTCTTGGCATTATATTCAGCACTCGTATTTGGCCAACATTTTTTACCGAGGGCCTTGTAACTTAGGCTGAGTTATTCGGCCGAATACGAGTACTGAACATGATGCCGAGACATATACCGAGTAATTACCAAGTACTCGGCGCATCACTAGTTTTAATGCCATAAACATGGTGACAGTCGCAACGTCTCCCATAAAATTAATTATAATAATTAAGTCTAATTGGTTTTCAACTGTTAATAATAAATAAAACCACAGTAATTAAGCCATAGTGAAGTTGTATGTACGTGTTGGTGAAATTTAAAGTAACTAAGAACATAAACCTCACGATATCTTACAGAGTGCTTACTGTCAAGTGCCGGCCGCGTCATCCATTTTTAACGGTCGCCTAATATTTATCACCAAAGCCTAAACATCAGCAATGACCAAGTGCAAGGGCTGCAAAGAAGAAGTGGCCGCCGCAGACAGCATCTCCTGCACTTTACCTACGTGTAGAAAAACTTTTCACCATCTCTGCGTGGGTCTTACATCTGTAGCTGCAATAAAACTCCACTCATGGAAATGCATTGAGTGTAAGGTGAAGGAACCGAGAATCGACAGAGACGATACTCCGGTTAAATCGTGTTCTACAGATGAACACCACGAAGATCAAAATGTGAATCTGCGGCGTGGGAAACGAGGAGCACAAGTTGAACACCAGGACGACTTCCTCACAAGCATGCGAGAGGAAATCCTTGCTTCAATCCGCATCGAACTACCAGCATCATTGCGCTCCATTATTTCCGAGGAACTACGTGCTCTAAATACGAGATTAAGTGAACTGGAAACCTCGGTTCAAGTGTTGAGCAACAACTACGAGGACATGAAAAAGGCTTCGAGTGTTCAAGCTGCAGATTTCAAAAAAGTTATTAATGAGAACAAGCAACTACACGAAACTGTAAAAAGTCTGGAATTAAGGCTGACAAATATTGAAGATGAGTCTGCAAAAAGCGAGCAGTGGGCCAGAATACAAAATGTCGAGATAGTTGGCGTCCCTGAACGCAATAAAGAGTCCATCCCCGAGCTGGTGTTGAAGATAGCCGAACACATCGGGCTCGAGTTAAAGCCGGAAGACGTCGAGTTTGCACACCGAGTCCAGGCGAAGCGTCCCGAGGGAGGACGAGGCCGAGCTATCGTCGCGCGCCTCAGGGAACGAACCATCAAGGATGCCCTTCTGGTTGCTGCTCGAAAATCCCGCGGCGTACTTAGTAAGGACATAGGAATGGATGGTGCTATTTCTAAAATCTATATTAACGAACATCTCACCGTTAAAAATAATATCTTGCTCAAACAATGCAAAGATAGACAGAAAGCCACAAATTATCAGTTTGTCTGGACAAAAAACTGTCGTATCTACGCGAGGAAAGAAGAAAGAGCGCCATACATTCTTATAAACAAAGAATCAGATTTAAAAAAGCTTATATGAAAGTAATAATGAAATGTTTACGTTTCTGTTTAGTACTGCTAATTTCTAAAGTTCTTATGTATAGGTATTGTTATACTTTTATATTTGCAGGACTTGCGTTTTCTTCACATTCACTACACACCCTACACTATACAAATAAATACATCTCAATACAATACTCCTACCATACACATCCAATAATAAAAACATCACAAACCTGCCAAAATATCCATTCATATCTTAACGTTTCATCCACTTATCTTCTTTGCTCCAACATTGCACCTTGTGTACCTACCGAACCGTATCTATTCCTTATTTATACTATTCATATGTACAGCTACCATACACATCGTACGAAATAGATACAACGAAATTAAAATTGTTTTATCAAAATGTTCGTGGATTAAATACCAAGACCAATGAATTCTATAATAACATTTTAGTTTCTGACCATAATATAATATTAATCACTGAGTCATGGCTATCGGACAGTGTTTTAGACTCCGAGTTAACCGATAGTAGGTATAACGTGTTTCGTGCAGATCGAGGTTCACGCGGCGGAGGCGTGTTGGCTTTGTGCTCGAGTCAGCTGAGTGTGCGCGCGCGACCGGACTGGCAGCGCGATCATATCGGTGTGGAGTGCATGTGGCTTACTGTCGATAGTCGCTCCATCGGCTCACAACGTGATCTCCATATCGCCTTGGTTTACATGCCACCCGACCGCCAAGACAAGCCTCACATTACAAAACTATCACAACGTGCAAGTACACTCACTGACTGGATCAACGATGTGGTTGCATCTAGTCCAGATGATTACTTTCTTTTAACAGGGGATTTCAACCTTAATTTCGTGCGGTGGGATACAGATCCACCTACTTATTTAAAAAAGGTAAGCACTGACCTCCAAAACTCAGCTAGTAATTTAATTAATCATATGAATTATTTAGGTTTTAATCAGTATAATAAATCCCAAAACAGAGCTGGTAATACGCTTGACCTTGTGTTTTCAAATTTCTTTTTGAAACTATCCGAGTGCATTGACCCCTTAGTCAAGGAAGACATCCATTTTCACACAACACTCAGTATGGACGCAGTCGATATTGGGTTGTCCCCACTCCCTAAAGTACCTCGCCGTAAATACCATTTTAGAAAAGGCAATTACAGTAAAATAAACGAGGAAATAGAAGATAAGGATTGGCTTAGTATTTTGTCGGCTGGTTCAGTGGATGACGCTGTTTCGGCTTTTTATAGAATAATTTTCGAAATTATCGATAAACACGTTCCTCAAACGATTGTCAATACCTCAAACCGATATCCAATCTGGTATAGCCGTGCCCTTGTCAATATCATCAAAGAAAAAAGCAAAGCTCACAAACATTGGATACGCTATAAAAATCCAATAGACTATGAAACGTTTTCTTTGCTCAGAACTAGACAAAAGGCTTTACAGGATGATTGTTACTCTGCATACATTAAAAGTACACAAGAGCTTATTAGAAAAAATCCAAAGTATTTCTGGTCTTACATTAAAGCTAAGCGTAGTTCAAACAGTGGTTATCCTAGTTGTATGATTGCTAACGGTAAGAACCTAACGAATGAACAGGAGATATGCGAAGGTTTCAGTAACTTCTTTGAAAAGATGTTCAAAAAACCGGCACACGATTATCAACATAATACTAACAATGCAACCAATTTCATTAACACAATATCAACCTGTCACATTACAAAAGACTGCATCCATAAATTATTGTTGAAGCTTGATGTCACGAAAGGAGCAGGGAGCGACAGTTTACCCCCATCTTTAATTGTAAAATGCGCAAACAGTCTCGTGTTTCCACTTGCGATAATCTTCAATCGCTCTATACATGAGGGTATATTTCCTGCTCAATGGAAGATTGCTCACATTGTGCCTGTGCACAAAAAAGAATCTAAGGCAAACATAGAACATTACCGACCAATATCCATTCTCTGCACATTTGGCAAGATATTTGAGAAAGTTATTTACAATCACGTGTACCCAGTTATAATGCAGGGAGTCCCTGATCAACAACATGGTTTTGTAAAGGGTCGATCCACAACGTCAAACCTCGCAGTATTTGTCAGTGATACTCTTAATGGTATGAATACACAGGGCCAGGTTCTATCCGAAGAAGTACGAATAACTCTAACTGAAACACTTGTATTATCGCTGTTCAATTTCGGGGATGTCGTATATGGCCCGAGAATATTTGCTAAGACAGAGCGCGCAATTCAACGCGTACAAAACGCATGCGCTCGCTTCTGTTTCTCAATACCCAGTCGAGCTCATATCACACCATTCCTCAATAAAAAAGGTATCCTCAAAATGGCAGCACGCCGACAATTGCATTTAACTAATCTTGTACACAAAGTTGTGCATAAGCAAGTACCAGAATACCTTCATCAAAAAATAACTTGGAAAAGGGATATTCTCACGTATAACACAAGAAACAGATCCAATAATAAAATGAACATACCCATACATAAAACTGTCGGATATAAAGGAAGCTTCAGTTACGCAGCATCCAAAATTTGGAACGATTTACCTCCGCCCCTAAGAGAAATAAGATCCCCAAATACATTTAAAACTAAATTGCGTTATTTGTTACTACTGAAGCAACAACAAGATCCTGCATATCTATAAATATTTCTTTTTTACGAAGCATATAAATATTTCATGAAAACATCTATATATTACAAGTATATAAATATGATATTTTATTTAAGATTTCATCTAGGATAAAACACCTTTCATATAAACACTTTTTATTTTATTTTTTAGGTATTATTCTTTTTTATTATTTATTTATTTATTATTTAATTATATTTTTTAGTGTACTGTTACATACAAACATTGCTGTCTTTCTGTTTATTATCTGTAAATTAATTGTGTAAATGACTCCGCATATTATAGAAAATTATAAGATGACCTCCACTTTAATTTTATTGCAGAGTATTCATCTAATATTTTTTTAAGTTTAGCATAGTAAAAGGGGCAGTCTGAAAACCAGCATTGCGTTGTTGCTACACAACACGCAACATGTCTGAGATTGTTCCTTTTGCCACATTAAGTGCGGAGGAATACTATTATTATTTTTAGTTAAGTTCTCTAGTTTAACATGTATTTTCTGTATTTCTGTGTACATGTTGTGGCAATAAATACTTTTTGACTTTGACTTTGACTTTGACTTTGACTTTGACGTGATTTACACTGATTTTGAAAAGGCTTTCGATCGTGTGGATCACGTTATCCTGCTCCGTAAACTACAAGAACTAGGTATTCAAGGGGACTTGTTTCGCTGGATGAAATCCTATGTAACAAACCGTAGGCAGGCTGTGGTTGTGGGTGGGAACAAGTCTGACTTCATTTCTATTCCCTCTGGCGTTCCACAGGGCTCGTTATTAGGTCCACTGCTTTACGTTGCTTATTTGTATGACATAGCTGAATGCTTTCAGCACTCTAAATACTTGCTTTATGCGGACGATAAGAAGATTTATTTTAACATCAAAAATATCACTGACTGTCACCATCTCCAGGATGACTTAAAAAGACTGTGTGAATTTTATGATAGAAACTTAATTAGTGTAAATATTGACAAATGTGTTCAGATTTCCTTCACCAGAAACCCAAATCCCATTAATTTCACATACAACCTAAATGGTGTAAACTTAATTAAAACTAACAAAGTTAAAGATCTAGGCATTGTCCTAGACTCTAAATTAACCTTCTCTGTACATATTGAATCGATTGTCAACAAAGCCCTTAAGAATTTGGGATTAGTCATCCGTGTAAGTAGGCCTTTCAGAGACTCGACATGTATTAAAATCTTATATTACGCCTATGTTCGTAGCGTGCTAGAATATTGCAGTCCTGTCTGGAGTCCGCAATACGCTAAATATGACAGTGATATTGAACGTATACAACGGAAGTTCTTAAAGCATCTAAACTATCGTTCACAGACAAAGTGTAGGGACTATGAGGAGTCCTGCGTTCGCCACGGTGTGTTACCACTGCGTGACAGACGTATCATCTCTGACATGTCATTACTGCATGATGTGTGTTCAGGTGCACTTGACTGTCCAGCTTTGGTAACAGAGATGTTACGTCTGTCAGCCCCGTTCACCCGGACTCGACATACCAAGTTATTTGCCACCCCCCTCTCGCGCACTAACTACATGTCGAATTGTGTCTGCCGCCGGCTTCCTACAACGTATAATAAGCGCTTCGCGGATTTAGATCTGTTCTGTACAAGTAAAATTACGTTTAAACGCAACGTATTCCAGCAGATAAAGGACCTAATGTAATCTACTATATTAAATGAACATTTCTTTTATGTTTAATATTCAATATTATTATATTTTATAGTTAATTAGAATAGAATAAATAAATTATTCCATGTAAACCCACCTTTATCCAAACTCTTAACCTGTTTATTAAAGCCACACGATGAGACACACACACACTCACACACATATATAGGTACATGCACACTAATCACTCGACACACACAACCCTTTAGTTTTTAATACGGAGTCTTGCTTGCGTCTTTTTATTTAAATTTATTCAGTAGTTATAGTTATGTTCCTCGTCTTTAAAAATATATTGTTAGCGTAATGAAATCCGTCATTGGCACTATTTCTTGATGTTATTTTTATGTTATCTTTAAAACTGTACTTGCTGTGGATTTTTGTTTATAAATAAAATAAAATAAAGTAAAAATAAAAATAAGTAACCAGCAAAATTTAACTCTAGTAAAAAGCGTAACCTGCAGATTTTTTCCAAACTAAAGTGGGTTTAATAAAGACTAACTGCAAAAAGTGTGTTTATGTTAAATATTACTATGTTACCCGAGTGTTAAAAATATATAAGTGACATTTGTGTTCTGACACGAAATTTGAATTTTACATACCTACTTAAATGGTTTTTTTAACTTTGACTTTTCAACAAAAGCCTTGTAGGCACAATGACTTTCGTACCAATGCCAGTAACTACTTTGATTGTATTAAAAAAAACGAAATGGCATCAAATATATCAAATATTGCAGGCAAATGTATTCTAGCTGTTCAGCCCATATCCTTAAAATTTGTATTTTTTTTAACATATCTCTAGAACTAAGGAATAAAAAAAAGTTAAACGTTTTTCGGAATAATAATAAAAAGATATCTCCATAGATTTTTGATTTTTCGACCTTAACAGAAATGAAAACTTATGGATTGCAGCGCTTTTTACAGCCTGTTTTGCCCTTGCACCTAGTTAGCTACAGGCACACACTAGCGATGTACGGCAAATCTGACCAGTGGGGATTCCAAATATTTTCTTCTAATCTCCAGCCCCAGGAAGAGGGACTGGGAAGATCCTGTTGCGGTGATAGGACCTGACCCCAGACATAATATACTGCCTGGTAAATAGCCCGTAAAGTGTGTTGACGAAAAGCAGCCTCCATTGGTGGAATATTTTCCAATTGCCTGTCTTTTTTGCACATAGGTACTTTCTGCATTCGTTGACTGTGATGCAGGGACTCTATATATAAAAAAGGTGTTGATTCAGGATAAGGAAAGTAATGTTTATGTTCAACCTGCTAGGAATCTGTTTTTTATATTATTAAATGTAAATACATACATTTCATGCCACTCTGTTGCGGCAGGACTCGGTAAATGTATATTCTGTTTAGTTAATATAAAAAACAGATTCCTAGTATTTTGTCTTCCTGCATTACCGTATTGTTGGTGTTTTTATATTTCTTTCAGGACCGAAAAGGGCTGGAGGGCTGCCAATTTTTCACGCATTTACAGGATGCAATACCGTTTCCTGTTTTAATCGAAGGGGAAAAAAGATTCCATTTGAAGCATGGAATGCGTAACCCATGGTGACTACATGATTAAAATCGTTAGTAGATGGACGAAACCGATAGCATTCTACAAAAAATTGTAAAACTATGTATGACCGGTAAGTTTTATGCGACGAACAAACTAAGTATAGTAGCAGGTTGAATATAAAAATGACTTTCCTGATTCTGAATCAACACCTTTTTTATATAAAGAGTCCCTGCATCACAGTCAAAGAATGCCTATAGTACCTATGTGCAAAAAAAGACACGCAATTGGAAAATATTCCACCAATGGAGGCTGCTTTCTGCACAGGTCATTTAATTATATCAAAAACAAGGTAGGGCCAAGGATGCTACCCTGAGGGACTCCAAATTCTGCATTTAGGTCAAGGTTAGAGCTAATATAATTATTGACTTTTACACATTGAGAGCGGTTGCTGAGGTAATCGTTTAATTGTATGCCTTCAATACATTTTTTTTCAAATTTATGCTATAATGTTGGGACAGAAACGGTGTCGAATGCTTTGGCTAAATCTATAAATATCCCTGAAGTTTTAAGCCCTTTATCCAGATTAGAAGAGACATATTCAGTTAAAAAATGGACTGCGTCATTCGTTAACTTTTGCGCTCTAAAGCGAAATCGTTTGTTCGATAGGATATTACTACTTTCAAGGTAGTTGACCAGTCTTTTATTATAAATTTTTTCAAAAATTTTGGATATTGACGGTAGTACTGAGATGGGCCTATAATTGTTAAAAGTATCTTTGGGACCTGTTTTGTGAATAGGTATAATAATAGCTTTCTGAAGTGAGTTGGGAAAGATGCCTTCGGATAGACAGCGCTGAAAAATGTGCGCTAAGGGTGGTATGAAAATAAACTTAAATCTCTTTATAATACTATTTGAAATGCCATCCCAACCTACAGCGCAGTTTTCTTTTAAGTTGTTAATAATGATTTCAACCTCATTTTTGTTAGTGCTAAGCATTGCATATGAGTCAATTTTAGAGTGAATGAGCGGCTCATGTATAGGGTTAGTGCAAGCGGTTTTGTTTTCAATATTTTGCGCGAGGTTTCTGCCGACGTTAACAATATAATATGTATTTGCATTGTTGATTGTTAGTTCTGGATTAGAATGTGACTTTAATAAATCTAGGTTCGAGACACGTTTAGGACAAGTGAACGCGACTTTTTTTTAAATTTCCAAACTTTTTTGCTGTTAGTTCCTTGTTTTTTTGAGTTCGTGTTTCTCATATTGATTTTTTATTTTTTTCAAAAGATTATTACAAAAAATTCTATATATTTTGTAGCTTGTATCTTATTATATTTATCTGATTATTAGGACACTGCTTTGTTTTCAGATGAAGTCTGTCTCGGTGGCGGATGCATCTAATTAGACCGGGAGTAATCCACGGTTTATTATTCCTGTTTTTTCTTGTTAATTTAACCGTAGTGGTATTTGCTGTTACACACTTTTGTGTGCAAGTTACAAGGTGTAGCAATGATTTGCTTACATCAGCTGAAGTGTAAATGGGGGCAAAGTCAATGTTACGTAAATCAATTTCAAGGTTGCTAAAATTTATTTTACTATAGGTATGCACGGTATTATTTTTTGGCGCCTGTAAATCCAAGGTTAGTAAGACGGAATTATGATCGGTTAGAGTTGAGTTAGTTACTGAGGTTGTAGATGATAAGTTAGTTTTTATTAATATATGATCAAGACAGAAACTACTTTGGTGCGTAGGTCCGTATTTAAGGTGAGTATTTAAGGAAGGCCTTATTGAGTATACACCACTCACACCAGTACGACCGCCGCCGGATAATATGTTTTTCCAACTTTTTGTGTCTTTTCTAGTGTTTACTTTGATTCTTGTACTCACGTTGATGTAAGTAGCTAAATATTACATAAAAACAAAATTATTAATCCTTATTATATTAGAAAACGATACCAAACATGGTTTAATTAGCCGCATGGCAACAGTAATGGTGCTTGGTTTTTACACTGACTAGGCACTAGCAAGCAAAATCGACAGCCACCTGACAATAAAGTTTTTTTTTGTCAACTTCTTGTGAGGTAACATGCTACAAAGTTTATATTTTTGTAATCTGCATAAAACAGACTACATTCTAGTATTTTTATGCAGTACTTTCAGGTTATGCCCATTACAATACAAATTTTCTAAATTAAATTTTCCCTTTTTCATAATTTTTCAAAGAAATAACGATATAAAAGGTCAAATATTATAGCAAAACTAAATTCTCCGTTCCTTATTTATCTGAAAACGATACCAAACATGGGATATTGGGTTCAGAGTAAAGGTAAATGAGCTCCAAGTAAACGCGGGCGCTCCCCCCCCCCTTTGTGCACCTGCAACCCCCAAAATAGTAATGCATTTTCACGTTTCCTAGACTGAATCTACTAAAAATGACCAAATAACATTTGAGATGAGTGGCTTCCTTGTATAACTTCCTTAAAGGTCAGGCCCCTTTTCAGACAATAATGACCGTAGTAGAAGTTATTCGGGGGAGAGTAAGAGAACAGCTCTCAGGCAAAACCAGGCGGCCCACCATTGCCTGGGACCGATGAATGGCGGTATATTCACCCCCAATTGCCGGGGCTTATATAGAACAGACTGGTGACGGGCAGCGGCGTCACTGGTGCTCCACACTAGCATAGATGCCAACGGCAATCCTTAATATGTAAGTTTAATTTTTTATAGTAAGCTTTGTTTTCGTATCAATTTTTTTTTATGATGATAATTTGCTTGTTGTGAGAACCATAAATTAAATTTTTATCTTTATCTTATCTAAAGGGTTTTGGCACTGTGCTCACCAACCCACCAGCCCAGCGTGTGTGAGTATGGGCATTACTTCCAGGAGGACCGCCAAGAGTGGCGAAATCCTGGAAAGGCCTATGTCCAGCAGTGGACGAAACAGGCTGATGGATGGATGGATAATATTATCTAATACGTACAAAACAATAATGCGACTTAACTAAGGAGGTTACAGTTCAATTTAATTTTCGGCCATTTGTCTATGGCTGGTTGCGCGTGCTAGGGCGAATGGAAATGGCGATGGTTTATGGGGAAATTTATTATTTACTGTGTTTATGTGGGTCAAAAGTATCATTTTGCCCTAAAATTGCTGACAACAGTGATACTGATGATAATTTGACTCCATCTGACAAAAATCAAAAATGGCTTACGAAAACTTTTACCAAGATTATGAAAACAGGCTACTTATCTACCTACTGCATGAGTTTAGATAAAGTAATGTATGAAATTAGGAAATTGGACACGTAACAAGTTATAAAGATTATTAAAAAACTCGCCTACGTAATAGTTTCATAAGCGACTGTTATATGTTAGTGCAAAATTTACAAAAACATTATTAGCCTGTAATTATGTTAAATTATCATGAAATACCGGCTTTACCACTCACGTACTCACGTACTTGACTTTATGCCAATTTGGAATAAATAGTCAACAATAGCAAACCGTGAGTATTTTAGCCGGTATTTAATCATAATTTTGTATGTCAGGTCACATATGTTTTAATTATATTATAATTTATGTTCTAGTAAGAACATTTGCTGGAGATGCTGAATTCTGCGATGCTTTGTGTTCCTTCGTCCATGACCCGGTTTGTGGATTCGCAGCCGCTAAAGATGGGTCCAAGGCGTTCAATAAATACTATAACATCTGCTATCTAAAGAAAACACAATGTCTGGTGAAACCAATCATAGGTTCGTACTACACTAATGCTTTGCTGAAGAAATCAATAACAATAAACATGACTATATAATTACCCAAATATGAGCAAGTAACTTTCATTAAAAATGTCTCATTTTATTTTTGAGAAAAGCACTATACTTCCTTCGACCATTAATTAGCAATCCTGGACGAGTAAGTTAAAAGTCCGAGCCCGTTACTTCCTGGTCTTAGCAGTAATGTACTATTTATTGTTATTTGTTTTTTTTCTTTTTCTATGTTGTGCCAATAAAGTTACACCGCTACACCACATATTATTATTCGCCCATTAGGCAATACCGATTATCCACGTTACACCCACCAAAAACATAAATGTGAAAAAGGAGCCGAGTCCAGTACAAACGCAGTGCAGGAAGGTCGGATTTTCCAAAAAAAAAAATGAGATCAAATTGGGTGCCGAGATAATTTGACTCCATCTGACAAAAATCAAAAATGGCTTACGAAAACTTTTACCAAGATTATGAAAACAGGCTACTTACCTACCTACTGCATGAGTTTAGATAAAGTAATGTATGAAATTAGGAAAATTAACGTATCAAGTTCCTTCAGTCATAGCAAGTTTTCACAGCTAAAATTTAAACTTTATAAAGTTATATTGGATGGATTCGACTGATGGTTCTTGGTGGAATATCATCTTGAATAAATTATACACAAATTCTTGTACTTTTATTCCACATATTATTATAAAGTTATGTTAGACATGCAAATAATTGACTCCATATGAGAACTCGCAAACTTCTGTAATAAAATACATTCAGGAGCAAGGACCCTAACAAACTTTCTTTTACAACAAGTGAAGAACGTTACATCACCCAATTTGATATCAATTCTTTTTTTGGCGAAGCCGATATTCCTGCACTGCCTTTTTACTGAGCTCGGCCCCTTTCAACCGCGAGCAAAAGACTACCCAGTAAACAATTTAGTGGTCCGGTAGACGTCCTCATTCCGACTCCTTGTTTTATAAGGTCATCGTATAAGTGACTTAAAGACGTCTTTATGACGGGATTTCGGCCCACTTTATACGTCTCCCCATCGTATTACAGTCCTTTTTAGTCTAACTAGACGTATAGTCGACGTATATACATCGTCGCTGGTGTATAATGGTACCTACTGCGATGTATATACGCCTGCGGGTAATGGTCCGCAACGGGACCATTATAGAACCTAAAAATAAAATTGCTAGGTGACGGTGACGCTTTATTTATTAGATTAACTCAGTGGCCATCCAATTGAAAAAATAATATGAATAGTACGTAAATAGCATATTTCTCAGCTGTAATCTATTGGGGAGTTAAGTTTATTGATAAATATGTGGTAGGTTTGAAAAATTTTTTTATATGCTTCCAAAATTCTTTAGTATTATGTCTTTTATTAAAAAAATTAATCTGTACCGTGTTATCAAGATGAGCCAAACGAAGCGGGGCACTACGTACCTTTTCTCAAAGCGTTCAAAGTTCCAAAAGTCCTAGAAATCTGAAATTTGGTATGAAGACGATTTGCACAAACCCAACGAAAATATTAAAATATCTGTTAATTTTACCCTCCAACCCCCCACCCTATATAGGGGTCAAGGCGACAAAAACAAGGCGCTAAAGTTCTTGCGCCTGACAAACAATTCGACACCCTCTTGAGTAAATTGCAAATAATAAGCCAACAAGAAAAAATGCAAAGATAGTGTGCTATAAAAAAGCCATAGCTAAGGCGCAAGAAATGCAGCCTGAAAAAATGAAAAAAGTAGAGCATCTTACAAAAAGAAATGAAATCCCATCAAAAACATTTCATGTAAACTAGGTCGTCAAGACTCAGAAGCTCATAACGCTTTTACGGTTAAAAAGTTATCAGGTCACACGTAGAGCCAAGCCCTTAACTCTACAAGGCCTAACTCTACAAGCCCTTACTCTAGAAACCCTACATCTTGATCAAAAAGTATGGCTAAGCCGTTTCAATTGACATGACACCACCAAGGAGTGTATTTATGCCATCAACAACCTAAGAGTCGACACATCAACCTGGGATTCCTAATATCACAGAAACTGGATTCTGAAAGACACGAAGAATACATACAAGCCGTGTCAGATCCACGGGCTTTATCATCGCTGAATGAATTTCTAAAGCTTTCAGAAAACAATTTACGGCTTTAGAATCATCATCTAGGCGTAAAGATAGATATCTCAATATTAAGAGACCACGAAAATCCATAAGAATAATAAATTCTACAAATCATTTATCAGCAGAAAATATTCAGAAAATCATAACTTTCATGAAAATAGGAGCAATAACACGAAAAATTGCAAGATTACAACTAGAGATGGGCGGCGGAAAGATTCTCGTTGGAAATATTTTCGGGTTGCAACCTAAAATGGGTAGCAACCCGGGCTGCAACCCGAAATGAGTATTAGTGTAACTAAATGAATTAACAAATATAAAATGAGTTCTTGATAATTAATAGACTCCAAATATTAGTTTTGTAGTTTATATTTAATCTCTTTACTTACATTCATTATTACTAAATAAAAAGACATAATGCTTTTAAAATACTTCAAATCCAACTTTGAACACATGCGCATGAACATTTGCGTTCATTTTAATGTTTATGTTCTTTGTTGCTTCAAGTTAAGCAACGCTCGTCTCAATTATTTTAGGGATGGGTGACCGTAAAATTTTATTATCAAAAAGAAACACCTAGGTACTTTTTGACAAATTACAAATAAACAGATTGAAACAAACTGATCGTTGTAATTTTTTACCACGAATCACATAAATGACTATAATTACCAATTTATAGTTCAGCATGTACATAAAGATGGTCCCTAGCTTCATATAAAAACCGTGAGATAACTCCTAATATACCACGTAAAATTAGTGAAAAACGTTAATAACCGCATAAATTCCCGTCGGGTGGTTCCAATGGGAATCTTTCCGGAATATTTCCGAATCTTTCCATCTCTAATTGCAACACATTCCTGAAATTGCAACCAAAAGAAAAATTGAATTGTGTTCGAAAATTTAGTTATTGCTCGAATTGTTTGCACAACCATTACGGAAATGATTGCGTATCAGAAAAACAATTCATTGCACAATACTTTGTTACACGAGGCATTTTCCAGGTCAGATTCCAGACAAGCAACTCATGTAGCCCAAAATGATTACAAAAACACATCGGAAGTACTTTTGGCGACTGCTCTTCTCAAGGTTCAAGCAGCTGATGGAATATATCACCAGATGCGAGCAATTATCGATGGTTGTTCGCGCAACACTCAAATTGAACGCGCTTCGTTCACAGTGTTCTAATCTATTTTTAGAAACCGCTAGCGGTGGTGTAATCATTTTGTTTGTTTTTAATTTTGTTCTTCTTGTCTATGATTTTTGACAGAAATGACTTGTTAATTTTGCTCCCCCGGGTTTGATTGTGAAAATTGGTCGTCGTCTGAAAGGTTTTAAGAGATTCCTGCTTCAGGGACATGTGTGTGTAAAATAAGGTCTTCTAGTGAAACCGTGTTGGGGAATTGTGCTCGTAGAAGCCGGGCTAATTCCAGGAAAAGACTTTGATGATTGCGTCAGTTGGTGACACGTAAGCAGCATTCGTGGCCACATTTCCTTGATTTCCTGCTGATCCCTGCCTTGTAGTTCCCCTCCTCAATACCGGCCAGCAGCTGGACCAGCGAAGCGACCCCAGCAGTGGATAGCGAGAACCCCAGATTTTGGACTTCTGGAGGTACCGTGACGCAGTCAATAATTTATTGGATTTATGTAAGTGTCACGTATTATTTATTAATCTGGGTGAGGACTCTGTCTGCATACTAATTTCGTGCCAGGTATATGGTGTTTCTGATATGCTATGGGCCCTGTATAGAATCCCGTATATTTAGTTTGGCCGGACAGGGTCTTCCATACATTTTGTTGGTAGCATAACGCGTATGAATTGAATATTAGCTACAATGGTGGTAGTCAAACATCCCTTATTCACGAAACTGCGGCCCAAAAATTAGGCCTACCACGTCAGCGATGTAAAGGTGTTATTGTCGGAGTGGGCGTAAAGGAAAATACCTGCAAAGGCGTACTCTCAATATATATTATTGTATATCAAATCAAAGTGATTATCAATTCATTACGGATGTTTTTATCATGAGAAGTCTTGTTAATAGGAAGTTCCTAATCAATCATTTGCGAAACCATCATGGCCATTTTTAAATAATATTCAGTTGGCCGACTCAGACTTTCATCTCAGTCGCCCGTAGACATTTTGTTTGGCGCGGATACTTACAGCTCTTTAATACTGAGCGGAATAATCACGGAAAATGAGGTCCTGCCTGTTTTATGTTATATTTTATTTTATTTTATTTGGGATTTCAACAGCACATACAGTTTAATAACAACACAGAAAATAAAATGTGACGGCGCCTTGATGAAATTTGATTAATTTCCGAACGTAACACCGAACACTAAAATGGTGGCTAGCGGCTGGCGAGAGCGGCATTCTGGGAGTGAAGGTCAAGCGCTACGCACGCGTTTTACGTGTTCGGTGGAACGTTGAATCTAATCCTTAAATATCGTGTTAATCCTAATTAGTATAGCTGTGATTTTAGTGTTAATAAATAGCCGATTGATACACTACACTGCTTTTACATTATTTCGTGCCTGACACCATTGCCCGTCAACCCACGCCGGACGCTAAAAACATGGACGATAGTCAATCTGATAGGGGCTCGCAAGTGCCTTTATCAGAAGTGGGATTCGCAGGGCCTCAAGAAAATATGGACAACGGCCAAGAACCTTAACGAGCAACCGACACTTATTAAACGGGATGGAAGCAATTTTGTCACGACTACCCACAGCTGCTTCGACATCAACCCAAGGTACTCAATTCTCAAATAGTACAAAACTAATCATTTTCGACCCGAATGAAGCAGACGCTGATATTCAAGCATGGTGTAGACTGACAGAAATTATTGTGACTAACCGCAAATTAGACGGCGCCGAACTTCTGCTAGCCCTCACACGCGCCCTTAAAGGTCGTGCAGCTACATGCCTTCTTAAATTACACCCATCAAATATAACATGGACTCGTGTAAAGGAGATACTGATTTCAAAATTTGATACTCCAAGATTGATGCAGGACTATTTTGACGATATCCTCAAATTTCAAGTGGGAATTAAGGAGACTGCATCTGAGGCAGCGTTACGTCTATGGCACCTTATCGGGAGTACACCCAATGTCGAAATGGGAGAATACGTCATCCGTGTTATCTCAGCGTGATCCTTGTATTCGTCGTGAGCTGAATTCACATGTTATTGTGACACGATCACAGCTCTCCAGAGTACTAGGAGGAGTGTCACTTAAGAGACGACACGAAGAGGGTGACACAGCGAATATTGAATTTAAGCGGCCACGCACAGCGGACATGCGGTTTACTGGAAGCTGCCACTACTGCGGGGGGCGAGGACATAAAATAGGAGAATGCCGGAAGCGCCAAGAAAACGTAAAGATGAACGAAACGAAACAACGAAACCAGGAGATAAACCTGTTACCTGTTACCTGCTTCACTTGCGGAAGACCAGGACACATCAGCCCGGCGTGTCCAGAGAGGAAGACAACCATTAGCCAACCAGTGAGGAAAGAGGTCAACATCTGCGAGTGCAAGTTGCCACGGGGTGTCCTGTTGACATCAACGGGTGAGACTGTTCCATTTCTCTTTGATAGCGGTTTGGCTTGTTCATTAGTTAAGAGTTCCTTAGTAGAAAAGCTCGGAGGTAGGCGTAATAATCTTGTGTATCTTACTGGAATCGGTGGTAAAAATATCGAATGCAAAATTCAAATCTTGAGCGCTGTAAAAGTACAGGATATCAGTAGGTCAGTTTTATTCCATGTAGTTTCTGATGAAATTATTACAGAAGGCGTTATTGTAGGTCGTGATATTTTAGAGCTCGGCTTGCAAGTTGAAATAGATAGCGAATCGATTATATTTTCTGAGCGAAAAGAGTGTAATAGCTGTGAACTTAAGTACGTTTTCGATCCAAATCAAATTGAAACTGATCTCGTCGGTGAGGATCGAGACAATTTAATTTCGGTGTTACAAAAGTACAGTGATTATTTTATACATGGCGTTCCAACGCGCAGAGTAAGTACCGGTAGCTTAAAAATAAATCTTATCGACCCCCATAAGGTAGTTCAAAGACGCCCCTACCGTCTATCACCCACAGAAAAAGACATTGTTAAAGAAAAAGTTCACGCTCTCTTGGACGCTGGCGTCATTCGCGAAAGCTCATCACCCTTTGCAAGTCCCATCCTTTTAGTCAAGAAGAAGGACGGAAGTGACCGGATGTGTGTTGACTACAGGGAATTGAATGCCAACACACGTCCTGAGTCCTGAGAGTCCCTCTTCATAGAATTGAAGAGCAGTAGAACATTTTCGGCATTATCTCTTTGGCCAACATTTTACCGTCTATACGGATTGTAACTCCCTCCGAGCCTCTAAGGCAAAAATTGACCTGACTCCTCGCGTTCATCGCTGGTGGGCTTTCCTTCAAGCATATGATTTTGATATGGTGTATAAGGAAGGTCGTAACATGGGCCACGCTGATTACCTTTCAAGAAATCCCGAGCCAATTCCCGGTACCTCCCAATCTTCGGACAATTGTAACGATAGAGTCCCTCTTCGTAAGGTTGTCAACTTCGTTGAACTTCATGATAATTGGTTAAAGGTTGAGCAGTTGTGTGATAAAGAATTGCAAGATTTGATTACAAAACATCAGAACAACGAATTACCCGAAGCTATTGATAAATTATACTTACGACGTGCGAGACGGTGTACTATATAGAAAGGTGGAGCGCGATAAAATAAGCACGTGGCTACCAATCGTTCCAAGATCACTCATATGGACACTGATTAATCATGTACATAATGAGATTAGGCATTTAGGGCATGAAAAGACACTTGACAAAATTTACGAGAAATATTGGTTCCCCGAAATGTCGAAGAGCGTCCGAAAATATATTGATTCGTGTATTGTGTGTCGCTCTTCAAAGGGGCCTTCGGGAGCTCAACAAGTCAGATTACACCCCATCCCCAAAACTACTGTACCATGGGATATCGTCCATATCGATCTTACGGGAAAACTCGGCGGTAAGAGTGATAGAAAAGAGTATGTGTCCGTTATTAATGACTGTTTCACTAACTCCTAGAACATACCCTGTCACTTGATGCCGTCAGTGCAGTCAAAGCTATTAAAAAAAAGCAGTGTCTCTTTTTGGAGCACCTAGACGTACTATAGCGGACCAAGGTAGGTGCTACGTCAGTACAGAATTCAAACAGTTCTGTAACGACAATAACATCACTCTTTACCTAATAGCAACGGGCTCGTCAAGAGCTAACGGACAGGTGGAAAGGGTAATGCGTACGCTGAAAGCCTTGTTAACGATAGTTGAAAATGATTCTACCAAAACGTGGCGCGATGAAATCGATCACACTCAACTAGCTTTAAATAGCACGAAGTCAAGAGTTACAGGTTTCAGTCCAACAGAACTTATGTTTGGCATTCAGGTCACTGGAATTAGCTAAAACTAATCCTATTAATGACTGCAATACACGCATGGACTTAGAAACGATACGACAACAGGCAGCTCAAAATATTGCAAAAGCTGCCGAGTCCGATAAAGTCCGCTTCGATCGCGGTCGAGCTACGGTTAAACCATTTTCGCCGGGAGAGTTTGTATTCGTGAAATGTAGTGAACGTAACCAAACAAAATTGACACCCAAATTTAAAGGTCCTTATAAAATTTTAAGGGTATTAGACAACGATCCCTATGAATTAACATCTATTCGTAAGTCCCCGCGTGCTTAAATATTCCCATGAGAACTTGCGCGCAGTGCCCAGGGGTTTTGATGGTTTAGTAGATGTATCTTCGCTTTTACTTAACTATGAGGAGGCCGAGACGGCGGTCGAGGAAGATGAAACGGTTAACCTTGCACTTGACGACGATAATGATACCTCCTCGGTGGCTAGTACTTGTACAGTTGGCTCTGACACGCTTACAGTTGGATCAGACACCTTGACCGTCGGCTCGGACACACTAACGGCCACAGATCATGATTCTGAAACTTAATTTAACTGATTGCATAGCTATAGTCAGTAAGTAAACCCTACCCGTTTTCTGTACCATTTTATGTAGTGAGTTGGTTGACTTTGTTAATAGTTGAATGTTTATGGCTGGTCGAAGGGGCCTAGTACGCCCGGTCCACGCCTGTGTGTTTTTGGCTGGTCGAAGGGGCCTAGTACGCCCGGTCCACGCCTGTGTGTTTCGGCTGGTCGAAGGGGCCTAGTACGCCCGGTCCACGCCTGTGTGTTTTTGGCTGGTCGAAGGGGCCTAGTATGCCCGGTCCACGCCTGTATGTTTTTGGCTGGTCGAAGGGGCCTAGTACGCCCGGTCCACGCCTGTGTGTTATTGGCTGGTTGAAGGGGCCTAGTACGCCCGGTCCACGCCTGTTTTGTTCCTTAGCTATAGAGGCTTGATGTGCACGGAGTATGCATAGTAAGCTAGCGCTGTTGTATTTGAAAGTTGTGTGCCCGAAACTTGCTTAGGTCAGGAGTGGCCGAACCGATGTTTATATTTGCTCTTTTTGTTCACAAATCAAATTGAGAGAGAGACGCACGAGGACGTGCTTTAGTCAGAGATGGCCGTGACGGCGCCTTGATGAAATTTGATTAATTTCCGAACGTAACACCGAACACTAAAATGGTGGCTAGCGGCTGGCGAGAGCGGCATTCTGGGAGTGAAGGTCAAGCGCTACGCACGCGTTTTACGTGTTCGGTGGAACGTTGAATCTAATCCTTAAATATCGTGTTAATCCTAATTAGTATAGCTGTGATTTTAGTGTTAATAAATAGCCGATTGATACACTACACTGCTTTTACATTATTTCGTGCCTGACACCATTGCCCGTCAACCCACGCCGGACGCTAAAAACATGGACGATAGTCAATCTGATAGGGGCTCGCAAGTGCCTTTAAATGCAATAGATATCGCCAGTAACAGAAATCCACAGGTGGGTAAACAAAAACAGACATTAGTAACTTATTCTAGGATTCATTGTTTTCTTTTTTTTCAAAGATGCTAACATAAGCTAAACAGTTGCTCCAAATACATCTGATCTTATTATATTATTTATAAAACATGAGAACACACACCTATAGGTATACACATTCGTATATATACATAAATAAAACAGTTATAATAGGTATATACATAAACATTTATTAAATATATATCTATAAGATTATACTAAAATTATAATAAAAGTAATAATAAGAAATTAATAAGTAAGAAGAATAAAAATAAGTAAATAATATAAATACTAAGCTAATAAAGCCGATTTTGAACGTTTTAATTTTAAGTTAAGAAACTTACCATTAAACATAATTTTAAATGACAGCACTATATTTTGCTATTCTGAAGAGCACACAAACTAAATTTAGCAGGTGTCTCTTGACACTCTTATATTGAATTCACAGACAAAATCAGATTAATAGACCACAGATTCGAATGCAACATTACCGGTAATTTCATTCGGTCAGTATTGAAAACTTTTATATTTCTACTTCTTGGTAGAATTATGAGTATGTTGTATATTATTGCATTTTAATGACTTAGCCTCTCTGCGTGGTTTCACACTCTGGAACAATGTTTTTGGAAAACTTCGGGATATAATTCCTCAAAAAATATTACAAAAATTGATTAATATCAAAATTAAATATAAGGTCCTACAATAATCCATCTGTCCATCAGCCCGTTTCGCCCACTGGTGTACATAGGCATTTCCAGGATTTCGCCACTCTTGGCAATCCTCCTGGAAGAAATGCCCATACTCACACACGCTGAGCAGGCAGGTTGGTAAGCGCGATGCCGAAACCCTTGCACCAGTGCATAAGGCCCGACAATTGGGGGTGGATACACCGCCATCCATCAGTCCCTGGCAATGGTGGGCCGCCTGGTTTTGCCGGAGAGCTGTTCTCTTACTCTCCCCCGAATAACTTCGGGAGGATTTGGGAGTAAGATGGTGGTACCTCCACAGTCGAGCCCGACATCAGCTCTACCACCTATGATGCCTACAATAATAAGTGAAAATAATTCTAGGGTGGATCATGTATCGTTTACTGATCACAGTCAAGAAAATATATTTTTTTTAACAAATATTACATTCACTTCCCAGTACAAAGTGGTATCAGCTGACTAAATTTCTATGGAAAGTTGAAAAAAAAGTTCACGCAAAAAATTTTTTTTCGGTGGAATGTGATCTATTGAGGATACTATATTTACCTGTTAATTTTTTTTCACTTTGAATTGTAGGACCTTATATTATTTTTTCTGTCAATTCATAGTTGTCGGTTATTTTTAAGGTTTTCATGTTGGCAGCACTAACAATTTTGACAGACGAAATGTTGTTTTTTCGGGAAATCGATTCTTTGTACAGAACCTTTACGTATGTTAATTGTTTCTAGTTATCAGTAACAGAAGCAGAAAAAGGTCTACCAAGAAATAGACGGCGCTCGTTTAGGAGAATCTAAATGCCCATATGATTTTGTTGCATGGTAGGTTTTGATTCCGGTGAAATCAAACTACATTAAGCAGAGCTTTTTCTTCAGGAAAGTTTTGATACATTTCTCTGTAAAATTCTATTCAAATGGACGAGATGCTAACCTCTTCTACCTATCTGATTTTCTAGGAAAGGGGGCAAATCCTGAAACTGTGAGACGTGGACCTCGTCTTTAAAAGCATTGGGGTGGCAGCACAGACCAGTAAGCCTTACTGGTCTGTGGGTGGCAGCCAGTTTTTTACTTACCTACTTGTTTTTTTATCTTTCAAAGCCTAAAACTAACAGACGTCACTTAACACTTTATATATTTTTACTTGTTTTTTTATCTTTCAAAGCCTAAAACTAACAGACGTCACTTAACACTTTATATATTTTTAGTGATATGTATGTATAGAAGCCTAGCATACCTGGTGTGGTGGCAGCAAGATTTTTAAAGTATTTTGACGGCTATGTTTGAATACCTCCTTCTGACGAAAATTTCTTCCAACTAGTTAGAAGGTTAAAATGTGCTCTGTGCATAAGTCCTTCTTTATGCCATTTGAATTATGAATATTGTCCCAATCACTCAGGTCAGGAGTTTTTGCTAGTCGTTGTGAAATTTAATTTTATATCTATATACATACCGGGTGTAAATAGAGTGCGACCATTAAATGAAATCAAATATTCTACTGACCCTACTGAACCACTTTTCCGAAGAGTCATACCCGCGGACAGCCTTAGCTTAGGAAATAATTGAGTTCCAAACAAAAACGCGTGAACCCTAACGCACCGACATACGGGCGAGGTTAGAGAGAGCGTTGATCTCAAACAGCTGCAAGTTTCACGGACGACGCTCTCTTTAAACTCGCCCGTATGTTTGTGGGTAAGGGTTCACGCATTTTTCTTTGGAACTCAATTATTTCCTAAACTAAGGGTGTCCGCGGGTATGACTCTTGGGAAAAGTGGTTCAGTAGGGTCAGTAGAATATGTGGTTTCATTTAATGGTCGCACTCTATTTACACCCGGTATACTTATGCCTGTCTCCCAGAGGAGTAGGCAGAGACTACAGATTTCTGATTCTGACACACCTCTTTTGCTACCTACATCCATCTAGTAATACAAGCTCTTCTATTCTGGGTCTTTTTACTTTGCCGTTCTTCAGTATGTTGCCTATTTGGTTGGCATACATCCTTCTCGAGTGGCCCGATCAAGCTTTACCTTCAACTTGTGCAGCATAAATTTTTTTCATCACTCTACTTTAATTCACCCCATCTATAAGCGCAAACCTATTATATAAGATATATTTTTCTATTTATCTACATCAAAAACTGATTGCAGAAATCAGATTTGGTTCCTTACGGGCAGAACGTCCAAAGCAGTGTTCTGTTTTAGTGGTATTCTAGGCAATGGGTTGGATCACACACAGACTGCAGAAGTTAAGGAGAATATGCATCCTATTTGTTTCAAACGCAAAAGGTACTCTGTGTAGTTGGCTCAAAAACAGTTTTTTTATAAATTAAACTTAATGTATTTATTTTCAGTCCAACGCATGGATCTGCAGCCACTGGTGAACTGCTGCTGTTTCTTATGAGTAGAGATCATGAGTGACAACTGAGTCCTAGTTGATACAAGTCTGGTTTGCCCGAACATGGCAGAAGACTATAGAAATCGTGAGTCGGATAGATAGATTGGAGCCACAACCTAGACTGATCTATTGTTTTATGATTTTGTATTTAAGTGATAATAATTCAATCTATTTTGTTAGATATATTTTTTTTATTTGCCTAAATTTTATTAGTAAATTCACCTTGTTAAAGTTTCTATGATCAACACAAGAGTCGTTCTATTCAACATTCAGCTCTGCTCACCTCGGCTGAATGGTTGTTTCCTGGTAAACCAAAATTTATGGGTAGCATGTCAGCCATGAAAATTTAGCTTTAAATCTGAGCTCATATTAGTTGGACGGGTCTCAGACACCACCAAACGCCGGTGCTCTCTTAGATCTGCAGCCACTGGTGAACTGCTGCTGATATTTATCAGTAGAGATCATGAATGACAACTGACTCCTAGTCGATAGAAGGCTGGTGTGCCCAAACATGGCAGAAGACTATAGAAACCATGAGTCAGATACCTGGGTCTGACCCACAATCTAGATTTATCTATTGTTGTATTATTTTGTGTTTAAGTGATATTACTTAAATCTTTTCAGTATTTTTTTTTATTTCTCTATATTCTATTAGTATGTTGAGGCAATGAGAGCCAAAGATTCAAAGATTCAAAATGTTTATTTGTAAAATAGATACAGAAAGTATACGTTTTACATGTCAAATCTAATCTGTATAAAAATAATATTTTATAATGAAACAAATATGATACTTACGGGAAATACAAAAAAAAACTATATTTAAGTTGGGCTACTAAACTTATACACATGCATAAAATAAAGACTTATTGGAAAAAGAATATTATTATACATAATGCAATGAATAAATAAGTTAATAGATAAATAAACTATAAATAGATATAATGCCTAAATCCGCCCATTCGATTAATCTTGCTAAGAAGAAGGGCAAGAAACTTAGCAAGATCAAGTCTTTTTTTATCAGTATTTTTTTTCAGTAGGGCTTAATACTATTACAGTCTTTTTAACTTACATAAAATTATACAAAACAATGTATTAAACTTTAATAACTAAAGGATAAAAGTATAAAAGACAGAAGGAAATTGTGTCATGAGGGAAAAAAATACATCTTAGTCTACCTGTCTAATGAGGTAGTAAGTTAAAATACTAACCAAAACATCATCTACCTGTCTCATACAGTTTATCTTTTTTTTATAGTCAGATTATCAACAAATAAATGCTAAGTTTAAGTTATAAAATGTTCATGTCAATATGTAAAAATAAATGTCAAAATAATAATAAAAAAACAAAATAAAAATATTAGTCCCCATAAAAACAAACGATTTGAAAAACACAAATCAGTTAGAAAATTAACAAACAGTAGTATTATGTCTAGGATCAATATTCTCATGACACCAAGCATCTTATCGTCCAAATAGTCATTGATTTTATAATATGCTTTTCTCAAGAGTCCCTGCTTAATATATAATTTAAACTTAATTTCTGAAAAACTAAGGACCCTCTTTGGAAGTTTATTGTAAAATCTATACCATGTCCTACAAAAGAGGTGCCTACTTTTGCAAGTCGTATTTTTGGAAAAGCCAGTTTATGTTTCTTCCTAGTGTCTATAGAGTGATGCTCACCGAGTCTTGGGAAAGCATCGATATTTTTTCTGATATATTTAATAACTTGGTAAATAAATTCACAAGGAACTGTTAAAATATTAATTACTTTGAATTTTTCTCTTAATGAATCCCGGTGTTTCATATTGTAAATAGCTCGAAGTGCTCTCTTCTGCAAAACAAAGACTGCATTTATATCCGCAGCTCTACCCCACAGCAACATACCATATGACATAATGCTGTGAAAATAACTAAAGTATACCAATCTAACAGTAACCTCATCAGTAATTTGCCTCATCCGTCTAACAGCGTATGCGGCTGAACTTAGTCTACCACAAAGGCCTTCTATGTGGGAACCCCACTGAAGACGATAATCTATAGTAATGCCTAAAAACTTCGTTTTGTTGACTAACTCTAGCTTGGACCCCTGCAAAAGTAGATCAGCATCTACTTGAATTACATTTGGTAATGTGAATTTTATACATTTTGCCTTTTTCCCATTTGAAACTAAATTATTCGCAGTAAACCAATCAAGAATCATAAATAGAGTTACATTCGCATCATCAAGGCTATCTTTATGTCTATTAACTTTAAAAATAAGTGACGTGTCGTTAGCGAATAGCACTATCTCAGATAAGTCTTTAACCAAATAAGGAAGGTCATTTATGTATATTAAGAACAATAAAGGCCGCAATATGGAGCCCTGCGGGACACCCATTTTAACTAATGCTCCAGCTGACTTTACTCTGGTAATATCTACCTTTTGAATTCGATCACTAAGGTATTACTTTAATAATGCCAAAGATTTGCCCCTAACCCCATAGTGAGCCAATTTGCATAAAAGGGTTTCATGATTAACGCAGTCAAAAGCTTTAGAGAGGTCACAAAAAACACCGAATGCATCCTGTTTTTTTCCCAAGCATCAAATATGTGCTTGACTAAAGCAACTCCTGCATCTGTAGTTAACCTCCCTCTAGTAAATCCATATTGTTCACAATGAAGCAACTTATTGAAGTTAAAATGAGATAATAATTGATTTAAAATTTTTTTTTCGAAAACTTTACTCAGAACTGGTAAAACTGACACTGGTCTATAATTAGGAGGGTCTTCATTGTCACCTGATTTAAAAAGGGGGATCAATTTACTTAACTTCATTAAATCAGGAAAGACACCATCAACTATACATTTATTAAAAATTAAAGCCAAATAAGGAGCTATTAAATCAAAGACGGAACTTACAACTTTAACAGATAGACCCCATAAGTCCTCGTTTTTTTTTAAATTAAGAGATTTAAATGCCTTTATAACAGTGAATGAGCTAATATACTTAAAAGCAAATACAGAATGGCACTGTGGCACGTGTTCACTCAACAGATCTTGTGCAAGTAATGGACTTGAATTCAAATCTTTAGTTTTCAAGGAGAGAATGTCAGTAAAGAATTGTTCAAAGGCATTTGCAACTTCATTGTCTCCTGTAACAGTTTCATTGTTAATGTTCAGCTGAAGTTCATTATTTCGTCTTTTACTCTTACCAGTTTTTGTATTAATGATATTCCATACTGCTTTTATTTTAGTATCGGAGATTTTAAGTTTATTATTCAGGAATATGCTTTTTGCTTTTAAACACATCAATATGAAAATACGCGAGTATTTTTTGAAAAATTCCAAAAATTCATGATTATTATTATAATAAGATTTTATGTCGTACAATTCATATAAATGTTTATTGCTTTTATAAATACCTGGTGTCGCCCAGTCACTGAAAGTGATTTTACTAGTGGTTGAAACTTTTTTCAATTTAAAGGTATTTTCAAACTCCTTGAAAACTATGTTAAATAAATCTATAAAGAGATTATTTGGATCACCTTGGAAAGGATTAAATTGTGGTAATTTAGCTTCTAAGCTTGCTTTAAAACATTCTACTTTGCGAGTTGTAATCGGCCTGCAAAAGGCTTCTTTTGGCATTTGGTTCACACTTTGCATGAAGGATATAGTTTGGCCACTGTGATCGGACTGCAAACGGTTGATGACGGTTGATGTCTGAATACTCGCAATCACAGAATATATTTTCGAGGCATGTTGCTGTATCCTGAGTAGTTCTAGTTGGTCCTAAGAAAACATTAAACAAATTAAACGATCTGAATAAATGAATTAATTTTGAGTTCATAACCGACTTTTCTAGGAGATCTACGTTAAAATCTCCACTTACTATAACTTTCTTCTTCGAATCCAATAATAATTTTAGCACTTCCTCCATTGTTTTTTCAAAAATATTATAATCTTGTCCCGAGGGTCGGTAGACACAAAGAATAATGTATTTTCACCATTACTATTCGAAAAGGGGTTATTGGTTCACCAAAAACAGTGAATAAAACGCTCTTTTCCTCACTGAGTGAAAACAAGTAACTTTTTAAACTTTTTGGATAGGCAAAGGCATGGCAAAGGTATCTGTGACCATACAGCCATCTTAAAACACAATCACCCGAGAAGCTATAAACTATAAACTTCTTGCAATCACTACATTCTATGTTCCGTAAAAATGCCCGAATAAAGCATTTTAAATTTGGAACAAGCGTGAATGCACGTACCAAAACGTACTGGCTGGCCGCTTGGAAAAAAGACCAGAAATAAAAAAACAACTGTTCTAATTTTGCTGTTAAAATCTAGAGCTTATTTTTCATGTTTTGCTCTCTTATTAATTTACTATGTACCGATTGGTTGTAAGTATAATAAAATTTGATTCAAATAGTTAATATGGTACTGTTTATTTTCTCATAGTCAATGGTGAAAAGTATAGTACATAACTCGTGAAAAAAAAATTCTATCTCGGCTTTTGGATCCCTCGCTCCGCTCAGGATTCTACTCTAGAATCCCTCGCTTCGCTCGGGATTCAACTTTAGGATCCTTCGCTCCTCTCGGGATCCACCTTTGAGCCTCGAAAGAAATTCCCTTTTTACACTTGTTGTGTAATCTACTATTACTCATTTCTATCCAAGCCAACTCTACTTGGTGTTCTACAGAAAGTTTAACAATGTCTTTTCTTTCTTTTGCTTTGATATTATTCTTGACAAGAATCATAGAGCCACCTTTTTGTAAAATTAACCGGTTGTAACAGCTAAGAACATTAAAATTATTAACATTAAACTGCATATTATGTTCTGATAAGTGGTGTTCAGTTAAGCACAAAATATCCGTTTTTGATTCTTCTAGGAACAACTCAATTGAAAGTATTTTGCCGAGGAAGCCGCCCTGTATGTTTTGATGTACCAGCTTAAAACCAGGGTGCTTTCTCGTAGTCTTTAATTCTAAAAAGAATTCGTTACAATTTTGTTAGTACTTGTACCAACTGTGTCAATAGGGACAAAATTATAGGAACTATTATGGTTACATATACCATCAATAATGACTGGTATTGAAAAGTTTCCTGTTACACTTATTGTAACAGATTCATTACAAGGTAAAATGCAAGCTAACTTAGTAGCTAATTGTTTCTTAAAAAAATGTGGCAGGTATAATTTACCTTTCGTCAAAACAAAATCACGAATGTAAGAATTCGTGTCAAAGTATTCAATTTCAATTTTGTCAGTGTGACCAATTGAAAAGTTTTGCATGCAAGTATTTAAATTATTTATATTACTTTTTTGTGACCCTGTTAGTAATTCAGAGTAAGGGAATTCACAAAGTATAATTTTTTTACCGCTAAGTTTTAACATCAATTCCAAGTATTTTAGTAGGTCACTGTGTGTGATATCTCTACTATCTCCCACCAACAAAACAATTGTATTATTTACTTTAATAATGTATTCTATTTTTAGCAGATGTTCCATGATTTGTATAAATGATGCACCTGGCATGCAAATATTGATAAAATTTTGCATTAGCTTATTACCTAACAAAGGCCCTAGGCTTTTGCCAATTGTATCTGTAAATACAAAAGTAGAGTGTTCTTTGGACGCAGAAGAATCAGGCGCTGGCTCGTCGACAGTCAAAGGCTCAAATGACTGAGGGAAAGAGTTCGGCATTGGTGGTGTATCAGCAACCCATCTTTTCCAGAATATTGTCTGGAAAAAATAGGCCACTTTGGCTCTCATCGTCTCAATTTGACTCGCCAGCATGTTGCTTGACATTCAGCTGAAAAGTTGATCTGTTCATTATCCAGTTGTTCTACCTCGGCTTAGTGGTTGTTTCCTGGTAAATGAAATTCATCTGTCTTGTGATTAATGAATGTGGTGCATAGTACAGTAGACCAAAAACATTGTTGCTAGAATATTGAGACTTCCAGAGTTTGGTGCTTTAACAAGCAACGAAGACTGTTTCTCAGGTAGCATGTAAGCCATGAAAATTTTGCTTCAAATCTGAGCTCGGAAGAGTTCTACGAGTCTCTTAGACTTCTCGCCAGCTTTAAGTGGAGATAGTTATCTACGCATTTTCAATGATTCAACTAGAAATAAAAACTTAAATGTATCATCAGGTTTTCATGCAAATTTTGGATCAATTGCTACATAAAAATCTATTTCCTTGAAGTGTTTACGTCTTAACTGATGTTTTTAAATACAGTACACATCTATTTCTATTACCAAACTGTAGAATAATAAGGAAAATTTCGTTGGAAATTTTAATAAGTTTTTATGAAGGACCTCAAAAGAAACCTTTTAAAATCTAACAAATTTTTTTAAATTTTATCAAATGACAGCTTTAAAATGTGGCTTGAAATTACCAAAACACGTGAAAATCACCAAGTTGAGTAAATTATGGCTGTCAAACTAAAATTTTAGTGATTTAAAAATGGCTCTTCGTTCTAACCATACTTGAGTTTAATTTTATGTATGTCAAACTTAAACTAAAGTCTTCAAAATTGGCTTTACTATCTAGTAAGAGAAAGCGTTTTACGGATTCGCCATTTGAATGTGGGTTTACTACAATCAAAGGGAAATGTTATTAAATTTTTTGTTATAATTTGAAAGAAAACGTAGTATGGGGGGCATTTTGAGCATAGTTCGTGTTTACTCGAGGGACGCTAAACAGAAATTTCTCTGATGTTACACGATTGTTAATCTCTGCAACCAAGGAGCTACTGTCGATATTACCATCATCATGAAGTAATGACATATCTAAGAGAAGTCGTCAGTTTTCAAGACTAAGCAAGTTATGACGTAAGCAAGCAGCTGGATAGTCTTTATCAAATTGATAAAAGCGGAAATTCAGATGACGTAAGAAAGACCATTGTATTCTTTCTACACCTTCCACTCCGGGCACTTAATGCGGAAGAGCTAGGCTATAAAAGTGTAAGACTTCGGTCGTCACGACACTTTTGCTATAAAACGTTAGAACTCTATTCGAACCGGGTGTCCCACGATATTTCTCGTTTTTTTTATTGCCAAATTTCACATAGGAGACATATTGCAGGCGGATTGTATAAGAACCCTGTTTTTTTTACTTTTTAGGTTTCTAGATTTTCTACCTGAAACTAGGTGAACAAAAGTAAAAACCTAATATTTAATACTGCTGCCTCTGTCGCTTCAAAGGTTTGTGGTGTACTATTGCAAACGCGAAGTTACTGACCTAAGCACCGCCCGTGCGTCATTAGTTGTTTTACTGATAACTCATAGATGTCGCTAATGTTTTGTATAGGTGGGGTGCGGTGCGGCGGTAGCGAATGCTCAAGGCCGTTGGCTTGGGGACCCCTCTTCATTCTGTTCACGTTTGAGCCCACATCACGGCGGACGCGCTCTCACCTTACATTATCTATCAGTTGATTATCAATATATTCATAAAGTGTACTAGGGACACACCCTACATTATTGCATTTTTTAATGCAATTATTAAAAGTATGCTCGGATGAAAAGGTAACATCGTGTGTCACATACAGCCTTTCGTCGGAGATAATATTCGATTTCTCTAGGCTATATTTGGTAAAGAATATTAACACACACTAAATATGTTTATTATTAAAAATAAAATTAACCTAATCTATCTACATAAAAAATTTATAATAATCTACGCTACTGTAAGTGCCTTAAAAAACTAAAAGCAATACTTTACAACACGACATTATTGCCGGCAATATGTTTAAAGGCGTTATTTAAAAAAAACGTCATAGTTCGTACACTCTACTGTAACGTTGTGCATACTTTTTAATTTCAAACTACGTATGAACCTCTTTTCGTCAACAAAAATTTATTTAAATTTAAATTTTTATTTAAATTTCAAATATTCGATTGTCAGAAAAAAAAACAGGACGTCAAAAATTTTATTTTGAAGCTGCTTGATTACCTATTACTGAAAAGAAATTAAAATATATTAATTATATTTTAAAATATTATATTCTACTGCTACCTACCTATTAACTAAATTACTACATAATTAATTCAACCCCAACATTGGGGTTTTTTTTGTTCTTTAATTAAACTACAACAAGACCTACAAAAGAAGTTCTCCACAATCTCTAGAAGACTACAAACGAAGACCACTCTACGGTTCTACACAACCTTCAAAACATAGAAAGGGAATTTAAGTGCGGTAGTAGAAGTTTAATTGTAATTTTTGGAAGACATAAAAACCCCGAGCCGATTTAATTTTCTAATTCTAAAATTTAAATTCTAAACTCTAAATTCTAAATTCTAATGTCTTAAGTCTAAATTTTAAATTCAAAATTATTATTTTCTTGTAAATAAATTGTATGAATGTAAATTGATGTACCAATTTTTTTTTTTTTTGTGTTTGAGGAACACTCTTTTCACCACGCCTTGCGCAATTGATAAGAAGGTAGCATACCATGTTATCAATGGCGTGCATAGGACTTTTTACTGGAAATGCAATGAGAAGGTCAAGTTTGACGATAAAAAAATATGAAAACTGCCCTGCCAAAAACGGCACTGCCTACCCTAAACTTTAATTTTTAATTACATGGAATTGTGACAGTTATGCAGGTGTATACTTTATTACATTTTAGTAGCCCAACCTTAATATTTTTTGTATGTATTTCCCGTTTTTATTTATGAACTTATTTCTTCATTGCATTATGTGTATATATAATATTTTTATTCTATATTTATTATTATATATTATTTTATAATCTAAAGATATATTATATTGTTAAAATTAACTTTGACTTGTAGAAAGTATACTTTATGTATCTATTTTGCAAAAATAAATATTTTGATTTGATTGATTTGATTTGATTTGTTCAAGAAAAGGGATGGAGTTGTCCAAGAAAGCGAGATGAACTGTATCGTTTCTCCTTTACTTGTAGAGCTCCATCCCTTTCATTGAATTGTCACAATTCCATGTAATTAAAAATTAAAGTTTAGAGTACATGATTCCATACAAAAACTTTGTGTTTTCAAATTATTTTTTTCATGTTATTTTTATCGTCAAACTTGACCTTCTCCTTGCTTTTCCAGCAAAAAGTTCTACGCACGCCACTGCATGTTATCTATTTTTGTTAAAATAAATTGCAGAAATTACATACTTTGTAAGAAAAGAAATTTAAACTGAAAAACAAAATGAAATTTCTTAAGGGCGTAACTTAAATCTTAAGATAATGTAACAAAGCACAAAATTTGTACAATTAATAAACCTTTTAAGTAGTTAAACAAAAAGTTACTTATTGCCATTTAAAAAACATCGAGACATTAAAAAAAACATTTTCGGGAGAGTAAAAATGCCCAACTTTGGGGCTTGTTTTTCTCCGTAACTAGAAAGAATTGGCACGGGGGAGTTTTACTCTTGCACTCAAGACTACAGTTGCAAAACTTCCGAAAGATTCGGAATAATTATGTAATACTTCACGGAACGTTTCTTTCAATCAGAATATTTCAAAATAAACTTGATTAAAAATATGGGCAAAACGTTTTTTTAATATGTTACAATCTTGCTAGTAAATATCGTATTCTACATCGATTAATCGTGTGGCTCATTCCGCTTGCGCCGGAAAACATCCGACCGACCGACGAAGAACGAACGCGACTAGCACGCGGCGCGCGGGGTGGGCACTGTTAGCGGGGAGTGGTGGCTCTCCCCGGGGAATTATTCACTCGAAACCCTTAGGGGGCGAATTTTCAAAAATCCTTTCTTAGCGGATGCCTACGTCATTACATATTTGACGCTTGGGAAGCAAAGCAGGATGCGTTCGGTGTATTTTGTGACCTCTCAAAAGCTTTTGATTGCGTTAATCATGAAACACTTTTATGTAAATTAGATCACTATGGAGTTAAGGGTAAATCTTTAAGTTATATATATTAATTTTTAAGTCATACCTTAGTGACCGGTTTCAAAAGGTAGACATTAATGGAGTAAAGTCATCTGGAGCATTAGTCAAAATGGGTGTTCCGCAGGGGTCCATATTGGGGCCCCTATTGTTTTTAATATACATAAATGACCTTCCTTACTTAGTTAGAGACTTATCTGAGATAGTTCTATTCGCAGATGACACGTCACTTATTTTTAAAGTGAATCGACATAACGATATACTTGATGACGCGAATTCAACCCTCTCTCTGATTCTTGATTGGTTCACTGCAAATAATTTAGTTCTAAATGCAAAAAAGACGAAATGTATAAAGTTTACTTTACCAAATGTAATTCAAGTAGATGTCAGTTTATTTTTGCAGGGGTCCAAGCTGGAGTTAGTTAACGAAACTAAGTTTTTAGGTATTACTATAGACTCTCGTCTTCAGTGGGGTCCCCACATAGAAGCTCTCTGTGGTAGACTTAGTTCAGCCGCATACGCTGTTAGACGCATAAGGCAGATTACTGATGAAGATACTGCTAGATTAGTATATTTCAGTTATTTTCACAGCATTATGTCATATGGCATAATGTTGTGGGGTAGAGCCGCGGATATAGAAGCAGTCTTTGTCTTGCAAAAGAGAGCAATTCGGTCTATTTATAACATGAAGTACCGAGATTCATTAAGAGAAAAGTTTAAAGAAATTAATATATTTACGGTCCCTTGTGAATTTATTTATTAAGTTATTAGATATGTCAGAAAAAAAATTGATAATTTCCCGAGGCTTGGTGTGCACCACTCTGTTGAAACCAGAAACAAACATAAACTAGCTTTTCCAAAATTAAGACTTGCCAAAGTAGGTACCTCTTTTGTAGGACATGGTATAAGATTTTACAATAAGCTTCCAGAGGAGGTCCTTAGTTTGCCTGAAAATAAGTTTAAACTATATATTAAGCAGGGACTACTTAAGAAAGCTTATTATAAAATCAATGATTATTTGGATGATAATGAAGCATGGTGTAATAAATAATAATAATCTTATTCAATATTGTAATTAATAATTAGCATATTTTAATACTGTACGATTCCTCTAAAGGCTTAAAATAATTAATATGTAAACTTACTTTGTTAAAGGTAATAGACAATATGAGACGGGTTGACTAAGATATATTTTTTTTTCTCGTGACTAATTCCCGCAGTCTTATATTTTTTTATGCCTTTACTTGAGTAGGTATGTATATGATTTTGTATCATATGTTTTATTTTGAAAAAAGGAATGTTTGCTAAGTTTCTTGCCCTTCTTATTAGCAATACTAATCGAATGGTGCGGATGGTTAGGCATTATGTATATACAATATTTCTATTCCTATATTTCTATATTTTATGCAAGTGTATAACTTTATTACATTTTAGTAGCCCACCCTTAATATTTTTTGTATGTATTTCCCGTTTTTATTATTTCTTCATTGTATTATGTATATATAATATTTTTATTCCTAGATTCCCCAATTTTATTTATTTTTTATTTATTTATTTATTTATTTATTTAAAAACTTACGACTATCATTTATTAATGCAGGTGTATATTTTATTTCCCGTATTATTATATATTTTTTTTATATTCTAAAGACATATTATATTGTGTAAATTAACTTTGACTTGTAGAAAGTATACTTAATGTTTCTATTTTGCAAAAATAAATATTTTGATTTGATTTGATTTGATTACATCTGTATGCCAAATTTCATCGAAATCCGTTCAGTAGTTTCGGCTGTGCGTTGATAGATGAGTCAGTCAGGTTTGCCTTTTATATATTCAGAAAACGGTTTAGAACGCTCTTTTAGCGGACGAAGCTGGTCGATACGTACGTATAGATACCATAGTAGATAGATACCATATGATTTGTTTTCAGAGAATGACTGACTTTTTCTTCTTGCTTTTGAAAAATAATTTAAAATGACTGTCAACTGCTTGTTTTTTAACGATTGCTGCTTTTTTGTTGTTATTCCTGTATTTTTCGAAAATCGAAATATTCCGAATGTTTCGTAATACTTCAGAATATTTCGTAAGAATTCCACGGGAAAGATTCGGAATGTTTCCCGACCGCAACTGTACTCAAGACACATATCTGTAATGAATGACCAATGACTTCAGTAAAAATATCCGATTACGAGGGTTTTTAAAACACTGTGCTGTAGAATTAGGTTTTACAAAAAAAATATAAAACCAGCCATTAATAATAAGATTTATAATAAGATTTAAAGCAATGTTTTTTATTTGTTTTTCATTAGATCCATTTTACAAACAATTACACATTGAAAATAGCGGAAGTTTTATAAAAAATTATTTGAAAATGTTTACCGGTCTAGGTGACGTATAACGGGCGTATAAATTCTCTGGAGGATATATAAAAGACGGAATCGTAACTCTTCATCTGCTTGTTTTATAATGATTAGCATCACAACGTATAAAACTATAAACGACCACGGAACGTATAAACGTTTTATAACCGAGACAACCGTGACCGTTACACGCCAACGAGGCTTATAGATGGCGTTGTGAGGACTAGTTTATATGTGTCTTATAATATAGACGAAAAGACCCAGCAAACAATTTGGTCGTATAGCCAAGCACCTATACGTCTACTGATTTTACAAACGTTTTATTACAGTAATGTTGCTTACACTCTGTTTTATAGTGGTCGGTCTGCTTAGTTTTATAAGTTTCTTGGCATATAATAATGTCCTAAGGACGTCTCTGTTCTACATAAAGACGCCTGGTTTTTTTTTTAATGAACGTTACTTCTTCTGCAATGGCAAACGAATTATTTTTGAACAGACAATTTATAAGTCTGGTAGGCCTATAAAGGGCATATAACACGGTACAGGTTAAAATTTCGTAATATAAATATAATATAAAAATCATAATACTAAAAAATGTTGAGAGTGCATGAAAAAATTGTTTTAATTCTACCTCATATTTATCAATAAAATTACCTTCCTAATAGATTGCAGGTGAGAAATATGCTATTTAGGTACTTTTCATATTATTTTTTCAATGTCAATATGGCCACTGAGATTAATAAATAAAGCGTCACCGGTACCTATCAATTTTAATTTTAGGTTAGGCTACGCAATCATACGATAAGCCACCCCGTTCTAAAACGGTCCCATTGCTGACCATTACCTGCCATGCAGGCGTGCATACATCGCAGCAGGTATCATTATACGCCTAGTGTACATAGCGACGATGTATATGTGTCAACTATACGTCTAAGTTAAACTTATTCTGTGGTTAAACTAAAAAGGACTGATAAACGATGCTTACACGATGGGGAGACGTATAAAGTGGGCCCAATCATAAATACTATCCTAAAGACGTCTGTAAGTCCCTCATACGATGACCTTATAAAACAAGGAGACGGGACGAGGACGTCTACCGGACCACTAGATTGTTTACTGGGTAGTTGCTAATAAAAACTGGACAAGTGCGAGTCGGACTGGCCCACCGAGGGTCCCGTTAAATACTATATTTTTTATGATTTAATTACAAATTAATAATTTTCAGATTTTTCCCTATACTTGTAGTATAAAACGGTGTGTATTTTGTTTTTCAGAATTCTTTATTAAATAAAAACAAAAAGTAGCACACAACAAGACACTGTCAAGTAGGTACTTAAACTAATTTAGGAGTTACTCCGTAGGCTTATACGCCTCTTAAAGCTTATAACATGAGTATAATAGAATTTTACACATAATTAACTACATACAAAAATCACAATACATTAATATATGAACCTTTTGTGAAGGTTTCAATTTGTGGCCTCACGTAACTTAAACTAAACAAAAAACTTTGATATTACTATATCATAAAAAGCTACAACAATATTTAGGGTATCTTCATAACAAAATATGTAAATTATTTTTGCATTGGGCAAGCATAGCAACTCTCTATGATAAGAATTATTTAACAAACCTAATAATTCATATTTCATAATACAAAATGGACTCTATGTCGTATGAGTAAGAATTATAAACGTTCAAGTCGGTCTAGTTAAGTTTGTAGCAACTTTTAGTCAGCCCTCAGCACATAGTGATGGGGCAACCGATAACGGTTGTAACTATCGACGTAAGGTAAGTTTCGTAGTCTTGATCTACCTATAGATGACACTAATGAGTTAGAATGATAAGGATTCTTATAAATGTAGAAATTTTTGGTTATTTTAATAATAAATTCTTTTAGTTTAGGAAAATTAATTCTTTCGTGAAGCAATTTCAAATTTGTTAAAAAGGGAGTGTTGTGCGCTATTTTAAGGGCTTTGTTTTGGATAATCTGTAGTTTATTATAATTTGTCTCACACGTGCTACTCCATACCGGTGCAGCGTATGTTAGACAGGGTCGAATGAGAGTTGAATATATATTTAATTTTGTTTTAGGACTTAGTTTCGTGCGCCTATTGAAGATAGGGCTAAGTGCATTCATAGCCTTAATACTTTTATTACGAAGTGACTCGATATGTGAGGTCCAGTTTACCTTATCGTCAATACGGACACCTAAGTATTTTACACTCTTCTTCCACGGAATGAAGTAGTTATTTATAACTAGTTTGCGATTGGGGGTTTCACGTTTACGAGTTATTAGGATTGCTTCTGTCTTTGACTCATTTAATTTCAGTTTCCATTTATTAAAGTAGGTGCATAGTAGTTCAATGGACAGCTGCAGTCGATCAATTACTAAATCAATGTCCGAGCATGACGTAAAACAGGTAGTGTCATCAGCAAAACGAGCCAATTGCGTTCTCGGTTGCTTAGGAACATCGTTGACATAAACCAATGTGTGTATTACTTGCTAAATTTCACAGTTCCAGGTCAACGGAAAATAGTCTATGAATTTTGATTCTTTTAAGAGATTTATCTATTGTAAGCGCGTTGTTCCTAAGAAAAGAAAGTCAAGGTGATATTATGACAATGTATAAGTAATTCACTACAATCTTGTCATGCGAATGGTGTGCTGTCATCCATTGAAGAGTTTTAGATTCGAAGGTCAGGTGACGTAATTTATATTCTTAAGTAATACTCAGCAATCAGCACACAAATACATAGTGATTACAACAAACTTGAACTATGTGATGTCATCCGTTGAGGAGTTCTATGGTTGTAAGGCCTGGATTGAAGTTCAAGTAGCATAAGGAGAATTTTCAAGTAAAATCCTGTAATAAGCACACTAACATAGTCAAATCAAATCAAAATATTTATTTTGAAAAATAGATAAGTGCATAAAGTATACTTTCTATAAGTCAAAGTTCATTTTAACAATTCATATTCATATATTTTATTGCATTCCATAATGTATAAACACGGGTGAAAAACATTAATAGCAATATAAGAGAGGACGGCATTTTATTATTATAGATTTATTATTTGTGAAGATCCTACTATAAGCAACTTATTATGCTACATAAAAATATTTAAAATTGTTGCAAATTAATATCTACCTACCTGTTATATGGAAGAGCAAGGTATCTTAGTATGTAAGTTTTGCGCAATAAAGAAATTTATTTGTATCATTATTATTATTATGTATTATTAATTAGTTATTATTATTTTCATTATCATTGTTATTATTAGAGATTGATTATTAAGTTATTAAAATATTAAAATTCCCAGTTTTATTTGTCAGTTTTCTTTTCATATATTTGTATTTTATAATTTATCATTTAAATATTCGTCGATAGTGTAATAACATTTTGTGGTCAATAGCTGTAATAGTACTTTAAAAAATTTAATTTCATTTTTATTAAATACATTGGTAATTTAGTATAAATTTTTATAGACATGTTAATGGTCCTGAGTAGTGCATTTTTAGCAGAGAGGGTGGTAGTGCTAATTCGTGTCTAGGTCTCGGGTTACGACTTGTTAAATCTTCGCGTTTTTTATAAAACTCGGGGTACTTTCTGGCGAACTTACAGGTTTCAAGTATATAGATACAAGGTAGTGTGAGAATTTCGTGTTGTATAAAGTGAGGTGTACAGCTGTCGGTTGTTTTTATATTTACTAATATTCTAATCAGCCTTACTTACCTAGACCGTTGAATTTTTCCACCATACTTGTCGCAATAAAAACATAATCTTAGTTAATGAGAACTGTGAATTTCTTAACTGTCTGAAGCAACACATATTGTAGCGACGACAGCGCCATCTGTTTCTTAAGAACAAGGCGTGAAATCGCGTTCAGTATGTGCATTGTAAGCTGGTTAGATCAAATAGTTCCAAAAATATTCGGTGGACAAGTATGGTGAAAAAATTCAACGGTCTAGGTAAGTGCCTCGGTGGCGCAGTCGGTAGCGCGCTTGTCTTGATAACAAGAGTGTGATAAATTGTATAGCCAATGCTATAATTGCTACATCGCCAAAATCGAGAACAGTGTGAAAAATAACCCCAAAGTATTCTGGAGTTTTGTTAAGCAAAAGAGATGTGGGTCTAATTCTGTTCCTTCAGTAATGTTTAAAGATGATCAATCTGCCCAATCTCCGGAGGATGTAGCTGACTTATTTGCAGCTCACTTCGTATCCGGCTTCAATCCTGAAGATAGCAATGGATCTCCCGATCAAACAGCAGCTATGCCAAATTCCTGTAACAGTATTCTATCAGCTGTTAAGTTAGATGAAATATCAGTACTTAAATTCCTAAAAAAGTTGAACCATAATAAGGGCGCTGGTCCTGATGACATCCCTCCACTATTCCTAAAAAAATGTGCTTCTGCTCTGTCCTTTCCTTTGATGTTGATATTTAATAAATCTTTGGAAACTGGAGTTTTTTCGTGCGAGTGGAAAAAGGCTCGTATCATCCCTGTATTTAAAAAAGGTGTCGCAGATAAAGTTGGTAATTACCGACCTATATCTAACATTTCTGCTTTCTCTAAATTGTTTGAATCTCTGTTGTTCCCCATAATAGCATTCCATACTCAGAATCTAATTAGTGATAGGCAGCATGGGTTTCGGCAAAAGAGGTCAATTTTGACAAATCTAGCGTCATATATTTCAACAGTAATTAAGCATGTTGACCATGGCGATCAAGTTGATGCGGTCTATACTGACTTCAGTAGCGCCTTTGATAAAGTAAGTCATCAAATTTTGCTTCATAAGCTCAAATATCAGTACAGCATAATGGGCCAGTTACATGTCTGGTTCGCGTCATATCTCCGCAACAGGCCTCAAGCTGTTGTTATCAATGGCTCTTCTTCCAAAAGTTATGTGGCCACCACTGGAGTTCCGCAAGGTTCGCATCTTGGTCCAATATTCGTAAATGATATTGTTAATTACATGCAAAGCAGTTATTGCTCCTTGTATGCGGATGATATGAAGATATTTAGGAAAATTGATTCTCAGGCAGATGCTGTGTTGCTTCAGGCTGATCTAGAGCGAGTGCGTTTATGGTGTCTTACAAATAAAATGCAATTAAATGCCACTAAATGCTTTTTCATTAGGTTTACAAAAAAAAGAAACCCAATTGAGACTTCCTACATGATCGCTGATGGCAATATTGCTGAAGTGACTCAAATTCGTGACTTGGGTGTGATTTTGGATTCAAAACTGAGTTTTATTCCTCATTTTGACCATATTGTTAAGAAAGCAGCAAAGATGCTTGGTTTTCTCAAAAGAACCACCAAGGATTTTCGTAATATCCAATCGAAGATTACTCTCTATACGGCACTGGTACGCAGTACTCTTGAATTTGCTTCTCTTGTCTGGAACCCATGCTATGCAACGCATTCTGATAGAATAGAATCCATTCAGCGTTCTTTTACTAGACATCTCGCTTACAACTGCCCTGGAATTAGTCACCGAACTGGGTATGAGGACAGGTTATTGTTTTTTAAAATGCATAAATTATCAGACCGTAGAATTATGCTTGATTTGGCATTTTTGAAAAGCACAATCGATGGACGTGCTTTGTGTGATGAGTTCGTTGATGGTGTGTCCTTGACTGTCCCTCGACTACAAGCTCGTCGAGTAGTGAAGGACACATTTTCAGTACCTACTCGTAGGACAAACCTTGGTCGAAATGCACCAGATGTAAGATCTTGTACCACTTACAATAAATTTTGGAATTCTCACTCCCTTGACATTTTTAACGATAAAGCTATTAATTTTAAATATAAGATATTACAGCCAAATCCATTATCATAATTATTTTGAATAACTGAAAATTTATATATATATATATATACTTTTTTATTTTTTCTCTTTCTGACTGTTTCAAATGTAATTTTAATTTTCAATTTTTTCTTTCATGTTGACATTCTGAATTGTGATTAATAAATTTAATATATAACTTCAATTTAATAATATTTTTAAATAATCTGTGTGTTTTGTGTGTCTAGATTTATAATTCAGATTTAAGATAGTTCAAATTGTTAATATTGTCCTGGTAATTGTAATTTAGTATTTGATTAATTATTATGCTGTTAACATTTTATTACACAATAATTGTATCGTAATAATGCTGTGTACGCCTGTAATTGATGGCAACACCAGATATAGGCCCTATGTTTACTTTCTTCTTTTTTTGAATGTGTGTGTTGACATTGTTGGTGTACCTTTTTGTAATAAATAAATAAAATAAATAAAAGAGGTCGCAGGTTCGAATCCTGGCCCGAGGATTTTTTTCAAATTCTTGTCTTTACATTTTGTTTCTAATTTAACTTTTCCAGTTTGTAATGCACACTAATAATAATACTAAGAAAATTAATAGTTAATTCTTGTAAAAAAATATATTGAAAATCCCGGTGTAAGACCGGCGTCACCAACGATGTAAGTCAAACCGGCGTCACCAATGGCGGGTTAATTGACTTTTCGCTATTATGAAATCTTTGCACCGGCTTTCAGATATAAATGAAGTAGACCACAGATTCTGCAATATTACAAGGAATCCAGTCTCGTCGACTCGCCGCGTCATAGATTTCACCATTACCGGAGCCTCCTCGGCTTGCAACCACAGTTGTCCCACTTCTTGCATCGATGTATATGAACCAAAATGCGCTAAAATACACCTTCGTATGAAGGAAAACGAGGACGCAAGAACAATTTTAAGAATGATGATAAACCACTGTCACATTGACATGTTTTCCTGTGCCCACGGAATCAGTAAGCATATTTTAACTAAGCGACGAGAAGTTTTGTTGTATATTTTTATTATCTACGTAAGTATATCAAAGATCAACACACAGGTAACATCACAACTTTCTTAAAAAAACATCATTCCTGGGCTAAATTATATCCTTACACAATTCACACGCATTAGAATAATTTAACATTATCAATTTATTTGTTTTTAGGGTTCAGTAGTCCGATAATCTGAGTTCCCCTTATAGTTTCGCCATGTCCGTCTGTCCGTCTGTACGCGGCTTAGCGCAGAGACTATTAATACTAAATATTTATCACGCCAACAAAATGGTAAAATAAAATCTCGAAAAAAAAATTTCTTAAGGTTACCTCTCGTACACGTAAACTGGGGATGAATTTTTTTTCTCATCTAACCCGTATGTTTTTCCTGCGTCTTTTCCGTACTTCTAATAATATTAAATTTTAAAATATCTCTAATAGATTTGTTATTAAAATGTTAAATTTCATGGTCTCCCTTTAATGTATGATACTATGTTAATCGAAAGAATTTGGTTCTTATGCTTGACCCTTTCGATCTGTGTCATAAAAATACAGAATGTTTTTTTTACACATTTGTCCGGCTCTATTTACGGTTCAAGCAGGTGATTTTTTTAAATTCCTTGAATGCAGTTTTCCTTAACTTTAAAAATAAAATAAATGTTCCTTTAAGTTAAATTTCTTTAATATTTAAGGTAGTAGAGCTATTGCCGGGCTCGACTGTGGAGGTACCACCATCTTACTCGGAAATCCTCCCGAAGTTATTCGGGGGAGAGTAAGAGGACAGCTCTCAGGCAAAAAAACCAGGCGGCCCACCATTGCCTGGGACCGATGGATGGCGGTATATCCATCCCCAACTGCCCAGCCTTATATAAATCAGACTGGTGACGGGCAGCGGCGTCACTGGTGCAAGGGTTTCGGCACTGCGCTCACCAACCCGCCTGCCCAGCGTGTGTGAGTATGGGCATTTCTTCCAGGAGGACCGCCAAGAGTGGCGACATCCTGGAAAGGCCTATGTCCAGCAGTGGACGCAACAGGCTGATGGATGAGTGGATGGAATATTTAAGGTATTTTCCCTCCAGGGGGCATTCGTTTGGTTCAACCAGTATAGTACTAAGCCTTCACTGCAGCATCCTTGATCATTAGCTATTGCATCAGCTTTTATCACGCCCTTCACTTTTCCTTATTTACGTTCAGCGCAAAATACCAATTCCAGGGTTTTAAGCTACGGATAAATAACGGGCCTACTCCCTTCTAGCTTCAGTGCGTGTAACCACCTGTAGCGAGAACCCTTCTTCCATTCAAGAATCACCTCTTCCGTAGCAGAACCAGCTATTCCGAGTCTACATACGTACGCGCACCAGAAGCCGCCCCTTTTCTTTTTGTGTTTTATTTTGACTTGTTTCCTTTTTGTGTTTTATTTTGTATGTTTTTGTTAAATTAATTTTAGTTTAATAAGTTTTGATCATATCTATCGTTCTGGTGCTCCTTTTATTCACGTGTAAATAATAGCGTTAAAAAGGCAACCCGCTAAAATGGTAGCGCCTGACAAAAAATTTGGCACCTTCTACGTACGGAACCCCACTTTTTATAATTTTTAGGGTACCGTACCCAAAGGGTAACCAACGGGACTTTATTAGTAAGACTCTGCTGTCCGTCTGTCTGTCCATCTGTCACCAGGCTGTATCTCATGAACCGTGATAGTTAGTAATTTTCACAGATGAAATACAACGTGAAATTTAAGTCATTTTGTTAACGAAAACTGGTGATAGAACTCGTCCATATGAACAACTTTTACTATGGAGCCAACCCTGAAATCGTGAAAAAAATACCAGCTGTTCCATAGAAAAGTTAAATACCTACTCGACCCAAATGTATAAAACAGCAGATTTTTATTTTGTATTATTTGTCGTGCTACAGAAAGACGTATTTTGTGAAAATTTCAACTTTCTACCTATTACGGTTGAGGCTGTAGACCCCTGTGACAGACAGACAGCAGAGGCATAGTAATAGAGTCCCGTTTTGGCACCCTCCGGGTACGGAACCCTAAAAATGTTGTTTTTTCTTGGTAGCTTTACTGAGTAAGGCGAGTTTTTGTCCGGCTTCCCCTTTTAAAATGTTCACCCTTCACCACTGATACGTACAGAAAAAAAAAGTGTTTTTTTTTTCAGATGTGACGATCGTACCAACGATTACGTGCTTCAAAGTTGATCAATTAAAAAGAGTTTCCTTCATGAGATTCACAGCTGGAATGAAGTCACTATCTCTATTACCAAACGAAGCTAGTTAACTCGCTTATAAAAATATACAGAATATTTTTTATGCATTGGTTTTATTTCTGACCAGCTTTTGCCCACGGCTTCGCTCACGTATGAATGTCTTTCAAACGTTGTTGAGTAGTATCATTTCATTCCCGGTTCTTAGGCCCGACTTCGATAAAAACCGAAACAGCAACATTAAGTAAATAAAGTGACTTTAGGAGGATATGTCGCGCTTGCAAAGGTCACTGTTACTCCATGCGGAACGCCCCTCAGTGCGAGAGGGACGGATTCCAGAAAAAATAGCAAAATGTCGGTTTTAAATTAATATAAAATGAACTAAACTAGCTATCAAAATTTCCAACTGAGAAAATTTAGATATCGGTAAAATGTATCTAATAAAATATCGTTCAGGTCTGTATGTCATTCCTGTTTGTTATAATATGAAAAAAAGTGTAGAAGAAGACCTCATTTCAATAATTATTTCTATCTAGCGAAAGTTACGCAATCACGTTTCTGTACTGAACAAAACTAGAAAATGGTTTCGAAAATTATATACTGATTTATCAAATTAGTGGCTTCATCTGAAATATATAATATATATATATCTAAATATATTTTTTATCGAAATAGCCCCTTAATTTATGCAGCCAAACTCATACCGGAGGTTAAAGAAGCCGCATTCAAATCTCAGAAGAAGAACATAAGGGCTATTTGTCATCTAAAAATAAGAGATATCTACAAACCCAATCTCAAAGAGTTAAAAATATTAACGCTGCATCACTTTACATTTATGAGACTGCCTGCTTTGTAAAACAAAATCAGCATCTCTTTTACAAATTCAAAAGTAGGCGTCTACAACAAATGTTTGCAGCATTTCCATCAAACACGGCTCGTTTACATAAAAGTATTTTGGGTACGGCTCCTAAAATTTATAACAACATCCCAAGTTCTTTTAAGGACCCACAATAATAAGTGAAAATAATTCTAGGGTAGATCATGTATCGATAACTGATCAAATTCGAAAAGAAGAAAAAATGTTTTCTCAAATAATTTTTTCACTTCCCAGTACAAAGTGGTTCAATCAGCTGACTAAATTTCTATGGAAAGTTAAAGAAAAAAGTGCGCGCAAAAACTTTTTTTTCTCTTGATTGTGGTCTATTAGGATACTCTATCATGTGTTATTTTTTTCAATTTGAATTGAGGACCTTATAAACATTTAAGAAAACATTAAAAATGTTATTATTAAGAATAATACTCAAGATTTTCTATTGGACAACTTTCAATAATACGTGTACACAACTATTTTTGCTTTGCCTTAGATTATATTATAGATGTGACATTATTTTGATTCTTTGATTTCTAATTTTATCAAAAATTTTTTGTTTTTAAAGTAGTTATTGATATAATAATATTATTATCATGACATGACCTACCTCCAAAACTATCCCTGATAGCCCGGGTACTAACGCTCATCCATCGCATCGTGACCTAACTTAGACCATTTAACACAGGACCTGGCAAAGCGTGACTCTTAGTACTGAAATTATTCTGCCATTTTCCACGGGAGGGGAGGTAAACACGCACAGCACACATTTACTCATTCACGCACTGCAACACAAACACAAAACACGCACACAAGCAAACTTTATATTTTATTTATGTCAATCATTTTTTAGAATTATTAAAGGAAAATAATAAAATTTGTATGTAAAAATTTGCATGCTAAACTAAAATTAGCTAATAAGGAGATCTTATATGTATGTACTTTGTACTGTTCTTCACCCTTATTTTAGCAAATAAATATTACTTATTCTTATTCTTACATGAACAAATTGTTCATGTACTTCGGCAGAGGAGGATAAGTGCGCTTGCCTAGTCCCGTGTTATATGATTTAAGAGACCAAAGCATGAAATTTAGTAGTAGCATGGGGGATGCCCACCCCTGCCGTACCTGAAATAAAAAATTCTTACGGATCCAGTTTAGGCAATAGGACAATACTGGTATCTTTTTCGTATGAAAAACACATTAAGAATCTATTTAGCATAATAAAATAGCATCCATTCATAGTAAAATACTGAGTTTTATGAAAAAAAATAGAAAACATATCCAAGATATTCGTCTTTAATGGGCAACCACTAAAAAAATATTGGTAGAAGGAAGCAAAAAAAAAATGTGTTAAATAGAAATCTCAATTAGACTTATTTAAAAAATATATACTTTTGGCTTACTCACTATAATATTTTGTAAAAAAAAATAGAAGTAGTTGCGCAGCGTCGAGGTCAATTTTCTCAGCCTAAATATTACAATTACTTAAAGCACATTGAGGGTCAAAATTTGGCGTTGAAGTAAAAAAAAACTAATTTGATACCAAAACCAAATAAATAAAAATATAGACCCTAAGTATTCGTGAAATAACAACTACAAGATTAAGTTTGTTTTTCATACATGACATATGACAAATTGAACCCTGTTCATAGAGCTAATTAATTGCGATAGGTTAGCACTTAGGTATTACAAAGAAATTCCGTAAGATTTTTCATTATTATTATATTTCTGTGGTCAAGGAAATCATTATGAACATTTACCATCTTACAGCAGCACTGGTCCATTTAAATATTTAATGTAAAGTTAATAAATTAAAAAAAAATAAACGAAGATCGGTACAATTTTGGCATCTTTTTTTGCATTGGCTTTGACACCTGTTGCTGCATTTTTTCTTGCATTTGCATTTTATTATTATTCAAGGCAAGCTTGTGCAGCTATAGGCTTCGTGGTCCAAAGTGGAACCCAAGTATCATCTTTCTTAGTCCAACCTCACTCTTGGGGACTAGGTAAGATTTAATGAAGTGCGGTTATCTAGCCCCACACATGAACGCCCTGATCATCGATGAAATAAACCCTAGATGTATCGTTCCATACTGAATCAGATTGTAAACATAAACAGGTTTGTTATATTATAGTTACATTTATACATCGAAACAAAACAATAATAACATAAAAGCCAATTAATTATTTTTCGAAAATGGACCTTGATGGCATACTATAAGATTTGTTTTCTACAATCGATATAAGGAGAAATTCCAATTTGCATTCACAGCTCACAAAAATTCCTAAAACCAAATCAACCAGCCAGCGAATAAAGATCTCAGTCATTATTATTTCTGTATCTTTCAGCTTTATGTTAATGCGTTAAGATAGAAAACTGATTGCATCATATTGTCGATTTAGGACGTATTATGCATGTATGTACAAACCAAGTTAGTTTTTGAGCTATAGAATCAATGGAGTCGCGTTTCGTTTATTTTATGGTAGGATTTTTTTAAATGTCTTAATCCACTTAAGATCTTATTATCCAATGAATGGCATTGTCATCTTTTGTTAAGTTCAACCGCTAAATGAGCAGTGCGTAACGAAACGCATAAACAACAAAATATTTTATGTTAATAGCAACTTTACCACCTAAACAAAAAGGCTCAAATTTGAACACCAAGTCACCAACGCATTTCAGATTTAATTTTTGAAATTGGAAGCGGCAGCCATTTTGTGTGTCAGTTACAGGGTGATTAAGTAATGGCTTTCGGATCTTAATATCGTATACTTCTGTGTGTTTTATTCTGGATATTTCATAAATTTGACCCTGGCCTACGTTTATAAGATTTTGATTGCTTACCTACTATTTGGATTTTTATGAAAAGTGTGTTCGATAACGACCCCGGCTGTATATATGGACATTGATTTAGCGGGAATAAAAGGTACAAAATGTAATGTATTATATGTAATTTTAAATGTAACTTCAATAATTATGGTAGATTGCAGCCATACAATTTTTTTTGTATTTGGGGGTACTTACTGGTTTTATTTGAATTATATAAGTATAAGTAAACATAGTTATTTAATAAACAAAAAATGTGTGTTCAATTAAAGTTTAAAAGAGACAAATGAACTTTTTCAACTTAAATACTGTTTTTCTTAATAACATGCATATAAAATTATGTAAAAATCTTAAATCGTTTCACCCTGTATCACACCTGTGCCTTGCTGCTGCTTTCAATTTCAAAAAGTACTATCATGTCGCTCATTCATGTTTTTTATCTTTCTTTCCCTCAAAAGCCTTGGACTATTACAACTTTTATGCCTAAATTAGGTGTGTTCTTTTTATCACCTGATTTCCATCCATCCATCAGCCTGTTTCGTCCACTGCTGGACATAGGCCTTTCCAAGATTTCGCCAGTTGGCGGTCCTTCTAGAAGAAATGCCCATACTCACACACGCTGGGCAGGCGGGTTGGTGAGCGCGGTGCCGGAACCCTCGCACCAGTGACGCCGCTGCCCGTCACCGGTCTGTTTTAAGGCCCGGCGATTGGGGATGGATATACCGCCATCTATCGGTCCCAGGCAATGGTGGGCCGCCTGGTTTTGCCTGAGAGCTGTTCTCTTACTCTCCCCCGAATAACTTCGGGAGGATTTGCGAGTAAGATGGTGGTACCTCCACAGTCGAGCCCGGCATTTGCTCTATCACCTGATTTATTCTTTGTAAAATTTTCGATGTTGTTTATTTTTGTTTTTGTTTTATTTAATGTAAAAATAAGTTTTTTTTCCAGTAATCTTGTACTTGTAACCCTGAATTTGTGAAAGGGATTGGGTTAGTATATAAAAAGCTATTTTACTTGGTAATTAGTTAGTTAGTACCTAGTTATTTTTATTTTAGTATATTTGCTTATTTTTTTATTTAGTGTTTTACATATAATACATATTATTATTTATTGATACTTATGAATACGTCTAATGATATTAATAATATTAGTTTTGTCTCTTGCTCGTCATCAGATGAGTTTTTAAGTGCGGATAGTGATGTTTCTCAATCTGGGGTGACTGCAACCTCGTATGACCGTTTAGGTGCCGAACTAAACAATTAAAAAAAAAATCTCAATATCGTTCACATAAATGCTCAAAGTATAGCTGCTCACTATTTTGACCTATTGGCCTCCTTCAGTAATCAACGCATCGACGCTATCCTCTTTTCTAAAACCTTCAGTCATTGACAGCGTAACTGTAGATGAGAAGGTGTCTCACTTCAACAGACTCTTACTGAATTTATTTGATAAGCATGCTCCGACTAAAAAAGTTAAAGTGAATCACCTACCGGCACCATGGCTGATAAAATGTATACGCAACTCAATGGCTAAGCGGGATAAGGCTAGGCGGAAGTTCAAAAAAGATCCATCTGATGCAAATTTCACTCTTTTTAAAAAGCTGCGTAATCACTGTAGTAGGATGTGTAGGGATGCCAAAAGACGCCATATACATGAATCTTTCGACATACCCTGCTCAAGTATGGAAATTTCTTAAAACGCTAGGTATAGGCAAATCATCTGAAACCACTCCGATAAACATTGATTTCGAAGCACTAAATTTGCACTTCTCTACATCTCCTGTCATTTTGGAAGACAGAACCAAAAATGAAACTCTTTCGAAACTTAACAGCAAGCCGAAACCTAGCTGTACTCCCATTGACCTATACGCCTAGACGGAGTGTGTCGTACAACCCGACTCCACAAAATGCGACCATTTCTCCTGTTGGTGTGCGTAACCGCTATTATGTTTACGTGAGCTTACACACACACATCCGTGTAAAAAATGTTGTCTATTAATTATGTTTTTCCCTAAAAGTGGGGAAAATTATTTGTATCCGTGAACAGCGCCATTATAGAGATTGTGTGATGGATGATGTAAAAGTCCGATAAGATTTTTTACCCGACTTCCAAAAAGAAGGAGGTTATGAATTTGACATGTATCATTTGATGTGAAGGAATAATATGGTTTCAAATAATACTGCATTGTTTGTAACAAATATTATATTAAATAAATACAGACAAGATTGAGATAACATATATTATGCGAGGGCGGCTAATAAAGATTTTAACCAAACGGTTAATGACTTTATTAAGCCGGGATCAACTCATTTGTGGCTATATAGGGTGAAATTAAATCAACCGACCAAATTCATACTGGAGACTTGGTTAGTGGTCAAGAACTAGGTTCAATAATCCTTTTGGCCAATTTTGAAAATTTGTTTTTTGCTTACTTAGTTTCAGTACAATTCCTGGTGCAGGCACTACGGGGCAAAAAAATATTCGTTTTAGAATTTCACCTGGAGGGTCATTAAACCTTGTTCCTGATGACTAACCGAGTCTTCAGTATGAATTTGGTCAGTTGATTAAATTTCACCTTATATAGTGAAGGTTTTGAAACATGTTTTTGGTTAATCTAGATGGAATTTTCGATATTACACTAGGGTAAATTTTTCGATTTGATCAAAAATAATAAAAAAACATTAGGCTAAACTCTAGATCTAGTCTCAGCCTAAAATATTACAATAACATTCTAGGGACATCAATTGAACAAATATAAAAGTACATACAAACAATAACACAACATAATATCATCACAATACAAGGTGAAATTAAATTAAACGACCAAATTCATACTGGAGACTCGATTAGTGATCAGAAACAAGCCTCAATTATCCCTTTGGTGAAAATGAATAAATTTTTTTTGCTGTCAAATATCCTAAAATTTCAATGTTAGAAAATACATTAGTGTCCAAGCACGATAAGTCTAGGGCCTTCCGTTTAGGAAATGTCAAATAACTTGCCACCAGAAAATTAAATAATAACTTACATTTACAGACATACAAATGTCAAAAACTGTCATCGGTTAGAAAGCGCCCGCAATACCCGTCATTTGAGTTTAAACCCGGAAGCGCTAACCCCAGCCGTTTCAAAGATGTAGTAATTTCAAAAAAACTGTCAAATCCTGTCAAATTTCATTTTTTTGTCATCAAGTAACCCTTGTCGAGCTATTTACTGTAGTGAAAATCCGGTAGCTCTTGTTCTGACCGTTCCCGAGATATAGAAGTGCCCAAATTTAGAAAAAACTTGTCAAAAAGCTGTCAAAACTTGTCAAATGCCAATTTTTTTTTAATCATTCATGTGGAACTTGTTAAACCATTTCAGTACTATAGTGAAAACCCGGTAGTTCTAGCTCCAACCGTTCCCGAGATATGGCTAAGTGCCTGAAGTGCCCAAAATGGGCACATTTTTTTTGCATATTAGGGTAGATCTCCTTGATCTCTTTTCTTAGAATACCATCAACAGAGGTCTAGCTTCAACCGTTTAGGAGATATGGACCGAAAAAGATTTGACACTTGAAAAAAAAAGACAACTATTTTGACCGATCACCGACGGTCGACCATTATTGCTAAGCTATATATCGGGTATTATTTTTTCACTACTCTGGTAACCCTGTAGTAGAATTGCGAACAGCAAAATTGACAAATGAATTATTTGGTTTGAATTAACTTTTTACAAAGAAATATTAATGGAAATGAAGTACTTACAGATGGAATGAAACACATTTATCCTTTGACGGCTTCTGAGAATAGTTCTTACATGTTTTGACTGCTCAACTTGGCATTTTAATCGTAATTCCACGAGATGTGTACTCGACAAAATGTCCTTGAATACTGTCTAGCTGAGACACAAGCTCGGCTATTTTAGTTGAGTATGAACGGTCTCGCCTTTCGCGCGCTTACACTACGTCTAGGCGTATAGGTCAATGTGTACTCCCTTTGCCTCCATGACTGTTACTACGAGTGACGTTAAGAGAGCTATTCTAGCCATATCGTCTAAAGCCGTGGGTGACGATGAAATCTGTTCTCAGATGTTATTCACGATTTTGGACGATCTTCTACCTACCATCACCCACATTATGAATTACTCCTTGGTAACTTGCGCGTTTCCTTCAGCATGAAAACGGGCTAATGTTATTCCTTTACCCAAGATATCTAACCCTTCCTCTTTTTCGCAATATAGACCTATTTCAATCCTTCCTATCCTTTCCAAAGTCCTGGAATCCCTAGTCCATGATCAGCTATCATTATATCTTTCTAACAACAATTTATTAAACCAATTTCTATCAGGGTTTCGTAGCGAACATAGCACGGTCACTGCTCTATTCAAGATTACAGACGATATTAGTTTCGCAATCGACAGCAAAAATGTGACCGTGCTAACATTATTAGATATTAGCAGTGCGTTTAACTGTGTAAATTTTGACGTACTGTTAGGAATCCTTAGCTCTCTTAACGTATCTCCTCTAGTATTAGAATGGTTTGATACTTATCTTCGTGCTCGCCAGCAGTGCATACGCTCTGATGATGTTACATCGGGGTGGTGTGAGCTCACAGCTGGCGTTCCTAAAGGTGGCGTTCTTTCACCTCTCCTGTTTTCAGTTTTTATTAACTCAATCACCGACAATTTATCTTCTCTCTACCACCTTTATGCAGATGATTTGCAGCTCTATTGCCATTCTCCAGTGGATCAGGCAAAATCTGCCGTTATAAAGATGAATGAAGATCTCACTAAAATTCAAAATTGGGCTCAATCTTGTAGACTTGTTGTTAACCCAAACAAATCGCAAGCCATGCTACTTGGTAGCCGGTACATGTTACAGAAATTGAGTGACAATACTTTACCAGCTACAGTTTATAATGGGGTACCTATTGTGTTTTCTAAAACCGCTAAGAATCTAGGAGTTGTTTTTTATTTCCACTTGTCGTGGACTCCTCAAGTCAATGAGATCAGCAAAAGAGTGCATATTGCATTTCACTCTTTAAAGCGCCTCCAGAACTTCCTGTCTTTTAAAACTAAAATTTCCCTTGCGCAATCTCTACTTCTTCCATTGATCGACTATGCCGATGTCAGTTTCCTTGATGCCAACGAAGAGTTACTAAATAAGCTCGAACGCCTGCAAAATCTGGCTATTCGTTTTATATATGGCTTACTTAAATTAGACCATGTCTCCCTTTTCCGCAAAGAACTTAAATGGCTACCTATCCGTCAACGTCGTGATTTCCATATTCTCACTCAGCTTTTCAGTATTCTCACAAATCTTCGCTCCCCTTCTTATCTTCGTGAACGATTCGTACCACTGCATTTTTCTAGAGACAGGCCGGTTCAGACACGTACTGTCTCTCTACTTAAAACTCCAGTGCACAAATCATGTGCTTTCGGCCAGTCCTTTAATGTCGTGGCTATCAGATTGTGGAACTCACTTCCCCAAAACATCCGTGACTGTCCAACAATTGGTATTTTTTTAAAAAGACTAAAAGAGCTCTATCTTTCTCTTCCATAAGTGAATTTGTATAGTATGTAAGTGTGTACATACATAATGTACACGCTATATGTATGTATATTATTACCTATATCTATTGTTTATGCAAAGATTCATGTATGTAATAGAATGTAGTTATGCTGTGTATGTATATATTGCAATACAAAAACAATCTTAATTTAATGTACAAACAAATCAACAAATCAAGTCAGGTTGCGTTCAAAAACCCGAAAATAAAAAATGTTCGGATTTTGATTTGTTTGTGTATTAAATTAAGATTGTATTTGTATTTGTAAGAATTGACTCTTTTATTACCGTACTTGTTTTGTTTGAATAATAATTTGTTTGAAACTGTGTTTTGACATTAGTTTTGAATATAATTTAATTTGTCAAAGTTGCATACTAGATCTTTGCTTGTAAGTTCCTTTATTTTATTATTTTCTCTTCATTTATAATTTTATGCCATCAAAAACAAAACTTGTAAAAAAACCAAGTCTCGCAACTTAGTTCTTCTACCGTAAGAAGTTGTGAAATCCATGTAAATCCAAGTCGGTTAATTTATTCAGTCCCTACTTAAGGGACCTTCTGTCTTAAGTTATTTTATTATATAATTAGCTAACCTAACAACATCTTATAGTGACCATATCAATATATGATAAGTACATATATCTAAGTATAATTTAAAATTTTGTAAAATAAGTTAAAAATAGGTTGTTTTCAAATACAATGTAAATTGTTTGAAGAATGAATAAAACTGAAAACTGAAACTGCTTTTTTCCGGGATAAAAAGTATCCTATATGTTAAGTTAGGGTATAAGTTATATCCATTCTAAATTTCATCGAAATCCGTCCAGCCGTTTCAGCGTGAAAGAGTAACAAACATACACACACACACAAACTTTCGCATTTATAATATTAGTGTGATTTAATCCCAGATTACTTTTGTAATTATTATAACTTTACTGCATTACATTATTTGTTAAACATGAGGTCAATTCACAAATAAAAATAGGTTTTATTAACTGTGAAATCGTTATTTTGTCTAAAAAAGACCGGTCAAGTTCCGTAATTCAACAGTTTTGGGAACAGTCAGGAAAAAAAGTATTAAAATCTTTCCCATAACTGTAAACTAAAAAAAGAATTGATTGTACCACAAAAGAGAGACACTAATATTTTATACCGTACTCAAAACAAAAACTCGAGGATGAAAAATTTAATTGTGTCATATTACTATCGTGAATTTCTCAACCGCTATATTTTTCCTGTAATTTTTATATAATCTCTAATCACGATAATTTTTTAAATTTTTTTCGGTCCACCAGTTTCGGAAATAAAGGGGGGGACATGCATTTTCTTGTGGTTTTTCAAAGATTTCTCGAAATCAGTGCCAGTAAATATAGTAAAAGTATTTTATAAAGTATAAAAGTTAAAAGTTAAAAGTATATAGTAAAGTATTTTTATAATCATCTTTTTAATATCTACAATTTGATACCAATATTATATTTTTATAAAATACTGTTTTTATTTGTTTTACATTCATTTTATATTTCTCATATGTGTTCAACCTTTTTTTTATTAGCTATAGTTTTCCTGTAATTGGCCAGTTATGGCCTAAAATCGTGATTTTTTTCATTTTTTTCGGTCCACCAGTTAGGTTTTTCAAAGATTTCTCGAAATTGGTGACAGTAAATATAGTAAAAGTATATATTTTTATAATCAGCTCTTTTATATCTAGAATTTGATACCCTTATTTAGCGTTGCCATCTCTAAAAATCAAAAAGCCGGACTTGAGCCGCAAAAATAGCCGGACTGTTGGGTCCAAGTTGCCTGAAAAGAAAGAAAATGATAAGGCCTAACAAAAGCCGGACAGGCCGGACGCAGTCAAATTTGGCCGGACAAGAGGTCAAAAAGCCTAACACTGTCCGGATTTATCCGGACGGATGGCAACGCCAAACCCTTGTTCCACACGATATCTTGACCTTGCGTCTTTCCATAACTCCTAAGCGGACGGGTGACCCGGACAATACCTCTAGCTTCGGGTTGTCTACTCCAATATCCAGATGGAATACCGGAGATGAAGTCCTCCCACTGAAACCGCACGGTCACGCACAAGAATACACGCGTCCATACCCCAGCAGTGTTCATCGGACAACTTGAGGGCAATTCAAGTGCCCCGCATAACCCGTTCACATTGGTGGCCGCCCAAGCGCCGCTACTAGGGAATGCAAACTCCTCATGGAGACGAGCGTCCGGTCACAAGCTATAGCGGACAGACAACGTGCTCGAACTCCCGCAGTTCAAACCACTAAGTAATTAGCCGAAACTAATAACATGCCACTACCGTCCAAACCTATGTCATACACCTTCCGCAAGCGCAAGCAAGCATCAGGTCGGCTCAAGTCTGACTCCCGTAGTACCCAATAAAACCCAGTCGGACCCGTAGTTCCAACTGGGGTGTCTCCAACTTGAAAGTCGGAGACTTCTTTATAAATCTGGGTCAAATAAATAAAGAAAGTTTGTAACTCGTTTAGCACCACCCGGGGATCACGTGTCAGGTCTCTAGGGTAAACTGTTTCAATGCAACTATAATAGTAAAGTCACTGACCCTCGATACGCAGAGATACAGGTTCAAATCCCGCTTGAGACATATTTTATTGAGAATTTGTTTCTGATCGAGTTTCTAATTTATCATACACTCAAAATAACAATATTCCAAGCGATGAAATTAGCAAAAAAAATTATGCGTCGTAAATTGTCCCAAAGAAAATGACATAATGAACACACGTGAGATCACTCGAGACGAACGCAGCGGGAGGGGTAAAAAGGTGGGAGGGGTGAAGGGTGCTAACTTTCAACCGCGCTCACAAACTCTCTCGCCTTGGAGTCGTCTACAATGCATACGCTCGGACGAGGTTTCCTCGGAGTGGGGCCAACTAACCGCCGCATGTCATAACTGTCGCCTCTCCTCTCCCTTTTTCTATTTTTATTAATTCTATATCCGAAATTCCTTCTGGTAATTACCATCTTTATGCAGAAGATTTACAACTCTACCTACCGCTAAGCAGGTCAGGTCTCACATGGTCTCACTTTTAAAAACACCTTCCCATAACTTCGGGGCGTATGAAATAGTAGTTTACTACTTTATCTAAACTCATGCCTACTAACTTGCTTCTATAATCTTGGTAAGTTTTTCGTTAGCCATTTTTGATTTTTCTTGTAAAAGCTTGTTCTAAATACGTAATTTCCGTCGTCGTTATTTCCAGAATGTCGGGTGGAATCAAATATCATCACCATCCCTGCTGACAATAATTTTAGGGCAAAATCATTATTCTGACCCATAAAACCACAGTAAGTAATGAATAAATTGCCTCGAAAACTATGGCGCAATAAACAGTTCAGTTCATCCATTGAGAAACTGAGTCCAACGCGTTGTAAGCCATAGGCAATACCTGGCCGAAAATAATGTTGACTGTAACCTCGTTGTTATTTTTTACATATTGGAGAATATTATATAAAAACCTCATTGGTATTTGATATTAAACCTCAGACATGGCTGTATGGGCTAAGTTCCCCTTGCCTTCCTCGTTAGTATCACATGTACTATAATCTCAGAAAAAGTTTTTTATAGCATTAAGTTGTTCGGAGACCTATACTATAATTTAATTTTTTAATATTCTTGGAGACGTTAATGAAAAATATTTTTCATCATGCCAGTAGTTTTGAGTTCGTAATAAGGATTTTACGATATGAGGTTAGATAAAATCTTTTACTGTACAGTCCATCAAACTGTGGAACTCCCTTCCTCACACTATCAGGCACAGTCCTTCCATTGATATTTAAAAGGAAAATAAAAGAGCGCTATCTCCGATAACATATCTTCTAGTTATATGTATTAGGTATTAGGTATATTTAAAGGAGTTCCATGGTGATGAGGCCAGGTTTGAAGGTTAGGTAGCATAATTCAAGTAATCCTGCAATAAACACACTGATAATAGTGATTCCCGAAATCTCTAATTATTTACTGTCATCCGTTTAGGAGTTCTATGGTGATAAGGCCAGGATCGAAGGTCAGGTGGAAAATTATCAATTTTCAAGGAACGCTTTGCTATCAGCATCCTGGTACAAAGCGTTTGCTGCAATATCGACTGATATGCTGTCATCCATTGAGGAGTTCCACTACCTATCTCTGAAGTCCGTTATCAGATCATGACCAAACTAAAATAAAACATACAAGGAAGCAAACCCTTCGAAAAAAATATTATTTTTCAAATCCGTTAAGATTTGCCACAGTTACGGAGTAACATACCCAAAAAAAAGAAAAAATAAATACAGTCGAATTGAGAACCCCTTCCTTTTTTGAAGTCGGTTAAAAAGCAGGTTTGCTTATAATTTTCATTTCAGTGAAATTGGTTAATTAGTTTCGACGTGAAAGAGTTATCTCACCTTCCTACCCCAAAAACGAAATTTAAAACCAAGAAAACTTAATTTTCCCACTATTTGACCCCGTGTTTATTATATTTTCCCATTCTTTCTCGTATTTTCCCTATTTTTTTTCTTTCCCACCCTATTTTTTTCCCGTCGACCCGTTGCGTGCTTCGGAAGGTACGTCAAGCTGTTAAGTACAGCAATAGGGTTCACCACCAACCACCACGTTTAGACGTAACCATTTTCGGTGAAAGCGGGTTTTCCAAATGTGGACTGTGACTCACATTTCACACTTTACACTTGGAAATAAACATATTTCAAATACCTTTGCCATTACGGCTATGGCAGCGGTGGTTTGTGGTCCACCAGCACAACAACTATAAATCGTGTTAAACCAAATTCCCAACTGCTTATCATTTCGTGAAGGAAATACATTTATCCTCATCAGTGCAATCTTTCAGAAGTTAAATGCTCTGAACTCGCTTCGTTGAAAATAATCGTTACTGCAGAGAAGATTTTTATTATTATAATTATAATGATTTTGTAATCTGTCCTCAGTAAGCCCCGAGCGGGCTGGCTGATGGTGGTAGGTATCCATTATCTAAACGGCCAATCTGGAGTTTTAATTAAATTTTCTGCCTCACGCTGGAGGATATCACAAAGAATAATCGCCGTTTATTATCCCACTAGGCTCATTGCAAAAGATTAAAAAGCGGCATACTCATCTTTTTATCCGCAATTTTAATTATGTAATCTTTCTGGGATGGCTTAATTCTATAAGGATCCATGTTATTTTTAATACCTACATGTTGTTTTTCATTAAATATTTTCATATTCAAAATATAAATATTTTTTTCAAGTGCAAGTCGGTCTCGCGCACAAAGGGTTCCGTACCACCACTAAAATAGTAGTACTTGACAAACAATTTGGGTCCCGCCGGGTACGGAACCCTAATTTTTATTATCTGTTGCTTTACTTTGGAGTATATACAACAAGGGGGATGAGCAGGACCTTCCAGGAGGACCGCCAAGAGTGGCGAAATCTTGAAAAGGCCTATGTGCAGCAGTGGACGAACACGGGCTGATGGATGGATGGATATGGCGTGATTAGGCTCAGGATATTTAAAAAAACCTGAAAAAATTTCGGCCATTTTTTGTAAAATTTTTAATTCGGCAGCATGTTCGTTGATGCGTGAAGTCAAGACGTTTTGCAAAAAAATGTACTAAATTGTACATTTACAAAAATACATAGGTACCTATGTTACTTAATATGAAAATTATATAATTGTGTTGAAAAGGTATAGGTAGGTATTGTTGAGCTGATTAAAAACATTTTATTTTATTTATAATTACTCTTTCTTAATTTTTGGGAAAATTCCATAAGAACTCCGGACAGCTTAAAATTTCCCCCGCATTCCGGACAAACAACCAAAAGAGATTGGCCAAATACAATACAGTTTTTGTTTCACTGTTAAGATTTTTGTGTCACAATGAAACATACGAGTAGGTTAAATTTATGAAGAAAACGTCACCTTTTACACAACATTTTTTTAAACCCACCTACCAGATAAATGTTGATTTTAATGTACCATTTTTAGGTTATGTTTAAACCGTTCATATTTTTCTGTGTTTTTCCAATATTATAATGATTTTGCTATGATTTTTAATTTCGTGAAATAGATACTATACAAGAGCCAACGAGAGATGGCCCCTATGACAGCTGCGTTTAGTGATGGGGTGCATTTTAATTTCGGCATAAATAAAAATCAAGTGCGACTAGCGACTTGAGTAAATAAAATATCGATTTATTTGACACGTCATACAACTTGCATCATAATAATACAAATGGCAAATGTGCATTTGCTTACATTAACAAAGCAGCCATAAAATCTAGAAAACAAGTTTACAATTTTTTTATAATAAAAAGATTTAGTTTGTAAACAGACGGAGCCGTACGATTAAGGAGAATAGAACCCGTTATTTATTGATGACAATTCAGCCACTAACATTCCTCAGGATCCCTTGTGTTTTGAAAAAATTTGAAACTTTTGCTATAAAACTTTATAAAATCAAAAAATGATGATCGAAACGAGTAGTACATCACTTTTCGCTGCCAGCAACAATGAAGTGTTAGATTATTTTAGTGACACTACTTACCCATAAACAATTCTGAAACTTGGTAGGCATCTAAACGTCATAGGTGCCATCTTTCGTTGGCTCTAGTTTAATAACATTTAATTTGTAGAGCTTATTTCAAAAACGTATACCACCGACATAACCAAAGTGCATGGCCGCGGGTGGTCAAGCTTTTAACTCGTTGTGTTTGGTATCGAGGTCAGATTCGCGGGCTGCTCCTCAAAATCTGGATAAGCGACACGACAATAACAACGAACAGATAATACACTGATGGCCGCGACTAGCCAAGCTGTTTGAAAAAAAAACTCTTTTCCTCGTAAGGAATATGCAGTCAGTCAGCATGAAATCACCAACGCTGTGACACGGCGTGATTATATTGTCCTCAGATACTCGTATTGTCTTTGCTATGTTATGTATGCTTAACAGTAAGAAAAAAAATGAAAATTAATTTACCTAATTTGAATTGGGAATTATCTTTTTTAAAATTTAAATACCAAAACCAGCCAGATACAAATGGTATAGCCAAAGAGATTTTATTATAAGTTCATACATACTATTTGCGAAATAGTTTCCACAAACTTGTATCCATACACCCTTAATCTCATCATACCCAGTTGATATTTTGCCATATAGACGCACAGTATCCGCTTTCCTTTTGAAAAACACATGCGACAATTTGCGAAGGCCGAACGCGGGTGATTTTTACAAGCTCCATAAGAAGAAACGTATCAAACTTGTAAAATATAAACCTGTTGTACGTATTCATGACATGCTTTGAGTATTACAAAGCGATGGATTTCGCATTAAAAAACATAATGCTTTATGTGTCTTTTTAGCAGTTATACTCAAAAGAATTATGCATGTATGACGGGATAAACAGAGGTGTATGAAAAGCAAAGCGTGTGAAAAATGTTGCGAGAATCGCCGTCCTGCAAAGTAAAGCATGAATGATACCCACTGAAAAACATCGATATCGATATTTTTGATTGTGCTAGTGCTGTACTAACTTTATTGCCTTCCATAAACTATTTACGGCGTACTACGGGTTTATATTATTTTTTACAGATAACTTTGGATTATTTTTCTATCCAGGAAACTACAAGTGATCGTGTTTCTAAAGTGTATGAATTTATGGAATGAATCCTTAAATATCTGACATATTAATTGCATAACTAAAGCTTAGCGTATCAAGGAATCAAACAAACGCAGTTATATCGCAAATACAAAGCGTCGTTTATCGTGCTAATATGCTAGGGACCCTAATTGTTATGTAACAAATATCCTAAGAGGCCGCTCCGTATTTTTCGTCTGTTTGATGCGAAGCATTATTTTAATTATTTTTCTTGACATTGCCGCGATGTTTTTCTAAAAATCAGAGACATAACACCAGTCCATATTGAAGACCAAAATGAAGACCTAAAATTTATTTGATTTAATTGTTTCTCCTTTGCGCGTTATTTTGATAGTTAGATATTATGAGTAACGATTCGGGGCGGGTTCGTAAGTAATAAAATAACTCGCAAAACAGAAACAATTCAGTCTAATGAATTCTAGGCCTTTATTTAGACGGCCAATATGAAGTGGTGTATGTCCCTAGTTTTTCCATAAACGTCGCGATAAAGGCCAGAAAAATATTTAACATATTGTTTTTAATCAAAGTTGTCGTCGTCGCGGACCGGGCTCTTAACATTGTTAAATTTTTGGTTTAAGTAAAGAATCTGTAGAATTATCCTAACAGTCATTAGCCGTACTACAATGATAATCACTTGGCCTTAGTTGTTTATTACCTCAACATAAAATTGCAAATAATCATATAGGTACATTATGCGTTATTTTTAGCTTAAATTATGTTCTTTTGTTCCATCCGGTATAACGAAAATCACGTTGCTTTGCAAAGATTTGCCCCTTAATAACGATTAATTTCGTATTAAAGCAACTAATGTAAGATAGGAAGTTATGTTTTTAGAGTTATGAAAGTATTTTTGTGGTCCTGTAAAATATTATTTACACAATGGGGAGGCTGTGCACCCCTGGCGTGAGGTTAAGGCGTTTTTTTAAATACAAACCGTACTTTTTACCTTACTTATTTTTTTAACCTTTTGCCAAGTAAAATAAACCATGCGTTTTTCATGATTTCGACCTGCTAACTTAAGGGGATAACTTTTTACCTCGGTACAAAAAGCACATCATAGTATTGTATTCCTTACTTTTGAATAAAAAGTATGCAATAAATGTTTCACAAAAATATTACGTATTTTAATGAATTAGATTTTTTTTGCATTACATTATCAAACTTAAAAACGTGTTTACAGTTTTAATGTAATGCAGCTAAAATAAACGCATAAAATTGAATAATTTTCATATGATCACCGCGTAATGCTTTAAAAACGCATTTATTGCAAACTTTTCATTCAAAAGTAAGAAAAACAAGGTGTTAGAGCTGATGCCGAGCTCGACTGTGGAGGTACCACCATCTTACTCGCAAATCCTCCCGAAGTTATTCGGGGGAGAGTAAGAGAACAGCTCTCAGGCAAAACCAGGCGGCCCACCATTGCCTGGGACCGATGGATGGCGGTATATCCATCCCCAATTGCCGGGCCTTATATAAAACAGACTGGTGACGGGCAGCGGCGTCACTGGTGCAAGGGTTTCGGCACCGCGCTCACCAACCCGCCTGCCCAGCGTGTGTGAGTACGGGCATTTCTTCCAGGAGGACAGCCAAGAGTGGCGAAATCCTGGGAAGGCCTATGTCCAGCAGTGGACGAAACAGGCGGATGGATGGAATTCCTTACTTTTAGTTAAAAATATGCAATAGATGCATTTCTTGGGTATTTACGAAAATTGCTTGGTAATGTAAATTTATGTTATCACACGTTTTTTATATTATCTTATGCATTAAATTTTGAATATATTACATTAACAAACTTTAAAACATTTTTAGTGAAATCAAAACGTAATTCATAATTTCATTCAAAATTTAAGAGCTGTGCTCTTGTCGGTGAAGTCTTCTCCGTTCACTTCTGCACTCCGCCTTCTCCTTGACTTCTTGATACGATTTTATGCATTACTCAAGAAGTAATGCCATAAAAGGACATAATTTTCTTGTGAAAACATTTCGCAAATACACATAAAACGCATTTATTGCATACGTTTTATTCATAATTATGGAAAACATTGACAAACCATTGACCTCTCATATACAACTAGACTCACAATCTCGCTCAAAAAGTGTCCGCGATGCATTTTGTCACCGCTATGGCGCGGCGTGACAAGATCGAATGACGATTTCGTACAACTGATATTGCATCTTATGTTAACGACATAACGTCTTAATTTGGTTGAAGATATTTGCTACTATGCACGTTACAGGTTCGGACACTTTCTGATGAACTTTTCTTAGAGACTGTGTGTCTTGTTGTTTATGAGAGGTCAATAGTTATGACATACATTTTGCACCGAGATCTTCTATTACCACCTTAGTAATAATAACCGAATTCATAACATATTTGCATTAAATCATTATAATTTAATCTTCCAAAGCGTAATATGTCTTACCCTGAGAACTAATTTTGTTCAGTGTTAATGTAGGTACTTATAAATTTGTGATCCCTAATTATTTACGTAACAACTTTCAACTGAGCTGATATGGAGAGATTATGTGACACCACAACCTGGCTATGAGCGTTTTTATGTTTTGAAGGGAAATCAAAGGTTTACGTTGGCAGAAAAAATAATATCAAAGCTCCTTTTTCAAGGCGGGGGTGCGAACTCACCCTTCAAATTGTTTACATCCTGTATATTAGGCGCCACATACATTACCATAATGCGAGCATCCTGTGTGTCTTATCTTTACCTTCTTTACATAATACATTATGATTCTGAACTTTGGTGTGAGGACGCATATATTTTAAGGTAACTTGGCAGGTTCGGTTACCACATCTTTATCTATACACGAATACTCAAGTATTTGATTTTGTTTCTTAGGGTTCCCTACCCGAAGGGTGCCAAACGGAACCCTATTACTAAGACTCCTCTGTCTGTCTGTCACAGGGGTCTACAGCATAAAATGGGCAGATTACACTAAGCGAAGTTACAGCGACCTTCGCGTCCTGTACAATAATGCTTTCAGGATATTGTTGGGGCTGCCCCGATTCTGCAGCGCCTCTGGCATGTTCGCAGAGGCACGCACTGACTGCTTCTCCACCATTATGCGCAAGCGCGCCGCATTCTTTGTGCGGAGAGTTAGGGCCAGTTCCAATGTTGTCCTGAAAATGATTGGAGACAGACTAGACTGCCCTTTTCTCCGGCACTGCTGTGATAGACATATCGCATTAGCAGTGCCGGTGAGAAGGTATTGAAATTGATATTTTTATTTTATTTTATTTTGATTGTATGATTCTATTATTGTAATTTTTATTTTATTTTATTTCGATTTTTGTAATTTGATTTTATATTATATTAGTTATTAATTATTTGATTTATGTACCTATGTAACAAACAAATATGGATCACTGTTATCCGAAATAAATGAAATTTAATTTAAAATAAACCGAAATGGGTAGAAAATTTAAATTTTCACAGGATGCGTATTACTATGGCCTTTATCACGACAAATAATAAAAATGAAAATTAAATAAGTTAAACCCAAGGTCCCCATACAATAAACCTAGTGTTAACCAGCGATTTTTAACCTCGTGTTTGGCACCATCTGGGATGACTTGTTTAACAGCTTTTACCTAGGTAATAGATAGCGCTAAGAGTGCTTGTAAACCTTTTTGCACCGAGGTTCATTGATAAGATGATAGATAGCGCTAAGATCTTAAAGAGGCCGTCATTTGTTATGTACCATAATATTTTATGGTTCATACCCGTAATATGTGATGGAACGGAATCTTTTGTGCGCGAGTCCGACTCGTACTTAGCCAAGTTATTAGACCTTAGACCCTAACAATAGGACCTCGATTTTTATAATGGTATATAGTATCGTCACAACAGAAGATGCTGTTTCTTAAGCAGATTTCAATTCCTTTTAGCGTGCGAAGATAGTTTTTAACAGCAGGCAAAGGAAATAAACTAAGGTTGCCTTGAAACAAACTTAACTATTTAACCATCCAAAATGCACAAATAAAAGCATAGAAACAATCTTCCATGATCCATAGTGGATTACACTGAAACCGACAGCCGTGTTCTCTCATAACTTAAACAGATTAGTGACGAATAGGTACAGTACAGCCAATAGTTGAGGCAAGGCCTGCAGGCCTACCATGAGTTTTGGTCACGATACGCGTTACCGACTGCGTAATAGTACATTAAGATATGAACTGACAATTTTCTTTGAAAAATGGCGGCGAAAATTTCGTTTTTTGCGCAGATGGAAAAAGAGGCACTGACGCATCCGCCAAACAGCCAAATATTAAATATTAACAAGCTGAATATTTGTGTATTTCCAACAAAAATTTGAGTTAATTTATTGATAAAAATAAATAATTTGATAAAGTTAAAGGATTATTTATTATATTTTAACTGAGACAGTTTATTTATTCGTAAAAACTTTAGTATTTCTCAAGACATCAAAACTCTTTGCTAAGATTTTTTTTTTAAACTGTGATGTAAAAAGCGCTAGGGCATGCGTGCATGCATGCGTGTTTAATATGCTGCATTATGACCCTAAGATCGCTGCAATAAGGGCCACTTTATAAGCAAGTGTGTTGAAAAATATTTTGTACGAGAAATTCTGGTTCCTCTCGTAGGGCCCTTTTCGTGTCATGCGGATTTGCGCCCTCGTGCGTTTCTGTTCCGCATGTGTCTTTACTAAATGTACCTTGTGGAGACGCCAGTGACGTCACGGACCTGGGCAACATCGGGTATAATTAAGAGATCACATTTTCGAGTGACTACCACTAAATGTACCTTGCCGAGACACCGCTACTCGGGTATATTTAGTAGCACTAGTTTAAAATTAATCATTACTAAATATACCGGATCTCGTTACAATAACTTGCTTGAGTGAAATAGGGTATAATTAGTAGCTGTTTCAAAAAAGCGCCCTGTTCTAAGTATACCCGAGCAGGATTCGTCACTCTCACCCGTTACTCTAAAAAATGGTATCTGTCTTGTTCAAGATTCGCGCGCTTTTGCTTCTTTATGTCTATTTGTTTGTTTATGTACTTTGGTTTCGATAGCCACGGCCGAGGTTATTGATACGGTCATTATATCTGCGCAATTTTATTGTGATTTTAGCGATTTAAAAACAGCAGAAATTAAAAAAATTGTGTTCCATTAATAACAATTTTATAAAAAAGAAAATTCCTGTTCAGCCTACGTCGCGTCGTCGGTTAGTTGTATTACATCAAAAGTTTGGTCAAAACTGAGAAACGCATCCAACTTGGCTGTTCCACCAAAGCGTAAATGGCTAATAAACATAACCGGGAAAGACAAACAGCCTCGTCGCTAATATTACTATAAATGTGCCCAATGCAAAATAATTATTTAGACATTTTTGATTGAAAAACACTTGTACTTGTCCACTTATTTATATTATTTCCCTTACCGGTTTCGCTGTTAATGCTATAACAGCGTCTGTAATAATAAGGAATTGCAATTGTAAAGTAAAATCCAGCTATTTGCGTCAGTAAGTTTTTAATGAGATCACGAATTAAGACCGTTTACCTACTTATATCTAAATAATTAGAGTTGATGCTCGTGATTGTTGGCACTTGGTGGAACTTTTGATACATTTTTGATTGAAAAACACTTGTACTTGTCCACTTATTTATATTATTTCCCTTACCGGTTTCGCTGTTAATGCTATAACAATTATGGTATTCCAACTCGGGTATATTTAGTAGTTACAAACGAAAGCCTCATGCTACCCTATGGGGAGTTAGACGAAGCAAATAAAATCAGATTTTACAAAAGAGTGGCATTAAGTAACTGCTCGAACTTAAAAGTTTTTAAATGTGATAGATGACTAATAAATTACCTCTATGGTAACTTACAACAGAACCATCCCTTAGGCAAGGGATGGAAAGGGGGAATGCTATTATTGTTTATAACTTCGAGGGAGAATTATCTACAGTCGGTGCAATTATTAATACGAATTGGTACCTAATCTACGTTTGTCAAAAGTGCAGTTTGGGATACAAATTACGGAACTACTATTTTTACTTTTTTTTGCAAATGTTCGATTGCGACTCGGGGGAAATGACTGCAGTCTGTGCGAATAGGCAATATGATTAAGAAATAGTCTTCATTCATTGCCCAATTCGCAACTTTGGCCGGGTCATACGGAAAAGGTATTTTATATTTATCTGACTTTCTACTTCGGGGAAAATGTCTGCAGTTTTAGAACTTATCTCAAAGTTAGCCTTTTGACTAGTACCAAACATTTTCACACGGAACTTACTTAATTTTACAAAATGGTTGTACGAGTTGGTATATCCACAGAACAATAAACAGATAGAAGTGAAAAGCGGGCTAAATTACATAGACTTAAATACCAATAGAAGTGGTCAGCATAATTAACTTAAGAACAAGGCGTGAAATCACATAACGCCCTCGTGAGCGTTCAGTATGTGCATTACAAGCTAATTAGATCAAATAGTTACAAAAATATTCGGTGGACAAGTATGGCGGAAAAATTCAACGGTCTAGGTAAGTACCTCGGTGGCGCAATTGGTAGCGCGCTTGTCTTGATAACAAAAGGTCGCTATTCGAATCCTGGCCCAAGGAAATTTTTCAAATTCTTGCCTTTACATTTGTTTCTAATTGATCTTTTCTAGTTTTAATGCACTCTAATAATAATATTTAGAGTATTCCAAAGCGATGGATTTCGCAATAAAACATAATCTACATATTAAAACACAAGTGTAATTTTAAAAAAGTCCGAGTAGGATTCGTGCCTGAGGAGTACGTGCCATTCAAATAAGTTTGAATAAAAATTACAAAATTATGAAATGTATCGGATGATAAATGATGCAAAATTAAGTTGGTCGATTAATTACTCGTTATCTTGTAAAGCAAATTAGCTGTGATAGTTTTCCTTTTAACTTCCATAAATTACTGCCATGAATATACATAATATACAATAAAAAAAGATTTTTTTCAACATTCCATTTTACCACTTTATCATGCCAAATTACAGCTTTCTAGTACTAAGAGTCTTTGAGCTAAGCCGCGGAGAGACAGACGGACGGACATGGTGAAACTATAAGGGTTCTTTGTTTACTATGGAACCCTAAAAACGAGCCGTATTCAATTTTAATAATAGGTATCACACAAGTAATAAACTACTAGTGTTGTGCACTTTCAGTTGACTTAGAAACTTGAAATTCCGATCATAAAGTGGGATTTCCGGCACAATTTTTCATTTAAAGAAAACTATATTTTTTTTCATTTTATGTGGAATATTAATTGACCAACTTAGTTTTGCAGCTTTTTTTTCATACAAACGAGTAGTACCTACATAACTTTTTGTCGTCAAAACCAATGAAGTTACATTACTGTAGTGACACTCATAATTCATAAATAATTACGAAACATGGTAGACATTTTAAACATCTTACGAGTAGTGACCCTAGTTTACTCGCACTTGGCCGCATTTTTTGTCCACTCTCTTTATTCCACATAAAATATTTGTATACCTGTACACTTGTGTCTTTAATAATATATCTAATTTTGTGAAGAAAAAGAAGAAAGAAAGAAGAAAAAGAAAAAAAAATCCCTGTATATCAGCTCCCCCGTTAGCGGACCTTCTTCCTGATTCTGGGGTCTAATAGTGAAGGATAATATTTATTTATGTATTCATTTACCTAGTTACATCAATCCTATATCCTATATATCATATTTATATCTGATATTATACACCTGACGTGCATTTTTGATTCCCATATTTATAAATTTCCTTTTGCATTAATTATTCTATTCAAAACACACATGCTCGAAACAATTGGTCTTATATAATTTTCGTAGTAATATGATTTATGCGCCTTCTAATATAACAGAAACTTGAATTTTTTTGTGTCCGAGGTATGCGCTCAAAAACAGCGCTGTTAGTTTTTTTTTTAAATTTGGCAGCATAGCTGAGCGTGTTACCTGTTGCCAAAAAAATATTAATATTTAAGCAATGACCTTTTTTATTTTAAGTGTGTTATTGTTAAAGTCTATTTCATAAGATTGTCTTTTTAATTTTTATACGTGTACTTTATTGTTACATTTTTTTTGGCAATAAATCTGTTTTCTTTCTTTCTTTCTTTTTGAAGGCAAATATTACGATTGTGATGACGAAACAAAGTTTAAGAATCGTTCCTTGTAAAAAGTATTTATTTTCAGGCTTAATTGGTAAAATTATATTTTTTCCCCAATCATTACAATTATTTTTATGTATTTGTTTTTCAATGTTCCTAGGTACCTTGGTGCCTTTTTAGGGTACCTTAAAATGTGGTCCGTAATAACTTACGTAGTTTGTTGTCCGTTTATGCGCAACTAACCTTAGGGGCTCCAATCTTAAATAATAAGAGTAAACTCGTTATCTCCTTCGTGTTGTCATCCTACTCCTACTATCACACTAATATTATAAATGCGAAACTTTGTGCGTGTGTGTGTGTGTGCGTGTGTGTGTGTGTGTGCGTGTGTGTGTGTGTGTGTGTGTGTGTGTTTGTGTGTATGTTTGTTACTCTGTCACGTTGAAACGGCTGAACGGATTTGGATGAAATTTAGAATGGATATAGCTTATACCCTAACTTAACACGCAGGCTACTTTTTATCCCGGAAAATGCATGGTTCCTGTAGGATAGATCAATACAATTGAAAAATTAGGTGTCTAATTAGCGCGGTCCTTTTCGTTTGTGGTAAAACAAGACAAGGCTATGTTATTTCATTACACTTCACACTAATATTATAAATGCGAAAGTTTGTGTGTGTGTATGTTTGTTATAAGTTACGAGAGTACGAGACGCTAAATAACTTTGCTGCCGAGCGAAACACACAACTTTTGACCTCACTAAAGCGAGAAAAATATTAGGTGCAAGAAAAACCGTTTTAATAAATATCTAATTATTGTTTGTTTATTTCAAAATTAAAAGTAAAATGACTAAAATTGGTTATTATTTTTTTGGAACTAATATGATTGTGTTTGTAACTTGTGTACTGTTACTAGGTAAATTAACTGGCAAATTTGCGGAACACTGCTCAATTTCATTGGATTCCATTGTGAATGTTGGAGACACAGACGGTTCGGCAGGTGATTCAGAACGATTTTTATCGCGCTGTCTTTGGAAGTTGAAGGAAAAGTCAAAGGATCTGGGCAAGACTGTTTTAAAGTTATATTTCCAACGATGCCTTTGCATATTTTTGACTTCTTTTCTATAGAATCCTCTATGTATCCTTCTGCCACGGTAATGGACCTCAAGCCGCCGTGACGCCCGATCAGCGCCCGAGTCAGCCAAAAGTGTGGCCGACGTCCTCCTAAAACAATGCCCCGTGTATTGCTCTGGTTCCTGTAGTCCAAGGAATGTGGCAATTTCTCGCAGCAAACCACCAATTTTAGTACTTCCCATAGGCTGTCTAACACATTTTCCTTTGCGATATTGCAAAAGAAATCGATCGATTGGTGTATTAGCAGGGCGCAAGGCTTGATATTTCTCTACAATTTTGACATATTCGCCACGAATCACGAAGTTCCTATCAATATTGGTCTTCGTGTTTGATAACTTAACCGACAGCAACTTTTCTGAATGCTTTTTAATGTTTTTCGTTGTAAGATACGTGAGTTCATTAGTCCGGCACGCCCCACTAATACCAATAATGAGGACCACCTGTAACGCAAAGGAAGAAAATAAGTTTACGGCAATATATACTTTCACGTAAAAGTACCTACTTTGAACAAAAATGTTACATTAAAAAAAGGGAAATCGTACTTTTGTAGCAAGAAGTTCGGTGTCGGGCGCTTAGTTGAGAAACTCCTGAATGTTAGAAGTGGTGAAAATCTTGGATGTTTTTGGTTTGTGGCTGCTTGTCTTTTGCTTTAAAAACGCCAGCAGTTTGGAATATATTTCTATGTGTACATAATTTTTAGGGCTCCGTACCTCAAAAGAAAAAAAAACAAAGCCCATAAAGGATCACTTTGTTGTCCGTCTGTCCGTCTGTCCATCCGTCTGTCTGTCAAGTCAAGACCCTTTACCTCGGGAACGCGTGTAGGTATCGAGTTGAAATTAAAACCATTACTCAAGTCTACAGTCCCTTAAAGCTGTGAAAAAATCAAACTTCTAAGTTAATGTGAAAAAAGATACGGCTGTTTATGTCGCAAAAGACGTATATTTCGATACTCTCAAGGGAATCAAAATTTATAGGGACATAGAACTATGAAAGACAAGTAATACCGTCTTATACTACAAATATAGGGAAATATCAGAAAACTATACATTTGTAATTAAATCATAAAAAATATAGTCTTTAACGGAGCCCTCGGTGGTGGGCGAGTCCGACTCACACTTGTCCGGTTTTTTTGATTTTATTGTGGCTTTAAGCATCGAGTAAATACTCCAAAGTGTGCTTAATTTTCTTGTTTCAGATATTTCAATGAAATATGATAGCATTATTGTCTCCGAAAACGTTTTTGGAATGTCTCCATCCATTGAACAAATCGTACGCTTTTATGTATTTTTCGCGCGATTTTTCCGCAAGAAAACTCAACTCGGCATTATGTACCGCTTGCACTAATTCTGCAGGTGTTAAATTTATAAGTATCTTCGCCGCTGCTAGCCTCGCTCATATTTTATGATTTCTTTCGATTTTATCAAAAAACAAACCAAAGGACTTTCAATAAAAAGAAGGAAATTTTAAAGTTTTTGTTTTTGATGAAATATTCTTGCTGTCCAGTGCGATTATTCTTTAAATGAGGCTGGCGCATGACATGAAATAAGTATTATTTGTATTTCAGTGAACTGTCTGCAGAGAATATAAACTATTACGAAACCAATGAGGTTCTATATATATGTAATATTATTGTACGAAACCTTTATTGAATAAAAATATTCAAATTTTAAAAACACTTTCCACGCTAGCGGATGGAGTGCGCTTTTCCACCCAGATTTCTAATGATAAACAGAGCCTTTCCGAGCTTGTGAGGTGAAAATATAATTATTACACTGAATCGACCGATAGACTCGCCTAACGTGATGAGTCAAATGAGCAACGACGACACTTGCACCATCTGTTATCATATCATCTATTATGTTTCTTCCAAACATTTCTTTTCCATTTTATTTTGGCTTGAAATAGTTCCTAACTTGGCTGGCAGGTGCTAACAACAGACCTATAGGTGGCAGAGATGGTGCCGGGCTCGACAATTGAGGTACCACTATCTTAATCGCAAACCCCCCGAACTTATTCGGGGGAGAGTAAGAGGACAGCTCTCAAACAGGCACAACCAGGTGGTTCACCATTGCTTCAGACCGATTGACGGGCACATGTCAAAAGCGAGATATTTCAAAAGTGACAGACGTCGAAAGGGACAGATGTCAAATGTGACGGATACCAAAAGTGACATATTCTTTTAAAGGTTTTTCACGCAAATGTGCACAGCACGATCCTCGATAGTGCCCGCGCATTTTTAGGGTTCCGTATCCGAAGGGCAACACGGAGCCTTATTTAATGTCGCTCTGCGTCTGTTCGTCTATCCATCCGGATATGTCACGGGTCTCTAGCTTGCATACGGAATGAGTTACAGACCTGAAATTTGGATATATTATGTAGAATGTTGACCAAAAACCGAATATTGAATTAAAAATGAAATTAAATCATTTTTGGGGGGCTCAACATAACTAATTTGATTTTTTTTTTACTCACCCCGACCTGTTATAACTATGTCATTGTCTAGAACTCATTAGATAGAGTAAATATATATATTTAGCTATATAAAGTTTTAGTTTGTTTTAATATTTAAAGGTACTTGTTATAACAATAAAAATATGTTCATTTTCGAAATATATTTCGGCTCACTTTGGGGCCGGCATCAGATTAAATATTTTATTAAATATTTATGGATACCTGAACTTGAGTCACAAAACTTTTACATATATGTATATATTAAGACCAGGGTGCCATAAACAGCAGTGCCATCTTGCGGTTTCCGGTACGTATCGCTGATATTCCAAATAAATGTCGGGATGTTACGGCTGGAAACCGCAAGATGGCTCTTCAACCGAAACAATGTATTTTTTTGGTATTTAATATTTTTTTAAATAACTAATGTTAAAAGTAGGTTAGTACATTCGTAGGTTAATTAGTCTTAAGGTTGTATATATTTTTATTTTATTTTTACATTCTGTCATTTATTCGACTGATGCCGACCCCAAGGTGGGCCGAAATATATTTCGAAAATTAACATATTTTTATTGTTATTATTACAGTACCTTTAAATATTAGGTAGAGTAGAAACTTTTTTTTTTAATTTTTTAATATTCAAATCAAAGAAATAAAGGGCCATCAAAGTTGTCAGTTTCAGACCATTTTTGTTACGGGGTCTATCCCGAAAACAAAACTATTTTTTTATTATGTAATTTTTATAATTAATAATTGTAAGTCTATATTTGAATGGTACGGAACCCTCAGGGTGCAAACCCAACTCGTACTTGACCGGTTTTTTTCCACACATCACAGAATTGGCTACACCTTTCCATAGTTACGGATTTTACCTATTTAACATTGACTCATTATATTCTCGTGTTATCGGGATAAAATATCAAAACACAATCAAATTCCTTTTGTAATTTTCCTTTGAAATTCCTTTTTCTTATGGCAAACAAAACAAAGATCTAACCTTTCCAAAGAAAACTTATTCAATTTATCCAAACAAATAAAATTAATCATTCCTTCGCAGCCGTTGATTTCGTTCAATATTCCGAGTAACATTTGCTTGACTTGTTCGCCATTAAAGTAAAACGACTAGGTTTTGCTCTCAAAAGTTTTTTTTTACTGTTATTTTTAAGGTTAGTTTTAAACCCTAAGCAACATGACAAACATATTAGTTAAAACAATTTACAAATATTATACCGGAGTAAGGTATACCGATAACATTAAATAAAACTACACACAACTTTCACGAAGCGCAAATAAAAAATAGAATAAACTTGTCCATACAAAATTTACAATCTGTAAGGAAAAGTGGAGTTTTTGTTTGTGTAAGTTATTAGCATGACAAATAATAAAGAATGAATTTTTAATTTGATTCACACACATATATGTACTTACTCCCGTATCCTAGAGTGGTACATATTCTTAAATTTAATTTAATTTAATTAATTAACCTTTATTTGACAGCAAATCTGCATCTAAAAGGACCTTTATTGATATTCCGCCATCAAACGGTTCCAGGCGTGGTGGGCTACCTGGTTTGTGCCTGTCTGAGAGCTGTCCTCTTAATCTCCTCCGAATAACTTCGGGGGGATTTGCGAGTAAGATGGTGGTTCCTCCACAGTCGAGCCCGGCATCAACTCTACCGCCTGACAAATAAATATCTAGAGAGAAGAATAATTGGCATACAACGCGGAGTTATAAAATTTAAAATTTCCGTCGTATAGTGCACAGCTCCATCTATATCATCATCAATAGACAGATATTCGCGTGGAGGAGAACTAATTTAACTAAATATCGTTCTAATGATACTGTCAACAGTGTCATTCCTTGGCGCTAAAATAACTCTTTCGCAAAACCAGGATAGCTAGATATAGTAGACATCGATATCGGATAGATCGATAGTCGATTTTGAAGAGATGTTATGTCCGGGTTAATTTCTACGATCAACTCTTGTGTGTTTTCAACTGTGATACACGGGCTATAGTTATGAAAGAATATTAAAACATCCTGAGTTGAAAATGCAACGTAATAATTACTTTTAGCTTTTTCATAATTTCCACCTAATAAAATATTAGACGTTTCTTTCTCCTCACATGTTCACTTCGAACCTCCTTCGGATATTTCACTCTCGAGTAAAAAAGCAGATAGACGGAACCGTGAACTGTGTACCTCGCCCACTTCTCTGGATTTCGTTTGATGTTCCATAATTGGCCCACCTAATTGTGTAAAATAATCCAACGCGATCCAATTTAAAGGGAAAAAAGCTTTTAGAAACTCAAGAGGAGGAAAATAAAGGTATATTTTTCAATCCAAGTCTATCTACACATTTTTCATGATCCCTTAAAATACAGATCGCGTGATCTGACCTGACAGTCTTAAGTTAGGCTCTCTGCTCTATATCCGCATATAACGGTATAGTTTCTAGGAAGAAAAAGAGAGAGTATCGCGACTTGCGGTAAATATGGGATCTTTATTTTCTATCAAAATTAATTTACCTATTTTAATAAAAACTAACCTTTTTATTCGATACTTGACTATATAGCCCGATGATTATTATACATGAATTATGAATTAATGTTTTGGTATATTGTTTGGTGACAACATTTTGCTGACAAATCTATTATTTTGGTTACAAACCCTCTTATTTAAAAATTCAAAACCTATTAAATTGCTGATATCTTAAATCATACCCTTATATTATTGGAGGTAGTTGTAATAGGATAGGGCATCAATTTGGCTGTAGCAGCAATTTAGTTTAAGAAAAGTCCAACAAAGTTGGACCATAAAATTATGTGAAACTCATCCCTATTCCTTATTACTCAGGACTTCCATGTATATTCAATAAACAATACTTTACCTTTGGCCTCTTATAGATCTGAAGCTCATGGTTTCTACCTAAGTTTTTACATTGGTATAATGAACGAAGTGACTTATTTAAACCGACTTCAAAAAATTGTAAAGTTTACAGATACATTTTTACTTTAGGAATGGTTCCGCATATTTTGCACTTAAGATCTGATCTCTGATCTGAATGGTCCCTTTCTTATGACTAATATTTGAGTATGTACTTTAAATTATTTAAGTATACAATAATAAATATTTGTATTAATTCATATCCATTATATTTGTATTGATAATTTTTATTTTTTATTTTTTTATTTGTGTAGAATAAGTTTTGTTTTGTAAAAATCCTGTTGCATGCTTGCTGCCAGCTAACCTATGTCGTGTTATCTTTCACCACAGTACTGGTTGGCTGGAAGAAACCTTTTGAAGAGGTAAGCTTGCCTTTGTGCATATTTTTTTCTTTTTTGTGATTTTAGTTTAAGTTTCTGTGTGTGAAGAATATAATAATAATATTTTTTTAATAAATAAATAATATTTATGCTTTTTTGAAAGCTTTTATTTAGTATTTTGTAAAAAGAGATAAATAATAAATAGGAAAAAAAAGTAAATTATTACTTTTTGTATTTTGTTAGACAGTGGCACCATCAAGCAGCTACCAGTGTGTTTATAAATTATTATAGTTTAGTAATGTTTATTTTTCTATTTATCATTTATCTCTTTTTCCAAAATACTAAATAATAATAAATCCTACACAAATTTTGTGAAAATTTCATACCACCGGACTTCGAAAATTGCAGAACTGACCTCCTGACCATTTCATTTTATAAGGCCTGCCTATGTATTAGCATGTTTCACTTTATTATGTGGGTAAAAAAAAGTACATACAGTTGACCTAAAAAAAATATTACGATAAAACCGTTTTTGAAATAGACCCCGTAACAAAAAGCTTTGATGGCCCCCCATTTATTTACCTTTGGAGATAAAAAAATATATATAAATAATTATATTAGTAATAATATATTAGTAATAATATATTAGTAATAATAATATATAAATATATTTTTAGGTGGTAGACCTAATGCCGGGCTCGACTGTGGAGGTACCACCATCTTACTCGCAAATCCTCCCGAAGTTATTCGGGGGAGAGTAAGAGGACAGCTCTCAGGCAAAAAACCAGGCGGCCCACCATTGCCTGGGACCGACGGATGGCGGTATATCCATCCCCAATTGCCGGGCCTTATATAAATCAGACTGGTGACGGGCAGCGGCGTCACTAGTGCAAGGGTTTCGGCACCGCGCTCACCAACCCGCCTGCCCAGCGTGTGTGAGTATGGGCATTTCTTCCAGGGGGACCGCCAAGAGTGGTGAACTCCTGGAAAGGCCTATGTCCAGCAGTGGATGAAACAGGCTGATGGATGGATGGATGGACTAATATATATTAGTACTCTGCTTAATGAGCGCTAGGCATTTACACCCCACATGATCGAGTAAGAAAAAAAAATATTCGGCTCCGCTTTCATGTATGGGAACTCCACTAAAATTAATTTAATTTAATGTTTAATTCAATATTCGGTTTTGGGATTAGAATTAAGATATCTGTTGTTTTGGGTCAACATTCTATGTAACAAATCAAAGTTTCAGATCTCTACCTCATTCCGTTTGCAAGCTAGAGACCTGTGACATACGGACGGACAGACGGACAGACAGCAGAGCGATATTAATAGGGCTCTGTTTAGCACTTTGAGCGCGGAACCCTAAAAACAAGTACATCATCACGACATAAATCCCCGAAGGGGTATCAGAGGTGTATCTGAGTACGGACTGTAAAATGCAAGTCACTGTCCACACTCGTACACCCACGCACGCAGACCAAACATGTGCCTCTACTCGATTTAAACTCGCTGCCTCCAGATTAGACTGGACTAGATAGATGTTCCAGTATGCCATATATATACTATAGCCATGAAAGCAACAAAAAAAAAAGAATTTTTCTACCTATATAATCTATTATCCACGCTTCAAGGCAACTTATAGTGGTAACTACGAGTATTAATGTCTAAATTATTTGTGTTAAATAAATATCATAAATGAAGAAATTATTCGATTCTATTCTATTAGTGAGCCCGAACAACGAATTCCTTTGTAGTTAATCTAAGATGTGATCAGATCCCTAAGACACTGTCTGTTGCACGTTAGTACAACTTGTTACGCAAAGTAATATTCCACAAAAAACACTAATGTGAAAAAGAGGTCAAGTTCGGTACAAAGGTAGTGCTTCGCTGAAAAAAGAATTGAGATTCAGTAATCCTTTCGTACAGTTTCTTCCACCTAAAGGTTGGCCTGGAAGAGATTGCTTTAATAAGATTACCCTATATGATGTAACCGTTGAAACTTTAGCTGTGAGAACTTACCAAGTTTTACATATTAAGTAGTAAGGAACCTAACAGACTTTCTTTTGAAACAAGTGACGAACGTTGTACATTTTTGCGAAGCCAACAATCTCTCACTTTTTTGTACCAAACCAAACTTCTCCCTTTTTCACATTCAAATTCTTGGTGGTTTACCATTGATTTTTCTTAAATATTCAATACTTAGATATAATAAGAACGCATTGTAAGTTATGAAAAATATTTTTCCTGCGTTCACCCGGCATAAACTGAAAAACCTCCATGCTTCATCTTAAAACGTTAGTCACAGTTAGTTCCCGACTTTTGCAAAAGAAATCGCCACAATTTATTTGTCTAAATTTTCTGAAGTTTTTCTTATACCCTTAATAAGTTACCTCTATACCGTAATTCAAGTTCCTAAGTCATCTGGAAGTGGGGTAGGTTTTATAATACGAGTGACTGAGGGAGTGATAAAAATAGTGATATTTGAACGTCATTCCAGAATGTCCAGAACAATTAAATTTATGAAATTTTGGATTTTAAGTAACAAAAAAAACCGTAACATCCATGTGAAATTGCAACTTTATTGGTATAACAAATTTCAAGTTATGGGGGATTGATAGTAGCTCGAAACGACTCGTGTAATAGTTGGTGCGCCGACTTTTTCTTTTCCGAATTGGGCTTGACACACTGCCGTGTGTCTGGATCCTAATTCCGTAAAACTAAGTAGTATGTAGCATAGAACTTAGTTTCGTGGATGCAGAATCTGTTCGGATATACTAATTTACGGCTCCCTACGTCTTCATGACTCACTGAGGCTGAATTAGATGTGGTTTTCTGAGAATTTAGTCCTCGGTTCAATTTTAACGGAATATTCAAATGATGGGTCTACCTTGTTTACATACTTAATAGGTCACTTTACGATCTAAGTAGTTTGATGAAGTGGCAATCGATTTTGAAAATATGTGAGCCTTAAATGGGTAAACACTATGGAGCCTAAATATAGGTTGAATTACTTGAGCTTAAATACTTATGTAAGTAAGTATCAACGGTTGTAATATAACCAACACCTGACTCACTACAACAAAAAACAGATTATTACGAGTATGACAATAAGTAACTCTACATCAAAGCAGATTAAACCCAAGAAAATTATCCTCTCTCTATAGACCTTAAGAAATATTTAATTTGTCCCACATATACTAGAAGTTTTTTTATGTAATATTAATTTCTTAATACAAAACAAAGTGTTAAAATCATCATGATTCAGCATACCTATATCTTGGACAAAGAAAATTGAATGTTGGTTCGAAGAAATTTATAGTCTTAATATGTCTATAATCTTATTGTTCTACATGTAAATTCATTTCTAATCATGTATCATTTACTACAATTGGAGCGGGTGCTATAGTCCATACAATTCCTGGCATCGTCCTATGTTTAGACTGCATCATAGTCTGTGTAGTAAAATACATTTTTTATGTATGAAGATTTTCACTGTACATACACATCAATAAAGCGCGCTAAATTGAGCAAGATGGCATTAAAACTCGATCCTGTCAACAAAGGCTTTTACGACATTTAATACGCGAAGGTTACTGTACTGTGTTATTGTTTTATTAACGGTCAAAATTCAGTATCCACGATTCTACAGTAGTTCAGGGCTTCTTGTACAACTATGTGTCCTTGCAATTTTCAAAGCTTTCAAAAGCTGTAACTCTACAAATACATAAAATCCAACACAAAGTGCCACTTCCGTCATCTTTACTGTCAAAGCACACAGCTTTAAAGCTCCAAACCGCGACGCGATACGTCACAGAATATTGAAAATTTTCACTTCTCTTCCTCTACTGAAAGGTGACTGAAAGTCACAATATGGTAAAAAAAAAATTACATCTCTAGGGTCAAGAGTTCACTGTAAAATTTAACTTTAGAATGAGAGTTATTGTGCTTGTTCGAATAGTTCTCGGCAAAGATTTCACGTCGAAGTGATTTGTACTCAAACGGTCCAAGACGCGTTCATTGGGATTTTTAAGAACAAAACCACCGTCGTCGTATGAGTTTCTATTTTTAAGATCTCGTTAAAAACGCCAACTCTTATGATATAAACTTCCATATTCGTCTGTCTGTATGCGGCATACGCCAAGAACAGCTAATGCGATTAATTTCAAGTTTTCATGCGAGTAATCTTTCCAGCGCCTAATTTACCACAATAAGAAAGACTTTAATGCTTTTAAATACATGTTAAACATAGCCAATCTTTCACATTGTTAGTTTAATGTATCACATTTACAAATACTAGAGATAATTAAATAATAATAGAGAGGATGAAAGAACGTTTTGATTCCTTTTTGACATTCCTTAAATGTAATTTTAATTATTTAATAATAATTTTAGTGTAACTAATAATATAATTTTTTAAATGTTTTACCATTTTTGTAGCAATTGTATATTTTTTTTAATTTTAGTTTGTGTGTTTATGTAAGTACTCGTAATATGTAAATTTAATTTAGTGCATGAAAAGCGACAGACTGAAAATCAGCGTTGTGTTGTTGTTCGACAACTCATGCTGAATCTGCCCCTTTTTATCACATTCTAAATAATTACCCAATTAAAATTACATTATATGCAATTGTATTTTTAATTTTTGTTTTGTGATTTTTTATGTAGGATATTTTAAAATGTATACTGTGTGTGAGTAATTATTATTGTGATAAACAAATACATTTTCAATTAAAAGTGACGAAAAAAATTTATGTTACACAAGTGGAAGGTAAAGCGTGACCGGGCCGCCATAGAAGGACGTATGCCGACCAAATAGGCAACATACTGAAGAAGGCCAAAGTAAAAAGTACCCCGAATAGAAGCACTTGTGTGACTAGATTGATAAATGTGCCGAAAGAGTTGTGTCAGGATCGTAGCAAATAGAAATCTGTAGTCTCTTCCTACCCAACTGGAAGACAGGCGTGAGTATATGTATGTATATAAAACGTTCAAGTAGTATAATTTAGGTCATATACTAGGTGAAATTAAATCAACCGACCAAATTCATACTGGAGACTCGGTTAGCCATCAGGAACAAGGTTTAATGACCTTCCAGGTGAAAATTGAAAAAAAATTTTTTTTCTTCGTAGTGCCTGCCCGAGGAATTTTACTTAAACTAGTCCAACCACTAAGGGAGCCAAAAATTATTTTTTTCGAAATTGGCCAAAAGGATTACTGAAGCTAGTTCTTGATCGCTAATCGAGTTTCCGGTATGAAATTGGTCGGTTGATTTAATTTCAACCCATATTTATGAAATGACAACGCGGTTAACTCTATTTTACAGATTTTGTACTTGTTTGTTAGGTGTAACCAGGTGAAAGAAAAAATTGTTCCTTCATTTCAACCTCAGATAAAGAATGTCTATGATTTCAACTCTTTTTTGACAGACTGTACTAAGAAGTCTCTCCTGCTCCAACGCTTTCAGTTTGCACGTGTCTATCCTGGTCCTGCTCAATAGAAGCTGGCAGGAAACTAGCGATTTCAAGGTATTTTCATTAATTGTTGTGGTCAATCAGACTCGACCAACTGTGGACTTACCACCATCTGCCGGGCCTTAGATAAAACAGAGTAACGAAGGGCAGGCGTCTATTACTGGTTCGAGGGTTTTGGCACTGCGCTAGCCAATCTGCCAGCCCAGCGTGTGTGAGTAGTGGGCTTTTCTTCCAGGAGGATCGTCAAGAGATGCGAAATTTTAAAAAGGCCTATGTCCAGCAGTGAACTAACCAGGCTGATAGATTGATAAATGGATTGTGGAATTTTTGATATGACAGCTATTTTATATTACATTTTCACGTCGTATATTTTAGAGTAAATCCAAAACAAAACCAAAACCTTGAATGAAATTAATCATTCCAAATGATATTTAGATCATAATTTAGGCCTATCTTTGCGATTTTCTTGGATACAGGAAAATTCAAGAAATTGTGTATTAAACGGCCGATATATATGAAGATCAAAGAGCGAAATATGACAATATATACGTTTGTTTTTTTTAAATTTGATTATTATGATTTCCATCCATCCATCAGCCTGTTTCGTCCACTGCTGGACATAGGCCTTTCCAGGAATTCGCCACTCTTGGTGGTCCTCCTGGAAGAAATGCCCATACTCACTCACGCTGGGCAGGCGGGTTGTTAGCGCGGCGCTGAAACCCTTGCACCAGTGACGCCGCTGCCCGTCACTAGTCTGCTTTATATAATTCCCGGCAATTGGGGATGGATATACCGCCATCCATCGGTCCCAGGCAATGGTGGGCCGCCTGGTTTTGCCTGAGAGCTGTTCTCTTACTCTCTCCCGAATAATTTCGGACGGATTGCAAGTAAATATTACGATTTCATGATGAACAAATAAATACTAAATGATTTAAAATTAATATGAAAAAAAAACGAAATCGGCTTTTGAATCACAGACGATGCTTCAATGTATTATTTTATCAAATGACAAAGCACACTCGTCCCTTTTCCCATTCAGGAGCCAAGACTCCCAGTTACGATGTAAATGTAATTTTAAATCGGCTCCTAAAATGTTAAGCTTACCTGGTCCGGCCTCCAGAATTTATTGATTGGCGGCTCGCCCCTGCTTCAAGTTGTTTGACTATTGTTGCAAAGTTATGGGACTCGATACCTGTTACTCTTTTGATTGCATATTTAATTAAATTCACAGCATAAATTCCTAATAAGTTTATAAAGGTTTCCAAAGACTGAACTGTCGCTATTAACGGGAGTTTTGCTATAATCATACTCTTCTTAGTTCCGCTCTCTCCGCTAGTTCCGTTTCTTTTATTTCATCTGTCATAAATACTCAGCAAATTAGTGTTAGTAAAATTGCAAATTACGAATAACGAGGCAATTACGAGATAAAAACAACTGTCTAGGTTATATGTTTTATAGAAAAATACAAATACACCAAGTGTGGACTGTGAGTTTTATTTCACAGTTCAAACTTAGGAAAACGTGTGACACTCCCACGAGAATTCATGTCATGTCGTGAGGATATAGTTTTTCTTATTTTTTTTGTTGTCGTCACCTTATGTTCTTGAATGGGTAAGCCGTTATAATTGTCTGTGTCTGTGACTGTGGTTTATTATTTTGTTCAAATGTATGCGTTGATTTTAGACCATAATTATATTTATATAGTATGTAAACAGACTGTTATCTCATACTTTACTACACTACAGAACCTTCCCAAAAATAACATGGCCACGCATTTAAAAATAAAACTTCACTTGCTTTCATAAAGTAGTATAATAAGGAGAGGAGAACAATTTTTTTCATCTTCGCGGAAACGTGTTTTTTTGGAAGGTTCTTCAGCATTATCAGTAAATTATCACAAATATAACAATACATTTGCATCCCGTATTTAAAACATGTAATAAACACAAACACAAAAATATAAGTACAAATTCGTAAACAATGTTCCCAGAATCGACATCATTTCATTTTCAGGTAAGCATTTGTTTTCAATATTTATATTGAAAGTCTACGTAAAAATAAAGCTTACGTATTTTTATTTTGTTTTATTGTGTGTTTTTAATGCTTATTTTATTTTTTTCTTATTCACTCATTCTAAAAGAACGTAAGTTGCAACTAAGGATTTCAAACTCGATGTTCATTGCTAAAGGATTATTTTTAAAAAAACTTGGCATGTTTATGTTCGCTGTCAATATCAACAGTCACAATGAGATGACAGTTGTTTTTTTTTATACGGAATGAACTTGAAAGCAAAGGTAATTGTTTTTAAAATCCTGTGTTTACCAACTTTTGATTTTTTTTTATAATCTTTGTATTTCATAATGATTTAATTCTGAAAAAAATATATGATGCTCAGAAGGTCAATATCTCGAAATGGTTTTTAGTTTTGTACCAGTTATTAATTTTTAATGTTGTCGATTCTCCTTTAATTCAGCCCCTTGACGCAACGAATTTCAGCTCGGTAGCTCAGTGGTTATTATGATATATCACAGACAGGTGAACCAACTGAAGCTTTGCTCTCCATTTTTGACTAATCTCTTGAAAATAAAGGTCAAATAAATGTAATTATTTAAGTGTATATATTTCGCCAAACAGACCAATAAAATTCTAGGTCTCCAAGAATAAACAATCCTTTTTTTGTCAACCCACAAAAACGTCGCTCGTTGGAAAACAAATCGGAGAAGAGAATACCATTAAAGGATAATGCCAAGGACGGCAGCGGAATATTTTTAGTGGAAAAAAATCTAGTACAAATTGCCACATTCAGCCGTAGTTATTACCCCATTACAGTGAGTGACTGCGCTCTCTGGCAACACTGGGGAGATTGAGGGGATAAATCTAGGAAACTAGATTATATAGTGCAACGTGGACGTGAAATGGAGTCGGGCTGTTTTACTTCCCCCTGTATATTCGTAGTTATATGGGACAATTTGTCTGTGTTAGTTTTAAAAAAGATGTATATGCGAAGGGGTAAGGTAAAGTGTTTTTGATGTTTATTTATACAGACGAGGTTTGATCAAAAATGAAGAGTGTAAATAAAAGTGGAAAAGTTTCTACATTATCTGATTTTATACAAATATAGCACAGTTCTGAATTATATTTCAAAGATGAATCCTTACTTTTAGGATTTAATCCAGTCAACAATAATATTTATAATATCACATTATTTTTAGGTATGTTTTGACATAACAACTGGCTTAACATTCGAGTCGAAGATGTCGGTAAGCAAATCGTGATACTTAATTGGAGATGGACGGGACATCTGGCCAGACGGGAAGTTGGACGGTGGATTAGGGCAGTAACAGAATGGTGGCCGAGGCCAGGTGTTCAGTGGGTAGACCGATGACCCGATGGCGAGACGATATCGTCAAGGCGTTTGACCGACAAAAATGACGTGCAGAAGAAGAGGCCTATGCCCAACAGTGGGTGTACGCGGGCTGATTGATAATGATGATGATAAAACAAACAGCAAAGATATAACAAACAACAAAGACGCAGTGATCAGGAAGTCTGTTTGTTACACGCTTCCTGTTGCTGTGAAATAGTGAATTTCATGAACTTCACTGTGTATTAACGAGGGGCGCTAAGACAAGTATTCTAATGGGAATGCAAATGTTAGCGCACTGCAGGCTGTCGCGCTCTAATGAGAGCTTGCCATTTCACCAATTACGGTATACTAGGCACTCTTACCATGACAAAGTTAGTTTAGTATATTTTGTCCGCGGCTCCACCCGCGTGTTATTCGATTTAACGACATGCTTTTTTCCGGGATAAAAAGTAGCCTATGTGTTAAGTTAGGGTATAAACTATATCCATTCTATATTTCATCCCAATCCGTTCAGCCGTTTCAGCGTGAAAGGAAAGAGTAACAAACATACACACACACACACACAAACTTTCGCATTTATAGTATTAGTGTGATGGCCTCAGTAACATATTAACGCCTGATTTCACATCTTATATGGTTTACAAAGAAATCCATCGCTTTGGATACTCTCAACATTATTAAGAGGGCATTACAAACTGGCCAAGACCAATTGAATCAAATTTCAAGAGAGAAAAGTATTTTGAATTAGATTCCTCGGGCCAGGATTCGAACCTGCAACCTCTTGCTTTCACAGTAAGTGCGCTGCCACTGCACAATCGAGATATTTTTCAAAATACTGTTCTCACTAGAAATTTGTTTCAATTGATCTTTGCCAGTTTGTAATGCACTCTAAATATACTTATATATGCACGAAATGCAGCGTTGTGATTAGCCCATTTGTAACTTATGTATCGCTAACAGAGATTCTGTTCAATCAGAGACGAGTATAATAAACCAAGAACAAAGTCACCTGAGTAGCTGACTTCCATCCATCCATCCATCAGCCTGTTTCGTCCACTGCTGGACATAGGCCTTTCCAAGATTTCGCTAGTTGGCGGTCCTCCTAGAAGAAATGCCCATACTCACACACGCTGGGCAGGTGGGTTGGTAAGCGCGGTGCCAGAACCCTCGGACCAGTGACGCCGCTGCCCGTCACCAGTCTACTTTAAGGCCCGGCAATTGGGGATGGATAAACCGCCATCCATCGGTCCCAGGCAATGGTGGGCCGCCTGGTTTTTTTGCCTGAGAGCTGTCCTCTTACTCTCCCCCGAATAACTTCGGGAGGATTTGCGAGTAAGATGGTGGTACCTCCACAGTCGAGCCCGGCATTAGCTCTACCACCACTCTAGCTCTAGCTGACTTACTATAAATTAAAAACGGTTTTCTGTCAAGGGTAGTACCTAGCTAGACAGATATCCTATACGTATAGGTATTACTCACCTTCAGCAAGTATGCGTATGTGTGTGTAGTAATCAACTGCCACGTAGAGTAGAGATGCTACGGGCGGCGCGGCAACAACGTTTTATAGCTCGAAGATACTTTTTTCATACGACGAAAACATGCACTTGAAACGCATTTGAAACGCTAAAATGTCAAGGACTCAGTTGCAGTCGTAGTTGTTTGGTTGCAATTTGGCTGTATTGCAACTATTTCGTTATGGGACCATTCGTAACCCGCTCACTCTATGTTACGTCAGATAAACTACGGTAAATACTGCGGAAAATAAGGGATTATATACGGTACTACAATAATAAGTGAAAATAATTTTAGGGTTGATCATCATTCACCTCTCATAAACAACTAGAGACTCACAATCTCGCTCAAAAAGTGTCCGCGATGCATCTTGTCGCCGCTATGGGGTGACAAAATCAAATGACGATTTCGTACAACTGATATTGAATCTTATGTTAACGACATAACGTCTTAATTTGGTTGAAGCATTTTTTCTACTATGCACGTTACAGGTTCGGACACTTTCTGACGAACTTTTCTTAGAGACTGTGTGTCTAGTTGTTTATGAGAGGTTAATGTAGATCATGTATCGTTAACTGATATCAATAAAGAAAAAAAAAGTTCGCGCAAAAAAATTTCTTTTCTTTAGATATTGGTCTATTAGGGACACTATTATCTCTTGAATTTTTTTCACTTTGAATTGTAGGACCTTATATAGGTCAGTTCAGTAGTACTGAATGGGACAGCATGCCACAAGATCAAGTCCTGAAATTGGTTAGGTCTATGAGAGATCGAATGGAAGCTGTTATCAGGGCAAGAGGAGGTAACACTAGGTTTTAGATTACTTTTAAGAATGATTTTGTGATTTTTTCTGAATAATTAATTCTTTTGTTGTAGAGCGTAAATAAAGATGATTTTTCTTTCCCAATCAACCTGTATTTTTTTTATGCCCTTGTAATGAAAAACACTTTTTTTTTTTCAATATTTAAATAGTCTGTTTTATTACCTTTCAATTGATACCTAAAAAATCCCGCGAAATTGGTTTCAAATAAGAATAAAATTTGTTTGAAGCACATTTTTTAAAAGGTGCGATTTTTTTGAATCCGAGTGTATAATAGTACGAATCCTACACGTCAAACATCCATTAAAAAGTCTTTCGGCATATTTGTAACCGTATTATAACTAGCTCCTTTTGTATTTTTTGTCGAGTTATTAATTACGTATTGTAGGTAATTTTTATTTCCGTTACAAATGGAAATAAAATCATTAGCATCTCCAGCGCAAACAAGGAGCAATTGAATGAATAACAAAAACAAACAATACGAAAAATACAAGCAAAACACTTTTATTTTTCATAAACAAACAACTCTGTTCCGCCCGTTCGTTTACACTAACCATCCCTAATTATTTGCCCTGTTTTGTTAGAAGTGGGGAGCGCAAATTGGGAAAGCTTTTAGCATCAAAAAACCAACAAGAGAACCTCGAATACAGTGTAGGAGTTCCGTCAACGAATTAAGTTGTAGATTAATATTTAAAACAAAAACAGATTGCATTACCAGATAGAAAAATCAAAGAGAAAGAAATTGTCTCAGATGGGGCTCAAACCCGAATCTCTGCCAATCGCGGGTCACCGAATTATCCAAATTTTATTTCTTTTTATCGACGAACTAGAAGTTTTTCTTCGTCTTCTTCTTCTTAGATTATCTCATTTTGTTTTACTATTACTTAAAATATTTTAAACAGAAACGAGCTATTTATGTAATAAAGCTTTTAAAAAAATCCACCATGCTTAAAGATGGACTGAAAAGAAAGAAAAATACATTTATAGCACACTGTGACCTAAACCCGCAATTTACGCACGCTTTTCCGTGACCTAAGTTGCCTATTATTGCACGGTGCTTAGCAACCTCGCTGCGCTCGGGCGCTAACACGCCGTGCAATAATAGGCAACTTAGGTCACACGTATCGTAATGTACTATTTTGTTGTTTTTTTCTTTTGCCTGCTGATCTGTAGAAACCACACTTAATCTTAATATATAATTCCCTAAGCCCAATAACACTGAGTTAGAGATCTTGCGGTAAATGAAAGAAAGAATTAGGCCAACAAGTTGATTCATCCTGTTCAGTTCGTTTTAAAAGTCAGTTAAAAATAAGTACATGGAAGTTGTAAACGTAAAAATTGTGTTATATTCTCTAAACTATTGCTGTTGTGAAAAGTTTTTCAAATAAACAATGTTACTGCTTCTTTTCAAGGAGATAACTGTGAATAAATAGGACTTTTACGACCGTTTCCTATATTACGAACTGCCTTATTCAAGGATATACGAGTGCATATCCAATGTGATGCTGGAACCTCCTGTATTCTTTGGGCAAGTTAGAATTTTCAGGGTTCTTTTCGACTACCTAAAACCTTAGCATCGTTACTTTCTTTAATCATTTTTGAAATTGAATTATATATGTATGTATGATTGACGTATACGTAGACATGACGTAGACAATGGACATAATATGTACATTATATTACATATATGTAAGATCCTCTGTAAATCTCATTTGCATTTCCAAAACGCCATCATCAACAAAAACCAGAAAAGAAATATCAATATAAATATCAGCACGACAGTAATCCTCGAGGGGATGTCAGCGGTGTTCCATTGGGAACTTATTGGACTTTATAGTTTACAGTCCATACTGGTACACCCGCTTTTCACCGACGATTATTACGTCCAAAACGTGATGGGTGGTGAGTCTTATCGCCGTACTTCGGGCAGAAAAGGACCAACAGCTTAACTTGCTTTGTCGAACTGCGGGAATTTTAGTTTACTTAATATTTTATTTTTTTTATTTTATGAAACATAAACGGTCACAAGACAATTAAATGTAAAAAAATAAATACACAAAAAGACCTACAAGTTTCAAATAATTCTACAGAAACATTACAATAAAATGTGAGATCGACATCAAAAGACAAAACAAAATTAGTAACTATGATAGAAATACATTTCTATATTTTTTTGAATACTTTGCGATTTATTCATCGCAAGGAAATTACAAATTATATTTATATAAAATGAAATTTATATCCAAGTTCAGCGCTCCTCACGTCCATATTTACTTTTCTGATTTTCTATATCGCAATAATATAAATTTAATTCAAAATCAGTAACTTACTCAAACAAAATATTTTTAGATAACTTCATTTTTAGGGTTCCGTTGTCCGACAAGGAACCCTTATACACTCGGCGTCAAAAAAATCGCACCTTTTGAAAAATTTACTTCAAACCATTTTAATTCCTATTTGAAACCAAATATGAGAGAACTATTTGGTATCAATTGAAAGGGCATTAAACGACCTTGAAATAAACAATCGTTTCATTTTATAAACGATAAAAATCTCTCGAATATCGTGGTATTAAGAAAAGTATTGCTCAAATACGCGTTCAAACGGTCGCTAGTTGCGCTACATAAAAGGGGTATAAAAAGGTAATTACACGTCAAATGTAGGTCATTCACTATCTAAACTTTGAAGGTGACACACGTTAAGCGCACAAGTAAAAAATACTACCCTCAACATGGATACTACTCCTGAAGAAGCTGCACAAGTTCTTGCACTGCTGCGCCGAAGGGTGCGGCAGTGTGATATTGCCCGGCAACTCAACCTAAGCCGTTTTGCTGTTCGAAGAGTAGTCCAGCGATTCCGGGAGACTGGTGGCTTTGTCCGAAGACATGGATCTGGGAGACGATGCTGCACATCTGAAAGGGATGACCGCTTCATAGTGTCGACGTGCTTGAGAAATCGGTTCTCCAATGCTGTTGAGATAAGACAGGAACTCCAAGCAGTTCGCGGGACAACTGCAAGTGACTCTACGATTAGAAGAAGATTAACAGAGAAGAAAATAGCCGCCCATAGAGCTGCTACAGGCCCAAGATTGACTGTAGAGCATCGTAGATCCCGCTTGCAGTTTGCCCGCAATCACGTCGATTGGACGCTAGACCAATGGCGAACAGTTCTCTTCTCAGATGAGACGAGGGTGTGCCTTTTCTGTAATGACAGGCGAAAAAGAGTGTACAGGAGGCAGGGGGAGCGATTCGCACAAGCCTGTATTCAAGAAACTGTGGAATACGGGGGTGGCTCCTGCATGTTTAGGGGCGGCATATCTTGCGACGGCAAAACTGACCTTGTATGCGTTTCCCGGACTGGAGGTGCTCGCGGGCAAGGGTCGCTGACTGCTCACCGGTACATCACAGAAGTCCTGGAAGAGAATGTGGTCCCATATGCTGGTTTCATCGGCCATGGGTTTACTTTGATGCACGACAACGCTCGCTCCCACACCGCGTTTATTGTACGTGACTACCTTCAAGAGGTTGGGATCCCTATCATGCAGTGGCCGGCGAGAAGTCCAGACCTGAACCCGATAGAGCACCTTTGGGATGAACTGAAACGGCAACTTAGGTCACGAGATCCTGCTCCTACCACCCTCCAGGACCTTCAAGAGGCCGTAATTTCGGAATGGGACAGCATGCCACAAGATCAAGTCCTGAAATTGGTTAGGTCTACGAGAGATCGAATGGAAGCTGTTATCAGGGCAAGAGGAGGTAACACTAGGTTTTAGATTACTTTTAAGAATGATTTTGTGATTTTTTCTGAATAATTAATTATTTTGTTGTAGAGCGTAAATAAAGATGATTTTTCTTTCCCAATCAACCTGTATTTTTTTATGCCCTTGTAATGAAAAACACTTTTTTTTTTCAATATTTAAATAGTCTGTTTTATTACCTTTCAATTGATACCTAAAAAATCCCGCGAAATTGGTTTCAAATAAGAATAAAATTTGTTTGAAGCACATTTTTTAAAAGGTGCGATTTTTTTGACGCTGAGTGTAGTTTCGCCATGTCCGTCTGTCCGTTTGTCCATCTGTCCGCGGCTGAGCTCAGAGACTATGAGTACTAGAAAGCTGTAATTAGGCATGGGTTAATATTAATCACGCTGACAAAACGGTAAAATAAAATCTGGAAAAAAAAAATGTAATGCTACCTAAGCACGTAGGTACGTAAACGTACATTGGGGATGATTTTTTATTCTCGTCTATCCTATAGAGTGGGGTATCGATGGATAGGTCGTTTGAAAACATTGTCGGTGTGTGAAAACCATTTTTCGATTTAGCGTTCCGTTGGCGAAATATTAAGCTAATATCAAATTAAATATTAAAAGTGCTAATTTTTGTTAGAGTCAAGCAACCCCCCCCCCCCCCCGTCTTTACAGGTTTACGAGTGCAGGTCGCGCCAAACTTTGGGCCCCCACTAAACACGACAATGTATGAGTCGTTCTTCTAAATGTATGAGACTAGAAGTTTGGCGCGATCTCTATTAATAGACCAAGTTATAAAATGTAATGGGCAACTACGGAACCCTACATTGCGCGTGGCCCGACACGCACTTGGCCGGTTTTTAAAAATGTTGTAAGAAGGATAGAACACAGGACGCTCTATGCGCTCTACCACTCGGCAACAAAAGCGGTCTTTCATATTTAAAAACTTTATGATAGGATTTTAGTTTAAATTTCCTTGCGTTGAAAAAGCATGACTCAATTATTAGAACAAAACGAGAAAGAACTAAGATAAGAAGAAACAACTTCTTAATCATTCGTCTCAAATTTATCATCGGTTTTGAGAGACCCAAAAAATCTGATTTCGCTCTCAAATGGGACCAGTTTCAGAATTATTCAAATACTTCAATCACTTTTGTGAAGTATCCTTGCTTGAGTTTTTAAATGTTAACTTTTTTTTCCTTTTAACGGTCGCAAAAGTTATGGAAGACGAAAATTATAAAATGTTCAAGGAGAAAGGCCAGAGCGAAGCGCCTAATAGACAGACAAACTTGAAAAGTAAAATCAGGGAAATACGAATAAGGTACTAATTAGAGTTAAAGTACACTCGGACAGATAGACATTGCATTTTACATGTATATGAAAAAAGAGAACGACGTATCGGCTTTTCCAATTCGTACCTACGAAGTAAAAATAATATTTATGTATATAAGGTCTTACAATAATAAGTAAAAATAATTCTAGGGTGGATTATGTATCGTTAACTGATCACATTCCAGAGGGAAAAAATTTTTTTGCTCAAATAAGTTTTTCACTTCCCAGTACAAAGTGGTTGAATCAGCTGACTAAATTTCTATGGAGAGGTAAAAAAGGTTGCACGAAAATTGTTTTTGGTGGAATGTGGTCTATTAGAGATACTCTATCATCTATTAATTTTTTTTTGCTTTAGATTGTAGGACCTTATATACCGGGTGTAAAAGCAAAGTCAAGAATCCTTCAAGGGTGTGTTAGTATGATCGGTAAAGATATTATTTTAAATACTGGGATCTCTAAATAAAGTACCAGTACCTCATAATAAGACGATTTTCTTTACTCAAAATACACTAATCGCGTGGACACCCTCGCTGGTCGCTGGCCACTCGGATGAGGGGTGCGGGTTGCGGGGTACAATTAGTTGTGTAGGGAGGCCGGTGAGCTGCATAGCCATAGCTTAGAAAAATGATGGAATTTTTGGTGAAAATTCAAGGTATATATTTTTTTCTCGTAATGACATCAGAATCGTGTATACTTTCATACCCTAAAGGGATTCTTGACTTTGCATTTACCCCCTGTATATAAGGTGCTCTACAAATATCTACCACGGCTGCAATGGGAGACAGTATTGTGTACGTATGTATATGCGAGTAGATTACAATAGTGAAGAAATTTTGAACCCCGAAATATATATGTAAATTTGAGAATTTTAAATAAATATTTACTTTATTCTGCATAACGCCCGATGTGTCGTTTCTTCAATGAAAATAATTTCTATCTCTTCCCAACCGTTTTGTGTTACTCAAGACGGTTTCATACAAGTAATATCAATTTCTAACTCATACGCACATTTTTGTGTATGAAAAAATGTATGACCTTCGATCAATATAATATCGTCACTATTCTACTCGAACACAATACACTCTCCCATTGCAGCCGTGGCAGATACTTTGATAGAAGCACCTTATATTTATTTCATTACGGTTTGTACCCGCGGGGGTGATAAATGTGCGCGAAAAATGAAAAAATGAAAATAATTTATTTCTGTAACATACCTAATGACTTTACACAATGCGCCGGGGTAACCCTAGTAAGTTTATACAAACCTGTAACAGGGTTACCACGCTCTTCGCGGAGTACAACTCACGTATACCAACCCTTCACCGACGATTATTTGTTGACCTATAAGCACCCTCACGCACTCATCCGATCAGATATCAGACGCTGGAACGTCGTCATTCATAAATGGTGGCATTATTAATGAAAAGCATCATCATCAGATTTTAGGTATAAATTAGGGATTCAACGAAAACGAATTTATTCGTATTACCTTACATATAACATGGGTGTAAGAGCATGGACTGCGACTTTCGAAACTAAGACTTAAACGTCTCTGAGACACCGTCGCGGGGATTCATATCCGTGACAATGAATGAAAATAATAATCTTTCATCAAGTGTCACGTTAGTCTGGCTGGTTTCCACGGTTTACTCGCCAGACAATTCGTCCCGCGTAATATCATCGAGCAGGTGTTTGTGCCAAAATTAAATTTCCTCTGAGAAAAGGAGGAGCCTGCTGTGAGAGAGCTGCCTCGAATGAATTACGAGATTTGACGTTTATTAATGTTAACGTACTCCAGGGGCTTTACCACACGCGTTTATTTTAGATGTTGATGCCTTTACCATACTGTTATATCGGGGCACTCAGTCATAGAACTTCCTTGACTTTTGACTATTTATTTAGAATTTCTAGTACATTTACAGTAAATTTAAGGTCTGGCCCATGGGATACAACAATCCTATTGAGTGATTTTGAACTTAGGTATATCATGAGAAAGTCTGCATTAAAACGCTCGCTTCCTGTGCTATCGGCACGAATAATCAGGTTTCGAGGTTTTCCTGATTGGTTTCGAAAAAGTACTTATTTGGTCTAGGTATTTTTAGCTTTACAAATGAAAATAAACTATGTTTTCTTGGTAAAGCAGTTATTACAAACATAAAACACAAGCCGCTTAGATAAAAAACATATTTATTGCATAAAAAGGTGCCATTTTCAAACATAAAATCTGCGAGAGAAATATGTCAAATTTTGTCGAACTTTTTAAGAGAAAGATAAAGGTCTGAAACAATATGTCTGTGAGTTATACATTGATCAGGTTTGTAGTTGACTCAGCATATTTGGGCAAAAAACCTTGAAATAAAGAAGGCAGGCCCTGAGAGGGCGGACGTTTAGAATGTTATCTGGGTAGGAATCTGCTCGAAATTTGTTTTACCTGCTCTTTTCATTCATTTGGTCCTTTTCATTTTTAGAATATAAATATAAATCAATCAATACGGCGCATTTATAAAGATTTTATTTAAAAGTCCAAATAGTTATATTACAACAAAAACATAAAATCAAACCGCACGCCGATCTCTCAGAAAAATAGGCAGACACTACAGATCTGCATCTACTATGACCCTAACATACCTCTTCCGCTTTTCCCACATCATCATTCGAGTCAAAGACTTCTACTCTAAAAGACAAGCTCTTCTATCCTAGGGGCTTTTGACTTCTTAAATGCTTTTAGCAAGGAAAAAATCAGTAAATTGTACGTAGTATACCGGGTGTACATAGAGTGCGACCATTAAATAAAACCATATACTCTACGGATCATACTGAACAACTATTCGAAAAAAAAAACCGCGCAAATATTCAGAAAAAAATATATTCACCTGTAACTCAAAGACTTTATCTCGTAGGAGGAAGGTCTATTTTAGAACGCTGCAATGTAACAACTGTTTGACGGATGACGCTTTCTCTAAACTCACCCGTATGTCGGTGCATTAGGGTTCACGCATTTTTGTTTGGAACTCAATTATTTCCTTAACTAGGGGTATCCGCGGATATGATTCTTGGGAAAAGTGGTTTAGTAGGGTCGGTAGAATATGTGGTTTCATTTAATGGTGTACCAGTCTATTTACACCCGGTATAAGGTCCTACAATAATAAGCAAAAATAATTCAAGGGTAGATTAGGCATGTGTCGTTAACTGACCACAATCAAAAAGTAAAAAAATTGTTGGTTAAATATTTTTTTTACTTCCCAGTACAAAGTGGTTCGTTCAGCTGACTATATTTCCATGGAAAAGTTAATATAAAGTTTGCGCAAAAGGATATTTTTCCGTGAAATATGATAAACCTATATTACCGGTACTCCATCATCTCTTGAATTTTTTCACATTGAATTGGAGGACCTTTCTTAACGAGTATAATGATTCCTAATGCCAGTGAGGTTTTTATATCTCTAATACCAATGAGGTTTTTAAATAATATTGGCTAATACGTACTACAACAATAGGTACATTGCGGCCCGACCAAGGAGGTTTCATGGCAGTGCGTGACCTCACCGCTATAAAACCTCCTTGTGACTGAACCGCGTGAGTGATAGCGGCCCGAAAAAAGAACAAATGGATAGATTTTATTTTTGAAAATGATGCCTTTTAAGTTATGCATTCGTTTTATGCCTAAACAGCTTGAGTATTGTGTCTGAAATTACTGCTATAACAAGAAAACATGTTTTATTTTCCGATATCAGGTGAAAAACTCCTAAATCAAATACTTTTTCGTAAAATCCAGAAAAACCTTGAAAAATCAAAGATTTTGCGTGCCGTCTCAGCGCGCAGCGAGCATTCTGATGTAGATTTTCTTACAATATACTGAAGTTCAAAATCGCTCAGTAAGATTATCGTACACCATATGTTTTAGTGGTGGAAAGTGTATTTTCCTATACAATAGGCCAGGTCAAAATTATTATCACTTTGTCAACATAACCTCTCAAAAGTGGCATCTGCTTTAGAGTATGGTAGCCTTTTTAGCATGCATTCCTGCTAGGGCGGACTCACCTTCAACATGAACAAGCTTGCGAGTAAATTCAAACTCTTTAGAATCTCCTCCGCGAGCAAATCACATATCTCAAACTAGTGGTACATTATAATTGGGGTAGATGAAAGTGTCTTCTGTTCTGGAGCATCAAGGAACTTTTGCTGAGGTTGTCCAACTTGTAATTTTTTCAAATTATAGCTCAAGGTTATAGACTAAATGTTATCATTAGAATGCATTACAAACTAGAAAAGATAAATTTGAAACAAATGTAAAGACAAGAATTTGAAAAAAATCCTCTGGGCCAGGATTTGAACCTGCAACCTCTTGACAATTTATCTCTAATAAGTATTCCAAGGCGATGGATTTCGCATTAAAAACATATTAGAATCAAGGTAATTTATTTTTCACAGACCTCTGTCAAACCATACTACTATAGTATTGGGAAGCCCTCTCGTAATAAAAGCCGTCCACGCCCTATACTAGTGAGGTTTTCCGTACTTGCTACTCGGTCTTCTGACTGAGCAAGTATAACGAATCTAGAACTAAGTGATGTCTCAACCTCTGAATTCCTGACCGGTCACCGGAAGCAAGGAGGCAAGTTATCAAGAAATCACGTCGTCGCCCGTATAAGGTACATCGGTGCTGATCTCAGGACTTCAACATTTGCTTGAAACTTGATTGATGGTGAAAAACTCCCGACTTCTGCTCGAGACCAACATCCCTGTCACGAACCCTCCGGCTCTAAGCAGGCCAAGTCCAATAAAAAAACTGTCTGCAAGAACAAAAAGAAAATTAACTTTTGATACATACTTTGTGAATTTGTTTACAAATTTTATAATTATGTATAGATAACTTATTTAAGCAAATAGGTAACAGTATTTAACTAAAGTTAAAATTAGTAATGTAAAACTTATTTTCAAACTGGAAAAGCTTATCTTTAAGTTTATATTATGTCATCAATTTTCAGTTTCAACTTACCCAAATGTATCTTTCTATCAATTTGATTTATTTGAATTGTACGTATATGTTAAGTACACATTCTGATTTATCTGATTTAGGCATATTTAGGACGCTGGGATTTTACTACAAGCTGTCGGATTACTACATGCACAAACTTGATTGTGTTTAAAATTTGCATCAACAAAGGGTTAAACCAAGTTGTCTAATGGCAAAAAAGCGTTTTTTCGCGACTACGGTACGTTGCCGTTATACGTACGCAAATATGCATCGCATGTATATATAATGAATTGCATGCATAGTAAACAACGGTTATGCACTGTAAAGTTTTACTTATTTATTTCGTAATTATGTAACAAATAAAGTAAATATAGTTGCGACTTCGAATATGTAAGTGTACTTAATAGTTAACAATGACAGTTTGGTTTCGTCTCGTATTTTTCTTTGGCGTTTTTTATTATTTAATTTTCTTTTTCATACTGTAATAAAGTATGTTATTTTTTCCGATGTCTATGCACTTTTCTTCACTATATTTGAAAATTTTTCTGATGCACCGAATTACTCATAGTTTAGCTCTACAAATTCTTCACTTCCCACTAAACAAATCTGAACTGTCATCTTAACGCTCAGGGTATTCCTGGCCAGCATTCTGAATTTCTTGAAACTTTCTCAAGTTATTACAATAATCTTCTTGCGGTATTCATCTCAGAATCATACATAAGACATTATAAGAAACGACCACACAGGTGCGAGTAGTGGAGGTATGGTTACGAATTTGCGTTTTGACATTAAATATAAATTATCTTCAAGTCCACCTCTGATCGTATACTGCTCCCATGAGCCATGTTTTAATTAAACACAAATTTGTGTTGCTTATAAATTTTAAGATCTTAGAGTAGATTAATTTGATATACTAGACTGTTTTTTTGATATCTGTCTACCTTATTTTATTATGAATACGCCATCATCTGAATTCTGGATACGGATTTACTCTGTAACTAAGTAAGCTAACACGAGACACCATTCATGTTTTGAAAAAACTGGAGAATGGTTTTGGTCGTTCCTATGATTTCAGGAGATATCCCAAAAATCGAAATGAATCAAAAATATTTTTGAACAGTATAAAATATACTATGCTGTGAAACTAAAATTATTTGATTTGTTGCATCGCTTCTAGGACATACGATACATAAACATTCATCAAAATATGTGTAAAATCCAGGACTTTTATACGCTTGTAACTTTTGTATGTATTCAATTTTGATAAATGTTTTAGTTTCACGTCATGGATATTGTATGGGATATGTTGAAAAAGAAAAAAATAATAAGCAAGTACCTATAAATAAGGATATGATCAGCGAACTGCGCTAGTATGGGAGTTCGGGCGAATAGAGTCGTCTGAAGTATAAAGTCTTCAGCCAGCATAATTTTGCGGGAATTAGCAAGGATACACTCATTGCTAATGCACGATGAATAGACTGATCACAGCTGGAGCATCTTACGAACGTTGATGATTAATATGTTTAGTAAAATTGTCACTGACTTTACATTAGGTATATGAAGTCAAAACTCCTATCCATCCTCTCCGAATGAAAGATGTTTTTCTCCTTGGCTCACAGGAAGCACATGGCCCTAAATGCAAAACGCATACAATTTTATTCTTCTATCGAAATTTGTTCCCCATATAAACTTTTGTGGTTTTTTGCGTGAATTGGTTCTTGGTACATTTCCCCACGTATTTAAGCCTTCATTTTATCTAAATGGTCTTAAAATCAGGTGTTACCACCATTTCTACTTACCACCTTCGCCTCATGTTAAATACCTTTTTTTAAAGCGCTCCAAGATCCAGCGGTCCCTCCAGTGACAGTTCTTAGAAATTTTCAAGTAAACCGATTTCTGATTTCGGACTTAAAACTAAAAGATCTCTTCATCCCCAGTAAAAGCATTGGTCAAGGAGTCCCACAAAGTAGCGTAGCATTCCTTCTTTTGTTCTCTATATTTATCAACATTCTAGTAACCGTTGTTAACTGCATTTCTTTCCATTTTTACACAAATAATCTGTAATTATATTTCCCTTGTAAACATTATTTGTTACTTGTGATCAAAGAAAACATGATGGAGAGTCCCAGTGGATAGGCTTGATAGCCTCAAGTAAATTTTCATGGCATTATTACTGCACAGAAGTAAAAAAATGTGTGCTTCACATTCAGAACAATGTGGGCTGGAATCATCTTGTCGCTAAAGTAACGTTGGGTTAATCCCTGTTTCTTTCTCAGGTTTCTGCCTATGTTCGCTTAGCTGCTATCTGATTCAAGTGATGACAAACTGGAGCGTCTTGTCATTCTTTGTCATTATCTTTGGTCTGTGAAAGTGCGATGTTATTTCGTCTCGCTCTGAATTAAGTTGGCGTTACATCAGGTTTCACTGCATATCCTTAACTCAGAAATGGGTGCCCAAATTAAGTAAGAATTAATTTGGATGCAATCAATTTAATGTCATTATTTTCTTTTTAATATCAAATTATATTCAATTATAATAAATAACTTAATGACATTGTAACTTGCCATGACATTATTATTTTTGATTATTTATATTTTTATTATTATTCATTTAATACTATTCTACATTACATTAAATTATGATAACTAATATACTAATTGTTAAACTTGATATCTGTAATTTGTATACCCATTAATCTTATTTTTAAGAACTTATGTTATAAATTTATTATAAATGCATGCTAAATTAAATTATTGTTATCTCAAATACTGGGAATTAATAGGATTTTATTCTTATTATTATTATGTACCATGTTTTACTCTGTGCAATAAAGATTTTTTAATAATATTCACACTCTTTTAACTAGACATTGACAAACACAGGAAACTTTATTAAGTATTAATTAAGGTAAAATTATACTTATAAATTATAAGTATTATTTTACCTTGATAAAATCGTAAGTAAACTTTTATCAGTACAGGAAAAAATTAAAACCTTGGTTAAATAACCTTTCTCTAAATTCTATTAATATTGGGATCATCGCTTTAAGTTTCTTGTGTTCTTATTTCTTGTTTCGTGTAAAAACTACTAAACTGATATGAATGGAGTTTTTACAGTTATTTTTCTCAGTAGTAACTATGATTACAAATCTTAAAATACGATCACTAGAACTAAAGTGGATTGAACAAAATTTTCAAACAAATACCCTTCTGATCATGGGTGGTCATTATTTGTGATTTATTATTTTTTTATGCTTAAAACGGTGTTCAGCGCAGACGAAGTCACAGGCAAAAGCTAATACTTAATCAAATATTCTCGTAATAGATCAATACAGTAGCTTTGTAGTTGACTAGTGGGAAAAAACTATATCATGTGACTCTGAATAAAGAAGTATATGGTCGGATCTAAATTTGAATGGAGATGCCAAATATTTATTTCTTGTGTGGATACAAGTTCTTTCCCTATGGTGGAAATGGATTTTCATGCATTTATTTTTCAGCTAGGGCAAAAAAGAAGCTCTTCGCGTTTTCTTTTTTCAAAATAAAAGCGCCTATTGACGAACATGTTTAAGAAAAAGTTTTTTCACTAGCCGAAGGTCTAAGCCTTAGACCTTATAGACTCTAAGGTGTAGTTTGGTAAGAAGATGTCAGGGTAAATCCAACTATAGTAAAAACATTGTATTTTACAATATTCTATTATAATGCTCAAATTGATTTTTATCTATTATTACCCGCGCTTCAGGTCTTATTTGAAATCTGGTAATGACGTTGTATGGCGTACTTCTTTCAGTGACGCGAATCTGTCGGTCATAATCTGTCCGAGTTGTCCAAGTTGTCACGTAGCGAAACTTCTTATTGCACTTGATAGGGAACAAAAAGCAGTGTAGAGAACGAAACCTAAAACAGATGAAAATTATAAATATTCAGGAATAAATAAATTGTTACTATAGTGATCAGAGATGTTTTTAAACCAAAACTTGAACCTTATTTAAAAATTGTCACTGTACACTCACATTTTACTGAAGATGTTGTAGTTAGAGAAAAGTATTACGTAAGTGGTGTCTAAACTCAGATATATTCATCAAGTGAAGGTAATTAAAGCTAATTCACCTTCCAAAAAATGTAACAACAGCATCACACTAAGCGAATAGTTAACTGTTCATTGTTATATTTAACTATTAGGGGCATCTCTGACGATTCCGGGAGAATCACACCTGCGGTTAGACAGCGCGTGATAGCGCGAGCTTAGCCAAAGTTTGTCGAGCCCGCGGGCCATTTAAAACCTGGCTTGGCTCAGCAAATCTAGCATAACACTGGTCTACAGTGGTTTTGTTGCCCCAGATATGAAAATGATTTTGGGTCCATTTATGCACCCAATTCATGAAACTATCAATGATTTTGTTAGATTTACTCTGATTTTTTTTTTATCTTTATTTTCATTTTACATTACAAAAATCAAAAAACGAGAAATAAAATAACAGATATATTTATAATGTCAGTAATATTTAGAGAAATTAGGATACATCGAAGTAAATAAAGAGGAAAATGTCGAAAATATATTTTATATTTCCATAAAACGCCTTTTATGAGCTTTTCTTTTATAATTTTTCGAGGGACAATCTCTTTTCAAAGACCAGCAGTAAAATTGTTCAAAATATAAGATATGCAAAAATCATGAAAATACGAGCACATTGAGAACTTTCATGAATATATTCGTAATCTGGGCACTTGAAAACGTAAAAATTTGCGATGACATCCAGGGCGACAAAACAAAACTTTTTTTTTTGTAGAGCTGTGTAATCCTTCTGCTGTCGGTTTTTTGTCACGAATCAAAAGAATGCGCTCTTGTTGACTCGTGTTGTTCTTATAGACGAACCTATTCGAACGGCTCGGCTCGCGCTTTCCCGCGGTGTTTAATCACACCTTTACCTGGTAAGATCCTTCTTTTTGCTGAATCCAGGCACCTTGATGACATTATTCACTCCTTTATAACAAAGCGTGATTTGTCTCCGTAGCTTTTTAGTTGGTATTTTGTACACATTTTCGGCCGTACATGAATGCCACGTATCGAAACTTGTTAACGGTACCTTCTCTCGAACCTCTGCGAAAAAACAATATCTGTGTTAGCGGCAAAACCTGATTTTAGGGAAAACTAGTTTTGCGTATGCCAAAATAATTTCTGGAGTGGATATAACCGAGACCTAAGTTAACCTACTGGCTCGTTTCTCGCTGAAAATTTCGATTTCCGCAAAACTAGTTTGACCCAAAAACACTAGGTTTTCCTAAAATCGGGTTTAGCTTGAAATATTTACACTTAGAAAAGTAACTTTGGCATCGTCTACATTTTAAGCATGGCCCAGGGAATCATACACAGAGTGATTAAATACAATGATTTAAATATGTAGAGACAAGACATGTTAAGGCTTGTCCGTCTGTCTGTAGGTTCACTCATAACTATAAGACTGTCTGTGTTGACTGTGTTCTAACTGTTGTTTTTTGTTTTTCAATAATTGTTTGTGCTGTGTTTCGTTTTTGAGATACATAAATATCAAATATCTATATATTTTTTAAATGAACTGATTTATAATTTAGTGTTACTTGTCTCAACTTATAAAAAGCAAATGATGCATAATAGCTATTATATAAATGGTTAGATACCTATACATCCATCCATCTATCCATGCAGCCTGTTCAGTCAACTGCTGGACATAGGCCTTTCCAGGATTTCGCCACTCTTGGCGGTCCTCCTGGAAGAAATGTCCATACTCACACACGCTGGGCAGGCGGGTTGGTGAGCGCGGTGCCGAAACCCTTGCACCAGTGACGCCGCTGCCCGTCACCAGTATGTTTTACATAGTCCCGGTAATTGGGGATGGATATACCGCCATCCATCGGGCCCAGGTAATGGTGGGCCGCCTGGTTTTGCCTGAGAGCTATTCTCTTACTCTCCCCTGAATAACTTCGGGAGGATTTGCGAGTAAGATGGTGGTACTTCCACAGTCGAGCCCGGCATCAGCTCTACCACCTACATATATATGTTTATACCTGTACATACATACATTTATTGACTTGAAATTTTAGGTCCAAATAGTTTTAAATTTTCCTTACCTATAAGATAACCTAACGCTGCATCTGCTGTCAAATTTCTGTCCTTGCATAATTGTAGAAACTTCTTATGGCTGAAAAATGAATTTATAACTTGATAAATAGTTAGCTAGTTAAGAGAATCAAAATATACAGGTTATTCAAATGGAATAGCGAAAAATGCTCATAGGAGTCTCGGGGCCGATTTTAACAAAAGCCAAAACAGCAGCGTTCGATTTTTGAAAAAATAATTTTCCTAGCAGCGAACAAACAAAACGATTTTCAACAAAAAAACACGCCAATAGTTCTTACTGCACCATCCGATAGTGTCGCTTATAAAGATCGAATTCTGGGAAGTAATGAATAACTAAGGAAATGTTAAATGAATTAACATTGTCAAAATTCTCATAGGTAGTCAGCAATTTTTCAAGAGATTTATCGCCTATTAACCCCGTACACGTAAAACGTACGCTTGATATTATTTGTACCAATACTAGCTTATGCCCGCGGCTCCGCCCGCGTGTTATTCGATTTAACGACATGCTTTTTTCCGGAATAAAAAGTAACCTATGTGTTAAGTTGGGGTATAAGCTATATCCATTATAAATTTAATCCATATCCGTCCAGCCGTTTCAGCGTGAAAGAGTAACAAACATACACACACACGAACTTTCGCATTTATAATATTAGTGTGAAGTGTGATGAGATAACATAGCCTTGTCTTATTTCATCACAAACGAATGTTCCGCGTTAATTAGACACCAGATGTATGAAATAACAAAGCCTTGTCTTATTTCTCCACAAACGATTAAGGACCGCGCTTATTAGACACCTGATGTATGAAATAACAAAGCCTTGTCTTATTTCACCACAAATGATTTGGTCCGCGCTAATTAGACACCTGATTTTTCAATGATATTGATCTATCCTACAGGAACCATGCATTTTTCCGGGATAAAAAGTAGCTTATGTATTAAGTTAGCGTATAAGCTATATCTATTCTAAATTTCATCCAAATCCGTTCAGCCGTTTCAGCGTGAAAGAGTAACGAACATATACACACACACACACACACCCTCACACACACACACACACACACACACCCACACACACGCGCACAAACTTTCCCATATATAAAATTAGTAGGAAGTAGGATAGTAGGATTAAGAACAAACCAGGTGTGGGCCCTTGAAACTAAAATCACCTCTATCAATAGCTACTCGTATTAAGTATTTGTCACTGGCCTTATTGTGTTGGACGGGTAGTAAAACTTTTTCCTAGCATAGGCTAGGGCATAGGCCTACCCTTGAAGGGTAAGTCTATTTTTAGGGTTCCGCACCCAAAGGGCAAAACTTAATTTTGCAGTTTTGTTTCGTACAGTTTCTAGGTCTGATAAGTTTGTAAAGTTCATTCAAATTTGTAAACTTTATTCCAATAAATGTTAGTCTATTAACATATTTAAATGGTACGGGACCCTCAGGGTGCGAGTCCTACTCGCGCGTGACCGGTTTTTTTTCTTTTGCGCGGCTATTTCTATTTATGGATGTTGCTCAGTATGATCAGTAGATTATGTAGTTCCATAATATATGTACCTTTATATATCTTTCCATTTACACCCAGTAAATACTTACTAATATGTATATCTATATACCTATATGTAGGTTAGGTACTAATAATAAAGGGGTAAAAAATTCGTGTCTGCACATTTAATATTTTTTTCAATATGTTACTAATATTGCACTAAAGCCAAAACTACCATTTTTAGAATTTTTATCTGTCTGTATGTATGTTTGTTCCGTTTTAACTCGAGAACCACAGAACGGATTTGGATGCGGTTTTCTTTATTATAATCGTAGTAACCCTGGTCAAGATATAGGCTACAAGAGGTGTTCATTAAATAACGCCAAGCCAAAGAAACAAGGTAGAGATCGACAGTTACAATATTAAGGCTAGTCACTAATAATAGTTCCATACAAATTAAACAAATCTTACCTTAACCGTTGCTTAAGTTGCAACGCTAGAGCACGGCTCAAACAGCACCCAGCCCCAAGATCAGCAAACCAGTATTTCTGTAAAATGTTAACAGGCGTAACTAGGCAGAGGGCTGGGGGGCACGCCCCCCAGTGGACTGTCTGACCCCCTCTTCTATTGAATTTTACACTTCGTAAACTCGTCGGTTGACCTTCTTATTTCTACGCACGCTATGTCTACATTGATGGAACCCTTTCACTATGTATCACAAAGGAATCAACAAGGAACCCTTTTAGTTTCACCATGTCCGTCCGCCCGTCAGTCTGTCTGTCTGTCTGTCCGCAGCTTAGCTCAGAGACTCTTAGTACTAAGCCGTCATTTGGCATGGGTATACATTAATCACGTCTATAAAGAGGACCTAGAAAAAAAAAAGTTTTTTGGTTTACAAAGTATATATAAGTATAATTTTATACTGCGCTTAAAGTGGGGATGATTTTTTTTTATTCTTGTCTATCCCGCTATGTGGAGTGTCGTTGGATAGTTCGTTCAAAAAAATTGTGGGTCTATAAAACCATTTTTCTTCCAACTTTGCTTTAATTTGGGCATTGCTAGCCTTAATAGTGTGCAGAAAGCGGCACTTTTCTGCTCCAGAACAATGTAATGCAAAAAAATATATGTGAAAATCCAATTTTGCCCTGAAAAACAATGCAATAATGGATCTACATACATACATACAGTATTTATTGTCTGTGGAATATTAACCAAAATGTCTTAATCCAGAGGACTTCAGTGCTGGTACTGACTCTAAAGCTGCAAATCCCAAGTGACACGTACATAGAAAACTAGTTTTAAATTACCCTATCAGCGCGCAGATGATAAGTCATTGGCGCTATTTTTATTTTCGCAAACAATTTAATATAAAGAAAACTGTTTGCATGTAAACGTAAACCATAAACAAAAAAAAACTTGATCTAGCGTGCCAGTATTTTTCATAATAGACTACTAACTTCTCGAGTGATTTTATAAGCAAACGATTACTAGTTTTGAACTACCCAATCAGCGCGCCGATAATAAGTCATAGGCCAATCAGCGCTATTTTTATTCCTGCAAACAATTCAAAAAAACAAAACTGGCGTTTAACCATAAGCAAAAAAAAACTTCATTAATAGGCGCAAATTTACGCGATAAATGTTTTGCGAAAAATTTGATTGTGATTCTTAAAAATGGATTTTAGTAGCGAAAGTGACGACATATTAACACCTGAAGAAATAAAAAATGTGGCAAATGAAGTAATAGATAATCTTTTGCCACCAAAATCCAGGGTATATTTGAAAATCTATGTAAAGGACAACACGTCAAGTCGTTGAATGTAACGTTCAACATCTTGACTGAACGTCATTTAGCGAAGTCGTTGAATGGGATATAGCCGACTTTGTAATGTTTGGTTAGGGTGACCATGAGTTCGCAACTTAAAAGTTAACCTTACGATATTACTGTCGATTGCCGTAAGTTTCATCATTGGCCGCCAAAATTTTAGGTTGTCCATAGTGGGGTCCCATGTAGGGTGACCATAAAGATTAAGTTTGCTTATCAGGTAGGATGCTCATGAGAATTTTGGGAGAATTAAAAAATTACTGATTTATAAACTGTCACACTATTTTATTACAAATAACGCACTTTAACGTAAATTTAATCGAAAAAAAATATAAACACAGTGCTATCTGTGCGAGCTGTTTGACGTCATATTTGTTTTAGTGACTACTAGCGCCGCAGTGGAAAAAAAATGAACTAAATTTGAATCACCTGACTGATTTTACGTCCGCTCTGTTCATAGGGCTATGTTACAATCCGCTAACTAGTTGGACGTTGAGTGACGCTTGTTCAATCAACATTCGGCCTAGTTATTCAATTGAATTTCGTCATTCGAGGAACGCACTAGTCATTCAATCGAATAGCAGATTCAACCAGATGACTGCGACATATATACTCGATGCTAAAAAGCACAGTTAACACAAAGCATAATGTGAATATCACAGAATATACAAAACTAACATCGCTATTGAAACGATTATCACATGGTTTCACCAGTAAGAAATCGAAAGCTCTCACAGCTCAGCGTGTGGAAACATTATTGAATGAAGCACCTGATGACAAATATTTAGCATCAAAGGTAAGTTGATAAAAATGTTTTGAAACTTTTACAGCTATGTGCAATAGTATGAATAAAGATCTACATTGAAGTATTTGTTTCAGGTTGCTCTAGTTTTTGGTATAAATGGTACTTGCAGAAGCTCAGAATTAAAGAATATCTCGATCGATGACGTTGAACTGCATAACGAGATGCCACTCATTAAAATTTCAAACACGAAGACAAAAAAGGCCGAGTATTTGTAATTCGTGATGATTTCGTGAAAATGGTACAGAAATACCAAGCACTACACATTGTTTCCGCCGTACATCTGCAACACTGCTTGCTGACTCTGGTGCAAACTTGACAACACTCAAGCGTCACGGCGGCTGGAAGTCAGATCAAGTAGCAGAAGGTTACATCGAAGAGTCAGTAGAAAATAAATGCAAAATTACTCATCAAATAACGGAATCAATTAACTTGCGTCAATCAACATCACCGCGTCCATCTACTTCTCGTGAAAATGTAGAGATCGAACGGAGCCAGTTATGTATAGGTATATCTACTTCGTCACAAGTAAAGAAACAAATATAAATGTGCCAAATAAAAACGTCAACCTCACCTTTAATAACTGTACGAACGTAACTATTAATTTTTCAAAATAAACATTTTTTTGATTATTTTTACTTCAGTTTTATGTATTTGAAAGTTGAAAGAAAATCAGATTATGAACCTCGCAAACTTTCTGCTCGATGCGACAATCTACTATTTCAATTCAGGGATCCGTTTGGGAAATATTAAACTTTAAAGTTCAAAGTGAAGTTTTTATACTATTGAATGAGAATGCTTTCGGACGTGAAAATAACTTTAAGAATTAAAATGGTGAGTAATTAGAATTAGTTGTCACGTTATATTTTTAATGGTCAACACTGTTAGTACATAGGTATTGACTATTGGTATTATTTATCAACCGACAATTGGATTTAATTCCCTAGTTGATGTGAACGATATCTGATTGCCCAATTTCGTTCTGAGAGCTAAGTGCGAGTTGTCTATCGAATAACTTTACTACCGCGTGAATTGAGTTAAGCCGGGTTTCCAGCGCGTGTTTTGGAGTACACACTAGACCAAAACGTCTACACTGAATATTGTTTCGCTACATATTTTTGTTGATATGTGTCTTATGCTTGTCAGCAAAAATGTGTAGCCAAACAATGTTTTGTTTGTGTACACGTTTTTGGTGTAGTTTGTAGGACAAAACATGCGCTGGAAACCCGGCTTAACTCGATTCACGCGATAGTAAAGTTATTCGATAGACAACTCGCACTTAGCTCTCTGTGTTGGTTTCGAATTCATGAGGGAACTAAACTGAACCATATTCATCTCTACTAATAATAAAGTAGTAAAAAATTTGTGTCTGTACAATACTGTACATTGAATATTTTCGCGAAATTTCCAATGAAATGGGTTATTAGTATTAGTACTGCACTGAAGCCACAATTATTTATTTATTTTTTTGTCTGTTTTAACTCGAGAACCACTAAACGGATTTGGCGGCGGTTTTTATTATCATCGTTGTGACCTTGGTCAACACATAGACTTTAAGGGATGTTCATTAAATAACGCCCAAGCTGAAAACGAGGCAAAAATTAATAAACGCAGGCGAGGCCTGATAATTAAAATAATCTGGGGCTACTCCGAAGTGAAAAAATACGATCGATTTATCGTTCAGTCGTATACCCATCTCTATCATACTGTTAATACATTTGTCGGAGATAGATACTTGCTCGAAAGATAAACGATGGCAATTGTCTGAATCTTTTTGGGAGGCCAGCGGCTCTAGAAGTAAAGCCGTTCGGGGCTCACTCGACTCGTCTTCGACAAGCGACAAAAGGAACAACTTACGCGAGTGAGCAGGATACCTGCTATTTGTCTCTCTTACTTGTATACATTTGTCTCTTTCATCATTTGACGAAGACGAGACGAATGAGCCCCGAACGGCTTTACTTCTAGAGTCGCAGGGCAAGTTTGAATTCGAAACGCGCATCGAGGATTCCGTACCTAAATATTATTTCAGTACAAACGTTAGGAATATCACTATAGTTTTGTTGCTTCGTTAACTCTTTCAGAAAACAGGGGATTTACCCTTAATGGTTTTTATGTGATTTTCCTCAGATAGCGGACAAGAAAAATAACTATTCCAAATTTAAAATCGATAGCTTTCTCATTCTCTCTCGCAGAAAAGAAGCTGAGTTAAACAGAGGCAGACACGACTCGTACCATAAGGGTTCCTTTTTGAATTTTAGAGTATTGAACTAACCTTTTTAGGATCTTTAGTTGTTTTCTTGGATAGCTCCGATCTTCGTCCTAAGTACCAGAAGCGGTCATAGTTGAACTGCCTCAGTACTCGGACCAGTTGCGGAATGTTCACGTAGTTGTTATCATTAAAATGACAGAACCATCTGAAAATATCATACGAATTTATTTAAACTTTATGCGAATGCAATCTTGAGTTGCAAAATATTATTTGAATTCTTCTAGTGATTGTTTGTTGCGTTTTTTATGAAATTTCGTCTCTATAATAATAAAAAAACCTTATACCGGGTGTAAAAGCAAAGGCAAGAATCCTTTAAGGGTGTGTTAGTATGATCGGTAAAGATATAATTTTAAATACTGGGATCTCTAAATAAAGTACCAGTACCTCATAATAAGACGATCTTCTTTACTCAAAATACAGTAATCGCGTGGACACCCTCACTGGTCGCTGGCCACTCGGATGAGGGGTGCGGGTTGCGGGGTGCAATTAGGTGTGTGGGGAGGCCGGTGAGCTGCGTATAGCCATAGCTTAGAAAAATGATGGAATTTTTGGTGAAAATTCAAGGTGTATTTTTTTCTCGTAATGACATCAGAATCGTGTATACTTTCATACCCTTAAGGGATTCTTGACTTTGCATTTACATCCTGTATATCTGAACCAATAAAAAAGTACATAGTAAAAAGTCGTGTCTGCTAAAACTTTATTTTTCTCTTTAATTTTTATCTCTGTCTGTGTGTATGTTCCGTATGTGGATGCGGTTTTCTGTATTATCATTGTAGTGATTCTTGTCAACATATAGGCTATGAGGTATGTTGAAAAAATAACGCCCAAGCCAAAAACGGGGCAGAGATTTTAGAAAGTTTAGTTTTACTATAAACTACATGTTTAATTTAAATAATTTAATTATTTAAACTATTTAAGTATACTATTTATATATCATCATGATTAAAACTTTAAAAAGTTTTGGCACTAACCTCACAAATTTCCCATTGTCAAAGGTTAGCTGGTAGATTTTGTACAATAATTGAATTTTTGTGCATTAAAGAGTTTCATTATTATTATTATTTGTGCAGGGCTTTTTTTAATGTATGCAAGTAATGCAAGCTGAGATAAATAATTCGTAACACGGAGATCAGAAAATATTACTTAAGGGGGGATTATCCTAGTATTTTTTCTTTGCAAATTCGTTTTAAACCATTTAATTGTACTGGTAAAAAATATACATATCACATTTCACTATCTAAACTTAATATTTCGGCCGTTTTAAATACGATTGCATCTAATAAAATCGCAAAGATAGGTCTTAAGTAGGATATAAATACCACTTCATCTGATTTATATTGAGTTTTAGATAATAAAACTTATACCATCGTAAGAAATGTGATATAAAACGGCCGAAAAATTAAACGAAAAAAAAACATATTTAAAATCCATCCTCTTAATTCCAAAATAATAAATAAAAACACCTCGAAATGTTTTCGAGGGTTTCCCGAGCGGCCCGCTCCCATTGGGCAGGATAGAAAAGAGTAAAATAAAATCGTTGGAGCCTGACAGATTTCGTTGGATAACCTCGCCTTAATAAGTTACTATATTTTTTTATTTTGTCTTTATCATCATCAGCAGGGAGAAATCCGCTGCTGGACATAGATTTCCTACTTCCCACTTGGCCTACCTCCATCCACTTACTTCCTGCGACCGTTTATAATGATAGTATTAGTAGATCTATTTCAAATATTTTTATGCGATAAACGGTATATAGTAATTTGCATAAATAATATTATTGTTTTAGTAAAATAGATGAATAAATGTATATTTTACTCTTTTGAGCTTTATTATTTATATTTAATATTGAAAAACACAAACAATATTTACAATCGACAACATTTCATTTTAGTTAACCATTTGTTTGTAATATTTATATTGAAAGTCTGCGTAAAAAAGAAGCTTATGTATTTTTTTATTTCGTCTTATTTTATGTTTTTCCTGCATAATTTCATGTTTTCTTATTTACTCATTCTAAAAGGACGTAAGTCGCATCTGAGGATTTCAAAAGTCAATGTTCATTGCCAATGGATTATTAAAAAAAAAGCTTGGCATGTTTATGTCTGCTGTCACATGGCATGACAGTTGTTTTTTTTTAAACAAAGTTAACTTAAAAGCAAAGGAAATAGTTTTTCTTTATTTAATAACTATTTAATTCTGAAAAAAATATGATGCTGAGAAAGCACATATCTCGAAATGGTTTTTACTTTTGCATCAATTATCAATGTGTAATGTTGTCGATTCTCGATATATTTCGACCCACGGTATGGGGCCGTCATTAGTCGAATTAAGGTACATATTGACACCTATTCTCGTGTAGCAAATATTAGATTTAGAGCTGCCATAACCTAAAACTTTTCATTGCAAAATAGGCTTTAACGCAGATGGATAAAAGTTAAATGAGCTTGTATTATTTTAGGTTTTTCAACTCTAAATTTAAGGTTTGCTGCACGAGGATAGGTCACATTGACAAATAAATAAGTAAATAATAATAAATAATTAAATAATACACTAAAAATCAACAACAAATATAACTTTACCGTCTAAATCTGTTACAACATATGTTGTCGTGTCGAGTGCATTACTCTTTGTAACTCACTTTTTACCCGTGTCTGTATCAAACAAGTCGTAGTATTTGATAAATTCTGCTTCGATCTCGCAGCAACGCCTGTGTTCAACACTTTGGGTAACGACGTCGCAGACGGTCACCACCATGTGGTTATCTGGTGAATAACAGTTTTCAACATTATTGTATTAAATTTTTAATACACTAGCGTCATCTAGGCGGCAAGTGGCTCTTCGTAATGTGACTCATTGTGGTATAGGAAAGCACATGAGTAAATTCGCGAGTTATGTTGAGACCTATAGCTCAGTTGTAGCAATAGCCCGTCAAGCGAGAGGTCCCGGGTTCGAATCCTGGTTCAGAGCTCCACACATCCAGATTTTCTTTTCTTCTGCGTTTCTATACCGCAACTATATAATTTTCATTTAAAATTATGGCTGGAAGTGGGTATATTTCAACAGATTAAATAAAAAGAAATGAAATCGGGATGGTTTGGCTAACCTGGCTGGCGCTATTAGACCGAAATTTTAAATTGGGTCAGTATTACTAAAAACTAGAAGTATCACTTAAAGACAAGAATTTAAAAAAAAAATTGGCTGCATTGCCTATTTAAAAGATAATACTCAAAAAGTAAGCAAAAAAAATACAAACAAAATAAGTCAATCAAAAATAATAACTTACTTGTAAATGCTTGAAATTTGGAACTGCTAACATTCGTGAAAAACCACGTCTACAAAAACAAAACAAAATCTTTTTAAAAAATATATAAATAACCTCCTTGTTTGCAAAAGAGAAACACTTGATATTTGGGGATAATAAGGGCCCCAATCCATTTTTTGCGGGGGACAAAGTCAAAACATCTTCGATCGCTTTCTGTTGTTTTTTTGTTTGTTTTCTCCCGTTTACTAATCTGAGTTTCTCCCACTATTTGGGAAGGCAAGGGAACTCAGCCCAAACAGCAATATCTGAGGTCTGAAAGTAAAAATCTAAAAAGTTACTATGTCAGATTATATACTTTTGAGGTATTTCTAGGGTCTGTCCTGTCTTAATCGCTGTCTTTTGAGTTCGCGCTATAATGAATGACTTTCAGCGCGAAAAAACACGGGTAAAGGCACGGCCTCCGCTTTTGTTCCACTGAAAAACGCACTGCATAGGTAACGGCGATTTAATTCATAATATTCTATCACTATTATTGATCAAATAAAAGACTAAAAATACCTTTTTTATACATTAAAACTTTGGTGTGATGAGCTCTTCGCGCCTTTTTTCAGAAACTTTTGTCATCTATCATTGTTCAGATATAAAACAAGGGAAACTTCGCGTTCTTCACACATGCAGCTCGTTGACCAAACACAGCCGCTTAAGGTGAGCACGGTCTCGTTGCCAAACGCACAACTTATGATCTTTTTTCTTATTTTTGAATAAAAAGTATCAAACAAAATTATTTATTTATTTTTCTTTGTTTTTTCAAAGATTTATCGGAATCGGTGCCAGTAAATATAGTAAAAGTATACATTTTTATAATCATCTCTTTAATATCTACAATTTGATACCCATATTGTATTTTGAGGATATTTTTTTATTTTTCTCTCCTTTGTATTGGAAATATTTGGAACAATTTCAAATTTTTCATTATTTTTCACACCATATTATGTAAGCAAGTGAACGCTATTGCAAATTTCAAGTGTTTAATAACGGTGCTAAAGTTATGAGGCTGTGACACACGGACGGACGGACAACGGAGTCTCACCATAGAGGTTCCTTTTACCTTTCAGGTACTACGGAAACCGAAAAACACAACCCTTATTTATAAATATCCTATCGAAAACAGATCCTAGAAGATCCTAAATTTAGAGTTGAAAAACCTAAAATAATACAAGCTCATTTAACTTTTATCCATCTGCGTTAAAGCCTATTTTGCAATGAAAAGTTTTAGGTTATGGCAGCTCTAAATCTAATATTTGCTACACGAGAATAGGTGTCATTATGTTCTTCAGAAGTCTACGAGCTCATAGTACTGTTATAAAATCAGGCTTCTACGAGTTACTCAACGCCTTAATTGATTATTTTATTTATTTCCCATTTTATATCTGTTTCATCATATTCTATTGTTTTTAATAACATTAGATTTGACCTGTAACACGTATATACTTATGTATCTTTTTTACAAAATAAACAATTTGAATTTCATACAAATTGGCTCACAATGAAAACCTATAGGTTATAAACCATATAAAAACTTAGAAGCTTGCAATTCCGTACAAAATTAGGTCTTATAACACACGCCTAGGAAAAAATAAAAAAAACACCTGTATTTACATACTTATTCAAGAAGAAGCGATTAACTAACTTAATTAGACCCTTTGGATACAAAAAGTTTCATTGATCGTAAGGGTCAATTTTGTTTTGGTATTTAACAGAGTTCTTCATAAATTCTAACCTTACATATGAATAAAACCACATAATGAATGAAGCCACATATTGAATATGTGCGTAAAAGAATTAATAGGTTTATATTTGCTTTAAAAAGTATAAGACAGGTCGTTTCACTTGATGCTGCAATGAAGGCATACTATGGACACGTGGAATCAATTCTTAGATATGGAGTCGTAATGTGGGGTAACTCAGTCGATACGGAAAAGGCGTTTAAAAAACAAAAAAAATGTGTAAGAGTTCTTTGTTATGCAGGCTATAGAGACTCTTGTAAACCTATTTTTAAGAAACTTAATATTTTACCTCTACCGTGTATTTATTTACATGAAATCTGTATATTTGTTAAAAAAAACTGCATTTATTTAAAAATAGAAGTGATATGCAATACAAATCCACTCGTCGTCGTGACAATATATTATATCTACCAAGATCCAATCTCAGTTTATTTGATAAGAATGTATACTCTATGTGTGTAAAGATTTATAATAAGTTATCAGACGAGATCAAAAAATTACCCTTCAACTTATTTAAGAAAAAAACCAAAGAATATTTGTGTACTCATTGTTTCTACTCTGTACAAGCATATCTTGACATATAAATTTTGTTAGCATAGGTTAATTTTGACATATAATGATTAATTTGTACGTACAATGATAAAGTTTTTGTTTTTTTGACTTTGCATTGTAATATTTTCTTTTTTGTGTTCAAACTTTTTTTAATTGTGCACGCTGTTCTTTTTGTTTTGTGACGATATAAATGCTCTATTGAATACTTGCACACCATGTTATGGTTAAATTTGCTGGAAATGTTTTTTATGTCATGTTTGTAACCAAATTCTTATGCAAATAAATAAATACTTACTTACTTACTTACTTACTAAACCTGGACCTCATCGCAGTTTTTCAAGGTCACGAGCACTACTTGTCCTCTTAAAATACCCACCTGTTTTCTCGCATTCTGGTACCATGTCTCCAATATAAGTTCCAATCTGGCATCCTGGTAGTGATCAGCAGTGGTCGTCACAGCTATGAAAATATCATTACGACTTAAGTTTTTTAACAAAAAGGACTGCACTTGAAACAAGCAACAAACTATGAAGGAAACTGTCGTGTGTTGCATTATGTCAGAAAAAAAAATACTGTAATAAATACTCAAAACGTCTTCTCAGCTAAAGAGACCTTTCACGACTCGAGTTCTTTTAGTTATATTATTACATCAGACATCTAAATGACACAATACGAGTACACGATGTTCTGTTTTTACTTTGAATGGAATAAAACACTATTCAAAGTTCATTCGTTCGTGTCATCATCTTGTCATGATTGACTATGCCCTATAGTATACTTATAAAAATAATTAGATACCATTAGCATAGGTACTCATAAAAACTAAATAATACCATTCTTCCAAAGACATTGGAGGATTCATCTAACAAAAGGAATCGGGATCACCACAAAGCACTCCGACATTTCCACTTGGCACACGACACCATCCCTGCAGAATAACTTTGCTAAAGTTACAATATATCGTATGTAGTTGGAATAAGGTTGATTCGAATGGAAGAGCAGACTGCGCCATGCTCTACATCGGTACAGCACACGTATTTTGAAAGCGAAGTGTTCGAGCGTGGCCTGAGATTGCACACGCCGCTTTTCACTGTCTCCAGCGGACCGCGAAAACGCGAGCGATAGCGTAAAATACAGCGCCACTCACGCTGGGTGAAACAGGCCGACGCCTGATTCATGAAACTCTACGACTACATACATCGGGACTATTTGGAGTATACTTATTTATGGTGAGACATCGAGTATTAAACTGTCACTGTCACTCAAAGCAGTAAAAGCGCAGTGCCAGAGGGACGGACTTAGGGTGAAAGGGAAAAAAGTACTTCAATAAATTATACAAAAATTCTTGTACTTTTTATTCCACAAATATATTGATCCCAAAGGGTGAATCTGAGAATATTCAAGAAAATATAGCCATAATGAGTAGTGGACCCGAGAGCATTATACAAAATACAGCCAAAGTAAATAGTAGACCTGAGAATATTTGACAAAATACAGTTAGAATTAATAGAGGACCAGAGAATATTAGACAAAATTCAACCAAAATAGTGGACCCCAGAATCACACAAATATTATAAATGCGAAAGTTTGTGTGTGTGTGTGTGTGTGTGTGTGTATATTTGTTACTCTTTCATGCTGAAACGGCAGAACGGATTTGGATGAAATTTAGAATGGATATAGTTTATACCCTAACTTAACACATAGGCTACTTTTTATCGCGGAAAAAAGCACGTCATTAAACCGAATAACACGCGGGTGGAGCCGCGGGCAAAGCTAGTATTATATAAAATACAGCCATAATGAAGGGAGGATCCGGGAGTACTAGACAAAATACAGCCAGAATGAATTATGCATTCTAAAATATTAGATAAAAGTCAGCCATAAGGGATGGTGTACCCGATAATCCTAAACATAATTTAGCTAGAATAAATGGCATAACAAATACTGCCCAAATAAATGGTAGACCTGAGAAAATTAAACAAAATACAACCAGATGATGAGTGGTGAACCAGAGTAGTTTAGACAAAATACAGACCAGAATAAATGGTGGATCCGAGAATATTAGATAAAACACAACAAAAGTGAACAGTGGATCCGAGAATATTAAACAAAATTGAACCAGAATGAATAGTTGACCCGAGAATATTACACAAAGTACAGCCAGAATTAACAGTTAACCTCAGAATATGAGACTAAATCAACACCAAATTGTTCACTCACGTATTATTTTTGTTGACTACATGCCAACAGTTTTACCAAAACGTTAACAACAACGGTGAACGACATGTTTTCCATCTAAAAACGACACACGCCTTCGAGATACCGTGATTGTATCGGTAAAATAGTTGGCATGTAGTCAACAACATACGTGAATGAATAACCGTTTCTCTAATAATAATTTGGTGTGTCAAATCAGACAGATTTAATAGTGTTCTAAATCAACACCTCGAGTGACATCGGCATAGCCCTACAGAATCAGGACACTAGCCATTCTCCGCTATCTATTGTTTAGTGCCATATATATGAGTAGCACGTAGCTTTCATGTGTCAAATCAGACAGATTTAATAGTGTTCTAAATCAACACCTCGAGTGACATCGGCATAGCCCTACAGAATCAGGACACTAGCCATTCTCCGCTATCTATTGTTTAGTGCCATCTATATGAGTAGCACGTAGCTTTCATGTGTCAAATCAGACAGATTTAATAGTGTTCTAAATCAACACCTCGAGTGACATCGGCATAGCCCTACAGAATCAGGACACTAGCCATTCTCCGCTATATATTGCTTAGTGCCATCTATATGAGTAGCACGTAGCTCTCATGTGTCAAATCAGACAGATTTAATAGTGTTCTAAATCAACACCTCGAGTGACATCGGCATAGCCCTACAGAATCAGGACACTAGCCATTCTCCGCTATCTATTGTTTAGTGCCATCTATATGAGTAGCACGTAGCTCTCATAAATTTCAATGAGCAGAAAAGATCCTGGGAAATATTGAAAACACGAAAAATGTAGGTACCTCATATTTTGATTTTTATGTGAAGCCAAAAGGTTGAACGCAAAGTGGTTGAGCCTCAAATATAAAAGATTAGGCCATTCTCGATATAACCCAGTATCTCAATCCTGGTTCACTGAATGTTCAAAACTGAGGTATTAGCATTTATAGTACTTACATTTTGTTGAATGGCCATTTTCATCATAGACAGAATGTTCGTGACATAGATACACACACATGGAAATATATTTATAATCGTTTGTTAAGAAGTACATAGATATTATAATAATATAAGGTGACTTTAATTTATGCAGCCAACCTCTTACTGAAGACTCGGTAAGTGCTCAGTAATAAGGTTCGATGACCCTTTTTGTGAAATTCGTAAATTATTCTTTTCGTGTTCCTTACAAACGTAAGCCCAGCCGCGAGTCAATTACTATGGGACGTCAAGATTTTATTTTGCGAATTTAACAAAAAGTGCTACCGACCCATGTTAAAGAGCACTTACCAAGCCTCCAGTATGAGTTTGGCTGTATAAATAAAAGTCCCCTTATATAATATGCACTAAAGATATTTGCACTGATGTTAAAAAACAATGCTATTTCAAGTAAGATCTTGAAGTGAATCCTTTGAAAACGCTGTAATTCGGAACCAGTCAGGTGATAAAATAATACATTCTTGGCAAAGTACAAGTGATTGTTGAATGGATTCTATTGATGGTTCTTGATAATATCATCTTCAATCAATTATACACAAATACTTGCACTTTTGTGGAATAAAAATTACAAGAATTTGTGTATAGTTTATAGAAGTGATTGTATCTATTTATAATTATAACACAATAAAATAAAAGGTTTACATTTTTTAAATATTCTGTGACATAACCAAATACCTACACCACTCCTTTTGTACACGTAAGCCACGCAGCCTCTTACCTGACAATGTAGAGCATTGTTGTGTGCTTTGAGCTCAGCGGTGTCTTCAAGTGGCCCCGAGTGGATATCGAGTAGCGCAGACCTCCTCGCTGATATTAAACAACTTGAAACTTTCACAGAGTATGTACCACGTGGCATGAACCACTCATGTACCTTTTATCTAGACCCTGTACGGCCTATTGAAGATACTATATCATTCCTGCCCGGTAGAGTCTAGAAGGTTACCTAAAGTTTACCCATTTATTTAACACTATCCTTTCGTCCGTGTTTATTTAATATTAATCTTATAGGTAGCCTAACTTTGACAATCGTCTTCAAATGCGCCATGATTGGGTAGAAATAAGATAGCACAAAATGTTTGACCAATCACGACGCTTTTAAGGGTCCATGCCACCTAAACGTGCCTCACCGTATCGCTGATTCATGACAGAAAATATTTGTTTAATGAGAAATAAATAATCACACAAGTTGTCGAAGAGTTGTATTACAACCTTATTAATTTGATTTTTGCATAGAATTCATAGCAAGCTAGAAAAAAAATCTAAAGTTGCTGAAAATCACGTAAAACTGCTCTTCGCGTATTTCTCATTGGCGATTTCTCAGATAATTTTGGAAACTGAAATTCAGGCTCCCGTAAGTTAAAAGTGTACAGAATGGTGAAATTCATTTATTTTTGCCAAACAAAAATTGTTACTTGGTGTATTTATCCATTAAACATCACCAACTTTTGCGTGCGATTTTCCCATACAAATTACTATGGAGGGCGGCATCGAAACGTGATTCTTTAGAGCGCGCGATGTTTCGGTTGTCGTAACCAGTCGTAACAGGCACGGCTCATAGCGCGCTATTTTAAACAATAATGAAACGTCATAGAGTTCAGTTCTGCCTGACGCAACATGAGGTGCTCAATATCAGGGAGAACGGGTCCTTAAAGGCTGTAGCGATAAATATTGAAGTTAGACAATAAGAGGGCAGGACCATTACGATGATAATAAAAAACCGCATCCAAATCCATTGAAAGGTTCTCAAGTTAAAACGGAACATACATAACATTTATTTATTTATTTTATTTATTTATTATATTTGTTTCATCATATTCTATTGTTTTTATAAACATCAGATTTAACCTGTAAGATGTATGGTACTTTAAATTCTATTTTACAAAATAAACAATTTGAATTTGACATGCATACAGATAAATAGACAGACAGAAAGAAAGACAGACATACAAAAATAAAAATAAAATAGGTTTAGCCTCAGTCCAGTCTAATATTATCTAACCAATATCATTTAAAATTTCACAACAATATTCAATGTACAGACACGACTTTTTTACTACATTATTACAAGTATAGATTTACAAATTTGCTTTAGTTTGCTACCAATAAAATGAATTTGAAAAAAATTTGAATCCATGTAGAAGCTTTTTAGAAATAAATAATTCTACTTCAATGGTTTTATATGCGCAATTTCTTAACTTAAATCTGTTGATTTAATTTCGTTATACTGCGTCTCCATCGGCCGTGGTGTACAAAAGGACAATGAGAAGAAAAGGCATTCGTTTGGAAGGACATTGTGCGGGTCACGCGTTTCACAAAGAAAGTATCCTTCGCTCAAGTTCCATTCAAGCGGAAACTGTTGTCTTTTAAGTTCAGATCCGTCCCATACGGGTGCTTGGGTTTATAGTTACGCAATGGTATGAAAACACATGAAGAGAAATTAAATGAAATTATGTATTTAAGACGATTTCGTCCACTGTCTCGGGAATAATAAAATACTAGCCTTCGCCCGCGGCTTGCCCGCCTTCGTTCAATCTTTGCCCTGTTTTCGGCTTGAGCGTTTTTTATGAACACGTATGTGTTGACCAGGGTCACTATGATGATAATAAAAAACCACATCCAAATACGTTGATTGCGTTCTTGAGTTAAAATCGTTTATTTTTGATTGAAAAACACTTGTACTTGTCCACTTATTTATATTATTTCCCTTACCGGTTTCGCTGTTTCGCCGCGGGATAATGCTATAACAGCGAAACCGGTAAGGGAAATAATATAAATAAGTGGACAAGTACAAGTGTTTTTCAATCAAAAATGTATCAAAAGTTCCACCAAGTGCCAACAATCACGAGCATCAACTCCATAAAATCGTTTATTCAATCTCTGCCCCGTTTTCGGCTTGGGTGTTATTTTATGAACACACCTTACAGCTCTATGTTGACCAGTTTCACTACGATGATAATTTAAAAAAAACTGGTTCAAAATCCATTGAGTCGTTCTCAAGTTAAAACGGAACACATTACATACAGACAGACAACAGTTCTAAAAATTGTGGTTTTGTCCTCAGTACAATACTAATAAATAACCCATGGCTATCATTTGAAATTTTGCGAAATTTTTCCTGTATTTTTTTTCTTTAAACGGGATGTAGGGTCACTACAAAAAAATAAAGTAGTATTTGCAAATTTAATACATGAATATTCAATACGAAAGATTGGTCTATGTTCGACATGTATTCAATAATATTTGTCAGAAATCATCTGACAATGTGTCAAAGTCATATTTGGCTTGCTTTTGTTTTACCGTAAAACAAAAGCTTGTGGGTTGACCGCACAATGATATTGAGATATCTACGAGTATAGTTCACCGCCAACAAATAAACATTTCCTCATTTCTTATTTCTCTCTCCGCCAAGGAGACGACGACGTTCATTTGCTCTCACAAAACATGATTTTTTAAGGCTGTATATAGGCTGAAATTAAATAAACCGACCAAATTTATATTGGAGACTCGGTTAGTGATCAAGGACTAGGTTCAGTAATCCTTTTTGCGAAATTCCAAAAAAATATATATTTTGCTCCCTTACTGGTTGGACTAGTTTAAGTACAATTCCGAGTACAATCGGTAAGGAAGCAAAAAATGTTTTTCTAATTTTCCAAAAAAGGTAATTGAAGCTTGTTTCTGATCACTAACCGAGTCTCCAGTATGAAATTGGTCGGTTGATTTAATTTCACCTTGTATAAGGTCAGATTGAGCACCTCATTGGATCAATCAGAACTGACCTCTCCGACGTCTCAATAGCGCGGTCTCAGCCGTGGCTGTTTAGACCACCAAGAAACACGCGCCCACAAAAATCTGCATTTTCTAAATATTCTAAGACGATCTGACAGTGTCATTTGATAACTTATTTTTAATACATTTGTGATTTAAGGAAGGCCATCTAACACTCGAAAAACATGAAATTTAGAGGTAACTTCGTAATTTTTTTTCTATCAAGCGAACTTAAAGATTTTGCGTTTTGACTCTAATTTAAACAGCCAAATTCTTACTGACGACTCGCTAAGTGCTCAGTAAAAAGATTTGATGACCCTTTTTGTGAAATTCGTAAATTATTCTTCTCGTGTTCCTTACAAACGCAGCCCAGCCCATTACTATGGGACATCAAGACTTTATTTTGCGAAATTATAAAAAGTGTTATCGATCCGTGTTACTGATCAATTACCATGCCTCCAGTATGAGTTTGGTTGTAAAAATAAAAGTTATTTTATATATTTTTTTGTTACTAGCAACTTCCTGCAGGACTATTGCATGAAACGGAACGAAACAAAAATAAAAAAGTAGTTTTATATTTTTTTAATTCTTCTATATATTATTGGGGAAAAAGTTTCTTCGCATTTTATATGAAAATTTAAAACATTTTTTTATAATGTTTATTTATATTTTAAAGTATGTAGGCGCCATTTTGTTCGATAACTTTCTGCCATCTTGTAGGTAGGGCCATGACCCCATTGCTATAGAAATTTTGGGGCTTCTGATAAAAAAACCGCGACAACTGGTTTTGGCAGTCCTCTCGTGATGTTAACCTGACACTGCCTAAAGAATTCTGAAGAGACCAAAACAAGTGGAAATCTGAAGGTGCAAGGTCAGGACTATACGGCGGATGCATTAATACGTCCCAGCCAAACTCTCTTAATTTTTGCTGAGTGGCTAAAGATGTGTGAGGTCTAGCGTTATCATGATGAAAAACCACACCCCTTCTGTTGACTAATTCCGGCCGCTTTCTCTCATCTTCTTGCTTTAATCTCATCAGTTGTTCGCAGTAGATTTCAGAACCGATGGTCCTGCCTGGTAGTAACAGCTCATAATGAATAATGCCCTTCCAACCCCACCATACACACAGCATTACCTTGTTGCGAGATAGCCCAGGTTTCGCCAGAGTCTGTGAAGCCTGACCAGCCTTTGACCACGACCTTTTTCGCACGTTCTTGTCGTACGTGATCCACTTTTCATCACCAGTTATCAGGTTTTTCAAAAATGGTTCGGTTTCATTACGTCGTAATAAAGAATCACAAATGAGTACACGGTTCATTAAGTTTCATTCAGTGAGCTCATGAGGCACCCACTTATTGAGGTCTTTTGTGTACCCAGCTTTTTTCAAATGCGCCAAAACTGTTTTGTGGTTAATCCCCAGTTCTTCAGCTACATCGTAACTACTGAAATGACGATCTTGCTCCACTTTTTAAAAAAATGGCATCCGTTTTATCCTTAACAGGGCGCCCAGAGCGAGGTGCATCTTTGACATCAAAATTTCCGGATTGAAAACGCTTAAACCAAATTTGTGCTACTCTCACAGACACTGCACTAGGTCCATAAGCATCACAATTTTTTTTTGCGGCTTGCGTTGCGTTTTTACCTTATTTGTAGTAAAATTTTAAAATGTATCGAATTTCTTCATTAGATTCACTCATCTTAACAGTAAGAAAAACAAATGAAAATCACACATTTTACCTAATTTGTATTTGAAATTATCTTATTTGCGAAACGAGTTTTTCCCCAACCTATTATTTTGCATAGAAAATATAAAAATAAGTAAGAGTCTGCTAAAAAAAACATGACAGTGTTATGTATTTGTTCTTTTAAATACTTTTTACTTAAAACTATTCTAACTGAAGAAAACAAAAGTAGAAAAAATAAATATCATTTTTTGTACAAGTTTGAAGATAATAATGTTGCTTCATTTATTTAATTATATTGAAACCTCAAATGAGTTTTTTTTATCCCGTATCTGTCGACCACCTTTATATTTATCTCACTTTTATTTAAAAAGAAAAGTCATGCGTTTATGGGTTAAAAATTTTTTCACGTGGAAATTGAGTATTCTTTAACGTTGAGTATTTCTACTCAACCTCCTTTAAGTTTGAGCACACTTTCATTTGGCTCGTCTGGAGCACGACGAGCTGCTGTGAACAGTTCCGAGGTTCCGTAGAATGTCGAAAGTAATAGAGCCCTTGGCGCTATTTAGTTGTAAACTCTTGTTCCCATTTGTCCCTCCGAATAAGACCCTTGATCTCTTGCCTTTGATGAATGTCTTTTTTTATTTTATTATGCGGGCTTGCACTTCCCCTTTATTATGAATCGGCATTTTCAGTATTTATTATTTTAATACGGTATGGGATAGGGTACATAATATACAGAAATTTAAACTAGTTTTTTTTTAGATATACCCCGTAACAATAATGGTCAGGCCCCCATTTCTTTATATTTGAAGATACATAAAAAAAGATTAAAGATATAAAAGATACAAAAAAATATACATACATTTATTTGTGGGTGTGGGTATGATTCTTGGGAAAAGTGGTTCAGTAGGGTCGGTAAAATATGTGGTTATATTTAATGGTTGCACTCTATTTACAACCTGTATAAATGACACGCCACGTGGAAAAAAACATCAGCGTGTTTTTCATGTATGGGAAGATGAATAAAGAATATGCATGTAATTTTTTTAATGCACTAATCGTTAATATATGATCAATATGCTATGAATAAGAATTTTCAACTAAATTATCCATATCTCATAGTTATAAAATCAAAATGAGTTTCATAATAATCTTCTACAATTCAAACGGAGGCCATTTTAGCGCGCATCAAGTGACGTCACATGATACTGCTCTTGCTTGCGGTGTATGGCGAGTGGCCGGTTTTTCAATATTTTTTTATTAAAAAAACCTATTACCAAAAATATTTGAGGGTTTTATTTTTTATTTATTAATTTTGAACTTAATATTTTATAATGAAATGTACTCACTTTGTTACAAAAGGCAGTTAGCCAATTGCGTTTCATTTCATCAAAATATTGTATTTCATAAATGGAAATAATTACAAAACTATAAAATAAAATAGTTTCCCATGGTCATCATTAAATGCTACTGAGTAAATAGAATACAAAAAACGCAATATATTACTTATTTAAACGTCATGTATACTCTCTATTATTTAATTGAATTTCTAGTTCAATATTCGGTTTCGGATCAACATTCCTTATAATTTAGCCAAATTTCGGGTCTGTAACTTATTATGTACCTAACGGAGCTGTAGACCTGTGACATACGGACGGACAGACAGAGTGACAGATGGATAGACGGTAGAGTGATATTAATAGGGCATTGGTTTGCCCTTACAGAACCCTAAAAACAGGTAGATATATGTATGAATGTGTAAATTACTCGCATAATCGAAACCCGCAAACAATATGGAGATTTAACTATGACGTGATGTCACGATTTATCATGTCAGGGTAATAAAATAAAAGCTTTAATTTATTCTTATTTGATGTAAATTTGTAATTCGTACATTATACAAGTAAACCACAATTTGTGGGAAGATTTATATTTATTTGTACCACGATATAAATTCAACTTTAAAATCATTGTAATAATGTCAGTGTGTAATTACTTTTCCAAGAGAATTAATTATGTCTATTTTATGGGGGATATAAGTAATTTTAAAATAACTGGCCAAATGCGTGTCTAACATACATGATTTCAAGGTTTCGTATCAATTCTACACAAAATAAATGAAAACTTTATTAATTTTTATATAATATAAATGTTATGTTGATAGTTATTATTATCCAATATTAAGTTATTATTGGATTAGCAACTGTTAAAACTATCGTAGGTACAAGGGCACAGTATAGATATACAATACAGGTAAAAGTCTGAGGGCAAAGCCAAAAACACCCGGAACGGAATAGAAGAGCTTGTATTAACGGATGTAGATGCTAAAGAGGCGTGTCTGGATCGTAGTGATCTGTGCTCTCTTCTTACCTCTCTGGGAGACAGGCGTGACCTGAGTACGAGTATGTATGTAATATGTATTGTATATCTATACTGTGCCCTTGTACCTACGATAGTTTTAACAGTTGCTAATCCAATAATAACTTAATATTGGATAATAATAACTATCAACATAACATTTATATTATATAAAAATTAATAAAGTTTTCATTTATTTTGTGTAGAATTGATACGAAACCTTGAAATCATGTATGTTAGACACGCATTTGGCCAGTTATTTTAAAATTACTTATATCCCCCATAAAATAGACATAATTAATTCTCTTGGAAAAGTAATTACACACTGACATTATTACAATGATTTTAAAGTTGAATTTATATCGTGGTACAAATAAATATAAATCTTCCCACAAATTGTGGTTTACTTGTATAATGTACGAATTACAAATTTACATCAAATAAGAATAAATTAAAGCTTTTATTTTATTACCCTGACATGATAAATCGTGACATCACGTCATAGTTAAATCTCCATATTGTTTGCGGGTTTCGATTATGCGAGTAATTTACACATTCATACATATATCTACCTGTTTTTAGGGTTCTGTAAGGGCAAACCAATGCCCTATTAATATCACTCTACCGTCTATCCATCTGTCACTCTGTCTGTCCGTCCGTATGTCACAGGTCTACAACTCCGTTAGGTACATAATAAGTTACAGACCCGAAATTTGGCTAAATTATAAGGAATGTTGATCCGAAACCGAATATTGAACTAGAAATTCAATTAAATAATAGAGAGTATACATGACGTTTAAATAAGTAATATATTGCGTTTTTTGTATTCTATTTACTCAGTAGCATTTAATGATGACCATGGGAAACTATTTTATTTTATAGTTTTGTAATTATTTCCATTTATGAAATACAATATTTTGATGAAATGAAACGCAATTGGCTAACTGCCTTTTGTAACAAAGTGAGTACATTTCATTATAAAATATTAAGTTCAAAATTAATAAATAAAAAATAAAACCCTCAAATATTTTTGGTAATAGGTTTTTTTAATAAAAAAATATTGAAAAACCGGCCACTCGCCATACACCGCAAGCAAGAGCAGTATCATGTGACGTCACTTGATGCGCGCTAAAATGGCCTCCGTTTGAATTGTAGAAGATTATTATGAAACTCATTTTGATTTTATAACTATGAGATATGGATAATTTAGTTGAAAATTCTTATTCATAGCATATTGATCATACATTAACGATAAGTGCATTAAAAAAATTACATGCATATTCTTTATTCATCTTCCCATACATGAAAAACACGCTGATGTTTTTTTCCACGTGGCGTGTCATTTATACAGGTTGTAAATAGAGTGCAACCATTAAATATAACCACATATTTTACCGACCCTACTGAACCACTTTTCCCAAGAATCATACCCATACCCACAAATAAATGTATGTATATTTTTTTGTATCTTTTATATCTTTAATCTTTTTTTATGTGTCTTCAAATATAAAGAAATGGGGGCCTGACCATTATTGTTACGGGGTATATCTAAAAAAAAAACTAGTTTAAATTTCTGTATATTATGTACCCTATCCCATACCGTATTAAAATAATAAATACTGAAAATGCCGATTCATAATAAAGGGGAAGTGCAAGCCCGCATAATAAAATAAAAAAAGACATTCATCAAAGGCAAGAGATCAAGGGTCTTATTCGGAGGGACAAATAGGAACAAGAGTTTACAACTAAATAGCGCCAAGGGCTCTATTACTTTAGACATTCTACGGAACCTCGGAACTGTTCACAGCAGCTCGTCGTGCTCCAGACGAGCCAAATGAAAGTGTGCTCAAACTTAAAGGAGGTTGAGTAGAAATACTCAACGTTAAAGAATACTCAATTTCCACGTGAAAAAATTTTTAACCCATAAACGCATGACTTTTCTTTTTAAATAAAAGTGAGATAAATATAAAGGTGGTCCACAGATACGGGATAAAAAAAACTCATTTGAGGTTTCAATATAATTAAATAAATGAAGCAACATTATTATCTTCAAACTTGTACAAAAAATGATATTTATTTTTTCTACTTTTGTTTTCTTCAGTTAGAATAGTTTTAAGTAAAAAGTATTTAAAAGAACAAATACATAACACTGTCATGTTTTTTTTAGCAGACTCTTACTTATTTTTATATTTTCTATGCAAAATAATAGGTTGGGGAAAAACTCGTTTCGCAAATAAGATAATTTCAAATACAAATTAGGTAAAATGTGTGATTTTCATTTGTTTTTCTTACTGTTAAGATGAGTGAATCTAATGAAGAAATTCGATACATTTTAAAATTTTACTACAAATAAGGTAAAAACGCAACGCAAGCCGCAAAAAAAATTGTGATGCTTATGGACCTAGTGCAGTGTCTGTGAGAGTAGCACAAATTTGGTTTAAGCGTTTTCAATCCGGAAATTTTGATGTCAAAGATGCACCTCGCTCTGGGCGCCCTGTTAAGGATAAAACGGATGCCATTTTTTTAAAAAGTGGAGCAAGATCGTCATTTCAGTAGTTACGATGTAGCTGAAGAACTGGGGATTAACCACAAAACAGTTTTGGCGCATTTGAAAAAAGCTGGGTACACAAAAGACCTCAATAAGTGGGTGCCTCATGAGCTCACTGAATGAAACTTAATGAACCGTGTACTCATTTGTGATTCTTTATTACGACGTAATGAAACCGAACCATTTTTGAAAAACCTGATAACTGGTGATGAAAAGTGGATCACGTACGACAAGAACGTGCGAAAAAGGTCGTGGTCAAAGGCTGGTCAGGCTTCACAGACTCTGGCGAAACCCGGGTTATCTCGCAACAAGGTAATGCTGTGTGTATGGTGGGGTTGGAAGGGCATTATTCATTATGAGCTGTTACTACCAGGCAGGACCATCGGTTCTGAAATCTACTGCGAACAACTGATGAGATTAAAGCAAGAAGATGAGAGAAAGCGGCCGGAATTAGTCAACAGAAGGGGTGTGGTTTTTCATCATGATAACGCTAGACCTCACACATCTTTAGCCACTCAGCAAAAATTAAGAGAGTTTGGCTGGGACGTATTAATGCATCCGCCGTATAGTCCTGACCTTGCACCTTCAGATTTCCACTTGTTTTGGTCTCTTCAGAATTCTTTAGGCAGTGTCAGGTTAACATCACGAGAGGACTGCCAAAACCAGTTGTCGCGGTTTTTTTATCAGAAGCCCCAAAATTTCTATAGCAATGGGGTCATGGCCCTACCTACAAGATGGCAGAAAGTTATCGAACAAAATGGCGCCTACATACTTTAAAATATAAATAAACATTATAAAAAAATGTTTTAAATTTTCATATAAAATGCGAAGAAACTTTTTCCCCAATAATATATAGAAGAATTAAAAAATATAAAACTACTTTTTTATTTTTGTTTCGTTCCGTTTCATGCAATAGTCCTGCAGGAAGTTGCTAGTAACAAAAAAATATATAAAATAACTTTTATTTTTACAACCAAACTCATACTGGAGGCATGGTAATTGATCAGTAACACGGATCGATAACACTTTTTATAATTTCGCAAAATAAAGTCTTGATGTCCCATAGTAATGGGCTGGGCTGCGTTTGTAAGGAACACGAGAAGAATAATTTACGAATTTCACAAAAAGGGTCATCAAATCTTTTTACTGAGCACTTAGCGAGTCGTCAGTAAGAATTTGGCTGTTTAAATTAGAGTCAAAACGCAAAATCTTTAAGTTCGCTTGATAGAAAAAAAATTACGAAGTTACCTCTAAATTTCATGTTTTTCGAGTGTTAGATGGCCTTCCTTAAATCACAAATGTATTAAAAATAAGTTATCAAATGACACTGTCAGATCGTCTTAGAATATTTAGAAAATGCAGATTTTTGTGGGCGCGTGTTTCTTGGTGGTCTAAACAGCCACGGCTGAGACCGCGCTATTGAGACGTCGGAGAGGTCAGTTCTGATTGATCCAATGAGGTGCTCAATCTGACCTTATACAAGGTGAAATTAAATCAACCGACCAATTTCATACTGGAGACTCGGTTAGTGATCAGAAACAAGCTTCAATTACCTTTTTTGGAAAATTAGAAAAACATTTTTTGCTTCCTTACCGATTGTACTCGGAATTGTACTTAAACTAGTCCAACCAGTAAGGGAGCAAAATATATATTTTTTTGGAATTTCGCAAAAAGGATTACTGAACCTAGTCCTTGATCACTAACCGAGTCTCCAATATAAATTTGGTCGGTTTATTTAATTTCAGCCTATATACAGCCTTAAAAAATCATGTTTTGTGAGAGCAAATGAACGTCGTCGTCTCCTTGGCGGAGAGAGAAATAAGAAATGAGGAAATGTTTATTTGTTGGCGGTGAACTATACTCGTAGATATCTCAATATCATTAAGTTATTATTGGATTAGCAACTGTTAAAACTATCGTAGGTACAAGGGCACAGTATAGATATACAATACATATTACATACATACTCGTACTCAGGTCACGCCTGTCTCCCAGAGAGGTAAGAAGAGAGCACAGATCACTACGATCCAGACACGCCTCTTTAGCATCTACATCCGTTAATACAAGCTCTTCTATTCCGTTCCGGGTGTTTTTGGCTTGGCCCTTAGACTTACTGTTTGCGAAATATGAAAAATATTGTTTGTGCCTGTATTCTTGATCGAGAACAACCTCGACTCAATTAGTATAGGAAGTCTAAATTTTATTTTGTGTATTTAAGGGCCATTGAACCTTGAACCTCGTTTCCAAAAAGATTTTTAAAATTTTTGTCATATTTAAAATTTGTTCTTAAAGGGCTAAGGTACCTCGTCACCCATTTAATTTAGGCTCTAGATTGTAGAGGATAAAGATGTTACATATAATCATAATATTAATTTTAATTTGTTCTTCGTCTACAGGGGTAATACTAAGTCTGAACGGGGACAGATGCATTCGGAGTTCTTGTTTCTGAAATGTAGATATTTATAACACTAATGAAGGTTTTATTATATTACATGTGCGATACGCTCCATAAAGGATTCCATTAAATCTGTAGTTGTGCGTCAAATCACCTGTGGATGTACCCGTATTGTGACATTACATATACCTTCCACACGACTGTTGCTTTATATTCACCCACAAGCTGAATAAAATAAAAAAGGTGAATATTAGTTAAAGCAAAGTAAAAACAGAATAGTAGTACGACTCCTGCGCCGCGCCGTGTGGTTGATATTTCAGTTTGCTACACCTACAGCAGCGCGGGCAGAGCCGTGGGCAAGAGATTAGTTTTAAAGATTGTAAAGCATACCCAATATAATAAAATACATCGTACACGCAAATATATAACATATTATATTCTCCTTATCTGGAAGATCGTACACAATATCACGTTAATACGTAACTATAGAACATCTCCATAAAATATGGCCAAATTATCAAATATGGTATCCGCCAGCATGAAACTAATACGATACCAAAATACCTAGACAAGCTCCGCTTAAACAACATGTAGGTCTTTTATGTGCCTAAACTAAAGCCTAGAATACATGTTGATGCCCTAAAATACAGTTTGTAACGCCCGAGGCGTACACTTCAACCGACCACGATAACTTTTGACAGCCTATAGACTCCTTTGCAATGGTAATACAGGCAGTTTTACAGTAACTTCTGGTTCTAAGGGCCGTAGTTGGTTATTATAGAGTAACGATGAAGAGGATAGCCCACCTGAGTCTGGCAGACAGCAAAGTTTTAGGCAAAAGACATTTGGATTATGTAAACTTTGAAACTTGGGTATTAGGTAAGTAAATTAGGATTTAGTTAAACCTGCTTATGTAAGATGGTATATAGTGAAATCTTCTCGAAATCACGAAAACGATGTCGGCGTTCCTTGATCATAGTTTTAGTTATTGTAAGTACCTAGTCTTCTTAAGTTTGTTTAACGACAATGAACCACTTTCCAAGTAAGAATGCAGTAAGATAGTTACTTGAACAAAGCAAAACTTTGTCGTTTTATATTTAGTCCAAAACTATTACTGACTGACTGACTTACAATCACTGATACCTATTTACTGATCTTCAATTACGATGCTTTTTGCACACGAACAGAAAAAGAGGGGTTATGCTTTTCATATGTACATTTGTATGTATTTTATATCGGATCCTGTATCTCCTAACCCAACACTCCGATACCACAAGGCGGTTTCTTTTTCACATGGCTGCGTACTTACCTGAGATGTTTCTTAGAAATATATGGTCACGCTAGCTTAATAGTGAGTCGAGCAGTGATAATTAAACACAAATAAACGGGAGTGAAAATAGCGTTTTGAGATAATTTTGTATCAAAAGGCCTATATTAGAATGAATTCAAAGAAGTGATTCTGGGTTGGAACCAAAAATGAAACCAGAAGGGGTAAGAAATTTTTGTTTATCATAATCCAAACCCGTATTTGGCCCAATATAGCTTAAAATTAAACTTTATTGCCAGAATGAAGGTCAACTACCAAAAGAGCGAAGCTATAGCCCGAGATCCGCGTGTGGCTGACCCCGGAGCCTTAATGTATGCCAAGGCTATATTCAAAAGTGTAAAGAAATACATAAGTACAAAAATGTTATAATAATATAATAAACATATTATGTGTGATGTAATAAATCTTAAAATCAAAAAGAACAAAATACATGTACACATGTATTTTTTACATTCGCTTTATAGTTACGAATATAGTTAGTCATTTCAAGCTTTTTCGATGGTTTGTAATGTTTCTAATTTTCTTTTCATGTCTTTTAGATTTTTATTTAATTTTACTGTGCATGTCTCGTTACTGTGTATAATTATAATTTTTTTAAAGTCTGTAGTTTTCTAAGTACAGTATTTGTGACTCATTTACGAAGCAGGTAAACTATGGCGTCACTCGTAGCGCTTGCTACGCCGTAGTAAAAAACCGGTCATGTGCGATTAGGACTCGCGCCCTGAGAGTTTCGTGGCATTTAAATGAGGTAGTAGAATCAAATGATTTAAATAAAAATTACAAACTTATAAGTGCTTTGAAAATTCATGAAACACAACTGCAAAATTAAATTGGTCGAGTATACGGTTACGTAATTCTAAACCTATATTTAAAATTGCTGTTTTCAGTATTTTTTGCTTTAATACAGTATAGTACACAAACTATACAGAAAATTTCAAATTCGTAACTAGTTTAGTTTTTGAAATAGACAAAATGGTCCAAAAATTTACAACTTTGGTGGCCCCCCATTTTTTTAGTTTTGGAGAAAAAAAAAGAAATTGTTTGTACTCTACTTAATTCGTTCTAGACATGACACCTCACATGCCAAAGCAAAAAAAAAATTTTTTTGGTTTGATTTTCATGTATGTAACCTCTGAAAACTGATATAATTAAATTTTCGGTTTTGGTTCAACCCCCTACATAACATATCCAAATTCCAGATCTGCGACTCATTCTGTTTGCAAGCTAGAGACACGTGACATACAGATGGACAGATAACAGAATGGCGTTAACATAGGGCTCCGTTTTTCCTTTTGTGAGCGACCCTGAAAATGATAACGTTGATACGGCTTTTAGAATCGGCTGGGAATAATTTAGTCTTCTTCCTTCTAAGAGCAGCCTGTTTGTGTGACTGAATTCATCGCTACATACAAAAAGCCTTAGGTGTTGATGTTATGTCCGGACATAATTTTTTCAGTGTGTATAATACCTCACTTCGCTTCGCATGATCCTGTTTTATACCAACAAACACTGCAACAATCACTCTGAAATTGATATATGATAAAGTTGAAGGCAATGCTATGTTCGTGCTGTTGTGAAAACTTGATTCCATTAAATTTTCTCGATAGAAAAAAATTACAAAGTTACCTCCAAACCGTACAATAAACCGATAACATTCAATGAATAGTTGAAATTAGATCTGAAACTTTGCATAATATAACTGATATTAGTATAAAGCAGCTGCAGACTGTTCCATAAAAATGAGAAAACCATCAGGGAAGCCGCGATTTCAAAATAACTGATGATTTTGCGTGCGCGGCATCTGATTATAGTAGGATAGACACTTAAAAAGCAGAAGCGTTAGGCAGGACTGCGAATTGAGGTATTATGGGCCCTTAATTGGATATATTGATCTTACGTCCGTCCATATTTAAGTATTTTTGCCTTTTAATAATATAATCGGTTTATGCGATACTGTCAAACAACGTAGGTACAAACCGTTTTTGATGTTGTAATTACCTAATTGTATCATGAGAATTAATAGGTGGTAGAGCTGATGCCGGGCTCGACTGTGGAGGTACCACCATCTTACTCGCAAATCTTCCCGAAGTTATTCGGGGGAGAGTAAGAGAACAGCTCTCAGGTAAAACCAGGCGGCCCACCATTGCCTGGGCCCGACGGATGGCGGTATATCTATCCCCAATTGCCGGGCCTTATATAAAACAGACTAGTGACGGGCAGCGGCGTCACTAGTGCAAAGGTTTCGGCACCGCGCTCACCAACCCGCCTGCCCAGCGTGTGTGAGTATGGGCATTTCTTCCAGGAGGACCGCCAAGAGTGGCGAAATCCTGGAAAGGCCTATGTCCAGCAGTGGACGAAACAGGCTGATGGATGGATGGATGGATTATGAGAATAGATAAAAGTACTTGTAGCCTTGGTTATTTTGTAACATTTCAGTCTTTTGTGAATGGCTGGGTAAATTCCAGACTAAAGTACACTTCAAAGCTTTTTGGTAATTGGACATTACGAAGTGATCTTTCAGTGGTACAAACAAACTAGAACCTATACTTTATTCACCTCTATTCATATCGGGTGTAATTTCATCAAACATAAAACAACTGAACAGCTTCCCCAAAACAAGTTTGTTTTTTATTATTAGACTTTAAAGTTCAAAGTAATAAAAAGATTTTTTTTTGCGTAGATTTTGTTAATGTTCGATAACCCCGGGATGGATTTTGATGGTCAGTAAATATTCTATTATTAATTTGGCAGTAACTATGTAACAATATGTACCATAGCGCTACAGCTTATTGGCGCTGAGCAGTAATCTCCTGAGTAAAATAAGTCAAAGAAAAACGAGCAGAAGTCACAATTATGTACATGTTTTATTTTAGTTACCCTGTAACTTACACTTACCTAGGTTTCTACTGAACTACCCAAATTATACCAAATAAAATACTCAGCAAAATACGTAAAACGTCGCAAAAGTACAGGTCTTATTACATTTCCTAAGTTTGTGAATGTTCAATCAATAAGTCTACGTCTACATCCAATCCAATCCAATATTGAATACGAACGAGGTTGCTAAAAGAAAAATATGCCCATATCGCTGCCAAATCGTGGGCTTTTTTAATATCAGAAAGTGTACCTGTATGGATGTGGATGAATGAATTTTGTGCTTGGATCAGTAAGGTATACAACAACTTCTATATGAGGATGTGTGACTTCTAATGGGTAAAGTCTTTGTAAGGGCCGAATCCTCTCACCGTTTGCAGTGTTGATACGCGGTAAAATCTTAGTGGTTTTTGAAATGAAAACTGGTGAATGTATTTGCCCATACGAACAAGATTTACTATGAAACATTCCCTCAAATCGCGAAATAATTTGGCTAATTGCGAGTCGGACTCGCGCACATAGGGTTCCGTACCCCCGTACAATACGGGTTCGGAACGAACCCTAAAAACATTATGAATAACAACAATATACATGCCAAAGCGACATCAAGGCTACAAAAAACAATGCCCTAAAATGGTGGCGCGTAGCAAAAAAATTGTCACCGTCTTCGTGCGGAACCCAACTCTTTATATTTTTTTATTTAACATTAGTGTATGTACTAGAATCTGACTAAATTTTAAACTTGTCTGTATTACGTTAAAATAATGCAACTTTTTCGATGTTTCTTGTATGGGGACGACCCTTAAATTAAAATTTTTGAATATTTTTTTTTGTCATGGCTGTCGTAAAACGTATTCTATGAAAATTTTAACTTTCTACCTATAATGGCTGAAGCTCTAGGTAGACCCCTGTGTCAGACAGACAGATAGATAGCGGATGGTTGGCACCCTTCGGTCTAAGCCTAATAAAAGTCAGCTGAACCATAGAAAATGTAAATAATTATTCGATCAAAATGTATGAAACAGATGTTTTTTACTGTTCCAAGTTTATCACCAACTACGTACTATCACCAACATTCGTCTCCATAACCACTTGAATTTCACTGTGTATTTATTTTTAAAAGTCATCCCTAATATTTGAAAATTTTGATATAACGCGCCTCAAGTTAACAAACTTATAACCATGACGTATACATAATTTAAAACTGCAAGGATAATTAGGATCTCGCATTTTCTACGCCGTAGCAGCACCAGTAGCTAACGTATTTATGTGCGAATAGTTGCCTGCACTCGCTACAAAGTGCTACGAGAGCTTCCCTGTAGTACAAACGCGAACGTAGCAAATTTCAAAGTTGTTCACACAATTTTCTTAAACATCTCTTATTCTTAGAAGGTAAAGATAATTTTTAAATGCCTGTCTTGATTATCTCTTTATTACGGATATAAAAGTCGTCGTAGCAGTCTCTTGTAGTTCATTATCCTTAATTTCATACGTTTCAATTCATAAATTTTACGTAAGAGTTAATGATAGGAAGGTTCTTAACTGTAATTCTGATGAATAATAAATGGAGGTGAGAACTCATCACATCAGATAACAGACGGTATTTCTAAATCGTAAGAAATAAGTTTCCAAGATCGTAACGTTGTCAAGTTCTGTTTGTTCACTTTATTTTATCCTTTCACTACTGTCGCCTTGCATTGTAACAGAGCAAAATCTCAGAAATGCAACGATAATATAATTTACTCCCTCTCTTTTTGAAAATGGAATCTTGTTGTGTATTTTTACTGTTAAACAATGTATTCATAAAATTAAAGCAAATATTAACGCTTTTTTGAAAAGATTCTCAATTATAGTTGATTTGAAATTTTATTTTTTCAATCTCTCTTCGCGATCTAGCAGAGGAGCAGAATTTTTGTTCGTCGTGAGTCGAGTTCATTCAATATACGCTCAGAGCTTCATAATAATTTCGAACCCATCAATATCACCTTTGGCAGTAACTTGGCCAACTATTTTAAAACCGTCATTTGCAGTGGAAATCAGTTGGTTAATTTAAGCAATCAGTTTGCGAGCCGTGATTAATACTCAATCGGTTGGTTTGGAACGAGCTTCAGTCAATTTGGCCACGATAACGTGACGAGGATTTATAGTGGGGGGTCAAGGGGTGCCGAGGGGGTTGAATTTGGAGTAAATTATTTACCGTGAGTCTGATGCGGACCACGAGTGATTAATGTTGCTGAGTCATGATTGAAGGAGCCGATGACGTCTGACGTTGATTTTTGGGAGCCCGTTGAATCTAAATTAAGGGTTATTTTTCATTGTTTTTTATCTGTGTTACCGCAAAGAAAACTTCGATTATACAACCTTTACTTACTTAACTGTATCCAAACAAAGGGTATAGGATAATTATACTTTTAGTAAAGTCATTTTAAACTATCGCGTTTCGTACACATGCTGTAAATTTCCAACAAAGTCTCCGCAGACAAAGGTATAACCATAGAATAAGGTACAACAGAGACAAAACCTCAACCCTTTCAAAAGAAAAGATTCCATAAGACCTATAATTATATTTATAAATATTTTCCGTGTATACCTCTATAATTATAATAAAATCGAAAGTCGTATTTTGCCCATCCAAGAAAGAATTTTTTAATGCAAGTGCTCGTAGAGTTATGTTTTATATGCGTCTAATCCGTTGTCAAAGTCAATTTTACCGCACGAGTGTTTTATGTTTTTATTTTATTTTTTTTGTTTTGTTCCCCTACATAGTGGGAAGGCAAATGGAACTTAGCTCATATGTCCGTGGTATGTTTTTATTTTTTTATTTATCGAAAACAATTGCCAGTTTTATCTTGTGTACCATAGATAAACATGACAGAAATGAGCTGGTTTCATTTTGCTGCGTTCGTAGGCTGCGTTCAGTTTGATTGATGAAATTAAATGAAAACTGTTTAGACGACATTTTGAGTAGGTAGTAACTTTACAAATTGAAAATTCTGATAAAACTTAATCAACCAATCCTTTGATTTAACATATAAAAAATAAAAATATATCGTCACGACATGAATCCCCGAGGGAGTGTCAGAGGTGTTCCGGGTGTGAACTGTGAAATGCAAGTCACAGTCCACATCCGGTACCACCGCGTTTCACCGACGGTTATTACGTCCACAACGTGATGGGTGGTGAGCCCTATCGCCATTCTTCGGGCACAAATACACGCTTTTTCCTCACGATCTTTTCCTTCACCGTTCAACAAGTAGTAAATATTTTAATAGAGTATTAAACTATGCACATAAATTCCGAAAAACTCATCGTTGCATGCTCCGGCCGGGGATCGAACATGGATCTCAAAGATAGAGAGGCCAGCGTTCTACCTCTGAGCTAACAAGAAGGATACTGAAATCTGGTTAAAATAAACTTCTTGGTAGGTAACCTCATTTAATCGTAAAATGAATAAGAATTTTTTGACAAAAAGTTTTAATATGCGAGTTCGCGAAATAATACTGACTTGTATTTTCTGTACATTATTTAAAAAAATACAATATAATCGATCGTTCTTCCGTGTTAACAACATTCTTTGTATCTAAAGAATAGACAATTCCAAGCAGCCATTGTTGTTAACATTATTCGAATAAGCGGGTGGAGTCGAATTCTGTTATTATATGTATGACTGAAAGCAGCCTTCGAACGCATCAAACTGAAAGCAGTTTGTTTCCGTGAAGTTGGTAACTTGCAGGCAAAGAAAAAGAATGCCCGCCTAAAGCTAGCAGATCACAAACAAATATACTTAGAAATCAAAAAGTTCACTGCTGAAAAGAGACGAAAACTTCAGTACAAGGCTATCGATTACGGTAAATTAAAATTAATAATTATTTGAATTATTTTAAAGGCTACAATAAAAACTTTAGAAACTAACAATTACGAAGATCTAGATAATTATATAAAAAAGTAAATAGTGAAAATAAATTTAATAAAATTAAATATTTAAATGCTCCCCAAGACGACTGGATTGATAAAACAATTATAAATGGCATCCATGAAAGAAACAAACTATGGCGTAAACTAAAACAATACCCGAATAATACAAAACTTTGAACAGAATTTATAAACAAAAGAAATTGGTTAACTATACATATTAAAAAAACTAAAAACCTATTTTACAAGAGAACTTTTAAAAAATGTATTAAAAAACCAAAAAATATGTGGAACTTAATTAACGAGTTGACTAAAAATAAACAAAAACAAAATAGTGTACCCGCAAAACTTATCATGGATGTTAAAGAAATAACAGATGAAACGGAAATATGTGATTGCTTTAATAATTACTTTGCTACTATTGGTTCCGTACTGGCTAGTAAAATTTCACAATAATAATTTAAACACAACAGTTACCAGATCAACCGATAACACTGAACTAAGTGAAATTGAATTTTGTACAACTACAGAAATTAATAAAATTATAAATAAATTATATCCTAACACAAGTACCGGAATCGATGGCATAAGCGCGAAAGGTATTAAATGTGTTAAAAAAGAAATTCTTAATAAACTTACTAGCTGCATAAACAACTGTCTCGTGGAAGGTCGCTTCCCGGAAAGTATGAAATTAGCAAAAGTAATCCCCATCTTTAAGTCTGGAAAAAAGTCTACACCTGGTGATTACCGTCCAGTATCAGTGTTACCTACCCCGTCAAAAATCCTAGAAAGGGTGTTATATAATCGTTTGGAATCACATCTAATTAAAATAAACTTTCTAATTAATAAACAATATGGTTTTAGGCTGAATTCTAATACACTTTCTGCTACAGTAGATCTTGTCACGGAAATAAAACTGAATAAAGATAGTAAAAACATTGCATTAGGGGTATTCATCGATTTAAAAAAGGCATTCGATACCGTTAGTCATACAATTCTACTACAAAAACTAAATAATATTGGCATAGTTGGTAACGCTTATAAAATGTTTGAGTCTTACCTAAGAAATCGGCATCAGTTAGTTAAAATAGGTTCTAGTGAGAGTACTTATAGGCTAGTGGATTGTGGTGTTCCACAGGGATCTATTTTGGGACCTCTCCTGTTCCTGATTTATTTAAATAACATAAGTACAATAGGATTACATGGTAAAGTTTCACTATATGCAGACGACACATGTTTATTCTAATTTGGCCACACCATTCATCAATTAGTAGCTCAGGCCCAAGAAGACTTAGACAAACTTAACATGTGGTTTCAATATAACTTACTTACCATTAACACTTCAAAAACTTGCTACATCATTCTTTTTGCTAAAAACAAAAAAATTCCTAATCATGACGATCTAAAAATTAATGGCGATATAATCTACAAAACTAACGAAGAAAAATACCTTGGACTAAAACTTGACTCCAAGTAAACCTGGAACACACACACCGATAAGATCAGAACCAAACTCACTTCTCTCACAGGTGCTATGCGTGTTATAGTCGGGAGTCTACCTAGACAAGTAAGGTACACTATTTACAACTCGCTAGTTAAACCCCATCTTGAATACTGAATAGAAATATGGAGCTCAGCATGCAAAACATATCTCAAACAAATACAAATAGCACAAAATAAAATTGTAAAGGTCCTATTTCACTATGATTATTTAGAATCAACATCAAAAATATATAAAGAAACTAATTTAATGCACATTAATCAAATATTTACATTTCGAACCTGTATCTTAATATATAAAATTATAAATAAAAATATTCATTCAAACTTATCTCTGAAAAGACGTCAACATAAGTATAACACAAGAATTGCAAATTTCTTAACCCTAATCAAAACTCGAACAAATTACGGGAAAAAAAGTCTGGTGTTTCAGGGAGCGCAGATGTTTAATAAGCTGCCAAAAACAATAACAGAATCTAAATCCTTGCCCAAATTTAAAAAAACGATTGAAGAATTACGTCACTACCAATATTAAAACAATCATAAAATAAAAAATAAAATTTTTTTTTTTATCTTAATGCCTAAGTAGAATATAAATTATTATGCTTAATAGGTATTGTTATAACATTGGCGGGCCAACTTGCTTAGTTTAGCTTGTAACCGTTTACTTGTTTTATTAGTTTTAGACTTTAGGATACATATCTGATGTGATAACTGTTGTGTTTGAGCACAACAATATGTCAGCTTACACCTGACCCACTGGTCGTGTAAAATAAAATGTATTTTACTTTAATTAGAATTTATTAAGTTCTCATTTTAAGTGAATGTGTAAATGTTCTTATGAGAAATAAAGAATCTTAAACCCCTAAGGTCATTTGAAGTAAGTATTGATTGCTTGTTTGTTTCTTTAATTAAGTTAAATTTATTTACGCACACTATGCATTGAAAAACGTAGTATGATACACGTGCGTAAGGTCAATAACCTTTACGAACCTGTGGCATAAACTACTGTTAAAAGTAAATTCATTGAAAAGACGTCAAATAATCAACAAAAATCAAACACTGTCACTTCTGTCTGTATGCTCGTGATTCTTGGTAAATAAAAATAACTGAACGGATTTGGATGGGCTTTTACTGGAAGTTACTTGGGATATCAGTGTCATTCTATGTTTCTGGACCAGATGGCGCTACATGTATCTACCTCAATATTCGTTTTACTGTATATTATATAACTTCTTTGAGGGTATACAACTAGATGGCCCTGAGTTTTGATTATTGACACGCATTCACATTAGGCTTGCATAATAGCCAGACTTTCAGCAGCAAAATTTAGTGTTACTCCGTTTAAAAATATTAGATTTACTTATAATTTTATCGACGTACTACATATTCAGAGTTCACATTGCAGATAAAAACCGGAATCCGATTTACAGAAAGTTCAAAAGAAGTGAGCTACTGAAAACTAGGCGAGGATAAAAGGAGCCAACTTGTTGACAACAAAAGTTCAGTTTCAATTTAAAAAAGTTGAAAATTTTACGGTTCACAGATCCAATTCAAATGAGAACGAGAAGTTCACGTTGAATTCAACTGTTCACTGCCAATCGAGTTTGTTGCAGATTAAAAAAGTCCACAAGCGTTTCCAGTTTGCATCCACTACTTCTACGAGAGAAAAATATCTACTAAAAAATGTATGTTCGTAGAATACAATTGTTCTCTCAGAAAAATTACACTTGCCCCTTATCACAATCGGATTGAAGGCAAAACCTTCAACTGCTTCACCTGTCACATAATCTACTAATATCACTCCATCTCACGTAGGGATATATCAGGCTTAACATAATTTTGGCCGCAAAATGTTCATGAGGCCGTTTAAATGCATGCCGGACGCTGTCGTAACGTCGAGTAGCACATGTGTAGCGTATATCGTGGCTGCCACGGCTACAATGTGGCGCACGTATGTAACGGGTTGACTCCGGCAGAATGCACACTTCGCTGTCGTTAAAATGCAAATTTGCATTACGAGCGATGCTCCAGAACCGTCTAGGTTGGGTGGAAAGAAAGTACAGCTAGTGACTACTGACTCCTGGCAACTGGACGTACTCTCCTATTTTAGATTAACGTTTTGGTGGTAGTTATTCGCTAAAGGCCGTTTCTGAAATGTAATCGTAGGAGTGTAATGTCGAGTAAATGTAAATGTTGCGGGTTTATGATAAAATCAGGTTTTAGGCAATTGGTAGCGCGCTTGTCTGGGAAACAAGAGGTCGCAGGTTCGAATCCGGGCCCGAGGAATTTTTTCAAATTCTTGTCTTTACATTTGCTTCTGATTTATCTTTTCTGGTTTGTAATGCATTCTAATAATAATATTTATCATAATAAGATTAAATCATATTTTCTCTTCTACCGGTTCTTGACCTGATTTTATCATAAAACTGCGACATATACATATATGTGCAATAGAAGTTTTGGAAACCAATTATGGTATTTTGCTTTACTAAGAAGCTAATTCAGAAACCAAAAAAAATGCATTTATTAGAAAGCTGTTTTCTTTGTTCGCGAATCTATGTTCACTTTGTAGTATACGTAACATATGGGTATAGAGTTTTGTAGTTAAAACTCAAATAAAAATCATACAAAATAAAAAATACAAACGTTATGATATGACACAAAAAATATTGCATCATTTTCAAGCGCTAAATATATTACTTCACGCTATTTCGCTATTCGTTACGACGCTCCCGTAGTAAGCAGAAACTACGCCCCCGTAGCCGCCACCGTACCGCAGCATAATTTTCGTCACACCTGAAATTCAAAGGGAACTTGGAAATGTTATTTTTGCGATGTTTCTCCCTTATTTTAATCCAAAGAAAAGGCTACAAAGCAAATAATTGGTGTATTTAAACATCAATGTATGGCATGTGTCCGATTAAGAATTTAAAAAATTGTAAAAGATAGTAGTTTTGGAAATTTCATTATGAAAAAATCACGTCTTATGTTTATGGATTTTGTTTAGCTCTAGGGTGGCTTTGTTCCTTACTAGTAAGAACGTTGAATACCTTGAATCACAAAATTATTTTCAACAGTTTGCTGCGTCGTATAAGTACTTAACCTGTCTTTAAAGTTTGAAGGTTGTATAGTTCCTTGAGATTTGGTAATGAGTAAGTGATATTTCGCTTTTAAAATCTGACGTTTAACTTATCAGGGAAGTACGTTTTTAAGGACTACGATCGTCAAATGCGTTTACCTTACCCCCTCTACATGGCGCAAGTGTGGTACCCAGCTATCCCGGAAGAGATAATTAAAACAGGACATGAAGTAGCCAGCAACTTGCCGTGAACTCGCTGGAACGCTGGCCAGAAACTGCTCAACTGCCACCTAGTGGAAAAGATGCTTCCAAAACTTTATAATTAGCAGTCACTTATTTAACTTGAATGTCAGAAACTATGAATGGCATGGCTAAGAAATCTAGCGTGACGCGTACTATCCGTTTCATATGCTATTAGGATAGGACCTTGTCATACCTGATGCCTGTGTGCGTTAGCACACTATGTGCATCTTATTCACTTACGCACTTCCGTCAACGTTGCTAGCGTTGCTAACGTTGTATCCTAATAGCATCTGAAACGGATAGTATGATATTATATTTCATTAGTTGATTTTTGGTCAAATTTGTTTTTTGGCATCGTTTTCGTGTCCTAAAAACAAAAAAAACAATGCAATAGGCGGGTTATAACGGTTAGATTCGCACAAAGTTTTTTTTAACTCTAAGTTAATGTTGTTTTTTATAGTTCGCTCCGCCAGCGTTTTCTTTATTCTATGGTTCAAATTTTATAGCATGTTACAGATTCGGTACAGATTCAGGCTATGGTTCTATGATTTACATACATATTATAAACTCACGCCACAGATATAGATCTACTACGATCCTGACAATCCTCTTTCGCCTTCCACATTTCTCAATCAAGCCAAGCTCACTTTAACTTTAAATTTCAATAATAATTCTCCATTTAATAGCAAGATAAAAAAATTCATGAAACCAAGTGTAGTTTTTAATTTAAGAGCACAAAACCATTACATCCGATTTTTCATGGAAAAAACGTAGCACGAAATGTATCGACAGGGTAAGCTCTTACGGAATTATTGTTTTTTTTGGAAAGATAAGGATCATTCACAAAGTCTGTTATTTACGCCATGATGAATATTGATAAAAGGCTTGTAATAATAAAAAACAAATCTATAAAATAAATAGTAATAAGTGCAAAATCTCTGCAGAAATATTAAAAAAAGTATAAATTTCCATATATAAAGTTGATTTAACCAAAATTTAGAGCTGAAAAAAAATCTGACTTCAGGTTCGGATTCAGGACCTAATTTTGTATAAAAAGTATTCAAACACCAAAAACCAATAGCGTACCTAGATTTCCCTAAAATCATGATATTGATGTTGTTGTTATATATCTACTAGTACTCGTATATGTAAATAGACATTGAAATCACATATTTTATTGATCATATAAAACAATTTTGCCAAAGAAATAAATAAAATCTGCGGAAATAAATGAAAAATTTGCGTATTCTACTAATTTTGAAAACCTACTGATAATATTTTACAGGTTTTATTTTAGTTTCATAACGGTGTTTGTTCAGTATTATCAGTAGATTATGTGGTTTCATTTAAAGAGACCTGTCCATTTAAAAGTTAAATTTAAAATTATTATATTTTTTAAATAGGTGCGTAAAATACACTTTTTACACGTCGATAACAATGAAAAATAATAGAATAAGATAAAATAGTGTATAGTATTAATCCGGGAAAATACTATAAAAATATTTAAAAGCAAGGCTCACTTTAAATTTAATTAAATTATATACTAACACAAGTAAAAGTTAAAATATTGTGTGTATATAATATAATAAATAAATAAGTAGATGATAAATAAACTATAAGAGTAGATTATTATCCAAGGGAGGTAAGCGATCAATTGCACCTGAGATATTTAGGCGCACGAGCGAGCGAAGCGAGCGAGGGTGCATATAGTTTGACGGTGCAGTTGATCACTTACACCCGTGTGAAATACTCTACTTTTCATCACTAATGCGAAGAAGTAAAAAACTTTGCAAAATTATAACATGATGATTTACTGCCCCAACTTGTTTGTATCACAGTAATTATATTTATCCCAACCGGTTTCGGTTTTACACTATTATCAAAGGGTCTATGAAATAACTAATACAATAACGCTTTTTTTGCAGGATATAAAAATTGATTCGACGTGCAATCAATGAAATATGTCGTTAATAAATTACGAAGTTATGTTTGCAACAGCGTTTTCAACGAGATAATTTTACTGCCGCCATTTTATTTTCATGTGACTTTTTCTTTTTTTTTTCAACAAGATAATTTTACTGTCGCCATTTTATTTCCATGTGACTTTTTTCTTTTTTTGTGCAATCGCGTCTTACTGGCCAGTGTGATTGTTTTAAAAATGAAACTACTTTAGTAGCTGTTTTAATTCATACGTCTTTTTAAGATTTGATTTAGCGTATTTACATAATGCGTATATTATGTAAATATGCTAAAGTCACATTTTTCCATAGTAATATATAAACAAAATACAGGATAACAAAATAAAAAGGAAATAGGGAGAACAGATATTTTCCATTGTCATCTGGCGAGACGAGTGATTGACTAAATAGTTAGTGATTGTAAGGGACACTAGTTTGATTTTCAAATTTACTTATCTCCTTAGGTAGGTAAATTGAATTTACCTCCCGCGTTTCGAGTTATATATGACTTACTTTCAGAGCATTTGTGATGAAACTAAATATAATGCCTAAAAAGTAAGTATTGGTCTTGCTAAAAAGGGCAAAAAACGCAAGATAATGTCTTTGTAGGGCTCCGTACCTCAAGGGAAAAAACGGAGCCCTTATAGGATCACTTTGTTGTCCGTCTGTCTGTCCGTCTGTTCGTCTGTCTATCCGCCCGTCCGTCCTTCCGTCTGTCTGTCAAGACCCTTTATCTCGGAAACGTAAAGTTATCGAGTTGAAATTAAAACCATATACTCAGCTCTACAGTTCCATGAAGCTGTGAAAAAATCAAACTTCTTAGTTAACGTGAAAAAAAGATACGGCTGTTTATGAAAACGTATTATATTTTATATTTTAACACTCTCAAGGGAATCAAAATGTATAGGGTATTTTCCGTTGACCTTGAACTATGAAATTTGGCAAGTATTGGTATATGGCGTCTTTTAATACAAATATAGGGAAAATCTGAAAACTATACATTTGTAATTAAATCATAAAAAATCGGAGCCCTCGGTGAGCGAGTCCGACTCGCACTTGTCCGCTTTTTTTTAATAATTTTAGTTACAAAGGCTTACGTTACAAAGTATGTGACTTGTTATTATATCAAAGGCTTATAAAGTATTTAACTTTATGTTAAGGGATAAAAAACAAGACACAAGGATATATACCTGGCATAAATGTTGTTGAACCGATGTAACCTGAACGTCTCCCAACGCTGCAGTACGACCTCTCACATAATACAAACATCCCCGAATGTCCACAACTCCGACAAGTTAGTGCAGAACTAGAATATTTAGCGCAACAGCACACTTAAGACTTAGTTAACAGGGTCAGTGTACACGTAGCTTCGTAATCTAGTAGCGTGCTAGTGCTGTCCCACAACAAAGTTGCAGAAAATCATTATTTCACTAGCTTTTTATTTTAAGGCTTAAGCAAGAGACATGACAGCCCGCGATTTCTTTTGCGTGGACCTCCTAATTATGTTACCCAGAATATAGAGCCATCTTCTTGTCTATCCTATTACCAAATCATCATATTATTATTGTAAAAAGTATGGTGAATGCATGTATCCAACATGTAGCGCCCCCTAATCGGGAAATAAAGAATTATACGGATGTGTAATTTTTTTTAAATCATGTTTGGAATAAACCCGTCCCTCCATCCCAATCAGACTGTTTGTCCATGGCTGGAAATTCTCGAAACCAACCCGGCAGAGTAAAAACGCAGAGGTGAACTTGTGGAATTCGTATTTATTTATTAGCCTAACTCAATAACAGATTCTATCAGTAACCATCCAAGGATCCAAGGAGAAGAGAGAACGCGGGAACAGGATAACATGGCAGCGAGAAGAATCCAGAGACAAAATAGAGCTAGGAATAAACAATGTCAAATTCTGGGTTAACATATAAACAACAATAAATAGGACAGACCAAGGAGTTAATTAATTAACATTTAAAAACGGATAGGACTCACTTTTTAACTGTGCAAGGAGGCACAGGTCGAGCTTTCGATGAGATTCTGACTCATCTCAGTCAAGTACTCGACTGACCGCCGTGCGCGAAAGTACTCCCGAAGAGTCCTGATGATGATGAGTCATAATCTCATCGAAAGCTCGACCTGTGCCTCCTTGCACAGTTAAAAAAGTGTGTCCTATCCGTTTTTAAATATTCATGATGTCAGCTCAGTCTAATTTTAATGAGTTAATTATTAAACCTTTTCAAGATTTCGGCGGGCTGGCGGTCCTTGGTTCTCCGCATCCAGACGCCACCCACAACTTCCAGTGGGCACGATGTCAGCCTACGCTAAGCTTAGCTATACGTGGTCTCTATTCTTTTGCCTTTCGGTCCCAACGGCCATCATGTCGGCGACAAATACGGCCTGTCCACTACCACTTCAACTTACTGATTCGGCAGGTTATGTCGATCACTTATGTTTCCCGCCGGGTCTCCTCGTTTCTGATTTTATCCATCAAACATTAAAATGACTGACACTGAAAAGCCTCGATATGTTTTTATTTTTTTGCGGCTTCAACGGAGGCACTCTAAGGAAACTAAATATTATATCTTTTTTCTCGGTTTATAGACTTAACTCTACTTGAGATTTTTTTGGGACCTGTACACCGATAAGTATATCCCAAAATGTCTCATTTTTACGGGGCTTTCCTAAACAACTAGAAAACATCTTGTTAAATAAGACACTTGTACTTGTCCACAGGATTATAATTTAACTTCAATACACCCAACCAGTTTCGCTTATAAGCATTATCTACGGCTTTATAATATAAAAATAACTTAAATAATATTTACATGTTTAATACGTGCGATAAATGTCAAATAATTTCCGAGGGTAATTAAATAATAAATAAAATGACAGATAGCAAGTAAAGATGGATTTATATGCAACGTTTTTTGATATTAGTATGGAAAGCTACATTTTTATTTCAACAATCAAATCTGAGTTTGATAATGGAGTTGGTGAAAAGAGTGATGTCACATTGCAAATTTACCCCAGATTGTGGGAATTTATTTATATTTTTATATGTAAAAGGTATGTAATAAAATAAATGAAGTCAAGCAAGAGATCAATTAAATGTCAGTTATGAAAAGAAGTATTGTATTAGTGTGTTATGAAATGAATGTCAAAAGGTTGTTAAAGTTATCTTAATTATAGATTGGTAAAGATCATTAAAATAAAAAGAAAAGTCAAAACTGTTATTCAAAAAATATATCTGTATTATAAAATGGGTGTCAAAAAGTTGTGTTAATTATTAAATTCATAGATCATTAAATGTAATCACAGTTATTTAAAATACTGTAAAAGAGGTGAATTGTTGATGTCGAGTTGTTAATTTAATATTTGATTGAGTTGCGAGTGGCGTAATTTATTAATTTATAGAGATTCTAAAGCAGATAATTTCCTACCCTTGTCACAAACATGTAGGGCCGTGAAATTCAATTTTGGGTCAAAAGTATGTTTTTCTTTTATTAGATGGTCAGCAAAATTAGAGTCTGTTTTATTTAGCCTCCAACTTCTACAATGTTCACTCAATCGTGTTTTAAAGGACCTTCCCGTTTGCCCTACATACTTCTTGTCACAGCTAGCGCATAAAAGTTCATAGATTCCGTTTTTATGTTCAATTTTGGTTTTGTCTTTACTATTGCCTAACATTTTTAGCAAAGTGTTACTGGCGTAAAATGCAGGTTTTGTGTTTTTGAGTATACTTGAACACTTATATGATATGCCACCAAGGAAAGGCAATTTAGACCACCTTTTTGGTTCCATTGTTTCGGTATTGGTAGTGATATCTGTGTGGTATAATAATGATTTGGCTTTCATCAGTTTATCTTTGTGCATTAAAGAACAAGAACAAGATGTATAATAAGTTCCACCAAGTGCCGACAATCATAACCATCAACAACTAGAAAACATTTTCTTCGATGAGACCCTTTTCTTTCTTTACAGTATCTATTTAACGTTGGAATAAAATAAAAATTTGCTGATACTGCTATTACAAAACAACATTGAAAGTGAAACTACGAAGTCTCAATATTATAAAAAAGAAAAGATATATATTCACGACTTTATAGAGAGACGATCCCTTAGTGCACATACGTACAAGTACCCTCATTTGTTGCAGACAGACTCTTGGAAACACTAACTGGCTTATAACTTCAGTTAACTTTCATAATGAAAGCCCGTTTTCTACGTACACTTATTTGAAAGTTTTACGCTCGCGTACGATGTTACGTAAAATTTGAAATTACGTTGCTGAATATTAAAGAATGTTTTCTCAAATTGAGGATTTGCTATCGAAATGTACTTCAGTTTGCTAAATCAGTTTGGGTAAAAAGACATAATAAATGAAAGAAATTGGTATGCAAATAAAGCTCGACCGGGCGTAGTGGCGGCCGCGCTGGAAGTATGTTAAGTCTGTCAAAAAAGTGTTGAAATGAATATTGAACTTTAATGAACTTTAAACGTTCAAGTACTATCCATCAGCCTGTTTCATCCACTGCTGGACATAGGCCTTTTCAAGATTTCGCCACTCTTGGCGATCCTCCTGGAAGAAATGCCCATACTCACACACGCAGGCGGGTTGGTGAGCGCGTTGCCGAAACTCTTGCACCAGTGACGCCGCTGCCCGTCACCAGTCTATTTTATATAAGGCCCGGCAATTGGGGATGGATATACCGCCATCCATCGGTCCCTTAAGGGAAAATAAATATTTTTGTTTTTTTTTTGTATTTGTAATATACCTAAATGGTTTGAATAAAAATTACAAACTTATCAGTACCTAGAAAATGTAAGAAACAACACTTAAAAATTAAGTTGGTCGAGCATTCGGGTGAAACCTTTATCGGCGTTAAGGTATTTATTATTAAATATAGTATACGGCACATAATATCATAGACATAATATCATGTTCATCCATGATAATATACAGACAATTCCAAATTCTTAACTAGTTTGGTTTTTGAGCTAGACCCCGTAACAAAAACCGGCCAAGTGCGTGTCGGGCCACGCGCTGTGTAGGGTTCTGTAGTTGCCCAGTACATTTTATAACTTTATCGGCGTTTAGGTATTTATTATTAAATATAGTATATGGCACATAATATCATAGACATAATATCATGTTCATCCTTGATAATATACAGAAAATTCCAAATTCCTAACTAGTTTGGTTTTTGAGCTAGACCCCGTAACAAAAACCGGCCAAGTGGGTGTCGGACCACGCGCAGTGTAGGGTTCTGTAGTTGCCCAGTACATTTTATAACTTTTGTTCTACGTCAGTTCTCAGTGATTTAAAGATTCTTATTGAGAAATTCAAAAAAATTGGTTTACTCCTCAACTTCTCAAAATGCGAACTATTTATTTCTGATTTAGAAAAAATCAACATTATTTCAAAATTTAATACACTTGCACCTAACATTAGAATTTTAGATAAAAACTCGCTTCGCCTCCTCGGTGCCCCAGTCCTTGAGGAAGCTCTCACTGGGTACGTACACGATCAAGTGGCAAAATTTAAGGATTCATCGGAACGCCTCACCAAAATAAATCCACACATGGCCCTTTTTATCATCCGTTTTTAGGCAATATTATTTTAAATCCACTTTAAACTGCAAAGCTTCAGTTGACTTGTACTGCAGCAAACCATTAACCCAATTTAGCCGTCGAATGAACATGACAAATGTCGATTACACACTCGCCGATACGGATTGTTTCGTTTCCAGTTAATTATTCGAAATGTCGAAGCTACCGATGTTAACTCGGCATAATTGATAACATACTCGGCTGAAAATACACAAGTCTTTCTGCAATAACGTTGCCAGCACCAAAGATATTCATCTGGTTTAAAGATTTTGTTCTTGTCTTTAATTTGTATTCTCTGGGTGTAGCTAGAAAAGACACATGTTATAATCTCCTCCAAAAATATAAATGCCTCATCTTTCTTGTTGTTGTAGTAGGTTATGTAATTCATTCAAACACATTATATACTCTCACTCGCCTGTCTTTCAGGGGGGTAGGCGGACACAATTGATTTCCATCTGCTACGATCCTAAAACACCACTTTTGTCTCTTCAGATCCATCAATTCAGCTATTTGAATTCATTTCAATGTCATTCTTAATAAAATTATGCGTAATTTATTCAACTTGGACGTAAAAGAGTATTTTTTTAATAAAAAAAAACAGGCCAAATGCGTGTGTCGGGCCACGCGCAGTGTAGAGTTCCATAGTTGCCCAGTACATTTTATAAGTTGGTCTACTAATACAGATCGCGCCAAACTTCTAGTCCTATATATTTAGAAGGACGGCCCATACATTGTCGTGTTTAGAGGGGAATAAAAGTTTGGCGCGACCTGTACTCGTAAACCTACCTGTAAAGCCTACTTGGCTGTGATGGTTTTCCTTTTAATTTAATTATATACTACTTCTGTGAATTTTTTCACATCTCCATAAACAAGCGTTTACAACAACAACAACAAAAATTACCACTTTAAAGCTTAATATTTCGTCAACGGAAATGGTTTTCATATACACGTAATGTTTTTGAACGACCTATCCAACGATACCCCACACTGTAAATAGACGAGAAAAAAAATTCATTCCCAATTTACGTATACGGGAGACACCCTTAAAAAAAATTTTTAGAGAGTATTTTTTACTGTTTTCTTAGCGTGATTAATATGTATACCCATACCAAATTACAGCTTTCTAGTATTAATAATCTCTGAGCTAAGCAGCGGACAGACGGACATGGCGAAACTATAAGGGTTCCTTGCCGGATTACGGAACCCTAAATATGAACATTAGCGTATTAAAAAAATCATAAAATAGATCAATGAATGTAGAAGAAGCGAAAGAGGTATACTAAAATCGTAGCAGATGTAAATCCGTAGTGTCCCTTCTAAGAGACAGGCATAAGTATGAAAGTATATATGTAACCTAACAACCCTTTATCGGGTATAGTATACGTTATAGCATAGATCATCCATGGTTATAGTATGATTAATTGTATACATTCGGCATCGTATGTTCAATTTCTTATTACAAAAATATATTTTTTTCTTTAAGTTTTAGTATTGTTATCAAAAGAAGTCCAGTTTCATCGTTTACGTAGAAAAGCTTGATTCCCAAATGTACCAAATTAAAGGACGTCCAAACTCGGAGGTCGTGTAAGCATTTCAGTCACGATACATCATCTATCTTCATGTAATCCAAACGTTGACTTTTAAACTGTTGAGTCATGATGTCATCGTCTATCTTTCTGTCGCAGGAAGGCAATTCATAAATACCACTACTGAATCCTACTGGAAATTCCGTATAAATACTGTTACTGCTTTTTTTGTACGACTTAGGGCCATCGTCCTTCTACTAGTCTAGCATAGCAAACCATATCGAGCTTGATAGCGCTTGATACAGTGCTCTGTCTCACTCTGTTGATATACCTAAAGAGGGACAGACAGGGCTGTCAAAGCTCGATATGGTCTACTATGCTAGGTACCCAGGATTCGTCTGGATATGTCCCGTATTTCGGCTTTCCGTCCGGTCATTGCTCGGCTTTTTAATTTGTCTGTATTTTACGTATTTTAACAAACAAAGCATAAAGTTGATGCTTAGGTTCGCACTTGGTGAAACTTTCGAAGCATTGTGATTGAAATGCACTTGTACTTGTCCACTGTATTAATTTAATTTACCCAACCGGTTTCCCTACAAAAGCATTTTCAAAGGGTTATGATTGTTGCTACATTTGTTTATTTACGTGCAATATATGAATCTCTTGGAATGCAGGTAGGTCAAAAGTCTATGACGGAAAGATTGAGGATTTTTACTTCCTACTCTTCTACTCATTTTTACTACTAAATCTTTCTGTCGTAGATTTTTGACCTACCTGCATTCCAAGACATCAAAAAAAATGTAACAGCAATAATAATTTATTAAGCCTTTGAAAATGCTTTTATAGTGAAACCGGCAGTGGACAAGTATATATGCATTTCAATCAAAATGTAAATAAACTGAAGTATGAAATTAGTCTTCAATCTTTATTAAACTAAGAACATACAACTATATATATATAGCTCAAATCTGCACGAGTGCGTGCATCCCCGCTATCTCTGTAAAAGGTACGTTACTGCACGTGTGTGGGATTTATTACTCCAGCTTTTTTTCTAAGTTTCTTTTGTACCATCCATCCATCCATCCATCGGCCTGTTTCGTCCACTGCTGGACATAGGCCTTCCCAGGATTTCGCCACTCTTGGCGGTCCTCCTGGAAGAAATGCCCATACTCACACACGCTGGGCAGGCGGGTTGGTGAGCGCGGTGCCGAAACCCTTGCACCAGTGACGCCGCTGCCCGTCACCAGTCTCGTTTATATAAGGCCCGGTGATTGGGGATGGATAAACCGCCATCCATCGGTCCCAGGCAATGGTGGGCCGCCTGGTTTTGCCTGAGAGCTGTCCTCTTACTCTCCCCCGAATAACTTCGGGAGGATTTGCGAGTAAGATGGTGGTACCTCCACAGTCGAGCCCGGCATCAGCTCTACCACCTTTCTTTCTTTCTTTTGTACCAATTTTTCTAATTTCGAAATAGTAACCCTAGTCGGACTGGAGACGGCATCATAATCCTTCATCTAACAAGCGAAGAGTTCCGATTTCGGTGGAATGGCCATTATCGGTGTAGGTATACTTGGATCAGTCTCTACAAATTATAATCATTGATGGACTAAATACTAAAACAGCATGATTCAGTGGTAATTCTGAGCTGTATTTATTATATCAATTAGAATTTTCCGAGAAAAAAATGATTATCCCATAGAAAAACAGAAAATATTATAAAATTGTACCTATTCTTAAAACTAGATAGAACATCAAAAACCATTTTGCTATAAAAGCGGCGGTAGCTCAGGGGTAGAACGGTGGCCACTCAATCTTTGAGATCCAGGTTCGATCCCCGGCCGGGGCATGCACCAATGAGTTTTTCGGAATTTATGTGTTTTAATACTTACCACTTGCTGAACGGTGAAGGAAAACATCGTGAGGAAACCTGCATGCCCTAAAAAGCGTGTATTTGTGCCCGAAGAATGGCGACAGGGCTCACCACTCATCACTTTCATTTCACAGTTCACACCCGGAACACCTCTGACGTTTCGCTATAACAGTATCGCAAAACGATCAATCTCATTAAGTATATTATATCATCGTTTATCGACCAATCAGCGGGTGGCATATCTTTTTATAACTCCAACGGCAACAATCTCTAACAATACTGCCTCCAACGTCTTCACAGAATACATTCACTGTAAAACTGTTCACTGTTTGAATTGCAAAATTTTGTTCTCAGCTATGGCACAAAATAAGGGTTTGGTCTGGGAGCGGTGGTTTCATAATTGAAGCTTTTTAAGGAACTACGGCGACGATTTCAATGTTTTAATTTGTTTTTGAATATCTTAATCAAATACACTTGTACTAGTTTCACATATTACAACGTGGATCCCCGAGGGGGTGTCAGAGGTATTTCCAAGAGTGAACTGTGAAATTCAAGTGACAGTCCACACCTGGTACACATGCTTTTCATCGACGATTACTACATCCCGAACGTAATTAGTTATATAAAATACTATATCATAGTATATAATATATAATAATAATACAGTAATACAGTAGAAACTAATTTGTAAATTTTATAAAAAAATGATTGTGTGATTATATAAATGTATTGTTTTTACTTAAGGTAATTGGAATCATAGAATCATAGAATCATTTATTTCCTTAAAAAAATAAGCTTACAGACTACATACGTCCAAATCACTTATTTGCTAGGTTACATTTTAAATTACAATAATAAAATACACATCAGATATTATGTGGTAGTACTTACCCTAAATAAGGTTACACTTAAAAAGTAGTGGCTCATTATTTTAATTTTGTTGACGGAAAATAATTGGATTGGAATATCTTTCGCTGTTGGTAACAGCAATTTATCGCCACAATTGGAACAAACAGCTTATATTATTAGGTAACTTTATACGACGTAAACTTATCTTCATCGGAGAAGAAGAAAATGTAAATAAAGCTTGATTAACGGTCGAAAGAACGTCTAAACGTTGGTGGGTGTAATGTTACACTCAGCGTCAAAAAAATCGCACCTTTTAAAAAATGTGCTTCAAACAAATTTTATTCTTATTTGAAACAAATTTCGCGGGATTTTTTAGGTATCAATTGAAAGGTAATAAAACAGACTATTTAAATATTGAAAACAAAAAGTGTTTTTCATTACAAGGGCATAAAAAAATACAGGTTGATTGGGAAAGAAAAATCATCTTTATTTACGCTCTACAACAAAAGAATTAATTATTCAGAAAAAATCACAAAATCATTCTTAAAAGTAATCTAAAACCTAGTGTTACCTCCTCTTGCCCTGATAACAGCTTCCATTCGATCTCTCATAGACCTAACCAATTTCAGGACTTGATCTTGTGGCATGCTGTCCCATTCCGAAATTACGGCCTCTTGCAGGTCCTGGAGGGTGGTAGGAGCAGGATCTCGTGACCTAACTTGCCATTTCAGTTCATCCCAAAGGTGCTCTATCGGGTTCAGGTCTGGACTTCTCGCCGGCCACTGCATGATAGGGATCCCAACCTCTTGAAGGTAGTCACGTACAATAAACGCGGTGTGGGAGCGAGCGTTGTCGTGCATCAAAGTAAACCCATGGCCGACGAAACCAGCATATGGGACCACATTCTCTTCCAGGACTTCTGTGATGTACCGGTGAGCAGTCAGCGACCCTTGCCCGCGAGCACCTCCAGTCCGGGAAACGCATACAAGGTCAGTTTTGCCGTCGCAAGATATGCCGCCCCAAAACATGCAGGAGCCACCCCCGTATTCCACAGTTTCTTGAATACAGGCTTGTGCGAATCGCTCCCCCTGCCTCCTGTACACTCTTTTTCGCCTGTCATTACAGAAAAGGCACACCCTCGTCTCATCTGAGAAGAGAACTGTTCGCCATTGGTCTAGCGTCCAATCGACGTGATCGCGGGCAAACTGCAAGCGGGATCTACGATGCTCTACAGTCAATCTTGGGCCTGTAGCAGCTCTATAGGCGGCTATTTTCTTCTCTGTTAATCTTCTTCTAATCGTAGAGTCACTTGCAGTTGTCCCGCGAACTGCTTGGAGTTCCTGTCTTATCTCAACAGCATTGAAGAACCGATTTCTCAAGCTCGTCGACACTATGAAGCGGTCATCCCTTTCAGATGTGCAGCGTCGTCTCCCAGATCCATGTCTTCGGACAAAGCCACCAGTCTCCCGGAATCGCTGGACTACTCTTCGAACAGCAAAACGGCTTAGGTTGAGTTGCCGGGCAATATCACACTGCCGCAACCTTCGGCGCAGCAGTGCAAGAACTTGTGCAGCTTCTTCAGGAGTAGTATCCATGTTGAGGGTAGTATTTTTTACTTGTGCCCTTAACGTGTGTCACCTTCAAAGTTTGGATAGTGAATGACCTACATTTGACGTGACCTTTTTATACCCCTTTTATGTAGCGCAACTAGCGACCGTTTGAACGCGTATTTGAGCAATACTTTTCTTAATACCACGATATTCGAGAGATTTTTATCGTTTATAAAATGAAACGATTGTTTATTTCAAGGTCGTTTAATGCCCTTTCAATTGATACCAAATAGTTCTCTCATATTTGGTTTCAAATAGGAATTAAAATGGTTTGAAGTAAATTTTTCAAAAGGTGCGATTTTTTTGACGCCGAGTGTATATTAGAGAACATAACAGGCGGTTCGCAGCTAGGGCTACCAAATGACAGGAATTTTCCTGGCATGTCAGTAATTCTAGCCCTTTGTCAGGAAATCAGGAAAAAATGGATTTGTCACGAATTTTGGAAAGAGAATAGAATAGAATATTATCTTTATTGAAACAAACCATGTACATACATTTTTAACAGTGTTCTCTAGTCCCTACACTAGGATTCCCTTTAGGTTGTAGGTAACATATAGTCTCTTACGCTCTGCAATCATTTATATATTTATTTATAATTTAGTAAATTTAATACAATTTAGAATTTATAGGTAAAACTAATTTTATATTAACTATTTGAATTAAATGCTTAAAATTTTTACATATATTATCCATCCATATATCAGCCTGTTTCATCCACTGCTGCACATAGGCCTTTCCAGGATTTCACCACGCTTGGCGGTCCTCCTGGAAGAAATGCCCATACTCGTGCCGAAACCCTTGCACCAGTGACGCCGCTGCCCGTCACCAGTCTGTTTTATATAAGGCCTGGCAATTGGGGATGGATATACCGCCATCCATCGGTCGCAGGCAATGGTGGGCCGCCTGGTTTTTTTGCCTGAGAGCTGTTCTCTTACTCTCCCCCGAATAACTTCGGAAGGATTTGCGAGTAAGATGGTGGTACCTCCACAGTCGAGCCCGGCATCAACTCTACCACCTCCATACATTTATTAAGTTATATTTTATTTGTAACAAAAACTGTTAAAATCGCACTGCTTCATCCTCGGATAAACCTTTACAAAAGTTTCAGTAAATTTATTGAATTATCAATCGGGGATTTTTTTAGTAACTCACGTCACATTACTAGATCTGGTGACTGTGGTGACCCTACGCCCCGCCTCCGCCATCCCAAGCAGAAACTGAAACTTGATACTCTTGCCTTCTAATAACAGTCTAAACCGCTCTCTAAGTTTCCAAAAACGCAAAGGAAATATTAATTAAAACAAGTTTAATAATAAGGTATTAGAGAACTTATTTCTGCGAAATTTAATTTCGAACACCGCTTTTGTCTTTGCTCAAACTTGGTGAACTGGTAGGTAAGTAGATACGGTGCTTGTGTTACCCGGGCTTTGAATTAGTTACCAACTTAGTTAATTGACAAACAATATTACAATAGGGTTCAAATACATTCATAGTCTGGCGTACAGGCTCCGTAAAATGGAAATTTTTATAAAAATATTAATTCTAAACACTTCTCCTGTCGTTTTAGTAGCCTTTGAGAGATAAAGGATTCAGATAGACAGTCGCTCTCTACTTGAGATTCAACTTTTACAAGAAATCCTTCAAAATAAAAATAGTTTCGCAAAGGTTTATTATCGCTAACTGAATATAACAATGTAAATCCCACGACACATGGCGGCACGTCGTCTCGCTCTTTTGAGAACATCCTTTTTTTCGTCTATCACTTTGAACATTTTTTAATCTTCTATTTTTAGACTATATTGCGTTTAAGACGAAGGTTCCCAATTTGGCGCGTATATGTATTTTTGCGCTTAGCATCTTGACTGTCAATATAGTTTTATTAAAGAAGCAACAACCCACCATGCTTAGAATGTGTCTCAATATTCCGGAGAGAAGAGAAGATTTTGGCGCGAAAGGGGTTGTCGTAAAACATTTTATTATTTATCTTTTTGGAACAAGAACCAACTTTTAGCGGGTATTTAAGTATTTACTTCCTAAATTACACATTGGTTATTTATCCACATAATACAACTCATGGGAAGTTGTTGTTTGAAGAATTTTTTTGTCTTATAAACAAATCTTCTATTCATCATCGTTTATCATTTTGCGTTTCTTCCAAAGCTACAGCAAATTTATCTTGAGCAATAATTTATTTATTTTTGCCACTGCAAATCAGCAGCTAAAGCTCGTTGTAAGAATTATCCTAGTACAAGTCTTCCGTCGGCTTGTCACAGCCTCGTTACTTGGCTAGCACCTGTCCCGGCGCCGGATTTGCGAGATTTGCGGGATTAACTCACAATGGGAGATTAGAGGAAATAAGCACCTGACTGCTTATCTACTGCAGTGACAGGATTTAACAACATTTTTAACTCGGTACAACTAGACGTGAACGGAAAGAATTTCAATATTTTAAAGTTCGAAAAAGTTAAACGGCGAGGTCAAGTGCATTGTATACTGGGATCTATATTGTTTTGTAAATCGTATTGTTATTAGTAAAAACAAAGAAATAAATAGTTTGTGCGCTATGTTTCGACCGAGTCAGTGGGGTCGGTCGTAATTAGGCGAATGGAAAAAAGTTGCATCACTTATATCGTAAAAACACCGACATCTATGGACAATGAACCAGAATTAACTATACTCAAATACTCAAATTTATTGCTTTTATGCTGTTACATGGGTGTTACTTAATATTAGTTACAATATGAGATACAAGCATAAACCCAGATGGACACCGGAACTTAAAATATTATATTTACAATATTTTATTAATAACCATCTTTAATTGCGATAAATTTTTGGTATGTTTTAACGAGAAGTTCGTATTTTGGGGGAAATATTAACTAAAAAACACGTGCCATAAGAATTGCGTCTGATATGGGTGTAACTTTTTGTCAATTAGTTAACAATTGTAACAGTTTTCCGATGAACCAAAAAAAACGAAAAATTAGCATGATATTGACTTTTAAAAGACTAGCGGCGTCTCTAATACTCAAGTGATTTGCCCTCTTTCTCGTTTTCTGAATACGAAAACAAAGAAAACACAAAACGGAATAGCTAAAACGTTGCCAATATAGAAATGTCTAAAGGAAAATAAAAAGAAAAGATTTAAGGGGCGTCTATACTTTGTTTTGCAGTCTCCCTGTCCTTTGAAACAAATAGCCAGAGAAACTTTGTAGTGCGCAACAATTTATTAACCAATACGTTGTCTGTGACGTATTTGCAATGCTAATTCTGCGCTGCAAGTGAGGCGGTTGTCCACCCTCAGCTATACTGTACTTTAAGTGTAAACATGTGTATTGTGTACGAATAAAAAACGCATATTGGTATACAAGCAAATCTAAGCCTAACAAACATTCTGGCCCGCAGTACTTGAAAAAAAAATCCTACGGCCCGGGGGGCGGGGTTATGACACCCTTTAAGGTATTTTTGAAAAACTAAAGGGCCCATAATACCTCAATTCGCAGTCCTACTCTAAAGCTCCTGCTTTTTAACTGTTTATCCTACTCTAATCAGATGCCGCGCACGCAAAAACATCAGTTATTTTGAAATCGCGGCTACACTGATGGTTTTTTAATTTTTGTGATACAGTTTGCAGCTGCTTTATACTAATATCAGTTATATTATGCAAAGTTTCAGATCTAATTTCAAATATTCATCGAATACTATCGGTTTATTGTACGGTTTGGAGGTAACTTTGTAATTTTTTTCTATCGAGAAAATTTAATGGAATCAAGTTTTCACAACAGCATTGACATAGCATTAGTCCTCAACTATATCATAATATTAATTTCAGAGTGATTGTTGTAGTATTTGTTGGTATAAAGCAGGATCATGCGAAGCGAAGTGAGGTATTATACACCCTTAAACAATTCAAATCTGATACAAACTTTCACTTATTTAAACATTATTTAAACACTCCCCCCATTTCCCTCCTTAAGGGATAAATTGACAAAAAAACTATTTTTTTTGTAATAAAACGAGCTTTTCTTGTAAATATTAAAGGAAGTCTTAGTCTTTTTCATTATGGACATATAGGTTGATAACATCTCTAAATATAAGATGTAAATAAAAAATAAAAATAATAAAAAATCTCGTGAGTGTGCGAACATTTAAAATCCAGCACTATACAACTTAATCCGTCTAGCTAACCGCTTTCAGAGCAACGATTGCCTAAAAACTGGCATTTGTGAAATACGCTCCCCATCTGCTCCACCATTGCGCTTCCCATTAGCGTATAGATGACCTCTTTTGAATTTTACTTTAGTTAATATTGTGCTTTTGTGAAGAATAGCGAACCACATGATAGACTCATTTGGTAAGAAATTAATATAGAGAAGAAAGATATAAAAGTTCCCAGCACTCGCCACAGAGCTGTACCTCGAAACTTTAATAATGAAAAATGCTAAACGTATAATTTTTCTAAGAATAGAATAGGCTACCTTTAAGCCCGGAAAATGCTCTCTAGTGACGACAAAGAACAAATAAAAATAAATAATATTAAAAAACACAACTGCCCGAACAGAGAATAGATAGAGAATTCGGATTTCAGTGCAGTCGGGGGACATACAAAACAACACGTTGTTGTTTTTTTTTTCTTTATTTTATAAAACATAAACGGTCGCAAGACAAATACATGTTATGTAGAAATAAACAAAAAGAAATATAAGTTTCAAAAATTTTACAGAAACATTATAATAAATTTGAGATTGACATCAGAAGACAAAAACAAAGTAGCTTACAAAAACAAAATCTTTTTAACTTTACTTTTTAAAATGTTAAATAAATCTAAATCTATATTGTACAGTTGTTGTATAGATCCAAGACACGATTTATAAAATTATTTCTAGTGTACAGGGTTCTGGAGAAAGGTACTGAGAATAAATCTTTACATCGAGTATGACGAGCAGGAGCTCTGAATCTGATAATTTCAAGGAGGTACGGGGAGTCCACAAATCCATTAACAAATAATAGTAATAATCCCCCGACTGCACTGAAATCCAAATTAATACGTTTTTATTTTAATATTTTTTATTATATATTTTATTTAATACTTTTTTGTATATATTAATAGCCTATTCCACTCAGGATGCTATAAGGATTCTAACGATACCATACACTTCGAAATCAGTTAAGGCATTAAGGAGTTATGGTGGAATCAAGAAAAATATCCACATGAACCCTGAAAACAATACACTTATTTTTGAGGTCAGTCGTGTAATAAAAAAGTAATACCTATCTAAATACGAGTACTTTAACTTTAAAAACGTACTGTACCATGCTTTTACGAACAGAAGTCGGAAACGTTGATAAAGTTCCATGGTTCACAAGTTTCACTTCACAATAAGTTATAATGATAATGCAAATGCAGCCGATGCGGCGGCAGAGTGGACCCTGGACGTCGCTCCCTGCACCCCGCACCCTGCACCCCTCTGGAGCCAGCACTGTCGTCACTTCAATTTGCGACCGCAGCGCGCCTCTCCTGCATTCAATTTATTACTCACTATTTTAATAAACATTCCTCAACCCGCCTTGGCTTTTAATAATCAACATCAGGTTTTAAACTATGAAGTAGGTAAAACTAGAAGTAGGTTGAAGTTTATGTGTTCTATTAAACAATGAAGGTATATAGAGTGACCTATTCTCGTGCAGCACGCCTTAAATTTAGAGTTGAAAAACCTACAATAATACAAGCTCATTTAACTTTTATCCATCTTGCAATGAAAAGTTTTAGGTTATGGCAGCTCTAAATCTAATATTTGCTACACAAGAATAGGTGTCAGAATTTACCGTATGTACGGGACGCTGGTGTTAGACGAGGTAGCTAAGAGAAAAATATAAGTTATGTTTAAAAATTAAATATCATAATCATTTTTATTAAATAACAAGGTATCTAAGGTTAATATTCAACAGTCTTCGAAATATGAGATCGTTTGACAGGAATAAGATTTATCCTGTTTCGCCCCTATGTTCGGTCCACATTGTATGCAAACTGAATGTCATCCTTCTCATCTACGCCAGAACATGAGTTGTGCGCCCAATTTGGGATCTCCTCTCGACTATCTTGCCGTTGTAACTTAGTTGTCTAAAGGGAAATGGTAAGTGAATACTAAGTAGTTCAAAGATATTGTTGTGCCTATGTGTATGTACGCTACATCATTACACTTGGACATCGACATGACAAATTTCAGCTTTCAGCTGCCTTCACATGACAGACATATATGCTGACAGACGGATATACCTATAGGTATACATAATTTTCAAAAAATATAAGGCAAAATACAACGCATCCTTAAAAACAACGCATCAATTTTCATTATATTTCTTATTATGTTGGAATATGAACTCGTTTCAATTTGCGTGACTTCTTTGGTAGTCTGAGCTCTAGTTTTGAGTAGGTTTCTTACAATTTGAATCTTCAATTAGGACCGCAGCCGCTCTCCGCATTCAATTACTACTCACGTTTTAATAAACATTCCTTGCTCTAAATCTCGCCTTGCTTTTTAAATTGAAGAAACTTGGATAGTATTTATTTGGAACTTTTAAAGGAATTGCCTACCACTGTAGGTAATCCTTGCTTGCCATTGTCAGTTCAGGTATGTTATGATAGAAAAGTGGGATCGTAGCCTGTGGCCCCCCAGAAAGTTCAGCTTCTTCACAACATGGATAAAGTGAACAAGAAACGAGATTTCCGGCCCAGATTCGAAACCCGGAACATCGATTCTTTACCCATTGACACTTTGCGCTTGAGGTTTCGACTGTACGAGAAAATAAAATATAAAATCTTATCCATCCATAACTTGAACTGGATAGAGTTTTTGATTACTTATATAGGTACTTATAGAGAACTTTCATTTGTGAAATCGCTTATATTCGCATTTATATTATAATTTACATTGTTTTTATTTACTTTCAGATTAATAGATATTATAAAAAATTCGAGTAATTTAAAACGGTCTCCGAAGCTATGACGTCACTAGCACTAGCTAGTAATCGATCCAGAGTTCCTGTCGTCTTTATTTGTACTTTTTTAAACTCACTTAAAATATACATTGTTACAACGGCCGACGTTAATACGCAAAGGGGACATCAGAGGTGTTTCCTAGTATGGACTATGAAATGCTTCTTAACAATCCACACTCGTTTCAGCGATGATAATTGCATCCCAGTGAGTGAACCCTACTCGTATTTTCACTTTAATTTTTTTAGTCTTATTTAAGAATGTTTCTTATGGTTTGCGTTGAAAGCTTTAAATAATAGCGCTGTGACTAGAGAGACTTGAGAAGTTATAATTTTTACAATATAAGCCTGCGAAAAAGCGCCTGAAAGCAGCCAGCGTAACGCATCTTCACAGTATCGAGTAATCGTTGATGTGTTAACATTATTATCCGAATCTGCGCTTTGTTGCTCGGATATAAGAACTCATTGAAATTAATAATTTAATTTGTAACTAGTCTTTATTTTACTTTACCTGAATTGAAGGTAGGTAGTAGAAATTTAATACTGGAGTATTTCATTACCTACTTTTACCTAAGATGATGTAGAAATGTTTATCTACTAACTTATGCTTATGAACTGTAGCTTATTTAAGTATTTAAGAGGAATGGGGTGTGCGGATAAACCCTCACAGGTTTTTGTCACACCTTTGTCCAAATTATGTTACTTTTTCTATATGACAACATGAGACAAGTGACACAAAAGTGTTGCTATACTTATTTTATGTAGGTTCTGTTCCGAACACTTAGACTAAAATTTGTTATTTCTCTGAATCCACTAATGTAATTCGTGTGGTTATTGCACTAAAATACAAAAAAGTATTGTTTATTAAAATCATTGGGAGAAATGTTAATCTAAATGGTTTTTAACTGTGTACCTTTTACATTTACCAATAATAAAGGATATCGTGAGATTTGCGGGTGCCTGCGCAGGCGACGACGGGCGGTAACGTTAAGGTCATTGGAAACTACCTGCGTCTTATGATAAGAGATGCGTTCAAAATGTTTTTGATGCTCCTGGTACATTGACCAGTGGGTCTAGAATGGGTCGTCGATACAGCGTCTTTCCATCATACTGGCTCCCTCGCACATTGACAAACGGGGTGTGCGCCGTTAGAGCGCAAATAGGATAGATAAATGCTTGTATCTCTGGTGCGTGCTAGCTACACAGGTCAGTTTATTGGCAGTTATTTAATTAATACTAGAATTGTTTTACGGCTTTACCCACAGAATGAAGATGGAACCATTATGGAAATACTTTGAAGTCTGTTATTCCATTTGTCCGTCCGACCTTACAGTCCGTCCTTTCATCCGTCCGTCTGGCCGTACATTCGTCCATGCTTCCCATCGACAATGATGCTTCCGTATGTATGTCATAGCCTCGTTACTCCGGAACGCCGAAGGATTGATTCTTCGGCTTTTTATCAAAATCGGAAGAAATAACTTAGCGTCCAGAAAACAATGTCCATAAAAATAGGCTAAAAATAATAAAATAAATGGTCCAATGTGAATGACTACAATTAAAATGAAAGTAATTAATATTTAGTACAAAATGTATTGTATTTGTATTATGTAAATATAAATAATATTAGTAAAAAGATTGAACCATAAAAATATATCCATTTTTCTTTAGAAATATTAGTGCATGATAAAATACCAAATTTATTTGTTTATCTTCTGTCCGTTCTTATCTGGAATATAAGATAGATAATATAATAATAGTTCCGTAACCGATTGTCATCAGACCAAAAACTACGATGAATAGACAGAATCGCTATAAGAACGCTGTTACGAAAGCATAACATTGGATTTTTCGAGCGTTATAAAATGAAACTGCCACGGCCACACCACAACACTGGTTCTAGACTCAGGCGTTCACGGGAATTTTCCTAGAAACTTTACTGCGTTGGACAGCGAACCTAGTTTCCCCACCGACTTCTATTAATGTTTCACAAAATGAAACCGTTTAAAAAATCTGGAATTTTACTGCACCTTTACCAACGTACACCTACTCGAATATAGTAACCATTACAATTTTCTAAAGCTTAGTTATTTTGTTTATTTATTTCAATTAATTGTAGCATAAAGGATATACACTACATATATCCTTTAATAGCTAAAACACTTTAAATTATATGATTAATTGAGAAATCGATCGCTTTGGATACTCCAAACATAGAGACGCACACACATCAACCCTAACTAACTATGCATACCGTAAAAAATATATAGTTTTCTTTACAAAATAATGCTCTAAATTATTTTTTATGCTACAAAATACAATTAAAGGTTACTTAGGCCATATAATACTGCCATGTCTGAGGTTTTAATAGGGAATGGGAATAGGAATCGAATGATGATCGTACTTGTGACCAAACCCATGCGCGGTGTCATTATTAAGGTACGTTATTTATTAATTTAACATTTGAGGGCTTGCCTTTGGTCTTTCAAAGGTTTTTGTTTTAATATGCTGAGTCAACTACGTATCTGATCAAAGTAAAACTTGGAAATGTGTTTTTTCAGACCTTTGTCTTTCCGTTGTCAGGTCGGTTACTTAATTGGACACATTTCACTCGATATATTTTATTTTATGCCTTTTTAAGTTACTAATTCGTTTTATGTCTAAGCAGATTGAGTTTTATCTTGGTTTAATTACTCCTATAACAACAAAATATGGTTTATTTTCCGAAGTCGGGAGAAAAATCTCCTACATCAAATACTTTTTCGTAAAATCCAGAAAAACCTCGAAAATTCACTGATTGTTCGTGCCGGCAGCGCGCGAAGCGAGCGTTCTAATCTAGACTTTCTGACAACATACTGAAGTTCAAAATCACTCAGTAAGATTATCATAAACCATGTTTTGTTATTTAAAAGTTTTATTCCGAAAAAAGTCTGACAGCAACAAAAATGGCAAACAATCTATTACCAGCAAAATCATGAAAAGCTTGTGACAAATTTTAACAAGATTTTATAGATTGGAGAATAGGTAGGTAGCTGTTGTTGCATGAGTTTAGATAAAATAGTGTTTGACACTATACATAACTAGGTAATAAACACTCTCGTGTTTTAATAACCTCTTTATGTACCAGTTTCATAAACAACCACAAATTACAAAGATTAAACCGTCGGCTTTTGTTGCCCAATCTATTACACATTATATGTATAAAATGTATATGTTACGTAACCATAAGTACATAAAAACAAAGCCTTCTGCCGAAGCTCAATAAATCCTACTTCGTTGACAGACCCTGCCTGGGGCCGGTTTTCGACTACGCTTTTTACAATTTACAGGAAATTCAAATCCGTTGTGATTTACGCCGCGGCCAATCTGAAAGGCTTTGAAACGTTACCCGTTTCAGGGTTCAGGAAATACTCGCAAATACGACATACGTGAAACTTTTCACGTTGCATGTTTATCCACTTATTCAAAATATCGGTAGACTCTGCGGCTGAATGTGCTCGCCTGCTAACCCAGAGCACAGCACATATATGAATCAGTACGTAAAGATCAAGGAAATGCCCTGAATAGATACACACACACAGACACGTGCTTTTACACGAAGTCTCACGTATTGTCGCGGAACGTTATCATCGGATGGCAGTCGCGAGCGCTGCACCATGTCATAAGGTTGCTTTTAGATTTCGCCCGATGCCAGCCCTACCTAACCCGCCGATCGGTCGTAGGTAAATTATGTCGAGAATACGGTGGAGTTTCCATACTGTTTATATATCTACTGTGCCCAGAGGTTGTGGGTTTTATCCCCAAGATGCATATTAATTAGTGTTTGATTTGCGTATTTTGGAAGGCACGTAAAGCTATGGGTCCATATTTCTACCCGAAGTACAGTGAAGAGGCTCATTACCCATCACGTTGGGACGCTATATTCGTCGATGAAATGTGGGTGTACCGAGTGAGGACTGTAACTTGCATTTCACAGTTCAAACTTGGGATGGGAACACCTCTGACACCCCGTCAGATGTTAATGATGACTACTCATGACAATGTATTTATTTGATTTCATTACATTTTACTATATAAGGTCCTACAATAATAAGTGAAAATAATTCTAGGGTAGATCATGTATCGTTAACTAGTACGTTAACTAGTTCTATACCAGAAGAAGAAAAATTTTTTTGCTTAAATGATTTTTTTACTACCCAGTACCAAGTGGTTCAATCAGCTGACTAAATTTCAATGAAAAGGTAAAAAAAAGTACGCGCTAAAAAAATGTTTTTCATTGGAATGTGGTCTATTAGGGATACTCTATCGACTGTTAATTTTTTTTTTCACTTTGAATTGTAGGACCTTATCTACTCACGCGTTGCATAATTTTTCGTTTTACAGCCCTAAAACCCAAAGAAATGACAAATCACTTTCTATGCATACTCGTACATACCTATACATATATGTATTATAATACTTACACTTGTCTCCCAGAGGGGTATCACTTTCCACTCGATATAATAATATCTACAAACTAAGTAGTTATATTATATCCCTCTTATATAAAATAAGTATTCATTAAAACTGGTATTAATTCTCGAAACAAAGTTGAACCATCTGTAATTGCTTTTTTAGGGTTCCGTACCCAAAGGGTGCCAAAAGGAATCCTATCACTAAGTCTCCGCTGTCTGTCTGTCTGTCCGTCTGTCACAGGGGTCTATAGCTTCAACCGTAATAGGTAGAAAGTTGAAATTTTCACAAAATACGTGTTACTATTATAGCATCTACGGCGAAAAATAGTAAAATATTAAAAATGTCTAAGTTTAGGAGCGTCCCCATACAAGAAACCTCGAAAATATGCATTTTTAACGTAATTTGTTTTGGCTCAAAAATACGGAGAAATTTTAAATTTAGTTCGATTATTGGACATAATCTAAAGTAAAACAAAAAATAATAAAGACTAGGTTTCCGTACGCCAAACGGTGCCAAATTTTTGTCATGCGCTACCATTTTAGCGCCTTTGATGTTGATATGACATCTGTATTGTTGTATTAACCATACTGTTTTTAGGGTTCCGTACCCTTATTATGTGGTGGTACGGAACCCTTTGTGCGCGAGTCTGACTCACACTTGGTCAAATTATTATAAGTGAATTTAGTGATCATAATACCTACCTGACTCTCATACAATTAATTTGATTATGCGTCAGTTTCGGGGATAAGTGACTACCAAATGAGATCCTTTGATGCCGTCATCAATGTGGTATGCATAATCTCATACACACACACACACACACACACACAACGCACACCTCTAGAATACATTAAAGTTAGTTAATTATCCAGTCAATCAGTGCCAGCATCGACCTGAATATTAAGTAGCTAGCTAAGAAACCTGCCCGCCTTTCCAACTGATGGATTACTGGTTAATGAATTGTAGGTAATAGGAGTGTAGAGTAAGTAGACGGATTTTACCCAAATGGCTGATTTTTTTTTTGGCCGTTAGCATGTCCATCCACGTCATATTAACAACTTTCGATGGTTGATAAAGAGAATAAGTTGCATCTCGATTTTTTTTATTAACGTGTTGTTTGTTTCAACTAAATCCCAAAAACTTAGAACGCAAAAGTATTTTTAAATAGTAATAAATCAAGGCAATTTTTATGTTCTTCATAAAAATGTCCAAAATTGTTGGCTTTCATGTTATTTTATGTATCGCATAACTATGTACTCGCATTGGTAAATTCCACTAAACTATAGGTATATATACGAGTAGCTATGGTGAGAAATTTTGCGACTTCGTGTTTTGTCGGCTAAGTTCATTTTATCCTTAAATTTTTGACAAGTCCATAAAATTTAGTATTAACTTGTCATAAGACGTCATTAAATAAATGCGATTATTCATAGATTTCGCGAATGCCGAAGTCGCAATATTTCTCACTAGACCTGTGGAAGACCAAGTCAGTATCACGTGAACCACTCATAATGCGGCAGCCATTTTGTTTTTCGTCAGAGAATAAGAAAATGTTCAATGCGGCTCAATATGTCCATATAGTTTTTTTTTCAGCAGTAAGTCCCCTTACTTTTTAGTTATGAATAAAATTATAAATGACCAATGCGTGAATCTTTAATATTGTCTTGGCTCTTGAAAAGAGCAACATCGATTTTGCTTTTTCCAAGATACAATCGACAACATTACAACTTATTAATTGGTGCAAATGTAATAATCATTTCGAGATATGGGCTTTCTCAGCATCATATTTTTTTTTTCAGAATTAAGTCGTGATTCATTAAAGAGGTATTTTCAAAAAACTAAAAATGTGGTAAACACAGGATTTTGAAAACAATTTCCTTTGCTTCTGAGTTCAATTTGTTTAAAAAAAAATCAACTGTCATGCCATGTGACAGCAGATATAAACATGCCAAGCTTTTTTTTTAATAGTACCTACATTGGCAATGAACATTTACTTTTGACTTACGTCCTTTTAGAATGAGTGAATAAGAAAACATTAAATTATGCAGGAAAAGCATAAAATAAAACAAAATGAAAAAATACGCAAGCTTCTTTTTTACGCAGACTTTCGATATAAATACTAAAAACAAATGGTTAACTAAAATGAAATGTTGTCGATTATGTAACATTTTTACACAATCTTTTAAATTTTCTCAATACATTTGCTATTAATATTAAGTAATGTTGTATTTTACAGACTTAGCCCTGTTCTTTACACCAATCACAATTTGTTCATTAGCCCAATGGCACAGTAGAATCCGAACAAAAACTTTCATGCTGAACGTGAGATGACTGATTTTTGTAAAAATAGAAACCAGCCAAGTGCGGGTCGGGCCACGCGCAGTGTAGGGTTCCGTAGTTGCCCAGTACATTTTATAAGTTGGTCTACCAACACATATCGAGCCAAACTTCTAGTCCGTTCGGAAGTTGCTCTCCCAAAGAACGGCCCATACATTTTGTCGTGTTTAGAGGGGACTAAAAGTTTGGCGCGACCTGTACTCGTAAACCTGTAAAGCCTACTTAGCTGTGATAGTTTTCCTTTGATAGGCTTCGCCTCGTGCCTATAAACACCTCGACTATAATATCCAGCTATAATATCCGTACTTGCATCATATGGTTTTTCATAATCACAAAGCTGGGCAGGGTGTAATAAATAGACAATCGTAAATCGTTACAGCTATATTCACTAGTCGCAAGGTGCACCACGAGCATGGAAAGTTGACATTTAGGTAGGCCGGTTGACATACAGCGCCAGATTTATAATGTCTTCAAACAGAATCACAAATATACATTGATTGAATCACAAATTCCTATTTTCTGCGCCAAGTAGACGAAATGAGAAAATAAGCTTTGTTTAATATTTAACGATTCACCGGTTTCCAATCAACCGAGAGACGGTTCTTATAACGCGTTAATAAAGCCTAAAATCGTATAAAGCCTGGTATATTGAACGACCGCACTTTGAGTGCACAAATAGAGGCCGTCCGCCGTCGACCTAACTACGGCTCCACAGTTAATTACGTAAGAAAATCATTTACCTCAGCTTACAAGTCAGTTGCATAGTTAGCAGTACCTCTGGAAGAACTAATAATAAACTCGTTCCGTCTCCGCTATAAGTTTCTAGTTCTCGAGAATTCAATTACTTTACGTTCATTCCGTGGAAAAATACTGTGGCGTTTACCACTGACATGTATATCTCCGAGCGGGTGTTAAATATGTCAGTTGTTTTTGGAACAGTCAACACTCGTACACTCTTTTTTCACCGACGATCTTTACACGCTTTTGAGGTCATGCAGGTTTTTCTTCGCTGTTCAGAAAATGGTAAGATACAAATATGCACGTAAATTTCGACAAACTCAGAGGTTCCTACCGATCGGCAGGATCCAAACCCAGGTCTAAAAATCAAGAAACCGGTGTCCTACCAACTGAGTTATCTAATCACTGCTACGAGATGCAATGATTAATATACTATGAAAATATATAATGGAATTTCCGATCGGATAGGTGATCCAGACAGACTAGAAAAGAGTTCTTTAAGAACAGATAATCAAAAATAAAATCCAAGTTGATGTGGGCATTAGCACACAGTATATGTATTGTATAGGTGACTTTCTAGCCAAATTTATACCGGAGACTCGGTAAGTGGTCAGGACCAAGGTTCAATGACCCTGTTTGCGAAATAGGAAAAATATTTTTGGGGCCTCTATACTTGTTCAAAAACAACCTCGACCCATTAGTATAGGAATATTTTATTTTGTGTACAGCCAGGAACACAGATCCGTCCGGTCTATAATGCCTGAATGCAGTTTCAGGTGTGACTAAGAATCTTGCCATTGCAATCTTAACCCGATGCACTAGGATGCATTTCACTCAAAATGCACTTGAATTTTTTCACTACAAACGGTGGTTGCGAGCCTCCGGGCTTGCTCCTGGATAAGTTCTAGACATAAATCTCTGCAAAAGACTTGCAGGTGTTGCACAAAAGTAAGAAAATCACAGCTGCATAGCCCATGAAGCCCACGGCGCAAAACTTAGACTTCTAGTAACGTAACGTCGATCCTAGGCTAGCTAGGCTTTCTTAATCTAGAAACGTTCGTGACGAATGTAGAGATCATGTCACGTTTTTTTTTGTATGTGTATATGTGTGTGTGTGTGTGTGTGTGTGTGTGTGTGTGTGTCTAGTTAGTGTACGAACATTTTATGAACATTTTATTTATTTACATTATAAAGCTGTGTGTCATCCGTCACCGTCTTGCCCGCCGGACTCTCAGACGGCGAAAGCAGCAGCAAATATGTTAGCGAAAAGCGTTTTCATACTTTAGTTTTGTTTTGTGGCCGTAGCAACGAAATTAACCCAAATACTTTATCTTGGGTTTTTCATAATAACTCCACGGGTGTGTTAGCACCTCATTTATCGATTCACAAAGTGCTTTTCCTCGTTATAAACGACCCGTCGTAAAATGAAACGATCGATAAAAGTCGCCTGAATATATGTGGCAAATACATGCAATGTCGTAACGGGGAATTCCAGTGAATTTCAGCCAAGGTTGCGGCAAGTACCTTGGGCGTGGAATCACATAAACAAAAATTATGTGTGGCGCGCCCGAAGTGTCGCTACGCTAAGTGTCTTAATAGGAAACCCCAGTAAATTTCAGCGGAATGTGGGCGTGTAATGATATAATTAGAAATTATGACTGCGACACTGCGGCGCCCGTAGGCGAGTTTACGGGCGCCTCGCAGGCGAGCACCCGCTGTGTAACGTTCGACTGCACTTTCGTATGTTGCGACGTATTCGCTGATGGGCTCCAAGCCGCTGTCGATAAGCCTGAGTAAAATACATGATTTTTTCTTCAAAGATAGCACAGTCGCCGCACCTGATTCCATTGTGTGACCGGGAGCTCCATGCAGCGTTGGAGAGTCACCTGCACCGCGGTTTTATCGGTAGCTCGATGGTGCGACGACTCCGACACGAAGTCTTTTAAGATTATATGTAACGTAACGTCGTTCGTAAGCTCACCTGCTCGTAGACCTTTGCTACAGACATTCCTTAATCTTGAAACGTTCGTGACGAATGTAGAGATCATACCACGTTTGTATGTGTATATGTGTGTGTATGTATATGGTTATCGTACACGTACACGTATGTTGCATAGGTAAGATAGTATGACGTGAACATGTCTTTACTACGTTTACTACGACCGTCGTCATGTAGCAGTCAGCATGTCAGCAATGATAGTATAACGTTAGGGTGCCGGAGCAGCAAGCGCAAGTACGAACGTCTGATATATGCACTCTGTATCAATGCGCCGCAACGCTCGAGACACATCGATGGTGTAATGTTGCATAAACATTATTTACATTATGAAAGCTGTGTGTTATCCGTCAAAGTTCTGCTCGGACCCTCGGACGGCGAGATGTTTCGCTATGTTAGCGAAAAGCGTTGTCAAACTTTACTTTTGTGTAGCAACCAAATAATCCCAAATACCTTATCTTCGGTTTTATAAAAACTAGCACGGGTTCGTTGCTACGTCATTTCGTGATTCCCGAAGTATTTTTCCTTGTTAGCCAAACGATTAAACCCATAGGTATAGGTCAAATAATTATTTGACTTATCGACCCGTTGTAATGAGGATAACGATCACTAAAAGGTATGTCGCTAGGCATGACCATGTGTGGCAAGGCCGAATGATGTCATTGGGAATTCACCTGAATTTCAGCCAAGTTTGCGTCATGTGTGTAGTTAATTAAACATTCTCGCCGCGCCCCGTTGCTATATGCGCACCTTTGAAAACAAAATCACGGCAGGACTTTTGTATGTTGCGACGTGTTCGCTGATGGGCGCCAAGCCGCTGTCGATAAGCCTGAGTAAAATACATGGTTTTTTCTTCAAAGATAGCACAGTCGCTGCACCTCATTCCATTGTGTGACCGCGAGCTCCATGCAGCGTTGGAGAGTCACGTGCACCGCGGTTTTATCGGTAGCTCGATGGTGCGACGACTCCGACACGAAGTCTTTTAAGATTATGTATAGAACTTGAAGAAAATAATGTTTAGAGCTCAGAAAAGCGAGCGTATCGAATAAACGCTACGGGCAGCTCGACCGAAGATTCCTTCGAGCATATCGACCATACTAAATCCGAACACTATATAAATCCGCCGCGTAAACGCCTCATAGCGTCGTCAGCAGTAACAATTCTCACGTGTTATCTCTGGGGAAATGAATCAAAAATAAAACGCGATTTTGATCAATTTGGATTTAATAATTACAAGACTCCAGATAACGTTTACTATTCCAAAATGTTCGTTGCGTTATTTTGAGATTACGTCAAGAGTGAATAACAAACTATTGCTGCTAGGCTACATGCACATGTAATGTGCATCGGACCGATGTGCAGATATAGACGTCACGCTGCAACTTGTGCAACAGATACTGCACTCTAATAGGTCGAGCATAACGGCTTGGGAGTTAGCACCATTGCATGATAGAACTGTGTCTCCTGAGTTCAAAAATACCACTCCCCGCTCCCCCCGACCCTTAACTTTGGAGTTATAGGCCGTACGGACTTGTGTCATTGGGTGTATTTCACAGAAACGGTAATTTAACCATGGTCCTAACCACTTACTGAGTCTCCAGTGTGAGTCTGGCTATATAAACTAAAGTTACTTTATATATTTATATACCTCCGAATTAAGAAAACAGTTCAAAAAATTACAGTTCACAAAAGTTCCATTGCTCGTAGCGTAGTGGGTTCAAGGAATAGGAAAATTGTAGCGACTGCTACGCCGTAGAAAATAATGGACAGCAATTACGTCATTGTGCTACGCCGACGAGTGTAAGCAGAGTGCAACTGCAAACTTGTTTTTGTCTGGAGAGTATATTTTTTGGGCTGTTGCTTAGAATAAGTAATCAATGTTTGTAGTACAAGTATTAGTAAATTGTAGCAGTTTGTTTACCTAACATACTTATATTTCGAATAAGTTTTCAAACATGTTTCATGAAACTATACTAGGTTAATACTTAGGTGTCTTATTATTTGAATACTAATGCAGCGTCAAATAAACATTCTATAGATTGTTGCACGAATCAATATAAACTTTAACCTTATTTTTCTCAATAGGAGCCCTGACATTGCGATGTCGCCCTAACCCCTTCAGAAGTTAATTTCCTTCGAAATATATTTACTGATGCACTTGTTAGCACTCTCATTTCGTGAACTCATGTCTGTAAAACTAGCGAGGGATTTTGGAATGGATTAAGCCAGTTTTGTTTTGTTTGAGAGTTGCAGCCGACGCGGCGCGGGAAAACTGTGAGTATCTGTTCTATCTGACATGTTTTTTGGAGTATTCGTAGTGAATTGAACTGATTTAAAACGGCAATATTTAGATGTTGACAGGCGTAGTCTTGGTAGAGCTAATGCCGAGCTCGACTGTGGAGGTACCACCATCTTACTCGGAAATCCTCCCGAAGTTATTCAGGGGAGAGTAAGAGGACAGCTCTCAGGCAAAAAAACCAGGCGGCCCACCATTGCATGGGACCGATGGATGGCGGTATATCCATCCCCAATTGCCGGGCCAGTCTCCCTGGATGGCGATTAATTATTTCCATACCAACCCTCTTGACATAGGTATCAAAAAAAGGTTTTGAGGAGGAGAATACGATAAGCTATGTGACGTCATTCTAAATCCAATATGGCGGCCTAAATTCTCTTAATCACCTGCATGACATGAGTATCAAGTTAAAAGTTTCGACTGGCATAATTATGTTATGCTCGAAAAATAAAAAACACAAAATAAAATATTTAATACAAAACCTTTATAAAAGTAGGCACTAGTTAATTTTGTTAGAAATAAATTGATTTATGTTAGTACTAGCGGAACTAAGTATTTCCTTTACTATTCGTGCGACAAGCTTTTGAAAACTAATTATTCAATACTAGCCTTTTCCTGCGGCTCTGCCTGCGTTTATTCAATATTTGTCCTGTTTTCAGCTTGGGCGTTATTTTATGAACACCCCCCCCCCCTCCACATAGCCGTGTGTTGACCACCGTTGAGTAGTTCTCGAGCTAAGACGGAACATACTCGTACGTACAGATAGACAGACAAAATTTTTAAAAGTTGTGGTTTTGGCCTCAGTACAATAAATATTAATAACCCATTTAAATTAAACTTTCGCAAAATTATTCAATGTACAGACACAGCTTTTAACTAGATACTTTATTATTAGACAGATAAAATATTAAATCAGTTTCAGAGATCTAAACTTATTTTATTTGCGCACGACTTAAACAAGTTTGTTTATAAAAAAAGGTTTTTATATGTATCATTTTACTAGATTAATGTGACTTTTAAGAATTAGTATCTTCTCTTTTAGGATTCCGTACCCAAAGGGTAACCAACAGGACCCCATTACTAAGACTCCGCTGTCCGTCTGTCTATCTATCCGTCTGTCACCAGGCAGATGAACCGTAATAGTTAGACAGTTGAAAATTTTCACAGATGATGTATTTTTGTAGCCGCTATAACAAGAAATTGTAAAAAATAGAATAAAATAAATATTAAAGGCGACTCCCATACAACAAACGTGATTTTTTTGCCGTTTTTATAGATAATGGTACGGAACCCTTCGTGCGCGAGTCCCACTCGCACTTGGTTTTTTTTTTTTCATGTAGTTTGTTAGCCAATCTAGTTGAGTTCGAGCCACAACGCAGAGCTACGACATAGAAACAAAACCACAAACATGCGTTATACTTTCTGCGGACAAAACAAAAAAAACAGCTAACGGCTTTACGTTTTTTCCGAAGTACGGAGAAACCATTGAAAAGCAATCAACAGAAGCAAATACAAAGAAAAATCATATCCAGAAATGTCCTCTTTTACGAGTATTTCTCTCGGTGTAAAAACAGACCTCTTAAAAATCAGCAGCTTCTCTTCTCTCATGATTTCTTCGGAGTGTCGTTTGAGTTAAATGATTTGAATGAACTGCTTTCATCTCTGCTCTTTTTGCATACATTCCTCGTACGGAAGCTCCCGAGGGGGCGACTCAAGCACATACAAGCTAAAAGTGACTCAAGAGGAATACAAGCTCAGAGAATCTGATAAGGGTACGTGAAATTTTTATGCGGGTATGGAAAGTGGGAAATTATACATCTGAAACCGTAACTCAGTTCGTAGTTGAGACCTGCCACCTGATTTCGTATCGTGAAATCAGTTGCAAACCGAGTGTCTATCGTCGTAAACATACATATCCGCTTATCTAAGGATACGTTCGCACTTGAAATGACGTCACAATTCGTAAATAGTTCAATACCCATTAAAGGTTATTTTGGAAGTTCATTTTTATCTGTTTTTGGTGAATAGCAACCATAGATGGCAACCGACACTAAGTTACATAATAGTAGCCTTAGCATGAAAACATCACGGTTTCGTTATAGTTGTGTTCACGTTAGATTTTGTATGGGATCTGATAACCGTTCCTAGCGGAGTAGCGGAACTTATCAGATTCCATACAAAATCTAATGTGGTCTCAACTATGAATGACGTAGCCGTGATGTTTTCATGCTAAGGCTACAGGTTTTGAATATTAGGTCATATTAGGTTATTTTACATTTTACATTTACATTTTTTGAGACCAATCTCAGTACAATACTATTAATACATTTCTTTTAAAATTACGCGAACATATTCAATGTGTATCCAAAGCCATTTTTATTTTTGTCTGTTAGTCTGTCGGTATGTATGCTTCGTTTTAACTCGAAAAACACTCAACAGATTTCGATACTTTTTAGGGTTCCGGAGTCCGACAAGGAACCCTCATAGTTTCGCCATGTCCGTCTGTCCGTCTGTCCACGGCTTAGCGCAGAGACTATTAGTACTAGAAAGTTGTAATTTGGCATGATATAAATATTACTCACGTCGACAAAATGGTATAATGAAATCTCGAAAAAAAATTCAAAAAACCCCTCTTACACGTAAACTGGGGATGAATTTTTTTTTCTCGTCTATCCTATAGTGTGAGGTGTCATTGGATTAAAAACATTGTGGGTGTGTAAGAACCATTTTTCGATTTAGGGATCCGTTGGCGAAATATTAAGCTTTAAAGTGAAAATTTTAGTTGGTGTGGAGCGTCCCCCCCCCCTGCCGGCTAAACGGTTGTTTATAGAAATGTGATAAAAATTCAGAGAAGTAGTATATACCTATAATGAATTTAAAAGGAAAACTATCACAGCTCAGTAGGCTTTACAGGTTTACGAGTACAGGACGCGCTAAACTTTTGGTAGCCTAGAATGTATGGGACCAGAATTTTGGCGTGGTCTATATTAGAAGACCAACTTATATGTACCGGGCAACTACGGAACCCTACATTACGCATGGCCTGACATGCACTTGGCCGGTTTTTTTTATAGTCATTGTAGTGACCCTGTCAACACATAGGCTATAAGGAATGTTCATAAAATGAAGCCCAAGCCGAAAACAGGGCAAAGATTGAATAAACGTTTTTAACTCGAGAAACTCAACGGATTTGGGTACGGTATTTTTAGTATCATCGCAGTGACCCTGGTTAGTATTATATTAAGTGTGCCCTGGCTATAAGAGATGTTTATAAAATAATGGCTAAGCCGAAAACAGGGCTAAGATTTAATAAACGTGGGCGGAGACGCGGGCAAGGGCTAGTCCTGTATATGGTAGTAATGCTATATGCGGCTCAAAATTTTCTTTAGCTTCTGAAAATCAATATGGGCATAATATTAATTAACTGGTATTCGCGTGTGAGATAAATAAATATATTAATTCTTGTGAAAGTAGTACATAAATAAAACAACCGAAATCAAACCAGACATATTTCAACTTACACCTTTTGTTACGAATCATTTATAAAGTCCCTTTCACAGTAAAGTAACATATTCCCTTGTCCCAGTCCAGACGAGTTATTATAATGTGACAAACATACAGTTCAGACGCGAGCAGACTCCAGACCTCCTGGGACTTAGACCTAGATAGGGTAGGGTTGCGAAGATATTGGAGCCTCCCGAAGGGGCATCTGAAACCCTTCTATCAACCCCTAAAACCACGCATAAAACAAAAGAAACGTATAGTACATTTCTTGCCATTACTTATATAATGTGGCTTTCGTTTATGCAGCCAAATTCATACTGGAGACTCGGTAAGTGGTTAGGACAAGGTCCACTCCCTATACTAATTGTTTTGCTTTGTAAAGCTTGGGGTATTTCTGATGGATAGAATCCGAAATGAGGAGATCCGTCGGAGATCGAAAGTAACCGACATAGCCGCCAGAATCAGTAAGTTGAAGTGGCAGTGGGCAGGCCATATTTGTCGCCGACATGATGGCCGTTGGGGCCGAAAGGCTTTAGAATGGAGACCACGTACAGCAAAGCGTAGTGTAGGCCGATCTCGTGATCACTGGACCGACGACCTGAAGGACGCTGTGGGTGGCGGCTGGATGAGGAGGACGGAGGACCGACATGAGTGGCGAAATCTGGGAAAAGCCTATGTCCAGCAATGGACGAACACGGGCTGATGGATGGATGGATGGATACTAATTAGTCATTGAACAAAATATATATATTAAGCTGTATAAAGCTTTTAGTTTCTTTTAACATTTTGAGGTACTTGTAATAATAATAAAAATGTGTTAATTTTCGAAATATACTTATATTTCAGCCCACTTTGGGGCCGGCATCAGTCGAATACTTAAAAAGTATTAAAGTATTCGACTGATGCCAGCCCCAAAGTGGGCCGAAATATATTTCGAAAATTAACACATTTTTATTGTTATAACAAGTACCTTAAAATGTTAAAAGAAACTAGTTAATGAACAAGTATACAAAAACAAAATTATTTTTATATTGAACCTTAGTCATGACCACTTACCGAGTCTCTGGTATGAATTTGTCTATATAAATGAAAGTCACATTATGTATGTCGTCATATTATGAATAGCAAAAACTGCTTTTTCGCGAAAAAAAGCGTCCCATTGCGTGATGGTCATACGAAATTATTATGTGTTAAAATAACACTTGAACAATTTACATGTAAACCTAACATGCTCCGCTTCGCTTCGCTCGTCGTTGCACCTATTTTTGACATTCGTAATGGTTTTAAGCTCGCCTTTTCTTGAAATATCTGCTTGTTCACGAAATAGCGGAATAATTGCGTACTGGCGATCGCCTTTAGTCTGCCTTTACGCCATAATTCGGATTTCACGAAAAAGCAGTTTACGTCACATCATATAGCGGCATTAATGTACAGAGGAAAGTTCATCTGACCTACATTTATCCTGATTTACTATCATTGAAGACAAAAAGTGTGTGAGTTAACTTTTTCCTGATAGCACGTACATAATAGTCTTTGACGCGAACTTTTATATTTTTTGGTCGCAACCCGAAAAAGGCTTTTGGGACGTGAACGCAATAAAATCAAGGTGCTGTGGAGCTTCATAAATAAAAATAGAAACGCTGAGCCAAAGTACTTTCGTTCTAAAAGTATTTCACATCTTTCAATAAAACTCCTATATTGCGTTGTTTCCAGCTAAAAAAGTTAAGAAACCGAGCGGTTGCAGGCGATAATCATCTTTAAAGTGGTGAAGCACTTTCTACTGGAATACGAGTAGTTGGTCGGCGACGAGTTCGGTCGAGTCAATAATAGATTTCTAGATGGAAACTAAACTGTTGCAGCAACCTATCTACTTTCTCAGAAAACCCAATAAACTTTAATGCCTGCTCCCCAGCCATTTCCGTGCCAAGTGTTTTTAAAAACAGAGAGAATTCTTTCGCGTGATTCGTTCTTCAGATTAAATAGAGTAGACATTTTTATTGGACCCTCAAAGCTTCCCTCGGAATTAATTATCACTAAGGAGTTCTTAAAAACAGAGGACTCTTAGAAACTTTGCGGGTAAAGCTTTTACGGTAAAGAAACTCTGAAGTACTTAGGTACTCATATTTTACACGATTTGCACCAGGACCGTGTAGCTTTTGAAACTTAATTGTAGCATAACGAAGAGCTACGCTTCCTATGTAAGGAAATACCTACATTATATTTTAATAGAGCTATCATCGTGCTGCTTTCGGGAAAATTAATTTACGATAAAAGACTGCTACTTTACTCGAAAGACTAAATTTACGTTGCAAAAAGAGGACCACGGAGAAGAACATACCATCGCAGGTTAAAGTAAACGTAAAATATTTTCTCTTTGAAATATTTCTTCAAAATAAGCAGACTTTGAAGTAACCCGAGTACTCTAATTAGTTCTTTAGTTTTCTAGCTCTCAAAGATAAATTATATAATACGCAAAACATTGCATTTGGATGAAAGGACTGAGCAAGTTTTTGGTATGTTTTTGAATGTACAATGTACATAGCTTATTAATATATATATTTAAACTGATCTAACTATATCTATACTAATAAGCTGCGGGGAAAAGCTAGTTTAACATTTATTTCTTTACGTGGAAGCAACAGATTTGTTTCGGAGTGTTAACTTTTACTCGAACAAGCACCAGTCGTGCAACCGTAGTTTATCGACGAATTTTACATCCCAATAAGATAATGGGCTACCGCTATATGTCAGGCACAAATACATGCTTTTTAGGGTAAGTAGATTAATCACAGTGTTTTTTTATCACATTTTATCTGTGAAAGTGAAGCTCAATGACGATGTCTTTAGAGTCTAAGACTTTGACCTACATATATTTTATAACTTTGGTACTTTTTACTATCCAATTATGTGTCTATTAGCGTTTATGTAGATTGTATTGAACTTTATTAAGATATCTTTTTGGTTGTACAGTGAATTAGATTACTCTGTTTTTTTTTAAATAAATAAATATTTTTTTGAAATTTTCAATAAAATGGCTTATTAGTATTTTACTTAGGCCAAAACTACAATTTTGTCTCTGTTTCTCTGTATGTATTCCGTTTAAACTCGAGGATGACTCAGTGGATTTGGATGAGTTTTTTTTTGTAATTCATCGTAGTGGCCCTGGTCAATATATAGGCTATAAGAGGTGTTCATAAAATAACGCCGAAGCAGAAAACGGGGTAGAGATTGAATACACGCGGGTGGAAGGCTAGTATACTAAATAAATAGCTAGATCTATTTATATCTATAACTTAAGAGCTGTTCTTGTTCTCTTTCTTCTACTAATTATTTGATTTCTTTATACTCGTTCGTTATGTCTCCTTCACTTGAGTAAAGTAGAGAAGGTACGCAACTCCAAATAAATAATCCACATCATTGCATAATAATATTATTATATTGTCAGGCAATAAAATACTCTTCAAGACAATCATTTTATGACAATATCTACTATCTCAAAACGGCAGAAAAAATGAGCTCTCCGTGTAATAGCAGAAAAATGTAGACCAAGAAAAAAGCAATCACAAGTATTGTACGAATCCTTATAAAAGAGCTGGCTGTCAAATAAACGAGCAACCATTGTGGGGGCGCGACTCAATGGTGCGCTCCTCAATAACAAAGTGCCAATTTGCTGTACATGCCTGTCTGGGGCCTCTCTGATATTACATATGTGCGTAGGTAGAGGGCAATGTATACTGTGGATCGGAGGTCAAAGGGTTTACATCTTTAACTTCTATACTAATAATAAAGTACCTAATTCATAATTCATTTTATACACTACATTCAATTCATATAGTGTATATGAAGTTGGCGTAGTTAATAATAACAAATATTATGTGTCAGTGCAGGGGAAAGTACCTTATGGCCGTTTCTAGTTTCGGAGATGTTAAATGTTTTGTAAAAATGTAAATAAAAAGATTTATTATTGCTATTTCGTATTACATGATACATTTTTTGGGCATAGCAACATATTGGCAGATCATACGTTTTATAAAATAAATACAAAGGTAAAATGAAAGTGGTAAAAAGGTCGTGTCTGTACATAGAATATTTTTGAGAAATTTGGAATGAAATGGGTTTATATAAGTGGTAATGGGCAAATTCAAGTTTTAACATAAGGATGGATATATATATGGATGGATGGATGGATATATATATGGATGGATGGATGGATATAGGTTAGACTGAACATATCGTGACGACGTATATCCCCGGGAAGTGTTAGAGTGTCTCCGAGTGTGGACAGTGGTGTCGATTCGGTGTAACACGACTTAACTTATTTGACAGGACTGAACTTAATTTAAGCATTCTCTCTTTTTCCTTGAGTATCGAAAAGAAAAGGACAGGATGCCAAAAATAAGGTTAGTACTGTCAATCGACACCAGTAACACCGTTTTTAACTGACGATTTTAACGTCCTAGCGTGGTAGCGGGTAAGGCTTATCGCTGTACTTCGGGCACAAATACACGCTTTTGAGGGGGTTTACCTCTCAACTCTTCGTTTATCGTCAGCAAGTGGTAACTAAACAAATATGCATATTCATTTTGGAAATCTCTTTGGTGCTTGTTCGACCAGCATGTTTCAAACTCGGGTCTCAGCGTCCTACTGACTGAACTGCCGCCTATCGTACATTTAGTAACGCTAAATTTAGTAATTCAATACCAAGGGCAGAAGTGCACAAGATTCTTGCTAACGCAATGCGTAACGTAGTACTGTAGCTACGACGTCGCGACGCGGTGCAGCGCAGCAAATAATGCGTAACGTAGTACTGTAGCTACGACGTCGCGACGCGGCGCAGCGCAGCAAATAATGCGTAACGTAGTACTGTAGCTACGACGTCACGACGCGGTGCAGCGCAGCAAATAAGACCCAATAACTAGTAAGTTCGCTTCAAATTTCTTTTCACTGAAGGACTACAATACATACATATTCATAAAGATTGCCAATATTTACAATATAAGCTTACTTTCGTTTATCTAGCTAAATTCGTACTGAAGCCTCAGTAAGTGGTGAGGACCAAGGGTCCCCTTTTTGTGAAATACACAAAATCAAATTTTGTCTTCCTATCTAATTGAGCCGAGGTTGTTCTTGAACAAGTATAGAGATACGAAAAAATATTTCCTAATTTTCGAAAACCGTTAAAAATATTATTTTCAGTATAAATTAATATACAGGCTGTAAATGCAAAGTCAAGAATCCCTTTAGGGTATGAAAGTATACACGATTCTGATGTTATTACGAGAAAAAAAAACATAACTTGAATTTTCACCAAAAATTCCATCATTTTTCTAAGCTATGGCTACGCAGCTCACCGGCCTCCCCCACACACCTAATTGCACCCCGCAACCCGTACCCCTCATCCGAGTGGCCAGCGACCGTGAGGGTGTCCACGTGATAAGTGTATTTTGAGTTAAGAAAATCGTCTTATTATGAGGTACTGGTACTTTATTTAGAGATCAAAAATATCTTCACCGATCATAGTAACACACCCTTAAAGGATTCTTGACTTTCCTTTTACACCCGGTAGAATAATAATTCTTTCTTAAGTTGTCATTGAACCTTGGTCATGACCACTTACCGAGTCTCCGTTGTGAATGTGACTATATAAAACGAAAGTCACCTTGTGTACATAATGCATTATGTTCATATCTTTGTTTACGATTTGCAATATCTACAATACATGCTTAATAAATACAAATATTATTAAAATCTGTATTCATTTTACTATACAAAAATACACAAATAGTAAGCTACTATAAAAACGAACCATATATGTACATAGGGGCCATTCAAGTACTACGTAAGCACTATGGGGGGGGGGTCTTTGTTTTGCTTATTTTCGATGACATGGGGGGTAGGGGAGTCTAGATGATGATTACGTCATCGGTATATTTTTGCCCCTTACTCTATGTTGAATACTGTATCAGTAAAATCTAATCTCTATCCTAAATCTATTTTCTTATTTTTAAAATTATAATTATAACATTATAATATAAAAAAAATATATTTATAATTGAAAAATGTTTACGTAAGCATGGGGGGAGGGGGTAAGAGCTTTGCTTACTTTTGCTGTCAAGGGGGATGGGGGGGGTAAATAATTGTAATAAATCTGCTTACGTAATACTTGAACGGCCCCATATATAAAAATGAAATTGTACAAAAATCATAAATACCTACACGTTTTAATTTTGCTGAAGTCACTGCGGGACAGTACCCAAAATAGAGAAATAGAAGAAATAGAGAATTCCCTCTTTAGATGACAAAATTAACATTAATCATACCTAAAACTTAAGAAGCTAATAACAATCTGTACAATCTTCGAGACGTCGAGTTCGGCTAGGTATTGGAATAATAGGCATAACCTCGAATATTTAACAAGTGTATAAGAAAGCACAGATATAATAGTGAAAAGAAAGTAAATATAATTATCTTAAAAATAAGCTTTTTCCTTTAGTTTGCCATTAATTCACAGAATTTGACCCTTATAAGCGACATATAACACAACATAAATAGCCTTTTACTTTGCACCATAATAAAACAAATCACAAAATATTTTAACAGAAAGGGATCAATCCAGAGATGTACAATGGGCGGTCTCATCGCTTAAGTGATTTCTTCCAGACAACCTTTGGGTGGAAGAAAATGTAAAATAGAAAATAAGGCGTAGGTGGTTTAAAGATAGTATCTACGTATTAAATAAACTAATTAAGAGAATAGGTTCCGATTGCATTGATCGCTGTTACTCCATGTGAAAAAACCTGCTGTGCGAGAGGGACGAATTCTAGAAAATTATCAAAATGACGACACTTATCACGAATTTTATTATTAAAAAAAAACTGAAGTTTGTATCAAATATCTGTTCGGACTTATCCGAACTAACTCTTAAGTTTAATAAATTTTATACAGATTTTAATTCATAAATGATAAAATATGATTTTGCTCAAATAATGTTAAAACTCGACATGAAAACTTTTTTTGGAGTCTGAAAATTCTGTTTCGATAACAGTGTGAATTATATTCTTGACAGAAATCCATTTTTTTTTTGTCAAATATCTAGTATTGCTAGATTCTTCAAACAAGGAAGAATAAATTATGGTTTTTCAGAACCTATCCTCTTAAACTAGTAACCGAAATACAAAACAATCTACGTATCAATATATACATAAAAATACACAATATATTTTAATATTATATATAGGATAGGTATAAACTAATATATATTCATAATATCAATATCAGAGAAAGATGAATATACCTACATACTCGTATATATCTTAGTTAAAGGAAAACTATTATTTAATTCATCTTTTGAAAATAGCCAAAGAAGGAGCAGATTTAAAAGAAACAGCAAAGCGACACTATTGGATAGTGCAATAATTTTGTGTTTTTTTTAAATCAGCGGATTCGATTCTGTAAGGAAATTGTAAGGTCGCCCAACTTTTTTAACAGTGACGTCCTGCTTCCCAGAGTGACTGTGTCAAGCTGGTACTCAATGAGTTAAGGTTATCGACTAAGTGCTCATGGTCTATAATGATGCAGATTTGGTTCTCATCAAACCGGCCCCGAGACTCCTTTTTCGCTATTCCCTACAGTTTCGGATTAAGCCCGTTTGAAAAATTAACCCGTACAGAAAAACCATAATAAATAACCATAGAAAATGCAGGAAATGTACAGAAACAACAAGGTTTCGTCCCCTAAGTAGTACTCGTAGGGTTACAGAGATGTACTACGTATAAATACGTGTAGCGAATCCTACAGGCTCAATTGACTCTCGAGCAGGGCGCCCTCGAGACGGGCTGCTAAGGAGCTTAAGGCGTAGATCCGCTTGATAAAGCACCTGCCGGCCGACTTACTGCACTCTGGGGTCTTCAGGAGATCTCGAACTATGAGAAATCTAGAAAAAAAAAACGTAACGTCGGTCGGTCGTAGGGTGAAGTTCGGGTTCAGCTTCGGCCTTCTTTGGCCTAATAGACAGGAAGTCAAAGGCGAACAAATTATGGTGACTGCTCAAAAATATTATCTACAACTTTTGCGAGAAAACGCTCATCGCAATTAGTAAAACTTCAAGGCTGAAGAAAAATTTTAATCGACTTCAAAAAATGAAAAGGTTCTCAATCTGACTGTATTATATTTTTTTTGGTATGTTACTCCATAACTCTGGCATTTCTTGACCGAATTGATTTTTTTTGTTTGATAGAATTTTCTTTCAGCTAGGTCCCATTTTAGTTCGGTCGTAATCTGATGATGGTCTTCAGAGAACTCCTCAGCGGATGACAGCATATCACTCGATATTGAAGCATACGCTTTGTACCGGGATGCGATTGCAAGGTGTTTCTTGGAAATTGTCATATACCCACCTGACCTTCAATCCTCGCCTCATCACCATAGAACATATTTTTCAGGAAGACAGAAGTCCGCGAAAGTATTATTTCGGTACCATATGTCAGCATACGAGGGGTGGCTGAAAAGTAATCTACCTGACTATGAAAGAAAATACATGGATTAATAATTTATTTTTTATTTTTCAATATAGTCCCCTGCAACTGAAATGCACTTACGACATTTGTCAATAAGTGACAGCATACCATTAAAATAATAATTATTATTTTGTTCGTCAAAATAGTCATTCACAGCGTCCTTCATCTCTTCGTCTGTTGAAAATCTGCGCCCTCTCAAATTTTTCTTTAAATTTTTAAATAAGAAGTAGTCAGAGGGAGCCAGGTCTGGACTATAGGGTGGGTGGTTGATCTCTGTAAAGCCGTTTTTTGTCAGAGATGACCGCGCCTTAAAGGCCGTGTGCGCGGGTGCATTATCATGCAAAATCAAAACGCCTTTGCTAAGTTTGCCCCTCCTGTCTTCTTTTATTTTTTTGCGTAGCTGGTCAAGTAAGTTCGCATAGTATTCAGCATTCATCGTGGTGTTTTTTGGCAGGTAATCTATCATAAGAATCCCCTCAACATCCCAAAAAATGGTTGCCATTAGTTTGCCCGCTGACAGCCGGACCTTAAACTTCCTTGGTGGTTTTTCCCCTTTAAATTTCCATTGCATCGATTCTTGTTTGCTTTCGGGATCCCACTGACGAATCCAAGTTTCATCACAGGTCACTATTCGCAAGATAGTTTCTTCCTCTTTATCCTTTACCAAGTCTAAAAATGACTGACAACATTCCACACGCCTTTGCTTATCAAACGGGGTCAACATTTTAGGCACCCAACGTGCGCTCACCTTGGACATTCCCAAATGTTCATGAATTATTTCATGAACTCGTTCCTTGCTAATGCCAACATCTCTAGCTATTTCCCACTGCTTAATTTGCCGATTGGCAAGGATCAGTTTCTTCACTTTTTCCACATTATCTGCGGTAACTGCAGAAATGGGCCTTCCACTACGGGGATCGTCTTCTAAGCTCACACGGCCTTGTTTAAACTGCTTTGACCAAAACTTTATTACAAATTCGGAAGGACATGAATCTCCGAACACCTTAAACATGCGCTCTCGGATCTGCGTCGGCGTATTCCCTTCTTTACCGAGGAATTTAATCACAGCGCGATACTCAATTTTATCCATTTTTAATTTTATTGCAACTTGATAAAAACGAAGACGCGCCAAAAAAAAATTGAACTCGTAGAAACAAATAAGTGTCATAATTTTTAAAAAAGGAATAAACAAAGAATACGAGAATATAGTGGCCAGTAACATTTTTTAAACTTTCTTTAACAAAGGAGATTTTATATCAGCCACCCCTCGTATAATTATTTTAAACTTTTTAGTGTAGGTACGTCTGCTGTAAAATTTTAAGTCGGTTACAATTTTTTTGTAAAAAGTTTATTTAAACTACTTTTTACTTTCGAGAAACAGTATTGTAATGGTGATAAAAAAACTACATCCAGATTTTGATAAAAATCTCCTTAAAATCCTCTAGCTCTATAGCACTTTGTAATAAAAAAACTACTAGACCGATTTCAATTAAATGTGGTACAATAAGAGTCATTTCACAAAAATCGCGTATCGTGGAATAAGGAGTTATTTTAATTATGATTTTCGGTCTAAAGATAGTCAGCAAAATCAGACTTGTAGATTATTCTAAAATGAAATTTTGATTCCATTATGCTTTACTCAATACAAAAAGTTGTGATAAGCTGGCAACATTAATCGGGAAAATTTACGGAGGTCTTTTCAGGGCTCCGTACCCGAGGGTGCCAAACGGGACCCTATTACTAAGCCTTCGCTTTCTGTCTGTCCGTCCGTCAGGGATCAGCTTCAGCTGTAATTTCCAGTTGAAATTTTCAGAGAATACGTATTACTATGGCCTCTACCACGACAAATAATTTAAAAAATAAAAATATGAAAAACAGTGGGAGTCCTCATACGAGAAACCTTGAAAAATTGCTATATTTTTCAAGGTTATTTGTTTCAGTCTTTTCTTATGTACACAAGTCTTAAAATTTGCAAAGGATGCCGAATTATTTGACTGGCGCTATCATTTTAGTGCATTTTTACTGACGCCTTGATGTTGCTATGGTTTATATCTATCTTGTTGTTATTTTTCATGTTTTTAAGGCGACGCATTGGAAATTTTGGTGACATAAATATCATATAAAAAAACATATGTAATTACCAATTAATATACTAGATTAAACATTTTATTGACATCATTTTGCCCGAAGATTTAGTTGATTGGTTAATTTTCATAGCAGAGAAAAAAATATATAGAAAACCAACAAAGATTTCAGAAAAAACAGGGATGAAGCCTTTAAGTTTTTTATTTAAATTAGTCCACAAATACACTTCAATTTGGCCGATTGGATTTATTAAATTACTTACAGTTTTCATTTTAAATGAAAAATACTGTTTCGCCGCATACGACCTTACGGCATAAGCTAGTTCGTGAGCGCATATTTGTATGGAGTAAGTCCCCCTCACTCCTCTCCTCTAAGGCGCCGATTTGAAATTAAAAGTTTACTAATGCCTCGCCTTAAGGTCTCTTACACGTTTTGTATAGTGGTACGGAACAGAACTCGCTCTTGGCCAAAGCGACAATGCTCTTCTAGCGTGTAGCTTGATATTTCTTTTGCCCACGTTTTTAACAGATTCCTAAAGCTACACAGGCTCAGAAATGATTTTGTGAAAATCAAATTACATAGGTATGATACAGAGTGTTGAAGTATATAATTATAAATATCCGCGCGCCTAAAGAGCCTTCACTTCACACTGCTCATTATATGTCAACAAATTTATTTGGGTGTCTGATGTTTTGGCAATTTTTTTCAGCAAAGTTATTCAGAATATTTACCTCTTTGAAGTTAACGATGTGATTATTTTTCCGTAAACGAGATGTGGGAGATTGAATACAACAAAAAAAAGTTTATTTACGGTCAATACGAAAGATTGTTCTATATTTAACATGTATTCAGCATATACTTTTTCTTATGATGGTAAATTTGTTGCTGGAAAATTACGATTACTCGCATGAAATGGTAAATTTAAATTAACTACTAACATTAATTGCAGAGCAATTAAAGATGTTAAGCAGGATCTTTCACAAAGTAATGCATAAAATAACATAACTTTGCTAGAAAAGCCTAATGGACATCAAATTCTTGTCGCGTAGTGCCATAAATCAAATTTATTTAAACTATCATATAAATAAATTGATATATTTTAAACATTTGGCAATATATCCATCGCAAGGAGATAACAAATTAACATTAAGTATATCATTGCGATATAGAAAAGCAGAAACGTAAATCTGGACGTGAGGAGCTCTGAACCGGGATTCGAACCCGGGACCTCTCGCTAACTTGGCGATTGCTCTACCAACTCACATTTATTTATTCACAAATAAGAAAAACAATCATATAAATTTGTTCCTAAAACCGGTCTCAAAAGATGACCTTCTAAAATCAGTGTCCTCACTTAAAAATAAGAAATCGTGTGGGTACGATGGTATACCTTCTAGGGTCGTTAAATTTATAATTAACCCTATCGCTGAACCATTATGCATTATCAATCTTTCCTTCAGGGAAGGTGTCTTCCCGTGTAAATTAAAACGAGCTCAAATAAAACCTATACATAAAAAAGACTCAAGTTTGGCCGTCGATAATTATAGACCCGTCTCGCAGTTGACTGTTTTTCTAAGATATTTGAAAAGTTAATGTTAAGCCAGCTTCGTAGATTCCTCACTTTTCATAGAATACTGGCAAGAGAACAGTTTGGATTCTAGAAAGATCTTTCGACAGTGGATGCTATCTTTGACATGGCGGAGTTTTTGTCTGAAGCCTTGGAGGGCAAATAAAATATAGTGACTGTCCTACTGGATTTATTTCAAAGCTTTCGATAGTATCGACCACGGTATAATGCTCGAGATGCTGAACAGATACGGTCTGCGTGGCAAGGTTAATGAGTGGTTCCTTTCATACCTTACAAACCGTGAGCAAAGTGTCCTACTTCCTATCATATACAGTAATGATATGTTGGTAAATGTGGAGTCTGAATCACTAGTATTACCGAAAGGCGTCCCTCAGGGTAGTATATTGGGCCCAATCCTTTTCCTACTATATATTAACCACTTGCCATATGTGTCAAACAACAAAGAGGTAATGTTTGCCGATGACGTGTCGGTTTTCTTCAGTTTTGAAAGAGGTAGTGATAAGGACTTAGCAAATGAAATCCAACATTCCATTTTTGCTATTATAAACTGGTTCAGAGATATTAAATTAAGCACTAACGTAAATAAGACTAAAATGATTCACTTTAGAAACTACAATACGCAAATTATGGATGTTACTACTGTATATGTGTCACTCTGGAACTCAAAACCTTGGAATTTGTATCCGAGGCCAAGTTTCTTGGAGTACACGCTGATGAATTTATGAATTGGAAGTGCCACATCCAAGCCTTACAATGCAAACTTAGTAGCTTCTGTTTACGCCCTTAGAATGCTAACTCATGTAGCAACAAAACGTGGTGCACTTCAGGCATATTTTGCCTTTTTCCAGTCGAGGGTACTCTATGGTTTGTCAATATGGGGTGCTAGTGTGAACATAAAAAAACTGTTCATATTACAGAAGCGTTACATAAGAATAATTGTGGGGTTGACCTCAAGCACGGTGTCTTGTAGAACTTATTTTAGGCAATTAAAAATCCACACGATTACGGCATTATACATAATTGAACTATGTAAACTAATCAAGCGGTATCCAGACAAATTCCCTATTAGATCACTTAGCCACAGTGACAGGTTAAGGGAGCGCTATAGATATGACATTGAGTCACCCCCTTGTCGTACAGCTGCTTGTGCAAGATCCACTGAAATGGTTGCTGTGAAAGTGTATTCTTCCAAGTGTAATTAAGTGCCTCTCTGGATCTAAATTCCTTAATGCATGAAAAGGCTACTTGTTAAAAATCTCACCATATGACCTCAATGAATATTATAATTACAGCGATCTTTAACTTCTATCATACTTGCTCAGTGTTTGGCTATTTCGCATTAGAATAATAGTGTAATGATTCATATCCCGGGTCCAATGTTGTTTGATTGTAATTGTAAATACTTTGTCCATCCAAATTTATTTTATGTAATTTATTAGTGTGCATGATATTGTTACACCCTGTGGGTATAATTACATTGATACATAATTATACTACCATTACCTATTATCATACATGTAATTAATTGCAATAAACGAATATGAAATATGAAAAATAAGTTGTGCGCCTAGGAACGAGACTCAGAGCAACCGTTAAGAACTTTTATAGGATATTTTCCTACAACTTTTCCTATGTCTGTCTGAACTTTGAACTAACTTAAACTAACTAACTAAACTAAACTAACTTTGTAACTTATTTTGTTACATTAGAAATTAGAATTGATATTGTTATATATTAAATCTAAATAATTAAAAATCTACTTTTAAAATCCAGAAAGACAGACAAAAGTTGCCTTTTTCATACTTGTCTTAGTATGTTTATACGTTGATCTTTGAACACCTTTATCTAGAGTCGGAATCTTATTAGTTCTTTGACGTTTCATTGGGTTAATAACATAATTTATGAGCCAAACTTTAGGAGTCACGAAATGCCAATAATTTGAACTGCCCTACCCTGACTTTCAATAAGAAGCGAGACCATTTCGATGCCTTAAATGTAGTGGTCATTATATACCTTTGGTCGTGGTAAACTAAAACGTCAAAGAACTGATAAGATACCCACTCTAGTACAACATTACTTACAAAATAATTACTTTCAAAGTATTATTTATCCGGAATAAGACGCTAATTCATAGGCATTAATTAATGGGGACTATTGGTATTGCTATTTAAACTGAAATTCAACTCGTAAAGTACCCTTTAATTTTATCCCACATCGACACATTTGGTTTATTTCTTTGCTCCTCTGCATAACTCAAGGGTTTCTCTATCAAACGGAAATATGGGCTAAGTACTGTAAAGATATTATATTTCTCGATTCCGTTTAATTCCCTTCCGCCACAAGGGAAGATTGTGACAGCCACTACGTGGGAGTCTAGGATGACCGGAGCTCCTTCCCCGAACTTCTCAACGTGGGTAGAAGCACTTTCAACTCCACAGGTACAGTATTGCCATTTCCTGTTTAAACATGGCGCGTTTCGGTACGTCTGAGATTGCAACGCAATGATACTGGAGTTTTGTTTAAGTTTTCCATAACCAACGACCAAAAATTCTTTGCTTCTAAGATCTGCTGTAAAATACTTGGCGAGTGTAGGCATTTGTATGAAGGAATCTGACACATGTTGCGTAAGCATCGCTACGCCAATGTTACTTCGTATTTGTGAGAGCTTGAGATTATCAGGGTCTGAATGAAACTTGAAGCCTCTTTGTTTAATAGTCCGGCGTATTGGTAGAAGGTTTTTGCTGTTACGTGGATTGAGTACCGCTGTGCCAACTGATACAAAGTGGGGTTTGTAGTTGAGGCAGCCAGCGGTCGTCAGCACAGAATTTTTCTTAATGATGCTTCCAGTACATAGATACTCTTTAGTTTTTCCCAGAAGTGGGACAATGTAAGGATATTGTTCTGCAAGACCTTCTATTTCAGTCACGATTGTTGCTGAAGTCCATTTTGCATCGTTTATCAGGAATATGGTGAAGAGAAGTTTGATTTTAAGGAATGCCATGGTTTATTACTTTGTAACTGCCTCATTTAATTTAGACACCCAGTAATATTATTAATATTATGTATTTTTAGAATTACATTATTTGAATGAAAACCAACTGCTTAGGTAAACCATCTGTCTTAGGCAAAATTATAAAAAGAAAAAGTCTTAATTCAGTCACACGGAGGCTGTATATCACTCGAACATTTCTCTAAATTCATCACCTTCCTTACAAGAAATTGTCGTTTTCTATTACTGGCTAGCTGGCTAGTAGTATAATAGGATCAACATTATATCTGAGGGGTGGAAAGGTATTGCCTGATGAGTTGAGCAATGCGAGTCAGGCAATACCCGTTTCCAAGGCATACATAATCTCAAACAATGTGAGGCAATAAAAAATACGTTTGCAGAAGGACAAAATTTAAGAGAAATAACACCTAAACTCGCTTATACCTTTCCTTTGCTTCAGCTGGAAGTAAGTTTTAAATTTGGTCATTGAAAACTTCTTCTTTCAAATTATTTATCTCAACGCAATCACTGACGCTACTTTTTTCACTCCAACTCATTTCGACTGGTGGACTTGGTGCCGGGTTCAACTGTGGAGGTACCACCAGCTTACTCGCAAACCCCCCCAAAGTTATTCGAGGGAGAATAGGTAAGAGGAGTAGAGGACAGCTGTTTAAAACAGGCACAACCAGGTAACTCACCATTGCCTAGCGCCGATTTATGGCGTTATATCTATCGGGCCTTATATAAAACAGACTGGTGACGGGCAGCGGTGTCACTTCACGCGCTCACCAACCCGCCTGTTTAGCGTGTGTGAGTGAGGGCATTTCTTCCAGGAGGACCGCCGAGAGTGGCGAAATCTTGAACAGACCTATGTCCAGCAGTGTACGAAACAGGCTGATGGATGGATGGGGTCACGAACTTTATTGGTTTTTGTTTTCTTGTTTTCTTTATCAAATATTTAAATTGTTTATCCAATTTACACATTTCATTAACAATTATTTTATCACCACCAAAAAGTTCGCTGGAAGAAATTGCTTATAGTAATAATAATTTGTACAATAATGAGTATTCTTTACTTTTACTCTTTATTTTTATCTCGTGTGTGTACAATAAAGTAGATATTAATTCATTTATTCATTGAATTCTGTGCGAGTATTGACTGTTCCAGTTCCGGTGCACACTAGGAAACACTTCTAACACCGTTTCGGGGAGTGCAACAAGGCTCTTTTGGCGAGTGCATTAGTCGTGACCAAAATCGGAACTAAATAACGCTATCCTAATAAAACGTAAGCCTCGTTTCTGCTGTGGATGTCATCTCCGCGCCAAAAGAGCCTCATCGCATTATGACGTGATAATCTGGGGGCACGGCAGTGCCCCCGCCAAGTCGAGCTAAAAAGCGGCACGCCGTACCATACTTTTCTCGAAGCAGTTCAGGCCATTTTCAACCCCCTATAACTTCGTTGTGGATAAAACTAGAAGCCTGAATTTTCGGTAACCAAGCAGTCATTGTATAAACACAGTATATTTCAAATTTCATTCAATTTGAACCAGTAGTTTAAGAATTTTCTCAATTTTGTCACTCACTCACTCACTCACTCACTCACTCACTCACTCACTCACTCACTCACTCACTCACTCACTCACTCACTGCTAACTGACTGACCGATCATCAAAACTCTAAGGCACTTCTAGCAGACATAGAAGCTTCAAATTTGGAACACAATTAGTGTTTAGTGTATAAATTAAGGAAAAATAAAATATTTTTCAATTTCGGTCCAGTGCTCTAGATACACCAATAAATATATAGGATTACAAAGTTACATTTTCAGTTGTAAGTAGAAGGTACCGGAAAGGAAAAACTGTAGGACTATCCACAAAAAGGAATGAGATGCCATCAAAAACAAAACTTCTAAAAAAACAAGTCTCGCAACTTAGTGTCTTCTGTCTTAAGTTATTACATAATTAGCTAACCTAACAACATCTTATAGTGACCATATCAATATTAAAAATATTTTTTATGTTTGAAATAAATATATCGACTTGGCAATCGCACTAAATAATCGAATTTAAAATAATTATTACTGTGAGATACATTGTGTTTTCATGCGATGGCCGAGTCAATCTTTTTATTTAAAACATGAAATATTTTATAATATTGATATGGTCACTATAAGTTGTTGTTAGGTTAGCTAATCATGTAACAGCTTAAGACAGAAGGTCCCTTAAGTAGGGACTAAATAAATTAATCGACTTGGATTTACATGGATCTCACAACTTTTTGCGGTAGAAGAACTAAGTTGGAAGACTTGTTTTTTTTTACAAGTTTTGTTTTTGATGGCTATTACTTCAAAAACCCTAATGGCATCTTTACATTACAAGTACGCATGAAACAAAAACTTTATTAGGCTTAGCCCCAGAAACTACACAGAAAAAAAACATCGTCGCAAGGTGCTAATGCGTTGTGTCTTCGTCTACATAATCCACAATGTAATTTGTTCAAGAACGGTCAGAAAAAAAGTAGAGCCTGACACTAACTTTTGATATTATAGTCTGTCAAAAAAGTGTTGAAATGAATATTGAACTTTAATGGACTTTATTGAGCTTTAAACGTAGTATAATTTAGGTAAAATATTTATGAAATAACAACGCGGTAAACTCGATTTAACAGATTTTGTACTTGTATGTTTGGTGTAACCAGGCGAAATAAAAATAGTTTCTTCAAAATTCATTTCAACTCTTTTTTGACATACTGTATCTACGAGGGGCGTTTTTAAGTTCGCGGAATCGGGGGTATGACGTGGAAATAAAAATACAAGTTTATTTTTCCTCCAACCATTTCTGCGAGCTGTTTCTTCTTTAGTCTAGCATCTTCCAGTATTAATTTTTCCACTTTTTGAATGATTTCCGGAGTGGTCACCTCGATCGACCGTCCTGGCCGAGGATCATCTTCAAGTGAGGCCCTGCCTTTCTTAAAAAGGGTATGCCACTTATAAACCATGGTTTTACCGGGGCAAGACTCCCCGTAAACGGATGACATCTCTTCTAGTATGGTTTGAACCGATTTACCTTGCTTGGTAAGGAACTTTATGACAGCGCGGTGCTCGATTTTCTCCATTTTTCACAATGTTCTTCCCAACTGAGTTGTTTGATCGACGATAATTCAAATAGTAATGGCCCGATTAAAACAAAACATTCTATTTATACTAATAATGAGCTACTTAACCAGTTACGACTAAGGAAAGTACCCTCATTTATTAATTACCTACCCATTCCGCGAATATAAAAATGCACCCTCGTATATTCTATGATTGGTACTAAGCGACTAGAAACAATAATGACGTCCGAGCGCATTAGCAATTTGCGAGGATTTTTCATAAAATTATTTATTTATTATTATTTATTGATTATAACATGTACGCCAGTACATGTATGACAGGCTAACTATTGACAGTTATTGCGCCGTCCTAGCTGTTAAAATCATTTATAAATAGGTAGCTTGAACGACGGGCGTCTGTACCACGTCGAGTAATGGAAAAATTAATAAACTTCGAATTCCAGTAATTCATTAGATTTTCTTTGAATTCAACATTGAAATAAACTCGATTAAAATTTTGTTTACCCGTCGCCCTAGCACTCTTCTATTTTGTTTAACATCGAGTTATATTAGGAGAGTTAATTTGCCGTCATTTGGCAGGATTCTCACGGTCTTTCAATCTGAAATAATTAATCTAAATATGAGTAATTTATTCACTTTCGAAATTTCTTCAGCGTATCTTTTGTGTTTAAAAAAGGTAAAAATAAAATGAATGAATTATGTAGAAGTTCGCTTGCTTATGCAAGCTCGGGTTTTTGTTACAGAATTACAGGTCTTATAAAAAATTTTAGTGTAGCATTCGTATAGAATAATATAGAAATACTTTCTGAATAAACAGCCTCCGACACACTCTCACACACAACAAAGCCTCCGACACACTCTCACACACAACAAAGCCTCCGACACACTCTCACACACAACAATGAATTTGTAAATGGATATGCAACAAGGATTTGATGTTGATTTATTGTGATTGGAACAAATGTACCTCAAAAACATTGCGTTCCATTTTGTGACGGAACCCTTAAAAATATCACAATCATTTTTAATGAATTGAAACTATTCTGCTACTTACATTTATTTATTTTTAGTTTACGTATTATATTATTTGTTTTTATTATAATGTTTCTATTATGGTTATTTATTACTTACTTTATTAAAGTATATTATCAAGGGGTCAAATCATTAGCAGAAAGAAAAGAATTGCGGTTAATCCACCGACAGGAGCGTAGCTCTTTAGTCGTAGATAGATAGATGGGTATTTGCTGTACATTTAATTATTATTATTTATGTTGTAAACCACCTTTGCGTTTTTTCCAACAATTTATTTCCACCCTAAGGTTGTCTAGGAAAGGCCGCCAGTTGTAACATTTTTTTACAAGTTTGTTTTCATATATGCATACATATGTGTTCAATAGAGATCTGTTTTATTTATGCAGGTATATAATGCAAAGTTTGTTAAGGAGTGTAGTGTTGGTTGGTAATATAATTTCCAATACAATTTTGTTTTTTTAACGAAATCCATAGTTCGTGATGTCAACGTATTTCATACTGCATGAAGATGGAATGAGAATGCCTTTATTCATCACAACAAAAATTCTGCGAGAAAAGATAAATTTCACGTGAAACTCACATTTCTCCCTGGTGTGATGACCCAGTGAACCAGGAAACTAATTGAGAAGCCCCATGCGAATTTCATCAGATACTGCTTTACACGAACCAACCCCTTTCTTACTAAAATTGCAGTTTACTGATTGATTTTTCATCTTTTTATGGACTAAATGTTGATCTCGCTAATTTCCTAAGTAAATTACCATTTAGCCGAACAATGAGTAAGAAGTGACAAACCACAAGAATATTCCCTCGTAAAACCGAAACTGTTATTGGGTTTGGTATAAAGACGTTTTACCATACGGTAACGTATTTCCTCTGTAGTATTTATGGTGACTTTCGTTTATATCGCCAAGTTCATACTGCAGACTCGGTAAGTGATCAGGACCAGGGTTCAATGACCCGTTCTGTGAAATACCCAAAATAAAATTTAGACTTCCTGTACTAATTGAGTCGAGGTTGTTCTAGAACAAATATAGAGGTACAAAAAAATATTTTTCTTAATTTGCAAACAGTGTCATTTGTTTTACTACTAAAAGATTCGTGGTTTATATACATCAGAGATTCATATTGAAATGGCTACTCACGATTCAATATCAATAAGATTATGTAACTATAAAAACGAAAGGTATCTTATATATTTATTCTGTACATATACACTCAAAATAATTTTCTCATTTAAACTTGTTCGACTTTAATTAAATATAATTTTATGAAGAGATTACATCTTCTTCAAGTAAAAGGTATGTTCATCAGAATTAATTTAATAATTATATTAAGCTTGTTAACTACAAAATGAATATTAATTCTAGCTTTTACTGGTTAATTTAAATGGTGTAGGCGTTTATAATTATAAATATAACATTCGAAATTAGATTATTATCGCGTAAAGACTCAAGTATTTATGATAATCTAAAGTTACACCATCAAAAGATTAATCAATATTTTACTATTGTGATAGTAAACAGAACGAATACAAAACCGGCTTCGACCCTTGACCTCATCGAGCGAAGAGAGATAAAGCGCAAGATTTTAGTCTCAACTCTGTCATCTCGAGCAACGTGACAAACAATCATGTGAAAATCTTTAAATTAATTAAAATAAATAATTTTGTTTCTAACCGTAATAGTAGACCATCAACACATCTCTGAGCTTTTGCAGAAAACTATAACTAAATTTTAGTGAATAATTAGGTATCTTATAGAGAATGAATTCTTTCAAAGTGTTGGCAAGGAGAATGGGTAGCCATGCGAAGAAGTGGAATCCACTGAACAGAGTGGGCATCGTCGGAGTACCCTTCGAGAAAGGGCAGAAGAAGTATGGTGTGAGCGTAGCGCCAGCTGCTTTGAGGGCTGCCGGACTCATTGAACATCTGAAGGAAATTGGTAAGGAATTTGATACTTCTTACGAGAAATAAGCATATAAATGAAGAAAAAAAAGTGTCCTCGTTATTGAGTCTCATTAGTCCGATCGCGGCATAAAGCATTGTCACGGAAACAATTAGAATTAGGACCAAAATAACCAAAAACTTTGTACCCCCACAGAGGGGCTCGACGTGAAAGATTACGGGGACATCGATACACCAAATTGCGAATTGGACGTGGCAGTCTGCAACATGGATCACTTGTCTCAGGTGTCAGCCTGTAACAAGAACTTATCGGAGAAGGTGGCTCTTGTGTTGAGGGACGACAGGGTCGCCATCACGATTGGAGGAGACCATTCTATTGGTGTAGGTAAGATTTGTGATCTAACCCAGAAAGAAGACTTAGCCCCAAAGGGCTACAATGTAAATGTGCAATCATGTCAATTTTAATTGAAACATCTTTTTGGCTTTTGCCCAATTGTTGAATATTTATTAAGTCACAGATATATAACACTGCAGACGGGCAGCAGTATCACTCGTGCGAGGATTTCGGCAGCGCGCTCACTAGCCCGCCTGCCCAGCTTGTGTGAGTATAGGCATTCCTTCCAGGAGGACCGCCATGACTGGCGAAATCTTGGAAAGGCATGTTTTCAGCAGTGGACGAAACTGGCTTACGGATGGAATATAATACTATAGATAGATTGAGTTAATTTAGAAATTATTCACGTAATATTATCCAAGCAAACAACGTGTCTGAATTTTGTATTTGTTGTAAATTTCAATGTTTATCTTATTTGTATTATGTCTAATACAAGAATTACGAAGACGATAATTATTCAAATGATCATTTATCGACAAACAGGTACAGTAGACGGTCACTACACCGTCCACGAAGACATGATTCTTATCTGGGTCGACGCCCACGCAGACATCAACACCAACAAGACCTCGGACTCGGGGTCCGTCCACGGCATGCCAGTGGCGCTCCTAGCCAAGGAGCTCTCGGACTACTGGCCCTACCTGCCCACCATGGACTGGCAAGTGCCTCGGTGAGGATAGAACACTGTCATTTATCTACAAACAGGTACAGTAGACGGTCACTACACCGTCCACGAAGACATGATCCTTATCTGGGTCGACGCCCACGCAGACATCAACACCAACAAGACCTCGGACTCGGGGTCCGTCCACGGCATGCCAGTGGCGCTCCTAGCCAAGGAGCTCTCGGACTACTGGCCCTACCTGCCCACCATGGACTGGCAAGTGCCTCGGTGAGGATAGAATACTGTCATTTATCTGCAAACAGGTACAGTAGACGGTCACTACACCGTCCACGAAGACATGATCCTTATCTGGGTCGACGCCCACGCAGACATCAACACCAACAAGACCTCGGACTCGGGGTCCGTCCACGGCATGCCAGTGGCGCTCCTAGCCAAGGAGCTCTCGGACTACTGGCCCTACCTGCCCACCATGGACTGGCAAGTGCCTCGGTGAGGATAGAACACTGTCATTTATCTACAAACATGTACAGTAGACGGTCACTACACCGTCCACGAAGACATGATCCTTATCTGGGTCGACGCCCACGCAGACATCAACACCAACAAGACCTCGGACTCGGGGTCCGTCCACGGCATGCCAGTGGCGCTCCTAGCCAAGGAGCTCTCGGACTACTGGCCCTACCTGCCCACCATGGACTGGCAAGTGCCTCGGTGAGGATAGAACACTATCTTTCTATTCTTAGTTCGTAACTTGGATAGCTAATTTATTTACATATTTTCACATTCTGGAAGAAGAAAACCCTCAACTGTCGATAAAAGTCACATTTGCCGATTAAGCTGAATTTAAAACTAAAATAAAGATCACCAAGCAATGATTAAGAAAAGAAAAGAAAAGAAAAATAAATAATGAAAAATATTAAAAAACACAACTGTTGGAATAGATATTTAATTCGGATTTCAGTGCAGTCGGGGGACAAACAAAACAACACGTATCCAATGTCATAGTCCACCAACTGCACTGAAATCTGAAATAAATCTTTGTTCCGGCAATCGAATTTTTTAATATTTTTTAATATTTCTTTTTATTCATTCCGGATCCAAAGCACCCCTGAAAACCCTTTGACGGAAAAGTTGCGGACTTTTTAACCACACAGATATAATCGCATACACGTGTTCACTTCATTTTTTTTTTGGTTGCAGGTTTTCTATAAAAAATCTTGGCTACATTGGATTGCGATCCGTCGACAAATATGAAAGATTGGCTATAGAAAAGTACAACGTTCCCACATTTGCCATGGAGGATATAGAAGAGTAAGTATCAATGACTAAATTATAACCAAATATGTTTGTAAATACTTGGTTTTGTCGTTGCTTTCAAATTTAACTTTATTTCTCGATTTTAATTACATCGGTTATTAATTTTATCATATTACACAACGTTCTACATAACAAACAATCACATATTACCATATAAATATGTAATATTATATATCTTATCTTAGCCAAATTTACGGATACCATAAGTAAATCCGAAAGTCTGTTTGGTAATTTAAAACTATAACTAATAATCTCCGGAGTGCGAATACGGAACCCATGGTGATTGAGTTCCACTCGGAATTGACCTGTTGTTATGTACGGAAATATATTTCCCGCAAGCTAAAAGCTCAAAATATTACGAAACACTTGCATATACAGCTTGGCAAAAAAGAGTTTGTCGCGGTGAGAGGTTGAACTACTGGTAAATATTTTGGTCGACCTTTACCGTTTTGGTCATAGTATACGGTGTGGCTACTTGCAACTCCCGTAATTATTCGGGAGATAGTAAGAGGACAGCACTCAAATAGGCACAACCAGGTGGCCCACCATTGCCTGGAACCGATTGATGGCGGTATTTAATAAAACGGTGCGAGGGTTTCGGCATCGCGCTCACCAACCCGGCTGCCCAGAGTATATGAGTATGGGCAGTTCTTCCAGGAGGACCGTCAAGAGTATCAAAATCTTGGAAAGGCCTATGTCCAGCAGTGTACGTAACAGGCTGATGGATGGATGATACGGCGTGGCCAAATGTGTGATAGCCACCCTTATTTTTACAAACTCATGTTTGCCAAGGCATCATGTCATGCTTTCTTACTTAAATTGTTATTGTAGTTCCTTGGTCCGATAAAATAATTTCCAGGCACGGGATCAAAAAATCCGTCGAGCATGTGCTGCAAGTCCTAGACCCTGAGAGGAAGAAACCTATCCATGTCAGCTTCGACATTGATTCCCTCGATGCCCTCGAGGCGCCCAGCACTGGGACTCCAGGTAAAGCGTCTGTCTCTTTCTCTCCTCAGTCCTTTACTCCTTTCTTTTCCCGCAGAGTCGGAGCCCTCCGTCACCACCACCAGCTCCTTAGAGTCAGTCGATTCGTGGATTCTGTGGATAATGGGCACTGCTCGGGGCATATCAACAGGGCCGTATTTTAAGGTGTGGAGGCCCTGGGCAAGAACGAAGTTAGTTGTACTTGGTGTTTGAAAACAATTTTGTGTTTTAACATTACTCTTTGAATAAGTATAGTAACATTTCTTTAAAAAGTAAGATATAACGAAAAATATAGTTCTCATGGACAAAGTCAATACAAATAGAAAAAAAAACTTCGTGAGCCCTAACATCTCTGTGCAATTTTTACTTACTGTATTTTTATGTATGGTTAGTTCAAAATATGTATACGGCGAGTTATTTATTCGAAAAAAATATTAAATTAGTCTTCCTTTAATATTAAAATCACAATATCCGCGAGAAACGGCCATGTCTCCTGAACAATGTTTACGGAAATAGTCAAATCAATCTCATTTTAATATTAAATTCACAATATCCTAAATAATAGCACTTATAAATTCTAATAAATTGAAGCCTTCTGTTGAATTAAAGCAACCTTACAGTGTACAACATTAAAAACTTGTGGAGGGCCCTCTTGTGTGGAAGCCCCTGGGCCCCCGGTTGCCCTCCCCTAAATCCGGCGCTTCATATTAAATATCAACGGGGATAGTGTGACTTCCAAGTGTCTGTCATTTTCCTACATTAACAAAAATCTTCCATTTGTATTTCTCAATGCGACAGAAATCAGTTTACTGCTGAGAAAGGTTTTCGGTAGAATCTCACGGATCTATATTCGACCACACGATAATCGATCGAATATTTTCGCTTCAAATCTGACTTTACAATCAGTTTTCCAATTTCCAGTGAGAGGTGGTCTTACCCTCCGCGAAGGCATAACGCTCATGGAGATCATCCACAACACGGGTCGACTCCGAGCCGTCGATCTGGTCGAGATCAACCCTGCCCTGGGCAACGACTCCGACAGAAGACGAACCATAGAAGCTGGGCTGTGCGTCTTGAAGGCCGCCTTGGGCTTCTCTCGAAGAGGCTCAGCCCCAAGAGGCGTGTTAGACCTGCCTGTTCAAACGCATCATGATATTCCTGAACGTGATCATAAATGGGCCATTTGAAGTCTGATGTTTTTTTGTTTTATTGAGAGTTGGTTCATCCCATTTAACGGACGCACTAAGAGAACATGAAATCCTCCGGGTTTCGTTCCGGAACGTACAACTTCTGATTGTTTCTCTAAGTTTTTGACTTACTTTTTAAAGAAAAAGTATTAAATAAATGTAGTTTATGGCACTATGCGACAATAATTTAATGTCAGTTTTCTATCAAAGTTGTGTTATTATTTCATACATTACTTTGTAAATGATTCTGCACAACTATTTTAAAGCGTGTTTATAGTTGTTGTGCAGAATCAAATACAAAACACGAGCATTTTTTTTTCGGTTTTGGATACCTTGTTACTCCTTTGTTAGTTAACACCCACGTGTATGTATTTTTAGCCAATCAACTCTAACGATGAAAAAAGTTTGTTTGTTACATAACGAGAATAATTTTGTTATTGAAAGAATCATTGGAATCCCTTAGTGGGTGCCTGAAATGTCCGGAAAATTCCAGTCTACAACCTACAGTTTTTAACTGTTCAGAATTCGAATAAAATTCGGCTCACTGAAATATTTCAGCGACGCCCACAATTCACGAGAATTTCCTATGACAAAGTAAATTCTGAAAATAGCTCATTAATTGGCTCCACGATATTTATGTTCCATGAATCAATTTTATCTCAAAAATAAAATGAAAACATATTGACGTACCTAGCATTCTCATTACAAAACAGTGTAATGACCGTAACGCTTTAATCAGTCGCGGGACTGGAACGACTTTATTTTTATTATCTTTAATTTCTTTGTGTAGCAAAAACAAAATTAAACTAAATATGGAACTAGCAGTATTAAAACTTTGGTAAGTCTGATCTTTTCATTTCCAGCAACTTTACAAATAACCATCTAACGTTGACTGCCGTTCCGTATTAGCCCGGGCGGTAGCGTTGCATTTTAGGTACCTAGTGATTTTAAGCCGATTGATTTCCATCCTTTCAATAGATCTTAAATGGCTAATAACAGAACCAAGCGTCAGCTGGCGCACCCGCGGTGTGTGTGGGTATGGTAGGCAGAGGAAGTGGTAAAAAAAAAGTAACAGTACGCCGGCTGAAACTTTTCTAACAGATAGCTGAGGCCATAACAAGCTAAAAAAAAATCGTCAGCTGCATAGTGGAGGGGGGAAGATGCGTCAGCTGCTCGCATGAACTTTTTTGCATTTTACGAAGTGATTTTACGCCGATTGATTTCCATCTTTTACAATAGATCTGGAATGGCTAATAACAGAACCAAGCGTCAGCTGACACACCCGCGGTGGGTGTGGATGTGAGAGGCTGCGAAAGTGGTAAAAAAAAGTATTAGTACGCCGGCTGAAACTTTTTTCACAGATATTTGACATCATACTGAGCTGAAAAAAATCGTCAGCTGACGCACCCGCGGTGGGTGTGGATATGAGAGGCTGCGAAAGTGGTAAAAAAATAATTGAAAAAAGTAATAGTACGCCGGCTGAAACTTTTCTCACAGATAGTTGACATCATACTGAGCTGAGAAAAAATCGTCAGCTGATGCACCCGCGGTGGGTGTAGATGTTAGAGGTAGCGAAAGTGGTAAAAAAAAAGTAATAGTACGCCAGCTGAAACTTTTCCCACAGATTATTGACATCATACTGAGCTGAAAAAAATCATTAGCTGACGCACCCGCGCATCCAGACCCACCGCGGTTGCGTCAGCTGACGATTTTTTTTCAGCTCAGTATGATGTCAACTATCTGTGGGAAAAGTTTCAGCCGGCGTACTATCACTTTTTCTTTATTTTTTTCCCACTTTCGCAACCTCTAACACCCAAACCCACCGCTACTTGAGCAGCTGGCGGTCGATTCACATATCAGTCATGTGAGATCTACGATCGATGTCAATATCAGCCGGCTTACTATGACTTTTGTATTTTCAACGGTACCTCCCGGACTATATGTGTTACAAGCAGAACCTCGTTTATTTTAACTTGGTTAACATTGACGTCCTACCAAATGGACCTCGGGTCTAGTATAAAATTTACCAAAAAAGTGTCCTTAGTGAAATGTCAAAATATTAGGAAACAAAACATTTTAATTTTAATCGTATGTCATTGCTGCACGGCTTAATTTTGATTGACGTGTGATTGTTGCCCTTTTTAAATTTTCTATGGTTTTGGTTCTCTTTTAGTTCGGACACTTTTGAGCACAGACCCGATGTCTATTTTTATTAGTATGTTGGCTAATGAAATCCACATGTCTGTGATGAAAACTATTATAGGAGTCCAGAACGAAGTAGGGATTAAAGGTATAGGAACCCTGAATTAATTATAGCTCGAAAGAGCACTCCAAAGTACATAATTTCGTCTCGGTCTTACAACCCTGCTTTTCGCGACGGGTGTGGTACGCACACAGCATGCTCGTTTTGCGCCCACCTTCCATGCGTGTACACTGTTAAATTTGCTCATCAGTAAATATCCGGAAATTGACATTTTTAATGTCAATTTACCGAAGTTTATAGCCTATGTAAGAGTTTTTTTAAGCATTTAGTTTTATTATTACTTTAATATTTAGTTTGGTAATATATGTTGTTGAAAACAACATTAAAAATGTCAATTTACCGAAGTTTATAGCCTATGTAAGAGTTTTTTTAAGCATTTAGTTTTATTATTACTTTAATATTTAGTTTGGTAATATATGTTGTTGAAAACAACATTAAAAATGTCAATTTACCGAAGTTTATAGCCTATGTAAGAGTTTTTTTAAGCATTTAGTTTTATTATTACTTTAATATTTAGTTTGGTAATATATGTTGTTGAAAACAAGACTGTTTTAGCTTACGAGTTGGTGACAAGCACTGTAAGTAGGCTAAGGTTCTTATGTAAAAATAAATAAATAAATAAATAAACCCATATCACTGAAATTTTTGATAAACCTGAGAAAACGAGGTTTGGACTAAACATATAGGAATCAAGGTGAAAGCATTTCAGGAAAGAGGGGTCAGACCGGGGTCGAAAATTGGAAAAAATTGATCTTGGGACTAAACATACAGGAATCGTGAAACCAACATGAATCGGTAGAACACACTTTACCTGTTACGAAAAAGTCGGGCTTACAAGGCGGATCGGTCACCTTACCCGAATCAGACCCCTTTTCATAATGTACCAAAATGTATGAATTTTGAATTTGGCCCGGAACCACTCAATCCCTCCCCCCCCCCTCCCTGGAAAAGCGGATTTTTCAAAAATTATGTAAGGACAGTACGACGTGAGTGCGACAGTCTCAGATGGCACAGTGCTCCTTTGACGCATGAATGACATTGACAGGGGGCAACAAGGATTACCAAAGATATACCATTATTATTTTTGTTTTTGGCTATATCTCTGGAAGTAGCTGTTAGATTCTAGTGCGGTTTTCTTGTTCTAAGACTAGATTAAATTTCCTATACAAAACAAAACAAACCATTTCTTTTTCTTGGAGAAACACGGGTCGGACACTTTCTCCGGCAAAAAGTTTTGGTTATATATAAGGTCCTACAATTCAAAGTGAATAAAATTTAAGAGATGATAGTGTCACTAATACGAGTAGACCACTTTCCAAAGAAACACTAAATTTTTGCGCGATCTTTTTTTCCCCTTTCCGTAGAAATTGAGTCAGCTGATTGAACTACCTTGTACTGGGAAGTAAAAAAAATATTTGACAAAAACATTTTTTTTTATATGGTCAGTTAACGATACATGATCTACCCTAAAATTATTTTCACTTATTATTGTAGGACCTTATATGAATATAAATATATACTATATTATAATGTCTATTCAAATTTTATAATAATGTAGAAAAATATAAAAAATATAACTCTATACATATATATATTTTTTTAAAAGCGGGTAGGCGTAAAATTTGGGTCTCAAATTACAACCCACAACTGTTTTATTATTATTATTATATTTTTATTAATTTTTTTTTTTGTTGCTCATCTTTCTAGCTTTCCAACGATACCCATATTATTATATATATATTATAATAACTACTCATTAATAATATTAGTCAACACACATTACGTTTAGTTAAGATCTTGGCACGATGAAATTCTACTAGTTAGGTATATCTTTGAGGATTAAGTTTTATTTGGATACATAGACATCTTAGGTCGACTTGCACCAATATTTAAATCTAGATTTAGGACTTAAGCTGAGTTTAATTTGACAGAAATGTATTTACTGACAGATCGTAAACCTGATTTAGCGATAAAATCGTGATTTAAGATTTTGGTGCAAGCCGCCCTTAGTATATTATTCTTTGGATATGATTCGGATAGTCTTGCTGCACTATACCAAGTTTCCGTTGACCATAGAGTATATCTATACTGATCATAAAATAAATACTTAGTAAATAACGGCCAAGCCGAAAACGATGCAGAGGTTGAATAAACGCGAGCGGAGCCGCGGGCAGACTAATTAAAAATATATCTTTTTTCCACGACTTATCATCCCAAGCAACCAACGACCTAAAGATATATCTATAAGGTTAAATAATAATACACTTCTGGACACATCTATTGGCCCACCTTAGAGTTTAGGTTTCGATGGCCCCTACCTAAATATGATTGCTAGATTGAACAAAAACTATTGATCCAGTTTTAAACCTGATACATTTTACCATCGTTTTCGATCGTATTGTTTTAAACTTTTTGCTCGACCTAATATAAATTTTTAGCTAGGACCAAATGAAACTGAAAATGCAAGGTGGGCCAATAGATGTGTCCAGAAGTATAGTTGGCGAAACTTAAAACATAGGTTGTACTCGAATGAACAACTTCTATGGGGACGAAGACAAATTCTCAAAAAAAAAATCGCCTTCTCATAGTAAACCAGACGGCTGATATGGTCAATCTGTATGAGAGGCAGTGAAAAAAAGTTGCGAATTTCGCTTAGCCCCGATAGAAAAAGTTATTCATATAGACCATCACTACCTATGTTCGCAGTTTCGCTAACTATTATTATTTAACCTTGTATAGGTTGTTAATAGGTGGTAGAGCTGATGCCGGGCTCGACTGTGGAGGTACCACCATCTTACTCGCAAATCCTCCCGAAGTTATTCGAGGGAGAGTAAGAGGACAGCTCTCAGGCAAAACCAGGCGGCCCACCATTGCCTGGGACCAATGGATGGCGGTATATCCATCCCCAATTGCCGGGCCTTATATAAAACAGACTAGTCACGGGCAGCGGCGTCACCAACTGCCCAGCGTGTGTGAGTATGGGCATTTCTTCCAGGAGGACCGCCAACTGGCGAAATCTTGGAAAGGCCTATGTCCAGCAGTGGACGGAACAGGCTGATGGATGGATGGTATAGGTTGTTGCAAGCAACAGTAACATCGTTAAATAAACGAACATACTGTGTCGAATTTTTATGCATATAGGGGAGATTTAATTGAAGCAATCTAAGTAATCCTTTTTTTCTCAGTACACACATTTTATAAAAAGTTGATTTGCAGGTGCATCACTCTCGCAGTTTCAACAAGCGCGTTAGAGACTATAGCACCTCCCGACGCGGCAGCAGCGAAACTGATGCACGCTCGTCTCGGCCAAATTCCAGACATCGAACCAACATTCGTTCAGAACCCGAATCTGAGTAAAATAATAGCGCGTTTGTTCAAAGGAAAGCTGAGTGTCCTCCCATTGTTCAATATCAGTGTGAAGATTGACAGAACCCCGGTAAAAATACCATGGAACATGAACCAAACGGCTATAAACGAAGTAATTCCAGAGGCCGAGTTAGAAAATCCAAAGCACATAAGGCAATATAAATTAATTCCAGAAGAAAAACAAATAAAACCCGCTGTGTAGTTCGTGGTTTCTTTATTGTTGAATTTATTACAGTCCGACTAAGAATACACATTTATTTTATACACTTATTTTTTGTACATTTCAGTGGTATTTGATAGTCTACATTGATTTACCTATATATATCTTGGTTTTATAAAACTTCCCTTGTTTGTTGGAATGCCTGATACATCCTGTAAATATACTTCTGAAATTACTGAAGGCACATACTTACTTATCATACTTACGAAGTTTTCCACCGAAACATGTGTTTTCAGATGATCGGTATTGTAAGTGGTTTCGGTAATTGTTAGCAATATTTTCACACCTATACTTCGGCTTTCTTTTTGATGAAGTTATACAAAGTCTGTGAAGTCATACAAAATCAAGCCACAAACACCTTGTTTAATTCCGAGAAAATTAATTAAAGGTGACGTTCAATTAGTGAAACGCGATTTTGGTTCCGTAAAACATACATAACTTAAAAGTATATCTTCATCAAAACGATGTTTAATACAACAAATCTCATGATTGAACACACGGTTTAAATATCACACGATTTTCTTTTTAAATAGATTTAATAAGCATTTTCTAACATTTAAACGGGACTATTCTCTGTACAAAAGAAGTGAACGTAAATTCAAAGTCTAACCGTAACTTTAATAATGATGTGGAGTCCATTAAACATTTTAGAATGTAAAACGTGTAAAGATTTTAATAACAGCACCATCTTCACAACACCAGAAGTGGGATTGAGTTTATTGAAGATCTCTACATTTAATATGATAATAACACAACAATGCAATATTAGCCCGATTTCATAAAGCTTGGAAAGTAAATTACTAAACTGCTAACAGTGATTTTGGAATTACATTGCGTTTTTTTAACAGGTGACAATAATAAAACAATAAATACACAATAATATGTAAAGGAACAATTTGCTCGCAGGGCAAATCGTAGAAGAAATAATTGTGCTAGATTATTCTAAAAGTTGACTTGCGCTCGGTAATGCTTTTGGAACTTGTTTGCCTTCAGTGACAGTTTCATCTGCCACTTTGCCTGGACGCGCTTCATGAAGTGAATATCTCGGGCCTTCCTAGAAAAAAAAAATATAGAATTAATTCCGACTTCCTTAAGCAATTAGGGTTGAGATTAATACTGCTGACTATATTGGATGCAATTAAATCAACCGACAAAATTCATACTGGAAACTCGGTTAGTGATCAAGAACTAGGTTCAGTAAACATTTGGCCCAATTTCGAAAAATAATTTTTTGCTCCCTTACTAGTTTAAGTACAATTCCTAGTGCGGGCACTATGGGGCAAAACATTTTGTTTTTCGAATTTCTCCTTGAGTGTCATTAAACCTGATTCAATTGACACTTTTACTTGATCCGATTAACATGGAGCCCACTATCAAACATACAAACAATTGTTAAATTCACCACCGTGCCTTTGCTTCACGCCGGAGTAGAATAAATGCACTCATAACTCCTTAGACCATTTAACACGGGACTGGGCAAGCGCACTTATCCCCCTCTGCCGAAGTACATGAACAATTTGTTTCGTGTTTGTGTTGCAGCTTCTGATTTAGTGTGACATATCAATTTTTCGCAGGAGTGTGCGTGAATGAGTAAATGTGTGATGTGCGTGTTTATAGTTTGTATTCTTCGTGCTCGCACCGCCCGCGCGGTTGGAGGGTTGGGGCGGACGAGGGAGCACGGCCTCGGAGGAGGTGCGGGCAGAATGCGACGCGTGCGACGGATCGCCAGTCGCCGGAGGTCACTCGCCACGGCTACTTGTGTATTCGGAACTCGTCGCATTTTGTAGAACGCACACGACATCACGACCCGAAGATGAGCAAACCGATTGGAAGACAGGCAAAAGAAATTGTGTATAAGGTATACAACTTCTTTAAAGAGCGTAAAAAAGATAAATCAACGCAGGAATACCAGAATGATGTAAATTTAGCAAAAATTGTGTCTGAAGCAACAGGTATCTCGGAAAGAACTGTAAAGAAAATTGTCAGTGAAGGAACTTTTGCGATGATTAAATTTCTTTTGAGATGGTAGATGTTACATTAGATGTATGATATAGAATTAAACATTGATTACCTATTTTGCTAAAACGCATATTATTATTTATTAATATCATCACTTCATACCCACCTAAAGTAGCTAAAAAACTATCTTATACATTATAAAATACTTCGTAATAAATCTAAAGATATTTATATTAAGGGTCAATTCCGTAAAACAGGTGTTGGCGTAGTCTACTTTTCGTGTACTTAACATGCATAGATTTTAACATAATTCTAGGTTTATTCATAAAAAAATTAATCTCAAGATATATCTCGACAGCAAATCCCTACCTGTATAGCCATGCGCTCGGCCGTGCACATAAACGACGTGCTCCCTCGTCCGTCCCAACCCTCCAACCGCGCGGGCGGTGCGAGCACGAAGAATACAAGCTATACCTCCCCTCCCGTGGAAAACGGCAGAATCATTTCAGTACTAAGAGTCGCGCTTTGCCAAGTCCCGTGTTAAACGGTCTAAGCATAACTCCAGTAAAAAATAGATAAGTACTAGAGAAATGTTCTTACTTGGCAGCAACCGCTTGCTCTTTGGGTGCCCACCCAAGTGCCTTGTAGACACCTAGTAGCCTGTGAAGCTTGCGGTCTGACTTCTTGACGAGGACTTGACTGTTGTGCGTCAAGTTCTGTTTGTAGTACCTGGAATTATAGTATGGATTAATATTTTATCTACTCACTACGATAACATCAAAAACGGTTTTATAAGTACCTACATTATTTGTCAGATGTTAAAGACCAGTGCTACTTTGTAAAAATATAAATTATAACAGATACCGAGATTCTGTACTGTGGTGATTGGCCCAATTTATTATGCGGTGTTATAATAAATTGGGTAAAAAGGCCTTTCTTTCGGGCAAGTAACACGTTAAAGGTAACTTAATTTATAGAACCAGCAGCCTAGCCACTCAGTTGGATGCCAGGATTTAATACGTAGCCGTCCTATGAGCAGGCTGATTTAACAATCCGGCGGCGACATCTACAAGGATTGCGTCACTGTTGTGATCTGTTAAAGCAACATGAAATGCTTGTAGTGTGATTTTGCAATCTACAGGTAAAGTTGTAACGCAATGCACACGTGTGTTCGGTGCGCCTGTTTCGTGAAGCACGTTAAGCTGTGGGTTAAATATTTGTGCGCCGTACGTACGATAAAGCTCACCACCACATAGCCACCCATATTGCGGAGAAAAATCGTCTTGAAACGTGGTACGTGTTTGGAGAGTGACTTTCATTTCAGAGTCGTAGAATTTGGCATTATCATTATTTGCCTCGGCAATCGGAATCGAAAATATTTCACCAGAAGTTAAAAATAAATAAAATGACGAGCGGAGCGAAGCGGGGTGAGGTTTTGGGTCCACATGTAAATAAAGGTGAATGGCAGGTCTAGGACTGAACTTGACCTGGTGTTATTTCCATGAATCCGTGATGTTCAATTAATGATATCAAGTCAAATGTAAAGGATTTTGCCGATATAAAAGCTGTGTCAAAACCATGAATATCTAAAAGTATGGAGAAACGAGATATTTGCGTTTTTGTGACATGCTCTATTATATGAATTTGTATAAAGTTACTCAGCTTGTACAAAGTTACACAGCTGAACTGCATGTAAAGTACGTAAACATTATAAGCATGAATCGGAACGATAAAGTAAAAAAGAAATAATGAAAACTCATTGGTTGAATAGTAGAGTCCTCGCCACCACTGATGTCCGATGGATTAAGGCATTTGGGTTCATATTCCAAAGCTAATAAAGACTTCGTCACAGGATTTCAGTGGAGGCCTGAACTCTAGCCATCGACCGTTATCAAGATGGCAGTCCTTCGTACGTTCAAAACCATTTCGGTGTAACACAACTTAACTTATTTGATAGGACTAAACTTAATTTAAACATTCTGTCTTTTTCTTTCTGTATCGAAAAGAAGAGGACAGGGCGCCTAAAATAAGTTTAGTCCTGTCAAATAAGTTAAGCCGTGTTGCACCGAATCGACACCAATGGCATGCCAAATTCTACGATATGCCAACGACACATACACGTTTAAGACTCCGGGGACTCCCGTCAGAGGTACAAATTCTCCTCAGTTCCTCGGTGATTCACGTCGTAACGATGTATAAATATTAACCTCATGAGTGAGCGATGTCCGACAGTGACGCCAGAGGGCAGCACCAGCTGGAAGTCATCTCCCTCGAGTGCCGCTGGACCTTCCACTTCCTCGTCCACGTCCATCTCATCATCGCCTTTCTCATTGTCAGGGTACGATGTACTGGAACAATCGATACATTTAGTTGCTAAAGTAACAAATATTAATCTATGTTGTGAACAGAGAGAAATTCCATGGGTTCTCAAGTTAGCTTGCCAAATAAAGTTCTTATGCTTTAAATATTAATTTTAATATTTAAAGTTACAAATCATCTAGACACGCGACATAGAAAGAAACTATATACTATGAAAACTTGCCAAGTTTTATACTTATATATATATATATATATATATATATATATATTCAGGAACAACGAGCCAAGGACCCTAACAAACTTTCTTCTAAAACAAGTGAAGAATGTTGTACATTATTGCATGACTAAAGGAACCTCTCTAAACCTTGGCACGCAATTTGATCTCAATTATTTTTTCGGCAAAGATGACAATCCTGCACTGCCTGTGTACTGATCTTGGCCTCTTTTTCACTTTCATGTTTTTGGTAACAATATTTTTTTACCCTGGACAGTGTTAAAGCGAGCATAATGTGAGTTAGAAACTTTAAGTTGTTAGGGTACTAACACAACAAAATTTGTATTTAAGTTAGCTATCACCTGCCTATACCCTGCGCATCCCTCCTTTGCTCATCAACGCTCTGAGAATATGTAACTGCGTCGCCATCTATGTCTAATACGCATTCTTGATTAGCCAAAACTGTAGAATAAAAGCCGAGAATTTCTACCTACAATAAACACAAAAGATAGCAACGTACCTGTAGTCATAAAAGTCTGCATATTCAGCTAACGCCAGGCCTTCGTGAAGCATTTTACAATGTCCCTTGTTGACCATGTGCCCTCGAGCTGCCTCCATGGAGTAGAATGTTCGGCCGGTCTCATTGCACCACAGACACATGAAGCCTTGAGAGATCTGAAAAAAAAAAAGAAAAGTCACTTTAGAATAGACACAGTGTGACAATGCTCTTTTAGCAGTTGGATGACATCAACGGCAAAAGGGTTTATTAGGAGTGGCGTTAGTTCTGATTTAGGCAGCAAAAAGAGCCTTGTCGCACTATATGCTTGGTCAAGCTAAAATAATAGTGTTTGCTTGAATGTCTTTATCCAAGACTCGCATTTAAAAATATTTTATTTAGTTTCCAGCATTGATTTTAAATCAATGGTTTCAAGGCAATTCAGAGCATCCATCTATCTATCAGCCTGTTTCGTCCACTGCTGGACATAGGCCTTTCTAGGATTTCGCCACTCTTGGCGGTCCTCCTGGAAGAAATGCCCACACTCACACACGCTGGGCAGGCGGGTTGGTGAGCGCGGTGCCGAAACCCTTGCACCAGTGACGCCGCTGCCCGTCACCAGTCTGATTTATATAAGGCCCGGCAATTGGGGATGGATATAACTTCGGGAGGATTTCCGGGTAAGATGGTGGTACCTCCACAGTCCAGCCCGGCATTAGCTCTACCACCTATCAGAGCATACATTTAGTATATTTAGTCAGATTGGCAATGCAAAAGAGAAAGAGCATATATATATACTAGTATGTTAGAGCGAGACAGATAGGCGAGACCATTCATTGTACACGCTATGGACCTGGATGGACCTACAGTCAATTTGTTTTAAGGCATAATTTTGTGTTTATGACACGTAATTAATTATGGTTACGTGTGCAGCGCCTGGATGTCACTCATCTTAGAAAAAATAACTCGCACAATTGTATGTTTTTTGGCAAGGACACTACCAGCCGCACTACCAGTAGTGTTGTTTACAATTAACCACACGGCCACGCATTTGGATTAAATTGTACAGTCAACACACCAAAGTTCAGAAGCATAATTCTTCATTTTAAAATACAATAATTAACGCAAATCAAATTCTACATTCTCATTAAGTACTTAGAAATAAACTCAATATTGAACCTCGGATTATAAATTATTATACATTTCTGATGGACATACTATTGAAATATTTTGTTGTCTAATGCAATGTTTTAGAACTAATACAGAAGTTTTGTTCTCTAATTGGTGGCAAAATTTATCGAATTTAATCACCATATTGCTTTGGAAGTTGGAACCAACCTATGGATTCAATTTGGAATGATAAAAAATATGTGAATTTCAGCTGGTCATTACCTTCACTTCGCATGGCATTATGCTTTTCATATTATCATCATACTTGTGGTCTTTTACTACACAATTCCCTAAAGGACAACATTTGCAGACATTTTATTCTATGTTCGGCAGAAATCCACAAAAAGCAATCTCCCCGGATCAAGCTTTTTGGTCTTGCCTTCCTTACTGCATAACCGATCTTTTACTAAAACTATAAGATATCTATGATTCAGAGCAACTAATAAGTTAGGCTAACTAAATAAAAAACATTGTATTTTTTACTTTAAAGCTTAATCAATCTGCTATAAGATCAATATATATTTTTTAATGATTCTGGATTCATATTTATTATCCTGAATATGCATATGAAAATAAGAATAACTGCAGCAGTTTAACTGATATTTGAAAATACCTTTTCACCCAAGTATAAGAGAAGTCCTCTGACATCCACACAGAATTCTACATCAGGTATGAAGAAGGAATGGATCTCAGACATATGCTTAAGGTTTTTGACCATATTCTTGCTGTGGTGGCCACAGAACAGGCAGTCCTGTGGCTTGATGAGAGAGTCGCTGTTCTTGATGCGGCATTCATCCCACTCATCTGAATCAAGCTGGAAAAAGACAGTTAAAATTAAAAAGCATGCTTTTTTAGAATGAAACTAAAGGTTATGGTAATAATTTCTTTCAAAAAGTTTATACATATTTTAAACATTTTAAGATGGATTCCTCCCTCCTTATATTACTACTAGCTGCTGAGCTATCGGGCGAACACCTTCAGTTGCTGCGGAGCAGCTGGGTGAGCAACACAACGCTAGCTACTACTAGCTGCTGAGCTGTCGGGCGAACAACATCAGTTGCTGTGGAGCGACTGGGCGAGCAACACATCAGGTGCTGCAGAGAAGCCGAGCTAGCAACACATCCCGAGGATGCCTCGTTAAGAGGCAAAACATATGTTGATACGTTATCTCGCTTGCTTGCTTGTTGCATGTTTTATGCGGGAGGGTGGGCAGTGAACAAATCTGCATTTTGAATAGCATGACAAGAATTGTTTAGCAGAATATTGCAAATTATATTAATATATCCATATGTTACAACCACTATGTATTGCAACATACTTTGTTACCTCTTGTGTTACAATACCAAGTGTAGCAGTCAATGGTGCACCGTTTTCTTAGCACACCCCCTGTTGTGCGAATATGAAAGTGTCATATACAAACTAGCCATCCTATAGTAATCATTTAAGATTATGTTTTTATTGCAAAATCCATCCCTTTGGAATACTCTAAATATTATTATTAGAGTACCTACATTACAAACTGGAAAAGATAAATTAGAAAAAAAAATCGGTGGACAAAAATGGTGAAAAATTCAATGGTCTAGGTAAGTACCTCGGTGGGGCAGTCGGTAGCGTGCTTGTCTTAATAACAAGAGGTTGCAGGATTTAATCCTGGGCCGAGGAATTTTTTCAAATTCTTGTCTTTACATTTGTTTCTAATTTATCTTTTCCAGTTAGTAATGCACTTTAATAATAATATTTAGTAATCATTTGTTCACTTGCATTAAAAAAAACAGTTACGTCAGGATACTTACCTCTTCAATATCTGAATCTGTTTCAATATCATCATCTCCTGAATCTTCAGCATTGACAACAACAAATTTAGCAGGCTTTGGGACTTCCTTGTTCTCCACCTCAATCTTGACAAAGCTGTCCGTATCAGAGTTGTTACTATGCTCCTCTTCTTTACTCTTATTAGACTTCTCTTCAGCTACTTTGTGCTTCTTGCTGTTCAAATGATTGTTATAAGCATTCTTTGTGTTGAATAACTTTGAGCAAAAGGTGCAATACTGTGATTCATCACGGTTTACTTCTTGAGAAGACTCACGGTGTTCCTGTACTCTCAGCTCGAACTCCTCAAGTGTTACTGGAGGTATTGAAGCTACCTTCCTTTTGAGATTATACCTGTGCCAGTCAGACTTGTAGTGCTCCCGCTGGAGCTCAGGATTCTTGAAGAGCACTTGGCAGGTGATGCATGTGAATGAACCAGACATGTTTACCACTCTATTTAATTGGAAAGGCTAATTTGAATTCGATAGAAACGGTGGACTAGTTTAAACGGTAATTACGCTGTTCCTGTAGTATGAAATCCGGAAAATAATACCGATGATATGATAACGGATGAAGAAAACCACATCGAAAGAATAAAGAAACGTGCATGTGTGCGTATGTCAATGTCATGAATATCAACCGTCAAAGAATAATTCACAGAGTAAAAAATTAATCGGACTTCTCTGTTGTCGTAGGTTTAAAAATCCGCACATGTATGGCAAAATATTCAAAAGTTTGTTCCACTAAAAAAAAATATTCAAAAGTTTGTTCTACTAAAAGGAAATACCTATTTATAAAAATAGAAATCAGCTAATTGGTATGAGAGAAAACATGTCAAAAAATTAAAAGTAAAAGTTGCCCCGTGGATATGATTTAATTGATTACTTGTTTGTGTACATTTGTTTACCATTTACATATTTAGAATATTATGTATAGAGTAGGTATCTATGTAGGTTATTTCGTTTTCGATAACTAATTTTTAAGATGTTGGAAACAGAAGACGTAGATGAAGATTACTTTACACCCTTAGCAAGGTAAGAAAATTGATATAATTTTCAAATTTGCCGTAATTTATTACCTATGTACTTCGATAATAAATATTTTTAAACCAACTTTATACAATATATTATTTTCCAGTACGACCTTAGCTAATATTTTCCAAAATCAGTCAAACAGTAATGAAGAGGATGCATCACTAAAATATGTGCCACCCAAACCCAGCGTATCGAAACCTGAGAATTCCAAGACATCAGATTGCATTTTTGCATGTGCCCTATTCTGCTATGAGTGGTATGTAATCTAACAATAGTTTATAACTTGTTCAAAACCAGTCAATTTGATCTACCCTTTTCAAACTCTACCTTTCAGGCACAACAATGTCTACACCCCTAAAGGAAAAGTTGGATTTGCCATAATGAAAATGTTGAAGTCTGGTCAAAGCAATATCCTACTGTATGACTTAAATAAAGTAACATTATCTTGTACTACAATTCAGCCATCATTAAATATTAAAATAAGAGGTGAAACATACATATCATTCTATGACAATGCCCAGAAATATTGGAGTCTTTGTGGATCAGCAGAAGAGATCAAAAAACTAACTGAAACATTGAAAACATTAAAAGTAGAAGTATTACAATCCCCAAATGAAGAGAAGCCTCAGCCCAACCCTAAACCAGTAGTTAGCACAGTCAAAAAAGAAGAAAAAGAACAAAGTGATACAGATTCTTCTGTAAACAGGAGAACCAAAGCATCAATTTTAAGTAGAATGGCTAGCATGGGACATTCTATACTTCCACCACAAGCATTAGCAACAGATAGGACTAGTGATTCGTCAGATACAAATGATACATTTGATCATCACAAAGTATTGAGACACAAACCAACAAAAAATGTACAAAAGAAAACTCAAGATAAAAGCCCAAGTGACATTTCAAAATATATTACAGAATCTCATAAAGCTGCTAATGATTTGCACATTGAAGAAAATTCTAAAGAAATGTCATATTTATCATTTCCAAATAAACAACTTTTGCCAATACCAAACACAATAATTAGTACTTTGAACAGTGCCAATGAGATAGCTGTACTAATGTCTGAACAGAGAATGAACAATGGTGAGCTACGTATGAACATGGGTCGCATATCTGACAAAGTTGATCAAATATTGGACAAAGTAAATAATCAACATAAAGAAATTGTGACGGAATCAAATAGTTTTCAAAATGAAATTTTTCAGAAATTACTGAGAGAATATGAAAGAAAAATTAATATTTACGAAGAGTTTATCAGCTCCAAAGGATTTTCTATACATGAGACGAACATAAAGACAAATACTAAAGAATCAGCTCGAGATGAAGTTGACTCTGAACTCAAAGATATTGAAATAGAAATGCTCAAAAAAGAAATATTTGATCTCCAAACTGTTAAGGAAAGTAATGAACAAGAAATATCTAGTCTAACAAATGAGATTAAACTTTTAAAGATCAAGCTCAATGAGGAAGAAAGTACTTCAAAAAATATGAATACAAGTTTGATTGTTAAAATGGAAGAAGACCAAGAAAAAGAAAATAAAAACGAGTATTTAGAAAAGTATCAAGCTGCTCAAAATGAATTATTAGAGTTAAAGAACTTAATTAAAGCGACAGAGTTGGCTCCTACAGAAAACAAGATTAAAGGCATTATGAATGATACATTTCAATCTATCGCAGCAAATTTTAATAATGAGGATGCATATTCTGGAGTAATTGTTAAAAACATTGTTGCAACTGTAATTAAGAAAATTACTTTAGAAATTTTGAAAGAAACATAAGTCGTCACGATATGAATCCCCAAAGGGGTGTCATAGGTGGCAACTGTGAATGTAAGTAATAGTCCACACCACACTTGTACACCCGCTTTTCACAGACGAATACTATGGCCTAAATGTGATGAGCCCTATCACCGTACTTCGGGCACAAATTGACCAACAGCATAAAGTGCCTTTCGAAGCACGCAGACCGAATACAAATTAATGTGCACTGCAGGGCTTAATCGAATCCATCCAACACTTAAACTCACATCCTGTGGGTTAGTAGGCGAGCGCTCGACCACTCCGCTACAAAGGCAGTTAAGGCGACGCCACGAAATTTTGACGACATGGATCTCCATTTTTCTCAGCAATAAAAAAACATATGTAATTACCAATTTATATACCTATACTAGATTAAGCATTTCATTGACATCATTTTGCCCGTAGATTTAGTTGATTGATTAATTTTCATAGCAGAGAAAAAAATATTTAGAAAACCTCTTTTAAAACAGAGATTTCTATTTTACTGACAAACGGGAGCGAATGAAGCTTCTAGGTTTTTTATTTAAATTAGTCTACAAATACACTTCAATATGGCCGATTGGATTTATTAAATTACTTACAGTTGTCATTTTAAATGAAAAATACTGTTTTGCCGCATACGACCTTACGGCATAAGCTAGTTCGTGAGCGCATATTTGTATGGAGTAAGTCCCCCTCACTCCACTCCCCTAAGGCGCCGATTTGAAATTAAAAGTTTATCAATGCCTCGCCTTAAGTAAAAGAATTACTTTTCCTATAAACTACATTCCATAAACCTTAACACGGTCAATAAGATTATGTGTAAATGACACCTATTCTCGTGTAGCAAATGTTAGATTTAGAGCTGCCATAACCTAAAACTTTTCATTGCAAAATAGGCTTTAACGCAGATGGATAAAAGTTAAATAAGCTTGTATTATTTTAGGTTTTTCAACTCTAGATTTAAGGTTTGCTGCACGGGAATAGGTCACACTATATTATTATCAGATAGATATCAAAATATCGCTGTTTATTTTTTAAGAATAACTGATGCAATCTCCGATCATCAGTTGTATATTGATGATCGAAGGATGCAATATAAATATATTTGAAAAAATTATATTCTCTATCAAAATCCTTTTTTTTCTCTTAGATAATGTTACACCTTAAAATAAACACTCTTTATTATTATTTGCTTTAGAGTAGGTATTTATGTACGACAATGACCTAGTTTCCAATATAGTTTTATGGGACTATACCCCGACCGCTGTAAGGGCGAACATACTAGCGTGGTAGGGCCGGTTGGTCCCGGATACGCACGGTATTACGTAGCCTGAGATTTCTAAAGACCAATTTAAGAAATATGAAGTAATAATACTATACATTGTAACACGTACTGTGCTTTTGTTTAAGATGAGAAATAAAATGATATGAAAATAAATACACTGGCGGACACATAAACTGCATCAAAGAACAGGATGACGTTCAAACAAAAATATTGATTGAATATGCAAACTTTTTAGATTTCTTTGATTGGCAAAGTAGAGATAGGTTCAAAACAATTGAAAAAAATAAAAAGCAATTGAGAGGTGTCGAAACAAATAACTATCAAGCCATAAAAAGAAAATTTATGCGTATTCTGAGACAAATGTGTTACTATAGAGTATTGTTTTAAAATTTAATTTTATAAGATTAATTTATCACTGCTAATTGAATTATCATTTCCAATTCAATAACAGTCTTGTATTGCTTATTTTAACAAAACTTTTTTCGTTTTAATATGGACACATCGACCGAGAAGGCCGCACAAATTGTGGCATTGGTGCAGCAGCGCATATACCAACGATCTATTGCCAGACAATTAAATGTAAACCAGTCTACGGTTTCTCGACTATACAGAAGATTCATGGAAACAGGTTCTATCAAAAGAAGACGTGGAACCGGCAGAACACGAGTAACTACACCTCGTGATGACAGGTTTATTGTGACAACTTCCTTGCGAAATCGTTTTTTAATGTCCATTAACATCAAACAACCGCTGAATGAAGTGCGTGGAGTAGCCGCAAGTACACGAACCATAAGAAGAAGACTGAAGGAGCGTGATATCACCCCTTTCAGACCAGCAAATGGTCCACAGTTATCTGCAGCTCATAGACAAGCTCGCTTAACATTTGCACGTGAACACGTTAATTGGAATGAACAACAATGGGCTTCCGTATGGTTCACTGATGAGTGTAGGACATGTTTGTATGGTGCAGGCGGTCGCAAAAGAGTCTATCGTCGACGTGGGGACCGATATTCTCAATGTTGCATTGACGAGCGTATTCCTTTTGGAGGCGTATCGTGTATGGTCTGGGGAGGCATATCGATGGATGGGCGAACGGAACTTGTATTCATCGACATGGTCTCTCAGGCCGGTGGTAGTCGCGGTTTGACGTCACATCGCTATGTAATGGAGATTTTAGATGCTCATGTGGTGCCTTACAGTGGATTTGTAGGCGAAAACTTCATTCTTATGCAAGACAACGCTCGACCGCACGCCGCCGCACAAGTTCAACAATATTTGGCTGAGGTTGGGATACGCACCATGAATTGGCCAGCACGCAGCCCAGAGCTAAATCCTATTGAGCATGTGTGGGACAATTTAAAAAGAGCGGTATTTGCAAGAAATCCAGTCCCCACAACAGTAGTGGAGCTTAGATTAGCAATAACGGAAGAATGGAAAAAATATTCCGCAGGACCTTTTTAAAACTCTCATCAGGTCTATGCGAAACCGATTAGAATCGGTAATAATGGCACGAGGAGGTAATACACGGTATTAATGTAAATAAAAAGCTTCCATTTTATTTTATTTATGTTGTTAGACCCGTTTTCAAACTAAACAGATATTTGTTCCATTCACTGTTTTATTTAAAAAAGTAAATAGCTAGCCTGTTTTAATAAGCAAACTGAAGCTACTCCCAGGACCCTACCTTTTTTTTGTTACATTATGAACCAATCATTGCTTTTCCAGTCAGGTAAATCTATGAAGTTTGCACATTCGACAAACATTTTTGTTTGGAAGTCATCCTGTACTTTGATGCAGTTTATGTGTCCGTCAGTGTATATAGTAATTGTATTTTTTATGAAAGTATATGTCACTTATATGAACAGTTTTAAGCTATATTTCGACCCTTTGATAGGATCGTCATCAGGCCAAATAGAACAATAATATAATTACATATAATATAATAATGAAGAGGTCAATTAATAATCTTTCAATTCCGTCAGAAGTATCTTTAATGTTGGCAATTCTTCTTATTACGCCTGCACGTTGCGATCAAGTACGAGTATGTAGTAATGTGGTCGCATGATGACGCTTCTTTTGAACTTCTTTTTCGCGAAAAGTCACGCTTTTTCGTGAAAAACCAAATTTATGGCGTAAAACAGTCTGACTGTTAAACTGTTAACGCCATCACAAAGCGGCATACACATTTGTATAAACCAATTTCAAAATAAAACAATTTCGATTTCGTTTTCTCATTTTTATTATATTTTGAGAACGGCTTTAGGATAATAATGTTTATAGACACGCCAGTAGCTTCCGAAATTGGTTTATTTACAAACATAATCATTACCTGAACTCGACATAATCAATACATAGGTACGGCATAGTAGTAAAAGTATTTATATAGAACTTAGAATGAAAGTACTTTCATAGCCTTATTGAAATATAAATACAAAACGAAACAAATACCTACGCACCTGATGAAAACGCTAATTCTATTTTTTTCTTTTTAATATAATTTACTATTAAACAACATAATTTTTGCTTGCTGGTAATTTGTTTTATAAAGCCTTATTGAAATATAAATACAAAATGAAACAAATAGGTACACACCTAACGAAAACACTAATTCCAATGTTTCTTTTTTAAATAATTTGCTACATTAAACAACATAATTTTTGCTTGCTGGTTTATTTTTTTATTTCGCAGGGTCGTAAATAATTAATTATACATTAATTTATACATTAAACTTTATCGACGGAATATCGTGAACAACACGACCGAACACTTGATAATCTTCATTAGCCTTTCGCCCACGGCTATACCCGCGTTACGGAAAATTTTCTTTGACCTGCTAGTCTAGCATAGCAAGCCATATCGAGCTTGGCTTGATACAGTGCTCTGTCTCACTCTGTTGATCTACCTAAAGAGGGATAGACAGTGTATATCGAGCTGTCAAAACTCGATATGGTCTACTATGCTAGGTACCCTGCTCCTCTAAAATTGGCACTGTTCAACTCTCTTTACTTAAAGCGCAATGTTATATTCTAGCATTGTCGAGAAGATTTTGGGATGATCTAATACGCCACTAACCGTCTAGAAAATTTTGAATTTTTATAATATTCTAGTATATCTGTCGAGATTGATGTAGAATTCGCTGGTGAATACTGTTTAGTTTTCCGCCACTAGGTAACAGAATAGTTAGCATAATTCATACATAACGAAACAGATATTACAGGGACTTGCTTTAAATTTCACGTGAAAAACTCGTCGTTTTGACGAAGGTGAAGGTCACCTTGACTGAAACGTCGAGATTTTCTCTTAAAAATCGGAGAGTCTTGGCTATAATATTTATTTAATGATAATGAATAATCACGCTTACTTGAGAAAAAAAAATGTATATGTGTAATAAATAGCAATAAATGGATCTTAAGATATCTCAGGCTACGGCAAAGCCGTGCTTCCACTTTCGACCTAAAATGTTCAACGCACAACTAGTTTTCGAACTTCGACAAAAAAATAAATAGATTTCTACCCGCAACTCAGTTCAGATGGTAATCATAGCAAAAAATATTTCTCAGTTACTCGTATTTATTATTGTGTTTTCTTAGTGAAACTTAGTATAGCAATTATAAAAAAATCAAAAGGTGCCTTTTACTGACATTGCACTGTGGATTAATTACCTAATAATGTTAGGCAATAAAATGAACAAACAAAAATTTTTTACCATCCAAAAACCTTTACTATAGGAAAAGTAACTGGATCACATTTTAGATTGAAAATGCATTAAGTAGTAATTTTCTCGCGGGTTCTTAACCCTTACATTTTCATGAGAAAATATAAGATTTTCAGCGTCTAATTTACCATCTTAGGAAAGATTTTAATTTTGTTGTGTAATGATTTTTTATTAGAATGCCTACTTAAAATAAGAACTTTAGATATGAGAGCACTAATGCTGTATTTCCTTCCGGAACTAAACCCTTCTCTAAAGAGTAGAGGGGAGGGGGGGACTTGACAGCTCGATAGCGCTGCGCGCTGAGAGCTGATTCGTTTTGTTCTCCTGCGGGGCTATTATGTAACTCAGTTTCGGTTGCTAGCTATAGTTGCTATTCACCAAAAACAGATAAAAAATGAACTTCCAAAATAACCTTTAATGGGTATTGAACTATTTATGAATTGTGAAGTCATTTCAAGTGCAAACTTATCCTTAGATAAGCGGATATGTATGTTTTAGACGATAGCCACTTGGTTTGGCAACTAAGTTTACGATACAGAATCAGGGGGCTGGTAAAAATGTTCCGTGGTTTTGTTGCGTCGGTGGTTGCGAATACGATCTGTGGTTGCGATAACTTCAGTATTGAGAGGTTGTCTGTATTGTTAAGTTGCAAATGTAACTAAGTATTGAGAGATATCGGTGTGTTAAATATAACGATGAAATCAAAGATTGAAGTTTCATTATAGTTGAATACATGTTAATCATAGACAAATTTTTCGCAAATAATATATAGAAATATAGAAACAGTTTTACAGAAAAAAAATCCAAAACACATAAATTTGTTGGAACATAATGTATTAGAATTTTTATTATTTATCACCAATGACATTTGTTTATCACATTAACTGTAAATAAAATATTCCGTAAATTTTTCTTATTAATGTCGCCAGTTTACCACGGTTTTTTTGTATTGAATAAAGCATCTATTATATTGACAATCCATTCATTTAATTAGACCATCCATCCATCCATCAGCCTGTTTCGTCCACTGCTGGACATAGGCCTTTCCAGGACTTCGCCACTCTTGGTGGTCCTCCTGGAAGAAATGCCCATACTCACACATGCTGGGCAGGCGGGTTGGTGAGCGCGGTGCCGAAACTCTTGCACCAGTGATGCCGCTGCCCGTCACCAGTCTGTTTTATATAAGGCCCGGCAATTAGGAATGGATATACCGCCATCCATCGGTCCCAGGCAATGGTGGGCCGCCTGGTTTTGCCTGAGAGCTGTTCTCTTACTCTCCCCCGAATAACTTCGGGAGGATTTGCCAGTAAGATGGTGGTACCTCCACAGTCGAGCTCGGCATCAGCTCTACCACCTATTAATTTTAAAATTTAATTAGATCGTAAAACATAATTAACATCACTTCAAATTACTAGAAAATTACGATCCAAAAAGCCACGCCATACAAAAAGCGTAATTTGGTGGAATGGCTCATAAAACCGGAACGCATGTGGAATGAACACGCCACAAAATAAGGGATTGAAAGTCGCGGGTGGACATGGGAAGCACCCAGCGCTTTCCCCCTTCTACGTCCCGCAAACCGTAGAGTGGTCGAGTTAACAGCGGATAAATTTAGGTAAAATTTGTAAAAGAAAGCACTAACTTAACTCTACAATTGAAAAAGTTATGGGACCTCAAAGTGGCGCTCAAAATTAATTTCGTTCCATTTGCGACGAACCAGCAGGTGACGTCACGCTACTTATTGCGCAGTTTGCATTCGTAAAGTTCATTGGCATTCATTCGGTTACTTTGCGCCGCTTGTCGTGATTTTTGTTAATTTTGGAAAAAATGTTGCTATAAATGATGAGTTAGACTAAGAAATGCACCTACAAATACTGTATTGTTCCGCTATGTAAAAAAAAGCACAGCATTTAAAACCCCAAACAAAGTTTTTTTTCTAGTTCCGAGTGACATAAAAAAAGGAAAAAGTAGTGTAAACTAATGAGGCAATATGTAATTGGTCCTAAAATGGTCTGTGTCCTAAAAGCACAAAATATGTGTGTAAAGATCATTTTTATGTAATTTTGTTTATTTATTAATATTAGCTGTTTTCTTCCTTCGCAGGGCTTACGAGTTGAAAAACACAGTGCCTAATCTTACTTTTTAAAGTATAGTGCCAATATTGTCACGACATGAATCGCCAAGGGGGTGTCAGAGGTGTTCCGAGTGTGAACTGTGAAATGCAAGTCACAGTCCACACCTGGCACACCCACGTTTCACCGACGATTATTACGTACCAACGTGATGGGTGGTGAGCCCTATCGCCATTTTTCAGGAATAAATACTTACACGCTTGTTAGGGCATGCAGGGGGGCTATTATGTAACTCGGTGTCAGTTGCTAGCTACAGTTGCTATTCACCAAAAACAGATAAAAAGTGAACTTCCAAAATAACCTTTAATGGGTATTGAACTATTTACGAATCGTGAAGTCATTTCAAATGCAAACTTATTCTTAGACAAGCAAATATGTATGTTTTAGACGACAGGCACTTGTTTGGCAACTGAGTTTACGATACAGAAGCGGCGAGCAAGTTTCCTCACGATGTTTTCCTTTACCGTTCAGTAAAGTTAAAAAAATTACTACTTAAAACAACTATTTTATGCGAAATGCATGTATCCAAAATATTTATTTGCCTGTTTAATTGAATTTATGAATAACTCACTCACAAGTCACATTTCCGAATTTGTTATTTAGTAGTGATGCGTTGATTAACTACATTTAAAATCGATGTTTTTTTATCAACGACTTTTTATAACTATATCTACCTACTTAGATTTACTTCACACCGGGTATGTAAAAATAACAAAAAACGAAAAAAAACGCACCCGTGTCAGGTAAAGCCACTGTCACGATTCGCTAGAGTCTAGCTAAACTAGACAAACTAACTATTATTATTTAAATGTTAAATCAACATTTTATCACTGTCTATGTGTACCGTTTTAATGATTATTTATGTTATTGTATCACGAGTTGAAAACGACACAGAAAATTTAGTTAAATACAAAGTAGGTAGTTGGAGAAACTTTAAAACTACTATGCTCATAAATTGGGAAAAACTCATTGGTGCTTGCCCGACCGGGGATCGAACCTGGGTCTCAAGATGGCCAGTCAGAAGTCAGACCTGCTCAAGATCAAGCTTGACGACCTTAATAATAAATAAGATAAATTGGTACTTAGTTATAAAGCTTCACTCCTTTTATTTCAGCACTAAGATGCGACGACGTATTGGTGGAAAAAAAGTCCATCACCATAAATACAGGCTGGACCAAAAGTCCGTTTATATTTGAAATGATGATAAAAAAAAACTAATTATAGTAGATCAAAATTGTTTATTGTTTTCGATAGTAAACAAAAGGGGAATTTATTTCTTAAAAATCACATCATCCATATGCAATACTTCATTATTCTGGCATTGCTGCAATCTAGAGCGGAAATTTTCGATAACAGCTTTACATGTTTCTGTTGAGATGTTTTGGATTTCTGTGCGAATACGATCCTTCATTTCGTCAAGAGTTACTGGGTTGGCGTCTTAAACTTAAGCATTAAGATATCCCCAAAGAAAAAAATCCATTGGGGATAGATCCGGGCTACGAGTCGGCCAGTTAATGTCCCCTCTTTTTGATATCACTTTTGGGCCAAAAATGTCTAGAGCTGCCCTTAACGATTCATTACATGTATGACAAGTGGCTCCATCTTACTGAAACCATGAGCGTTGATTAAAACCAACAAAATCCTGAAGCGCGGGAGCGAAAAAGTTTTGTAACATGGTGATATACCGCTCGGAATTCACTGTAACCGCACGTCCTCTTGAGTTTTCAAAAAAGTATTGACCAATAATGCCTCTTGCTGATAAAGCAGCCCATACTTTCGGGGTCCCTCGACGATCTAGGCCGGCCAGATCGAGGTAAATCCATTGTTGAACCCGCCTTCTCAAACTTGAGCACCCATTTTTTAATTAACACACCTGATGGTGCTTGATTTTGTGTCGTATCTTGTAATGATCGCAAAACTTTCGTTGAGCTAAGGTCGCAGAATCGTTGTTTCGATAGTACTCGCGTACACAAAACGCACGTGGACTACCGCTGAACGACACTATGGTACTAAATTCCCATTGGCCGCTCTTGCAATGCGTAACCCCTCCACCACCCTCCGCCGCCGCTGCTAGACGCGGCAACCGATTCAAATGTGTAGCAAATGTTAGATTTAGAGCTGCCATAACCTAAAACTTTTCATTGCAAAATAGGCTTTAACGCAGATGGATAAAAGTTAAATAAGCTTGTATTATTTTAGGTTTTTCAACTCTAGATTTAAGGTTTGCTGCACGGGAATAGGTCACACTATATTATTATCAGATAGATATCAAAATATCGCTGTTTATTTTTTAAGAATAACTGATGCAATCTCCGATCATCAGTTGTATATTGATGATCGAAGGATGCAATATAAATATATTTGAAAAAATTATATTCTCTATCAAAATCCTTTTTTTTCTTTTAGATAATGTTACACCTTAAAATAAACACTCTTTATTATTATTTGCTTTAGAGTAGGTATTTATGTACGACAATGACCTAGTTTCCAATATAGTTTTATGGGACTATACCCCGACCGCTGTAAGGGCGAACATACTAGCGTGGTAGGGCCGGTTGGTCCCGGATACGCACGGTATTACGTAGCCTGAGATTTCTAAAGACCAATTTAAGAAATATGAAGTAATAATACTATACATTGTAACACGTACTGTGCTTTTGTTTAAGATGAGAAATAAAATGATATGAAAATAAATATATAGTAATTGTATTTTTTATGAAAGTATATGTCACTTATATGAACAGTTTTAAGCTATATTTCGACCCTTTGATAGGATCGTCATCAGGCCAAATAGAACAATAATATAATTACATATAATATAATAATGAAGAGGTCAATTAATAATCTTTCAATTCCGTCAGAAGTATCTTTAATGTTGGCAATTCTTCTTATTACGCCTGCACGTTGCGATCAAGTACGAGTATGTAGTAATGTGGTCGCATGATGACGCTTCTTTTGAACTTCTTTTTCGCGAAAAGTCACGCTTTTTCGTGAAAAACCAAATTATGGCGTAAAACAGTCTGACTGTTAAACTGTTAACGCCATCACAAAGCGGCATACACATTTGTATAAACCAATTTCAAAATAAAACAATTTCGATTTCGTTTTCTCATTTTTATTATATTTTGAGAACGGCTTTAGGATAATAATGTTTATAGACACGCCAGTAGCTTCCGAAATTGGTTTATTTACAAACATAATCATTACCTGAACTCGACATAATCAATACATAGGTACGGCATAGTAGTAAAAGTATTTATATAGAACTTAGAATGAAAGTACTTTCATAGCCTTATTGAAATATAAATACAAAACGAAACAAATACCTACGCACCTGATGAAAACGCTAATTCTATTTTTTTCTTTTTAATATAATTTACTATTAAACAACATAATTTTTGCTTGCTGGTAATTTGTTTTATAAAGCCTTATTGAAATATAAATACAAAATGAAACAAATAGGTACACACCTAACGAAAACACTAATTCCAATGTTTCTTTTTTAAATAATTTGCTACATTAAACAACATAATTTTTGCTTGCTGGTTTATTTTTTTATTTCGCAGGGTCGTAAATAATTAATTATACATTAATTTATACATTAAACTTTATCGACGGAATATCGTGAACAACACGACCGAACACTTGATAATCTTCATTAGCCTTTCGCCCACGGCTATACCCGCGTTACGGAAAATTTTCTTTGACCTGCTAGTCTAGCATAGCAAGCCATATCGAGCTTGGCTTGATACAGTGCTCTGTCTCACTCTGTTGATCTACCTAAAGAGGGATAGACAGTGTATATCGAGCTGTCAAAACTCGATATGGTCTACTATGCTAGGTACCCTGCTCCTCTAAAATTGGCACTGTTCAACTCTCTTTACTTAAAGCGCAATGTTATATTCTAGCATTGTCGAGAAGATTTTGGGATGATCTAATACGCCACTAACCGTCTAGAAAATTTTGAATTTTTATAATATTCTAGTATATCTGTCGAGATTGATGTAGAATTCGCTGGTGAATACTGTTTAGTTTTCCGCCACTAGGTAACAGAATAGTTAGCATAATTCATACATAACGAAACAGATATTACAGGGACTTGCTTTAAATTTCACGTGAAAAACTCGTCGTTTTGACGAAGGTGAAGGTCACCTTGACTGAAACGTCGAGATTTTCTCTTAAAAATCGGAGAGTCTTGGCTATAATATTTATTTAATGATAATGAATACTCACGCTTACTTGAGAAAAAAAAATGTATATGTGTAATAAATAGCAATAAATGGATCTTAAGATATCTCAGGCTACGGCAAAGCCGTGCTTCCACTTTCGACCTAAAATGTTCAACGCACAACTAATTTTCGAACTTCGACAAAAAAATAAATAGATTTCTACCCGCAACTCAGTTCAGATGGTAATCATAGCAAAAAATATTTCTCAGTTACTCGTATTTATTATTGTGTTTTCTTAGTGAAACTTAGTATAGCAATTATAAAAAAATCAAAAGGTGCCTTTTACTGACATTGCACTGTGGATTAATTACCTAATAATGTTAGGCAATAAAATGAACAAACAAAAATTTTTTACCATCCAAAAACCTTTACTATAGGAAAAGTAACTGGATCACATTTTAGATTGAAAATGCATTAAGTAGTAATTTTCTCGCGGGTTCTTAACCCTTACATTTTCATGAGAAAATATAAGATTTTCAGCGTCTAATTTACCATCTTAGGAAAGATTTTAATTTTGTTGTGTAATGATTTTTTATTAGAATGCCTACTTAAAATAAGAACTTTAGATATGAGAGCACTAATGCTGTATTTCCTTCCGGAACTAAACCCTTCTCTAAAGAGTAGAGGGGAGGGGGGGACTTGACAGCTCGATAGCGCTGCGCGCTGAGAGCTGATTCGTTTTGTTCTCCTGCGGGGCTATTATGTAACTCAGTTTCGGTTGCTAGCTATAGTTGCTATTCACCAAAAACAGATAAAAAATGAACTTCCAAAATAACCTTTAATGGGTATTGAACTATTTATGAATTGTGAAGTCATTTCAAGTGCAAACTTATCCTTAGATAAGCGGATATGTATGTTTTAGACGATAGCCACTTGGTTTGGCAACTAAGTTTACGATACAGAATCAGGGGGCTGGTAAAAATGTTCCGTGGTTTTGTTGCGTCGGTGGTTGCGAATACGATCTGTGGTTGCGATAACTTCAGTATTGAGAGGTTGTCTGTATTGTTAAGTTGCAAATGTAACTAAGTATTGAGAGATATCGGTGTGTTAAATATAACGATGAAATCAAAGATTGAAGTTTCATTATAGTTGAATACATGTTAATCATAGACAAATTTTTCGCAAATAATATATAGAAATATAGAAACAGTTTTACAGAAAAAAAATCCAAAACACATAAATTTGTTGGAACATAGTGTATTAGAATTTTTATTATTTATCACCAATGACATTTGTTTATCACATTAACTGTAAATAAAATATTCCGTAAATTTTTCTTATTAATGTCGCCAGTTTACCACGGTTTTTTTGTATTGAATAAAGCATCTATTATATTGACAATCCATTCATTTAATTAGACCATCCATCCATCCATCAGCCTGTTTCGTCCACTGCTGGACATAGGCCTTTCCAGGACTTCGCCACTCTTGGTGGTCCTCCTGGAAGAAACGCCCATACTCACACATGCTGGGCAGGCGGGTTGGTGAGCGCGGTGCCGAAACTCTTGCACCAGTGATGCCGCTGCCCGTCACCAGTCTGTTTTATATAAGGCCCGGCAATTAGGAATGGATATACCGCCATCCATCGGTCCCAGGCAATGGTGGGCCGCCTGGTTTTGCCTGAGAGCTGTTCTCTTACTCTCCCCCGAATAACTTCGGGAGGATTTGCCAGTAAGATGGTGGTACCTCCACAGTCGAGCTCGGCATCAGCTCTACCACCTATTAATTTTAAAATTTAATTAGATTGTAAAACATAATTAACATCACTTCAAATTACTAGAAAATTACGATCCAAAAAGCCACGCCATACAAAAAGCGTAATTTGGTGGAATGGCTCATAAAACCGGAACGCATGTGGAATGAACACGCCACAAAATAAGGGATTGAAAGTCGCGGGTGGACATGGGAAGCACCCAGCGCTTTCCCCCTTCTACGTCCCGCAAACCGTAGAGTGGTCGAGTTAACAGCGGATAAATTTAGGTAAAATTTGTAAAAGAAAGCACTAACTTAACTCTACAATTGAAAAAGTTATGGGACCTCAAAGTGGCGCTCAAAATTAATTTCGTTCCATTTGCGACGAACCAGCAGGTGACGTCACGCTACTTATTGCGCAGTTTGCATTCGTAAAGTTCATTGGCATTCATTCGGTTACTTTGCGCCGCTTGTCGTGATTTTTGTTAATTTTGGATAAAATGTTGCTATAAATGATGAGTTAGACTAAGAAATGCACCTACAAATACTGTATTGTTCCGCTATGTAAAAAAAAGCACAGCATTTAAAACCCCAAACAAAGTTTTTTTTCTAGTTCCGAGTGACATAAAAAAAGGAAAAAGTAGTGTAAACTAATGAGGCAATATGTAATTGGTCCTAAAATGGTCTGTGTCCTAAAAGCACAAAATATGTGTGTAAAGATCATTTTTATGTAATTTTGTTTATTTATTAATATTAGCTGTTTTCTTCCTTCGCAGGGCTTACGAGTTGAAAAACACAGTGCCTAATCTTACTTTTTAAAGTATAGTGCCAATATTGTCACGACATGAATCGCCAAGGGGGTGTCAGAGGTGTTCCGAGTGTGAACTGTGAAATGCAAGTCACAGTCCACACCTGGCACACCCACGTTTCACCGACGATTATTACGTACCAACGTGATGGGTGGTGAGCCCTATCGCCATTTTTCAGGAATAAATACTTACACGTTTGTTAGGGCATGCAGGGGGGCTATTATGTAACTCGGTGTCAGTTGCTAGCTACAGTTGCTATTCACCAAAAACAGATAAAAAGTGAACTTCCAAAATAACCTTTAATGGGTATTGAACTATTTACGAATCGTGAAGTCATTTCAAATGCAAACTTATTCTTAGACAAGCAAATATGTATGTTTTAGACGACAGGCACTTGTTTGGCAACTGAGTTTACGATACAGAAGCGGCGAGCAAGTTTCCTCACGATGTTTTCCTTTACCGTTCAGTAAAGTTAAAAAAATTACTACTTAAAACAACTATTTTATGCGAAATGCATGTATCCAAAATATTTATTTGCCTGTTTAATTGAATTTATGAATAACTCACTCACAAGTCACATTTCCGAATTTGTTATTTAGTAGTGATGCGTTGATTAACTACATTTAAAATCGATGTTTTTTTATCAACGACTTTTTATAACTATATCTACCTACTTAGATTTACTTCACACCGGGTATGTAAAAATAACAAAAAACGAAAAAAAACGCACCCGTGTCAGGTAAAGCCACTGTCACGATTCGCTAGAGTCTAGCTAAACTAGACAAACTAACTATTATTATTTAAATGTTAAATCAACATTTTATCACTGTCTATGTGTACCGTTTTAATGATTATTTATGTTATTGTATCACGAGTTGAAAACGACACAGAAAATTTAGTTAAATACAAAGTAGGTAGTTGGAGAAACTTTAAAACTACTATGCTCATAAATTGGGAAAAACTCATTGGTGCTTGCCCGACCGGGGATCGAACCTGGGTCTCAAGATGGCCAGTCAGAAGTCAGACCTGCTCAAGATCAAGCTTGACGACCTTAATAATAAATAAGATAAATTGGTACTTAGTTATAAAGCTTCACTCCTTTTATTTCAGCACTAAGATGCGACGACGTATTGGTGGAAAAAAAGTCCATCACCATAAATACAGGCTGGACCAAAAGTCCGTTTATATTTGAAATGATGATAAAAAAAAACTAATTATAGTAGATCAAAATTGTTTATTGTTTTCGATAGTAAACAAAAGGGGAATTTATTTCTTAAAAATCACATCATCCATATGCAATACTTCATTATTCTGGCATTGCTGCAATCTAGAGCGGAAATTTTCGATAACAGCTTTACATGTTTCTGTTGAGATGTTTTGGATTTCTGTGCGAATACGATCCTTCATTTCGTCAAGAGTTACTGGGTTGGCGTCTTAAACTTAAGCATTAAGATATCCCCAAAGAAAAAAATCCATTGGGGATAGATCCGGGCTACGAGTCGGCCAGTTAATGTCCCCTCTTTTTGATATCACTTTTGGGCCAAAAATGTCTAGAGCTGCCCTTAACGATTCATTACATGTATGACAAGTGGCTCCATCTTACTGAAACCATGAGCGTTGATTAAAACCAACAAAATCCTGAAGCGCGGGAGCGAAAAAGTTTTGTAACATGGTGATATACCGCTCGGAATTCACTGTAACCGCACGTCCTCTTGAGTTTTCAAAAAAGTATTGACCAATAATGCCTCTTGCTGATAAAGCAGCCCATACTTTCGGGGTCCCTCGACGATCTAGGCCGGCCAGATCGAGGTAAATCCATTGTTGAACCCGCCTTCTCAAACTTGAGCACCCATTTTTTAATTAACACACCTGATGGTGCTTGATTTTGTGTCGTATCTTGTAATGATCGCAAAACTTTCGTTGAGCTAAGGTCGCAGAATCGTTGTTTCGATAGTACTCGCGTACACAAAACGCACGTGGACTACCGCTGAACGACACTATGGTACTAAATTCCCATTGGCCGCTCTTGCAATGCGTAACCCTCCACCGCCCTCCGCCGCCGCTGCTAGACGCGGCAACCGATTCAAATGTTAACGGACTTTTGGTCCATCCTGTATAATCTATACTGGGCAAATTATCACTTTGTCCTTTAACAAAGTCTTCTTCCATGGTGCTAGGTAATATTTTAATATAAAAAATTAAACACAAATTTTAGTTATAAAATAGTTGTATCTTTTACATTGATATCTCATTTATTGAACAGCTATGCGCAAAATTACAACCAAGACGCGGAGTGGGCGGTAGCGTGACATCACAGCGAGGTCAATCTCCCGCAGTCATTCTGCGCTAAACTACAAAATAATCTATTTCGCAGTTATCTAATAAAGCCGATTTTGAAGGCTTTAGTTTTAGTTTGACATACATAGATATAAACTCAAGTAGAGTTAAAAAGAAGAGCCATTTTCAAGTGACCATTTTATCAAAGTCAAACTAAAATTTTACAGTCATAATTTACTCACCTTAAAATTAAAAAATTTAGTTTGATTTAAGAACGTTTATAAAACTTGCTGATTTTAGTTGGTGTGCCCTTCAGAATAGCAATATATAGTTCTGTCACTTAAAATTGCGTTTTTTAGTAAGTTTCTTAGCTTAAAATTAAAACCTTCAAAATTGGCTTTAATATCGACATCATGAGACTTGTTCATTTTGTTAACCAAGAATCATACATAATTTTTTTTTATGAAATTTTAAATGAAATAGGTTATTATTATCACGAAATCTTGGACTTAAGGGTTAAGTAAGTCAATTTGAAGGTCAAGGAATCGAACTGATTTTTACTTGGTAGACTTCTGACGCTGTTACAAACATCTTTTACAAATGTAGTTTTTCTAAAATACGCATTACTTTCAGAGAAAAAATAATTAATTATTTTTCTATGGAGAAAGTTATGTTTTGTCAATTACTTGCGTGCTTCATGTATAATTAAAATTAAACTTACTAAAGATCATTGAGGAAGCCTCGGCCAAAATTTTATTTCCTTACACTACGTTTGAAAGCTACAGGTACTTAAAAATATTTAGTGAAAAGGTCAAGGAATCGAGCAGATTTTTTATTTTTGTAGACTGCTGACGCTATTACAAACACCTTTTACTGATGTAGTTTTTCTGAAATACCTATGCATTACTTTCAGAGAAAAAAATAATAATTGACAAAAACATTATTTTCTCTATACAAAAATAATTCAATATTTGATTATAAATAATATGGAAGCCATCCGTGACATTGTACAACATTTTGAAACAAAAAATGTGTTTTTCTCCATACAAAAAAAAATATTTCGAAAACTATCTCTTTTACAGAAATTTATAAACCAGACATTACCTAGTGAGGGATTAAAATTAACAATCACACTAAAATCTCAGTTAATTTTGTATTTCCCATGTCGAAAATGTAACAAGCCATTACTAAGCGAATGACTCAAAAATCATTCACTCACATTCTAAGCCAACCTAAACAAAAGGTCATTTGTTTTCTCATTATTGCGCACACGGGCACTTTTTTCACTAGTCGTATTATACGTTTCGTGTTTGGTAAGGCGACTGATTTGAAATGCCGTTTATTCTGTTGAATTCAATAGAGATCGGCTTACATTTTGTTTTGCTGGTTCAACTGTCAAAAATATTGAGTCTTCGAGATAGGTCAGTTGCCGGTAGCCATGACAACAATGTAAACAATAGCAAACATGGCCGATCCCGACAGCTGGGAGTCTGTGTGACAGTAAGCTAATCGTCTGTTACCAATCTAACGAACCCCTAGAGCAGTCATTAAGTTTAACAACTCATTAAGGAAATTATAGCATGGTGGGACACTCACTAACTTTAACAGTCTGTTAAATGATATAACAGGGTGTCAACTAACTAACAGAGTATGGTGAAATCGGGTCTAAGTCTGGTAGCCCTGGCAAGCTGCCATCTCTTTTGCATGCGTTGATTTTGCTTAAGCTATTCTACTGTCAATGTTTGACACACTGAGCAATTTGACACGTATGTAGTCCGACGTTCAAACTGAACGCAGCATTCCCGTTGTCGGGCTCGTCGTCGTACGTACATACCATTCTCTTTGGTACATACTTACTACCGAAATAAATAAATTACTTGTTTTCTAAAATATTATGTAGGTAGGTACAATAAGATTTTTACTAATTTAAAATGAGTGTTGAGGAATTACAAAAATCTATAAGTGAATATAAGGAACAGGTGAGTACTTTTCATCTGGACCCCATTTATCCACCGTAGTATATACTAAATCTATGCACATAACCAAGTTTAATTTAAAATATCAATATGATTATCAATTTTACAGCTTTCCATGATAGAAGAAGCTCTTAAAGCAGCAGGAGACAACAGTGAAAGAGATTCTCTACTTACTTTACAATCTGACTTGACTCAACTTATTCAACTAACTCAAGAAAGTTTGGATGCAATTTCGGCCAAAGAGTGCGCTCTTCTCAGTTCTCCTGCTCAGTTTAGTGAAACAAACACAGAGAAGGAAGATAAAAATGAATTGGACGATGAATATGCCTTATTCATGGTCAGTATAAGCAAAATTGTATGTTCCTTTATTCTTTTATACCTACTAAAGAAACTAGCTAAAATGTATATTCATTTTAGGCTGAAATGGTAAAAAGTGGAGCATATGAAGACGGTAATGATGAAAAGGCAGAAGATTCAAGCACAATCAACCAGAAAGATAATACAGATGAGGACAGTGATATTGAGGTAATATTTTGTGGTGCTTTTTATTGCTATACCAAGGTTTTTGTTGGAAAAGGCAGCATACACACCTACAAAAAAATTAAATGCTTCTATATTAAGATGCATATGATGGCTGATTGTTTACCATTCCATACCCGAAAAGGGGAGAAATTAACAGCATATAGTTGATAGAAAAAAAAAACAAAGTATGTATAGCTAAATAATCTGGAAATACTAAAATAAAACTTGCACTTTAGATTTGTAATATTACATTATAATATGTGTGACTTAAGTAGTCCATTATTGCATGGCATTAAATTAGTGCCCAAGCATAGTGAGGGTGCTAAAGTCGTGCATGAATAGACTAACTTAAGTCAAAAATATTGTATACAATTTTATAGCTTGTGTGACATAAACCCATCTTTAAAATTTATTGAAATACAGGCCATAATCGTTAAGTATGACCAGGCGATTATTCCGTAACTAGTAATATCAGTAAAATGACATCAATAACTATTTGAAAATCAAAAAAGAAGTATCCAAAATTTTGACATTAAACACTCCCATTCATTTAGTATGAGATCAGTAGAAAGGTTTTAGTTTCCTTATTTTAGGTGGTCTAGTACTCATTTTGCCTTAGTCTCATTTTATGATTACGTATGATATGATAATAATGATTTTCAAGTAGATACAAGTGTAGATTAATTACCTTTTAAAATAAGGAAACTAAAACCTTTCTACTAATCTCATACTAAATGTATGGGGGTGTTTAATGTCAAAATTTTGGATAATTCTTGTTTGATTTTCAAAAAGTTATTGATATCATTTTACTGATTAGATAACGTACTTTCAATATCAGTTAATTTTTTTTTATATCTGTAATAGTTACGGAATAATCGCCTGGTCACACTTAATGACTACAGCCTGTATACCAATACCAATTGAAAACTAAATCTAGAAGTAGGTTAGCATTTCATCTGAAAATTGCATTGTCACCTTTTCTAAAACATGAAACTGTTTTTAGGCAAAATGCCTGCTTTTGACATTTGTGTGCAGTGAATTTCTAAGTGTCAAAGAACATTTAAAAGTAACTTCTCTTGTTTATTAGTTTATTACACATCTGTGAACTGAGTCGATCAATTTTCACATTGTGTACAAATGGTGCTAAACGCCATGCAATAATACTACTCAAGTCACAAGTATAGCATGTCTGACATAAACCTGCACTTGAGTCATGCTTTTTACACGAAAAATGGAATACTTAAGTCATGGAGATGCATTACTTAAGTGCGGATTTAGGTCACACAGTGCTATAAACTATTTAAATTTGTTATACATATACAGCTTGGAATAGAAAACGGATTGGTGGAGGTATAAAGTACCATAAAGATTTATGTTAGCAGATTTTATTAACAGAAAACATTCATATGTTCAGACATTTAATTTTATTGTTTTGATACAGTCTTTATCCAGGGATTGACTCCAAAGACCAAGGCGTACATGACAACAAAAATAAAATAAATTATATTAATGGGGTTTCAACACACATTGAGGTATTATTACTGGCTAGGATTGTCTTGTCACCCAATGTATAGAGAGGTTGCCAAATGGTATCGGAGGAATTCACTTGGCACATATGTACACTGGGTCAATCTATTATTAGTAATTTACCTAACATCTCAAGTGTGGTATCATTTTCTTATAAATGAAGGATGGGGAATTCATTTTGGAAACAATTTATGCAACAATTATAAATTTTTAAAGAAAATATGTAAATTGGACAAATATTTTTTATATTCAACATTCAGTATCCTTAAAAATACTAGGTTTTGTGAGTAAATAAAAAAATTGTTGTAAAGAATATTTATCGAGCTTTTTTTCTGTCTGTCTGTTTGTTCACGCACATCTCTAAAACGACTGAACGGATTTTCATGTAGGTTCCACAGCTGTTCAGAGCTTAATTTGGAGTAGAATATAGACTTTATTTCATTAAAATCGTTTCTCGGAACAAAAAGTTAACTTCATTTAAAGATTTTTGGAATTTACTTTTTTACTGGTAGTAATTAGAAGTTATGAAGTTATGAGGGATCTCCTCAACGGATACAGAGTTCGAGTTTGGGCTTATTTGATTGGTCTATATTAGCACTTTGGTAAAACATGGTGACAGGGTCTGATGATGGGACTGGAAGGTGGGTACGGGATCTCCTTTTTTTTTTTTTTTTTTTTTTTTTTTCCCGTTTCGCCAACTTGCAATCGGTCCGAAGACCATAAGCAGTTTTTGTGAGAGAAATTAATGGCTTGTTAGGCATGCCCTTCCAGTGTCGGGTTGCCTCCATGAATTATATTATTATAAATTGTCCCATGTGTGTTGCCTTTTTAGGCGTCTCGTTTGGAGTGGTTCACTTAGACAATGAGCAAGTCTGTTTTCATGGCTCATAATCCTATTTCTGTAGGATTTAGTCCTGGTATTTACTTCTTCTTTTACAGTAGGAAGTTTGAGGTATTTATGAACTTCATCTATTCTTGTGAACCATGGAGCATTCACTATAGCTTTCAGTACACCATTTTGGAAACGTTGCAAAATTTCAATGTTTGAGTTCTTTGCTGATCCCCACAGCTCAATTCCATAGGTCCAGACTGGTTTCAATACTGCTTTGTAAACAAGAGTTTTGTTATTGAGGGATAATTTGGATTGTCTTCCAAGTAGCCATTGTAAGGACCGAAACTTGATATTTAATTCATCACGCTTCTTCTGTATGTGAGCCTTCCAAGTCTGCTTGCGATCAAGATGGAAGCCAAGGTATTTCACTACAGTGTTGTGTGGCAGCACGTCCTTCCCAAATTTTACAGCAGGACAGTCGTCTTTCCTCAAAGTAAAGGTGATGTGGTTAGATTTTGCTGCGCTAGCCTTAATCCGCCAGTCGCTCATCCAGGAATGTACCTTATCAATGTGTGTCTGTAATATGTTTGAAGCAGTTTCTGGATTCTTATTTGATGTAAGTACAGCTGTATCATCTGCGAAGGTAGCTGTCATCACATTCTCCGAATCTGGAACATCAACTGTGTATAGTAGATACAGGATGGGGCCCAGCACTGATCCCTGTGGTACTCCGGCATTTATATCAAAGAAATCTGATATTGCATCATTGATTTTTACAAAGAAGAATCGGTTCTCCAAGTAGGATTTCAGTAGAAGAAACATGTTATGGGGTAGATATTTTTTCAGCTTATATAGAAGTCCATTATGCCAGATGTCCAAATGCCTGCTGAACATCTAGGAACACTCCAGAACAGTATTCTCTTTTTTCTAAGGCATATCTTATATGTTCACATACTCGGTGGACTTGTTCAATCGTAGAGTGATTGTTCCTGAATCCAAACTGATGTTCTGGAATGATATTATTATATTTGAGGCATTCCTTCAGTCTACTAGAGACTATTTTCTCAAATACTTTAGACAGCACAGGTAGCAAGCTTATTGGCCTGTATGATGATGTCATGTGCTGTGGTTTTCCAGGCTTAGGTACCATTGTTATTTGGGAAACTTTCCAAATACTAGGATATGAGGATGGTCTGAGAATAGCATTGAAAAGCGATGTAATAAAGATCAATACTTTTCTTGGTAGTTGTCGCAGTACCTCTGCTGTTATGAGGTCGAACCCCGGTGCTTTCTTTTGTTCCAGTTCAAAAATAGTATGTCTTACTTCCGCAGGTGTACAACAGTGAATAGGTGGACTGAGTTGAAGGTCGCTTTTGAGAAATGATTTGACTTCATAGTCAAAAGTCTCAGACCCCAGGTCATCATTTGGTGTAAAAACATGACTTAAAAATTCTGCATAAGCCTCTGCTCTTTCTTCATCTGTTTTAGCCCATGTACCGTTCATCATTTTTAGTGGATGTTGTGGTAGCTGTGGTTTTTGAGAGGACTTGACGTTTTTCCACAACGAATGTTCGCTGTTGGCTGGTGCTGACGGGGTTATGTTTTGTAAGTGAAATTGAAGAGTGTCATTTTCCAACTCAATAAGGAATTGTTTTAACTCTGCTGCTGCCTTGTTGTACGCAGTTTTGTCTGCTTGGTGTCGACTTAATTGCCATACCCTTCTCAGTCTTCGCTTCTCTAACACTTTCTGTTTCACTTCTTGAGGCAAGTTATTGTGAGCTTTTTGTCTCATGTTTCGTTCACTAGGGGTACTCATCCATGCTGCTTTTTGTATTAATTTGGTAATGTAAACTGTTGCAGTCTCAATATCGTCTTCAGTCTTCAATCGTACATTCAGATCTACATTTTTGTCTAAGTATTGTTGAAAAGCATGCCAGTCTGTTTGCTTATTGTACAGAAAAGGCTTAGAAGGTCTTTCAATTATGGTTGTACTTATAGTAGCAATTACTGGTGTGTGGTCAGAAGAAGTGTCATAACAACTTTCAATTTTCAAGAAGCATGTTTGTATGCCTTTGTACATAAAGAAATCTAAGAGATCTGGGGATTTATTTGGGTCAGTGGGCCAATAAGTAGGCTGACATGTTGTGAGGGCACTCAAATGGTTTCTGTCCATGCTGCTCTTTAGGTGTCTACCTCTAGTAACTGTGAGTCGTGAACCCCAGTGTGTATTTTTGGCATTCCAATCGCCACCGACGATAAACCTATTTCCTAGGGTCTGAAAGAAATCATCAAATTGTTCACCATTCGTTTCTGTTTGTTTTTTCTTTTTTGGAGGACAATATACTGATGACAATGTAATTGAACCTTGTTTGTCATGCAACAGTATTGATGTTGCTTGGATCTGAGGTGTCCGATACTCTGGAAGTAGCTCATGCTTTATATTATTTCTAACAATTACTGCTGTTCCTGCATGTGCCGTGTTATCTGGATGGTATGTGGCATAGGTTCTGTATCCTTTAAGACTGAATGCTAACTGTTCCGTAAGATGAGCTTCGGAAATTAACAGAACATCAAGATTTTGAATCTTGAACAAGGTGTTCACATCTTGTTTTCTAGCGGGCAAGCCGTTGACGTTCCACGTTGCAATCCGTAGAGCCAACTCTTTAACGAACTAGTTTATTGACAATTGTTGATAGGAGACTCATCATAGCTCCCATATGTTCAATGAGGCGGTCTAGCTTTTCTGCATTTTTATAAGAATAGTTTCTAGATTCATTGGGATAGCTGATGTAACTTGTGCATATGTTTTAGTAGGATTCTTATTATCATCATACTCCTTATTTTCGGTTGAGGAAATAACTTCAATTTTGCTTAATGGATCTTGCTTTTCAGTAGATTTCCTTTCGCTTTGTTTATGTGTTTTGTTCTTTGTTTGTGAGCTAAATTTCCGTTTTTGTATTTCCAAGTAAACTTTACATCCTTTATAGCTTGCAGCGTGATCTTCAAGACATAAAGCGCATTTTGCTGGAATATTTCTGTCTTTTCTTGGACAGTCTGTTGTGTTATGGTTTTCTGCGCACTTAACACATCTGTAAGGCCTCATACAATTATTCCTTGTATGGCCATATTGTTGGCACCTTTTGCACTGAGGAATCATCTTTTTACGAATAGGATCCTCAATGATAATAGAAGTATGATAGATGTATTTCAGAGATTTTACATCTTTATTGTTTGGACCTTGTTCTAAGTTCACAAACCAAGTAAACAGAGGTATTTTAGATGGACCATGCCGGGCATTTATTATTTCTCCTTTTACAATATTACCAGTGCTTTCTATAGCTTCTTTAATAGCCTCAATTGGTGTAGAGGGGTGAAGATTTCGAATGACAATTCTATATGGTCTTTCATCTTTTCTGGTAAATGTGTGTCCAATCAGACCCTTCTCTCGGGCTAGCTCAATAAGTTTTTTATAAGAAGCTATATTAATACATGTGACTCGAAGCTGATTTTTGGTCACAATTTTGTATGAGTACTGTGTTTTATCCAAAATTTCCCCAATGAGGTCATTAAGTTTTGTTATATTCTTGATACCGTAGAGCATAATTGGTGGAGGCTTTTGAACTTTTTCTTGATGAGAAGCTGTATTGGTCTCTATATCTTCTAGCCGTAGTTGTGCATATCTATTTTGTACTGGAACTTCCGAGTCAGGGGATGGTGTATTTTGTCTCATCCTTTTATATCTTTTGTTGTTTTGGCGGAGTATTGGAATTGTTTGCCAGTCATTTTCTTTATCAGAAAGTTGGTTGTTAGGGTCTAGGTTAACTTTTTCTAGTCGGAGCGGCATATTTCCAAGTGATGAATGTCTTTGTCTTGGCTTCAAGACTTGCTTGAGAAAGTTTTGAACTTGTATGTCAGTAGCATGATTCTTCCCGGAAGCCTGAACAGCCACTCCCGGTAGATGAGGTTTTTTGGGGGAATTTATTTTAGCATTATTTCAACAAAATTATTATTGTTTTACACTTTGATAAAAGTTACTTTTTATGAAGGTAGTTTTGTTTTAGTTCACACACACTGTAATTTAGAGGTTTTGGGATCTCCTCAACAGACAACAGCAGACCATTCGAGTTTGGGCTTATTTGATTGGTCTTTATTAGCACTTTGGGAAAACATGATGATCGGACTGGAAGGTGGGTATGGAATCTCGTCAACGGACAACAGCAGACCCTTCGAGTTTGGGCTTATTTGATTGGTATTTATTAGCACTTTGGTAAAACATGGTGACCGAACGGGGTCCGCTGATGGGACTGGAAGATGGGTATGGGATCTCCTCAACGGACAACAGCAGACCCTTCGAGTTAGGGCCTTTTTGATTGGCCTTTATTAGCACTTTGGTAAAACATAGTGACCAGGGTCTGATAATGGGAATGGAATATGAGTACGGGATCTCCTCAACGGACAACAGCAGACCCTTCGAGTTTAGGCTTATTTTATTGGTATTTATTAGCACTTTGGTAAAACATGGTGATCAGCGTCTGATAATGGGACTGGAATGTGGGTACGGAATCTCTTCAACGGACAACAGCAGACCCTTTGAGTTTGGGTTTATTTGGTTGGTATTTACTAGCACTTTGGAAAAAACATGTTGACCGTTGCATATTGTCGTTCAAGGAATCATATTCTTTTGTTTTCCTTATTTTCACGAAAATCCACTCGACGCGGGCGGAGCCGCGGGCAAAAGCTAGTCGAGTAAATATATCCAAAAAGAAAAAATAGTTTGAAAGATAAGTTGGTATTTAACTAGAGATGCAACGAATATTCGGCAACTATTCGGCCGAATACCGAATACCTAATAATGAAAATAAAAACACATTTTAATCAGAAAGTATTATGTTTGGTAAGATAACAGAAATACTTGTTTTCATGCACTACAATCTGCTATATAAATAAGTAAAAATAAAAACGCATTTTAAGCACAAAGTAGGTATATATTTGGTAAGTTAGCAGAAAAACTTGTTTTTATTCACTTATTCACTACAAATCTGCTATATAGATAACTAAGTTAGTATTATTAACATTTAAAATTTAATCAGAGGCAGATTATTGAAGTTGAAGCCATTTTCAATTGTTCGTTGTAATAACTTGTATTTAACAAAATCAAAACACAAATTGCGATCACAAAAGTAAAAAACACAACCACAGTGCGCCCTTGACACGCACGATATGCTCGAAAATTAGCTTTCTTCCGCCACCCCGTCGCCCCCGCGTGTCCCGCACCGGGACAGGCAGGTCGTAACGTAACCTGTACGCGTGTACGCGTGAAATGCACAGATCTCTCACCAAATATTCGGCGCTTTGGCCTATAGCGCCGCCGAATATTCGGTATTCGGCCAAATCACTATTCGTTACATCTCTAATTTAAATACAATATAAAGGATGTTTTTTTTAGAGGTATAGAACTTTGAAATTGAATAAAATAAAGATGATTTTTTTTATTGATATGAAATTTATTTTATTCGAAAGACAATCTTCTGGCATTATAATTTAAATATGACTTCTGGCATATGTCCGCCACGGCTGGCTCGGACGTAGTCTAATCTGGAGGTCCAATTTTCGATGACTTTTTCCAACATTTGTGGCCGTATATCGGCAATAACTCTTTAGAGTTTGGCTGTATAAATAAAAGTCACCTTATAACGTGTGTTTTTTTTTAGAGGTATAGAACTTTGAAATGGAATAAAACAAAGATGATTTTTTTTATTGATATGAAATTTATTTTATTCGAAAGACAATCTTCTGGCATTATAATTTAAATATGACTTCTGGCATATGTCCGCCACGGCTGGCTCGGACGTAGTCTAATCTGGAGGTCCAATTTTCGATGACTTTTTCCAACATTTGTGGCCGTATATCGGCAATAACTCGCCGAATGTTGTCCTCCAAGTGGTCAATCGTTTCGGGCTTATCGGCGTAGACTTTTTTCGTTCATCAATTGAACAACCATGATGTGCAGGAGTTGTGCTTTCAACAAGACGGCGCAACATGTCACACAGCTCGTGCCACAATTAATTTATTGAAGGAAACGTTTGGTAACCGCATAGTTTCACGTTTCGGACCCGTGAATTGGCCTCCAAGATCGTGCGATTTAACGCCACTTGACTATTTTCTGTGGGGATATGTAAAGTCGCAAGTCTACGCCGATAAGCCCGAAACGATTGACCATTTGCAGGACAACATTCGGCGAGTTATTGCCGATATACGGCCACAAATGTTGGAAAAAGTCATCGAAAATTGGACCTCCAGATTAGACTACGTCCGAGCCAGCCGTGGCGGACATATGCCAGAAGTCATATTTAAATTATAATGCCAGAAGATTGTCTTTCGAATAAAATAAATTTCATATCAATAAAAAAAAACATCTTTGTTTTATTCCATTTCAAAGTTCTATACCTCTAAAAAAAACACACGTTATAAGGTGACTTTTATTTATACAGCCAAACTCATACTTGAGGCTAGTTAAGTGATCAGAACAGTAATGTGGTGGAAATTGTAGGTCAGGTGACGAGCAATAAAATACATAGTAACCAGAAGTGCGGTTTACAAAACAAAAACTATTTTATATATCCAAAATCTATGATCCTTCTTACGCATTTTAATACGTGACACCATTTATCATACCACTTGCATTTTTTTAAGCTTTGTACTAAGGACATCCGAACGAACGAAGTTCAGACCATAAAAACAAAGCCAGTAACAAAGTTTGTATTTTATATCCATCCATATATCCCTTAGCCTGTGTCCATAGGACATAGTCCTTTTCTAGATTTCGCCACCCTTGGTGGTCCTCCGCCCTTCTCATCCAGCCGCCACCCACAACGTCCTTATTTTATAATATTCCCGTATTCTATATAAGGTGACTTTAATTTATGCAGCCAAATTCTTACTGAAGACTCGGTAAGTGAATTTCGTAAATTATTCTTTTCCTGTTCCTTACAATCAAATACTATGGGACGCCAAGATTTTGTTTTGGCAAATTAGCAAAAAGTGTTATCGATCACTTACCTGGCCTCCAGTATGAGTTAGGCTATATAAATAAAAGTCATTTTATACAGGTTTAAAATGAAACCACTAGCTTTATTGAAATATATGAATCAGAACCACTAATAGAAAACAGAATCGCAAAAAAACAAAAATGTTTGCTTATAATATATAGGTATTAAATATCGGAAATTGTTCCCAAATTTCGAATAAATGGTTACCTACTCAACGAGACATCTGACTATTATGTGACTGACAACAGACCATACAAACGCCATCCATCCATCCATCCATCCATCCATCAGCCCGTGTTCGTCCACTGCTGGACAAAGGAATTTACCAAATTTTGCCACTCATGTCGGTCCTCCGTCCTAATCATCCAGCCGCCACCCACAACGTCCTTCAGGTCATTGGTGAGGCGGGCTCGAGGTCGACCTACGCTACGCTTTGCTGTACGTGGTCTCCATTCTAAAACCTTTCGGCCCCAACGGCCATCATGTCGGCGACAAATATGGCCTGCCCACTGCCACTTCAACTTACTGATTCTGCAGGCTATGTCGGTTACTTTCGATCTCCGACGGATCTCCTCATTTCGGATTCTATCCATTAGAGATACCCCAAGCACAGCCCGCTCCATAGCTCGCTTAGCGACCTTAAATCGAGAACCCCGCCACGAATTTGGATGCGGTTTTTTTATTATCATCGTTGGGACCCTGGTCAACATATAGGCTACATGGAGTGTTCATAAAACAACGCTCAAGCCGAAAATGGGGCAGAGATTTAATAATCAATATTTTTGCGAAATTTTAAATGAAATGGGTTATTTGTATTGACTCTCTGACTGTGTGTATGGAGGTTCCGTTTTAACTCAAAAACCACTTAACGGATTTGGATGCGGTTTTCTTTTATTATCTTGAAGCGTCCTTGAAGGTCGGCCTTAGGATTAACATGCCAAAGACAAAGATTAATAGAGGTGGTAGAAGAGTACATCTATCTTAGGCATTGTTTATCCTTTGGCGGTGAATCTCAGGTGAAGGAGATTGCAAGACGAATTCAGCTGGGATGGGCTGCCTTTAGAAAACTGGAAGATGTCTTGAGAGCTAAAATCCCGCAATGTCTCAAGACCAGACATTTAACCAGTGTGTCCTGCCTATACTTACTTATGGTGCCGAAACATGGACGCTAACCAGAGCTGATATCCACAAAATGAAAGTGGCACAGCAGAGGGCTATGTATCGTGCCATGCTAGGCATCTCTCTTATGGATCTTGTACCGAACGTCGAAATTCGACAACGAAGTAAACGAATCGCAAGACTTAAGTGGAGATGGGCGGGACATCTGGCTAGACGGGAAGATGGACGGTGGACTAGGGCAGTAACAGAGTGGCGGCCGAGGTCAGGAAAGCGTTCAGTGGGTAGACCGATGACCCGATGGCGAGACGATATCGTCAAGCCTGTTGGTGGGCAATGGATGAGACTGGCGAAAGACCGACGAAAATGGCGTGGAGAAGAAGAGGCTTATGCCTAGCAGTGGGTGGATGCGGGCTGATTGATTGATTGAGTGACCTTGGTCAACACATAGGCTATAAGGGATTTTCATCAAATAAAGCCCAAGCCAAAAACGGGGCAAAGATTTATAATCGCTTTCAGCTCTAGAACCACTCAACGGATTTGGATGTGGTTTTTGTTTTATTATCGTTGTAGTCCCTGGTCAACACATAAGCTATAAGGGGTGTTCATAAAATAACGCCCAATCCGAAAATGTGTGTAGGAAGTACCTATTCGCTTAGTAGTCACAGTGCATGTAAAAGCCGAAGGGCAGGTTTAAATACCAGAAATAAAAAAGGGTATACAAGCCAAACACAAAAGATACAGGAATTTATTAGTGTTTTATAGAATCATGCATGTGATAGTTAGAACAATTTATACTTCTTAAAATATTGCACGAATTGGTAAAATTTCGTAAATCTATTATTTTCAGGATGAGTTGGCAACCCTTTTGGGTATGAAATGTGCTGTCTACCACACACACAAGTGGGGCGGGCAGCCGACCCTCCACAACGCTATGGTCAGTGCAGTCGAGCCACGGCAAAATGATGACCAGTTCAAGGACTTACAGGTTTCTATACCCTATGACTATTTTATAGGTAGTAGAGCTGATGCCGGGCTCGACTGTGGAGGTACCACCCAAATCCTCCCGAAGTTATTTGGGGGAGAGTAAGAGAACAGCTCTCAGGCAAAACCAGGCGGCCCACCATTGCCTGGGACCGATATGGCGGTATATCCATCCCCAATTGCCGGGCCTTATATTAAACAGACTGGTGACGGGCAGCGGCGTCACTGGTGCAAGGGCTTCGGTACCGCGCTCACCAACCCGCCTGTCCAGCGTGTGGGTATTTCTTCCAGGAGGACCGCCAAGAGTGGCGAAATCCTGGAAAGGCCTATGTCCAGCAGTGGACGAAACAGGTTGATGGATGGATGGATCGATGTCTAATATGTGGTATTGAAAGCATGAACAGCTTAACTTTTCCAGACACCAGCGTCGTATCTTATCTCAAATGAGATCTTTGTAACTTCCCGGCACATGAAAGAATGATAGAGAAAAATATCGCGTTAAATATTTGCACTTCCCTGTTTAGCAACCCAGAAAAAGGTGAACAGACTGAGATGTATAACTGCAATCAGTTTGAAGATACAAATATTTCGTATGTTAATAGTGCTAAGTGATGTTTTGCCTATTTTCTAATCTAGAGTAAAGTTGCAACATAAATTGTGACAGCCACTTTATTTTTAATTTCCTTATTTTGCTCAACGACATCTTATAATAATTACAATAGAACAGATTTCTGTAGGTACATTTTACACTAATCAATATGTAATAAATATTGCAGGTGCGGGTATTATTCACACAGCCCACTCACGCTGAGATGCTGCCTTGTCCGTTCTTCCTCGACGGTGAATGCAGATTCAGCGATGAACAATGTAGGTGAGTTTGCATGCTACAACAAATAAGATTTGACATTTCATTCCTGTGTGATTATTGGCACAGAATAGGGCCACTCCATTTCTTCCGACTACGGGGCGATTATGTGAGCAAATACCAGTGAATGGGCAGCAGCATTACCTGAGTAATAGAAACCAATCTGCGGACCCCAATTTGCCATTCACGCCTGAAAATCACGCAAATTCCCCTCAGTTGTAGGGAGACCAATGTCCAACTATGGACTGTTATACCTGTATTGATTTATTGATTCTTAATTACAAATCCTGCTGGCGAAACATACCTACACCAATAAGTTCTACGAAATGTATGTGCAATAGCAAGTGATATTACTGGTGGTGAAGAAAAGCACTGTGAGACAAACCTGTCGCCGTAGCTTGCACTAAAAAACGTGTATTTTGAGAAACTGTTATGCACTGACTGGTTAAAGGCCTTCTCTTCGCTAGACCTATAGGCTGTCCGAGATATCATGATATGGGTGACAGTTCGTAATTTTCCGTTTCACCTATACCACTCACACCATACTACATACACCCAGGCACAAAAGAAAATAATAGGTTCTAGAAATAATGTAAATAATTATTGCAAAAACACAATAAATAATGCCTCTATAAATCGGAGCAAAAATCTCAGTGTATTCGTTAAATTTAACGAAGAAAAGATTCAGTAAATAATAATGTCTTTTTGCTACGTGATGCGTGGTTCGGAACGCTAACCCATAGGTACTGACACAGCATAATCGAAAATATATCGATGAATCGGTGCGGCCATCATATAGGATCGCGTGAGTATGAGTGCATCTTGTATGCGGTTTTTGTTTTCGTTGCGGTTGCTTCACGTGTTATTTGTTTTGACTTTTGTTACATTTTTTGTTGATTTTTTGTTTATTTTATCAGCGAAATTCCGAGAAAAAAAAATCTTTGAACTGGCAAGCTCGGGAGTTATTGGTTCGTTTAATTTAATTAATTTGATAATTAACAAAAAGTCGTTTGGATTATCAAAGATCAATCAGTAAAAAATCGATTTGATAGCCCTTGTTAACTTTCTCGATACAAAAAAAAACGATTATATTTAATTAGGGTACATCACTGTAACTGTCAATTTTGAACTGCCACCCATATCATGATATCTCGGACAGCCTATAGTCATAATGCTTTCGTACATATGTCAAACCAATCCGGCATGAACTTATCGAGGTCGTCGCGGTCATCCGCGCTTTAGTCTGCCCCATTATGTTTTTATTACGAAATCCATCGCTTTGGAATACTCTATATATTATTATTAGAGTGCATTACAAACTAGAAAGCCTTGCAAGCTGGTTAGATCAAATAGTTACAAAAATATTCGGTGGACAAGTATGGTGGAAAAATTCAACGGTCTAGGTAAGTACCTCGGTGGCGCAATTGGTAGCGCGCTGTCTTGATAAGAAAAGGTTGCAGGTTCGAATCTTGGCCTGAGGAATATTTTCAAATTCTTGTCTTTACATTTGTTTCTAATTGATCTTTTCTAGTTTGTGTTTCACTCTAATAACAATATTTCGAATCTATAACAAATTAAATTTTCAGGTTTTCTCACGGCGCCATAGTACCTCTGCCGAATTTGAAAGAAGCAATTGAACCAAACTTCGAGTCAGTAAGAATTGGCAGTAGAGTTCTTGTGAAGCTAAAACCACCAGACGGAGAGGTGGGTTACCATACGAGTAAGGTTCGGGCCGATACAAAAGGCGGGCGTGAAGTTAGCCACAGGTGGTCCCGCAATTGCGCATTCTCTGACCTTTGACGAAGTAGGGGCGTGCGCGAGGGATACAGGGGGTATCCCTCACGCTCGCCTTCTGCACTGGCCTGAACTTTATGAATAATAATATACATGTAATTATAATATATGTGGCGGTTACCAATCAGATATTGTTGGTCAGCGGGTGTATTCCCAGAAATGACAACGAATTAACTAAACTATCGTTTGAATAACTGATTTAGTATCAATAACGTGTAGATAACTTATGTGAATGCGATGGAGCTGGTCTAGGTGACTGACGTAGGTGCCTTTCGTAGGTACAGCCGTTGAAACACGATGATGATTCAAGCATAGTATAATACTATGCACAGTATAAAAACTGTGGGAGCCTCTCGAATAAAACGATTAAAAATTCTCCAAATGTTTCGTTTATTTGTTTTGGGGTCCTACTAATAGTTCTATATGTACATCCCAATCGGCCCAGCCGTTTTATGTGTAAGTGGACGGACAGTCACGGAGACTTTTCTGTTAGAGTATTGTGATAAAACCCTAAGGGTACGTTCAATACATCGGTGTATGTTTGTGTTTCCGGCGGCCTGCTACGCGCACCACGACGCTTGACGCCCCGCGTCTCCTTGTTCGTCGCCTAACATGGAAAACAACTCGTTCTTTTTTTATTGGGTGTTATTTTGTTGATCCATTTTTTCCACTACTTAATTGTAACTTGTCCTGATTTCAGGATATCAGCTTAACAAGAAAATCTACTGAAAAATATCATCTATGGCATAGAGCCATAGTCAAAAATATGGACACAGACAAAAGAACTTGTCTGTTAAAATTGGAGCATGGCATTAAAACCGGGGAAAAGAGAAAATCGGGCACTGATGAATTTGTTGCGTCCTTTGAAGAGATATTTCCTTTAGATAGTAAGTAAATTATTAGTTCTAATGTTGTAATGAGCCGTTTCTCAGGCTAGCTTCTATGAAATTCACATAGATGGCATCGCTATAACAGCCGTGCCTGAAGACGTCATAGGTTTAAAAGTCGGTGCGTAATACGCCTTAAGCCTGCGAGCAGTGCGGGGTGATAACAAGCGCAGAGGTCTCTTAACGACTCGCATGCCTTACATTACTCCATCGTCGCTCATACCGTAGACCAAAAACGGTAACCCTTATAGGGAAGACTCCATGTCTGTCTGTATAACTAAAAAACACCTTTGCAAAATGAGAGTCTTACTGTCCTCAGATGAAGCGACCACAGATACGGAATCAGACGACAGTCTGAGCGACACAGAGTACCCTGAGAGCAAAGCGAGTAGATCAGAAGCCACTGATGATGAAAGACAAAAGCTGCTGATAGAAAGAAGTTTGCAGAACAGCGGGCCGGCCATGGGCGAGTGGGAGCGACATACTAGAGTGAGTAGGTATTGTGTTATTTTTTTACTTCAGATCACTAATGGCGAGGGAATGATCTCTTGCTATCCGCGCTAACTTTATGCAAACTCGAATGTACCGCTCTGTTTTGTGTCGTGCTGTGTCGATAAAAAGTTACGATACTTAAGAAGTCGCAGCTTCGCATAGCATCTTAGACGACAATTATTTTCAAAACGACGTCGTTGTACAGAGAAATCGAAAGACAAAATTTATGACGTTTGCGTCTACAGATCGTTCACCATAACAAGTCCTGGCTAAGGAAATGGTAGCACTGCATATGGGGTTGCCAATGGTTCACGTAGGATTCACCCTACTACACATTCATAATATTTTTCGTATTTTTACATATTAATTAGACTACCTACTCTTTAATGAAAATAAAATGTACGAATGAAAAAATCAAAATCATAAATTGATTTGTATTTCGCAAACAATACGTATGATCTTATTACTATGATCACAGTATTTTTTATTTCTTATTCTAGCTCGACGACGACGTTTATTCTAAACTAGCTTTTGCCCGCGGCTCCGCCCGCGTGTTATTCACTTTAACGACGTGCTTTTTTCCGCAGTGAAAACTAGCCTATGTGTTAAGTTAGGGTGTAAATTATATCCATTCTAAATTTCATCCAAATCCGTCCAGCCGTTTCAGCGTGAAAGAGTAACAAACACACACACACACACAAACTTTCGCATTTATAATTTTAGTGTGATAACCGAGCTCCCCTTTTATACGTTTTTGACGATTTTTTCCAGGCGACTTAATTTGAACGCTTTTTTCTTATATGCCTGCAAAAGTCATGTGAATAGGTAATTATTATTTTCCCATAAAATAGGCTTTATGTTTAAAGCTGGTATCCCTATTTTACTAACCCGTCATAACTTTATTACATTTTAGTAGCCCAACTTTAATATTTTTTGTATGTTTTTCCCGTATTTATTTATCAACTTATTTGTTCATTGCATTATGTATATATAATATTTTTATTCCTAGATTTCTCTATGTTTTCCCGTATTATCGTATATATTTTTTATATTCTAAAGATATATATTGTTGTTAAGATTAACTTTGACTTGTAGAAAGTATAATTTATGTATCTATTTTACAAAATAAATATTTTGATTTTGGCAGTGATACGAGATCGAACCTGATAGAGAGGAAGCAAAGGTGCATGTTTGCCTTTTCTCTTTCACGCACCTTCAACACATTCTGTTTTGCACTAATTGTTCAACGGCTTTGGCAATAGTAATACATGATTTATCAAATAATTTTGAAAAATCTAACTGACATCATAACAGCAATAGCTGGACAAGCAGTGATGCGAACATGACGGCAAGGGACAAGTTATGATTAACGGTCTGTGCATGCCAAATTTTTGTTATAGAATTATACGGTGAACGGACGGACGTACACCCTGGTTTTGCTATAAGTGTCCGGTTTTGACGGAATCCTCAAAGGAAAATGCTTTTACTACCTATTGTTTTTTGAGTAGTTTTTTACTACCTATTGTCCACAGCATAACCAATAATTTGGTCAAGTGCGATTATTTTATTATTTGTCGTGTTAGATGCCATAATAACACGTATTCTGTGAAAATTTCAACTTTCTTCTTATTTCAGTTGAAGCTGTAGACCCCTGTGACAGACGGACGGACAGACAACGGAGGCTTAGTAATGGTCCCGTTTGGCACCCTTCGGTTACGGAACACTAAAAACTACTAGAAAGTTGAACAAGGAGTTATTAGAGGAGTTAGTTTATTTATCGAAGGGTATTTATTGACTCCAAGTTAATGTTAGCCATGGATTACGTACCTGCTACTGATTAGGTACCATGGCAGATAGTTTAATATGTCTTTACTCCGCAGGGTATCGGCTCCAAGTTAATGTTAGCCATGGGCTACGTACCTGCTACTGAGTAGGTGCTATGGCAGTAGTTTAATATCTCTTTACTCCGCAGGGTATCAGTTCCAAGTTAATGTTAAGCATGGGCTACGTACCTGGTACTGAGTAGGTGCCATGGCAGATAGTTTAATATCTCTTTACTCGGGTATCAGTTCCAAGTTAATGTTAGCCATGGGCTACGTACCTGCTACTGAGTAGGTACCATGGCAGATAGTTTAATATCTCTTTACTCCGCAGGGTATCGGCTCCAAGTTAATGTTAGCCATGGGCTACGTACCTGCTACTGATTAGGTGCCATGGCAGTAGTTTAATATCTCTTTACTCCGCAGGGTATCAGTTCCAAGTTAATGTTAAGCATGGGCTACGTACCTGGTACTGAGTAGGTGCCATGGCAGATAGTTTAATATCTCTTTACTCGGGTATCAGTTCCAAGTTAATGTTAGCCATGGGCTACGTACCTGCTACTGAGTAGGTACCATGGCAGATGTTTCAATATCTCTTCACTCCGCAGGGTATCAGTTCCAAGTTAATGTTAGCCATGGGCTACGTACCTGCTACTGAGTAGGTACCATGGCAGTAGTTTAATATCTCTTTACTCCGCAGGGTATCAGTTCCAAGTTAATGTTAGCCATGGGCTACGTACCTGCTACTAAGTAGGTACCATGGCAGATAGTTCAATATCTCTTTACTCCGCAGGGTATCGGCTCCAAGTTAATGTTAGGCATGGGCTACGTACCTGGTACTGAGTAGGTACCATGGCAGATAGTTCAATATCTCTTTACTCCGCAGGGTATCAGTTCCAAGTTAATGTTAGCCATGGGCTACGTACCTGCTACTGAGTAGGTACCATGGCAGATGTTTCAATATCTCTTTACTCCGCAGGGTATCGGCTCCAAGTTAATGTTAGCCATGGGCTACGTGCCTGGTACGGGGCTAGGTGCCATGTCGGACGGTCGCCTCGCGCCCGTTGAAGCGCGCTCCGTCCCGCTCGGGAAGAGCTTGGACCATTGCATGGCGCTGTCTGAGAAGGCGGCTTTACAGGATCCTCTCAAGGTAATCCTCCGTATTTATTAATTTGATCGGACATACATAATAAGAGGCCGTGAAATTCCGATTGTGTCAGCTGGTTCTTATGGCCTGATAACTCTATTTTCTGATCATCTCATGCATCCATTTTTAAATCTTTGCTTTTTTATATTTGAGGTTTTATTTCTTCTTTCCAACAGAGCAACCAACACTAGCTTTTGTTTCACAAAAAAATTGCTTTTTGCTCTGTTTTTTCTTATTTTTTTAATCTAATTTCTCTCCTTGTTTCATTAATAATCTTTTAATTTGCAATCCTTTTTTCGTGTTTTTGCTGCTAGTACAAATCCATCATCTGCATAGTTATAAAGGCTTGTTTTTATTATAAATTCATAATAAGCTTGACGTCAAGGAAAGTATGTTTGTAATAAAGAATAGGTGAGTTCAAATTATTATTAGTATTTGACACATAATCATCTCTGCCGATAGTTTTACAAGTTTATAATTTCAGGTGGAACAGAAACTAAAAAGAATGCAGAAGAAAGAAGAAGAACGCAACAAAAGAGCGTACGAAAGAGAGAAAGAGAAAGAACGACGGAATGTCTTCAATTTTCTAAACAGAACCCTTGGAGATAAATCTGAAGATACTGAAACTCCAGGCGCTCCCTGTAAAGATATTAAACAATCAACAAACAAAGATTTGAATATAGAACTATTCAAAATTAACGAAGAATCTAGAAAAATCGAAATAGAACTTATAAAATTAAATAGTTCATTACAAAGGCAAGCTGCAGGAAGCAGTGCACATAAAAATGTGAATCTACAAATTGTAGAAAAGAATAGAGAACTTGATATCTTGAGGAGCAAAGAGCAACAGCTATCAAAAGAACAGAGACAAAGGAAGGACAAACAAAAGATGACCGTTTTCTAAAATGTTCTGGAATGAAGATTATCATTATAAGAGAAAGTTTTGTTATTGAGGTCACTGGTTTGCTCGAGGCATACGCGTGCCGTCTTGATACTTCACGAATGCGTTTAAAGATCAATTTTGCATGCGTTGAGACTAAGTTGAATTCCATGTTGAAAATGAGAATTTTATGTAAATTGTTCGCTTGACTTATGTTTCCAAATGAAGTATTATGTAGCAGTTTACATATCAAATGTTATCACAATAACGTTGAATCGTTGAGAATAGTTTAATTGTACATCTGTCTACAGTATTTTAATAAGAACTCCATGTTATTTATTTATCCCACGGGTGATTTAATAAAACAACAACATAATTACAAATTTCTCTATTTACATATGTGATGTTTTAGTTTAAAATAAGCGTACATGGCATAAAATTACAATCAATATATGAAATATTTTTTTTATAAATTAGATATTTGTACTATCAAACACAATATTACAAAGTACTTATACATTGTTAATGGGTTGTAAAAGTGTGACTAGCAAATAACATTTGCTGAATACAATTTCTAAGTTTTTAGTGACAGTGGGTCTGTAGTGAAAACTTAAAATTTAGTTTATTAATCCTAATATGGTACCTAATTTAGGTAAAAGATCGAGACTTCTGGAGCCTAATAAGATTATCAATTTACAAGCATCGCTTTACCGTACTCGAAGATTTAGGTCAATAAAAATACACCAAGAAACCTTAACTCCATCCTAATTGTAGTTGAGTAAAACAAAAAATAGGAAAAAGGTAAATTTACTAGTATGCGCTATATGAGCAAGTTATTTGTACTTTCATCGAAGCGGGCTCGCAAGTTATATTATAAAACTCGAAATCTTATATCTAAAATAAACGAAGCACTATGCCAATACTAGTTACGAAGAGAATAAAATATGTGAAAACCCCTTCAAAGACCCACTGAACAGATTCATACAAACACTAACTGTATTGACACGTGCTATTTGTCATGTTAAGGTTACAAGATGTTACAATATATGGTTATGCTACCCGGACCTTTCGCTTGCTAACCAAACTTAGTAGATTCAACTTGTTAAACTATGCATATGCATTGAAAATTCACGATTAAAATTACCTAGACAAATTCATCACAGAGATTTGCTAAATCCTCATCAATACTACCTAAAAACCATCACCATTCGTTCGGTCTCGATCATTCCTTCTAAGTTAAAATTGCATTAAAGATTTAGTGCCTATAGGCATTGTAGAGAGTTATAATATAATACAATAGAGAGTGCCTAAATAAAAGAGAGACATTCTTTGTACTAAACTAATCGTCTTCACAAAAATAAGTACGAAAACATGAGACTCTACCATTAAACAAACACCAAACTTGTTTGTGATGTCTTATTACGTATTTGTGATTGAAGGCCACTTCGCATTCACCAGCGCTGATGTACCATACAAAGGTACTCGAGAAACTATTCAACATTAAACAAATACAATATAACTATTGAGATTCAATGTGGAAGTTAAAGTGGCCCGGCAATTTTAACTATCGTATTGAGGAGCACAAAGCTCTAGTGCAACCATGGGCGAATCTCATTTTAATTTATCACGCCATTTCAAGCACTTGTTGTCTATGAAAAAGTTACCAAGAGACCAAATCTCATTTTACGCGTAATTATGAAAGAAATACACCTCTAGTCTATGCTAAATTGTAATTCTTAGCGGCAAAATGGCGGTCTCGCACTTTTTCCGACACAAGACCTGACGTAACTATCCAGAATTCCCACTTAACCCGTACTCATGAACACATTTCGACCTCCAAACTATTTCCATTCCGCATCCATTGCTCGTTCCCCGCTCACGTGCTGCTGTTGGGCAGCTGCATGGCGCGCAATCTACTGACAACACAGTTCATGGCGTCGTCAGTGTTATCGAAGACCGGGACTCCGGAGCGACGCGCGAGGTCCGTGAGGTAGTGGCGGCCGCGGTTGTAGTCCTTCACCGCGGCTTCGCTGTACTGTTGGACAAATATTAGACTCTACTAAGCTGTACCGACTGGTGGGCCTGTTATGTAACTTAGTGTCGGTTGCTATCTGGTTGCTGAACACTAAAAACATAGTTAAAAACTGAACTCTTAATATTTCCTTCAGTGTAACTGTGACGTCACTTTAAGCACGATCATATCCTTGGATAATCGGAATTCGATAGTTATCTTTTACGGGTAAAGGTTCACATGTTAATAAACGTTTTGTATAACATTACCCGGGTAAACCGTTTACCCTACCTTCTAGTATCTATGTTTTTAACGTTTGGCAACCAGTTGGCAACCGACTCAACGATACATAATCTAGGGGCAGCTACCATTGCTGAATTAGGTACCCTAACAACAATAAAGCGATCTCTTCCAGGCCATCTTTGGGTTGAAGAAACTGTTTAAAAGGATTAATGAAATGGCGGCGGTGTACTCATTTTGTGATAACGAATAATTGCATGCACATAATATAATATATTGATGTATAAGGTATTTCCCAAAACTTATCAATATACAGAAATAACTTGTTTGCATGAACAAAGAAAAAAATATATTTAGAAAGTTAACCGAGTCCAGACAATAAACTATTTATAATAATACTTTTATTATTGTTATCTGATTCGCACTCGTTTAATAAATGTCAAAGATCATTAAATGTTTACTTTCACTTTCTCATATGCCCTGAATAAGAAGTGGCGAGATATTTTCTCCGATTGAGTACGTCAGTTATGGAACCATCAACTGGCAGTCGCTTTCAATAGAGGCGATATTTCAAGAACAACGTGATAAAACAAATTCAGGCTATCTATTCATGACGTCATTATACACCTACGCAAAGGCCGGTTTACGTGAGAAGAACAACCTAATGGAATTTGTATAACCGAAAATTCCTTGACTTGTGAAAGTTTGTTGTTACTGGACGAGAGAAGTGATAAAAGCCGTGCGATCTTTCAATTAACCAAAAACTCTAAACATTTTATTATTAGAGTGCCTTACAAACTAGAAAAGACCATTATTAACTTTGTATTGAGGTCTTACTCGTGATAACTAACAACATACCTTAATAGATATGTGCTTGACGTTTCGACGCCTCTGTAGGCTGTCGTGGTCACAAGCTAACTGACGAGAGTAGCAGCAAGAATGCCCTTGGCGAGCCGGCGGCGGTAGGTAGAGTAAGACCCCAATACAAAGTTAATAATGTGTGAAAATCGCGAAAGTTTAAAGTTTACTAGAAAAGACCAATTAGAAACAAATTTCAGGTAAGACAAGAATTTAAAAAAATTCCTTGAGCCACGATTCGAACTTGTGACCTCTTGCTATTACGACAAGCGCGCTATCGTCTGCGCCACCGAGGCACTTATCTTAAACGGTTGAATTTTTCGACCATAATTGTAAACCGAATTTTTGTAACTATTTGATATATTAGCTAGTAAGGCACATACTGAACGCAAACGAGGGCGTTGTGATTTCACGCCAGTCTGTAATCGTTGTACACAGTGGATTGTCCTTCATTGTACTCTGCCAGAAATGTCGCTTCAAAATCCATTAGGCATGGTATTTATATATGCAGAATTACACTAAACTTGTAGTTCTAACATTTTCTGTAATTTTTCCGGAGGCCCTGTTTAATTCTAGACCTTTACTTGCGCTTAATTTTATCTCAATCACCAACGCTGCGCTATAATAATTTCCGTTTGTACTTACCGGTTGCGCAAGCGCAGGGTCCATGGGCTGTACGACTAGCACAGTTGCATTTGGTCTCTGCCCCATGTAGTGCGCCGCTAGCACCATCGCTGAGAAGTTGGGTGCTTCGGCGCTCATCGCGAATACTAGCACCCGGGAGCCGAGTAGGAGGTCCTCGTCGTATGTGCCTATGAAAGATTTTCATTTGTCTTTATTACGGAAAACAAGCAGCCTTAAATAATACATAAAAACATTGACATACTAAACCATGGACCTCGAGTCTAGTATAAAATTTACCAAAAAATGTCCTTAGTGAAGTGGAAAAATAATAAGAAATAAAACATTTTAATTTGAATCGTATGTCATTGCTGCACGGCTTAATTTTGATTGATTGTGATTGACACCCTTTTTTAATTTTCAATGGGTTTGACTCTCTTTTGGTTCGGACACTTTTGAGCACAGACCCGATGTCCACTTGGTAGTACGTCAATGCATAAAAAATGAAAATCCAAGAGGCATTACATTGGCCAGTGAGTTTTCCACTAATGGATTGGATATACACAAAATGCAAAAATATCTTACTACATAGAAGTAAAAGTACAAATAGTCAACAAAATATCGTGTTAACCCATTCTTAACCATACGCGAAAATACAATAAAAACATGTTGAGATGAAGATACCATTGATTTGACATATTTTCATAGTCACAAAAAATCTTTGCAGCCGCGAATTTTAGAAATATCGACTTGCATAAAGCAGGTGATAAAAAAGACGATCACAAAATACAGTTTACACTTCTATGCTAGAACCTTAAAAACGGCTTCTATAGCGCTGATTAAAACTGTGATCTCGGAGGCGGAGCGTCGAGTATTTGAGCGTTCATAGAAGATACACCCTGTTAAGTATATTTCCTAAATAAACGCATACATTCCTAAATGCCAGTTCCGCTCTCCTGTCATCACGGCTGTTTATAAAAGAACACACTGAGATTTACCTTTAAAAGGCTGCGGCGTAACATCCTCCCTCACGGTATAGAAGTCGGACGCACTGAGTCTGTCACTGGGCTCCACCGACGCCGGCCGGTCCCGTAACTGCACGTCCTCGGACACGTCCAATGAGGGGCGTGGCTTCTTGTCCGTGCGAGGGGACTCGGGGTGCGCGGGGGCGGAGCGGCGCGCGGGCGCGGAGAACATCCGTGTGTAGTCGTTGGCGCGGGGAACGATGTACGTGAAGCCTTCGCGGCGGAGGAACTCCTCGGGTCGGACTCGACTCGTCTGTAAAGTGAGGTATTAGGTTAGATTTTACACTGAACGACGGTTATTCAGGTAGCCGTTCATAAATTAACAGTTTCGTCAGGTTCCGACACTGACAGCAGGATGGCTTATACAATATTCAAACCGTGCAACAGAGATGGCATTAGAACCCGGGTAGTTTATGAACGTAGCCCTGGCACGTGCGGAAAAATTGCCAAGGTCGATTTTGGGTGAATTTAAAAGGCATTTTCTACGGACATGACCGGGCTCTAAGTGAAGTGACTAAATCTCATCTAATAAAATCTATGGAATGAAGAAAGAACGCTCCCTGTAGGTCTTCAATAAAAAAACAACAGGGAGCGTTCTTTATTAGATGAGATTTAGTTTAGTCTGCGACGACGACGACTTTGATGAAAAACAATAGGTTAAATATTTTTCTGGCCTTTATCACGATGTTTCTAGGGACATACACCACTTCGTATTGGTCGTCTTAATAAAGGCCTAGAATTTATTTGATTGAATTGTTTCTCTTTTGCGAGTTATTTTATTACTTACGAGCTCGCTCCCAATCGTTATTCAGAATATCTAAGTATCAAAATAACGCGCGAAGGAGAAACAATTGAGTTAAATAAAATTTAGATCTTCATTTAGATGCCCAATATGGACTGGTGTATGTCCCTGATTTTTACAAAAACATCGCGGCAATGACATAAAAAATATTAATATAATACTTCGCATCAAACAGACGGAAAATACGGAGTGGGTTCTTAACTTCGCATGGCACTATCATACAGTAGGCGTACTAGAGTTTTGGTCACGATACACGTTAACGACTGCGTAAAATATTTATATGAAAAATTGTGCAGCAGCGCCCCTAGCGGCTTACGAGAGAAATTATAATTTCTAATACAAAATATTTTAAGCAGACGGTAACGTTATAAACTCATGGTAGGCTGGAAGCAAAAGTCGAACGACTGATATTGCGAGTGAAAAATTATGCCAGAATAGCCGTCCTGGGCCAAGGCGAAAGCACCCGGAATAGAAGAGCTTGTATGACAATTCTATTGGACGTGGAAGAGGCGAGAAAGATCAGGATCATAGAAGAGGGAAATCAGTAATCCATTCGGGAGACAAGCGTAGGTATATGTATGTATTGAAATTAAATGTATATCACTGCGGTATAGAAAATCAGAAAAGTAAATCTAAGTAAGTAAGTCTATACCGCAGTGATATAAATTTAATTTGTTATCTCCTTGCGACGGTTAAATCGCCAAGTGTTTAAAAATATATAAATTTATTTCTATCATATATGTATGTATTTTTACAATTTAAGTACTAAATAGCTGTTGCTATATAATCTTTCAGAAAAAGACATTTTTATTACCTTGGGGTACGTTTCGCAGACTACGGTGTGCTACGATACTGAAATCTCTTTTGCCTTTTTCACGTGTTCCTACACTCAGCGGGAACCCATGTCCTATGACGATATTAGTAGATGAGGGATTTAGTTCCAGATTAGTTCTATGGAATTTTAATTTGTTCCGTCAAAATGGACGAAGGACACGATTTTACAGGCGACCTCCAGCCATCGGGACACTCCTATTTAAAAGCCTCAGGAACTTCAAATGGGTGTTAAACTTTAATTCTACTTCCTTGTATTATGTTCCAAGTGAAAACAATTTTCTAACATGCATCCTTATCGTGTCCTTCGTCCATTTTGACGGAACAAATAAAACATTTGATTGGATTCGATAGAACTAATCTGGAACTAAATTCGTCCACTAACATCGTCATAGGACATGGGTTCCCGCTGACTATAGGCACACCTCTTCCACACATCAAACTAGCTAGTCGTGCAAGCTCTGCTATTCCAGGTGCTCATTTGACATGTAAAACGTATACTTTATGTATCTATTTTACAAATAAACAATTTGAATCTTGAATCTTGCTCAAGTTTTCCCTTCCCCAGTATGTTGCCTGCTACGTCGGCCCGCTTGAGCTTTACCTACCACTTCACTTGCACAGCGAATATTTCTCTTGTCCCTCGTCCTTCACTCATCCTCTCGATTGAAAGCAGGGTTATAAGCTGAGGTTGTGTACTTACAGGGAAGCACCCTCCAAGGTACACGTCATGTGTAGGTGCCCCGAGCATGGCGGGTAGTCGCTCCAGTCTCCGCTCGGTACCCGGTGTGAACACTGAGTCACTGTCCGACGCCGTGTCAGAGTCGGTCCGCGACCCGCCATTCTGGAGACGTCATACACGTTCACTTTAGCATTATTGACAATAAAATTAAAAGTTGATTCATCAGATTTGTGAAGATGTTATGACTAGAATAGAATAAGGAATGCTTTTTTGGCATATAGAAATGAAATGAAAATGAAAAATGAAAATTTGTTTATTTTCTTCACTTACAAGTGTAGCTACATAGTTGATGGGGTATCCTTTTAAGTACATAAAATACCTGTGCCAGGATACCCCGCACTTCCATATCTAAGTTTTACAAAAATAAACGTGTCTTAATCTACAATATTACAGTAATAATAATAATCATTATTAATACTATTACAAAAATTAAAACTTAAATTAAAACTTAAGCTAACCTAGTTATGCATGCAAATGTTAGTCTGAAGGTGTGAGAGAATATGTAAAATGTGGTAAATGGAGAGGTATGAATAAATGAGTCCCTAGCCCTACGACCGAAGTCTTGGGGTCAGTATTAGCTACTAGGGAGGGAGTGTATGTAACAATGTATTCTAGTTTAACATTTAGGGGGTGTGAGAAAGGGAGTGTTTGTGTGTATAGAAGAGTGAAAGTAGAGTGATGAAAGAGATTTATGGAAGGTAAAGCTCGGCCGGACCGCCTTAGAAGAACGTAAGTTCAAAAAGGACTGCTTCTTTGGCATATATAAAGATAGAAGTAGAGTGACGAAAGAGATTTGTGGAAGGTACAGCTCAACCGGGCCGCCCAGAAGGACGTATGCTCACTCATTTACTATTAATCCAATTTATTATGCTAATACATTAAAGTTCAAGGATTGACGACTGCCCATTTTTCCAATATTACGTGTTTATTAGCCAAATAGAACGTCATCGCAAACTTCTTTATTTACGAAAATGAAATAGGAAGTGCACAGGCTCATCGACAACAAGCCTAGTTTGAGAAAAACGAGATTTAGTTAAGCAATCGACTCTGCTGTCTGTCTGTCCGTCTGTCACAGGGGTGTACAGCTTCAGCCGTTATAGGTAGACAGTTGAAATGTTCACACGATATTTATTACAATGGCCTCGACCACGACAAATAATCAAAATTTGAAAAAATATGAGAAACAAATGCAATTTTCTTCAAGGTTATTTGTTTCAGCTCCATCTTAAATACGGTAAATACATAAAAGTTTAAAATTTGGTTAGATTGTTATACGTATACTCTGAAGTAAAAGGACAAATAATGAAAATTAGGATTCCATACTAAAAGGATGCCGAACGACAGGCGCTAACATTTTAGCGGCTTTTTTTGACGCCTTTATGTTGCTATGGTCTATGATTTTATAGTTGTTTTTATCATGTTTCTAGGAATCCTTACCCGTTTTGTGTAGTGGTACGGAACCCTTTGTGCGCGAGTCCGACTCGCTCTTGCCAGAATTATTCTATATTATTTTCCTAAATTAGTGTTTCAACAAGGATTGCAACAAAATGAGCCCTGGGTACCTAGCATGGTAGACTATATCGAGCTTTGACAGCGAGACAGAGCACTGTATCGAGCGCCATCGAGCTCGATATGGTCCTTCATTAGCCTTATATCTTATAGATTTATTTATTTACAACCAAATTACAGTGTTAGTTTTTTTATGTTGCTGAGCCCTTTCTTTTCCTGTACCATTCACAATGATGTAACGTTCATGAAATCAAGGTTTGTTGTTTATCGAGAAATCTACTTTAAATTGACAAATCACACACGCTTTAAATAGCATTAATAAACAGCCATTGTTTGTGTTCATTTTCAAGATCGACGTGAAGAAAATTGCTTTTACATTTACAAACCAATTCAGTACCGATACAGCCACAAATCAATCATTGAAGCAGTATGATTGGAAACTGATGAAAACTAATTTCATTGTGCAGATGAAAAAGCGCGCAAGCGTTGCAAAAGGAATTGAAAGGTAATTTTTGATTAATCAATGTCTATCCTTAACAAAACCCATGTTTACTTTACATCTAGCTTTTACGTGCTGCTTCGCTCGCGTGTGTCTTTCAATCAATGTATATTTATTTTGAGCGTAAGTTAAAAACTGTTGTCGACTATTTTCGGCAATAAAATAATAATAAAGAAAACTGCACGCAAATCCGTTGAGTGGTTCTCGAGTTAAAGTGGAACATACAGGCAGACAAAAGAACGAAAACATTTAATTTTGGCCTTGGTACAATTACTAATTACGCATTTCATATAAAATTTCTCAAACATATTAAATTAGAGACACGACTGTTTTACTACTCCATTATCATTATACCTACTCGTAGATATTGCAACGTTGCAATACCAACCTTGGGAATGAACAATCCAAGCTTCTTCCCACAGGCTCGTAATCGTTCATTGTAGGAATGCATTACGTCGGCTTCCCTCGTGGTGGTATCGGCGACGCGCTCCGTCCCCTCCCGCCCCGCGCCCGCGTTCGCTCCCCCCGCGGGCGAGTCCACGCCGTTGCGTGGGCAGTCTGTTGACAATATTGCGGGTTGTAATTGATGAATGACGCATTTACTTTCAAGAAATCATGTGAGGATCAAAGTTCACGTTGTGAAGGGTTTCATATTGTTTGTAGCATAAAGAATATATGAAGAAAATAATATAGGGAGATAAATCAAATTGGCTTACAAAAATAAGGGATGTAGCTGACCGGGGGTCTTATTATTTAACTTCACCATCCATCGCTATTCCTCAAAGGTATCGTGATTGGCTAGAAATTATGTGTGACGTATGTCGTAGCCACGATACCTTTGAAAGCGATAGTGATAGATGTTGAAATTAGTTAAGGCCCCTGATTTTTGCTGTGACAATCTTGTAGATGACAGCTGAAAGCTTAAAAATACACACACAAACGAGAAAGCAAATATTTGAAAAAGGATCATAAGATAACGAAACAATAGAACTGCGCAAAACATAAACAACTAGAAGCTAGCAATCCGCTAAAAAATACGCCACAATACAATTCCTCAGGAAAATTGAGACGAAAGATACATAGAAATGATAAACTGGCAGATAAGATAAGCGGCGACATAACAATACAAATTGAGATGATAAAATATTAACGCAAACGATGTATCTGCAATGGAATTATTCGAATGACATTATATGGAATTGAAACAATGAATTGAGATGAGACATCACTCGAGGATGCAACGATCACGCACCGCTTTCACTGGTAAGTGAACTCAGCCGTTCGCGCAGACTTCTAAACGCGCGTCTCAACCGGCCCGCTACACCGCCGCCAGCCGCCTCTTCCACCGCTTCCAGGCCTTACAACAGACAAACAGACACCTGCCAGCCACCAACCAACACCAAAATACTTCAAGCCCATCTATATGATTGAAAATTCCTTACCTGGATCCGCAGCAAGCTCGGCAACGGCCGCACAGAAAGTTTCGAAGTCCACGGTGTCATTGGAAGTTAACAAGCATCGTTCGGCGAGTTCTCGCGGCGCTTTCGTGACGTCCCGTATAGTGTCCACTGCTTTCGACCTCGAGAGACCCGAGTTTCTTCCGCCAGCTGCGTCGAAAGCCCGTTTTAATCGTAGGATGGTGTGGCCTAAGGATTGCCGCGGGTGCGTTCTTGCTCCGCGTAAAACGGCGCGTGCGCACCGCAAAGCGGCAGGAATGTCCGTGAAGGCAGGTAAACCTCGTCTCTCCACCGCCTCTTGTAAGGTGGCTCGCGCGCGAGATAGTTCCACATATTCCCTGAAAATTTTAAAATAAAATTTTATTAATATATCTAGGGACAAAAAGGTGGTATAGTTGTTACATCTCACGACTGCGGGCGGGCCATACTGACACCCATTCTCGTGTAGCAAATATTAGATTTAGAGCTGCCATAACCTAAAACTTCATTGCAAAATAGGCTTTAACGCAGATGGATAAAAGTTAAATGAGCTTGTATTATTTTAGGTTTTTCAACTCTAAATTTAAGGTTTGCTGCACAAGAATAGATCACAATGTGTATGTATATGTACATGTGTGTACAAGCACATTGCCTTAGGGTGAGTAAGTTTGGGAGCGCTCAGTTTCGGCTCTCTGTGTGCGTATACGCATTACAACTACAAGTATGGCCCGCCCGCAGTCGTGAGATGCAACAACTATAGTAAATTTTAAGGTGATAGAGCTGGTGCCGGCTTGACTATGGAGGTACCACCAACTTATTCGCAAATCTTCCCGGAGTTATTCGGGGGAGAGGAGAGTAAGAGGGCTCGCAGTCAGGCACAACCAGGTGGCCCACCATTGCCTGAGACCGATTGATGGCGGTATATGACTGGTGACGGGCAATGGCGATACAGGTGCGAGGGTTTCGGCACCGCGCTCACCAACCCGCCTGCCCAGTGGGTGTGAGTATGGGCATTTCTTCCAGGACGACCGTCGAGAGTGGCGAAATTTTGGAAAGGCCTATCTCCAGCAGTGGACGAAACAGGCTGATGGATGGAGGGACAAAAATGATTTTTTTGTATTACAATTATGATAAAGGAAGACTTTGTTTACAAACACGTTATAACACAAAAGTTTTTGGACAGGAATAGAAAAACAAACTTACAAATCACTCATAGCTTCCTTCCCGATCATCTGATGCCTGCTGTAAGGTCTGAGCACGAGTAGTAGATCCCTCGGTGCAGCCGCTAGATGCGCTGCTTCCACGCACGCAGCCACTGCTCGCGTCTCGCTGTCTAATACAAAGAGCAGCGCTCTAGCTGCTGCTTTAGCCCGATGCTCCACCTCCATCAGCTCTGTGGACCAGTCGTCCACTTGCTGCAGAAAAACAATATTTTCAAGACGGCTTTGCAAAATAAATGCGCCTTGGCAATGCATGTCTGACTGAAAGTTCTGACAGTTTGCTAGAGTCACTAAACTCTTAATTGCTAAATTATTATCACTCTAACAAAAAACATAGTAAATTAAAACAAGGTGTTTCCTACTTTACACACCTCAAATTACATCAGTTAGGTACGTTTTAGGAAATTTGTAACCACAGGATTGTCTGAGTCTATAAAATTACTAGGAAATGTACCAAGCAATCCTTAAATTCCAGGATGTTAGTCACAAAGAGACCGACCATGGATGGGGAATCATTTACGGAAATGTGCGGTCAAGAATCAATTTACAAACATGACATAGTCGCATGCCTTTAAATGATGGATGACATATCCTGAGTAATATAAGAAATCTGCAAAATTATACCTCTGAAGCAAATCACGTCATGAATTTTTTGCATCGGGATATAATGTATTTATAAATATTTTTATGGTACCGAAAAATTTGCCAGTTCCAGCTAAAACATAAAAACCGAGCGCAAAACGAAAGTGTTTTTATAAAATTCTAATTTCTATTATTTGTAATATAATGATATGAATGAAAAGCCTATCTATAGGCAGATTATTTTCATTTTTATTATTTATTAAGAAAATTAAAGCAATACTCAGTAAAACACGCTATATTTCGACCCCTTAGTGGGGTCGTCATCAGGCGAAATAGAAATGTAGCGTATTTTACTGAGTATTGCTTTAATTTTCTTAATAAATAATAAAAATAAGAAGCCAATGACTGGTTTGAAAGAAAATATATTTATTATCTTATTATAAACTCAGATTATTTTCAATAAGCTTTATTTTGGGTATGTCTACAGATAAAATACAATTTTATAAAACGCGTCCGGCCATAAACTACATATTGCGGGGAACATCATAAAGATAGATTAAATTTTATCTGATTTCCTTGTATGCAAGGCAGTACTGACACGCACGCTTTTTTCACAGAAATAACAATATGAACAAGATTTTCGGGTATCTTCTTTTATTGATTTAATTTTGTACAGGTCTTTGCCCTCTGGGTGATACAAGTTGCGTTCCCTTCTTTGTTACAATAGTTCTAATTCGCTTTACGACATTAGTTACGCGGTTATCTTTTGTTTCGAATTTCTATTGAAAATTGCTACAGGTCTAGTGAGAAATATTACGACTTGGGCATTCGTGAAATCTATGAATAATCGTATTTATTTAATGACGTTTTATGACAACTTAATACTAAATTTTATGGACTTGTCAAAAACTTAAGGGTAAAACGAACTTGGCCGACAAAACACGAGGTCGCAAAATTTCTCACTATAGCTGTTACGTTACATAAAAAATAAGTGCCATAAACAAAAAACATACATAAAAACTGAACTTTTAAAATTTCAGTGTGTATTGAACTGTTTACGAACTGTAACGTCACTTTAAGCACGAACGTATCCGTAGATCATTGGAATTCGATATTGTATGTTTTCGATTTTTGGAAACCAGTTGTCAACCGACTCAAAGATACATAATCTAGGGCTGGGGCACACTGCACGCTTGACGCCTAAACACTTCAACGCCTGTCCGCTTGGTTATTGGTTATTCGCTCGACTTCGCCCACAAGCAAGAATCTAACAAACCTCGTTATTATAATGGAGCTCTTGTTGAATATTAAAAAGACCCAACCCACATAATAAGTTATCAATTAGTTGAAATTTGTCTCTGTCAGGTCACGGTTTACCTAAGCGACGTATTATAATTATGAGTCATCAAACAGAAAAAAATGTCGTAGGTAGAATAGTAGAATAACTCTGAATAACATATAGTAATATTCGTGCGTAGATAATTTGTTTATCGATCAAAAAATTCTGGTCCCAGTTGTCAACATGTCAGAATATGGACAGTCTGACATAAACAATCTCTGTACATCTCTGTAATCTTCTTCTGTATACATATAAAATTCAACGTCTGTCTGTCTGTTCGTTCGCTTATTATATAACTTGAGAACCACTCAATGGATTTTGATGCAGTTTTCACTGAAAGATAAATCAATTCTTCGGGAAGGTTTAAAGCTATGTATCATCACGCTATGACAAAAGGGAGCAGCGTAATGAGAATTTTAGTGAGACATATGGAAGGTTCGCCGCCGTAGCGTAGTCAATCGCCGCGGGTTCAAACCCCGACTGGTAATTTTTTTTTTCATAATAGGTATTTTCTTTTGTAAAAAATAAAAGGTGACCAGGGTCTGATGATGGGACTGGAAGATGTGTACGGGATCTCTTCAACGGACAACAGCAGACCCTTCGAGTTTGGGCTAATTTGATTGGTATTTATTAGCACTTGGGTAAAACATGGTGACCGTTGCATTATTGTCGTTCAGAAATCATATTCTTTGTGTTTTACTTATTTCCAGAAAAATCTCTTCGACGCGGGCGGAGCCGCGGGCAAAAGCTAGTAATAAATTAAAATAGTAATTGACGCCAGGTGCACAAAACGCTTTGTGTTCAATTTACTGAAAGATTATATGATAAGTTAGTCACTTTGACTACTAAGACTCGCGCACAGAGGTTTCCGTAAATGTCGTTAGTTTCAGGGAAAGTCAGAGAAAATGGCATTTAAAATGTTACCTGTCCCTGTTTATTATGTAAAATAATGTACCAAATAATAACAAAACTTTTTGTAACACAATTATGTGGGCAAATTAATCCTATTTTTGTACTTAAGTCTTTAACGGTTAAAAGTTATGATATTAAGCTGTGATAACGGACAAAGGAGTCTGACCATAATGTTTCCTCTTTTACCCTTTAGGTACAGAACCCTAAAAACATACATTTGGTGAATTTAACAATCATCAGACTGTTTTTATGGTGAGTTTATTTGATAAACATACAACTAAGATCTATATACACAAACTCATTCCATCTTGAACACATTATTTTTTTTCATTGAGATGACTTCAGGAACGTTATGCGTAGGAGTTTTAAAATTGCGAAAAGGACATCAGATGTGCTGTTAATTTATTAATCTATTACACTCGTATTCATTTGACGGCTTAAAACGTACGATTTCAATTGTCAAACGTCTATTCGGCTAAGCAAATTAGCCCGTTTGACAATTAAAACCGTACGTTTTTGGTTGTCAAATTAATATGTGCAAATAATATTGCAACTCTTGCCCATCGATTTATATTAACTGTAACATTGTAAAATTTTACCTATCTCTGAATAATTGTGTTAATATTTCTAAGTGTGAACGCATCCTAATCAATTTGGTTTAACCAACGACGTCTTGAACATAAAAACTAACTTTTGGGGAATGTAATGATATTTAACGAAAGTTGTTTTTATATTGACGCGATATAATAACTACTAAAACAATCTTACCGGATTGAAGTATGTGATTCCCATCTTCTTCAGCATAGGGATAGCGATGTCAGATCGCCACGTGGTGGGGTTACACGACCCGCCCAGGAACACCTCGCATGGCGGCGGGCACGGCTCGCTGCCTGCGCAAGAGCACATCTCTATTACTTCTTTCTAATTTAAATAATGGATTTCTGATGCAGGTTCCCTCAAAGCTTTAAATAGTTTTTAAGTTATGGGAATCCGACTTGGAAATACGATGCTTTGAATCAAAATGTCATAGGTTAGGCATGTTCAGAAGAACTCATTCATATGCATACTCATGGTCACATGGATCATGTACATTAGATTCAAATATTTAAAAATATTCAATGGGCCTTGTTCTGTCTGATTGTGTGAGGCATAACATTTATGGCTCTGTAAGACCAGTTACTTCATCGAGTGTATCATTCAGAGATTTACTACGTGTTTAATCTGACTTAACTGCGATATTACACCAATTTACAACGTTGTATATCATTTTAGTGGATAATACTATTTAATGGGTCTTGTTTTTAATCTGCATTAAATTTTTCATAAATGTTGTATTATGGTCATATTATAATGTCTTATGCAACATAAGGTATTTCTACTATGACGCCTTTACGTGTTCGTGCAGTACCTAAGCCCGCGCTATTCGTCTAGATAATATAATATGCACCTGCTTATTATCTACCTTGCCAACGTATTTCCCACGTCAATAAGTGTAACCGTATCTCATTTATGCTTTATTTTAGCAATAAAACATCGAGAACTTTACCAACACTTTGTAAACCACAACTTTGTAAGATCTAAAAATCAGGAAAGCATGACAGGATAAAATAATTGTATTTGTTTAAAAAGAGCAAGGTTTTTAAACATATCCTGTAATAATATGAAATTTTATTTGTTCCGAATATTCATTACTTTATGAATGAAAGTGTTCCGACATCGTTAAAACGTACTGATTTAATAATATTTATTAATTGTTAAAGGTACTGACAAAAAATTCCTTCGTTGAAAAAGTCATGTCTGAGGCAGTGATCTGCAACATATATGTACTAGCTAAGGTGACGTGGTTTTATTTGCAAACAAAAGAAGTATGACAGCTTTTTCACGTTTGTGAATAACATGAATTGACTTTTTTCCCTTTGAAGTCTGAACGGCGACGTTAGAGTGACGTCGCGAAAGCATTTGGCCTATCGGAAATAAAATTTCATCCATCGTTATTAAAAATTAAGAGGTAGCTTTTACATTAGAACTTCAAAAATAAAAAGGGCCTCTTAGAATTTCTGCTTCAAGCTACTTTTCTAGTGGTTCTTGGAGACAAGTAACTGACCGTATTTCGAAAGATCGTCGCACGCAAAAGAAGAACAGTTAATTGCTCACAATTGTACTGCGGTTAGGCACGCAATACCGCGTGATTTGTGGCCGCAGTACTTAGCAATTGGAAACTCGGTACCTTTGAGAGGCCAGATGTATTAAAATTTAAATCTTCGAAATATTTAAGTAAATCTCCAACAACAAACCAATCACGTATCAGACCAAAACGAAGGCATCAATATGTAAATACATTTTAAGGAGGCGTAAAGTAATGGTTTTGCAGTATCTATAAATAGGCGTGATCCACCTTGGATTAGAAAGCATGGCATCACGGTCAGGTGAAAAAGGTCGCTGTGGTGGCATCGGTCGGTTCGTTCGCCCCACTTACCACGAGCCATAAGTGATTGATGATGAGTAGTGCGTAGGTTGCACTCATGCCAGTGGATTCCTCTATACTTATGAGTTTACGACGCCTACTCTATCGATGATTTCCAAAGATGATCTTACAAATTACAATTATGAATATGCCCTGTCAAGTCAGCATTAAGATTGCCCATAACTTAAATATGATGACCAATTAAATGATTATGAGTGGCCGATAGTCAGTACTCATAGATCGAGGGTAACAAGGTAATCATCGGTACGGAGAATTAATCATTGTCGATGTAATGATACATCTAAACTGAATGATGAGTAAACTGTAATAATGATCATAGTTTAAGAGATTAAACCTCATGATGAATCAATGGAACCCAAGTTTCAAGAATCGTACTTTTCAGAAAATTATTTTAATCTTACAGAATATCTAGGAGAAATTCCGCAACGGATATGACGTTAAAAAAATAAAAATGAATGAAATGTGTCACTCATTCATGTTTACACCGCTAAACACAAAAGGAATCCAAACAAACACATTAATCCAATTTAAGAACTTTTGACCAATGCCAAAGTGAACGTAAACACAACGACAAACGCGAAAACTCCTTCCCCCGCAAATACAAATTCACACAGTCCATCTGCTGCAGAACTTTTTAATGCAATACATTTGCCAAATAGCAGACTTTATTTTTACCACATTATAATAAAGTAAGATATACAAAACACTTCTTGGCGAGCAACAAGACTTTGGTTTAGTCCAGCACTGAAAGCTTATTTTTAAACAACGATTTGAGAGAAATCCATTAGAGAACTCTAAGCTTTGTGACGAGTGAAATTGTTTTAATAAAACCAACGTAGACCTACAGGGTACTATCATGGTTGTTGGCGGCATGTCTGCGATCTCAGAGACACAACAATCTCGCGATGCCGCCGCCGACGGTCGATGTCTACCGACGCGCGCTCGACGACTAACTGCCAGCCGCGGTTCGTGGCACCGGCTCAACACCCTCCTACAGCCAATTCCGCATTTTAAAATATTCCGTTATACCTTTAGTTACTACCAAGACATGACTTGATTTATTCAGATGTTAATTCATCACATCACCTCTTGATTGGCATTAGGCGTGTAATAAAAACGAAGATTTAACACTATTATAATGGAATCTCTAGTGGGTAAGGGCCATTTCACATTTTCATACGAGTAATCTAAAATTTCCTAATTTATCATCTTAGGAAAAACTTTTATGCTGCTAAATACATGTTAAATATAGATCAATCTTTCGTATTGGAAGCTCATGTATCACATTTACAAATACTAGGTACTTTATTGATTTATAATTTTTTGACACATAATGTACCAGAATATTTATTATTTATCACAGTTAATTTGAAAAAAATAGTAGATTACACAACAAGTGAAAAAAAAGGGAATTTCTTTCGAGGCTCAAAGGTGGATCCCGAGAGGAGCGAAGGATTCTAGAGTAGAATCCTGAGCGGAGCGAGAGATCCAAGAGCTGAGATGGAATTTTTTTTTCACGAGTTATGTACTCTACTTTTCACCATTGACTATGAGAAAATAAACAGTACCATATTAACTATTTGAATCAAATTTTATTATACTTACAACCAATCGGTGCATAGTAAATTAATAAGAGAACAAAACATAAAAATGGCGGTTCTTTTTTTTTTGGTCTTTTTTCCAAGCGGCCAGCCAGTACGTTTGGTAAGATATTTTTTTTATCTTGTGCATTGACGCTTGTTCCAAATTTAAAATGCTTTATTCGGGCATTTTTGTGGAACATAAAATGTAGTGATTGCAAGATTTATAGTTTATAGCTTCTCGGGTGATTATATTTTAAGATGGCTGTATGGTCACAGATACCTTTGCCATGCCTTTGTCTATCCAAAAAGTTTAAAAAGTTACTTGTTCTCACTCAGTGAGGAAAAGAGCGTTTTATTCACTGTTTTTGGTGAACCAATAACCCCTTTTCGAATAGTGATAGTGAAAAACAATTTCTATTTACCCGAGTATTGTCGCCAGTTTACCACAATTTTTTGTATTGAATAAAACATAATTAGGCAGAATACAATCAAAAATGTATGTCATAATAAAACCTATGATATTTAACTAATAGTTTTCTGCAATTTTATTGACAATCCTTTGATTTAATTAGACCGTAAAAGATAATTAATACTTATCACTCAAAATTGCAAGAAAATGACGATCCGTAAAGGTATAATTTTGTGAAATGGGCCTCACTTAACAATGCCATATTAAACGACAAAATAAACTAAATGTTCGGTTAAAATTTGCTAATCTTTGTCATGGAAACCGTTGTATTTCGAATTCCATTACTAAGAACTACTAGTAAATAAAGATTGATAAGATGATTTACATAGAAAATGTAAATAGTCACCTTATATGGAAAATCGCGAAATTATTCATCTCAACGTGTGTTTAGAAGTCACCATGTTGTTATTCATACTTCCGGGATATAAGGAAGCATGTATTGTTTGAATTTGTGCACATATGTCAGAGCCTGTACACTGAAATTGCATCTATGTGGTCTATTCGCTGGACGAGGTTTGATGGTACCACAAAGCTATCTATACTGCTAGTGGTTCCAAAACTAGCCTCTACCGTGACACTTTAGGAATCTCCTCCATTTACTGGATACATTTAGTGTTGTATGAAAGCTTGGCGCATCGCGTCAACTTCCGTAAGCCGTTTATAGCAGCTGCGGAAGAACCCGCAAGGTCAGCGGTCACCATTTATGTGTTAAATCTTTGCTTTATTAATGTTTTACTTGTCTTTATATGGATTTGCGGAATCGCTACAAAGGATCATTCGCGAATATAAAACGGACAAGGAAACATATATTTTTTTAAAGGGTTCGTTGGAATCAATTTGCCTTTGTGTACTCGTAAACAGAATGCACGAGAAACATAGATGAATCCTATTATTACACATTAGTCAGATGCGCTCAGTAGATTGACGTAAGTCAAACGCATGGCATCAGAGATGGGTGCAAAATACAACAAAGCGGATTACTATAGTATGATTATATAAGAATTGCAATAAATATGCGATCGTAGCTGTCGGTGATGTTAGTTTTAACGAATGCATTGTATCATCTATCAATAGAGGAGTGGTGGTATGGCAAATGACTTTAGGCGTCAGAATAACGTGCCAACTGATGACCAATGCCAAGGAACGGTTAGCGAGACCGCTAATCTCTTGCCCAAACAGAGAAACCTACATACACTTTCATTGGCCGTTGAATTAATTTGGACCAAAGCCACGGGTATATGGTAAATAAACTATCCTTAATAAATTAATAGGAATCATTGCCGAAAACAAAATGCATTTGTTGTATATTTCTCAACAACACATCTCTGGATTGTACAATGATAGATACTTAGTATCATTCATAAATCGTTCAAAGATTATCGCAAACGTGACGAGAAAATAAAAATAAATCTTAAATGAAGAGAATTGAAGCCACGTTCAGCGTGGCGCCTGGGTGGCTAGATAGGTAATTTAATATACAGACAAAGATTTGTATGTCACATTTAAATACAAACTTCCATAAAAATAAATAAAATATCGTTACCTCTCTATTTTTGTATTGGAGTAAACACATAGTATCGAATCCTACGCGAAAGCTGAGGAACAAAAGTGCTGCCACGCGCGATATCCGCTCGAACTGCGTATACGCAGATTACAATTACAAGTGTGGGCAGAAGCGGCGACACTGAACTTATTTACTGGGTGATGCGACAGGGACCACCGCAGAGTATTTCTGGATTGGTACAGTGCGAAACGTTTAGTCAGACCTTCGCAAACATGCTAACGTGGTCGACTGACCTTGCCGTCTGCTTAAGGGATTTATATCTGTCGTATCAAGGTCTTTTAATATTCCTACGAAGTCGTGTAAATACCAACAAAAGTACATAGGTACGTATCGGGGAGCATACAAAACTACTTTTACTCAAAACCTTTCAAAACGTCCTTAAAAGTAAAATGGTCTGCGAAAGATTATTGCGGAAATGTTGGCTTCGAAGTTTACATTATTGGCAGAGGAAACTTAATAACTCAACCGATTAGGAATCTAATAAAAAAGGCTCTAACCGTTTTTGTGTTTGCATATCACCTCCTTATCCGTACTCCATTGCGGTGATTCTGCCTTGGTTGGCATTCTGTAAATAAATTACACGTTTAAAATGGTTTCTACGGGTCTCGTTTCCAAACGCACAACTTATTATTGCTTTTGTTTTTTTTTTTTATAAGCGGTATTAAGTCAATGTGATTTAAGGTATTACGCGACAAAAGTTAATAATATCAATTGAAATCTCTAGCAAAGTTGTGTTACTATATGCATTACTTTTAAATGATCCTGCACAACAACTATAAAGCGCCTTTATAAGAGATTTTTGCTAAAAAATCCTGATTGACTGCAAACTTTTGTCGCTCTAAGGGTCTATAATACCTCAATACGCTTCGCATGATCCTGTTTTATACCAACAAATACTGCAACAATCACTCTGAAATTAATATTATGATAAAGTTGAGGACTAATGCTATGTCAATGCTGTGGTGAAAACTTGATCCCATTAAATTTTCTCGATAGAAAAAATATACAAAATTACCTCCAAACCGTACAATAAACCGAAACTGGAACACTTTTGAATTAGTTCTGAAACTTTGCATAATATAACTGATATTACCATAAAGCAGCTGCAGACTGATCCATAAAAAATAAAAAACCATCAGTGTAACCGCGATTCCAAAACAACTGATGTTTTTGCGTGCTGGGCATCTGATTAGAGTAGGATATACAGTTAAAAAGCGGGCCCTTAATGCCGTAAAACACAATTGTTCAACACTTTTTATTCAAAAAAAGAGAAACAATTTTAAGTTGTCCGTTTGGGAACGCAACTCGTCGCAACCACCTTAAGAGACATTTTTGAAAGCTTTCGTCATTAATGTTTATGACACACCACCATTATCACTAATTGTATGACATTCGCAGGTCAATGGACGCGTCAAAGCCAGACAGTGAACGGTTCAAGATCGGCGAAGTGTCGAATTATAACGTCATCGGCTCAAATTGAAGCTGAAACTTTGCACCTGAACTTCCAGCTTACATCGTACCTGAAGTAGGTCGTACTTAAGTCTGTACTGAATTTCGTTTTTCTAGCTATAACATGACCAAATATAATAATAGCAGTTATATTTGATTATGTGAAAAGATTGTGAGTTTTCTCTCTAAGTGCAAGCTACCAGTGTAGATTAGATAATTTAAAATATAATCGATGATATGATGTAAGTACGTCAATTATAATTGTTTGCTTTTGTTTCAGGGTTTTAAAAAGCACTTTCGGATAACAGCCTTAATCCTGGATAGACTAATCTGCAAAAGCAACCAAGAGAACTATGAAATGACAACATATCTTATGTCTGGTATAGTGCTGTGCTGCAAAATTGAAGTTAGAACCTACCAACAATTGATTGATATAAGTATAGTAGATATTTAGGAGACTTACTGTCTGGCCTGTCGCGAACACCTCCGAAGTTCGGCCGCGAACACACAAAACTCCCCGAACGTAAGAGTAAGATCTCTCCGATGGATGCATTTCCTTGCGTACACCAGCATCTCGAACACTGCAACAAAGAAAACAGTTTGTGACAACCTGTCGTTGAAGCTTGAACAATCAAACAGGTTTTTATAGCTATAACATTGATTAACTCAACCGTATTTATAAACTACAACTTACAGATGGTCCTCCGAGCCGTATAAGCATGCGTTGCAATGCTCGGAGGACCATCTGTAAGTTGTAGTTTATAAATACGGTTGAGTTAATCAAAGTTCTGAACAGAATAAACAGAGTCCTAATTGAAATTACAGGATACGCAATGACAAGTGACAAAGAAACATGTCTATTGCGCATTTCAGTTCCATTATACTACAACATGCCTGTTAAGAAGATTGACATAATAATCATTCACGTTCTTTTAATATAGCTATAAATGCTAATTGATGAGCGAACAATGGTCTTAGGAAGATAATAAAGACCTGTTTATAACAGACCTGCAGAAATATGTGATTATGACATGCATGATAAAAGGCCAATTAAAAAACCGTTCACGCATTATAATAACATCTACATAACTGGAACGATTCATACCTATTTAGATATAGTAAAACAATAAGATAATCGTACTAGTACGAGTGAGTGCTACGGCTAATGATGACATAGACAAACGTACTCGTGAACTCAAACGTGCTATTGGTCATCGGTGAGCAATAACGGTGAGATCACTGGAGTGGTTACACCTGCTGCAATAATAACCGTTCGCGGATATCCATCAACGCCGATAATATCAGACAGCGCCGCAAAAAATATAATTGCAAGTTCTACTTCTCAGCACGACTGTGCCTCTCGCATCCATTTTATTTATCGTATGCCTATTTTAACGCGTTGTGATGACTTCAAAGAGAGATACTGCTCTGAGGATTCTATGCTTTTTAACACATCCCTGACCTTAAGGACACGTCCATGGACCCAAGGATTATCGCCTACTGACACAAGCGACAATCATCTTCTATTTTCTTAATTATCTTCTCCTTACTTGCGATAGTACTTGAGACTTATTTTATGTCTTGAAATGCTTGCAGAGGCACGCACACCGGACGGACAAACATTGTGATGCCCATCTAAGATTTATAGGCCAAAAATTGCAGCACAGAGCTACTAGCATTGAGAAAAAACGAGACACCAAACATGGGATTTGCAAAAGCAATACCAAATGATGGATGGTTCCAGTTCATCGACATATTCAAGCCCAAAACCAGGTGATGTCATTACGCAAAAAAGGACGGACAAAAAACAACAACAAACCATATCCGCTACAATATACCGATCCATTCTCACAGTGAGCAAGGCTTTGTCGATGAGAACTGCCATAAAACAATCGTTTATTAAGTGTTACTGGTCATTAACTAAATGAACCATGCACGGGTTGATTTCTGTCCTGAGATTTATGGGATAGAAATAAAGTCTGAAGGCGTGGCCCGTTAATATTGTGTGACGTGTTTAAGATCCGCTCTTTAAGATATCAGCACTGTCCTGTGATCCTTGTCAACTCTAAAACGCACAGATGCACCACAAATAAAATTCAACGAACACAGTTGATATTGCCAAGCAGCTTATCTGCCATCATCTTTTATTTACTTCACATTAAAGTGGACATGGACAATCGTTATCTCTTCGGTCTTTGATATCGTTTCGAAGTTTATAGCTATCAGTATAAAATATTTCGAAACCGATTAAACAATATTAGGAAACTCAAGACCAACATGATAATGATAAGTACATTCAGTCAGTAACATACATACATACATATACTGACGCCCGTCTCCCAGAGGGGTAGGCAGAGACTACAGATTTCCATCTGCTACGATCCTGACACACTTTTTTTGCTTCTTCTACATCCATCAACCTAGTCATACAGGCTCTTCTATTCCGGGTACTTTTCACTTCGCCCTTTTTCAATGTCGCTTATTTGGTCGGCATACGTCCTTCTAGGGCGGCCCGGTCGAGCTTTACCTTCCACTTTGCAGCATAAATTCGTTTCGTCACTCTACTTTCATTCATCCTCTCTATATGTCCAAACCTTCAGTAACAATTGAAAAAAATACCAAAGTAATAAAATACTGACTCAATACTTGGTATGAACTCCGTACTGTGATTATAAGGATTTAACTGCATATTAATAGATCATAGATAAAGTATAAAATGCAATTAAATGACGTGTAGCTCAGTTGCAAGTAATGCAACAAACGTCATACTGAGACAAGGCGACCCGTGGAGTATGCGGAACCTGCTTAGTATTGTTGAATCAGACTTTAGGTAATTCATGTCGTAACAATGAGACATCAAATTATACCGAACTCGCTTTTGCCTGAGGCTTTGCCCGCGTTGATTAGTTTTTGGGTAGTCCTATCGATATAATTTTCAAATTCGGTTCCGCAGTTATTAAGGGGCTATTTCGATAAAAATTGCTCTTTTTGAAGTTCTGCATTTCAGATGAAGCCACTAATTTGATAAATTAGTATATAAATTTCAGAACCTTTTTCTAGTTTTGTTCAGTACAGAAACGCGATTGCGTAACTTTCGCTCGATAGATATAATTATTGAAATGAGGCCTTCTTATACACTTTTTAATAGTATAACAAATAGGAATGACATACAGACCTGAACGATATTTTATTAGATAGATTTTAACGATATCTAAATATTCTTAGTTGGAAATTTTGATAGCTATTTTAGTTAATTTTATATTAATTTATAACCGACATTTTGCTATTTTTTCCGGAATCCGTCCTTCTCGCACTACGGGGCGTTTCGCATGGAGTAACAGTGAACTTTGCAAGCGTGACATATTCTCTTAATGACTATGTTCCCAGGGAACTACCCGCCCTCAGAAAAAAAAACTATAGTCTATGTCTAAGTAAAGAGTCTAACTACGAGTATCACAACAATTAAAGAATTTTCAAAATCGGTTCAGTAGTTCCCAAGATTACCCGCTGGAATTTAATTAATGGCTATGTCCCTAGGGAACTGCTTGTTCCAAGGGAACAAACTATAGCCTATGTCCAAGTGAAGAGTCTAACAATAACAAAAGTGGAAGAATTTTCATAATCAAGTAAGTAGTCCTAGAGATTATCCGATTTCCCTGTCCCCAGGGAAGTGCCCGTCCCCAGAAAACAAATAGCACTCAAGGATAATGAAGCTTCCAACTGGCGAACAAAAATTCAGAATCGAATCAGTATTTTCGGAGATCGCTTCCTATATCCAAAGTCACAGACACTTCCTCTTTATAGTATTAGTATAGATAAATATAGAAAATTGAATTATATAAAGTAAACTTTGTAACTAAGCAAGATGTCACCGCGCCCTGCCTTCATTAGTCGGCCTACACATGTTTTAGTTTACATTAATTTCACTCCATAAATGCAACATCGCCATTAACGCGTGCATAAATTAGGCAAAGCCACCTTTAATAAGCGGTCATCAATGGATTCAAGATTCTGTCCACGAATCATTTAATATTGGACGTAAGGAGAGGCTTTAGCCCCAGTCCAATAAAAAGACGACTGCGGAAGGGCGAATAAACCTCGAATCAAGCTAAATTATACCTTGAGCCTTAGTAGGATAGAGCTCGATGTCGTTGAAGAGGCTCTGGATTCGGTCCGCAGGCGCCGGCTGGTCGGGGCAACCGACCCGACTGCGCCAGGCATTCGCCACCTCCCTGGAACAAACAAACCAATATGTTAGCAAATTAACGGTGTTGGAGATGAACCGAAGATAGTACGCTAGCTTGTGATCTTCCGTCTTCTCGTCCAAGTTCAGTGTCTTTATTTAAACTCTGTAGCTAATGTAATGTAACTGATCAATCTGATAAGGGGCCGTCCATATATTACGTCATTCTAAATTAGGGGGGGGGGGGGGGGGTTGGTCTGCGGATGACGGTAAATGATAGATGGGGGGGGGGGGGGTGTTTCGAAATTGACGTCATGGATGAATCGAGCCAAAACGAATATCGGGAGGATACGGAGATATTACCCGTGATCCAGAATTTAAAAGAATGGGTGAAAACTCCGTGGGAGTTATCCAAAGAAAAGTAAAAAATAAGTAGTTATATTATATCAATGATTATTGCCAAAGTAAAAATAATAAAAGGTGATTCTATAACCAAGTGTTTTAATCATATAATACCCTATTTTTCTCAAATCTGCAATGTTTTATTTTGTCAAACTAGTAATGACGTCAATTTTGGGAGAAGGGGGGGGGGGGGTCATTAAGAAATGACGATAGGGTGATTATAGGGGGGGGGGCTAAAATCTGAAAAAATCGATGACGTAATTTATGGACGGCCCCTAATGCCAGTAATAATTTATTTAAAAAGCATAGTGAAATGTCTCGCATTCACATGTCCATTCTGCGTAGATATTTTCCTGTTCTACCAGCTTGTATTAAAATTGAAATAATTTATTTTGTTAAATATTTATTTTACACGTCGATTTGAGTCTTTAAAAAAAATAGAATATGATTAAAAATATATATAACACAGGAAAAGAAAATAGTTGGGCTTACTTAAATTTTATAAAATTATAAACCTACATTATAAGAATTAAAATATTATCTATATTTATTCTGAATACACACAGAAAACGTAGCAATAAAATCCATCTTTAAAGTTACGTACAATGGCGTGCGTATCTCAATATGTATATAAGGTGACTTTAATTTATGCAGCCAAATTCTTACTGAAGACTCGGTAAGTAAACTCTGCTCAGTAACAAGGTTCGATGACCCTTTTTGTGAACTTAGTAAATTATTCATTTCGTGTTCCTTACCAACGCAAGCCCAGCCCTGAGTCAATTACTATGGAACGTCAAGATTTATTTTGCGAAATTAGCAAAAAGTGTTATCGATTCGTGTTACTGATTACTTACCAAGTCTCCAGTATGAGTTTGGCTTTATAAATAGAAGTCACCTTTTCACCCAAAGGCTCCGCTCCGCTTCGCTCGGCTCCTGAATTTATATTCACAAGCAACCTAACACGCTCCTCTTCGCACAGCCTACTTTGCTTTGGCCTAGGACAAACTAGTTTGTCCTAAAATCGGGTTTGGCCGGTTCCCGTAACATATATGTACATAATGCAATAAATATAACAAAGTTGATAGACAAATAAGCTGTAAGTAATTCCTACTCCGCCCATTCGATTAGCCTTAGCAAAATTACGTATCTATTATAATTTTAAATTTTTATTTATATTATTTTCTGTAACTTATATGGGTAAATGGTTAAGAAATAGAAGACAGCAGGAATTTATATATATCTTTTGTTTTATTTAGTTCCTAATATGACGTTTTATTTTTATATATAATAATAAAAAAGAAGTATATTAATTATGCAGCTGGAAAAGTTATGAATTTTTAACATACTATTTTATTGGGAATTGATTTGCCTTTTAAGGCCTTTGTTATTAGTAAAATGGAAGTAATGCATTCTTTTTCTCAAATATTTAAACCTCTTAGTTCCCATTATCGCTAAAACGATATTTAAGCAATAGATCGTACGTACATAATCAAATCTCGATTATTAATTTATTATTTATTTTAATATATAATTTATTATTTTCATTTAAGTTTCTTGTTTAATAAAGGTTTTTTTTCCATAAACTTGTGACTTTAGGAACCATCAGAGTAAGTAGATAAAATCAATTCCCAATGTAAATTATGATTAAATTACTTGTAAGATCTTGTAGTTATTGTTTATTTTACAAACTTACATTAATTAATACACTTGTACACTTGTGATCCTTCATCGACCTAAGGCAATTTATCTCTAATTCTCGGCGAATAGAAAAAAAAACTCTAGTAAGATAACACACAACAAAAACAGCGTATCACCACTGAAAATATCGTATTCTAACTGTAAACAAAGCGAGCAACCCGCCCTTAAAAACACATCTATTGAGTGATGACTTGATGACGTAACGCAGTGCGTTGACTGCGTAATCATAACCAGACTACGAAATGTTAGAAAAGTTTCGTGGGAAAACGTAGGAATTATAAACACCTGTAGCACAAATAGTTGGTAATGTAAACAGTGCGGACGAAGCGCTGCATCAGCTGTGTGAGCGCAGCGACTTCGCATCCCGTAGCGTCAGCACTTCGGCTAGTTGCGCAGACACCGACGCGACGACGACGTAAGTAGTTCCGGTGTCGGACAGACTAAATATACGTCAGGTATGCGAGGTCTACACGGCATCGAGTTACCTGTCTGCTATAGGTCGTTGCCGTTCCCACGAGAAACTTCAATGGGGATACATTTCGATTCGCGTAAGAGTTATCAATGAAATGCAACATTTGCAGAATGGTCAAGTCAGGAATGCGATGGCTGCAGTTATGGAGACGATAATATCCAGGGCTGGGTTCAGTTTGATCCCCGAACGACGCCCGCATAGCACTGGCAGCAGGATAGAATATACAAATTCAATGCGTGCAAAAGGGATGGCATGTTAGGCGAGCGTCGCCCGAAGATCAATGTGAACACAGCCCTGATGGGAAAAAGACAAAATCAAAATAGAAAACTTACGTGGACGTTTTACATGGGACTGGTTTTAAATCACAGTCATAAAACAACTTATGAAAACATGCTTCAGCACAATATGTAAAATACAAAGCTGTAACGATAATAATTTTAATACTATTTATTTTCATAACTGTATCGAATACGCAAATTGGGAGCAAATAGCAAGCACGAGTGCGTAAACTATAACGAAATAAAGCCTAGCCAGTAGTGCCCTCCGTACTGTAATGTTTTAATAAAATATTGTGGTACGTAAGTATTTGCTCTGTTATTTATTGGATAAAGTATGACGTGAGCAAGAGACAGAGCACTTCTCGGTCTTGACCCGGCCGATAACCAAACGAGGCACCTATTGGCCACTGCTATTTTTATGTGACAATCTTACTTATATTCCAGTAAAGGAGGTTTTTATAAGTAGTGGATAAAAAAATTACCAGCTTAATGTAGTGGATTGGTTCTCCAAAAATAAACTATTTTGGATTCTTATTCCTAAAAAAAACAAAGATATTACAACATACTCGTACCTAAGCCCTGCGTACTACGTACGTTTTCCGTCAGCAAATATCATCACAAAAGAGTACAGTGTCTACACAAAACACGCCCGGTATTTATAGATATCCGTCTTGCTTTTTAACTGAATTTCAAATTTCGCTTTATATTTAAATTTCATTGCAAATTACACTTTATTTATATTCGTACTTGTCGTTCAGCTAATACTGGCAACTCAAGGCTCTTTGAAAACTACCGCTTGCCTCAACATCGTAACAAAGCACAGAACTAATGAGTCACTGATGTAAATACTGCGTATTATATTCGGGCACTGATGGCATAATTGATCCAGAGGACAAATAAAGGCAATGACATGACATAGACGCGGTTTGTTATAACTTCATAAGTTACGAGTCCATTCCTCACCTACGTGTCAACAACAGATTAGGCTGGGTTTAATCGTGGGTTTTGGGATTAATAAATCAAGTCCACTACTTTTGAATCAAAATCATATCATAAAAGGGAAATCCCTAAAATGAAAAAAATTGGGACCAACACTGATTCACTTTATTACTCAATAAATAAATTGCTTCAAAAGACACACTAGATAAGAATACTTCTAGATGTTTTTTTACGATAAGGGTGCGTGATGCGGGAATGCCATGTTAGTCACATATTGTACAATTGAGTAATGGATAGATTTCTAAGAAACTTTATTTACCTGAACTCAATTTAAAATGTTTAAGAGAACATGGAAGTGACGGATAGATGAGACATCACATCCTTTGGCACCATTTCAACTTTAAACAAAGCGGGTTGATGAATTGTCGAAAATATTTAGCGATTCATTGATGCCGGAAACAAAGTGGGTCAACTTCGTTCATAATTTATCCATAGACGTCATAACTAATTAAGAGAATCGTTTTCGAAGAAAATGTAATACGTTACTCGTATAACGCATTGCACCTTTTCTTCTTTATAATTTTTACTGTGTTTTGTTAAGAATCGTAAGTTTATCACACTAGCAAAGCTGAGATACCAACAAGTTTCTATAAAGAAGTACAACCAAAGCGTACTTATCATCTAGTCAGACGGCATCTTAACAGTTGTATTGACAAGGGATTTCAAAGAGTGGCTATCGTATTTGATAGTAGGATTAACGCGCGTGCGACCCAGGCAGCGGTCGTTTGTAAAAATATACCATGACATCATGGTGTGTGAGGGAGACCAGCACGATTCTGCTCCATCCTACTCGCACCCAACATGCTTATAAATATACGAGTGCATTTACTCCTTTCGTGATACGTTCGATTTGGTAGTTTGCCTCTTCGGCTTCACATTTAACTAGCCTTCGAAAATTTATTTCGTCACGCAATGGTCTTGTTTGGTTGAATTTGTGTATTGATTCGACCCAGTAACTTCAACATATTTTTTCAAGTCAGAGTTCATATGGACACAACATTAACATCATCGATTTAATAAAAGCAAATGAGGCCCTATCCTGAGTTTTATCTTTAACATGACGATAACGATCAATGAGCTATCAGATGATGACAATGATTTACATGGAAATAGACATCTTCAAACAGGCTCATTTGCATCCTACGTGAACAGACGATATAATCAACTCGTATTTTATCGTGTTTAAATAAAGGTCGGAATTGCATGGATAATTGGTTTTTGGACTAGTTTGATCCTTCATACCCTTGGCCGTTACACTTGCGCCTTTTGGTTTATGTCTCAATTACTTTGAGAGGATAACATAAAACTGCATTTAAAAACTAAGTTAAATTAAGCAAAATTAATGAGTTTGGTAAATTTTCTGAACGGGGTTACATGCCCACAGATTATGAAAGCTCAAAAGGCAATGACTAAGCTTTAGTACCTGACGTCATTTAAAGTTGTTGACCCTTGCGTTCCGACAGTTGCCTCGTTATTTTCACTTGCATCGCTTCACATGTAAGTTTCATTACAACAAAGTATCTCTACAAACGCCATGACCATGTTAAGTGGTACAACATGACGGTCAGGTTTCAAAACAACATACAACGAAATAAGCACATTAGTTCAATTTAAGGAATTTTTACGCGACGCAAAAAATGTGAGCGTCCATAAAATATGCGCATTGGATCAACAATTGGTGTGGCGACATAATTAGCAATATCACCTCAACCTCGCGACCTGGGTAAACAAGTCTGCATGATGTCATCGATGGCTGTTGACCCAACTCGACAGATGAGTATGTACATTTATTACTTCCGAACATGTGACTCGGAAACCATCGACTGATACCTTTTATGGACAGATTATGCCAATATAATAATTCATGATTTGTCGAAAAATTACAAATGTTTTAGAAAAACTTACCTGGCCAAAGTCCTTTTCAGTTTAACAACACCATTCGGCATTGTGGACATATCTACGTCGCAGACGTCATGGTGCACGGCTTGCGGTCCAGGAAGTTCTGCCGCTGTCACTTGGTGTTGCTGGTGCGGCAGTTCGCAAGTGACTTGCTCGAGACGGCAAGAGATGGGTACCCGTTTGGGCGGCGTGATGCGAGGGTACGTGTGATGACGGGTTGTGCTTGCTGCCGACACCGTCTCACTCCTCCTCCGCTGCTTCGGCAAAGTCTTCGTCCACAAAGCACTCGCAGCATTCTTTAAATGAGTACGGAAACGACTGCTACCTTGCGTGCTCAAAACTGCACCTTCCATTTTAAATTAACTTTTTTTGCACTGCACTTAGTGTATATTTGACTCCATTTTTAGCTTCTCGCTGCTAATTTAAACTCGGTAAGTATCACTTCACTAGTCTACTTTTCTTTAAAAGTTTTACCAAAAAGCTTGAATATCATTTGTAATAGTGAACACATAGCTGTGATTTCTCTGCAATCAAGTAATGTCTTTGATATGCCTTTAATATCGACACTCTTTATTGTTTCATGTTAAAAACGAACCTATAAAGGAATTTGTTAAATTCAATTATTTTATACTAACACAAGAGAGTTACTCTATTATTATTTACTGTTATTAAGTAGGTGGTGGATAAAACGCAATTTATTGGCTATTTAATATTATGATATTTTACTTTCTGCTACATCTATAAGCATAGTCTACCTACTTTAACCTGTTTATTGTAATAATAATAGTGCATAACTTATAACAAAAGATTTTGTTGTTGCTTCCATTATAAAACAAAGTAGAACTTTAGAAAAATTTGCGTAAGATGCATTTTGGTATTGGGCATTTCCTTACAGAACGTTAAATCGTGATCGATAATTTATGACTGTCATAAATTACTGAAGAATGGTGAAGCAAATAAATCTGTTTGAAGAATGATATCATTCGTCCCGGTCTATTTGGCGACCGGGGCGCTCAACTGCATGTGGAAGAATTTGTGTGGGTAACAATTTAATGCAATATGCATAAACACTTAGCGCAATATTTGTATTTTACACCTCAGCTAGGTGCAAAACCTTGAGCAAATTTTCTAAGCCAAAGTGAATAACACTCAAACTCGAAATTCGAAATCAGCTTAGAAACACGCTCACCGATATAATTTAGTAACTATTGATTGAGCGACCAAATCAACATGATTATTCAAACAAAGAGTTAGTTTTTCAGGTGATTGGTCGCAACTACAGATAGGGTAGCGGAAGGCTTTGCTAAGGCGGCGCGGGGGGTACGAGACACGGGGGCGGCGAGGCGTGGGCGCGCTGACATCACCGCCGGAGCCAGCCGCTCTTACATCATCATCGGCGACCGCCTCTGATCGCCCGCCACAAGCCCGCTCACTCCTCTTATCGAAAACCTATCAAGCTCCGACACATGATACGGGCTTCCATTAACAATCAATCATTCAATAACCGTTCTTTATGTTAATAAAAGTGCGTTAAAGGCGCAATTCGCTCTCCTCAAATTCAAGGGGGCTCCTTCAAGTACTAAGTCCAACGCTAAATCCAATGTGACTTAGAACGACGTTATCCCCAAAAACTATTGCCTGAAAAATGTCTTCTCCTTCGTGTCATAACAATATCTACACTAGTTATTTATTACATTTTACTTTATTAGTAAAGAGTAAATTTGTTTGTTGTACTATGTAGGGGGTAATCTCTGGAACTACAGAACCGATTTAGAACATTTTTTCTCTTTTGTAATTGTTAGACTCTTCACTTGGACATAAGCTATAGTTTGTTCCCTGGGGACAGACAGTGCCCTAGGGACATAGCTATTAATTTCATTCACGCGGATAATCTCTAGAACTACCTATAATGAACCGATTTTGTTTTTTTTTTTACTGTTGTCATGGTCAGACTGTATACGTGGACTTGGTTGTAGTTTGTTCCCTGGGGACGGACAGTTCTCTAGGAACACAGACATTAAGGCGTAGTAGGTCGATCGCACAACGAAAGAGACAAGCATATCTGAAAAAGCGCGCGTCTGAGCAGAGCGGTAAATCAAGAAGAGAGTGGATAATGCCGTTTTTCAATGAATAAAATTTAATATAAATTCACAAAAGTGCGTTTTTCAAAAAATTTCTGTACCATCGTTTAGATAATGGGTTTATATGTTTTAAGCAGTAATCATTGTTATTTTTACTTTATTAGTTTCGACAGACTGCTTATTTGAAATGAAAAATAGCCTTCACTTTGCAATTTTTTTCGATCGAGACAATTTTATCCATCGCGTTTTGGGGTGTTACATCGCCTTGGAAAAGGCTTTGTTTATAACATGTATTCATTTCAGAACCATATCTATTGTAGTTTGGGAGTTCTACTTGTTCAAAAACTCCGTTTTAACTACCTACGTCGTCGTCTTAATTAAACTCGTGCGTGTGAAACCGCGGGCAAAAGGCTAGTAACATATAAACTGAACCCAATCTTTGTTGAAACGAATGAAGTGTCATACAATTTCTGATCCAGAAAGATTAATTTTCGATAGTGGGTGGGCCTGGCCTATCAACAAGTAAATTATCCAGTAAGTAATACAATTTGTGTTTTTTTCTAAAGCTGAAACAAAAATAGATTTTTCGAGCGACATGTATTAGATTGGTAACCAAATGATGTCACCATCTATACACATCAAAGCCACAAAAACGAGTGATGACTGTCGCGTCAAGTCGCGTATGTGTAGGTAGTTCCTAATGTAGTAGTAGTATAGTACCTACTAGGTACATTACATAATTATACTAAACATACGCAGCACATACTAATTCTGTAATCATGAAGAACAATCACGATGTCTAAAAACTAACAACGAAACATCCTACCAAGATGGTATCTCTACATAGAGACTTAAAAGTCGGTTAGACGAGTTAAACAAATTATCAATGGCGTGAAAAATGCCCCGTAGCGAATCAAAATAATTGTCTTGAAATTATCAGTTCCGGGCAACCGGGTGTAAATAAACGTAAACTAAAATAAATATGACACAACCAAACTGTTTTCGGGCTCGACTGTGGAGGTACCACCATCTTACTCGGAAATCCTCCCGAAATTATTCGGGGGAGAGTAAGAGGACAGCTCTCAGGCAAAACCAGGCGGCCCACCATTGCCTGGGACCGATGGATGGCGGTATATCCATCCCCAATTGCCGGGCCTTATATAAATCAGACTGGTGACGGGCAGCGGCGTCACTGGTGCAAGGGTTTCGGCACCGCGCTCACCAACCCGCCTGCCCAGCGTGTGTGAGTATGGGCATTTCTTCCAGGAGGACCGCCAAGAGTGGCGAAATCCTGGAAAGGCTTATGTCCAGCAGTGGACGAAACAGGCTGATGGATGGATGGATGGAACCAAACTGTTAGATTTCTTCCTGAATTTTTGTTTGACACTCTTATCTGAGAGATAAAACAAAACATTCCGTCATACTTCGATTAAGAGACTATCAAAAATAACCAGAGATCAAGGCTTTATCCACGGCAATTTTGTAACCGATTTCATGTCTAATTAACAGTCAAGATCTAATTGCTTTGTCTTGGGCCTTTGTTAAAAAGTTAATCGAGAAACAACTGGGTGATAATGTAGTGGTGCAGGATTGACAGGACCTCCTTTATACGAGTATTGATATCAGTTTTATTGTGCAAACTTTCATGATCTAAATCGAGGAATGTTATTAGTTTAATGTGCGGTTTGGAGATGTTGCATCGAGAAAACTTAATAGAATTATGTTTTTGCCACACATCATAACTAGCTAGCATTAGTCCTCAACTATGCCATAAATTGTATTTATTTCAGAGTGATTGCTGCAATATTGTTGATACAACAGAGGATTACGAGAATCATAACTCCGAAGGAATAATTTGTGCTACGAGTATAGCTCAGTTAACCTAGTCATCGCATACAATAATCCTCCGCAATCTGTAAAATGACAAGAGAAGATTTTTTATTCTAATTTCTTAATTTAGAAAGATGAATTGCTAGAATTGCTGTGAATTTGCAACATGTAAAGTACTTATCCTCGTAAAACGTACTTATCTTCAAACCGTTATCCATTGGATTGGACACGACTCTCAAATACCAAAAAAATATTGGATATCGATAACCAATCGCGAGGCTCGGTTCTGTTGGAAAGTATGACAGTGTTCCACATTTCCCACGTCAATGATGTCAAATTGGTTTATCAATCACGACAGCGGATGCTGAGTGGTGTGGAGTGTGGTGCGTCGACTTGCGGAGCGGTCGTGGGCGGTTGTCCCAGCCGTTCAGTTCAGCTATACGCGATGCCATACTACCACAGGATGTAATACACCGAGCTCATAATTGTAGGATGCTACTCTCTATATTGACTTTGGATAACTCAATGGATACGCACAGTCAACAAAATCCGTCCGGTTTTCTTTGTAAATTATTACTATATATAGGGTAATTATCAGATGAAACAAGTTCTACAACAAATCTGGACAAGATGCGGAACTGGTAACTACAGAACAGGATCCCAGCAGACTTCTACCAGCATCTATTACTGCATAATACATTACATTCACAATAGACCGAGGTCAGGCTCTAGGCACATCGCTCATGAACTATTGTATTCTCGTTAAGAAAACGGGCACAAGACATTATTAGCATAATGCCGACTAACAAGACGAACACGACTCAAAGGATCATGACAAACTGTATTTGAATTAACAGGAAGCAATGCACGTTTTTTTATCTACTAATAAATAGGATGAACCAATTTTAAAATTGTATTACCATCTATGCCTATGACAGAGTAATTCAGAATATTCAAAATGGACTGTAAGAATGTAGAGTCCATTCAAAATGGACAGTAAAATGTAGAATCATACAGAGAACTTGTTTTGAGGAGACATAATTATGATTTTGTATATTGGAATCCGGAAACCTCTTGTTGATCCGCATTTGGGCAAGTTATGTGAATCATTATTTTTGCCTAACACATCGGAGTACCTACTTCACATCACATTCCTTTCAGACTTTATTGGTGTCGTTAGGATCAATCGCTTCTCTCACGTGGTATCAAATTCGTTGCCTATCATTTATTTACAGATCTACGAAATTAAGTGCTTTGATATTCTAAAATAGTGACACCTATCTAATCGAAGTATATTATTATGCACAATCAGTTCGATATCGTTAAAGAAATTATATATTAGTAGAGTACGAATTTTGTTGCATCGCTTGAAATTTGGTAAGAAATTATATAAGATTGCTACAGTTTCTTAACCCATAATTAACCTTATAACTTAAACATTAACCAAGAAAATCAGCAACGCCATACAATGATCTTCCCGAATTATTTAATGTATAGTTACGTACAATATTTACTATCTACAATTTGTCTTTAACGTAGGTACTTCTAATATTTCCTTTGTTGTTTCCATATGAAATTATTGGACATGTTAGTAAGTATAACAAATAGACAAGATCTTATGACTTTACTTTTATTAATCCTTTCAAAAATGTAGTTTTCTTTACAAACAACAATTACTTTTCCTTCAAGGTGATTAGATTTAACAAGTGCACTTACATACTAATCAGAGCATTATAATTACATTCTGTTAAAGGTTAGATTTGTGAAATCATGGTGAGCAGTTACGAATTCGACAAGCAGATTGTCCAATCCACCTAAAGACTAGGCCTTGCGTTTTATCCATCTCAACTACAAACCAGTGGTTGTGATCGTCAATTTCTACAATAAACAGTTTCAAATTTCACAAAGTCACTGTACTATAGTCAAGTTCGTGCGGTCAAAAACAAAGTTTAAAACCGGGTGTACACGAAGCGCGCGCGTACTGTTTAGCGGGGCCGGCCGTTCGCGCAGCACTGGCGTACCGTACACACTGGTTACCGTACGATAGTGAGTGAGCGCCCGATCCTCCCACCTTCATCACGTTATCATCAACTACAGCACACTCAAAACTCTTGTCGTAAACTCTCGTACCAAATACTCGATGGTTACGAAATCGCAAACTGACAAGCCGATATCGTGGTAGAGGGGCCGATATGTTTGCTCGCAACGCCACCCATTGTTGGTTTGTCGCTGATAACAGCACTGCCACAAGCACCTCAATCCTCACAGAGAGTAAACATGTACACGCTAAGTAAACAAACTATTACGAATAGCGTTACTTGTGGAACTACTGACCTGACAATAAACCTACATTTCCCAAATAAAAATTGTTCTGAAAGAAAACATTAAGCTGGTGGTTACAGAAATGTCAGGTAAAGGTAAAGTATAAGGCAGGTAAAAATGTATTATGTCTAACAATAATAAAATAACATACAAACCGTTGTTTATGTACATTTTAATTAAAAGATGAACAAGAACTGTGAACTTATAGAGGCCATTGTCTATCATTTATATGATATAAATGATGGATTTTCCATATTGTTCGTGGAAAACAACAAAACGTGGAATTTTGTTTGAGTAGCTTTATCCGCATCATTTTACGTTTGTTTATTGCGTTGAATGAGTGAACCAACAGCAGTATCTTACAAGATAAAAATAGTATGAACAAAAATTACCTATTCATAGATCATATACCTATTGTAGAAAACGTAAGAGGACGAGTACACAAACCATATACTGAAAATATTATAATAACTAGCAAAAATAAACTAGAGAATGCAAGTAATATAAAGAACCGTGGAAAAGTTCGATAAGTTTGTAAACAGAAAGACCATGAGCAAAAGAAGCGGCAGGGTCAAGAATCTACCCACATCGATCCGTATAACAGTATATCTTCGGAAATTTATTCGAATGAAGTTTTTGGAGTAACATCTGAGTTTCTATGAAATGCAACATTAATTATGGAAAATAACAAAACATTATTTGCCAGAAATTATAAGAATATTTTTTTATTGCAGAAATGTGAAAAAGAATTGACCTTTCGGACGTAGGCCTGTTAATCGCAAAAACTGAGATGCATCGCGTGAGGCATAAACTGTTTGCCATTGAACAATGACCAAAATAAAGTTGATCGCGGGGAGCACGCTGCGATATTTTGGCAAGAGTCGGCCAATGCGTGTCGCGGCGCTCGATGGCATCATCGCTGTTGGAGGATCGTGACGTCATCGGGCCTTTTTCCAAACGTTGCCGCCAGACGAAAATAGCCCCCGCTTCGCCCCGCTGCTGGCCCCCTGCACCGGTCACGCCGTCACCGACCGATTTAGAGAGCCAGCCAGAAGCGGTCTGCAACGGACTTGTACAACAAACAGATGTGCCGGCGGACCAATGCACCTCTGTACTTACAGAACCAGGACATCGGGCGAGTATTGACAGGGGCATGACAAAGTCAAACATTCATCGCATGACGGTGATGCGTTACTCATGTGCCAGGCGGTGGTTGGAGACAAGAAATTGACCTATCACCAGTGTAGGTATTCCAAAGGCCAGTGTAGGTATTCCAAAGGTTACAATGTAACTAACTTATCATAGAAGTAACAAAATAAATGGAATTTGATAACAGTGCAAGTCGAGAAATTGTATTTTATTTAAATATTCAACAGCTTTAGTTCCTTTTTTTGTGAAAATGTTCCATCAAGAATCCATCTAGCTTTAGTTTCACAGCAAAAAGTATGTGTTCTTGGCCGTGATATTCCTTCTATGGTGGTTTAGATTAGTCATAAACTTGTAATATAAATATTATCTACTTCTGACTTAAATGCTATGTCAAGGCGTTGAGAATGTATACCAAGGAGAGGAGACCTAACAAAGTCATCATCTTTACCCAAAAAGGATAATAAATGCGTGGGATTCACTGTCCTCAATATATCTGATTCGGAACAATTGATAAACAAAGAAATAGAGCAATAAAAGATAGCCAAAGAAAAAAAAAATTGTGCATACCCAAAGATCAGAGATTAAGGAAGCACGCACATAAAGAAGGGGGATTAAAAGGAACAAAGAAATTCGAAAGTTCTCTAAAGATTGTTAGCAAGAAGGTCATAGAAATAAGAAGTTACCGACGCAATAGGAAAAGGGAAGTACCGTCGCGTCGTAGATAAGAATTATTAACCAAGGCGAATTCGTTACCATTATATCATCATCAAGGTATATTTCCTGTATTATGTGACAAAATAGTGTATATTTTTCTGACGCTGATAAAAGAACGTGATCTGTGCTTTAGGGCAATCGTGAACAGAGCACTTGAATTATGATATCAAAATAAGTTATAAAAATATACTGAGAAATATTAAAGCTATTACAAAACTACTGTTTTCACAAACAGTATTAAAAAAAAATGGTTAAGTGAGATTCGGACTCATCACAAAGGGTTCCATACCACCACACAATAACGGCACGGAACTCTATAAAATATGTCATAATTTTATTTTCCATTCGCCTGATGACGACCCTACTGAGGGGTCGAAATAATCAAAATATGGCGCATTTTATTTTACTAAAAATTAAAAGCTAACGTCTGGTTTGTAAGAAAATATATTTCTTAACTTATAAAATTTATGAAACAAAACTAGGTACAGAATTATGTTGGTTGGGTACGAAACCCTAAAACTACATTAAAAATCGGCGTTTTTAGTATTAAAGTATATACGTATACCTACAAAAATTCAAAATTCCTAACTAGTTTTTGACATAGACCCCTTCACAAAAATGGTCTATAACTTGAATTTTTGGATATCTTTATATTTGATGAAAAAAATAATTCAAATATATGTACTCTCCTCAATGAGCTTTAGGCTGAGATTCAGAGTGCATTTTGAGTCCGAACTCAATCTTACAAACGTCAAAAACCGACGTGATCCCATACTAGAGTGACGTTTGTAAGATTGAGTTCCTCTTGAGTTCGGACTCAAAATGCACTCTGAATCTCAGCCTTAGACAACGACAGTTAACGACGCCGCTGCCAGGGAAAGAAAGTCATTTTTTGGCTCTTTTTAGGGTTCCGTACACCAAAATGACAAAACGGAACCCTAATACGATCACTTTGTGGTCTATCTGTTAAGACCCTTTTTCTCGGGCCCCATTAGAGATATCAAGTTCAAACTAATACCTCCTTTTAATAGCAGTCTACGGCCCCATAGCCATTGTACTAATAAAAAATAAAACACAGGTTTCTAACGAATCGCGTAAGAAAGTTATTGCCTTAGTAATCAATTTCATACAAATTGGCTCACCATGAAAACATATAGAGTACTTCCAGTTGACTTAGCAACTTGAAATTCCGTACAGAATTTGGTATTTTAGCACACATCTAGAAAAAAATGTAAATTACAGATATTTAATTATTTAAGAAGAAATTAAGATTTAGCAATAAAAAAAATTACCGAACAATTACTCATCCTCTAGAGTATGGAACCCTAATTTTATTATTTGCTATCATGGATGAACAATATCGTAACTTTGTCTATGTTTGCTATGTTCTACAATCTGACCTTTGAAACTTGTATGTATAACCGTTTTTAAGATAGAGCTGAAACAAATAACGACAAAATCTTTATTTTATTCTTGAGAGGCTTATGTGGCTAGAGTAATAGAGTGCCGTTTGGCACCCTTTGAGTACGGAACTCTAAGAAAAGAACACTACTTACTTACATCATTGCAAAAAAAACCCATTAAAAGATACATTTGGATAAGTAGCACAATAGGTAGGTAGCGACACTTGGACTATGACATACTTAAAAGGATTGAGAGAGGTAGGAGGCGTTTGAAATGTGGCGTTGGCGGTGAATGGAAACGACTGTTGGACGGAAAGAGTCACAAACGAAGAAGTCCTCAGGGTAGGAGAGAGTAGAAAGTGGAAATTAATGGAATAATGGAAAAGATATAAAATTGAAGAAATTTCAGACACCTACTACAACATGACTTATTCGCTACGTTACGAATATAATAATGTAGAATGAAGAGTTCTGTTCTGTAGACTAACTAAAAGAGGAACTGAACGAGTTTGCAAAGGACAGACAGCACTCAGTGGAGACACTTACATGCGCAAGAGCTTTGCTCTTCAGTCTTTACATACGACGACGACTTTTTATTATTAACTTACATTATGGCAATAGCCTATTGCCAATAGAACTAAAGATGCGTTCAAGCGGCTTTCAGATTGCAGTGATGATAAGATACGATAGTGTTATGATACGAGCATATATTTACACGTGAGTTTATCTTTACAGATTTGCTAGTATTCACATTCCGGCTTCACAAAAACGCTCGGCCATTCATTGGTGAAAACGCGCGCGACAGCCAATTCTGAGAAACGTACTCGGTTTTCCTGGAACTGCCACTACGATCGCACACACACGAAACTCATTGTAGTGTTTTATCGTGTACATTGTAATGTAGAGAGCACACATACACCGACGGCCCTGATAACGCGCAGCCGTGACGAGACATATCGGTGCTCACTGGTCTTGTTACGCGAGTCATACTGCGTACCCATCTCGACTTACATCCAATCAAACAATTTGCGGGCTTAGAGTTGTAGTGAAGTTGGCCAACACCAACAAAATGCTGAGACCGAGCCAACCGCTATGAAGAGCGTGCCAAAATACCAAAACTAAAACACCTCAATCAGAATCATGAATTCAGTTGATTCCAGCATTCATTGGCTAATTCATTTGATTGCATTCGGACTTATTTATTGCTAGGGAAAAGTTTATGAGCAGATAAGAAGTAGCAATAAACAATCATAGCAGTTTATTTCCTGATCTGCCAATAAACGAAAGATGGACGACGCTAAATGGAATGACCGCGTATCGGGGCCACAGAGGAAGTGGCATCGGTCAATGGTGATGACTTGACTTCTGGTCCTGGGCAATGAATTTCAATTAAAGTCTTGTGGCACGAGTCGGGTGAGTATCGATTACCGATGCAATTGTTTTGTATTGCCAATCTAGAACGACCATTGAAACGGTAATAGTTGGCTCTAGTTATTTAGAAATGTTGAAATCGTTTTGTATTCAATGTTGAAAATTACAGGTTGAGACTGAGGTGGATGAGAAAGATTTTTTTCACTCAAGAAAGGAAACAGCATGGGTTGTGGATTTCAAGCACTTACCGGATTTCGGAATACGCCAAAATGTTTAAGAAAAAATAAGCTGGAGGCTACAAAATCAAACAGGTAATGAAAGCATGAAACTCACTTGGTAAGACTGGAGGTAGCATCGCAGGTTGCGGCAATGGCCCGCCGCTCCGTAGCCGCGTCGACCATGCCGCTGCATCACCGCGAAGGGCATAACTAGCCGCCGCTGCACCCGGCCGTGACGTCACACCACCACCACCAGTCCACTACACCATTACACAACCCACAACCACACTCACTGCTAGAGGTCTACCCCGATACCTGATCACGGAGGCGGTAACGCGACACCCTTGGATACTGTTACAAACGTCTCTATTACTGCAATGGCACTGATTCTTGTTGTACTGTTTATTTACTGTACTATTAAAATGATTTATGATAGTTATTAAAGGAACACTGTATCTGGAACAAAGAAAATTACTGATAAGTACACCGGCCGAGAGAACAATCCTTTGTTGTTTTCGTATAACATTTATTTAGTTTTATTCGTTTCCTGTTAAATAGGTCTTTGGGTTACGGGGGATGATGAAAACTCAGAAAACTAGGAACTGTTTTTGTTATTAAATACAACGACATTATTCCATGATCTCTGATTTAATTCCCAGGTTAAGAGTCTTTGGCAAAGCCAAAGGCCGAGCCGCGGTTCCAAACGAATTTATATATTGATAATTGATTTGGTCTCTTGGTAATGTATCTTTTATTAATCTCATCATCACGAAGCCTACTGAAGGTGTATTATTTAAGTTATTTATTACTTTATTAATGCCATTTTCATTTATTGAGTTAAGAAAAACAGATTTTTCATTTGATTGAATGTTTAAACATTATTGTTATGTTATGATTCCATACCCAAAAGTTGCCAAACGGACCCTATTACTGAGCCTCCGCTGCCTGTCTCTCTGTTTATCCGTCTATCACAGGGGTCTACCTGAAGCCGTAATAGGTGGACAGTTGAAACAGGATAGGTGTAGCTACAGCCTCTACCACGGCAAATAATAAAAATGAAAATAAAATTGAAACCATACAATGAACCCCGATTTTTTCACCTTTTTTATTATTTTTTTATCTTTGTTTTATTTAGCTCTATCTTAGACGGTGATACATACAGAATTAAAAATTTGGTCACATTGTTGTACATAGGTACTCTAAAGTAAAGCAACAAATAATAAAATTAGGGTTCCGTATTCAGAGGGTTCTGAATTGCTTGATTGGCTTGAATAGCACCTGGCTACCATTTTAGGGGCTTGTTTTTTGTCGCCTTATTGTTGTTATAGCATCTATAATTTATATTGTTGATATATGTATTATGTTTTTAGGGTTCCGTGTGTATTGTGTGATGGTACGGAACCCCTTGTGCACTTGGCCAAATTAAATAATTCGCAACTGCCATGACCCGAGGTTCATCGAAAGCCCTATTATCCTTTGTTATACATTTTATGTCTTTATTGTTTCCATTTGGGTGAATGTTCCATGATGCTTTACATTTATTAACTTTGTTTATGTAATCATCATTCTGTATTCTTAGCGATGTGTGTATTGTTTGTTTTAAATTCCTGCAATACTTTCCTGCATTATTTTTTATTATAATTTTTATTTAATTTGTAGTTGTTGTATTTATAATAGACGATGTTAGGAAAAGTACTGCGATCCTTTCAATTCAACCACGTATAGGATGAGTGTAATAAAATTTAAAAAATATATAAAATGTATTTTTTTTAATAACGCTTACTTTTGGGATAAATGTGACTGGGTGGGTAAAACTCCATCCAGTCCTTCCTACAAAAAAAAGATAAATTATTCTTCACATAAAACATTTTGACAGCTCTTATTTACACAATTAATACACAATCAACTTGTTCCCGTTTTTAGGGTTCCGTAGTCCGACAAGGAACCCTTATAGTTTCGCCATGTCCGTCTGTCCACGGCTTAGTTCAGAGACTATTAGTACTAGAAAGCTGTAATTTGACATGGATACAAATATTAATAACGCCAACAAATGATAAAATAAAATCTTGAAAATTCTTTTTTTAAGGTTACCTCTCATACATGTCAACTGAGGATGATTTTTTTTTCTCGTCTATCCCATAGTGTAGGGTATCGTTGGACAGGTCGTTCAAAAACATTGTGGGTGTGTGAAAACCATTTTTCGATTTAGGGATCCGTTGGCGAAATATTAAGCTTTAAAGTGATAAATTTAGTTAGAGTGGGAGTCTCCCCTCCCCTCCCTGCTAAACGGTTGTTTATAGAAATGTGAAAAAATTCACAGAAGTAGTATATACGTATAATGAATTTAAAAGGAAAACTATCACAGCTAAGTAGGCTTTACAGGTTTACGAGTACAGGTCGCGCCAAACTTTTGGTCCCCTCTAATGCATGGGACTAGAAGTTTGGCGCGGTCTGTATTAGTATACCAACTTATAAAATGTACTGGGCAACTACGGAACCCTACAGTGCGCGTGGCCCGACACGCACTTGGCCGGTTTTTTTTAACATATTAAAGTTTGAAGGTAGTAGGTACTTACCTAATCAGTCACATTGTTCAAACAAGCAAGTGCCATCTAAAAAAATATTTTTTTTTGGAATGTATTGCACCTATGATATACGTGGTTGAAAGGATCAAAGTACTTTTTTTAACAGCCTGTATAGTTTTTTTTTGTAATGCAACTGCTTTTTTCCTGCTTGTGTAACCCATTTGCCTTGATTTGATTTTGATTTTTAGGGTTCCGTAGTCCGACAAGGAACCCTTATAGTTTCGCCATGTTCGTCTGTCCGCGGCTTAGCTCAGAGACTATTAATACTAGAAAGCTATAATTTGGCATGGATATAAATATTAATCACGCCGACAAAATGGTAAAATAAAATCTTGAAAAAAATTTTTTTTAACGATACCTCTCCTACACGTAAACTGGGATGATTTTTTTTTCTCGTCTATCCCATAGTGTGGGGTATCGTTGTATAGGCCGTTTAAAAAAATTGATGGTTTTTGAAAGCCATTTTTGATTTAGGGATCCGTTGGCGAAATATTAAGCTTTAAAGTGAAAATTTTAGTTAGATATGTAGTCAGATTAATCTAATTAGTTTTGCCATATGGGAAGAAATCATTAGTTAAACCACAGTATTCGATGTATCTATGCTTAAACCTGGCTGTAGTTAATTTTTCAAGCTTAATATTAGCAAGAGGTGTGTCAGGATTATTGTATATGGAAATATTTAGTCAAATTAAACTGATACAGTTTCCTCGTATAGAAAGACAACCGGTTTTATCACGTATAACTAACCATTTGGTCAGGGCACGCCGATAAAGCAGCTAAGCAGCGTTTTTTCTCCCGACATGGTTCACAAATACTGAATTTTCAAATCGAAAACTTACTTTTATTTAAATAAAATATAGCCTATGTTACTCAGCAATGGTGTAGCTTTTTACAAAAGAAAGAATTTTTAGAATCGGTTCAGTAGTTCCAAAGTTTACCTCAAACATACAAACAAACAAACAAATCTTACCTCTTTATATAATAGTGTAGATGTAGATTATGTTGTTCGGAGACCTGTAGACTATAATTAAATTTTTTATTTTTTTTTCAGAGACATTCATGAAAAATATTTTTCACTATGCCAGTAGTTTTGAGTTTGTAATGAGGATTTTACGATATGAGGTTAGATAAACTTCGTTATTATATCGTCATTATTCAAGTAATTATATTTTACCAGTTTATTTGGCTAATCTGTACATTTGGCCGAAGGCCGAGCAGCGTTTCTAAACAAAATTATTTCTTGATCTTTTATATAATCCCCAGATAAAGTGTCTTTGACGAGGCTGAAGACCGAGGTCAAAACTGTGATAATAAAAAAAAACCGGACAAGTGCGAGTCCGACTCGCCCACCGAGGATTCCGTTAAAGACTATAGGTATTTTTTATGATTTAATTACAAATGTATAGTTTTCAGATTTTTTCCTATACTTGCTCTATACTCCTTATACTGTATTATTACTGTATGTTTTATAGTTTTAGGTCAACGGAAAATACCCTATAAATTTTTATTCCCTTGAGAGTGTCGAGATAGACGTTTTTTGCGGCATAAACGGCTGTATCTTTTTTTACGTTAACTTAGAAGTTTGATATTTTCACAGCTTGAAGGGACTGTAGACCTGAGTATATGGTTTTAATTTTAACTCGATACCTCCACGCGTTCCCGAGATAAAGGGTCTTGACAGACAGACGGACAATAAAGTGATCCTATAAGGGCTCCGTTTTTTGCTCTTGAGGTATAGAACCCTAAAAATGGAATTCAAATTCGTACAGTGGTTCTCGAGTTGAAATGGAATACATACAGACAGACAAAAATTCTAAAAATGGTAGTTTTCGCTTCAGTGCAAAACAAATAACCAGTTTCATTTATTTGTACAGAAATGACTTTTTGACTACCTACTTTATTATTAGTATACATAGATAAGCCAGTTAAAATGTACTTTATATGTCACACAAAAATGTCAAGGATGCCTTGATTTGCCAGGCTTTATTTAAACTAATTTTACAATCATGCAATTGGCAGTTGAAGTCTTAACTGAATTAACATTTTGATCACACCACACCCAATTTGATAAAGTTATAGTTAGTATCAGTTGACATCAAACACATCTTGTCAATTTTCCATTGGATAATTTTTTTTTTTGAAAAGTTAATTAAACAATATACAACTTTTAGAATTTTAGTCTGTTTCAAAAAAATATAAAAATAAAAAAATAAAAAATAATTCGCTTCTTCAAAACCACCAAACTATTTTTTTAGGGTTCCGTACCCAAAGGGCAACCAATGGGACCCTATTACTAAGACTTGTAAGATTAGAGGTTTTATCAGAGAAACAAGGGAAAAGACTGAATAATAATTAAAAAAAAGTATCTGACATCTTTTCTTTCTGTCTGTATGCTACAATTCATGTAAGTTTTAACATATTTAAATGAAATATTCACTGTTTCTTAGCTAAATGTCTTGACTCTGATGGATACACAGATTTATTTTTACAGAACTTTTTTCTCAACAGAATTTCCCTCAAATTAGAACTCAAATATCCAGTATTATAATTCTTGTATGTATTCTATAGGTATTCATTTAATATATAAGTATGATCATCAGTGGCGAAGGGTGAACATTTTAAAAAGGGAAGCAGGACAAAAAAATTGGCTTATAATAACAATAATAAAAACTTTATTGCACAAAATAAACACAGATAAATACAATTTAAATTCTGAAAACAGAGGGCAAAGGCGGACTTATTTCTAAAAGAAATTTCTTCCAGCCAACCATTATTCAGAAAAGCAACCAAGGCCACCACAATTTTTTTGTACTTTGCAGCTCCCTGTCAGCCGAGTGTATTTGTCGTATTGAGATTTATGGAAATATTTGACAAAGCGAAGAGCACGATGTAGTGTGGATGCCATTTCCTAAACAAGCAGATGGTAATCATGTTATACGGATCTTTCACCACTGATTTTCATGTATTTTATTTATTATATGTAAGTTTACATCTTGGAAAAGTTTATTTTGGTTTATATTTCATTTGAATCTTCTTCTTTTTTTCTGATGAGCATTTTTACCTTCCCTAGATTATCTCATCAACTATCTGTTTGCTTTCAAAGGATGCCTTAAGGATATCTATTACCTTATAATGGGTGCCTCCTTTGTACACCATGTTTAATAAATTTAATAAAATTAAAAATAAATAAACAAATTATTGATTGTTGTTTTTTCTGTATCAATTTGTGTAAATGTGAAAAATGTACTAAAACTATAAATAATAATAAATAAAAGACTTTGATAAAACAAATAAAATCACATAGTATAGTTTTTTTTTTATGGTATTAATTGATGGTGCTAAGTGTCCCCAGATTTATTACACTATGTTCACAATGTGATCATGAATGATCTCATGGATGGTGCTGTACATCGAGTCACATAGGTATCATGTGGTTAGCCCAGAAGTTGTTGGCCAACGCTAATATTGTTACAAATCAGGCACAGCTCCCAAAGCTTTTCTTTTTTCATAATATATCATTCCAGGAGCAGACAGTTTTCTTGATATTTTTTTTTCTTTTCTCCCTACCCCCTTACCTACAGTCCAATCACTGTTATTGGGAGAGAAGGGTCATCAGATATAATTCTTGTTTATTTAATGACCCTATATATAAGCCCTAAGTGACCCTTTGTGAAGCAGTATATAAAATAAACACTTGTCATAAGATAATTTCTCTCATTTTCTCTAAATGGAAAAGCTTAACAAAGTTTGATTGTTTGAGTGCTACTTGACTTGTACCAAAATATTCTCATGCCATAAAGTGTGCCTATAACGAACATGAATTTGTGCATTACAACTTACGTATTTATAATTTCTCTTATTCTCTAGCACAATGTGCGTTAGCATTTGCTTCAGAAGTAAGCAAAGCATCGATCGACGATAAGTATGAGATCATCGATACAGCAAATGTAATAAATATAAATATGACTCACCCATAAAATACTCAGATAGAGACCGTGTAGGTTATCATTTTTATCAATAAAGTGATGACCGTCGTGAACGTCGTCGCACACAATGCAACAAACACACTTCACGATTTGATGAAAAAAATACAGACATTTTTTAATCGCAAATAAAAATGTCTCACAGTATTACGACCTTCTTCTACGACGTATACACCTTTCGATTCCAATTTACCCCCTATCCTTATCCATACTTATATTTTATAAAAAAGGGAGAAATCAGAACATTTCTCCAATCCATTCCTTAGTCTGATCTGAGATCCAGCCTCGAAAGTCAAATAAGATGGTCATTAAATCTCAAATCCATTTTTTTCATCAACTAATAAAGGAGTAAGAGAGAGGGATGATAGATTTTATTTGACTTTTTTATCAGCGTCGAGCACCAATGCCTGTGATTGGATACCAAGCTGTCAAATTTTCAAACGTGAGCCCAAGGTTTCATTTCGAATCGAGTGAATTTCACTTGGAATGATGCGATTTCACCCTAGAGCGTTCAAAAATTGACCCAGTATAAGTTGGCGTTCCATTGCCATTGGTTCAGATGAAGAATATCTGAGGCCATTGGCGTCCATGTAAACCGAGGGTATAAGAACTGACAGTTGCACAGAATTGTTTCGAAACGCTTCGGAGTAATGCGAAAATCACACTGGGCCACTTGATTGGTGCAACCAGATTCTTCTTTCTCTTTTTCCTATATGGATCTGTCCCTTTCTAATAAACGAATGAAATTTCGCACTATGATCGCACGTTTTGAAACGTTTTCAATATTTCAATATTTTTCGGATGTGACTAAATAGCCGTTAGCGGCTCCCTTAGTTTTAATTTTATTCGACCGTTAGGGATAGGTTGCGACGACAAGCGAAGCAAGGAGAACCGGTTAGATTGACATGGTAAGTACATTATTAAGGAGCCGAGTGAAGCGGAGCGGAGCGATGCAACCCCCGTTGTATTAACAGAATTCACGATGTGTAGAAAAAATCATTTTCCGAGCACTTTCTGATGACATACGGTTCAATAACTTAAAAAATTAAAGGACCACTTCCCTATTCGAACTGTATATTGCAAATTGAACTTTATTAGTTCGTGCTAAGAAAGATATTCCAACAGCCAAATAATGACTTACGGTTCAATAAGTGCCGCCATAGGTCCTTTAGTCACTTCCTATTTTTCTGGTGACCCAAGGGCTGGGGCCAAAGAGTACTTTTTTATAGGAAGTGACTAAACGGCCATAGCGGTCCTTTGATTTTTTAAATTATTGAACCGTAAGTAATTATTTAGCTGTTGGAATATCTTTCTTAGCACGAACTGATAAAGTTAAATTTTTAAAATTATTGAACCGTGAGTAATTATTTAGTTGTTGGAATATCTTTCTTAGCACTAACTGATAAAGTTCAATTTGCAATGTACAGTTTGGAAAGGGAAGCGGTCCTTTAATTTTATAAATTATTAATATAAAAATACAAAATCATTTATTTTGCCAACTTATGCATACTGTTCTTACAGTGGTTGGAGTCTCCTTTTAAGTAGAAATATACCTGTGATAGGAGACCCCGCTCTTCCGTATCACTTTATATAAATGTATGCCTATGGGCACAGTGCTTAAAGAAAAAACAGAAAAAAGTATTAAAAAGCAAACAGGATATAAAACGAAAATAACTAACATTACAAAACATTCGCAAAATAACATTTACTACTAAATTAAAGTAAGGCATGCGATTTTGTGATTCAGGTGAGACCAGGTGAATTAGTGTGTGAGTGAGTGAATGATTGAGTCTATGTGTGGAGATGTGTAGAGGAGGATGAGAGTGTAAGTGTGAAGATGAATGGGAAAGAGACTGCAACTCTCTGGCCCTACGACCGAAGTCTTGGGATCAGTGTTCAAGTCTGCTAAGGAAAGGTTATACGTGAGATTGTGTTATACATGTAAAAATTTATATGTATACATATATGCGCGAGTGAAGAGTAGTTATGCAAAGTATTAATATGAACCACATTAATATATTGTTAATAATTGAACAGGATAAATACTCCTTTTGTATATAAAAAGTAAAAAAAAGGAGTTGAAAGTTTCACAGACTTTAGTTTTGTAAATTTATTTTGTTATATTAAGTAGATCTTCTGTCTCATCATAGTTTTTAGCTTTTAACCAAGTAGTCAAAGTTCTTTTACAATCAAAGTATAGCAAAGGATAGGTGTTAATGTGTTTATTGGTTAGGTTATAAAGATGTGAGGACTGAGAGTCATATTGTCTGCTCGCTTAAATAGATTTTACTCTTTTAATAGGAGCAACAACATGTTTTCTTCTTCTATTTAAAATACTGGGATCATAAGTAATAGTTCTATGTAGCTTCAGAATAACGTATAGGATATATAAATTTTCTTATTGTTAAAAGGTCACAAAGAGAATAAAGATCTTCTGTATAAAATCTGTAACTTATCTGTAAGTCATCGGAAAGTGCTCGGAAAATGTTTTTTTCTGCATATCGTGAATTCTGTTAAAACTACGGGAGTCGCCTAGCTCCGCTCCGCTTCACTAGGCTCCCTTATATGTACTTACATGTCAACCTAACCGCTCCTCGCTTCGCTCGTCGCACAGTGAGTTATTTGACCTCAAAATATGCCCAAAAATGTTTTATACACCTATTCGATATAAAAGCTCTTACTGTCGACGAGCGAAGCGAGGAGCGGCTAGGTTGACATGTAAGTACATATAAGGGAGCCAAGTGAAGCGGAGCGGAGCTAGGCGACTCCCGTAGTTTTAACAGAATTCACGATATGCAGAAAAAAACATTTTCCGAGCACTTTCCGATGACTTACAGATTTTATACAGAAGCAGGGCCGCGCCGCCCCTGTGTGCGAAGTGTGCGGCGCACACAGGCGCCAAGACAATAGGGGCGCCGCGCCGCCACTGCCACCTAAATTATTTTTGTTACCTATATGATTGTTTTTTGTAGTGGAGTATCGACAAGTAAGTAGGTACAATAGGCGCAACATAGGCCTTGTAAACAACAAAACATCTATAACGCTTATTGAACAAGTCTCTCAATATTTAATGTTTATTATTATTCACGTTTATGGTTTCATTTTACGTTTAGGGTTTTAGTTTACATTCCTTACGAGCTCAACGTTAAAACGGCGGCAGTTCTTTGAACCAGAGAAAAAGTACTAGTTATTTTAAACCGTAGAGGCGCCGAGTTTGTATGAGTATGAGTGAGTTTCTGAACGCAACCCGATGCGATGCGTGCGACGCAAGCGGGGGTGGGTTCACGGGTATTCCCCGATTTTAACGAACGAGATAGCTAAGGCAAAGAAAAGAATACTAGACCGTATAGACATACATGAAACTATTAAGGATTTCGCAAACAAAAAAGCGAGAAAAGTGGAAATATTATAATTTAAGTAATGTTTGTATTCTTGCAAATGTTAAGACTCTTGTTGTTTTTTTAAAACATAACATAGGTAGGTAATAGTCATATTAGTATTATTATTCTTAGAAGAAAGTCAGCTTCTTTGTTATTCATATTTAAGTATTAAATTCTTTGTATTAATAAAGCATGTTAAAATTTTGTTCGAGTTTTATTTTTCGCTGTAATTGGCAAGCAGAAGCGAACGGGATTTACCTATTTAGTATCCTAATTCCTAAATGTTCCACAGTTTTGTACACTTAGATATTAATGATAATATTATCGAAGTACTGTAAAACTGGAGAACATTTATTTCAGTCAAAATTAACAATTAAAAATATTCATTCAAAAATTAAATTCGTTTTTTATGATGATTCGTTAAAAAAGAGGCGCTTCATAGGTTTCGCACACAGGCGCTGCCGGGGGTCGGCGCGGCCCTGTACAGAAGACCTTTATTCTCTTTGTGACCTTTTAACAATAAGAAAATTTATATATCCTATACGTTATTCTGAAGCTACATAGAACTATTACTTATGATCCCAGTATTTTAAATAGAAGAAGAAAACATGTTGTTGCTCCTATTAAAAGAGTAAAATCTATTTAAGCGAGCAGACAATATGACTCTCAGTCCTCACATCTTTATAACCTAACCAATAAACACATTAACTATACTTTGATTGCTATACTTTGATTGGTTAAAAGCTAAAAACTATGATGAGACAGAAGATCTACTTAATATAACAAAATAAATTTACAAAACTAAAGTCTGTGAAACTTTCAACTACTTTTTTTTACTTTTTATATACAAAAGGAGTATTTATCCTGTTCAATTATTAACAATATATTAATGTGGTTCATATTAATACTTTGCATAACTACTCTTCACTCGCGCATATATGTATACATATAAATTTTTACATGTATAACACAATCTCACGTATAACCTCTCCTTAGCAGACTTGAACACTGATCCCAAGACTTCGGTCGTAGGGCCAGAGAGTTGCAGTCTCTTTCCCATTCATCTTCACACTTACACTCTCATCCTCCTCTACACATCTCCACACATAGACTCAATCATTCACTCACTCACACACTAATTCACCTGGTCTCACCTGAATCACAAAATCGCATGCCTTACTTTAATTTAGTAGTAAATGTTATTTTGCGAATGTTTTGTAATGTTAGTTATTTTCGTTTTATATCCTGTTTGCTTTTTAATACTTTTTTCTGTTTTTTCTTTAAGCGCTGTGCCCATAGGCATACATTTATATAAAGTGATACGGAAGAGCGGGGTCTCCTATCACAGGTATATTTCTACTTAAAAGGAGACTCCAACCACTGTAAGAACAGTATGCATAAGTTGGCAAAATAAATGATTTTATATTTTTGTATTAATAATTTATAAAATTAAAGGACCGCTTCCCTTTCCAAACTGTACATTGCAAATTGAACTTTATCAGTTAGTGCTAAGAAAGATATTCCAACAGCTAAATAATTACTCACGGTTCAATAATTTTAAAAATTTAACTTTATCAGTTCGTGCTAAGAAAGATATTCCAACAGCTAAATAATTACTTACGGTTCAATAATTTAAAAAATCAAAGGACCGCTATGGCCGTTTAGTCACTTCCTATAAAAAAGTACTCTTTGGCCCCAGCCCTTGGGTCACCAGAAAAATAGGAAGTGACTAAAGGACCTCTAGCGGTCCTGTAGTCACTTATTGAACCGTAAGTCATTATTTGGCTGTTGTAATATCTTTCTTAGCACGAACTAATAAAGTTGAATTTGCAATATACAGTTCGAATAGGGAAGTGGTCCTTTAATTTTATAAGTTATTGAACCGTATGTCATCAGAAAGTGCTCGGAAAATGATTTTTTCTACACATCGTGAATTCTGTTAAAACAACGGGGGTTGCCTCGCTCCGCTCCGCTTCGCTCGGCTCCTTAATAATGTACTTACCATGTCAACCTAACCGGTCCTCCTCGCTTCGCTTGTCGTCGCAACCTATCCCTAGCGGTCGAATAAAATTAAAACTAAGGAAACCGCTAACGGTTATTTTGTCACTTTCTTATTTATATGGCTGGGGCTTACCTTTACCTCGGCAGCGCTGCCAATTCCGGGGAAAATCCCCAATTTGTGGGGAATTGAGAGTTAGCGCGGGGAGAGCGCGGGGAATGAGAAAAATCGGGGAATTTCGGGGAATCCAGGCCAATTTTTTTCGGTGGGCTAAAAATATTTGTACAGCTCGACGATTCCAAGATTTCAGTAATTTCTTGCCTTTGCGAGAAATATATCTTGGTATGACAGCAAATGAAAGTATTAACAATTTATGCCAGGATCAAACTATTTCCAATACTGATATGGATGCATTTTATTAATCCTGTTTAGCTTTTCATGTTGAACTAGCGGCAGACATTGTAAAAAGGTTCGACTTCAGCGATCTTTTGTTTGAATTAATTTCTGTTGTCGAGCCATCTGAAGCCCAGGCTTTCAACATTAAATCTTCAAGTGGAGTTTTCATAATATTCCCTATTTTAAAAAAATATGTTGATCTACAAAATGTTGACAACGAATGGCGAGCACATGCGCTGCTGGAATTTAAGAGCTTAGGGTTAGAATCACTGCCAACCGATGAGTAATGGCCTAAGGTTTTTAATCTAAAGAATACGGCTGGTATGTCTTTGTTTAAAAATTTGGAAAAAGTAATAGGTCTCCTCCTGACATTACCTTTTTCAAACGCGTCTTTTGAGAGGGTTTTCAGCAACTTAAATAACATCAAAATACAACACCGTGGGAGTCTCAACAATGACACCATTGAACCTGATCGAAATATGATAACTGCGAGAATATGACAAAAATAATATACTTTTCCAAATAAAATAAGGGCCACTAAATATTTCAATAAAAATATTTGTTTTTGTACCTGCACTAAATTTAAATAAGCACGTGGCCCTTACTTTGTTTTGAATAGTATAGATGTAGTCTGTAGATGTAAGAGTTAGTTTTATTATAAGGTAAAGTATTTTAGAAAAGTTTCAGTAGTATATTAAACAAATGTTGTATAAAACAGTGTTTTAATTCCAAAAATATAATTTCGGGGAATTTGTTGGGAATGAATCGCTACAAGCGGGGAATTTCGGGGAATGGGCAGTACTGGAGCGGGGAATCGAGAATTTTTTATTGGCAGTACCTCGGCCAGAGGATCAGTCTGGCGAATACTAGGGATCCAAAGGGGTTATGCTGCTAGTCTCTTGGGCACCCTACCCAACGGCAACGGTTTAGAAAATATGTTTTATTTAGTTTAATGCTTTAGGGCGTATTATTTATATGATATCATTAGATTTATTTTAGATTAATTTCTTATATAGCTTTTATGTTTATATAATAAGGACCGTTACAGAACGTGCGATGGTAGTGCGAAATTTCACTCGTTTAATAGAAAGAGACAGAGCTTTGACAGCTCGATATACACTGTCTGTCCCTCTTTAGGTAGATCAACAGAGTGAGACAGAGTACTGTATCTAGCGCTATCGAGCTCGATATGGTTTGCTATGCTAGACTAGCTGGTTTCGAAACGCTTGCGAGTGATCTCAGTGAGAAAATCTTTTTAGAACGGGTTTGGGTGACATGACAAACGTCAGTTTAAACGTTTAAACGTAAGTCAATCTAATTCAAGGGCGGGAAACAGAAATTGCCTTTTGTAGTCACAAAAAAAAATAGGTAGATAAATGAGCTCTCTTACGAGCCTAATGCAACTTTCATAATCATAATTTTCACTTTTTATCCTTTATAAATGATGAGTACATTTTTAAACTTTTGAATTTTGTCCAAAACCCGGCTAAACTCGGAGTGACAACTGTCAGGCGAACTATAAAGGTACCCAGACAGCGTTAGAATTCGCACTAGCCGGTGTGATTTTCGCATCACTTGGAAGCATTTCAAAACACTTCCGAGCAACTGTCAGGTAACAGTTCGGTTACCCTCGGTCAATTTTTAAACGCTCTAGGGTGAAATTCGCATCACTCCGAGTGATATTCACTCGTTTTCAAACGGAACCTAAGTATTTTTGTTTTTTTAAGTAACGATAAATAAAGATTACCTAATATTTTTCGACTTCTGCCATCTTGTGGTGAAGTTACGCGTTTGCGAAACTATCAGGGCCGCGTTCAGTTTGATTGTCGGGCGAGATCCAACTAACATGCTATCTCTTTTGCACACGTGAATTTGTTTTTAGGCTGATTAGTGTCTGATAGATGGTTATCTGTCACCTGTTCACTCATCTTACCACCATAGATTAATATATTAGTGGTCACCGCAAACTTTCAGAGGTTTCTGTGGCTGCCACTGCCGTGCAAAGAGATTTCACTACCTGCCGTGTTAAGTGGACGTCTGTCTGTGGTGGACGTCAGTCACCTGGCGGCCAAACTGAACGTACCTAGCCTTAACAAATAAAAAAATTGTGTTAGAGGTATTTATAAAAATCTTATTCAGAACATGGGTTTTGTCGGCGAAAAGTATTGATGGTTTCAGTACATACAGTGCTCTTAAACATACAAAATCGCATCGAAAGATTACATGCAGTTGCGTTCATATAGCATAGTATTTATTTTGAGTCTCTTCTCTTTTGCTCTTCCATAAATTTTATAAGCCTATCCTGTTGTCACTGCTTATTTTGGAAATAGTGTCTCCATGAACTCATGTTGTGACATAAACAGACTTCCTGCCATCTACCGAAGGCAATTTGAAACTCATTAAAGCTTCTAAACAAGGTCAACAGTTTCATCAACTCGTAGTCGACAAAAATAATTAAAGAATCAGTGTGTATTATGTCTTTATTCTTAAAATTTCTACATTCTTTAAGGTCTTACCAAAGTTATTTGCGTAAGTGACAGTGAAAATGATCCATACATTGTTTTTCGCAATCACAACGTTACATGAACATGGATGACCTAAAATGCGAATACTACGTGAAGAAAAAAAGATGCTTTGGACTGTCACAAAGAGTGAAATCAGAAGTAACAACAATGTTCTGTGCCACGAACATCGAAAATAACATTCGGAATATCTGGATCGCGTAACGATCGGTTCATCGCACGATCACAAAAAGTGAAAATGTGATGTGTCAAACTGATTGTTTACCTCGCGACGGACAGGTGAGCGGTTGTCGTTGTAAGTGTTGGTGAGGGCCGAGGGCGGCGGGTGGTTGGGAGGCGGGCGGCATGTCGGGCCGGTCGAGTCCCATGAACGGCGGCTACGAGGCCGCGGCGGAGCCCGCCATGCGCCTCAAGGTTCGCAAGGATCTGTTCCCGGAGGACCGCCTGCCCAAGCTGGCGCCCGCCGGCTGCGACCTCGAGCACGTCTCCTGCGTCAAGCTCGAGACTGACTTCGAGCAGAGCATCGACGAGATCGCCAAGCAGAAGCTGCAGGCGTCCAATGGCGCGCTACAGCGCTCTGAGCGCTCGCGCCACCGCAAGCACAAAAAAGAGAGGAGAGAAGAACGCTCCTCCATGGCGAATGGCTATCTCCCCACCAAGAAGAAGAAAAAAAGTGCTGTCAGTGAACCTAGACCTCACAGGACAAGTTCTCATAGTGTGGTGCCATCAAAAGTGAAAGGTGGTAAAAATTTAAACTTAGTGAGCAGTAGTGAGTGTCCTGAGGACGAGGAAGATGAAGCCATGGAGGATGAGGAGGAGGAAAGTTCAGAAGATGAAGTGCTCACAAAATTCAGTTTAAAGTTACCGTTAATCAGTGCACCGCGTCCTAGCGGTAAACCTTACAGTCATGAACTTAGTCAATTATCAACTAAAAAGAGTAAATCTAAAGACTCTTCTAAAGAGAGAAGGACTCGTGTGGTAATACCGTGCAGTGGTAAACCTCGGTCTATGTTGGACATTTGTAGTTCCCGGAGTAAAAAGAAGAAGAAATCTGAAAGTAAGCCCACCTATCACAGCCAGATAGTGGGAAATACTATGAAAATTAAGATTAAAAGGACAAGTATTCATGAAGTGGTAAGTTTTATTATAGATATATTAATACTTTCTGTTATATACCAGCAACTACCACCATATTGAAAAGTTAGGAAATGGACAGACTTGGAACTACAAGGCATATTATTTTGTTGTAGGTAGATATTATTGTGTGAAATTTATCAACACTATGAATTATCTTTATCAGTTTAATAAAAACCAGTTATATCTGAATCTAGCAAGGTTCACTTTTATGCAATGAGAACCTGTTGTTACTTGAGGAAAATTTTCAATTGAGAACTTAAATTGGAAGTCATCCATAGTATATATATAATTTTAATCCTACATTTCACATGATTTACTTATCTAAGAAAGAATACATAATGTACCTATACCAATATTCAAATCTCTACCTGATGTATGGACTTTCACCACTCATTTTTATAACAATTCACACATAGTAATTTTCTTTATTAAAGTTAAGGAGAACTAAAAATAATAGGTATTATAATATCCTGGATATAACTATTGACCTCTTTTCAAGAGTAACACTGATATTTATTTATAATACATAACTAAAATTTCGCATTGGCTTTAGATACCATCTACCTTAATTCAGAGTACATAACAATGCATTTGGGTTTAGGGGCCCAAACTATGATTCACAGTGATTTTTTTTTTGCCAGATACGTATGCTTTTGTAATTTTTTCGACTTTTTCGAAAACGCACTAAACATCTGTTTTACCAATCACAAATTTTTATTATTCTAGTGATGCAAATGTGTCCATTATGGTGTAGGTCATTTATGGTTATGGGTTATTTTGATGTTTTTGGGTAAAATAACAATAATTCTTTTTATAATTTAGGTGAATGGGGTCCTTATTAGAGTCATAGTAAAAAAAAACTCACCAAAAGTAAAAAATAGGTGCAACGACGAACGAAGCAAGGAAGAGCGTGTTAGGTTGACATGTAAGATAATATAAGGAGTGGAGCAGGCAACAACTCCCTAGTTTTAACAGTACCTGAAATTTTTATTTTCAAGTGGCCAATTAAACGATTTTCAAAATTCGATTAAAAAAAAACCACATGTCTCTGGCAAGAAAAAGCAGCACCAGTAAGGGTAAAAAACATTTAGCAGCTAATGTTTTTTTAAAATAGTTATACTCTGAGGATCAAAAATAAAAGATCAATAAAAATAAAAATATAGATAAAAATCCTTTTTAAAAACAAGTAAAATAAATTTATATTGTCACTGAAACTGTTTTAATATGTAATGTAGGATTACTTTGTTTTCAAAAAATTGTATCCCAGAATTGTAAAAAATAGGTATACATGATCAATCACCCAATGAAGTTATTTGGTACCTATTTTAATGAACATTTTGTGTGACAGGCTTTTTAATAACAAATAATTCAATATAGTGTGTATTAAATCTTTTTCATTATTTTTTTACAAACAGGTTTATTTAAATTTATGCATGTAAAATAAAGGTTTTTTACCAACATATTGGTCTTTCCAAAATTTCAAAAACAAATTTCTTGTATTATTCAAACTTAATTCACCAACAGGTGAATTTAAATAAAGCTTGTAAAATACAGATTTAAGGTTTCCATACCAAAATATCTTTCCAAAACTATTGAAATTAGATTTTGTTTGCCTTACACATTTCTGTACAAAATTGTTACAACAACATCTTACCTGTGATAGTCATGCCCATATCATGCCTCTCAGACCTGGAATGCACAAGAATCATCACAATGATGGAGTTAGGGACCAGTCAGGGAAGAACAGTTAGGAGATTCTGGGAAACTGGACTTATTCTGAGAAAGCCAGGGAATGTATGCTCAGTGCTAAGATGCACAACTGCCTAGGAAAATCGATTTATTGTTTCAACTTTGTTGAGAAATTGGCACCTGACAGGGGTGGACAGTTGTCCATCCAACAACAACTTCTCCATTCAGAAGAGATAAATGGCTCCCCCGAACTTGAGGGAGAATAAAAGTAGTAATTGGGTGAAGAGAAATGGGTAAATACTCTCAACTCCCTGTGTACATTTATGACAGATGACCATTACCGATGAACAGCATTATATATGCTCTATCTAGCACAGATGAAACAATGAGGCTTTTGCCAATGGATATGTAGGACGGTCCTTCATTGAGGTAATGGTCTGGCAAAGTGTAATATAGCTTTCCTACATTTTCACTGGTCAAACACTTTGAGAGAGACAAAACTTCTAATATTATTTTAATGTATGCTAGCTTTGCTTCTTACTGGCCACATCATCAGATAGATAGCACATTTCTTGAAGCTCATTTTCTATCATCAGTGTGGGACTGGGCATCATTGTCTTGCTTTAATATTAAATTATCACCCGTATCAACATAAAACAGCCTAGCACCTTCATTGTTCATTTAGGATCTTATGTATCTAACTTTCTGACATTTCCTTTCAGTTTGAAGCAATACCCTCTCATTTAATTAAATTAAAATTATTTATTTTGCAACAAAAAGATAAAAACCTTAAAGCAACTGGCTCCCAAAATGTTAAAACTGAGATTCAGGAGTCCTAGCCGACACTATGTGTGTGAACTTAGCAGATCATTGTCCAGCAGATCAAAATAAAATGTGAGTTCTTTTCGCATGCAGCTAAGTTCTATAGTTCCTGATTACTTTTAGAAATAGTTCTGGTGTTTTTATCTCGAAAAATGTCAATTAACGAAATGATCTGCTAACTTCCCGTAGCAAATCACTTTGCAGCAGATCGGAAACAAATGTGAGTTCTTTTCGCATGCAGTCGAGTTCTGTAGTTCTCGATACTTTTCAAAGATAGTTCTAAACCGACGTTCAAGTGCCAGCAGATCGAGCCAGAACGTTGAAAAAGTTTTTTTTTTTTTTTTAATCTTAATTTTTTATAGAGGGCTTGGTACACTTCAATTCCCTTGATCTTGTTGTTCAGAAACATGCAGGCGTTTCACTGATGGTAAAACTTTGCCACTTGATTCGGAACCGATACATTTGCTGAGAGCAACAACAAGGACCGATTCAACGAAATAGGCTAGATCTCCCAGATTCGAAATTTGGAGGGCTTTTCCGATGCACCTCTTATAAAATCGTCGTACCAATTCTTGTCCTTGCCTTTCAAGCTGGGCCATCGCGTAACCATGGCCATGAGGTGACAAACGTCTAAACGTATAAACGTTGATGACAATGACGTTTTTTCACCTGTAATAGCGTTGTAACACCTCTGTAAGTAGTCGTTCAAATTTTAACAGCCGGCAAATACCTGTGCAACTTTTTCAAATAATGAAAATGATATTTTCCGCGTTTTTAAACGTTCTCACATGATCTGCTGGTACTGGGACGTGAGTTCTGGACTCGAATCGAATTCCAAATTACAGTTCCGCTACGAATCGGTGAAAAAGGAAAGAGTTCTAGCCTTCGAGATGTGTTTGAAACGATTAAAATGATATTCTTCGAGTTTTCAAACGTTCTTACATGATCTGCTAGTACTGGGACGTAAGTTCTGGACTCGAAACGAATTCTAAATCACATTTCTGCTACGAATCGGTGGGAAACGAAAGAGTTCTAGCCTTTGGCAATTGTTTGAAACGATGAAAATAGTTCTTTCTAATTTTAAAATGTTCGGACATGATCTGCTGGTACTGGGACGTGAGTTCTGGACTCGAATCGAATTCTAAATTACAGTTCTGCTACGGATCGATGGGAAACGAAAGAGTTCTAGGCTTCGGCATTTGTTTGAAACGATGAAAATAGTTTTTTCTACTTTCAAAATCTTCAGACATGATCTGCTGGTACTGGGGCGTGAATTCTGGACTCGAATCAAGTTGTAGATTACAGTTATGCTACGAATCGGTGAAAAACGGAAGTGTTCTAGCTTTCGAGAAACGTTTGAAACGGTGGAAATGGTTTTTTTACACTTTTTAAATGTTTGAACATGATCTGCTGGCACTCGAACGTGAGTTCTGGACTCGAATCGATAGCTAGATTGCAGCTCTCATACGAATATGTAAAAAGCGAAAGAGTTCTAGCCTTCAAGAATTTTTTGAAACGATGGAAATGATATTTTTCGAGTTTTTTAACGTTCTCACATGATCTGCTGGCAATGGGACGTGAGTTCTGGACACGAATCGAATTCCATATTAGAGTTCTGCTACGAATCGGTGAAAAAGGAAAGAGTTCTAGCCTTCAAGATATGTTTGATACGATGAATATGATATTTTTCGAGTTTTTAAACGTTCTCACATGATCTGCTGGTACTGGGACGTGAGTTCTGGACACGAATCTAATTCTAAATCACAGTTCTGCTACGGATCGGTGGGAAACGAAAGAGTTCTAGCCTTTGGCAATTGTTTAAAACGATGAAAATAGTTCTTTATACTTTTAAAATGTTCGGACATGATCTGCTGGTACTGGGACGTGAGTTCTGGACTCGAATCGAAATCTAAATTACAGTTCCGCTACGAATCGGTGAAAATGGAAAGAGTTCTAGCCTTCGAGATATGTTTGAAACGATGGAAATGATATTTTTCGAGTTTTTAAACGTTCTCGCATGATCTGCTACTATTGGGACGTAAGTTCTGGACTCCAATCAAGTTGTAGATAACAGTTATGCTACGGATCTTTCAAAAACGGAAGAGTTCTAGCCTTCGAGAAACGTTTGAAACGGTGGAAATGGTTTTTTTCCACTTTTTAAATGTTTGAACATGATCTGCTGGCACTCGAACGTGAGTTCTGGACTCGAATCGAAAGCGAGATTGCAGCTCTCATACGAATATGTAAAAAGCGAAAGAGTTCTAATTTTCAAGAATTTTTTGAAACGATGGAAATGATATTTTTCGAGTTTTTTAACGTTCTCACATGATCTGCTGGCAATGGGACGTGAGTTCTGGACACGAATCGAATTCCATATTAGAGTTCTGCTACGAATCGGTGAAAAAGGAAAGAGTTCTAGCCTTCAAGATATGTTTGATACGATGAATATGATATTTTTCGAGTTTTTAAACGTTCTCACATGATCTGCTGGTACTGGGACGTGAGTTCTAGACACGAATCTAATTCTAAATCACAGTTCTGCTACGGATCGGTGGGAAACGAAAGAGTTCTAGCCTTTGGCAATTGTTTAAAACGATGAAAATAGTTCTTTCTACTTTTAAAATGTTCGGACATGATCTGCTGGTACTGGGACGTGAGTTCTGGACTCGAATCGAAATCTAAATTACAGTTCCGCTACGAATCGGTGAAAATGGAAAGAGTTCTAGCCTTCGAGATATGTTTGAAACGATGGAAATGATATTTTTCGAGTTTTTAAACGTTCTCGCATGATCTGCTACTATTGGGACGTAAGTTCTGGACTCCAATCAAGTTGTAGATAACAGTTATGCTACGGATCTTTCAAAAACGGAAGAGTTCTAGCCTTCGAGAAACGTTTGAAACGGTGGAAATGGTTTTTTTCCACTTTTTAAATGTTTGAACATGATCTGCTGGCACTCGAACGTGAGTTCTGGACTCGAATCGAAAGCGAGATTGCAGCTCTCATACGCATATGTAAAAAGCGAAAGAGTTCTAATTTTCAAGAATTTTTTGAAACGATGGAAATGATATTTTTCGAGTTTTTTAACGTTCTCACATGATCTGCTGGCAATGGGACGTGAGTTCTGGACTCGAATCGAAATCTAAATTACAGTTCCGTTACGAATCGGTGAAAAAGAAAAGAGTTCTAGCCTTCGAGATATGTTTGAAACGATGAAAATGATATTTTTCGAGTTTTTAAACGTTTTTACATGATCTGCTAGTACTGGGACGTGAGTTCTGGACTCGAATCGAATTCTAAATCACAGTTCTGCTACAGATCGGTGGGAAACGAAAGAGTTCTAGCCTTTGGCAATTGTTTAAAACGATGAAAATAGTTCTTTCTACTTTTAAAATGTTCGGACATGATCTGCTGGTACTGGGACGTGAGTTCTGGACTCGAATCGAAATCTAAATTACATTTCCGCTACTAATCGGTGAAAATGGAAAGAGTTAAAGCCTTCGAGATATGTTTGAAACAATGGAAATGATATTTTTCGAGTTTTTAAACGTTCTCACATGATCTGCTACTATTGGGACGTGAGTTCTGGACTCCAATCAAGTTGTAGATAACAGTTATGCTACGGATCGTTCAAAAACAGAAGAGTTCTAGCCTTCGAGAAACGTTTGTAACGGTGGAAATGGTTTTTTTCCACTTTTTAAATGTTTGAACTTGAACTGCTGGCACTCGAACGTGAGTTCTGGACTCGAATCGAAAGCGAGATTGCAGCTCTGATACGAATATGTAAAAAGCGAAAGAGTTCTAATTTTCAAGAATTTTTTGAAACGATGGAAATGATATTTTTCGAGTTTTTTAACGTTCTCACATGATCTGCTGGCAATGGGACGTGAGTTCTGGACACGAATCGAATTCCATATTGAAGTTCTGCTACGAATCGGTGAAAAGGGAAAGAGTTCTAGCCTTCGAGATATGTTTGAAACGATGAAAATGATATTTTTCGAGTTTTTAAACGTTTTTACATGATCTGCTAGTACTGGGACGTGAGTTCTGGACTCGAATCGAGTTCTAAATCACAGTTCTGCTACGAATCGGTGGGAATCGAAAGAGTTCTAGCCTTTAGCAATTGTTTAAAACGATAGAAATAGTTCTTTCTACTTTTAAAATGTTCGGACATGATCTGCTGGTACTGGGACGTGAGTTCTGGACTCAAATCAAGTTGTAGATAACAGTTATGCTACGGATCGTTGAAAAACGGAAGAGTTCTAGCCGTCGAGTAACGTTTAAAACGGTGAAAATGGTTTTTTTCCACTTTTTAAATGTTTGAACATGATCTGCTGGCAATCGAACGTGAGTTCTGGACTCGAATCGGATTTCAGATTACAGTCCTGCTACGAATCGGTGGGGAACAAACGAGTTCTAGCCTTTGGCAATTCTTGAAAACGATAAAAATAGTTCTTTTCACTTTCCAAACGTTCGAACGTGATCTGCTGGCATTGCGACGTGAGTTCTAGACTCGAATCGAATTCTAGATTGCAGTTTCCATACGAATATGTGAAAAGCGAAAGAGTTTCAGCCTTCCGCGATAACTTGAATTATTCATTTCATTTTCATGATTAACATTGTCATTATTATCTTTTTCAACGTTCTGGCTCGATCTGCTGGCACTTGAACGTCGGTTTAGAACTATCTTTGAAAAGTATCGAGAACTACAGAACTCGACTACATGCGAAAAGAACTCACATTTGTTTCCGATCTGCTGCAAAGTGATTTGCTACGGGAAGTTAGCAGATCATTTCGTTAATTGACATTTTTCGAGATAAAAACACCAGAACTATTTCTAAAAGTAATCAGAACTATAGAACTTAGCTGCATGCGAAAAGAACAAAGCGAAAGAGTTTCAGCTTTCCGCGATAACTTGAATTATTCATTTCATTTTCATGATTAAAATTGTCATTATTATCTTTTTCAACGTTCTGGCTCGATCTGCTGGCACTTGAACGTCGGTTTAGAACTATCTTTGAAAAGTATCGAGAACTACAGAACTCGACTGCATGCGAAAAGAACTCACATTTGTTTCCGATCTGCTGCAAAGTGAGTTGCTACGGGAAGTTAGCAGATCATTTCGTTAATTGACATTTTTCGAGATAAAAACACCAGAACTATTTCTAAAAGTAATCAGGAACTATAGAACTCGACTGCATGCGAAAAGAACTCACATTTGTTTCCGATCTGCTGCAAAGTGATTTGCTACGGGAAGTTAGCAGATCATTTCGTTAATTGACATTTTTCGAGATAAAAACACCAGAACTATTTCTAAAAGTAATCAGGAACTATAGAACTTAGCTGCATGCGAAAAGAACTCACATTTTATTTTGATCTGCTGGACAATGATCTGCTAAGTTCACACACATGCCGACACTTACCTTTCCTGTCTTAAAACATTGCCTAATGAATCATGGTTCACAGCATGCTGAATCATGTACAAAGCTTAATCAGAGCATATAGTCACATTATGAAGTATATAATACGAGACATGAGTTTAACTTAAACTAAAAGTTCCTTTGAATTGTTTAGTTACCCAAGTAGCATTTTGTTCTATTTAATAGTTCACATTTAGTTCACTGGTGATCTCTAAGCATTGACAGTTGCCACAAGTGGTTCAAAGGCTGTATTGAAGTGAACAAATCCACTTATACCTGTATGAGGCATGTATAGGAGTGGAAAATTGGCCTGTTAGTAACTACTGGTGTTATTATAGGATGGCATTACTCTTCTAGCCAGCTTTAATTTTAAAAGCTAAAAAGAGCATTCTGAGACGGTAAAAATACGGCATCACCTATTTATAGGTCCATATGTACGGTGTTATATTACTGGCATTTTAATACAACACATGTGAACATTAATGCAGCCAAAAGCTGTTATATATAACCTTTTGTGGAGCGTTATTTAGCATGTTGCTGTAAGCCGGTCTAGTTTGTGACATATTAATCAGCTTTAATATTGTTCTGTAAAAGAGCGTTTAATGGGTTCACATGTACATGTAAGGTATATTACACACTCCACTATTGACATCTAGTACATAGGTAACACTAAAAGTTTCCGGAACTGGCCACTTACATAAACAATATTTAAAAATTTATTGCAACATTTGAAAATAGAACTCTTTGGCTGTAGAATGCAGTTTGTTTCATCTGACTGTCTTTTGTTTTTACCTTGTGGCGCCATTTAAAAAATTGTGTGTCTGCATCAACATGGATTTAACTCGGGAAAATTTTCGTAGTATGATTTTCTACGATTTTAAGTGTAATTTGACAGCTCAACAGAGCATCGCTCGGCTTGAAACAGCTTTTGGCAATGAAGCACCATGCAAGACGACTGTTTATAGCTGGTTTGCAGAATTCAAGCATGGTCGTATCAATCTCAGTGACGAATCTCGCGATGGTCGGCCGTCCACCGCTGTGACCAACAAAAACATCGATGCTGTGCGCCGTATGATTGAAACAGACAGGCATGTGACCTACCATGAAATTCGCGCATCCTTAGAAATAGGCATGAGTCAAATACAATCAATCCTACACAAACATTTGGGTGTGAGAAAGCTGTGCTCGCGGTGGATCCCACACAACTTGACCGAGGCTCAAAAAACGGACCGCGTCACTTGGTGCAGTGCCATGCTTACCAGATTCAACGAAGGTTCGTCAAATTTGGTGTGGGACATAGTAACAGGTGACGAAACATGGATTTATTGCTACGATCCCAAAACAAAGCAGCAATCGAGCGTATGGGTCTTTCAAGATGAGCCGAAACCAACCAAAGTGGCGCGCGTGAAAAGTGCATCTAAGCGGATGATTGCTTCTTTTTTTAATAAAACTGGACACGTGGCTACTGTTGCTTTAGAGAATCGTCGTACCGTGAATAGTGACTGGTACACGACCATTTGTTTGCCGGAAGTTATTGACGAACTCCGTAAAAATAACCGTAAACGCCGTATCATCCTGCACCACGACAATGCTAGTTCTCACACGGCCAGACAGACAAACGACTTTTTGAAGACGAAAAATGTAGAACTCATGAGTCATCCTGCATACAGTCCCGACCTGGCACCTTGTGACTTTTTTCTGTTCCCAAAAATTAAGAACCAATTACGAGGTCAACGATTTTCATCACCAGAAGAGGCTGTCGAGGAGTATGAAAAACACGTTTCAGAGGTCACCACAGGGGAGTGGCACAAAAGTTTTCAAAACTGGTTTGATCGAATGAAAAAGTGCATAGACGCCAAGGGAGATTATTTTGAAAAACAATAAATTAATTTTGTACCTTTAATAGTATTTTTTCATATTCATTCCGGAAACTTATAGTGTTTCCCACGTAACATTGACAGCTGTTTATTTGTTCAAGAGTACCGCATCTGAGCTGAATAATGATGTAAACGTGGTTTTCTTTAACACCTAGACACTATTACCTTTACGTGTACCTCTCACAAAGAATGCCCGTGATTATTATGAATTCGCATTCAGTTGATATAAACAGGTATTTATATCTATACACTCTAAGTAACTTGTGGTGGTTCAAACAAAATTTAAATTTTGACAGTAAAATGCATAAAAATATCTAAAAGGGTATTCATGTGAACTATTGAAGATCTGTTGAAATGTCTGTATGGCTCCGCTACGATGTCCGTCCAAGTACAGGGTGGACAAACAAGACCGATACATCTTCAGCGCGGCGTGAGACAGGGAGATGTTATTTCCCCAAAACTGTTTACCGCCGCGCTTGAGGACGTCCTTAAAACACTAGACTGGAATAGAAGAGGCATAAACGTAAACGGAGAGTACATTTCACATCTTCGCTTTGCCGATGACATCCTGATAATGGCGGAATCGCTGCAGGAACTGGAGGTAATGGTGCGCGGCCTTAGCGATTCTTCGAGACGAGTGGGCCTGCGGATGAATTTGGAGAAGACTAAGGTCATGTCCAACTGTCACGTCATCCAAGGGCCACTAACCGTCGACAATGTCAGCATCGAAGCTGTTCAGAAATATGTTTATCTGGGTCAAGTCATACAGCTGGATAAAAACAACTTCGACGCCGAGGCTGACAGAAGAATATGCTTGGGTTGGCTCGCATTCGGAAAGTTGCGTCACATATTTAAGTCGTCAATACCGCAGTGCTTAAACGCTAAGATGTTCAACCAATGCGTCCTTCCTGTGATGACGTATGGCGCCGAGACGTGGTGTCTTACAGAGGGCCTGATACACCGATTTAAGGTTGCTCAGCGAGCAATGGAGCGGGCTTTGCTTGGGGTATCTCTGATGGATAGAATCCGAAACGTGGAGATCCGTTGGAGATCGAAAGTAATCGACATAGCCTACAGAATCAGTAAGTTGAAGTGGCAGTGGGCAGGCCATATTTGCCGCCGACATGAGGGCCGTTGGGGCCGAAAGGCTCTAGAATGGAGACCACGTACAGCAAAGAGTAGTGTAGGCTGACCTCGTGCCCGCTGGACCGACGACCTGAAAGACGTTGCGGGGGGCGGCTGGATGAGGAGGACGGAGGACCGACATGAGTGGCGAAATTTGGGAAAGGCCTATGTCCAGCAGTGGACGAACACGGGCTGATGGATGGATGGATGGAGATAGTCAAAGTTTTGGAAATTACGGAATTGCTCAAAACGTTACGATGATGTACCTAATACTTAATAGATGTTACCGTAAATGTATGTATATTTTTCAAGCATTGTATACAATTCCTAGGATTTTTTTTAAATGCGAAGCAGTTTTATGTCGAACAGAGTAGAAGGTCGAAGTATAGACTCTTATCCCACTAATATTATGAATGAGAAAGTTTGGATGTATGGATGGATGGATTTTTGTTACTCTTTCATGCCGTAACTACTGAACCGATTGGGCTGAAATTTTGCCTGAATGTAGTTCTAGACCTGGAATAGGACATAGGCTACTTTTTATCCCATAAATCAGTTCCCATGGGATGATAGACTGATTTGGATACCATAAAAATACAAATATGAAAAATTGCTTTGTTTGTCTAAGATAAGTACATTTAGAAAGATTTTTTTGATAAAAAGGCATTACTCCTGAGGCGCGTGAAAATTTTAACTCTAAATATGTATATAAGGTGAAATTAAATCAACCGACCAAATTCATACTGGAGACTCGGTTAGTGATCAAGAACTAGGTTCAGTAATCCTTTTGGCCAATTTCGAAAAATAATTTTTTTTGCTCCCTTACTGGTTGGACTAGTTAAAGTACTATTCCTAGTGCAGGCACTACGGGACAAAAAAATTTTTTTTCTAATTTCATCTGGAGTGTCATTAAACCTTGTTGCTGATGACTAACCGAGTCTCCAGTATGAATTTGGTCGGTTGATTTAATTTCACCTAGTATACTTTACAATAATTTTACATTACCCATAATATTAACACATAAGAATATAATACATCTGTCCATCCATCCATCAGCCTGTTTCGTCCACTGCTGGACATAGGCCTTTCCAGGATTTTGCCACTCTTGGCGGTCCTCCTGGAAGAAATGCCCAAACTCACACACGCTGGGCAGGTGAGTTGGTGAGCGCGGTGCCGAAACCCTTGCACCAGTGACGCCGCTGCCCGTCACCAATATGTTTTGTATAAGGCCCGGCAATTGGGGATGGATAAACCGCCATCCATAGGTCTCAGGCAATGGTGGGCCGCCTGGTTTTGCCTGAGAGCTGTTCTCTTACTCTCCCCCGAATAACTTCGGGAGGATTTCCGAGTAAGATGGTGGTACCTCCACAGTCGAGCCCGGCATCACCTCTACCACCTAAGAATATAATAATAAAATCACATTAAAAATGGCTATGACCTCACGAGGAATAATTTTTTGCACGTATTCTAATACTTAAAAATACATATTTATTACAAACTGTGGCACTCAAGTGATAATTTGGAGAAAAAGCGGCCTGCTTAAGAATACTTCTGTATAATTGTTCACTTGTTTCTTTTTATAACTCTCTTGTCTGTATGAAGAACCACACGGAATCTTATATCGTGCCGTTGATCAGCTTTAATACCACCTGTTCTCTCTTAAACTGCCATTAAAGTGCTACTATTCTGCTACTGTGTACCTTTTGGTAACTTAAGGCTGAATAATTTGTGCCCAAACCAGTGGTATAATGGCTGTATAGCATGCTATAGAGATCTTATACAGCTTACTTAGACAGCATAAAGAATAAATGTGTACCATTAATCAACCGCTACCCCCAGTGCTAGTTGGTTAGAGTAGTCCACTTTTGTATGTTTTTAAGATACATAGAATTTTATTAAAAAAGGTGCCCTCCGAAATATCCCAGGGCTATTTGGGACAGAAAAAAAAACATCATAAGCTAAGTGTTTCTTGCACAAATATCACTAAAAAAGATAAAAGAATAACTGGCAAATTGCAAAATTTAAAAAACTTATATTACATATACATATTTATAATATTAACAAGATTATATAAAAACAAATGCAAAATATTTATCGTCACCTAAAAGTTGTTGTTGATGAGGCATTATGTATATAGCCGTCGATATAAACGATTCTATTTTCGGTTTCGCCACTGAATACTTGATAAATAATTGAGAACCTTTCGTTCAATTTCGTACAATATATTAGAAGTTAAAGATCAGTGTTTTGTCTATGGTTTCATAGCATTACAGACACGAAGAAATATTCCTTTCGTTTATGGATGTAGAATTATCTGCCTTTGAACTTTGTATCCTCCCTTGTCTAATGTCTCCTAGTTTCGGCACAGATTATTACAATAGTACGGTACTTGAAATACTAAAGAGAAGACATCATAAATCCATTTTGCCCATGGGAAATTTTATTTCATATCAGTTTATAAATGGATTATAAAAATATTTAAAAATAAAAAAAATTAAGAATCTAAATTGAGTATTATTATAATAAAATCCTACTGAATACAGGAAATAAGTAAGTCCATAGTAAAATTAAAATAGCCTTAGAGAATTTCTTCTTCTCAGTATATAATGTATTCTTAGTTAGGTAATGTTTTAGTTGTGGAAATCATGGACATATAATATTTTGCATCCTCGTAATAGACACTATAGAACTTCTAGAAGTCACAATTCATTTCTTAGGTCCAAAGGGTGAAAGCAGCTTAGGTTATGTGTATCATCAAACATAAACTGCTCTGTATTAGGTTACCATCTAGTTAGTTCCTGCATTATAACTCTAAGGCATAACATTAAAAATATATTCCCTCACCTCAACACCAAAAACATCTAAAGAAGAAATAGAAAATAATCAACTAGAGGTTACTTTCCAATCATTGCCCAAGAGAGAGAAATCTTTAATATTGGGAGACCATATTGCTCTGACCTTCTAGAGACAGTGATGAGCGCCTCAAAGATGTAGTCGGAAAATTTGAATTGGGTGGGAGAAATGACAGGTAAAAGGTGGTTCAGTTTTGTGCCGAGAATTTCCTTGCAATCATGAATACTTGGTTTCAACATCATCCGCGACGCCTGTACACTTTGGTATCACCTGGAGGCAGATGTTGAAACCAAATTTACTATATCACAAAGATTCAAATTGTTTATTTGTAAAATAGATACATAAAGTATACGTTTTACATGTCAACTCTAATCTGTATAAAAATAATATTTTATGATGAAACAAATATGATACGGGAAATATATAAAAAAACTATATTTAAGTTGGGCTACTAAAGTTATACACATGCATAAAATAAAGACTTGTTGGCATAAGAATATTATTATACCTACATGCTATTAATAAATAAGTTGATAAATAAACTGAATAGACCTTAAATAAATATAAATGCCTAGCCAAATATATACTAACATAAGTAAAAAATTATAATATTGTATATACATAACTACATAATGCAATGAATGAATAAGTTAATAGATAAATAAACTATAAATAGATATAATGCCTAAATCCACAATCACAATTGCCAAAAGATGGAGGTTGTGTATAAATAATACAAAGACAAAGCGACCACAAACTTTTGGCGGCAGATATGAGCATCCATATGAAGAGATGCAACCGTACAACGTTTAGACCCTCGAGGCATCTCGCCCCAGGGGAAATGCTCAATTTTCAAGACTGTTTCGATAATGACGTGGAAGATTTTGGTAAAAAGTGAAAGACAGAACTTCTGAAAACCCCCTTATGTGCTGAAAACAACACTCAGTACAGAATACTTTCTGCCACCATTAAAAGGATGTGTCGTAGAGACACGAATGCGGATTTTAACTCCATATCTCAGGAAATTGAGTTGTGTTCACGCACATAATATGAAACTTGAGAGCATCGCTAAATAATTTAAAACAAAAACTTGGGCCATAGAAGAAGAGAATGATGTCTTATTAACAGAAGTACGAAAATATGACGGCCCTGCTGTAAAAAAAAATGCGAAATACTTTTTTCGACCTATATATTGTTTTTTGTACATTTTTCTGGTACCAATTACGCTAAAAACCCTTTCTCAGACGCAGCTTACAATTCTATAAAATCTTACTTGGAAGATTAGACTTGTTATCCATAAGCCACCAATGTCTTAAAATTAATGCTCTTAAAGCAATATCTAAACTATAATTCGTTCACCATATCTTATATGTATTATAAATAACTTATAATAATTTCAAAACTAACTTTTATATCATTCTTAGCACATGTTGATTATGTTTTCTTTTATTTTATTTTTAAATCAGTTTTATTTTTGTTGTTTATTTTTTAGGAACCTCCAAGTGTATATTACGTTATTGTATTATATACACTGATCTAATAATACTATTAAGAATATGAAATTATGTATCAAAATTTATGTGTGACTGTTTGTGTTCTCAATAAAACAAAATTAAAAATATGAGGATAATAAACAAACAACTGCCTGCCTTTTCTCACTACAAACTTGAAGAGGGCTGTTTAGAACCGGATATTCTGGAATCTGAAGTTTTGAGTGCTATAAAGAAGGTAAGACCACATAAATCGGCCGGTAGAGACTTAATTTATGCTGAAGAATTGAAAAATATTGAAATATTGGGTGAAAAGGCTGGCGCTACGTGAGGATGATGAAGTGTCTATATGACTCCAAGTACAGGGTGTACAAACAAGACTGATACTCCTTCAGCGCGGCGTGAGACAGGAAAACGTTATTTCTCCAAAACTGTTTACCGCCGTGTTGGAAGACATCTTTGAAATACTAGACTGGAATGGAAGAGGCATAAACGTAATGTAATAAACGAGAGATTTCACATCTTCGCTTTGCCGATAACATCGTGATAATGGCGGAATCGCTGCAGGAATAATATAGATTGAAATACCTAGTTCACGATTTCGTTTAACGCAGATCCATGTTAAGCAATGAAGGGGGCTTCGTCTGGTCGGCAAAGTTGAAGGAAGAGTAAGGAATTGACCGGGTTAACAATATCGGATGCCCTAAGACTTGACGAAAACGGAAATGAATGAAAAAAAGCTACCCATTTCATAAAAATTTAAGTCATCAAGTGTAAATTTGACCCTTTTTAAAATATTTTTAAAGAAACAAATTGTATGTAGATAAAAACACTTGTACTGTTTCAAAATATCACTTTAATATTCTCATTATCAAGGCATCTCGAAAATTTACTGTATTGTCCTAGTTAACATACTTTAAACAGTTCAGAAAGTGATTAATTGCCAATCCAGAATTTCAGAATTGCCAGTAAAACATATTTTTTGAAGTAATTATCGTAGTATACTTCTTGGTTCGCATCTCGTATATAACTAGTATGTCACTTGCTGAACAACCTTTTTAACGAAGGACAATTTTATTTCTGATTATACAATATTACGTTTTTTAATCGTTCATCATTTGTTATTAGTTATTAATTTGAATATAGGATTGAAAAACCGTTTCGAGATGATATATATTTTTGTCATATTTAAGTAATTGTTTCTGCAGCAAAACAACTTAAGATTATAAATATTTTTAGAATTTGCTGAACAGAAGAATCTGTCACGTATATAATGTATCATGTCTCGTCCTTCTCTTTGACACAAAAATTACCTACATTACTTCTTTACTTTGACCTAAACATAAAAATGTATGTCAAAAAAATTTTTTCTCTTGGTTATTGTGTCTCAAAGAAACAAAGTGACTTCACTTGTTTCGTAACGTTAAAAGTATATTTTAAATTGTTGTTGCATAAAATTAAAATTGGTTTAAATTAAGATCACTAAATGGTCTATATTTGAAGAAGAAAAAAAGTTTAATTTTCTTGGTGAACATGGCGAATTGGTTAAATAGTTAAATAAATTTTTAAGGAGTTGTGGACTGCCACTACTCATATAGCAAAAGTTGATTTATTGGGTATTGTTAACAGTTATTTTTTTATTAAATTCTATAATTACTTTTTCATCCAAATTTGCTTTAATTTGGGCATTACTAGCGTAAATAGTGTGCACAAAGCGGCACTTTTCTGCTCGAGAGCAATGTAATGCAGAAAAGTATATGAGAGTCCATTATTGCCCTGAAAACAATGCAATAATGGATTTACATACATACTTTACTGCCGCGCCACCACTGAAGTCCCGCGTCAGTATTTATTGTCTGTGGAATATGAACCAAAATGCCTTGATCCAGAGAACTTCAGTGCTGACTCTAAAGCTGCAAATCCCAAGTGACACGTACATAGAAAACTAGTTTTAAATTATCCTATCAGCGGGCTGATGATAAGCCATAGGCCAACCATCGCTATTTTTATTTTCGCAAACAATTTAAAATAAAGAAAACTGGCTGGAAAAAACGTAAACCATAAACAAAAAAAAAAACTAGAGCTAGCGTGCCAGTATTGTTCAGAATCGAGTATATAACTTCTCGAGTGGTTTTATAAGCAAACGATTTGGTTGATAGTCTTGATAGGTATAGAAAAATAGAAAACTACTTATAGTTTTGAACTGCCCAATTAGTGCGCCGATAATAAGTCATAGGCCAATTAGCGCTGTTTTTATTCCAGCAAACAATTAAAAATAAAGAAAACTGGCTAAATAGACGTAAAACCATAATCATACAAAAACTAAATTTTGATCAATAGGCGCGAATTTACGCAATAAATATTTTGTGAGAATTTGATTGTGTTTCTTGAAAATGGTTTTTAGTAGCGAAATGAAGTAATAGGTAAATCTTTTGCCGCCAAAATCCAATAATAAATATTTGAAAATCTATGAGAATTTGATCACTTAAAAAACCGAAAAACGGGTGAAATCATTTTCCGAGAGCGTATTTTTGGCTTATTTTAGTGAGCTATCGAATAATGAATGTACGAACGTAATGAATTATTCATTTTTCTGATTAAACATTTTTGGGATTATGTTGACTTCAGTTCATTATTTGGAAGTTGAAAGAAAAGCAGATTATGAACCTCGCGAAAGTGACTTTTAATTGCACTTTCTGCTCGACGCAACAATCTACTATTCTACATTGCTTAGTAATAATAACCCAATGCTTTTCTAACTGTTTATTTTAGACAAGCATGATCGAATTAATCAAGAGTAGTAAAAAAGTCGTGTCTGTACTTAAAATATTTTCGCGAAAGTATTGTACTGAGGTCAAAACCACAATTTTTGTCTGTCTGTATGTATGTTCCGTCTTAACTCGAAAACCACTTTGGATAAGGTTTTTTTTATTATCATCGTAGTGATCCTGGTCAACACATAGGCTATAAGGGGTGTTCATAAAGTAACGCTCAAGCCGAGAACGGGGCAAAGATTGAATAAACACTTTTAACTCTTGAACCACTCAATGGATTTGGATGCGATTTTTTTTATTATCATCGCAGTAACTCTGGTCAACACAGGCTATAAGGGGTGTCCATAAAATAACGCCCAAGCCGAGAACGGGGCAAAGACTGAATAAACGCGGGTAGAGCCGCGGGTAAAGGATAGTGTTTTTTTAAATTATCTTTTAGGTTGAGCCCATTAACATTATCTAGAACTATAGTAAACTTTAAACTTTCGCGATTTTTACACATTATTAACTTTTTACTGGGGTCTTACTCGCCATAACTAACAACATACCTTAATAGATATGTGCTTGACGTTTCGACTCTCGTCAGTTAGCTTGTGACCACGACAGCCTACAGAGGCGTCGAAACGTCAAGCACATTATCTGTCTAAAAAGATTGCCTCGAGAGTGCCCAAAATACTGGCCGCGTTACCACTCTGTATGGCAAGACTTGTAATTGCTTACTTAAATCAAATAACAAATAACCGCGCCTTCCAGGTGGCCCCAACCCCGGCCTCAATAGCCGACATCGGGATCCGAAGGAAATCAAAGAAGAAGCGGGCAGCGTCTCCCGTGGCCAGCGAAAGTTCAGGAGAGGAGTACAAACCTGGCATCGGCGACACCGCCGCTGTCATCTCTGTGGCGGCGCCCAAGCCAAGACACCCACCGGCCAAGGCCAAGAAAACAACTCCTAAACATAAGGGTACGCTTTCGTCAACCACTTTCCTAAATGAGTTTTTTTTTTCTCGAAGAAACGTTTCACCAATGGACCTGTAGGGTGGGTCGTTTTATCGAAGTGATGATCACGTGATAAAACTTATCTGCGTTTCCATTGATCGAACGTTTCTTTGAGAGACAAAACTTCTTTATAATTTTCGTCCATGTCAGCTCTCGGACCAAATAAAAAGTCAAGACGTAGCTTACTCTATGTAACGGGTGAAGCAGGCCAAAAGTGAGACAGTCTCGTGTTCGTACACGGCTTGAAACTCACACATGCACAATCTGTCTCAGTTTTTACTTGGCGGCAACACTCACTAAGTGCACACATGTTTACGAAACTGGCTTCACGTCAATGTTGACAGCGCTCCGTCTTGAGTTTTTATTTGGTCTGAGTGTCAACTGATAAACGCCTCGCCTACAGTGCGACCAACTTATCTGTTCAGTAAAATCATTCGCCGTCTCTTTCTAATTATACTCTTTTCTACCGCACTAGAAAGAGATTGGTGGATAATCCAACTGAACAGATGAGTTGGTCGCACTGTACTACCACTCTCCTGTTCTCTGGGAGCGCTTGGCCTTCATCATATTATCGATGCTTTCTCTTAGGCGCGGTAATGGCCAAAAGGAAGCAGATTGTGAGTTTAAAAAAATCTTGTATATGAAAAATTTTAATATTTATTTAGACGGGTCTAACGCGATGTATGTTATTACCTGTTGTTTGAGAAAAGGCACCCGACGTTTCGAGGCAGTCGCATGCCTCGTGGTCTACGGGAAACTGGCAAGTTCGGCGAGGCGCAGTGATGATATTGTTCTATACCGGGTGTAAATAGAGTGCGACCATTAAATGAAACCACATATTCTACCGACCCTACTGAACCACTTTTCCCAAGAGTCATACCCGCGGACACCCTTAGTTTAAGAAATAATTGAGTTCCAAACAAAAACGCGTGAACCCTAACGCATCGATATACGGGCGAGGTTGAGAGAGCGTTGACCTGAAACAGCTGCAGGTTTCACGGAAGACGCTCTCTCATTAGGGTTCACGCATTTTTGTTTGGAACTCAATTATTTCCTAAACCAAGGCTGTCCGCGGGTATGACTCTTGGGAAAAGTGTTTCAGTGGGGTCGGTAGAAAATGTGGTTTTATTTAATGGTCGTACTTTATTTACGTTAGGTGGTAGAGCTAATGCCGGGCTCGACTGTGGAGGTACCACCATCTTACTCGGAAATCCTCCCGAAGTTATTCGGGGGAGAGTAAGAGGACAGCTCTCAGGCAAAAAACCAGGCGGCCCACCATTGCCTGGGACCGATGGATGGCGGTATATCCATCCCCAATTGCCGGAACTTATCTAAATCAGACTGGTGATGGGCAGCGGCGTCACTGGTGCAAGGGTTTCGGCACCGCGCTCACCAACCCGCCTGCCCAGCGTGTGTGAGTATGGGCATTTCTTCCAGGAGGACCGCCAAGTGTGTCGAAATCCTGGAAAGGCCTATGTCCAGCAATGGACGAAACAAGCTGATGGATGGATGGATGGACTTTATTTACACCCGGTATATTGTATAAGAAAGACTGTCAACCGTGTGTAACGAAATGTTTTATGGAAATACCTGTAGTTGTTTCGTTTTGACTTCACTTTTTTTTTATTGTTCCTCATTAAGGCGCCTTTCGTTTATGCAGCCAAATTTACACTGAAGACCCGGTAAGTGGTCAGGGCCAAGCTTCATTAACTCTTTCTGTGAAATACGCAAAATAAAATGTAGACTTCCTATGCTAATTGAGTCGAGGTTGTTCTTGAACAAGTACAGAGGCACAAACAATATTTTTCGTAATTCGCAAACAGGATCATTGAACCTTGGTCCTGTCTACTGACCAAGACTCCATTGTGAATTTGGCTATATAAACGAAAGTCACCTTATGTTTCTCATCTCCTAGACTCTAGGACCTAGACTAAATGCACATTAATTTTAAATCTTAGCCTGACCGTTTTAAGTTTACCGATGCCGCGGACGGCTATACAGGTTGTAAATAGAATGCGACCATTAAATAAAACCACATACTCTATTGATCATACTGAACAACTATTCGGGAAAAAAAACACGAAAATCTGCAGAGAAAAAGATATTCAACTGTAACTCAAAGACTTTATCTCGTAGGAGGAAGGTCTATTTTAGAACGCTGCACCGTAATATCTGTTTCAGGGATGACGCTCTCTCGATACTCGCCCGCATGTCATTGCATTAGGGTTCACGGATTTTTGTTTGAAAATCATTTATTTCCCAAACTAAGGGTGGCCGCGGGTATGATTCTTGGGAAAAGTGGTTTAGTAGGGTCAGTAGAATATGTGGTTTCATTTAATTGGTATTAGCAGTCTATTTACATCCGGTATTACAGGCTGTTGATTTGGTTCGCAGCTTCCGTTGGAGGAGTGTTATGTTTACAAACACAAAAATTACGCGAAAAAAGATTAATCCATAGTTTTCCGAAATAAATTGCGTTTCTTCATTAATGTCATCCTACTTTAACGGGGACGCCTGCATGCGAGGGTAAGTACGCTGCGCCGTCACTGTTATTAGAGCTTAGCGTCATAGGGGCCACACTTTATGAAAGTTTTGGGTAAGTTGCGGAACAAATCAACACCCTATTATGACAAGACGCATGGATGGACTATACATTACTCAAAAATTCGTTAAGTGCAATTCTGCAGATGGCACTTGACGAAGCAACCAAATTACTTGTACTTAATTAGACAAAAGTGGCGGTAGCTTAGGCGGTAGAACGCTGGCCTCTCAACCTTGAGACCCAGGTTCGATCCCCGGTCGGGTATGCACCAATGAGTTTTTCGGAATTTATGTGCATGTATTTGTGTTCTTACCTAATACTTACCACTTGCTGAACGGCAGTGGCGTGCATAGAAATTTTTGCTGCGTTGGGATGTAATAATAGTCGGTGAAACGCGTGTGTACCGGGTGTGGACTGTGTCTTGCATTTCACAGTTCACACTCGGGAACACTGTCTGACACCCCCTCGGGGATTCATGTCGTGACGATTTGTTTGGTATGTTTGTTAATTAGACAACTAAAACAAAAAAAAAACTAATTGAAGACGTTTCTTTTCTAGGGAAAAGTGAAAAGACTGAAAGAAGCAGGGTTAGTGCAAAGCCGCAAGACACTGGGCCCCAGAGCCCTTGGGGATACTCCATGCCCGAAGAAATTCTCACCAAGATATTTGAAAATGTTGTCAGTATGCAGGGGACATTGCCGGCCGTCATTAGGTAAGAATAAATAAATAAAATGTGCTTATTTTTCCAGGCAACTCTGCTTGAAAGAAACAGATCGGGTCAACGAAAAAGGTGAGCGTGAAGTTAGTCACACATAGCGCCGCTGGCTGTAGACATTCTCGGAGCGTCGACGTCAGAGACTGAGAGACGTAGAGGTCATGACGTCCACCATTGTGGCCTGAAGTTAGCTGGCAACTACGTTTTTACCTACGGTTTTTGACGTTTGTTGAATAATCGTGGCTGTTTTTTTGTAGAAAATTGTAGTTTATTATGAACTCATAACCGCAATAGGTAGTGGGAGAGATTGATAACTTCACGCCCAAATACTTGTTGAATCCGAGTTTCAGACATTTTCATTCGTGTCAAGATTCAGAAGTTAATATCGTATAAACACCCTTTTGTCTATCTTCCAGAGAGATAGCAGACTACCAACTGCTACTTTTGAACCGAAGAAAATATCGGTTAAAATGGCGCCAACTGGTACAAATAATATAATTTAAATTTTTTATTTGTATATTTTTTTCGTTTACCAATGGAACAGTAAAATTTAATGATTTCTCCCGGTTCTTATTACACATATTAATTAAATTGTTCTATAAACTTCCTTCTAAGCTTAGTAATATTGAGATATTATGTGTGTTTTGGTTTGGCTCTACGTCTTCAAAATACGTATTCGCTTTCTAGGGTAAAGTAAAACAACGGTTCTATGCTGGAACTACTTAGATCAAGTTACGCCTCATGAATGCCCCGATTACCAAGTTATAATTTCAAACAATGCATGTACTAGTCTTCTGATATTGAATTTTATTAACGACACACCACTTACGTAAAAGTTTTTCAACTTTAATCACCGACGCAGACTTGCATCTCAACTCTTGCTTTATTTGTTTCAGTTACGCAAGAAACCGTTAATTTAATTCAATACATTATAAACCGCGCTGTGTTTCGTCTTAGAGCTTATGCCCATGGCGGCGTCTTTTTTACGCGCAGGTGATGCGATACAAACGCGATTCCTAGACCTTGTCCACATGCCGCGTTTTACTCGCGCCCAAGCACTCGCGCGTTGTCGAAGTAGTCGTAGTCGCGCGTTAGTTCGCGCGTAGGTACGCGCGAGTCATGTAGACGCAATGTATTGGAGCCTAGTACTTCGACTACGCGCGAGCTCTCGCGCGTGTATCTGGACAAGGCCTTACGCAAACTAACTAAACGCGTGTCAGCCGCAGCCAGTAACCTTTGCAGACGTCCAAATTACAGTCAAGCGTATGTATCGATACAGACGCGCTGTGAACGCGCTTGGACGCGCATTTATTTGTACATCCATTTTTCCAATAGTACGACGCAGCAGTAGTACGATTATGGCGTCGGCCGAGACATCTTTTATTTTGGCTGTGTTGCTGCTTTTCGCGCGTAAAAAAGACGCCTTGTGCATAGGCTCTGAGGCTTTCAATCGGGACTATTATAGAAGAATTTCTTACTTCACCAATTTCCAAGATGATATTTAATCATCATCTGCGAGAGCTCGGTACCGCCCACTGCTGGGTATTAGCATTGTAGCGTGTGGTGACGTCATCTAAAAAGAATATTGTCACTCCATGGTCTTCTCGTGGATGTCGTAAAAGACGACTAAGGGATTATAAAAAGGTCCCTGCCCCGTTTTCAGCTTGGTGGCTATTTTATGGACACCTCTATAGCCTATATGTTGACCACGATGATGATGATGATAATCAAGAAAATCGCATCAAAATCCGTTCAGTGGTTCTCAAGTTAAAACGGAACATACATACATACAGACAGACAGGTAAAATTTTTAAAAATTGTTGATTTGTCCTCAGTACAATACTAATAACCCATTTCAATTGAAATTTCGCAAAAATATTCAATCTACAGACCCGACTCTTTAACGTTCCGTACCCAAAGGGTAACCAACTATAGATCAGTGGATCTATAGTGTTTTACAATAATAATATTAAGATATCTATGTTCCATCTATACAGCTTAATTAAGGTAGTTCATTAGATGCAGCAAACAAAAAGGTCTCTGATTCAACAAAATGCCACAGCAGAACAGTGACGCTGATCTTCCGTCAGAGGCCGCGAGATGCGACACATGCGATGCAACTAAATCTAATAACTAATTTTAAAAAGATTGTCTCTGTCCTGAAAATGTACTAGTTTTAGCTGCAAACATGAGTAAAAAATGCGTTTTACTGTATTATAATATTATTTATAATAAAATACAAAAAATAAGTAAAATATGTTACACACAATAAAATACATACAAAATATTATAAATTAATAAATAAAAATAAATAATAGGAAGTGTGAAAAATACTTAAATTTAAAGAATTTTTACATTGAGCTGGCACAAATTAATTTTATTAACTTAAGGACCCGTTCTCCCTAACATTAAGCATCATTTAGCGTCAAGTAGAACTGAACTCTGTGACGTTTCATTATTGTTTAAAATATCGCGCTCTGAGCCGTGGCTGTTACGACAACCGAAACATCGCGCGCTCTAAAGAATCACGTTTCGATGCCGAATTATTATGTTCGATGGATAAATACACCAAGTTACAATTTTTGTTTGGCAAAATTAAACCAATCACACCATTCTGTATACTCTTAACTTACGGGTGACTGAATTTCAGTTTCCAAAATCATCTGGGAAACCGTCAATGGGAAATACGCGAAGAGCAGTTTTACGTGATTTTTAGTGACTTTAGTTTTTTTTCTAGCTTGCTATGAATTCTATGCAAAAATCAAATTAATTAGGTTGTAATACAACTCTTCGACAACTTGTGTGATTATTTATTTCTCATGAAACAAATATTTTCTGTCATGAATCAGCAATACGGTGGGGCACGTTTAGGTGGCATGGACCCTTAAGTCACTCCGCTCGTCGTCGCATCAATTTTTGGTGAAATATTTTCGATTACATAGTTAACGATCTGCCCACGACATGTAGATGAATGTTATTTCCAGGTTGGGGCGAGTGTGCAAGCTGTGGCACAGCGTGAGCTGCAAGCCGGAGCTGTGGCGGAGCGTCGACCTCGCGCAGTACACCAGCGACAAGTACAAGACAGACTTCAAGCTGGTCTGGCTCCTCGAGAACCGACTGACCAGGTGTCACACGCTCAATGTTTGTAAGTGTTACCGTATTGATGCTGCATTGTCTGATGAATGTGGTATTCCTGTAGCCTTAGCATGAAAACATTGCGGTTACGTTTAGTTTGAACGTAACGCGGTTTTGTATGAAATCTGATAACCGCCCCTAGCGGTCAGTAGCGGAACTTATCAGAATTCCATACAAAACCGTGTTACGTTCAAACTAAACGTAACCGTAATGTTTTTATGCTAAGGCTACTGGTGGTTTTTGTGCGATGATACGCCTAAACATCGTATATTATGTTATAATCAAAATTCATTACTTCTGTTTATGGAAACGAAACCTTACCAAACCCTTTGAGAAAAAAATCCTGGCTGCGGGTTCTCATTCGTAGCTAGGGATATTAGTTTTTCAAAAATCAAATGATGCTGTTTCGGTTTTCATCAAAATCGGCCCCGAGACTCCTTAGAGCATTTTGTGATATTACGGTGGTTTGATATTGATCTGATTATGAGAATCTGTACTAGGTACACCATCCATCCATCCATCAGCCTGTTTCGTCCACTGCTGGACATAGGCCTTTCCAGGATTTCGCCACTCTTACTCTTACTACATACTCATTATTAATTAATTATAATTTCTTAATTGCTTTCTTATTATATCATGCATAGCAGTTGGATATTGAAGCTAATAAAACGGCAAAAATAAATGTCTCGCGAGGATAACAGTCACGACTTTTAAAAATTCTAATCTTATTTGTTCTATCTACCTCGTTGTCTTTACAGAATATTAAAACTCTTGCGCTTTGATCCTTCTTGGTTGGATTAAGATGATGATGCTCTGTGGTTGTATCTCTATGCTGTCTATAAACCGCATACATTTTTTTTCCTTCTGCCATAACCTTTCGTAACACATTAACCTTCCACCCTTTTGTATTCGTCACGAGACTTTTCAAAATGGTACGTTTATATCAAATACTGTCGCGTGACCAACTCCTGGGCCTTATGACAGGGGTTATCCCCTACTTAAACACGTCATATGGTGTTCGTGTAGGTGCAGCGCTTTAGTTTTACTTGATCTCTCAACTCTTTAATCGTCTACGAAACCCAAGAAAGCAAAGACAAACGGTTTTCTCTCTCTTACCAGCTCACTGGAAAGTGTGCAATGTGACGTGGGTAATTGCCTGCATCGCCGAGTACTGCCCGGAACTGAAGGAGCTTGGAGTGTCCGGCTGGAGCAGGCTGACGGCTGACCAGCTCTACGATATCTTCCAAACTCTGCCCAAGTTGCAGAGGATTGATCTTAGCCATACGGTCAGTAGCAGTAGATATATATATCTCTCTCTAGCGCTGTGACGTGGTTATATTCTATCTCACAAAGTCCGTTTGGATCATGTTGTAGTTACAGATAAGCACGTTTTCTGAGTGTGGCGCGTTTAGTAGCGCTTCCGAGGTAACGCATACTAGAAAAAAATGCGTGTGAACTACAACTACAATAGCCAAATGGGCTTAGTGAGATGGAATTTAATGAGTAGTGCCTGGTAAGTAGTGATCTGTAAGTGTTACTAACACTATTATTTGTCATTATTGCGATCTTTGCTTCTTTATTTTTAGAACTGATCAATACATTGAAGCTATAGCAAACAGTAAGTCAGTCGAAAGGACTGTAAATTAATCTAAATCAGATGGTGCTGGTTCAATTCCTGTCGCTGGGGTATTCATCGATGAGTTTTTGATAGAAATTTATGTGTACCATAGTATTTCATACTTCCCACCTGTTGAACGGTACAGGAAAACGTTACTTTGAGGTTAAACTGCATGTAATTGTGTCTAAATAACTCCACTTTTATCGTTTAGTTACGGAAAAATCTTTGGTGAAAAGTTGATATCCGAATGTTTGTTGATACTCTGAACACCTCTGACAACGAGGAAAATAAATGTACAATGATTATGTTTTTATTGCGGAATTAATCGCTTTGGAATACTCTAGGTATAATTATTAGAGTGCATTACAAACTAGAAAAGGTATTAATAATAATAAAATTATTTAGAGTATTCAAAAGCGATGGATTTCGCAATAAAAACATCATCTTAGTTAATGAGAACTGTGTCTGAAGCAACACATATTGTAGCGACGACAGCGCCATCTGTTTCTTAAGACCAAGGCGAGAAATCACATAACGCCCTCGTGAGCGTTCAGTAGGTGCATTACAAGCTGATTATAGTTACAAAATATTCGGTGGACAAGTATGGTGGAAAAATGCAACGGTCTAGGTAAGTACCTCGGGGGCGCAATTGGTAGCGCGCTTGTCTTTACATTTGTTTCTAATTTATCTGTTTGAAATGCACTCTAATAATAATATTTAAATGTAAAATGTTTTCAGTCTGAGATGGGCGGGTCGGCCTCGTGCTTAGTGGCGGCGTCGGTGGCGCGAGTCGTGGAGAGCTTCGGGGAACGACTCACGCATCTCACGCTCGCTAATAACAAGTTCACTGGCCTTCAACAGATTCTCACTTCTATTTCGGTGAGTTTACTTATTATATTCCTTTGTCGTAATGGTGTGTGATCTTCAGCCTTTAGCAGTCCATTACTGCGGGCCTATTAGGTTACGTATCTTTGAATCGGTTGCCAACTATGGTTGCTATTCACCAAAAACAGATGAAAAATTAATTTCCAAAATAACCTTCAATGGGTATTGAACTATTTACGAATTGTGATGTCATTTCAAGTGCGAACGTATCCTTAGATGAGCGGATACTTATGTTTTCGACGATAGGCACTCGGTTGGCAACTGATTTTATGATACAGAATTAGGGGACTGGACATAGGCCTCTCAAAACATGAGAAAGTTTGGTGCAGGCGGGTTGATGTGATCGCAGTGGTAGATTTTTTCGCATTTGCTGCTACTCGTCGATGTTCCGGTTTTAGATGATCATCATCGGGGCCTCTTTAGATAGTTGGGAAATAAATAGACTATTAATTTAAACACAGTGTTGTCGTTTGTATGGTATAGTAGAAAAACACGTGAACAAATTACCCTAAATAAGGAAAAGACGAGGAAGATAACGGCCGTCGCAAATTATGACGCCTTTGCATCGGACCACTTCAAAGTACGCATTGAAATGTGAGCTATAAGGGCCCGTTATCCCTGACATTGAGCACCTCATTTTGCATCAAGTAGAACTGAACTCTATAACGTTGCATTATTGTTGAAAATAGCGTGATCTGAGCCACCAGTAGTTGTAACGAGGCGGTGTCCTTGAAATCAATACCTACGCCCGCTCGGTGCCTAAACACGCTCTAGGGCTGCCAACTGACTGTTTACGTATTTGATAATGCTATGTTATTATTATAAAACTTGTATTTATGCAACCATACGATGCACAACATATTCTGTAATTTCCTGCCATAATTTACGAAAATGCGCGGGAGCGTCACAGAGACAACGTGCGTACGTAACTGCGGTGCGACCGCGACTGTCGTAAACCGAGTTGAACTGAGTTTTCGGGGCGGTTCGTTTCGGCCCGTTTGTATGGAGATAGAATACTATTACTTATTTATACTATGTCTGAACCGTAGCTATTACGACAACCTAAACATCGCGTACAAAAGTTTTCTGTACGTGTCATTTCGCAAGTGTGCGTCACGCGCCGTCCACCAGTACAAAAATGTCACGTACCTAATACGATTTAAAGCTCATATTTCAATGTTTTTGTGGTAGTATGGTGCCGATCCGTTGTAATGGGCAACGACCTTAGCAATGAGACAACCTGTAGACAAATTTTTGGCTCCTGCGTAACACTACATTACGACTGAATTATTTGATGTATTTACTTCTATTCATTTATCAGTTTTAACTTTTTTTTTTTATTATACAGGCGAACTGTCCAAACCTAGAAGTACTGGACATATCAGGCGCGCGGGCCGTGTCTCACCCGGCATCCATTCCTTTAGAAGCATTGCAGAAGGGATGCCCTAAAGTGCGGGTGTTCAGGGCGGCTAATGCGCAACTCGTTCTTGCTAACGCCACCACTTCACAACAGGTACAATTTTTATAATATGAGAGTCGGAGTCCCTAAATCGGGCATAAACAGGCTTTGGTATGCTCACTTTAGATTATAGTCAATATTAAAATATCTGAACAAAATGAATACATACCACTTACTATACTGTACAATGAAATACAAGATCATTAAAAAAATCGGTGAAGTTTTATAGCGACTTCAGAAAAAAAAAAAAAATGACAAAACATATTTCAGAGCCATAGTAACACATCAAAAACATGATAAAGAAATCAGTTTTTCGATACAATTTATATATTTTCTGCACTACGAGAAAATGTTGCTAAAAATTCATTTGCGTACACAGCAGTTGATTAGAGCGAAATAGACAGTTAAAAAACAAAATCGTTAGAGCAGGACCTTTCCCAACGAGAAAAGGCCCTTAACGAAACGAACGAAACCACCAGCCTGTGTGGTGACGTTTTTTAGGGGTCCGTACCTCAAGAGGAAAAAACGGAGCCCTTATCAGATCACTTTGTTGCCCGTATGTTTGTCGAGACCCTTTATCTCGGGAACGCGTGGAGGTATCGAGTTGAAATTAAAACTATATACTCAGGTCTACAGTCCCTTGTAGCTGTGAAAAAATCAAACTTATAATTTAACGTAAAAAAATACGGCCGTTTATGCCGCAAAAAACGTACCTAGTCCTGCCAAAAATTTTGTCCTTCACATTAAGTTGGATATTTTTCATCCTAGACTGAATCTAGTAAAATTAATGAATCGAATTCGTTGCCTAGCTAATCAAACACTTTAAAAATATTATAGCTGCTCAAAGCAGTGACCATAAAAGAAAAATATCATTGAAGTGTCCGAAGCAGACATCTTAAAACATGCGACACAATTTGAGCTTTTCGCCTCATAACTTTTTCAATCATAGCCCTTACAATTAGAATTTGTGGTAAGGCTTAAAGCTGACTATTTTCTCTTGGAGATAAGTCAATAAACATTGGAAAACAAAGGAGTTTGAAATATTTTGGGAGCCATTTTACAGCACCATCGCTATGAACAAATCACGCCAATTGGATGTCTAAGAAAAAAATAAATTTGCTTAGCGATTTCACCAATTATTTTGAGGATTTATAGCTTATAATAAAAAAATATTGCCATTGTCTATCCTATCATTGGCATAAAAATTCAACCTTTAACTCGTTTTCACCTATCTCAATGGAATTTTGTAGACCCAAAATCAAACCGTGTTTTTACAATATAGATCTGCTACTTACAGACTCGTTAAAATACATATTTTATAATATTATATTACAATCACTTGTTTATTGTAGTTTGAAACCTACTCGTTCCTGTGGATATAGATTTGACTTCTAGGGTTTTCTTGGAACCTTAAAATTATCCATAAAAACAGGGACAAAACTTATGGCAGGACTAGGTATATTGCGACATTCTCAAGGGAATCAAAATTTATAGGGTATTTTCCGTTGACCTAGAACTATTAAAGGCAAGTAATACGGTCTTATACTACAAGCATAGGGAAAAATCTGAAAACTATTTTGTAATTAAATCATAAAAAATATAGTCTTTAACGGAACCCTCGGTAAGCGAGTCCCACTCGCACTTGGCCGATTTTTTTGACAACAAATGGTTGCCCCCAGATGGAAGCAGGCGGATGGTCGCAACTGGAAGAGCTTTCCGTCGCGGGGGAAGCCGCCACCGAGCGGGTTGGTGTCGGGGAGTACAGGCTCGGGGACGAAGCGCTATCTCGACTAGTGAGGGGCGCCACGAGGTTGAAGCTACTTGACCTGCGGGGACTGCACAGACTGACGGATTCGGGACTCGTCAGGGTGCCCGCCTGGGACCTGCAGCATTTGTTTCTTGGAGGTAAGAACTATATTTAGTCTACTTGGCCTAGGTATGGGATGGCCAACCTTTTAAAACTCACAGGCTTGGCAAACCTTGGGGTGCCACAACTAAAATGAAATAAGAGAGATAAATAGTAATATAACATTCAATACAAATTTCGGTAAATTTGACAAATAAAGTCGATAAATTCCATACGACCACTCTTATTGTAAATAAATAAAATCACATTTTTGTTCATCGAATCGATGAGATGTTGATTCGATAGCAAGTTCGTATCTGTACTATCCGTTTCAGATGCTATGAGGATAGGACCTTGTCATACGTGATGCCTGTGTGCTTTAAGAACGTTGACGGAAGTGCGTGAGTGAATATTATAGTCATCAAGCCATGAAGTATCTGTTCTCTGTTATTTGATAGTAATAAGATAAATAGAGATAATCCTTCATGAAAATGACCAAAAAACAAAACTAAAGTTTAAACAATTTCATCAAGTATCCTTTTACATCAACGACACGTAGTTTTGGGGGGCAGATGGCACTGCGGGGAGGGCCGTACCTCCCTGGGCGCTAAAGTAAAAGTTGGCTCTGAAGTTCGTCTATGTCTATCTCTCTTTCATCTATTTCTCTCTATCCGTCTGGAGCTAACTTCACTCAGCCGACTCTAAGTTTGGCGCGAACTCTACCTAGTCACGCCTATAGCTACCCAATGAAACTTGTTGGTTCCGGTAAGATTACAACACTGGTTATCGTTCCCCCAGGCTGCAACGTCCTCCGACAGAGCAACGCGTGCCTGGAGCTGATCTGTGAGAAGTGGTCTCACAGTCTGATAGAGCTGGACTTGTCGTGGGCGTCCGCCGCGCGCGTCATCGACGCTGCAGTCGTCGCGCTCGCCGACTCCGACCGGAGCAAGCTCAAGTATGATAATCAACTCTATTTAAACTGTGATAGAAGTTAATTTCGCGATTTATTCATCGCAAGGAGATAACAAATTAAATTTATATAATTGCGGTATAGAAAATCAGAACAGTAAATCTGTACGTGTCCTCTAGACGCCAAGTCGATCACTATTAAGTGAGTACCTATATATATCGTTGCGGTATTTGAAAGCATATGGGTAAATTCGCAGGTTGTGTGAGAACTGGATAGGTCAGTTGGTAGAGCAATGTCCTGGTAAGCGAGAGTTCAGATCCGGTTCAGAGCTCCTCACGTCCAGATTTACTTTTCTGATTTTCTATACCATATACATTTAATTTGAACTCAATTTAAGCCGCGATTACAGCATCCGATTTATCGGGATCCTAACTAGAATCCTAAATAGGACGCGAAAAGAAACAGACCGTCCTAAACGCGATTACACTGTCCTAAGTCCAATCCTTTCGTATTTAAGATCCCGAAAAATCGGATGGTGTGAATCGCGGCTTTACGTAGAAATAACGGCTGTAGCCTGTAGATGGTGACATTACAGACTAAGCTAAGGGTGGTAAAGGGTTCAAGAAACCATGCTTGTTTGTACAGTGCCACATAAAGTTCAAACTCGTAAATAATTTAATAATTGTTCGCATAACAATTACTAAATAATTAGTGGTATTAATTGGTCCTTTCTCAAGGTAACAAGTGAAGTAGAAACTGATACTAAGATCCTGTTTCTGAATTGAAAAATCTCGCTAACCGTTAGTTAGGCGACGAAACAGCTAGTTACAGTCCAGAAGGCGAGATCTGAGAATTGCGGTTCACACCTACAGTGTAAAAAGCAAAGCGCTTCAGCGCAGAACGTCCGCTAGACCGGTTTGTTCTGGCTTTTACAATCGGCTTGAAGCCGTGGTCGCCCGGCGCGTGGCGTTACCCTGCCGCGCACTCTCCGCGTTTCACCTCCGGTACCGCCAGTAGATTAGCACGCGTTTAGTTGTTTAGTTTTTAATTTTTTTATTCTTAATGCTTTAATTTTAGTTTTAATGCTGCCAAAACTTAAATTTCTCCAAAGTAATATAGCTTCTGTTGTTAACACAAAAAGATCATTTTAGAATTGATAAAATTTAGTTTTGTCAGTACTAAAAACAAAATTAAAGTCTTCAGAATCGGCTTTATTGTCGCCCGAACATAGCGATTCATCATAAACGTATGCGATACATCGGACTAGAGCGAAGTTCGAGATGATCAAGATGCAATGTCGAGTGTAGAAGAAATATTATAAAACTGTAAATAAATTAAAGACTATTTGTATTTTTTTGTCTGACTGTACATTTGAGGATCACTCACACAAACGCAATTCTCAGGTCTCGCCTTTTTGACTGTACATCGCTGCATTCCATAGTTAAACACCAATTAACAACTTGAATTTCTCAAATGTAATATCGGGGGTGAGAAAACCATCTGTTTTCAAGAGACTTTATTGCTCGAGAATATTCATAACAATCATTTAGTAAAATAACCTTTTGTTGTGGACAGAAAATAGCCGTTCCATTTGGTACATAATAAAATAATCTTAACAGCTTCCATAATGTATCATGATTTTCTTTTACAGGGTACTTAATCTATGCGGTTCATCGGTATCTCTGGAGCCAGTCAAGAGATTACTACTCAGGTGTCCTTACATCGAGTCACTGAACCTGAGTTCATGTCGTGCTCTACCGCGCGGTATGAAACGACTTTACACAGGAAAAGAGCTGCAAGACCTCAAAGATAGCTTGGACCCGGAAAAAGTGAAAGCCAAAGAAGAAAGTAAAAAGAAGAAAAAAGAGGCTGATTCGAAAACGGAATCCGCGTCGGAAGAATCTCCAAAAGAAAGTGTATCTGATAGTTCAAATACCAAAGTGTCGAAACCGGATGATAAATCATCTTCGTCTATATTCCAAGAACCGAAAACCCCAGCTGAATCCGAAAAACAAACTTCCAACACAAAGTCCTCGCCTGACTGCAAATCAGTAGAATCCATGACCAGTAAGGACTCAAACCTCACATCTCCGTCAGATACAAAGCTTCTGAGTCCCGCGGTACAAACGAAAGCGGATTCTTCTTCAACTCCAAGATCCGAAACATCACAAAAGACGGACATGGGTAGCCCCCACTTCAGTCCAGTCTCCAAACCAGACAGCCAAGTACAAACCAGCCCTGACATACAGCAACCCGAATCAGTCAAAAGCAATAGTTCATGGAATCTAGGACAGTTCAAAACCACACCCACGCATAAATCAGAAGCCAGCCCACTCAACAGAACGGAGAGTCAAGGAAAACTTAAATATAGTAAAGCGATAGAACAATGTAGCCCTACGACGTCACAAGAAACTAAACTAAGCCCAGAAGCAGCTGCAAATATCAAACAAGACATGAAAACGCCTAATAGCTGGAACTACGGAAACTATAGTCCAATGCCAAGACAGGATAATCAGTTTTCGTCACAAAGAAGTCCGTACTCCGCACAACCGAGCCCCGCCCAGCCGAGTCCGTACTCAGCACAACCCAGCCCGTACTCCACGCAACCTAGTCCGTACTCCTCACAACCTAGCCCGTACTCGGCCCAACCGAGTCCAGATACTAGCCAAATAGTGAAGCAAGACCTTCAGAAATCTAGCAGTGCCTGGAACACTGGGAATTACAGTCCCATGACCAAACATCCCGCGCCATTTTCCCCCCATCCCGCTACCCTCGCGAGCCCAGATCCCGGTCCAAATGTCAAGTCTGACACTCTTAGAAATAACTCCAACAAAACTCCAGGCCAATACAGTCCCATGTCCCGACAAGACCGCATGCATCAGAGTCCGTATTCCCCCCGACCTAGCGTCGATAATGTAGCACAAAGCAATAAGAAAAGTCCAGGCGTCAGTGGCGGTTATAGCCCACTAATGCGATCGGATTGTCACTTGCCCAGTCCTGACCCTGGGCAAACTTCGAGACAAATGATGAGCGGGCGAACGCAGCAAGATATGTACGGCCGGCCCGTGTCAAAGGCGCCGGAAATAGTGCAAAATACTCCCACGCCGGATATGACGAATTGGGGTTTCAATCAACTTCCAAACACTCCGACAGCGACCTTAGAATCGCTCATTTGGGGCACTCAGCAAGCGTTTGCCCAGGAGCAGAGTATGGGCAATCGGGCCACAGTTGACAACATTCCCGTGATGCTAAACACGCCCTCGCCGCAATGGACCGGGTTGCCGTCCTTCGACAGTACCATTCGCAGACCGAGCGAAGACCCTTGGAGCTTAGGACAGTTCCGCGTCGAGCCGCCGCATCAAGGGCACAATAGTTTCATAGACCCTTCGTTAAGCAATTTCGAGTCGTTAAGTGCACATATCGGACACAACCTTTCGAACTATTTAGAAGAAAATTTTAGCGAGACATCGCGCGTGGACTGACGGCCTTCATGTTCTCGGCACGTTCAAGTTAACGCTAGTTTGGATGGACCCTTTAATTTAGGAAAAGTTACTAACTTGTTAATGAAAAGTTATGCCAAGCGTCTTTTAGTCGACCGTGCACGACTCTTCGAATCTGCACGCATAGTAAATAGAATAACGTGCACGGTATGACACACTGTTATACGATACGCCTGCATGCATTATCTTAAACAACGAATAGTTTGATCTTTCCTCAATACCAGTCGCCTGTAAAGCTTATTAGTGCACAAAACAGCGGTGCTTCCTTTTGTTATAGTACACAGCTGACTAAAAGACGCGAATGTTAATAAATGTAATTTATTTCATAAGTTGAACAATTTCCGTGTAGAGGTTGTAAATAAGTTAGAAATAATTATTTTTAAGAGTAAATGATGCTAGAATATTCTGATTATTTTGCAGCCCATAGTCTGTGAGTTTAGGTAAGCTTTAGGTAAATTATCCATCAAATTAGATATTATAAATCAACCTACAAATGGGTTATTCTTTTTTGGATGCCAAATTCTATTCTTTATTCATTGCGGCCAAAAGCTTTCTTTCGTTTTAAGATGTTTAAAGTACACTGAATATAAAATCTCATGTTATGTTCATTCGAATGGTAACTTTGGTTCAAGTACACGCGGAAACAAGCTAAAAAGTGCAAGTGGTAGAAGAAATAATGTATTAAATTTCCAAAAAGGTTTTATATGGATCTGAAATTCTGAATACATATTTATCAGACAGACAATTTCAACATTATGCAATCCAGCGGAACAGTAAAAGTCCTTCATAATGTCAGAAATACATTACATTCCTTTACTTGTTCTTTTCAGATTCTCTCTATGTATTGTTACTGCACCTTTACTTGCATTGATAGATGATTTTTGTACAAAACTATGAATTAATATTACTTTGCCTTTTATTTTACTTGTACGCGGCTTTAATATTATAGAGTCATGGATTAGTAACTCAAGTGTCGGTTTTGTGAAGGTATTTTGATTTTGTATCAACTTTTTTACTTTTATATATTTCTTAAAGACCTAACCAAATATTGTGATTGTTGATTTTATTAATCTTTTTCATGCATCAATGTAATTCTATGTAGATTAACACAATCTAATAGATAAAGCCTAGTACAAAGCGCTTTGTATGAATTTTATATTATTTACTTCATATTGTCTGACACAAATCCACCAAATATTGTTTGAAATACTACATTAGCCTTAAAAATGCCTAATGATTTAAAGAGAATATTTTATAAAAAAAAGTTTTATTAACTTATTATATACGACAAAATATTGAAATTACCTTCTATACATAGAATGTATAAAATATGAGAATAGGTAAATAAATATTAATTAATGTTAAATTATCGTGTACCATAGCATGTATAAAGTTGACTAATATTGTTTATCACTAAGTTCTGTTATGTAGAGATTTTTGTTTGTAATATTGTTAAAGATTACAGCATGGACTTCTCACAATTGGTCCAATTTTTATAACCTAACCAATAAAATATCTATGTGGTTGTACATTTACATTTTGAATAGAATGTACTCTATTTATTAAATTTTCTTTTGTTGAAAATCAATCACTGTCTTCTTTTCTCCTTGTTCTTGATTCTTACCCTACTTTCATATAAGGTGACATTAGTTGATGTAGCCAAATTCATACTAGACGCGAAGTAAGTGGTCAGTAACACTTTTTGCTAATTTCTCAAAATGAAATGTTGACCTCCCATTGTCACTGACTCAAGGCTGGGCTTGCGTTTGTAGGAACACGAAAAAATTTATTTACAAATATCACAAAAAGGGTCATCGGACACTGAGCACTTACAGAATCGTCAGTATGAGTTTGGCTAAATGACACCTTGCATAGAGCAAAATACGGATCAGCTGCACTTCGAAGATACGTTCTAGATAAAATAAAAAAAGTATTTAACGTGGTCCTCAGTTCAGAGCTCTCATCCAGATTTACTTTCTTTCTGCGTTTCTATAATACCGCAATAATATTTCACGAGGTCATGTCAGTAGAATCGTAGCAAAAAAGTAAAAATCGAAGAATTTTGATAAGTGATAATTTTGATTTCATGGTGCGATTTTATGTATCCTTGCGAAGGATGAATACTGTTGAATTTTTTGCTCAATTTTAAATGCAATAGGTTGTTTATTTTTTGTACTGAGGCCAAAACTGTTTTTTTTTCCATCTGTTCCATTTCAATTAGAGAATTACTCAGCGGATTTGCATGCGGTTTTCTTTATTATTACCGTAGTGTAGTGACGCGGTTGAATTTTTACCTAGTCGGTGCTTAAATTCTGTCACAAACAAAATTGTCTATAAAATGAAATCGATATCGGCCACTGCTTTAATCTATGATGACTTTAGGCTGCTAAAATTTTTGTGAGGTTTAGAACAGACCTTCTCCTCCAATTCCTGCCAAATTTTGTAATCCAGTGGATTGAGGTCAGGGCTAGATGAGGGCCAATCTTGATGCCTTATTAGCTCGATATTCTGGCGCTCGAACCACTCCTGAGTTGTTTTGGCCTTATGAGCACGTGCGGAGTCCTGTTGAAACACAAATGGCCGTCCTCCAAAGAGTGTCTGGGGCAGATCTTTTATTATGCGATCTAAAACCGTGTCTTGGTACACTTTTTCACCGGTTTTGACACCTTTTTCACAAAAATGCACTTCAGGTGGGCCATAGTAGGACACTCCCAACCAAATCATGACTGATGATGGATGATGGCCGTGCTGCACTCTAGGAATGGCATTTCCAGCGGCCGCAGAGCTGGTAGCGTACACCCTGTCATTTTGTTTGTTGTACTTCTCTTCGATATTAAAAATTTTCTCGTCTGTAAACAGGATATCGCGGTGTCTGTTTCTTGCGTACCGCTTTAGCAAAACTTTGCATTTTTTGGCTCTCATAGCTATCAGACGCGCGTTCAGAAGATGTCCACTCTTTTTTCGGTAAGCTCGTAGTCCCAGGTCTTCATTGAGTACTTTTTTTACGGTACTTCTGGTTAATCCCATCTCCAAAGCCATCAGTTTCTGCTTGCGGACGGGATTTCTTGCAATACGCGCCTTGATTGCTTTGATGACCCCTGGAGTCCTAACGGAACGAGGTCTGCCAGTTCTTTTCTCGTCATCGACACTAGAGGTTTCATTGTACCTCTTGATGGTACGGTACACGAACCTCTTCGTGATTTTTAATTTTTGAAGCAAGTTGAATATCGGCTTCGGTGGATGGCCGCAACGATGCAATGCAATTACTGCTACTCGGTCCTCTTTGCGAGTCCACTCCATCGTAAAAAATGAATGAATGTAATTGTGATTTGGCAGATTATTAATCAAAAAATATTTGAAAATCGAACACCATTTCATTTTTTTTTCTAGGTGTTCTATTTTTAAAATAAATGGCCAGTGACAGTATTTAAGAACCGACTAGGTAGATTGTTTATCTACCTATCTGTTCCGTTTTAAATAGAGAATCACTGTGCGGATTTGGATGCGGTTTTCTTTATTATCACCGTAGTGACCCGGTTCAATATATAGGCTATCTATAAGGGTTGTTGATAAAATAACCGCCAAGCCGAAAACGAGGTTTAAAAGATACATTGGTTAAAAACACTCGTACGCGAGCGAAGCCGCCAGGGAAAGCTAGTATCAATAGGAATATCCCCCACTTTCGCCAATATTGAAGAGAAAGAACAGGCTTTGATAAAATTAATTTATTTTTACAGAACAGTAATAATAACATTTTCATAATAAAATCTTAAATATTTAATAACGAGGTAACACATAGATATAGTCAATAATTTCCCTTTATCTATGCAAGCATCGCCATTTTAAAAATACAATACGAGAAATATAACTGCTTATTACACAATCGTTACAAATTGCACATAACTATAAAGTCGATTCTGAAGGCTTTAATTTTAGTGTTAGAGCTGTCAAAACCTACATTATTCCATACAGACCATTCTTCATAACTTGTCCCTTGGAGTCATGTTGGCATCACTGCTTGCCAAGCTTTTGCTGTCATTATTTTTATCGAGTCAGATTTTTCAAAATTATTTCATAAAATTATGTATTATTATTGCCAAAGCCGTTGAACAATAGTGCAAAAGAGATGTGTTGAAGGTACGCCTTTTGTGAAAGAGAAAATGCAAACAATGCACCGTGATTCCTCTTGAACAAGTTCGATCTCGTGTCAGTGCCATGACGGGTTAGTAAAATAGGGTTACCAGCTTTAAAAATAAAGCCAATTTCATGGGCAAATAATAATTAGCTATTCACTTTTGCAGGCATATCAGAAAAAAACGTTCACATTAAGTCGCCTGGAAAAAATCGTCAAAAACGTAAAAAACGGGAGCTTGACGAATTAGAAAAAACGTCAAGCTAGCACAAGAAATAAAAAATACCGTTATAGTACAGAGATCCATGTCATTCATACCATTAGATCATAGGTATTGTTTCCGAAATACAAATCAATAAACAATTGATAATTTTGATTTTTTCATTCTGTACATTTTATTTTCATTAAAGAATAGTCTAGTATAAAAAAACGCACTTAAATAAATATTATGAATGTGGTAGTAGGATGAATGCTACGTGAGCCATTGGCAACATTATATGCAGTGCTACCATTTCCTAAGCCAGGGGACTTCTTATAGTGAATGGCCTGTAGTAATATAGCTTCTGTTGTTAACATTAAAGAACCATTTTAGAATGAAGAAAATTTAGTTTTGACAGCACTAAGATTATAGCCTTCAGAATCTGCTTTAATTGACTCGCTAGTAATTTTTCTTGATTGATTTAGTGCCTTTGTTCGTTTATCACAGACAGAGCTGAGACTGACACCCGTTTCCACTAACGACGAGAAAAGCGAGGTATAATAATTTTGCTTAGCAAAGAGTTCTGGTTGTCATAGAAGCCGTTTAGTGGTGAAAGGGTTTTCGCTTTAGCAACACTTGAAAGTTTCGATTTCTCTAAGGTTAGTGCCAACCGGCATAATACCTTTTCGCTTCAGCTTTCTAGACGCTCTGTAGTTACGAGAGTCTATAGTTAGACTTGCTAATAATTCTATAAGCCGGAAAAGTGGTGGAACAGCACCGACTTAAAAAAAAATCTTTCTTACCTGTGTTCTGTAGACCCCCAGGTACATTCATCCACATTAAACTTTGCAATATCTCCGAAAATGAGGAAGTTAGAGGGGTCTGACCTCCCAAAAAAATTAGGACCTCAGATTCATGATCAGCGACCCAAGAACCGATGTCCGAGGCGAAATAAATAATAATTTTAATTATTTTTACGATAGCTACTTTTTAGGACACTTTGAGAGATATAAAACCCTCAACTTTCTCATTTTCGAAGGATTTTCCTAGGGGCATAGGGAACACGTCAACGAAGGATTTTTTCAAAGAGTATACATTTTTTAATGACAGCTGCTTTTTGGGGGTCACCCCCCCTTACTTTCTCATGTTCGGAAGTAATGCAAAGGATAATGTGGATGAATGTTGCTGGAGGTCTACAGAACACGTAAAACAAGGATTTTTTGTTTTTTGGATATGTGCTTTTCCACCACTTTTTCACATTTGACACTTTTGACACTTTTTCCCGGACTATACGACTGTAAATAGACAACAACAAAACACACATTAGGCAAGCTTTACACTAGTGCGCTTCACCTTTATACAAGTAGGTAGTTGTTACTTGTTAAAACTAATAAAAAAATATAAAAAGAAGGATTCACGATATTCAAAGCAAACATTCGTTGTACATTTTACACGAAGTAAAAATAATTAAGTAACGTAGCAAATAATACACAATAATTAAAAAGCCGCTCCGGTCAAACGAAAATACTCCATGATATTTATTATATCATGATATTTTATGTATTTAGATATAAAAGCAGTTAAAATGGAATGTTACACAGAGATCTCTCTTCATACCACAACTGGAATCAGATCTAATTCAGACTGCGAATATTTTAAAAATGTCATAATAATACTTCAAATACTGTCATAGTCTTCGTAACTGAAGTTGACATCAGTTGGTGATAGAAGGTCTTGTTGGGGATTGGGTCGTTTTTCTTTAATTTTTTTGGATTTGTGCTTCTTTTCTTTTCGCTCTTTGTCGCTGTAGTCTCCCTTATCCTTAGACTTCTTTTTCTTGTGCTTTTTTTCTACCTGCAAATAGACGCGATATATTATGGTCTTTGGTAAGGGATTCCTTAAGGCTGCATATAAAGTCAGCTTGAGCACATAATTTTGCATCAATCAGAACTGACTTCTACGACGTTTCCTTTTAGTACAAAATAGCGCGCTCTCAGCCGTGGCTGTTACGACCACCAAGAAACACGCGCCTACAAAAATCTGCGTTTTTATTTAATAACTCTGCTTCTAGATGCAATTTTTAAAATATTCTAAGACGAGCTGACGATGTCATTTGTTAACTTATTTTAATACAAAGTTCAAGGCTGTTTGATTTAAGGAAGGCCCTTTAACACTCGAAAAACATTAAATTTAGAGGTAACTTCGTAATTTTTTTCTATCGAGCGAACTTAAAGGTTTTGCGTTTTTTCTAAGATCAGCATATCAGCCATTTACCCCCGATTTCACAATTGAGAATTTCTAGTTAAGTAGTGCTTAACTTTCAAATGCAGCGCTGTGATTGGCCAATTCGTCACTTATGTATCCACTTAGCGAGACTTTCTTAATTCAGAAACTGGCCTATAGTCTACTTTCTATATTATTTTTACTATACCGATTAACCAAGTTACACAATGTGATATGCTCATTTGAAGTTGGGCATCTAGCCTTATACGGACCCTTAAGGACTGACATCATGAGCGCAGCAACTCAGTTGTGGGCGTGGGCGTGACTAAATGTAATGCCATCTCATTTCGCTATTACATGCACGACTGATGAAACTTGCGAAGGCAATATAATCGCACCGATTTCGTCGCGTACTCAAATTGAAAACGTTTGCTAGGAGAAACATAATTGTAGCAATACTTTATTCAAATATCTTTGCGTAATTTAAATAACATTTTCGATGCCATATTTTGATTTTATCTAAAACAATATCAACACGATTAACTATACTAGCTTTTGGGAAAAATAACGTTAAGTTTACATTTTATCGATCGAGATAATTTCAATGGACTCAGCCTAGAATATTATTTAAAAATTCATAGCTGAACGTTTTTAGCTGTTTTACCTATACATAACTGTTTTGTAAAACAACTAGTGGTTATGTGAAACAGTTGATTATACCATCCATCTGCGACATTATGTACAGATAGCGCGCGAGTTGAATGCAGTCGGAGGCTGAGCTGAAGGGCTGGAGCACCTTCCCCCGCACGCCTGCAGTATAGTCCTGTGTGCGTAGAGAGAACGGCTGTGTGTGTGTGTGTGTATAGCGCATTCTTTAGGTCTGCATTCAACTCGCGCGTTATCAGTACGTACGTGTAACAGAAAGATGTAGTCATATTTGAATGAGGAGCTTATTTAGTCAATGCTATACATATAACAACATTTACTATGAAGGTAACCATGAAGTCGCGAAAAGTAAAATCAGCCTTATACGTTTCGGTTGAGTAGGTTTTTTTTTCACCATTCTGGTTTGCTCCATAGTCTATCTATGCCATTCCGTGAATGAGCTTTTCGAATTAAAAAGATTTCTGTTACACGAAATACCACTCATTCACTTGTCTTAAGGTACAAGCCAAACAGAAGGAGCGCGGCGCGCATCGGGAGCGCGGACGTCATTCAAATTTCGTAATTTCGAAATAAAGTCGCAATTTGAACACACCGAATGGTATCTGTCGGGCATGGAACAGTTGTCCTACTATGTGTACAAATTGAGACTATATTTCCATGCGTTTTGTACGAAATTTGAATGACGTCCGCGCGCCCGATGCGCGCCGCGCAGCTTCTGTCTGGCTTGCGCCTAACCTAAACTATCCTAAACTACAAATGCGAAATTTGACAGGTTCCTTACAAGACGCAGCCATCAACAAAGAAACGATTTCTCGATATTGAAATCACAAAGGCTTGGTAGTGTTTAAGTTCATTACTCCTAAAGCGTGGACGGAGACTACTATATAGTATAGACGAGTCCCTGATTCACTTCTTTGCCGAAATAATTTCTTATTTCGCACGTACGTGCCAAATTTCCGCTCAATAGGTCCACACTCAGATTAGACAAGCGAGGGAGATATGCTTTAGTACTCTTTCAGCACCTATAACATGAAGGACCATATCGAGCTCGATAGCGCTTGATACAGTGCTCTGTCTCACTCTGTTGATTTACCTAAAAAGGGACAGGTGGTATATCGAGCTGTCAAAGCTATGGTCTACTATCCTAGTTAACCTGATATCCCTACGTTTCTCCGACTTATTTTACCAACACAAACACTGAAACTATAAGTACGACACACGTACTTGATTTCTCACGCACACTAACAAACTAGCAGCAACAACAATAAACGAACCAATAGCACACACGCACAAAGATGGCGGCGCATTAACCTGTCCTAATCGTTGAGGCGGTACCCATAAAGTATTACCTTTTCATCAGGTTCCTTGTCCAAATCAGGATCTTCCCCACCTGAAATAAAAATATATTTGTAAGTATTAAAGCACGTGAGTAGGCCGACCTTGTGTCCGCTGGACCGACGACCTGAAGGACGTTGTGGATGGCGAAATTTGGGAAAGGCCTATGTCTAGCAGTGGACGAACATGGGCTGATGGATGGATGGAAGTATTAAAGCTTTATACTAACTAACAGCCCACTTGTTCGGATGGCTGGTTCATATGTCAGTAGGATTCGCAACATAGGGGATCCATACCAGTCAAATAATTAATAAATTTGAATAAAAATTACAAAAGAAAATTTATGAAACAAAACTGCAAAATTAAGTTGGTCGCGTATACCCTAAACCTATATTAAAAATCGGCGTTTTCAGATGCGTTTGTTATTTATATACAGTATATGGCACATAATGTACAGAAAAATTTCGGTTGAACACGCGTTAATGAGTTTCTCGAAATTTATGTTCTGAGTATTTGTTCACTTACCACGTTGACAGTGAAGGAAAACACTGTGAAGTAAACTTGCATGTGGGACGTAAAAATCGTCAGTGAAAAGAGGATATTGATAATTGATAGTGACAGTCCACACTAGGAAAAACGTTTTACCTTCAGGTGACCTCCTCGCGCTCGAATCCCCAGCCCACAACGGGAAATCGTTATCCAAATTCAAATGGATATGATGTTCTTTATCCACCGTTGTTGCCAAACTGCTCAAATCAGTTTCAACATTCATTGAGTCCTTGTCTATGGACAGTTGGTTCATGAATCTATGGTTGAGGCTCGTCTCTTCGTTCCGATTGGTGTCTAATGCGCTGCGAGAGCTCGTTGGGGCAAAGTCGATGTCGTCTTGGTCTATGGCCACCATTGGGTTGGCTGTGTCTGCGTCATCACTGAAAATTTACGAAATATTTGAATTTGAAGACTCGATAAGTGATCAGGATCAATGTTCGATGACCCTGTTTGCGAAATAGGAAAAATATTTTTTTGTGCCTCTATGCTTGTACAAGAACAACCTCGACTTAATTAGTATAGGAAGTCTATTGCGTATTTCACAGAAAGGGTCAGAGAACTTTTGTCCTGACCACTTACCGAGTGTCCGGTATGAATTTGGCTGCATAAAAGAAAGTCACCTAGTATAAAATGTTGCAAACGATTTTGACAACTGTAATGTTGAGTTAAACCCTGCTACACATAGATTCCACCCAAAATGGAAGGGTTTGATACACGTTTGATATAATCACAGCGCCGGGCCAGCAGTTTACACTTGTGCTCCAAAGATGCTGTGATTGCCCGGTCACCAGAACCTAATCGGCAAGGTGCACCAATAGCAGTGTTCGGAGCAGGGTTCGAAATTATCACGATAATGACGCTGCTTGATAATTATCTGATAATTATCACAAGTGTAAGAAATGAATTTGTTTTATTGTTTCATAACAAATGCATTATAATTTTAAAAGGCATTTTTTAAATTCAACTCAATATTTAACCATGACACCCGTGTTCACTCAACTTTGCTTAAGAGCCCTTCTTTTTGTGCGTTTCTGCAGCACTTAAGTCGCGCGCGCGTCATCTTTTCATACATATTTAAAGTAGCGCTTTAAAAATAAATGCGTGCGGAAATACACGTTCGAATACAGTTCACTTTCATGAACGCAATTTTTGTTATTATCTATCAATTGATAGTTATCGAGCTATTTTTATCAAGGTGATAATTATCCTTTCGAACCCTGGTTCGGAGCACCAAATCCCTTCCACATTCTTTCTCTTATTGAATAAATACACTCGTAATCCATTCACCCATCAGACTGTTTCGTCCACTGCTGGACATAGGCCTTTCCAAGACTTTGCCACTGTTGGCAGTCCTCCAGGAAAAAATGCCCTCTCACACACGCTGATCAGGCGGGTTGTTAGCGCGGTGCCGAAACCCTCACACCAGTGACGCCGCTGCCCGTCACCAGTCTGTTTAATATAAGGCTTGGCAATTGGGGATAGATATACCGCCATCAATCGTTCCCAGGCAATGGTGGCCCACCTGGTAGTGCCTGTGTGCGAGCTGTCCTCTTACTCTCCCCCGAATAACTTCGGGAGGATTTGCGAATAAGATGGTGGTACCTCCACAGTCGAGCCCGGCACCAGCTCTACCACCTGTACATTGGATATAGGTAGTAAATTCTCCTCACCTATCAGTATCGTAGCTAACCCCCTGGTCAGTGTTGGACACGGGGGTGAGATCTTCCAAGAAGCTGCTGTCCAGGGTTCCTGCATAGAATTCATCGAGGCCACCGGATGAGTTCGCTTTTCCCGGTGTACTTGGGGTGCTATAGGAAAAAAATGATTTAACATCTGCTTTGGTTTGAGGATGAAATATATATATTATAGCTTTTGCCCACGGCTCCGCCCGCATGTTATTCGGTTTGACGATATGCTTTTTTCCGGGATAAAAAGTATTAAGTTAGGATATAAGCTATATCCATTCTAAATTTCATCCAAATCCGTCCAGCAGTTTCAGCGTGAAAGAGTAACATACACACACACACATACACAAACTTTCGCATTTATAATATTAGTGTGATATATAAGGTGCTGATTTTCATCGCGGGGCAATACTGACAGATAATGTCGAACCAGCTAACTTAGGTCACCGAAGGTGTTCAACATTAGCTTCAATGAATTCTCCTGGCATCATACTCAATACTGGCATACTAAAAGGCCAAGAAATAGAATAGCTTTATGTTGAAGAAGCGATAGAGGTTTGTCAGTATCGTTACAGATGGAGGTAAGTGGTCTTTGCCTAAAGTAAGGCCAACAGGACGATTTAAAAAAGGTAAACACACTTTCAGGGGTTCAAAACATTTTTAAAATACGTCTCCTGTAGATAAAAAATAGTAAAGAATAGAAAATTTAACTTGGTAAAAAACAGCCAAGTGCGATTCCTGTCTTAGGATTCCGTACATAATCTGCAGGTAATCTGTAAATCATTCCGTTTTAGAGCTAGAGAGCCGTAAAATATTCGGACAAACAGACAGACAATAGAGTGACAGCAATAGGGCTCCGTTTGCCCTTAGGCTACAGAACCCTAAAAATCGAAGTTATATTAGTGGTTCAAGTCCGGAAAATTTTATTAACAAGTTGACTTACTTACCTTTTGACGTTTTTTGCGTGGTGAATTGATATCTTTCAAAGGTTGTCTGCCAGGCTGTGATTCCATAATTAAAATCACAACCACTTACAATAACAGTAAAATCAACAAGAAAAACTAACAGTAACGGTTAAATAATAACAAAAAACTAAACAAATACATAAACGAAAGAATACGTATCACTTCGAACGCAATCCTAACAGGAAAGAACTCGTTCACAAAATTCAAAATGGCGACCTAATGTTGGTAGCTGCGGTACTGACTGCTCACCTGTACCACGATCCACGCAACGACAGCTGTCGTCGACCGACTGACGCCATTATGTCGACCAATTGACGCCATTAATGCGTACGTGAGATAAGAATGGAGATAACTCAGTAAAGGTCCGATTGTGTACCTTTTTTGAATCGTCTCGTTAGCCTTACTTTAACTACTAATATCCGCCGGACCACCTAATAAAACCTCAATATTATAATTATACCAGTGTTATTTAGTACCTTTCTTGTTGTTGCGGTGGTCTAGGCGGAGTCATCTCCATACTGACAGTGTGCTTCGGCCGCAGTAACTCTTGGTTCACATACTGAGTTTGTTGAGGCTGCGGCGATGGCTGAATTGGAGTGATTTCCACGCTGTGCTGGGCTTTGATTCCCTTTGGATTGAGGGATTGTGCGAGCTGCAAATACAGAGAGACTTCGTATATTAGTCGCTTGTGTTAGTTTCAAATAAGATATCTGAATCTGATCTGTAGCTACGTGGTGTTTTTTTTTATATAGAGTTACTGAATGAAAGAAGAGTGAGATTTTACGGGGTGCAAGTGGGACGTTAAGCTCGACCGGGTCGCCCTAGAAAGACGTATGCAGGCGAAATTGGTAACGTATTGGAAAAAGGCTAAATGAAAACTACCTGGAAAAGAAGAGTGTGTTAGACTAGATTTGCAGGCGGGCCGCGGGGGCTCCTGTCCCACCGCACTAGCACGACGTTTGTTACAGATACTTACAAGAACGTTCAAATTATTGGGCACTATCGGCTCGCCGGCGCCGAGCACGATGCTGAGCGAGCGCTCGCAGGCGGGCCGCGGGGGCTCCTGTCCCACCGCGCTAGCACGACGTTTGTTACAGATACTTACAAGAACGTTCACATTATTGGGCACTATCGGCTCGCCGGCGCCGAGCACGATGCTGAGCGAGCGCTCGCAGGTGGGCCGCGGGGGCTCCTGTCCCACCGCGCTAGCACGACGTTTGTTACAGATACTTACAAGAACGTTCACATTATTGGGCACTATCGGCTCGCCGGCGCCGAGCACGATGCTGAGCGAGCGCTCGCAGGCGGGCCGCGGGGGCTCCTGTCCCACCGCGCTAGCACGACGTTTGTTACAGATACTTATAATAAGAACGTTCACATTATTGGGCACTATCGGCTTGCCGGCGCCGAGCACGATGCTGGGCGAGCGCTTGCAGGCGGGCCGCGGGGGCTCCTGTCCCACCGCACTAGCACGACGTTTGTTACAGATACTTACAGAACGTTCACATTATTGGGCACTATCGGCTTGCCGGCGCCGAGCACGATGCTGGGCGAGCGCTCGCAGGCGGGCCGCGGGGGCTCCTGTCCCACCGCACTAGCACGACGTTTGTTACAGATACTTACAAGAACGTTCACATTATTGGGCACTATCGGCGCGCCGGCGCCGAGCACGATGCTGAGCGAGCGCTCGCAGGCGGGCCGCGGGGGCTCCTGTCCCACCGCGCTAGCACGACGTTTGTTACAGATACTTATAATAAGAACGTTCACATTATTGGGCACTATCGGCTTGCCGGCGCCGAGCACGATGCTGGGCGAGCGCTTGCAGGCGGGCCGCGGGGGCTCCTGTCCCACCGCACTAGCACGACGTTTGTTACAGATACTTACAAGAACGTTCACATTATTGGGCACTATCAGCTTGCCGGCGCCGAGCACGATGCTGAGCGAGCGCTCGCAGGCGGGCCGCGGGGGCTCCTGTCCCACCGCACTAGCACGACGTTTGTTACAGATACTTACAAGAAGGTTCTCATTATTGGGCACTATCGGCTTGCCGGCGCCGAGCACGATGCTGGGCGAGCGCTCGCAGGCGGGGCGCGGGGGCTCCTGTCCCACCGCACTAGCACGACGTTTGTTACAGATACTTACAAGAACGTTCACATTATTGGGCACTATCAGCTTGCCGGCGCCGAGCACGATGCTGAGCGAGCGCTCGCAGGCGGGCCGCGGGGGCTCCTGTCCCACCGCAATAGCACGACGTTTGTTACAGATACTTACAAGAACGTTCACATTATTGGGCACTATCGGCTTGCCGGCGCCGAGCACGATGCTGGGCGAGCGCTCGCAGGCGGGCCGCGGGGGCTCTTGTCCCACCGCACTAGCACGACGTTTGTTACAGATACTTACAAGAACGTTCACATTATTGGGCACTATCGGCTTGCCGGCGCCGAGCACGATGCTGGGCGAGCGCTCGCAGGCGGGCCGCGGGGGCTCCTGTCCCACCGCGCTAGCACGACGTTTGTTGGCAAGCCGATCGACAAATGAATTGTAGTGGGACTCTTCAGAGTTCTGAAAAATTTATCAAATATCAAATATTTTTCTTGAACGCATCCATAATTTGACATGAATCCGACCATTCAACCTAATATGACACTGCAAAAACAGACATTCATTCATCTTGGAACGAAGACTGGAACGGGACTTTCTGCGTTGCGTTAATAGTGAGTGCACGTGCGATCGTTTTTTCTTCCGAAAATCTGAAGTTTTTCACTTTTTTTTGGGCTTTTTGGGTGCTTTTTTGTTTGTATTTGTCGTTGTGCTCGTCTATTAGATATTGGTAAGTCTGCTTTTTAATTTCATTTTCTCAAAACATGGATGAGAACCATCTGAAACCTCCGGACCCTAATGTTTTCCCTGCCATATTAACTGTTACTCTTCCAAGTTCAAGTTCTTCTAACATGGAAGAATCGTCTCGCCAAGATCGTAAAAGGAAGGATACAAATGGGGAAGTTAATGAATCCACGCCAAAAGTCCCTAAAAATATTGGTCGCCAGAAGTATTCCGCCATGGATGAGGCTCCGTTCCTTGTCCATGTTTCGCACAGCGAACCTAGCAGAGACTCAGGGACATCATTACATCCAGTTAAATTTGTCTTGTGCTTTTAAAGAAAAATGTTTGTAATGTACTTCCGGATGGCATTAAGAAAGTAGGCAGGAATAAGGTTTCAGTGGAATTGAAGTCCCCAGAAGATGCTAACTCGTTTCTGGAAAACCGTTTGCTATGTAGGAACAAACTTACTGCCTCCATCCCTTCATTCAACATTACCAAAATGGGTGTAGTCCGTGAGGTCCCTAGTGACTGGACGGATTCAGAGGTAATGGAGTTTATGAAAGTCCCTACTGGCTTTGGCAGAATTTTAAAAGTCCGAAGAATTAACCGTAAGGTTATGGGAGACGGTACACCAACATGGAAACCAACTCAAACTGTTGTTGTTACCTTTGATGGACAGTTATTGCCTAAAAGGGTTTTCATTTGCTACTCTTCCCTACCTGTTGAACTCTACACATATCCAACAGTTCAATGCTTCACATGTTGCAGATTTGGTCACACCAAAATTCTGTGTAGATCTCAACCTCGCTGTTTCCGATGTGGTCACAACCATACAGGGGACAGTTGCAATATTGATGAGATAAAATATAATAACTGCTGACAGCTTCTTTCTTTTATTATTAAATATATAAAATTGTTACTGTACAATAAAGATAATTAATAATATTCACAAGATATATTTCGGGTCCGATCTGGACCCGGCATCAGTTGAGTATAAATACAAATAGACATTTGTCATGTTTACATGACATGATATAATAGACATTCGTGACATATTTAAAAAAAAAAGTCTTAAACTATTTACAATACGTCTTATTTTTTAAAGATGATGATGATGATGATGATGATGATGATGATGATGATGATGATGATGATGATGATGATGATGATCACGATGATGATGATTTTGATTATGATGGTAGTGGTGGTGATAATGATAATGATAGGCCAGCCAGTCTGGGTCTGAATATTAATGTTGTTTGTTGAGGCCATCGCCGTAATGCGCACCAAGAGACCATATAAAAGAGGACTCCCATGTTCTAAGTTGTATTTCGGTTAATGGGGGATGAAATGACTTTATAACTCTTACGGTGAAGCACTGATTAAATGACAGGGTGTGTAGACGTGTGTGTGTAGGAATAGGTAGGATGTTATTTTGTATGGATGATGTGTGTCGGTGGTGGTTCATGCGTATGTGTAGTGGATTTTTTGTCTCTCCTACATAGAATGCCGGGCAGTGCCGGCATTCTAGCAGATATATGCAGTTTTCCGTTTTGCAGTTGCTGTTCGGTTGGGATGTGTATGTCTCTGATGTGTGATGTGTGTTGATGTGAGTGTTGGTGTTTATAATGGGGCAGGTTTTACATCGCGGCCGGCGGCAAGGGGATGTTCCGATAGAAGTGTTGGTTGTGATTATGGGTCTTGGTTTATCCCCTGACCTTTTTACAGTGGAACGTGAGGAGCGTTTCACATAAAAAACAAGAAATTTCTTATTTGCTGGGTAAGTTCAGCCCAGCAGCCTTTGCTGTTTCAGAGACATGGTTGTCTCCTAATCAGCATTTTCGTGTCCCTCAGTACAGATGTATACGCAAAGATAGATCTGATGGTTATGGTGGCTGTGCATTATTTGTAAATAATAAATTTCCATATTTTATTGTGCCTCTGCAGATTAATAGCGATGACATTAATGTGGTTGCTGTTGGGCTGGAGGGAGTTATAATTGTTTCCATGTACATAGCTCATCCTAACAATGATATTTTAGCTATTATAAGAAACATTTTTGCAAATCTACAGGGTCCTTTTATTGTAATGGGAGATTTTAATTGTCATCATTATCGTTGGGGTTCAGAAAAATGTGACTCATTTGGCAGTGGTCTGGTTGAGATTTTGGATGATTTGGATCTATGTACGCTAAATGATGGCCGAGCAACACGACTTACTAGACCAGATCAATGTAAAAGCTGTGTTGACTTGACTATCTGCTCATTAGACATAGCATGTTCATTGCACTGGGATAGATGGGATTTAACTCATGGAAGCGACCATTACCCTCTTATTATTAAAATGCCCCAGAGGTTTACACCATCAAGAAATATCAAACCACTCCTTAAGTATAGACTACCTAAAGCAGGTGATTCTAAATGGAATCGTTTTGCTGAAAGCTTAGATAGAAATATTGAAGCTTTGCCAGTATTTGTTACAGCAAACCCCTTGGAATCATACTCTAGTAAATTTTCTGAGGCTATTTCTAATTCTACGGATAGCTGTTTTCCACTAAAGAATGCCGCGTCTAAAAAGATAAGTTCTCCACCTTGGTGGGATAGTGAGTGTACTTTGGTAATCAGGGAATGAGGCAGAAAAGACATATTACATACATGACTATTGAAAACCTAATTAAGTACAAGCAGGTCTTGGCTAAATCTAGATGTACTTTGAGAAAGAAAAAACGAGCTGGATGGATTGCTTTTTGTACATCTCTTTCTCCATTTACTCCTATTTCTACTGTATGGAAAAATATCAATAGATATAGACGCAGTTTTAATCCTCAAAATATATCTCCTATTTCAAGTGAGGTTGCCAAAGCATTCTATGATAGGATTGCTCCTCCTTATCCTCCGACTCCTAATAATTTTCCATCTATCAGTCCTTCAAATGACCCATTTGATTCTCCTTTCTCGTTTAACGAACTTAAGACTGTTTTATCTCAAGTCCTGGTATTGATAGATTTCCATATTCTTTTATTTCTCAAGCAGGCCCTAAATTTCAGCAATACTTTCTGGATTTATTAAATATCTGTTTCAATAATGGTTTTATCCCTGATGACTGGAAAACCCAAATTATAATTCCGATCCACAAGCCAGGTAAGGATTCAAATGACCCTAATAGCTTTAGACCCATCGCTTTATCATGTGTTTCTCTGAAAATATTAGAATACCTTATTAAAAATAGGTTAGAGTGGATAGTTGAAAATAGAGGCATTCTCCCTGCCTCACAATTTGGCTTCAGAAAAGGCAAAGGTACAATGGACAGTATAGGGATCTTAATAACTGATATTCGGATAGCCTTCAGTAAAAACGAGTCAGTTACAGCAGCTTTTCTTGATATATCATCAGCTTATGACAGTGTCAATCTTTCTATTCTCAGGCATAAGTTGCTAGAGCTGAGAATCCCTGCTAAGATGATACAGTGTATAAGTTATATTATGATGTCTAGATCTGTTCAACTAAGAGTACCAGGGGAACATTTTGATCCTAGAAATGTTTCGAAAGGCCTACCTCAGGGGTCAGTTTTAAGCCCCTTGCTTTTTAACCTGTATACATTTAATCTTAATTCATCTCTGAACTCCAATTGTCATCTTTTACAATATGCCGATGACCTAGCTCTGTATGTCTCAGATATATCAATCTTGGATGCTGCTGAGTCTATGAACCTTTCTCTTGATTCATTGAATCAGTGGCTACTTGATCATGATCTCTCCCTTTCTGCCTGTAAGAGTTCAGCTGTTGTTTTTACCCGGAAAAGGACAATCCCTGAATTAGAAATTAAAATTGATGGTGCTCCCGTTCCAATCAAAAATAAAGTTAAGTTCCTTGGAGTAATATTAGATTCGAAATCATCCGGAGTTTACCATATAGATCACATTCTACAAAAATGCGATAGAGTAATCAGAATTTTGAAGGCCCTATCAGGAGTTTGGTGGGGTGCTCACCCCTATTGCTTGAAATTAATTTACAATGCCTTAGTTAGAAGTATCATGGATTATGGTACTTTCTTGCTTGAACCATGTAGTAAACATACACTTCAAAAATTAGATAAACTTCAGTCTAGAAGCCTACGTATAATATCGGGATGCATGAAATCCTCTCCCGTTAATGCATTACAGGTAGAATGTGGAGATCCCCCACATGAATTAAGAAGGAAGTTCCTTGCTGATCGTTTTTTGTTTAAATTAGCTTCTGTTTCTTCGCATATCCTGTCGGAAAAGCTGAATATCCTAGACCAATTATGTCGCACCAGTGCATATTGGAACAATAAAGACATCCCCTTATTACTAAAAAGTTTTCATAAGCTTAATAATCTTCCTGGTCATATTATACATTTTCCTAAATTTCCTATTTTTAATTATGATTATGAAATTTTGCAATATAAACCCAATGTTTTATTTGGGTTTGGTATTCGTAAAGGTTCTCCTTCTGCTAATTTAGATTTTCAGGATATCTTGAATAACCAATGGGTCGGATGGGATCCCTTTTATACTGACGCTTCAAAATTTTCAGACTCTGGCTTCACCGGGATAGCTGTCTACTACCCAAGTTCCAAAATCATCTCGACTTACACATGCCCTCCTCAAACGTCAATTTTTACTGGAGAATGTATAGCTATACTGGAGGCTATTAATTTTATTGAAGCTCACTCCATCAAAAAATCATTGATTTTTTCTGACTCCTTGAGTTCCTTAAGTGCCTTACTACAAAATCAATTTAAAAGTAGAACTAATAGTAAAATAATTTTAGAAATCAAGTCTGCTCTATTTAGATGTGCTAAAAAGCAACTGGATGTGTTCCTAGTTTGGGTTCCTAGTCACTCTGGTATATCTGGAAATGAATGTGCTGATCGCTTAGCTAAATATGCTTGCACTCATCAGACTGATCCAAAATACAAAAAATTTTATATTTTTTATGACCTTATGAATACTGCAAAAACAGACATTCATTCATCTTGGAACGAAGACTGGAACAGGAGTAGCAAAAGAAAAGGTTCCTTCTATGCTCAGGGACAACCAGTAGTTCAATGAAAGCCATGGTTTTTTAAATTTAAAAAAGTTTCGAAGCGCGTTATTTCTGTTATTATTAGGCTGCGCTTAGGTTTTTGTTGTACTCCAGTATTTTTGCATAAAATCAGAATCCGTGACAACTGGCTTTGCGAATGTGGACAAAGAGATGGTGACCTTAACCATATATTTTTCCAATGTAAATTGAACCAGAAGTCTTTTGATTTATACAAATTACTCCCAAAAATAAATATTCAACTTCCTGCAAACTTTTCTACTATGATTTCTCATTTTTCAAAGGATCTTATAAGGGCTTTAATTAGATTTGTGAGAGAAAATGAAATGAAATTATAGGTGGTGGATTTAAGTTTTTTTTTTATTATTATTATTATTATTATTATTATTCTGTTTATGAGCAATTTCATCTCGGCTTCAAGAAGCCGGTAGTATGAGCACTTACGGGCCTAGGCCAAGTGAGTGTCATTATTTTGGGTTGTTTGTGGTTGTTCTTGTTGGGACGTGGCATAAAGTTGGTCGGTTTGTAAGAATCTCCTGGTTATCCGGCATGTATTTAGGATGGCTGCTTTTTGTAGGCTGTAGTACGTAAGTCTTGGAAGATTTAGGGAACGGAGAGACTGATGAAGTTGTTTGGGTATGTTTCCAGTTGCAGACAATACTATGGGTATAAAAACTGTACATTACAATAGACCAGATATTACTCTTATTGACAAAGAACATAAGACTGCACAACTGATCGCCATCGCCGTTCCCAATACGCATAATTTACAGACTACAATTGCTGAAAAACTAAGTAAATACACAGATCTGAAAGACGAAATAACACGCATGTGGAAACTGCAAAAAGTAACCATTATTTTTTTTTTTTTTTGTGTGACTAGCTTTTTTTATAAGTTTTCATATTTATATTATATACGTATAGTATCGTTATTACTAAACTTATATGTTGTGTTTGTTTCAGCATCTACAAGGTCATCCTCTTTGTTGTATATATTTTATCGGATAGTGCGTTTACAATCTATTACGTGACACTGGCAGAATAGTCGACATCGGCTTCCTTTGCCATAAAAAAAATTGAATTGAATTGATGATGTCAATTCCTGTAAATACTAAATACTTATAAAGTCGATTTAAAAGCAGGAAAATATTTATTATTGAAATTATATTCCTTAATTTTGATCTATTTATTTCAAAAAGCAGACAAAAATAGCACAGAGAAGTTAAAAAACATCCAAATTTCGCAGCGCCCTCAGCGGTTTCAGAGAGGAACCAGAATTTCTTGTACAAAATATTTTAAATATGTTAATTAGGCATGAAAGTGTCCATCATGAACGAATTAGAGCATACAGCTAAGGTAAATTTTGATTTTACGAGAATAACGCGACGTTTCACTCTAAATACATCAATGATGTTATAAAAAAAGAAATACATAATGTTCTTACTCTTACCGAAACTTCGAGTTTTTCTCGTAAAACAAAAGTGAGCCTTGATCATAGTTTTATATATATTGAGATAAGAAATGAAATACAAAATATATCCATACTAATAATAAAGTAGTAAAAAAGTAAGTAAAATATGTATGTATGTAAATTCTTTATTGCACAAAATATATAATGCACAAAGGCGAACTTAATGCTAATTAGCATTCTCTGCCAGTTGACCTTCAGTTAAAAATTGGTGTCTGTGCTTGAATATTAATGCGAAATTTTAAATAAATAAAATAGGTTAATAGTATTGTACTGAGGGAGGCGAAAACTAAAATTTTTAGCTTTTTTATCAGTCTGTAAGTTTCGTTGTTACTTCAGAACGACTGAATGAATTTGGTTTTCTTTATTGTCATTGTAATGACCCTAGTCAACATATAGGCTATAAGGGGTGTTAATAAAACAACCACCAAGCTGAAAACTATCAATACTATTCAAAGATTGAAAGACACTTCCACGCGAACGAAGCTGCGGGCAAAACCTAGTTCAACTAGATAACTCAAGATGTCTCAGACTAGACCCTCTAGACACGTATGCACTATAGGCTCCGATTCGTCAAGTTCAATAAAGCTAGAGGGTTAATTTTCAACCGGTACAGGTACAGGGATTATGTCCTGAGGGCTTACTCCGAAGTGTGAAAATTCGATCGAGTATCGGTCGGTCGTATCGTATATATCCATCTCTATCACACTCCTAATGCGTGCGTCAGAGATGGAGATATGCTCAAACGATAAACGACCGACCGAATCTTTGGGATTGAGGGGCCAGTAGTGGATGAACACAGGCTGATAGATGGATGGATAGATGCAATATAATGAAAACATTGAGTAAATGAACTACGATATTATTCAAACCTGAAAGTCATCAAGCTCTTTATCAGCTTCTTCCACGTCCCTCTGGTTTCTCTGTAGCTGTTCGAGCAGGCTGGTCCGCTGCAGTCTCAGGAACGGGATGTTTAAAAACTTGTGTAACAGTCTTAGTCCGAATCCATTCCTCATTGAAGACTCTGCGTAGCGGACTGGAGCAGTTCTTTTAGAAAAAACAAAGGCTGCTTTAGTGTAAGTCATACATGTGTCAATTTCTTTCAAACAAAAGGGAGTAGTCTGATTGAAAAAGGGAATCGATATTAAATATTAAATTCCATACCATAATAACAATTCACACATTCAATAATAGAAACATCCTTACCTCTTCTCTACTCTCCCGACACACACATTCACTCACAATACACACCCTTCTCACTCATCAGTCATCATCACTCAATTCAATTCAATTCAATGCCGTTTTATCTGGCTTCAGTTAATGTGTCTCCGCACATTAGTTCCGCCAATGTCGAGTTATAGGCAAAAAAACGCACTGTGGGCAGAACCGCGACTTTTTTATTTATTTTTTTATTTTATCACTATCTTCAAGGCGAGTACCTAAAACAAAGGATATCACAATACCTACATAAAATTGGACAGCACAAACAGTATACAATAACTACAACCATGTTAGTAAAGATAGATAGTTTGTTCTATTTATTAATAAAACAAACAACAAACAATAAATCACACAAAACAATACATAAATAAATATTCAAAGTTTAATATTATTTACCTTAATAAACTTACATAATGTATACACAAAGGGACTATTTACAAAGGTCAGCAAAAAGTTGAAATTGACGGGGCGAGGGATTTCAGTAGGGACACACTCACCTTACATTTTTAATCGAATTAGCTATATCATTATTGTTTTTCTTTTTTGTATAGTTTTAGTTTTATTGCACCATTTGTTTTCCATGTCCAATTAATGTGTCTGTTTCTTTATGTAATCTTTTTGTCAATTCTAAGTCTAATGGCGAACAACTGTTATTGGCCGTATTTATTGTTCAAATTTGATGTTTTATATTTACAAAATCTGCTGTATGTTGTTTCTAATAAAGTAAAATAAAAATAAAATAAAAAAAAGATATCCCAAACCTATTTCCAAAAAACGATGTTCCTTTCTTATTTTTTACTAGTCGTCATCCCGAACCTATTTTCTAAATAAGATGTTCTTTTCGTATTTTTCACCAGGCTGAAGGTATAGCATCATGTTATCACAGTTTAAAAATCTATAATACAGTTGTCCAACGAAAGCGCTCAGACAGAGCAATTGTGCGGAGCTTGCGGGGCGAGACGCGGGAGGTAAGCCACCGAGCTATATACATACAATACATCGAATAGCAGTTCAAGCAAGCCTTCGTTAGACAACTATACGGATTTTTAAACTGTGATGTTATCTCGCGATTATCCCATACTTCGAAAGCGGGAGTTAAATGACGCGAGGCAAAGCTGTCTCAACTCAAGACCACTCAAGACAGCATGTACGGTTAAGCCGGGCCGCTTTATATTCAAACATAATTAACCAATGAATTGGTTCAATATGTTTTAGTTCATCCATGCGAAATACTCGTGTAATACATAAAAAATATATGGTTCTTATCATAAAGGTTTAAACATAAAGGTTACCACTGTCTGTATCCTCTCAAAAAGGTGGCGTAGCTCAATTAATACGTTAACTAATGTCCTGTGAATTGGAATGTAGATTTTTTTTGACATACGCCATTTTGTGTCCCAAATCCCAATGCTGGGCAAAGGCCTCTCTCTTCTTATTGGTTCCATACAATTTGGTCCTGCATTGTAGATTAAATAAAATTACCTTGTCATTTTAGCTTGGTGCAGGGCCTGTTCGATGTGATGCGGGTGCACCTGGCGATGATGCTGCATGTCACAGTGGTTGCCCAGTATCACTACAGGCAAGTCTGCGGGCACCCTCGACAACTCCTTTACTACATATTCAAATGTCCTAATGGAACAAATATTATTTGATCTTTTATTTTTGTAAACATAGTTCACATTTCTGTGAAAACACAATAAAAAAAAATCTGTGTGCCAGAATGAAAAATAGTATTTTACCATGGTTTAGTAATATCCAACATTAAGATGACTCCATTGGCATTCTTGTAGACATCCAGGAAAGTGGCATCTAAGATGGGTGTGTCATACCCATCTTCTTGAGCTGGTGCTGCTTGGTTCTCCAGCTTCAAACCCAAAGGTGGCTTCTTCTTGGTGCGGCCCTTGTCTACTACTTCCCATACCTCAACCTAAAAAATCAAGTTGATTTAATATTGTTTGATGTTTGTTTCTACAGATTTTTTGCCTGCAGATTCACTTTATCCCCTAACGCCCAGAGGTCACAAAAAGACTCTTCTCCTGCTTGGGGTTAACTCCTAAAGCAATTTTCTTGACATAGGTATTTTTGTTTCCTATGATCCAGGTACGCTTTGTAAGTAATTTGTAAGTACCAAATATGCTATTAATTAAGTACGTGTTAATGGAGACCATTTTTTTGAAAAATATTCTGGGCTTAAATTCTAGTTAGACGATTGTAGGTAGGAGGTAAAAAAAAATTTGGGTTTGCACATCAGAAATAACATGTCTTGGGATTTACATGTGTCTGAAAGCAGCAAAAAAATATTTGCATCTTTGCATGCTCTTAAACACATGTAAAAGTTTCTGCCATACTCTGCTAAAGTTACTCTTGTTAATTCATTGTTGCTCCCCATCTTAGATTATGCGGATGTATGCTATCCCGACCTCACTATGGAACTTTTTAATAAGCTTGACCGTCTTCTCAACTTATGCATTCGTTACATATTCGGACTGCGTAAGTATGATCACATTTCCAAATTCCGCACTGAACTCAATTGGCTTAATATCAGGTTCCATAGAGATTCCCATATTTTGACGTTTCTTTATGGTATTCTCCATAACCCTAGTTCCCCATCTTATCTTAAAATACGTTTTGTGCCCCTTTCGTCCATCGACCGCAATCAGCGTCCTAGCAAGGCTTGGCTTCTTCGCACACCTGAGCACAGTTCATGCATGTATACAAATTCTTTTACCATGAGTGCAATATGCTTGTGGAACCGTTTGCCGCTACACATTCGTGAAGCTTCATCTGTGTCAGTCTTCAAGATTAAGATAAAGCAACACTTTCTTGATTTGCAGAATGATCCATGATAAATTAAATCGTTTGTTTACAATGATTCGAGTTATTCGATCAATTCTCCTCAATAAAGCTATCGAGGAGTCTTTGAGTACTTATGTATGTAAACTTGCAAGTAGTATATGTATTTTATCACATTGTATATGTTTATTAGGATGTAGTGTAATATTATAATTTATTGAGTATTTTAGTGACAAATAATATATCTATTTAAAATTGTATCTATACTATTCTGACATCATGGCACTACCCCCAACAACTTCCCCGTAGCCAAAGGTTAGCTGGTAGAAAATACTAAATAGTATTAAGCTCGCCTGTGTACAAAAATTTTATAGTGTGCAATAAAGAATTTTATTATTATTATTATGTAGGTACACTTTTCAGTTTTGGGCCCATAGGGGCCCAGTCATTTGAAATGCATTCATGGGGCCGAAGCCAACATTAAAGAGGCCTTAGTACCATTTAATCTAAATGTGAGATGGCCGCATCCATGGAGGCCTCTCCCTCAATGTACCATTGGGATACACTGACGGACAGTCCCCCATAGTTGCCTAACTATTGCCAGGAAGGAAGTGACTTGGAGTGGGCTATGAGGGTGGAATGATAAATGGGCTGGATAACAGAGCTATGGAGAGAGATAACGGACATGTGCCTCAAAAATCTCTCACAAATTTAGGTGTGGCAGACGGTGACTCGCCGCCAGCTAGATGGGCCCACCAAGCAGTCACCGAATGGCGACAAGCAGGCAACATCGGTGCGGACGGCTAAAGGGTGTAGAGAGGTGTGCACCGGTTTCACCATCGCGAGTCACGAGTAGCGCGACTCGGAGCGGGTTTCCCCGTTATTACGCAGATTGAGCACTTCCACCCTTTTGAGCATATAGCTCTAACGCTCCACTCTGGCCGACCAACGAAGGCAAGCCAGAAGCAGGGACGAGATGTTGTTGTCCCCTGGAGACCTCAGGTCCGTGGTATCGCTACTCACCAACAGCTCGCCACAAGCTGCCCTGCGGTTAGCCAGGGTGTTGAGAGGTGTGGCCCCGGTTTCTGGATCACGGATAAAATCCAGTCAGCCGTTCCCCGCTATTACGCCATTAGACACTCCCACCCTCGAGCTGAGAAGCTCTAACGCTCCACTCTGGACAGCCAATGAAGGCAAGCCAGAGTCAGGGACGAAATGCTATCGTCCCCAGGAGTACTCGGGTCCGTGGTGTCACTACTTATAATACCAACGCTTGCCAAAGCTGCCTTGCGGTGACTGTTGCACTGTACGTACCAGAGGGCGAGGGGGTCGTCACACCCCGACGCCATCTGGACGCATCAGTGGGCGGTGGGGTCGTCACATCCCTACGCTATTATTAGGACTATAGGCATTAGGATGTTAATAGGTTTTATTTTGGTATGTTCCCTATGAACTTGATAATTGGTCTTCGTCTTTACAGAAGGTTCTGCTTTCGCGTTTGTAGGTGAACAGACGTCTTAGGGGAGTTTCCAGTGGCGTAGCGTGCCTTGTCGGGGCCCCGTATAAAAATTTTTTTGGAGGCCCTTATATGGAGGTAAAGATTTTTCACAAAAGAAAAAAAATATTGTGAGAAGTAATATTTATTTATCACATAATTTACCCATTTTACAAATAAAAGTCGAATTTTAAATATTCACTCTCCTTGCCTTTTTATCGGCAAACTGATTTATTAAATCATTTATGGCTGATGATGATTTTAGTTTTTCTAAAGTTTCTGCCTCTATGGACAATAGTGAGATGTCTGACAGCCGTTCTTGTCCCATCGAAGTTCTTAAGTAATTTTTTATTAGTTTTAATTTTGAAAAACTTCTTTCTGCCGTTGCGGTTGTAACTGGAAGGGTCAAGAATAAAAAGCATGCTGTGATTACCTCGGGAAAAATGGATGCAAGACTATTGAATTTTACTAGCAATACTTCAATGAGTTCTTTAATGGAATAAATTTTTTTAATTTCAGAATTTAAGCATGTTTTTAGAGCCTTTAATTGGTCACAAAGATTAAGTGAGATGTCTTTACTGTATTTAGCAGACAGTTTTCCGGAAGCGTTTAATATCTCTTCGCTTGAAGAAGATAGGAGTTTCTCCGGTTGTAATATTTCGAATATACTACTCAGGTTGCAAAGGCTCTGAAATCTTTCTTTAGTTTGAGAAATTAATATATCTAAACAGCAATAGTATACATTGACTTTGAAATAGGATTCCGGGTCGGAAATTCTCTCATCTTGTGATAACTCATCAAAAAAACGCTTCGTTATCTTTCGCCTACTGTTTTTAAAAACAGTTGTTACCCCCCACTTTTTTGCTAAATCTTTGGATTCATTTAGCAAACTATTAAATGAATTCTGATTTCTTAATTGGCACAGTCTATTTAAAAGATTACTTAATAAAATACTAGATTTCTGTAAGTCATTATTTTCATGCTGTAGAGCTTTAGAAACAGGATTAATAATTTCAAATAGGGAAGAAAAAAATGTAACGAGCACTAAGAAATCAAAACTCTCTAAAATTTTAATTATACTTTTACATTCCTCACGTTCATCTTTTTTATTTGAAATTAAATTTAGTTGGTACAAAGTTTTCATGATTAGTAAAAATTTCTTTACTGCTAATAAAGCGTCGTTCCTAGAAGACCATCTGGTAGGACATACCTTTTTAAGGGTAATCAAATATTTTTCAGATGAATCGTCACTTAGCATAGCCCAGCGTTTTATACTATTGCCAAAAAAAGTATATATTTTTTCTAAATTATCGAAAAAAGTCGATACTTCACGAACATGTCTCGCAGCATCGTTCAAAACCAAGTTTAAAGCGTGCGCAGCACAATGAACATAATCGGCATTTGGGGCATGCTCTTTTATTAGGGTTTGTAATCCTCCATACACACCCGACATAACATTTGCTCCATCGTATCCCTGTCCTCTACATTTAGTCAAATCAATTCCATATTCTTTAGTCAAATTTAAAATGACAGTTTTCAGACCTGCAGCACTGCAATCTGTTACTGCTATGAATCCTAAAAAGGACTCACAGATTTTTATTTCTTTAGGCACATTATCATCATTTTCTGTAACCGAGATATATCGAAAAACTACAGATAGTTGGTCAATTTTTGACAAGTCTTGTGTTGTATCCAGAATTATTGTCAGAAATGGAGCTTTTTTAATTTCTGAGATAATACTGTTCCTAACGTTAGTACCAAGCAAACTAATAATTTCGTTTTGAATCGTAGGGCTTAAATAATTTATTTCACCTTTCGGTTTTAGAAAAAGTTCTTTTAAAGTTGCATCATAGTTAGATAGCAGACGTGAAATTGCCATAAAATTGCCAGAATCAGAATCATGCCCCCTCAAAGGTAGATTACAAGATACTAAAGTAATTATAACATTAATTATACGATGCAGTACATCTCTCCAGAATGTAATTTTACTATCGATTTCACTTTTCAATAGAGTATCGATGGTATTTCCTTGCAACCAATTATTATAAGAGAGTGAGGCACTAATATGCTGCTGTGACTTTTCATGGTCAAGAATAGTTTGTGTGAAATTGCTTCTCTCCGAAACACCGTTAACCCAAGCAGAGGAGTACGATTTGTTTTGACGATCTGCTAATAACCAACAGAAGTGACAGTACGGTTTGTTTAAAACGTTAGAATAACATAACCATGGTCTTATAATGTTTATGCCTGCCTGATTGAAATATGAATAATAATAAGCGGAAAAAGGTCGGTTATTTTCTGAAACTTTTGGAAATGGTCCTTGTGGTTTAAATGGACCCAATTTAAAAATTATTTTACGTTCGCATTCAGTTAAATTGTCACCAAAATTTCCTCTATCTGATGAAATTATATTACAATCTGCATTATCTGCAGATATATCAGAATCGTTGACTTGGGGTTCCTCGATTTCTGGATGGACATCCGATAAAGTATGTGCTTGGCTTTCTTCTATTTCCGGATGGATATGTGACGAAGAACATGCTTCAGAAGAATCTAAAAATAAACGAGTAATTGTTAAAAAATAAATACGAATGCTTTGATACTAAACTAAAAAGAGTTATATATAAATAAATAACGTTACTAAGGGTCACAGTTAGAGAGTGTTCAGTTCAGACGCACACAGATTCTACGCGGATTGTGCTCGTACCTATTAGTAGATACAAAATCACCTGCAGCCCGTCCGTGCATTACTATACACCTGCGTGCTATTTAAACACAGCGCGTAGTGTAGTGGCCATACAAAACGAGAACCCGAAAGCGAGTCTGCACATCTGAAGTTCTCAACACGCAATTAACGATACGATACGGACTGATAAACAAACAACAAAACAAATCGATCCTATAGATAAGTTAGAATTTTGTTTTTTTTAATCAAGGCACGGAACCCTAAAAACAGTATAATTGTGAAAATCGAGGGGGGAGACAACTTTTTGTGACGGACAGATGGACAGACCGAAATTAAAAGATTTCCTTGTTTATCACTACGGGCCCCTAATAAATGGGTTGGGTAGTAGTGTAGTACTTACCTTTCCAATCTAAATCACTCACAGTATCTTGTCTCTGAAAAAATGAAGAAATTTTGGGCACTTTTTTTATAACCTCGTCCCTTTTCTGTTTAATTTTTCTTTTCTCAGCGCCGCTGGGATAATCTCTTTTCCTTTCACTCATTTCTTTTACAAATCGTTACTAATACTGCTAAACCAGAAGAACAATATTGTTTGTACTGAATTACAATGTAATGCACATTTATATAAAGCGCGTAAATAAACAGTGCACTGCACTCCGTGGTTTAACATCCAATGCAAAGTACAACAACGTACACGTACATCGCGATATCGATGAAGGATTCCCGGGGATTCCCCGCTGAGTTGAAGATGAAGTAAGTAAAACGGGGAAGTCCCGCAGCCCGCCATAACGATGTAGTGTTGCCAACTTTTGAACGCACGCTTAAGGCGGGAAAAAAAGGAATTGCTTTATAGAATTTTGTCATTTGTAAAATAAAATAAATTAGAAAGTTTTTATTCTTTTTCCTTACACACTTTGGGGGCCCCCGTGGCCCGGGGGCCCCGTATAATTGATACGGCAAATACGGCGGTAGCTACGCCCCTGGGAGTTTCGCGAAATTTTTGGCCATTTCCTATGAAATCTCTTCTTCTTGTGCTGTACTTGTAATTATATGTGTTGGTGGTGGTAAATTTTGTATTTTTTGTATTACTTGGTTTTTGGATAACAATAATTGTTTTTAAAAGAAAGGACTTTTGAGGTTACCATTCCGTGATGGATACCTCCGATCCTCCTGAACCGGACCCTCCGGATGGTTCACCCAACTCTCCTGATTTGTTCTCCCAACTTACTACTGAATTAGAGTCGGACAAAAGTAGAAAACGACCTGCGCCTGGTTCTGAGAATCAGTTGCTTAAACGTTCAGTCGCTAACCCTGCAATGGCGTCTATACAGACCACATTCGTTCACCCTAGCTTTGGGGGCGACAAACTATATGATGCTAAAGACTTGGGCCCATTTATAGTGCATGTATCTCGTGAGGAAGCAGACCCATCGGCTGGTACCTCCATTAGACCTATCAAGTTTGGCAAATTTTTGGTTGACAATAAGTTCACAAATATCAAAATGGATGGCATAAAAAGTGTGGGACGTAATAGGATCTCTGTCGAGTTTAAATCTGGGCAGTAGGCTAATAATTTTTTAGAGGATTCCTCACTAAAATCTCACAAATATATTGCTCAGATCCCTTCATACAACATTACCCGGATGGGCCTTGTGAAAAATGTTCCATTAGACTGGTCCATGGATGAGTTTGTGGAGTCAGTCGAGCTCCCTGAGGCCTGTGGTCTTATATTAAAGGCTAGACGTCTCAATAGAAAAGTTTTAACAGATGGTACACCTTCCTGGATCCCCACTCAATCTGTTGTGCTAACATTTAGAGGCCAGATCCTCCCTAATAGAATATTTTGTTTCTACACTTCCCTACCGGTCGAGACATATCACCTACCAACTATCCAGTGTCTGAGTTGTTGTAGATTTGGTCATATTGGAGCACAGTGTCGTTCCAAACCTCGGTGCTTTCGCTGTGCCCAGCCTCACATAGGACAGGGATGCAAGGTCCCTGAAGATCAGGCTACGTGTATTTATTGCTCGGGGTCTCACTTTTCAACCAATAAAATTTGCCCAGAGCAAAACCGACAGAAATCCATCAAATTGGTCATGTCGCAGGAAAGTGTTTCATACGCAGATGCCTCTTCTAGGTTCGCAGCAGTCCGTAGACCTTATGTGGAACTCGCACAAGAAATTCCATCTTCAGGCCCAGATTTTCCTCCTTCGCAATTGGGCTCTTTCTCAAGGGCCGTCAGCTCCTCATATAAAAAGACTGTTTTCACCCCTCCTCCTCCCAGACCAGCTATGAGTAAGGGTTATGATCGTGTGGCTCATTCGGAAATTATTTCCGTGGTACCTTCAGCTCAATCTAATGGTTGTGCTTTACAATCCCCCAAAATTTCCCCAAATGACAACCTCATGGAGCTATTGTTAGCTACCCTGATAAATATAATTTCAAAGTGTAGTGATTCTACTCTACCGTCCAACGTTGCCTCAAAATTAAATGAAATCTTTCTGCTTATTAATAACCATGGCTCTGGTGGACTCGACGGTAGATCATCTTCTCCAGTGGAACACTAGAAGTGTTTCCACAAAAAAATCTGATCTGTTGTATTTAATCAATAAACACAGCCCGGTTGTCATTGCCGTCTCGGAGACTTGGTTGGCTCCGGGTTTCCGTTTTAGGATCCCAGGCTATTCTTGTCTCCGGGATGACAGAGATGACGGATATGCGGGTTCTGCAATCTTTGTCAGGCGTTGCCTGAATTTTTCTCAAATTCTCCTTCCCCCTCACAGTCAAGAAATTAATGCTGTGGCCATTAAATTTCGTAATATGTCAATCCTATCGATTTATATAGCAGATCCAAAAACATCTGTTATTCCAGAGCTTTTCTCTATAATCTCATCTCTGCCCAACCCTATTATTGTTATGGGTGACTTTAATGGTCATCACATCTCATGGTCATATAAGACTGACTGTTTTGGTAGTGATCTTGTGGAAATGTTTGACTTGCTTAATGTGTGCATCTTGAATGATGGTACTCCTACTCGTCGTGCTCGACCTACTGAGAATTCTGGTAGTGCTGTTGATATATCTCTATGCTCCCCTTCTCTTTCTTCTGTTTTGAACTGGAAAGTTCTTCCCCTCACTTATGGTAGCGATAATTTTCCCATTCTGATTTCTATTCCTAATTCCTCTGTAACTCATAGCAATGATTCTCCACTATTAAAATAAAGACTCAATAAGGCTGACTGGGCGAGTTTTTCTTCCTCTGTTAGTGGAAAAATTTCATCTCTTTCCCCCACTTCCAGTTCTAACTTCCTGGCTAATTACTCTGAATTTGCACGAATCCTTACTTCTTGTGCTAATGAGCACATTCCGTCGTAAACTCTCTTCCCCTTGGTGGGATCCAGAATGCACTGCTGCTGTTAGGAAAAGAACCTTGGCAGAAAAGGGTTATAATGCTGACATGTCAATGAACAACTTTCTAGCATATCAACAAGCTGCAGCTCAGGCTAAAAGACTATTGTCCAAGAAAAAGAAGGAGGGATGGAACCGTTTTTGTGAGAATTTGTCTCCACGTACTCCGGTTTCTCTAGTCTGGCGCAGCATAAGAAGATTTCGTGGATCTCTTATCGCTCAAAATATATCAGCCAATGATCCTGATTCTTGGATAACGGCTTTTGCTGATCGTCTGGCTCCCCCTGGTCCTCCATGCACTGCCCCTTTTTCCTCCTTCTCTGTGATGCCTTCTCAATCTAGTCTCTACAACAGTTTGGACTCAATGAATTCTCCTTTCTCTTTTATTGAACTTCAACTAGCTTTGGACGGCCTTATTGATTCCACTCCAGGTTTGGATAATATCCCTTATTCTTTTATTATCAATACTTCTGATACGTCAAAAATGTTTTTCCTAGATTTAATTAATAACTTTTTTGAAAGTGGGGTCACTCCCGTGGAATGGCACTCTCAGATTATTCTTCCTATTTTAAAATCAGGTAAGGATCCTTCTGATCCTTTCTCTCACAGACCAGTTGCGCTATCTTGCTGTTTAGCCAAATCTTTAGAACATATGATAAAGAATCGCCTAGAATGGTTAGTGGAGAACCGGGGACAGCTTGCCAAATCCCAGTACGGATTTCGTAAAGGTATGAGCACTCTAGACAGCCTGAGTATCCTGACAACGGATATTCGTACATCTTTTAAAAAACAAGAATATCTGACTGGTGTATTTCTGGACATATCCTCGGCTTATGATAATGTTCTCTTTCCAGTACTCAGGCAAAAACTGCATCAGCTGAGTATACCTGTGAAGCTGATAAGAATCATATGTAGCCTACTTATGGATAGATCAATTTATATTAAATTAAACAACTCCCTTCTTCCACCTAGGAAAGTCTGGAAAGGTCTCCCTCAGGGCTCAGTGCTAAGCCCAATCCTCTATAGCTTGTACACATATGATCTAGAGAAGTCGGTTGACTTAGAAGACTGTTTTTGTAATATTTTTCAGTATGCTGACGATATGGTCATTTATGCGTCTGATTCTTCAGTGGAAGTTGCATCTCGTTCCTTAAATACAGCTCTTTCGTATTTAAATGTCTGGTTTCAGAATAATGGCTTATCTCTTTCGGTCTCGAAGTGCTGTGCTGTTGTTTTCACAAGAAAACGCTCTATCCCTGATGTAGTAATTAAAGTAGAAGATAATATCGTACCGTTTGAAAGTAAGGTAAAGTTTTTGGGGATAATTCTTGATTCCAGACTTTCTGGCGAAGCCCACTTCTCGTACGTTGCTCAGAAATGTGAAAGAGGAGTGAACGTCCTTCGGGCGCTCTCGAAGGTTTTAACTTTTGTCCCAATGGTAATCATGAATTTTGGCATTCAAAAGGATTCGTTAGGGGCTGACAGAACCTTTCATCGAATTTTGGAGAAGGACTGGCAGGGTTGGCTGACCATGTTTACTGACGCTTCCAAGTTAGCTGATGTGGGTAATGTTGGTGCCGCTGTCTGGATACCTAGATACAAAATTATTCTGAGCTTCAAATGTCCCCCTGAAGCCTCGGTATTGCAATTTTGGAAGCTGTTTCTTACGCAAATTCTCATAAATTAAATAATACAATAATATTTTCTGACTCTTTAAGTTGTCTCCATTCCATACTGGCAAATCCTTTTAAAAACAAATCTCGTTTTCCTATAATCCTTCAGATTAGGGAAGCACTTTTTCGGTGTAAGGAACAGAATCTTGACATTGTCTTAGCTTGGATTCCTGGACATAGTGGCATACCTGGTAACGAAGTAGTTGATTCCTACGCGAAGAGTGCCGTTACATTGGGTGTTTCCTCGCACTTCCATATTTATCATCATGATATTCTGCGTTTGGCCAAAACTAACCTTGATGAAGATTGAATCCCAGAAGTTCAAGGCTAAACATTATGCTGGAATTCAACCTGTAATACCAAAACGGCCGTGGTTTTTTAAATACCGCGATGTTGATAAGTTACAGACATCTATAGTTTGTTGTCTCCGACTGGGACACGTTTGTTCTCCTGTGTTTTTGGCGAAAATCAGGGTAAGGGACCATTCCTTGTGTGAGTGTGGTTTAGATGAGGGTACAGTAGATCACATTTTTTTTTATTGCCAAAAACTGAAATTCTCGTTGTACGATATCCTCCCTACTGATATCCCTCGCCCCGTCAATTTCAACTTTTTGCTGACCTTTGTAAATAGTCCCTTTGTGTATACATTATGTAAGTTTATTAAGGTAAATAATATTAAACTTTGAATATTTATTTATGTATTGTTCAATCAATCAATCAAAGCCGTTTTATCTGGCTTCCTATAATGTGTCTCCGCACATTAGTTCCGCCAATATCTAGTTTTAAGTGAATAGACTATTGTTTTGTGGTGATTTATTGTTTGTTGTTTGTTTTATTTATAAATAGAACAAACTATCTATCTTTACTAACATGGTTGTAGTTATTGTATACTGTTTGTGCTGTCCAATTTCATGTAGGTATTGTGATGTCCTTTGTTTTAGGTACTCGCATTGAAGATAGTGATAAAATAAAAAAAAATTAAAAAAATAGTTGCAGTTCTGCCCACAGTGCGTTTTTTTGCTTATAACTCGACATTGGCGGAACTAATGTGCGGAGACACATTAACTGAAGCCAGATAAAACGGCATTGAATTGAACTTGATAATTTTTAGGAATACCCTGTGTGTTCACCTGGGTCACAATCACAACATATTCCCTAATATTATTCACATGTGGTAGCAACATAGAGAAACTACTAGTTGCTCAATGTTGCTCAATGGGTAGCAAATCTATTCACTATTTAAGTGTATATTTAGTGATACTTTTTACACACCATTGTCTTAATAACAGGCAAGTACCTAAATCATTAAAATTACACACACCTGATGATTTTAAAATGATTTTAGACAAGAAAGAAAAGAATCAAGAGCAAACCCAAAAGCTGAGCAGGCTGTTTTTACTTTGTTTATATTTGTGTGTTAATAATTGATAATGTTTAAAATATTATATTATATGCTATTTTTTTTATATGTAATATACTTGTCAGACTGTAATATACTTGTCAGTTGTATAAACAAGTTTAATACAGTAGTTAATAAATGAGTTCAACTCCTGCACAAAGATTTTTATGAAAATCAATTGCTTTTTATAAGTAAAGAAACTGGTCAAGTACAAGTAGGGCTCATGGTCTGAAGGTTCAGTCCATACTGTTTTACACACAAACTTATTCCATGAGCAGTTATTGGAGACCAACTTAACTTGATATCTGTGGTAAGTTATCAGATTGACCCCTTAAAAAACATGCCCAACTCGTAAACTCAATTAAAAAGCTTTTGCTATAGGTCACATGGTAATATTTAGATGCGAATTTACCATCCACTTTGGGATGCTCGATTGGTTATTTTATTATACTTGTCAGGCCCCTTATTATCTAATTCGACTATCTATCACTTTCAAAAGTATGAAACCGATAGCAATAGATACTGAATTTAGTTAATGAGGCCCAGCCCCTAGATTATAGGGATATCTTTAGTCGGTTACCAACTGGTTTTGCAACATAGACAACATAGATATACTCGAATTCAGATTATCTAAGGATATGTTTGTTCTTAAAGTGACATCACAGTTCGTAAACAGTTCATTACACACTGAAAGCAATTTTGGAAGTTCAGTAAAAACATATTTTAGTGTTTGGCAAGCAGTTGGCAACCGATACAAAGCTACCTGCTTATTCAAAAATTTATATGCATAGCGCTGCTCAGAATATGTTTCAGTGCTAGCATTTACTATTCCATTGAGAAAGTCATAAGAAAAAACAAGCTTACTTTTACTATATGATCTGTATTTTTGTATGTCCAATGTATTGGTGCTGCTTGAATTTGTTCAGTTGGTACATATTCTTCTATGAATGGTCCACCCTGTAATCTCTGGAGAAGACATGATTTTCCCACGTTCCTGTCGCCTTTGATCAGTATTTTCACTAAAAAATATATGCACCCTTAAACTACCATCAGAACAAAAAATGCTTTAGGTCAGGAAATCTGTACAAATGTTTTTAGTGGTTGGGGTGTAGTAAATGGGGCACTATGGCAAAAAAGACAGAAAATTATTGTGCCCGTTATCGACACTCTGACCTTATAACTTACTGTTAAAGTGTACTCCTCGAGAAAATTTCTTCTGCAGGGATGAGGACATTGGAACCGGGGCTGGGCAACGATCATCGCCCCCTTTGGTTAATTTTTTTAGGGCAGAAAACATTGTATTTTTTGTGCACTTCTCAGTCAACAACAATAAATATTACAGTTTCTCCGATCGAATTGAATCAAATCAAGTATGTATTAAGTAATAACATAATAAACACAAATAGATATACTACCCACCTACTTAATACTTATACTGATTTACATTTGCATTTGGTCGTTTCAGAGCTGCATTCATAAATTCGGGGTCTCGACACGGGTTCTAGTGCCATCTCTGTGGCACACTTTGAAAATTGTATACGCTATCCTGCTGTCAGTGTCGGAACCTGACGAAAGTGTCAATTTAAGAATGGCGTCTGAACGTGCGATGGTAGTGGGTAGTGCGTTTAATAGAAAGAGATAGAGCTAAAGAAAGAGAGAGAACATCTGGTTTTGAAACGCTCTTGTTGCGAGTGGGCCGCATTCAGTTTGATCGACCGCTCATCACTGACAGCAGGATAGCAGATACAAAATCAACGCGTTCAAAAGAGATGTCATGATCGCCGAGCGTGAGCGGGCGATCAAACTAAACTAAGCGCAGTGAGAAAAACGTTTTAGAATTGGTCTGGGCTGGGTGACAAACGTCAGGCTCAAATCTAATTCAAGGACGGGAAACTGAAATTGCCTTTTGTAGTCACAAAAAAATCAATCATAGATAAATGAGCTCTCTTACGAGCCTAATGCAACTTTCACAATAATAATTTTCACTTTTTTCCCTATAAAAATACCCAAATGATATATACCTATAAATGTATACCCATTTAATTTTTTATGTTCTGTGTTTTAGATGGTTTTTATGCCGTTTTTTTATCAATGTTTTGACAGCTCACTTTAATCAAACAAGAGCTGCGTTCAATTCGTCGGGCGACCGACGTCCATCCTCAGATGCCATCTCTTTTGCACGCGTATATTTTAATACGCTACCCTGCTGTCAGTGTCAGGTGGATGTCGTCTGGCGATTAAACTGAATGCACGCAACCGAAGATTAAAACAGTGTTTTATCCCAACAAAAATATAAGTGTGAAAAAAAAGGGGTTGGTTCAGTACAAACGTAGAACAGGATTGTTGGCTTCATCGAAAAAAAGAATAGAGACTAAATTGGGTGTCGAGGTTTATTTCAATCATACCTGCAATAATGTATGTATGTACAACATTCTTCACAATGCTTTAAAATAAAGTTTGTTAGTCAGGGTCCTTTACATACATTACACATATTATGTAAACTTTGCTAGTTTTCACAACTTAAACATAGGTATTCTATACTGGGTGTTAAGATGATGTTACAGAAGCCAGAAGCTGAAACATTAATTACAAGATCAGATCGTGAAAAAAAAACAATTTGGTATTCCATATTTGACTAATATGTATAGATAACCAATATGACAAGGTTTTTCTAGATTTTTAAACATAATTTATGAGCCATTTCATTGAATCCACAAGGCTAAGCAGCAGGATCAACTGGTTCTTATCATCTTTTGATTGTACCTTAGCCGCTAGATCTATTTTCTAAAATAAAACAGCAGGTTTAGTTTAGTAAACATTTATTTATTTATTGAATACCATTACAACAACAATAACCTCTTTACATTCTAACTATATTTACAATAAGTTTAAATAAGTATTCATGTTTTTATTAATCCCATTTTGATTTCTTTTTCTCAAATATTTCCTTGCCATCTTTATCTACAGCTGCATAATAGCCCATGGACTCGTACTTCGATCTCATGTAAGCAATGTAGCCCAATGCCACACCAAAACAAGTGAGACCTAAACTCATTATTACTATATTCTGAAAGAAAAGAGAATTATTTTTTTCATTAGCTATCTCCAGGGACTAGGAGGCTATCTCTCTTCATCAAGAAAGTCACTCAGATACCGACTGAATGAAGCGTTCTTATGTTTTGTTAGGTGGGGTAGGTGCACGGGGTTGGCAGGGCAACCAAATTTTATGACGAGGTTATATTTAATGTTCAACTTTTGAATTGAAAAGGCAATTGGGAACTGATATCTTGTGTAGGATAAAAAGATGTATCGATTCTTGTAGTACGAGATCAAGGAGCAAAGACATCAGAATAACAGAAAAAAATAATTTAAAAAATAAATTACTTACAGGTTTTGCATACAATTCGAAATTTATTAATCTAAAGGCAGTCGTAGATCTCATTGAACGTAGGCCATCACCCGGTTTTTGATTATTGCTGTCAGACATATTGATTATGTATGTCCTCTTTCGAATGATTTATTTTAATTTTCAACACAACATTTTCATTTTTCACTATGTTTATGTAGGTACAATTTTTTTATTTTTTTTTTATTTTGTTTCACAGATCATAAAAATTGTAAAATATTTTTTGACAATGTTCTTTCATAGACATGGGTTTTTTTTTTCAGATCCGTGTTCATAGAGCATAATTTTTGTACATACATTATCCGACTTAGTGCGTTGACCCACGCATCGAAATTTTGAACGGTGAGGCGACGCAAAGTATGCGCACGAGTTGGAGTCCATGCAAATTAGCGCCATCCGGATATATTCAAACCAGAAATTCCGACGCGTCTGTCATCACGCTAAAATTTCCCAAAACGGCTTGGCCGTTACTCGAGTCCGTCAGTTTACCCTATGATCCCTGGGTGGTGCCAATCGAGTAAGAAATTTTCTTTATTTATTTGAGCCACATTTATAAAGAAGTCCATAACTTTCAGATTGGAGACACCCCAGCTCTGGAACTACGGGTCCGGATAATTATGTTTTATTGGGTACTACGGGTGTCAGATTTGAGCCGGCCTGATGCTTGCTTACGCTCGCGGAAGGTGTCTGACATGGGTTTGGTTTCGTAGTGGCATGATAGTTTCAGCTAATAACTCAGTGGTTTGAAATGCAGGAGTGCGAGTATGTTGTCTATCCGCTAAAGCTTGTGACCGGATGCCCGTCTCCGTGAGCAGCATTCTCTGGTTATGCGGGGCACGTGAGTTGTCATCAAGTTGTCCGATGAACACTGCTGGCTTAGGACGCGTGCCCTCGTGTGCGTGATCGGGCGCTTTCAATGGGAGGACTACACCTCTGGCACTCCATCTGACAGCCATTCATAAATTAACAATTTAGTCATTTCCCGACACTGACAGCAGGATAGCGTATACAATTTTCAAAGCGTGCGACAAAGATGGCATTAGCACCCGTGCTGAAACCACTTATTTATGAACATAGTTTTGGAGATTGGAGAAGACAACTGGACGCTAGAGGTGTTGTCCGGGTCACCCATCCACGCAGGAGTTATCGAAAGCCGCAAGGTCTAAATAGCGTGTGGAACAAGGGTTTGGCGTGAATATGTATTCGTCTATTTTCATTCCGCAAGGAGAGCGTGCGTTCAGCTCCGAGTACCTCCTTGGATAATGAGGGAGCCAGCTTCTCTGGCAGGTCGAACAACACATAGTTGAGTCAATCATGTCGTATATTGTTTGATGGCGGAGGAGCAGCGCTTGGTTCTAGTTGGGGCTATCCTGTCTTGCTTGACCCTTGATCAAGGCGTCATTTTTGCTCTCACAGCAGCTCAAGAATTAAATAAATGTGTATAAGTAAGAGAGACAAAGAACAGGTATCCTGCTCACTCACGTCTTTGTCGTTTGTCAAACGCGAATCGAATGAGCCCCGAACACTGATATATATATATATATATATATAGTAGGTAAAATTAAATCAACCGACCAAATTCATACTGGACACTCGGTTAGTCATCAGGAACAAGGTTTAATGACCCTTCAGGAGAAAACCGAAAAAAATTTTTTTTGCCCCAATAGTGTTTGCACTAGGAATTGTATATAAACTAGTCAACCCAGTTTAAAAAAAATATTTTCCGAAATTGGCCAAAAGGATTACTGAACCTAGTTCTTGATCACTAACCGAGCCATTTGGATGGATGGATGGATAGGATGATGATCATCATCATATATTCATAAACTTTGAGTACCTACCAAAAAGGCGACATCCGTCGTAGGTGATATATGAGAGGGGCGGCCTTCGCGGGCGGTGCGAGCGGTGCGACCGAACTGGGCGCCGTCATATGGGGCGCGCCGAAAACGGTCGAACGCCCGACTAGGTACCGATCGACTTACGCGCAAGATAGATAGACTTACGCGCAAGATTTTCTCCCATCTCCTTGGAGGAGAAAATCAATTGGAGTGGAGCCGCGCACTAATTTCTATGCAAAAAAGTCTGTAATTTTCGGTGGGGGACGAGGCAGCGTCGCGATGCACGCACAATACAAAATACTCAAACACTAGCTTAAGCTATACGCACACAATCACATTCACACACAGGGACATCTATCGTTTTTATACAACCGGTATAACCGCCGGGCTCATACCTTTGGTAGAGGGGTTCGCCTGTTGGTGGCCTGTCCAGTTGGTTTGTTCGTCCGTGCCCATCCATCTAACATGCCATCTCCCATGCCTTAGGCCGCGATTACACCATGCCATCCGATTTATCGGGATCCTAATTAGGACGCGCGAAGAAACAGACCGTTTCAAAGTTATAAACGTGATTACACTGTCGTAAATCCAATTCTTTTATAATTAGGAACCCGAAAAATCGGATGGTGTAATCGCGGCTTTAGGAAAGCGTCGTTAGAGCTCGATAGAGCTAGGCTAGCTACAGGGTCTTTTTACTTAGACCATATTTTCTTTGTATGAGAAAACGTCGAAGCATCGTCGAAGCCCTATTTTCGTCGTTCCTCAATAGATTGCGCTACAAGAGGTTGTTTCAATCACTGTCGTTTTAGCGCGTTCGGCGCTACATCTAAGAGATTTTTGGTATGGATAGCACGCATTTAGAGTTTTTGCTCCTAGTGGAGAATTTAGTGGTTTTATTTAGTGTATGTTTTCATTTCTGTACATTATGTCTTTTACTTTTGAAAATTGGAACTGAATTTGGCGTTTTATTTATCTCCGAATTTTGTAGAATCTAGCGATTTTTTGAGCGTTGCTAGCGCTGAATAGGGTTTTTGATCTGGTAGCTTTGGTTTCAATTTCAAAATGTCTGTCTGTTTCTGTTCTGAGCTGCATTTGTGGTATTCATAATTTTGCAGTAAATCAAAATCAGTGACAATTAACTTACGACCCGGCAATGTTTCACGGATTCTGTTGACTGTGTTTTATTTCAGCTACCCCTCTTTCTTTTTGGACTCCGACGATCGTGTTTGTTTACGTTGAATGAACTTCAATTTGCTACAACAATGAAATCGGAAAAAATGTGCTGTGTGCCGAAGTGTGACAAATACCTATCTTGTGCAATTTTATGTTTAAACCCCGGTGAATGTGACTTTAACGAACATATCATATTTCAGATTTGCGTGAATTGTGATAACTTGTGAATTTAGGTCACTTTATGTTATCTAAAATGTATTGTTTACTTAAATCACATGTAAATAAATTATCATTAAGTTCTTAAGTTTTATTTAACTAATATGTAGTAGGTGTTTAAAAATTAAAAATACAATGCAGTAAGGCTGGGCTATACATGAGGTATATATACCTGTGTAGGTGTAGGAAGGTACAATAGCGAACTAAGTCCGTCGTTACCCACGAGATGTCGCTAAACCGATATAAAACTGATGATTCTATTCCCAGTTTATAAGCTACTATATGGCTAGCTATGGTTGTCACAATTACAGACATTCATTCATTGAATCAACAACGTGAATTGTGAAATAAACCGCTGTAATCACTGTACTATAATAATAACGGGGGTTGGCCGTAACTCACGTCCGTCAGTTTACCCTAGAGACCTGACACGTGATCCCCGGGTGGTGCTAAACGAGTTACAAACTTTCTTTTTTTATGTGGCCCAGGTTTATAAAGAAGTCTCCGACTTTCGGGTTGGAGACACCCCAGTTGGAACTACGGGTCCGACTGGGTTTTATTAGGTACTACGGGAGTCAGACTTGAGCTGACTTGATGCTTGCTTGCGCTAGCGGAAGGTGTCTGACATGGGTTTGGACTCGTAGTGGCATGTTATTAGCTTCGGCTAATAACTTAGTGATTTGAACTGCAGGAGTTCGAGCACGTTGTCTGTCCGGTATAGCTTGTGACCGGACGCTCGTCTCCGTAAGCAGTTAGCATTCCCTAGTAGCGGTGCTTGGGCGGCCACCAATGTGAACGGGCTATGCGGGGCACGTGAGTTGTCCTCAAGTTGTCCGATGAACACTGCAGGCTTATGGACGCGTGCATTCGTGTGCGCGACCGTGTGGTTTCAGTGGGAGGACTTCATCTCCGGCACTCCATCTGGATAGTGGAGTAGACAACCCGATGCTAGAGATGTTTGTCCGGGTCACGCTTCCGCGTAGGAGTTATCGAAAGCCGCAAGGTTAAGATAGCGTGTGGAACAAGGGTTTGGTTGGCGTAATTATGTTTCGTGCATTTTTATTCCACGAGGTGAGCGTGCGAGCAGCTCCGAGTATCTCCTTGGATAATGATGGAGCCAGCTTCTCTGGCGGGTCCAACAACACATAGTTGAGTCAATCATGCCGTGTATTGTTTGACGGCGGATGAGCAGCGCTTGGTTCTGCTCGGGGCTATCCTGTCTTGACCCTTGATTAAGGCGTCATCGTAGCTTACACAGGTAGGCAAAGCGTCGAATGAGGAGGGCGTGATGTCGGGTCACCTGTGCCTGTTACGGTAGAGCGTGATGATCACAGGTAATGTTGTCAGTTGACAATGGTCGATAACATCAGTAGTGAGATCCATTGCCCTTATGTGGGAAAGTGATCACTTGAATTCATTCTTGAATCAAGTTTGAGTTGAAGTTACAGAGGATCTCCTTTCAAAACCTTGAGTTGATATTGGCGGTCCACTATAACCTAAACTAAGTAGACACGTAGCGATCGGGATTTGTACTATAATAATAAGTATCTAAAATACAAGTTTTGCATCGGTTTATGAGCGCTCGGCGAAAGTGGAGGGGGACTAGCGCATGTGTTTACTGGCACAAAATTACTAAGCGCTGTAGAGAAAAAATGACTAGCGCAGTCAAGGTCACCACTCATAAACCGTAGCGACACGTGTACTGTACCTTATTTTATTAAAACGTACTTTACAGTTGTTATGAATATAAACATTTCCGGTCCCGTGTATTTCACGCCAAATTTCGGGGAGAAGGGGGGATAAATCCCACTTATCCCCCCTCCTGGATACGTGCTTGGTGACACTTGGTGATACTTAGCACCATGTAACATATAAAAAAATACTACAGCAAATAGCCACTCCATGATACTCTCGAACTACAGCGTGATACCAAAAGTCCCAACCTTACATATTATATTCAATTAGATTATTTAGTGCGATTGCTAGGTCAATCTATTTATTTAAAACATAAAAGATTTTTAATATTGATATGGTCACACTAAGATGTTGTTAGGTTAGCTAATTATGTACAAATAATAACTTTAGACAAAAGGTCCCTTAAAGTAGGGACTAAATAAATTAACCGACTTGGATTTACATGGATCTCACAACTTTTTACGGCAGAAGAACTAAGTTGCGAGACTTGTTTTTTTTTACAAGTTTTGTTTTTAATGGCACATTATAATTTCTAGATAGAAATAGTATTGACTTCCCTTATTTTTTCCACTAAATTGTTAACTATTTTCCGTTTGTTCAAATAATTCAAAACATTACAAATTAATAAAATAAGTACAAAACTAAAAACATTTAGAGATATTGGCTTTTTGAGCATCATATATTTTAATGATCATTAATGAATAAACAGATTTACTTAAAAAACTCAAAAGTTGGTAAACACAGGATTTTAAAAATAATTACCTTTGCCTTCAAGTTCTTTTGTGTTTTAAAAAAATCTACTATCATGTCATTGTGGCCGTTGACATTGACAGCGAACATAAACATGCCAAGTTTTTTTTAATAATCCCTTGGCAATGAAAATCGAGTTTGAAATCCTCAGTTTCGATATACGTCGTTTTAGAATGAGTGAATAAGAAAAAATTAAATTAAGCATTAAAAACACAAAATAAAACAAAATAAAAAGTAATTAAGCTTTATTTTTACGCAGTGTTTCAATATAAATATTGAAAACAAATGGTTACCTGAAATGAAATGATGTCGATTCACTATGAGAAAAACGTTAATTTTCAAATCAATAAATATATTAATGATACACACTTCAGTTATTTTCTATTTTATGTATATAAAAAAAAGGATATGAATATTCTCATGTGCCAGTGATATTTTGTAATGTTGTAATTCACGACCTCAATAAAGGTCTATGCTATATTGAAAAAAGGCGGTGATTGATGGAAAATACTGGCCAGTAATTAATATTTAGGCTTCATGATGAAACCATTTGCTTCACTTCACTATATCGCTATGTAAAAAAAATCTTAAAAGCTAACGTAGCTATTGATAGGACTATATACAGGGTGAAAAAAATCTAAGGGCCCCGGAGGGGAACTACCTTAAATCCTTTAGTTGGCTCATTTTACTGAAAGGAAACATTACTTTATTTTTTTAAAGATACAAAACTGCATTCAAAGATCTTCTTAAATTCGCTTACCTCACCCGGGAATCGAACCAACTAAAAATTAAAAAATAAACCCTAGCTGTTTTATTATACAAATCGGTAGGATTATTGTTCAGGATAAGTTTGTCTAATAAACATTTGGTCTGACACTCATCTGTTTTACGAGATACCCATGAAATTGAATAATTAACTAAAGGATGTTAGGTAGTTTCCCCCCAGGGCCCTTAAATTTTTTCCACCCTAGGATAAAGAATGCTGTTTTTATCACATGTTTACTTCAGAAGTTATGAATGTGGTTTAACTTAATTTGCTATACCGGACTCTGGTTTATGACGTGGCATTGGCGAAATTAAATGTGTTAAAAATTAAACACATTATCTGAAGCCAAAAACAATAACAATAGTAACTTAATTGGCACAATCATTTGATTAACACCATCACAATTAAATTCACTTGTACTTGTTTCACTGCTTTTCATTTGATTATATTTTTCAGTATTAATACGCGACACCGTTTTAATGCATATAATAGTTCAAAACTAAAAAGTAAGTATGGCCTAATCGTCATTCACAGTTGCAAAAAAAAAACGAAATTTAAACGTGGCTTTATAGCTCTGAATACTGAGCTCATATAAGGTATTTCATTTACAGATTATTACTATTATTTTATGGAATATTTAACTACCTACGTATTAATATTGTTAAGCAGAATCGAACTAATTCGGTGATATTCAGCGATTAATTGGTTCCAACTCTATTATGAAAAAATAATCGACTAAGAACCATTTTTGAGATGTTTCGTAGTAATTTAAAATTGCCTTTTATTTTGGAATTCATGTAAAAATAATACCTGAAATATGTTCTTTCATATATTAAATACCAATAAAAACAAATAAAAATAAATTAACTGTGAACCCAATAAGGTAATATTTATTTGTTTACGATTTCGTTTATTTAATCTAAAGTTACATTAGTCTTTTTTAGCTGTCATAACGGCCCTCTTATAATAATAATTGTCGTAGGTTTGCATCGCTGCAGCGATGAGTTGTGCAACGGTTGCAGCGATGGATTTGTGTTATACGACCATTTGTACGTCAAAATGACAGATAGCCTTTATGCTGCAGAGATCAGCGGAAATTATTTGCGCCGCTTGGTGCTTGCATCGATGCTTGTCAAAGTCATGTGAAATGGTCGTTTATAACTCTTTGCAGCGGCTGCACAGTTCTTCGGGGGTTGCGAGGTTGTTAAACGCGACAAATGTGACAACTTTTAGGTAACAGTTTGATGCTACCAAAACGGAACATACTTAATTTTATCTGTGAACGTAACGCCATCTTAGGTAGCGTTCCAAATCACTTTTTCAAGATTAAAATATTGCTCGCTGTCGGAGAAAAGTAGCTCGATGCTGGTTCCAAAACCTAAAAGTAGATGTTTTGGAACCAGCATCGAGCTACTTTTGTCTGACAGCGAGCAATTTTTAATCTTGAAAAGTGATTTGGAACGCAACCTTAGAAGATTATTATTAATCTATGTCGGATTTGTCGGCGAATAAAATTGTCAGAAAAATCTCATTTTCGTTGTTATTAAATCAAAATGTTTGTATCCGAAGCCTAGTTTCATCTTTATTTTCGATAATTATTGGTCTCTAATAGGTCAGAGTTCAAGCTTTTCATGCAATGGAGTCCGAAGCGGCTTTTCCTGGTGAAGTTAGCGAAGGCGCGGAAGTGTCGTCCCTAGCTGACAGTCAGCCCTCGGAAGCTGTTGCTGGAGTAGCTGATGATGCTACTGACAACGGCTCTGAGGCTGCCACTGCCGAAGAACCAGGTGCCTTACCAATTTTTATACTTTTGCGATTCACATTCGCACTAACCTTAGCTTACTTTCTTAATTTGATGGTTATTGGCGGTTCTGTTCCTCATCATGAAAAAGCTTGGGTTGGAGTGTAGCAAAGTGTGTGCAAGGGATCCGACATTTTGACCTAAAATTTTTTTATCATGTAATCATGGTTTTTTTCTAATGTAATGTTTAGTGCCTAAAAATAAAGGTGAAAAAATACTTTTCATTTTGTTTCTTAGATTCATATTTTTCGTGTTATATAACTAAACAATCGCCAGGGTTCCAACACAATTTTTTTTTTATGTACTTCAGTGCCTTTCTTAGTTTTAAATTTGTTTGACCGTTAGGGATAGTTGACATGTAAGTACATAACTAGGAGCCGAGCGAAGCGGAGTGGAGCAAGACGACCCCTGTAGTCTTAACAGAATTCACAATATGCAGAAAAAAACATTTTCCAAGCACTTTCTGATGACATACGGTTCAATCATTAACAAAAAACAACTAATATACAAAAAAAAATCTTTGTGTTGATTCATTGCACATCCTTTGCTACACTCTGACCAAAACTTGATCCATACACTATCACTTTGTTTTCCGTGTGTCTGTCTGCATGTCAAAGCCCTTTTCTCAGGGACGGCTTTTGAACTGTTGGAAGGAGTTTTGTCTACCAAAAACTGAAGCAACCATAGTAAGCCTACTTGCGTGTACACACTAGCCCGGCATGCACGCACTTACATCATTGTAAGCCTAATTCCACAATAATTCCACTAACACACTTGTAAACAGCTGTTGCTTAGCGGTGACTCTGACTCCTTTTTTATTTGTCTATGTACCAAAAAAGAGGTACCAAATTTAAATCAATATTGAATACTATACCTTTATAATAATATACAACCTGCGGGTCTACCACGTAATTCGATGATCATGGTAATGGGCTTCGTTTTGACAGTTGAAGCCCATTATTGAGCTTCGTCGTACCGCGTAAAATAATTGTGATGGTCTTCAAGCCCATGTCAATTGAGTGAATGATTTTCATACATATTTGACGTTTGAAAACAATTATTGGTATCGCGTAACAAAAAAAAAAAAAAAAAACCAAGTTCATGACCATTTTGAAATGTCAAATGAAAGCCGGACCACCAGAGCTCCGGTGTTCATAATAAATTTGCACAATTTTGGTATTTTCCAGCAATATTGTGGGGTACCTAAATCTACTATGCTTGGTTTTTCGTAGATATAACTTTTCGTGCCTTGTTTACGTGTTTTTTGTTCTAATAATCGAATGGCGAGAGCGTACTTGCTGTCTGCGGCGGGCGGAGGAGGAACACCTAAAAACCAGAGAAAGAATCCAGCGAAGGATGCAGAAAGATATTTGCAGGCCGATGCTTCTACCCAGCGACCTAATCTTCTACCAGAGATATCGTTCACGGAAAACTTTCGCCTTTCAAAGGTATGGCCTGTTGTTACCTACTAAATTATGCGAAAATTTTTTCCCATAGTGCCCCCTTATCTACACCCCAACCCAAACTTATTGTCACATGCCAATTTCACGAAACTTTCCGACGAAAAAAACACTGCAGTGCGTCCAGAAATCAAGGTAGTTTATTGTAGTTTCAACCAAACCAAACAAGAAAATGTAGTGTTACTCATCTACTTACTTCAGTGTACTTCTGTAATCAAATAACCAAGCCTAACATTGAAGTTTACAGCTTACTGTGTAAACGAGTAATTAAATTATCAAACATAACAGTGAAGTTTCTGACATCTTTTTTACAGATTCTGGTAGCATTACAGATGTATGCCAGTGTTACCAAGGCGACACACGTAGGGAAAAACAACTCCCTAAACCTTTCACAATCAAAATGTCTGATTGTCTGATGGAAGTTATGGAAGAGCTGAATCCACCACATATCTTGCAAAAATATATTCATTTTCCAAGATCTCAGTCAGAAGGGAATGAAACTTCAGAGAGGTAATGTTGATTTATAATAATACCATCAATTTGTAGTTGTTAAAATCAAGTACAAATACTGTAATATTTCAAATATTCACACACAACATTAATATTATTTGCATTTTCTTTAAGATTTATGGAGAAGTTTGGATTTCTTGTGCATTTGCCCCAAGGACAATGAAGAATCATCCTTCAACATGAAGAGACCACTCACTCAATGTCATAGTGGTATTTAATACTTTCCAAAACATGAGATGAATTAATTTGGATGCACTGAGCATGGATCTTCAGCGTCCACCTCCACAAATTCCATTCCATGGAGACCATAAACGAATTGATGAGGGAAGAGTTGCTTTGGTCGATAGGCTGTGGAGGAGTTGACATCTAAATTAGTTATAGAATATGTTCATTATTTGTATACCATATTTTTTATGTTTTAACAAATTTTAGTGTAATTTATAAGAAATGTATAATTTGCAGCAGTCGCTGTTTGTACCTTAATTTTAAAAAAGGGTATATAATACAATAATACTATAGCTTATAGTCTTTCACAGGTGATGGGACTAATGCATGGTACATGTATTTACTAAATTTTGTAATTAAATTATTTATATTGATAAGTTTATTGTAAACATGACATGTAATTTTTTTTGGTTGTTTTTTTTTTTATTTAGACTTAATTTAAGTGTTGATTCTGCAAATTCTGCTCAATTAAATATATTATGTGGTCTTTTTTAATATCTGAAGTATGAATAAATAGTATTATTGTATTATGTACCCTTTTCTGAAATTAATATTTAATGACTAGAGATAATTATGTACATAAAGCAGGTATTGATCAATTAACATTGTCAGTTTTAGATCACATTTAATGTTATTAAGTTAGGATGCCCACAGAATTTCTGGACACCTCTTTACTCTGCTTAGGATATAAGGCCTTTGGTAAATAAAGTGTATGTTAGGTTTTATCACTGTCAGAACAATAAATGGCTTCTGTTTTGGCTATGACTTGTTCTTTTTTCATCCCATCATCTTCCTGAATGGATTGATTGAATACATAATAAGTACATAAGGCTTATGTCCAGCAGTGGATGAAACAGGCTGATGGATTGATACATACATAATACTTATGCCTGTCTCCCAAAGGTATAGGTGGAGACTGCAGATTTCCATCTGATATGACTCAGACCTCCGTTCACTGATTAAAACTTTCGTCAGGCTCCGACACTGACAGCAGGATAGAGTATACCGTTTTCAAAGCATGCGACAGATGGCATTGGAACCTGTGTGGTGTTAATTTATGAACGCGGCCCTGGCATACCCCTCACATAATGTCCTTCTAGGACAACCAAGTAGAGTTATATCTTCCACTTTCCTTACCATTCTTTTCATTTGTCATTCTACTTTCATTCATACCCTTTATATTTAGACCAAACAACTAAATGTTTTTTTCCATACTATTAGATTTTAATTCTTTTATAATCTTGTCAAACTTAGATACTTTTCTCAGAATAACATCATTTTGAACCTACATGGAATTTCAGAAATAAAACACTACTTTTGCACTGGTTATTATTTATGTATTAACACACTTATTTTTAGTAAGTACCTACTGAAACCTCAAGTCTTACATATTAGATTTTTATCATCTATTTTAACAATTAACTTAAGTAATTGCTAAATTACCTCATTAACAACACTGCATTCAAAATCACAATACATTTCCACTGTGACTTAACACATTGCCCGGTTAACATTGTACCAATATTGTTGACCATCTTTTCGACAGCCAAGTCCAACTTCATTCACAATCACAATACATTTCCACTGAGACTTTACATGTTGCTTCGCTAATAGTGCTGCGATGTTGTTCACTACCTTCTCTACAGCCAAGTCTAAGTTCTCCATGAAAATGTCTTGTCTCTGTCTGTGTGCTGGCATTCTGAAACATAATATTTGATTGTTTTAAGTAAAACAAAAAGAGAAACAGGCACTGTATTGATGATGTTGAATTGGGACGCCGGCTGGGCTCAGTCAGGCGGATGGTTGGCTCTCCACTTGGAGCTATTCCATCCAATTCCCATTGCATGAAGCTTTGGTATTCTAATGTCTATTTCCTCCTCAATTCTTCCGCAGGCACTGTATTATGTTACACTGTTGATTTTCCAAAACTTCTACAGATTTTGGTAAAAAGTAAAGAAAAATTGACATTGCCTTATGTTATGATATTGATTTTCCCAGAAATTTGAAATTAAATAGAAGAAAAACACAACAGTAGGTAGGTATACTTACTTACTTTTATTTACAAACTTGAAATAGAAATGAAAACGAAACTTTTCGAGGGAGGTTATTTTTGTCATGTGCGTTTGGTTATTCATTTCTCATTTGCATTTATTACGTTAAGTGATACATTTGAAAATAAAACAATAAGAAACATTGTAAAACTTCTTTTCAATACGAAAAGAGGATCAGACTAATTAAATAGGTGCTCATATCTACGAATAACTTGGTTTATAATAACTTCGAAAACGCATCAACCCATAACTAAATTGAATAAACAAAACGCAGATTTTCATTCGTTCATGATGTTCATTGTCATTGCAATTTTTACAAAATAGGTCCGATTCAGACTCTGGTAATGGTAATGAAGTTCAAAATGATGTTCAAACCCATGACAATCAGAATTACGTGGTAGACCCGCCGGTCACAATATCTGTGCACCTGACCTCGTGATGTCATATCGGCGGTCTGGGTACGGTGTGAAAAAAAGTTTTTTCGAGAAATGTGGTGGTAAAAAAAATTTACTAACCTTTTCAAATCAATTTATTATTGATGAAGGGTTTGTTATTAAAAAACAATAATTTCGATTACAAAAACATTTATTATTAAACTCAGTCACTATAAATTATTGACTCTATGCCTGACATTGTATCTTCCTCACTCTCACTTTCTGAACTCGCCGAACTGTCTTCCCCTAGTGATATTAAAAGTTGTGTGATGTTGTCATCTGCTAGATGATCCTTTTCCCAGTATTCTCGCTGTAGTCTCTCCACGTGATTCACTTCTTTTTTCCAGTCAGCTGGCGTAATTGACTTAATCGCATCTTTTGTAAGTTGTTCTATGTTCTTTTCCGATTGGTCAATGTTTTTATCTGCCACCCTTTGCTTTACCAAGTTCCATATATATTCGATAGGGTTTAGGTCACAATGGTAAGGTGGCAGACGTACAACTTCTTGGCCATGCTCTCGCATCAAATCGTCGATGACATATTTTTTCGGCGGCTTTGTTCTCAGTATAATGGGATACAATTCCCTCTTTGTCATTTTGTCATTAAATGGAATATTGTGTTCACGTAGCCAATTTTGCATGTCTGCTTTAAGAGCAGCACTAGTGGGCGCTTACACCGACTGCGTCGAATGGTAGGGTGCATTGTCTATGACAACTATACCGTTCGGCGGTTAATTTGGTATAAGCCTTTCACGGAGCCATTTTAAAAAATTGTTTGTGTCCATCTTTTTTTACAGCATAAAAACTGTTGATGATATTTCGTATTGCGCATATTTCAAAATCATCTACTTCGATGCGTTTTTTGTACTGTTTACGCTTCTTACCCGGTGTCGATAATTTTGGTTCTGGGTGGGTTTCTAAATTATTACTAGTACTTGGAGTCGGACTAGCGCCCGGCGAAGTAGGTGGTTGTACTTTGGCTTCATTTTTAATTTTCATTAGAGTCCTCTTTGATATCCCAGTTGCAGCACAGGTTCGTTTCACCACTTGGTCTACAGGTATGGTGTACTGTTTGTTTGCTTTCTCCGATTCAAAAAACTTGAGCACTTTCAAGATTAAATTTCTTGATTCGCTGTGTATTGTTTTTCCCATGACTTCAGTTTAACAGCTACAACAATTTTAATAACAACCAAACCAGTCCAAACTTAACAGTAAACAGTATAAACTTAACAATAAACATTAAAAAACAAAACAACAATAAAGCGAAAATATCAAAATTATCGGGACGTGTAGCGGCAACGAAGATGCTAACCGTACTGTCGCACCGGTGAGTGCGCGGAGAGGTGACAGGGGAAGCGGGAGAGGCGCCACATTCCAGCGAGGTGCACAGATACTGGGACCGGGTTGTAAAAATTATCAAGGTTGTAGATTCTCACAAACAAAAATATAGCCTTCTTAAGCATATTTTCAAATAAAATTTATTAACTAATCCCTTTTTCCAATAATGTCACCTTATGTCCCAGCAACATTGTGTCTGGTACCCCAAGTTTACTAGCCTGGCTGAGTGGCAATTAAATTGTGTCTGTTTTTATTTCTGTGCAGTGTAAGCTATTTTAACTATTTTTGATATGCAAAAAATCTTTTTTACTTTGATCATCACAACCCTTAGTTAGGTTGGTCGCCAACATGTATCAGAGGAATTTACTTGGCACATATGTACACTAGGACAATCTAAGCTGATTTATATCAGCTTTAATTCATAACATCCCAAGTGTGGTATCATTTTCTTATAAATGTAAGATGAGGAATTCATTTTTAAAACAATTTATGCACAGTTTCATACAAAAAATATAAAATATTGAAGAAAATATGTAAATAGGACAAATATTTTTTTCCTTCAACATTCAGTATCCTTAAAAATACTAAGTTTTGTGAGTAAATAAAAATACTGTTGTAAAGAATATTTATTGAGCTTAAAAAATATATAGATACTTTAAATGTACATACCATAGAATGTCTGCCTAAAAAAAAAAAACACTCGAACATATATTTTTTATCAATGGTAATAATTTATGAAATATATAATTATTAATATAAATTATTTTTACTTACTTTTCATACATTGTTAAAGTCAATTTTTGAATAATTCCATTTAGCTAGCATATTATTATGAGTAAACCCACTGGTTGCTCATGGAAAAATTAAACAAAACCTGTGGGATAATATTAATCAATCAATCAATGGGATAATATTAAGTTCACAGTCAAAATTAGTTTTTTGGAAGTCCTGCAGCGTAGAAGAGAGCTGGTAGGTTAGGTTAGAAGGTTAGGTATGGCAAGTCGCGCCGCAGTGGCGCGATCGCCATACATAACCTTCGTGGTTATTTTCTTTATGACCACCCAGAAATAACATTTAACCAAAAGGCTAAGCTTTGTTCATAAAGGATCATTTAAATACATGCCCTAATCAATTTCCCGCTCCCGCTCACCTCTTTTATATACATTACCGACTGCGTATTCGGTACTGTGTACAATACCTAGGCAAAGTACTAAATAAATAATATTTCATACATTATCTTAACCTTTTTGGCATTGTATACATAGGTATTGTATACAATACTGGATTATACAGATTACCGGTAACATATATATATATATTAAATTTATATCACTGCGGTATAGAAAATCAGAAAAGTAAATCTGGATGTGAGGAGCTCTGAACCGGGATTCGAACCCGGGACCTCTCGTATACCGGGCGGTTGCTCTACCAACTGAGCTATCCAGTTCTCAACATGCCCTGCGAATTTACGCTTGTGCTTTCCCATACCGTAACGATATGTATAGGTACTCACTTATGAGCCGCTTGGCGCCTAGAGGACGCTAGTGTATTTTTATTGCCCTACTGTCACCTGTTACAGCATCCGGGTAGTTATTAATATAGGCTAAATCATGAAGATACATTATATTCCTTAACTTTCAGGTAGCATTAACTAACTGCGTGTACCCTGATGTGGTGTCCTCTCTTCTCTCCTTTTTTCAATTTTTATTAATTCCGTATCCGATATTCTTTCTGCTAACTACCATCTTTATGCAGACGATTTACAACTCTACCGCCACTTTGACATAGCAGAGGTAGATAATGCTATCTCAGAAATGAATTGTGATCTTTCAAATATTCTCATGTGGGCGAAAGCATTTGGACTCTTGGTTAATCCCAAGAAATCTCAAGCCATTATTTTCGGCAGTAGGTATATGACCAACCTCCTTAATCAAACGACAATTCCACAAGTAGTGTATAATAATGTCTGTATTGCCTACACTAAAACTGCAAAAAATTTGGGTGTCATATTCGACTGTAACTTGACGTGGGCTGCGCCCATTAATGAGGTCAGCAGGAAAGTCATTTCATTCTCTTAAGCGTCTCCAAAAGTTTCTCCCATTTGGAACTAAAGTTACTCTCGCACAATCTCTTCTTTTGCCGATTATCAACTACGCTGATGTTTGTTTCTAGATCCCAGTCAGGAGTTGCTTGGTAAACTTGAACATTTACAAAATCTGGGAATCAGGTTTATCTATGGGCTAAGAAAATATGACCACGTATCTCAGTACCGCGAACAGTTAAAATGGCTTCCAATCAAACAGCGTCAAAATGTTAATATCCTTTGTTGCCTTTTCAACATTTTAAACAGTCCCACTTCTCCTCCATACCTCTGCGATCGTTATGAGTATATCTTCCTTAGAGACAAGCAAGTCAGGTCTCACACGGTCTCACTTTTAAAACACCTTCTCATAACACTGCAGCGTATGGAAAATCATTTACTGTACATTCCATCAAACTGTGGTACTCTCTTCCTCACACTATCAGAGACAGTCCTTCCATTGGTGTATTCAAAAGGAAAATAAAAGAGCACTATCTCCATTAACCTATCCTCCTGGTATACATATTAGGTATATAATGTATGTATATTTATATAAGTATGATTATATATTTATTGATAGGATACTATTTATTAATACTTTGTAGGTATATACATGTACATTTTATGTAGTTTATTATATATATTTTTTACTTGTTTGTATATTTTAGGTACTATTTTAATCTTGTTTTTGTGGAAGTATTATTATGTACACAGTGTGACATATTCTCGGGCAGCAAACCTTAAATTTGGAGTTGAAAACCTAAAATAATACAAGCTCATTTAACTTTTATCCATCTGCGTTAAAGCCTATTTTGCAATGAAAAGTTTTAGGTTATGGCAGCTCTAAATCTAATATTTGCTACACGAGAATAGGTGTCATTATGAATACCTTACTTATATCTTATATCTCATCCACCCTTGGTCTGCTGGAAGAAATCTCATTATTGAGATGAGCGCGCCATTGTACATAGCTTTTCAAGTGTATATTTTATTAATATGTTTTCTGTGTACATTAAGAATAAATATAAATATAAAATATATTTTTATAACGAAATTATTTTTTAAAAATCAGTTTGGAGAAATGGGAATGTGACGTAATGTCATACCGTTTAGGCTCAATAGGGAGAGTTCCTTGAGGTAAAGAAAGAACAATAAAAACATTTTTGGGGATAAAACCTGAAGATGGGATTAATGAAAATTAAAAAAAAACAGATGTAGGTTTTGACATTTCTTTTTTTTACTTGTGGGCAATGGCCTATTTCCTGTAATGCCTAAATGATATGACTATTACGTCATCAAAGCTATTTATTCAGTTCCTGAATATTTTCATGTATATCTTTTGTATTTCAAGGAGAAAAAAAATTATACTTTTATATGCCCTTAAAAAAGTCTATTCCTTTAAAAAAACGACAATTAGGTGCTGTTATGGTATTCTGAACCATTCCCTATAAGTTTTCATGGTGTGCAGACAAGTTACAGTTCATGCCAGCACAGATAGTTGGCTTCAAATTAAGAATCAATGCTTAACAAGGTAAGTACCTTCGCATACATGCATACATGGCAGTGGCGTGCATTGAACTCAAAGGTCAAGTTTGACGGTAAAAATAACAAGAAACAAAATTATAAACCAAATTGAATTTTTTTTTGTGTGAAATAATGTACTCTAAGGTAGGCAAGGCAGTGCCTACCCTGGCGTCATACAAATAATGATTTTTCAAAGTGACATTTAAATTTTTTCATATTTTTTACTGTCAAACTTGACCTTCTCATTGCATTTCCAGCAAAAAGTTCAATGCACACCACTGATACATGGAAAATAAAGAATTTATTATTTTATTTTTTTATTTATACATTTACTTCCAGTCAGGTCAGCTCAGATAGTTGGCTTGAAGTTAAGTCACAAATGGCAGTATTGTCCCTAATATTGAGTAATATATTAAGTAATGAGTAACGTCATAGGAGAGATGTGTATGAAATTGGAGGTATATAGCTAGAGAATGGTGTTGATTTGGTATAACACGACTTATTTGACTTGACTAAACTTAATCTAAGCAATCTACCTTTTTCTTTTTGTACCGAAAAGACAAGGACAAGACGTTTAGAATAATGTTAGTCATGCATGTCACACCAAATCGACCCCATTGTTTGTTTTTTCAGGGTGTTTGTTTTTAAAATGTTATGTTGTTCAATGTTTCATTATTATTTCTAGTGACAAATGGAGCAGCTCCAACCAGTAGCAGTGATGCAGTAGATGCTTCAGGATCTGATCAAATAGCTGACCATGCTGAAGATGAAGGTAATCATCACACTTGAAGATGTTCTTTTTCTTCATTGTGGAAAGTGATTTTTTTTCTATGACATTTACCTCCCCAGACCCGAAATCCTTAGTGAAATTATGTTATTATTATTTGTAGAATATGTTTTTAACTACAGTTTGTAGGATGATAAGCTCTTGATTGGAAAATCTGATTGATTGCTGTGAGGACCATTTACGAATTAATTGACCTATTTCGTGGTTATGTATAAAACATGTTTACTATGGTAGAGCACATCTATCTTAGGCATTGTTTATCCTTTGGCGGTGAATCTCAGGTAAAGGAGATCGCAAGACGGATTCAGCTAGGATAGGCTGCCTTTAGAAAACTGGAAGATGTCTTTAGAGCTAAAATTCCGCAATGTCTCAAGACCAAGGCATTTAACCAGTATGTTAAACATGGACGCTGACCAGAGGTCATATCCACAAAATGAAAGTGGCACAAAGGGCTATGGAGCGTGCCATGCTAGGCATCTCTCTTATGGGTCTTGTACTGAACGTCGAAATTCGACAACGAACTCGAGTCGAAGATATCGGTAAACGAATCGCGAGACTTACGAGGGTGCATTTTTATATTCGCGGAATGGGTAGGTAATTAATAAATGAGGGTACTTTCCTTAGTCGTAACTGGTTAAGTAGCTCATTATTAGTATAAATAGAATGTTTTGTTTTAATCGGGCCATTACTATTTGAATTATCGTCGATCAAACAACTCAGTTGGGAAGAACATTGTGAAAAATGGAGAAAATCGAGCACCGCGCTGTCATAAAGTTCCTTACCAAGCAAGGTAAATCGGTTCAAACCATACTAGAAGAGATGTCATCCGTTTACGGGAAGTCTTGCCCCGGTAAAACCATGGTTTATAAGTGGCATACCCTTTTTAAGAAAGGCAGGGCCTCACTTGAAGATGATCCTCGGCCAGGACGGTCGATCGAGGTGACCACTCCGGAAATCATTCAAAAAGTGGAAAAATTAATACTGGAAGATGCTAGACTAAAGAAGAAACAGCTCGCAGAAATGGTTGGAGTATCCGATACAACCATATTTAAAATTCTTCACGATCATCTCGGCATGACCAAAGTCAGTGCAAGGTGGGTGCCGAGAATGCTCACGCCGCCTCAAAAAAAACAGCGCGTAGAGTGTTCTCGCGCGTTTTTGGACCTCTTTAATGAAGACCAGGATGGAGTATTGACTCGAATTGTTACTGGGGATGAAACTTGGGTCCATCATTATGAACCTGAGTCCAAACAAGATTCTATGCAGTGGCACAAAAAAGGCACACCACCACCAAAGAAATTTAAGGTGTCACAGTCGGCGGGAAAAATCATGGCGACAATCTTTTGGGACTCAGAAGGAATCTTGTTGATAGATTATAAAGATAAAGGTGTCTCCATAACCGGAGAATACTTCAATCTTAGAGCGATTAAAGGAAGCAATCAAGGCAAAAAGAAGGGGAAAATTAACCAAAGGTGACCTCCTTCTGCACGACAACGCGCCTGTGCACAAGAGCCGTGTTGCGTTGGCTTCCCTGCATAAGGTGGGCTTCGATATTTTGGTTCATCCACCCTACAGTCCTGACCTGGCTCCCAGTGATTATTATCTCTTTCCAAAAATGAAAAAAGAACTTCGGGGGAAGAAGTTCTCAAGCGATGAAGAAGTGAAGGAAGCAGTTTCAGCTTATTTTTCAGACAAATAAAAAAACATTTTTTTTCGAGGGTATACATAAGCTAATTGAAAGATCTGAAAAATGTATTAGGATTGCAGGTGAATATATTGAAAAGGAAAAATAAACTTGTATTTTTATTTCCACGTCTTACCCCCGATTCCGCGAACTTAAAAACGCCCCCTCGTAAGTGGAGATGGGCGGGATATCTGGCTAGACGGGAAGATGGACGGTGGACTAGGGCAGTAACAGAATGGCGGCCGAGGCCAGGAAAGCGTTCATTGGGTAGACCGATGGCCCGATCGCGAGACGATATCGTCAAGGCTGTTGGTGGGCAATGGATGAGACTGGCGAGAGACCGACGAAAATGGCGTGGAGAAGAAGGTGCTTATGCCCAACAGTGGGTGGATGCGGGCTGATTGATTGACTATGGTAGAAATATGCACTTGCTCTGGTGTAGCCAAACCCAGGTTTATGTCGCCGCACACACGGCAGACGGTAACATAGGCGTCTGTAGTCTACAAGGTAGTTAAGTATTAATATATCGAATGTTTTATATGAATAGGGAATGCAGAGGCAGAGGCAGACGCGGAGGAAATGGACATTGATGATACCACTGGAGGCGGACCGGCTGAAGAGTCCTCATACATCGGAGACAATTGTATATCAACACCAGTAAGTATCGCAACAAAACTACCTACAAATAACTTTGTTTAGGACCCTAGGCGTACTGTTTGAACTGATAATCCGGTGTCTATTCGTCAAATAAGTACTTGTGCAAAGTAGCTTCCATTTTTGTTAATTCTGTAATGAACAAAACAAAACTAGCTACAACTAATTTTGCTTAGGGTCGCGTACAACTGCATCATCTGATAAACCGGTGGATTGTTATTCGTCAAATAAGTACTTGTGCAAAGTAGCTTCCATTTTTGTTAATTCCAAAATGAACAAAACTAGCTACAAGTAATTTTGTCTAGGGTCGCGTACAACTGTATCATCTGATAAAACGGTGAATAAGTACTTGTGCAAAGTAGCTTTCATTTCTTGTTAATTCCAAAATGAACAAAACCAGCTACAAGTAATTTTGTCTAGGGTCGCGTACAACTGCATCATCTGATAAAATGGTGAATAAGTACTTGTGCAAAGTAGCCTTTATTTCTTGTTAATTCTAAAATGAACAAAACCAGCTACAAGTAATTTTGATAAGGTATGCGTATGACTGCATCATCTGACAAAGTGCATTGTCTATTGGCTAAATAAGTATTTTATGCAAAGTAGTTTCTATTTTTGTTAATTAAATTTTGGATAGAATAGTTTTGGGGTGTTTTAGAGAGAATGGATAAAAGAAGAGTGTTAAAATAAAAATATGGCGCAGAAGCGGGAAGGACAATGCTATGCGATTACGCGGGAAGAACGCAGTGCATACCAATTACTTGTATAGGTTTGCCTCTTTCACACTTCTTCTTATCGTGTGGGCCGCAGGACCTACCGGCCCAACAAGCCCTGGTGTCAGAGTTTTAAAACCGCCTTACGGCCTCTGACGTGGTTTATGGAACGACCACTCTACCAGAAAGTGGCCGGGACCAACGGCTTAACGTGCCTTCCGAAGCACAGAATCATCTTACTTTTCGGACAATCAGGTGATTCAAGCCTGCAATGTCCTAAGTAAACTGAGAACAATTCACAAAGTGACATTCCACTATGTGTGTTCCCCGCGGGAATTGAACCCACGACCTCCGGGTGGAGAGCCCAAGGCTCACACCACTAGACCACGGAGGTTTCACACTGGGCAACGCATTGGTCAACGTGAATTGAGGATAAGTAGCAGGCTGGTTTGTCATGATAGTAGCAAATGAAAATCTAGTCTCTGTCTACCTGTCTGGGAGATACATAGGTGTGAGTTTATTTGTGTATGTTTCTTACGGTCATAATATACAACAGACATAGTCAAGTATAAAGAAACAGAATTTCACTACTATTTTCATCACGCGTTCTTTAATGCACAAATAAAAGGTTCAAATTGGCGGCCTAAATGGTTAAAAACTTAATTTCACATATAGTTTCAGATAAAAACATTTATTATGATATTTCCAACAAAGTTTAATAAAATAACAAGTAAAAATACCTGTTTCTCATATCATAACTCTCCGTTACTCTTACAGGCAGCGACCGAAGACAACTCACCAGAGAGTCAGCTGGACCCTATGAAAGACCCATCCAGTTTGGATGATGCTAGCGCAGCGACTGAGGCCCAGGAAGAGTCCCCTGATCAATCCATCAGCTCAGCCATGCCGATCAGTGATAGCGGGATTGGCGATGGAGCACCTATGGTTCAAGATGGTGAGATTAGGGGCCTCATTATCTAACTTCAATATCTACCGCCATTTCGCCATCGTTTTCAAAGATATCGTGATTTGCTAGAAATTTTGTGTTACGTCATTTCTAGATAATCACGATAACTTTGAAAGTGATACCGATAGATGTCTTGATTCAAATTTTCACTTTTTTCCGTATTACTACGGGGCACCCCTCAATGTGCTCTATGTAGCTAAGAACAAATAAAGTATTTTTTTCATATTTTTTTTAAAGAAATTTAGGGGTCGCTACCGCTGTTTTAAAAATTTAAATTTCCATACATAGAGCGTTTTTTTTTAAACAGATACTGAAAATAATAAAACAGAAAGTAAGCCTTAGAAACGTAGATAATGAAACACTATTGCATTTTTAAACTTTCTGTACTTCACCCTGTTTTTTTGTCAAAATAGAGCAAAATCTTAGCAAAATGGGAGTTTATTCGTGTTATGTGCTGTTCTTTAAACTTTCAATAGTGATGCACAGATAATTTTTTGAAATGTAAAGTTTTTCATTATCTTCGTTTAAAAAGCTTAATTTCTGCATGATTTAAATTTTTGTATTTAAATTTAAAAAATCGCTTAATGTATGGGGATTTAAATTTTAAAAACTGTGGTAGCGACCCCTAAATTTCTTTTAAAAAATATGAAAAAAATACTTTATTTGTTCTTAGCTACATAGAACACATTGGGGGGGTGCCCCGTAGTAATACGGAAAAAGTGAAAATTTAAATCGCCCTAATGTCTAAGTTAGAAAATAAGGCTCCAGTCTTCCCCGGCAATCATAGCTTTCGATATCCTTCTCACTAATACAGAAATGTCAGTAAAGTGGACAGCGTATGCAAATGTATGGGTTGTCAAATATCGACACATTTTGTATCTCCAAGGTGTGTCAGAGACGTTTCCGAGTGTGGACTTTCGAGTTTCCATCGTTCGTTGATGACTGTTTACTCCCAACATAAATGTGGTAGGCGCGCCGCTGAACCCTAGTTAGAAACATGCTTTTCACGACTGTCTTTCTTGACCTTCCAGAGAATACAAATTTAAGCTTGACCAAGAAAATAAAAAATGTTTTTTTTTGTGGTTTTTCATAGGTTTCTCAAAATCGGTGCCAGTAAATATGGTAAAAGTTTTTTATAATCACCTCTTTAATATCTACAATTTGATACCCATATTGTATTGTTATATATTTTTTTATTTTACTTTTTTTTAATCGCTATAGTTTTTCTGCAATTGGCCCGCTATGGCCTATAATCACATTTTTTTAAATTTTTTTCGGTCCACCAGTTTCGGAAATAAGGGGACATGCATTTTTTTGTGGGTTTTCAAAGATTTCTCGAAATCGGTGCCAGTAAATATAGTAAAAGTATATGTTTTTATAATCAGCTCTTTAATCTCTACAATTTGATACCCATATTGTGTTTTAGGATATATTTTTTCATTTTTCTTACTTATGTACAGGACATATTTTGAAAAATTTAAAATTTTTCAAATTTTTTTTACTCCATGTTGTGTAGGCAAGTAAATGCTATTTTTGTAGCAAATTTCAAGTCTTTATCTTTAACGGTGCTAAAGTTATGAGGCTGTGACATACGGACGGACCGACAACGGAGTCTCACCATAAAGGTTCCTTTTACCTTTCAGGTACTACGGAACCCTAAAAAAACATAAAACACTTTGACAACAATCGACTTAAATTAAGTTTGAAATTACTGTTTCCAGTAGAAGAAATTTGTTTTATGGATTTCCGTAACATAGCAAGGTTTTTTATTTTTCTGGTCAGTAGACACACAATGACACCTATTCTCGTGTAGCAAATATTAGATTTAGAGCTGCCATAACCTAAAACTTTTTATTGCAAAATAGGCTTTAACGCAAATGGATAAAAGTTAAATGACCTTGTATTCTTTTAGGTTTTTCAACTTTAAATTTAAGGTTTGCTGCATCAGAATAGGTCACATTAAGCACATAAATTATGCGTATAATTTGAACCTGGATCCCGAGATTAACAGTGACTGGGCTGAGCGTTGCTCAAAAGCAAAAATAGGAAATACCCTACCTAGAAGCGTATGAAAAGGTGTATTTTCTCTAAATTTTCATTGTATTGGAAATCGGAAATACGATTGGTGCTTATAAGATTATTCGTTTTTTTTCAACAGTATTATAGGGATAAAACTTCTTACCAACACCAAACGTATTGGCTATCATGATCCGAAAGCGAGAGTTTTAAAGGGGTTGTATTTAAACGATCGAAAAAAATACTGAGTGATCGACTTGAAAATACAAATTAGTGTAACTGTTAAAAATAGCGACGTCGTCTCCCTCCGCTCTGCTTCGCTCGGCTCCTCATGTTATCTTACATGTCAACCTAACACGCTCCTCCTGGCTTTGCTAGACGTCGCACCTATTTTTTGACCTTTGATGAAAGATTTCTTGCCCACTCAGTATTTTTAGTCGCACAATTGAAGTCGCTAATTATATTTTTTATTCGATCGATTAATATTAGGTTGAGGAAAAAGTTTCTTCGCATTTTATATGAAAATTCAAAACATTTTTTAATAAAGTTTATTTACATTTAACTAAAGTATGTAGTTGCCGTTTTGTTCGATAACTTTCTGCCATCTTGTAGGTAGGGACATGATCCCATTGCTATAGAAATTCTGGGGCTTCTGATCAAAAAACCGCCACAAGTGGTTTTGGCAGTCCTCTCGTGATGTTAACCCGACACTGCCTAAAGAATTCTGAAGAGACCGAAACAAGTGGAAATCTGAAGGTGCAGGTCAGGACTATACGGCAGGTGCATTAATACGTCCCAGCCAAACTCTCTTAATTTTTGCTGAGTGGCTAAAGATGTGTGAGGTCTCGCGTTATCATGATGAAAAACCACACCCCTTCTGTTGACTAATTCCGGCCGCTTTCTCTCAACTTCTTGTTTTTCTTTAATCTCGTCAGTTGTTCGCAGTAGAGTTCAGAATCGATGGTCCTGCCTGGCCGTAACAGCTCATAATGAATAATGCCCTTCTAATCCCACCATACCCATAGCATTACCTTGTTGCGAGATAACCCGGGTTTCTCCAGAGTCTGTGAAGCCTGACCAGCCTTTGACCACGACCTTTTTGGCACGTTCTTGTCGTACGTGATCCACTTTTCATCACCAGTTATCAGGTTTTTAAAAAATGGTTCGGTTTCATTACGTCGTAATAAAGAATCACAAATGAGTACACGGTTCATTAAGTTTCTTTCAGTGAGCTCATGAGGCACCCAAATATCAAGCTTTTTTGTGTACCCAGCTTTTTTCAAATGCGCCAAAACTGTTTTGTGGTCAATCCCCAGTTCTTCAACTACATCGTAACTACTGATATGCCGATCTAACTCCACTTTTTCAAAAATGGCATCCATTTTATCCGTAACAGGGCGCACAGAGCGAGGTGCTTTTTTCACATCAAAATTTCCGGATTGAAAACGCTTAAACCAAATTTGTGCTACTCCAACAGACACTGCACTAGGTCCATAACATCACAAATTTTTTTCGCGACTTGCGTTGCATTTTTCCTTTTTTGTAGTAAAATTTTAAAATGTATCGAATTTCTCATTAGATTCACTCATCTTAACAGTAAAAAAAACAAATGAAAATCACACATTTTACCTAATTTGAATTTGGAATTATCTTTACCAAAGCCAGCCAGATACAAAATGGTATAGCTAAAGAGATTTTATTATAAGTGCGAAAAGAGTTTTTCCCCAACCTATTATTATCCCGTTTTAAAGCGACGGAACGTAGATGAAGAAAAAATTCATGTCTGTTCCTTTTTGATTGTAATCGAATATAATTTTCAAGATGAGTCAAGTACAATGGACGAGGACATGGGCGGCGGTGAGGGCGTCGCAAGCAGTGACGATGTGAACGACATCAGCAGTGCGGCGCAGGAGGCGATCAGTACTGGTATCAGGTACATTCTAATCGAATATTATTTTCAAGATGAGTCAAGTACAATGGACGAGGACATGGGCGACGATCATGTCACCTTATATATTAATTCCCTAGGCTGATTAACGCCTAGCCTGGTTTCACTATCCTATTTTCTGGGAGAGCGCGTTCCTTAGCGCTAGGTCATAGGCACTTCCCAACATTGTCAATTGAAAAAAAAATCTTACCTGTGACGTATTTTTTAGAAACGGAATACTTTCCCTAATCCCCTGCCTGCGCTACATAATTATGCCAGTACTTTACAGACTTCTATATTTTTTTTAATATATGCATAATGTTTTCGAGTATTTATTTTTTGCAAAGTACTATAGCAATATCATCAGTTAAAAATGCAGCACAAGTAACGCCTACTTCCATTTATTAAACCAAACATGTCTTTTCTCTACCAGTAAGGTATAAATCGCCCCGCGAGGATTATATCAGTGGTACTTTATGAACAATTGTATGTACAGCAATGATTCTCAGGCATTTCTGAACAATCCCCAGTTCGAGTACGCCGGAGGGCGGAGCGGATATCTCGAGTAGCGGTCAAACGGAGCCGGCGCTCATCTCATCGACCGCCAACGGACCAGCGATACTGCATTCCTTCTCTCAACCAAAGATAGAGGAAGCCAATGAGTAAGTTCAATTATACATCTAGATTAGTAGGAGGCCACAACAAATCTGGTAACGATAAGGGAAATGGCTAAATCTGGGTCCACATGATAAAGGGCACCTCTCTGATTCCAAATATGTCGGTCTGGCTGCGCGAAGCCTTTGCGTAATCTATTTATGGCGCTTAAAATACTAATTATGGTGACAAAAAAAAACGATAATGTAAATATCTGACTATGGTATAGAATAGAAAGTAGTTGTATGTATCCATGTAGAAACTGATCAAATATTTGGTTGCGTTATGGAGTAACGCTCGTTCAAAGATGCTTTATCGTGACGATATCATTTTTTATTTTAGTGTCCATAACTACATAGTTTTTCAGGCGCCATAAATATCAGAGAGGTGCCGTTTATCCTGTGAACCCAGATTCAGCCATTTCGTTTATCGTTACGAGATTTGTTGTGACCTCCTATTATTATACGCGTGTGATATAGTAGGAATTTTTTTAAATGTCGGGATCGGCTTATGAGCTTATCTTCCAATGAATGGCATTGTTCTATTGTTAAGTTCCGCCACTAATTAGCAGTGCACAACGAAACGCATAAACAACAAAATATTTTATGTTAATAGCAACTTTAACGCCTGAACCAAAAGGCTCAAATTTGAACGGCAACGCATTCCAGATAGTACTTTTTGAAATTAAAAGCGGCAGCAAGGTACAGGTGTGATACAGGATGAAACGATTTAAGATTTTTACATAATTGTATGTGCATGTTATTAAGAAAACAGTATTTAAGTTTAAAAAAGTTCATTTGTCTCTTTGAAACTTTAATTTAACACACATTTGTTGTTTATTAAATAACCAAATACAACAAAAAATTGTATGGCTGCAATCTACGATAATTATTGAAGTTACATTTAAAATAACATACATAACATTTTTGTACCTCTTATTTCCGCTAAATCAAAGTCCATATACACAGCCGGGGTCGTTATTGAACACACTTTTCACAAAAATCCAAAGAGTAGGTAAGCAATCAAAATCCTATAAACGTAGGCCAGGGTCAAATTTATGAAATATCCAGAATAAAACACAGAAGTATACGATATTAAGATCCGAAAGCCATTACTTAATCAACCTGTATCTGACACACAAAATGGCTACCGCTTCCAATTTCAAAAATAATTTTAAATTTTTTTAATTTTTTTGTTTAGGTGGTAAAGTTGCTATTAACATAAAATATTTTGTTGTTCATGCGTTTCGTTATGCACTGCTCATTTAGCGGTCGAACTTAACAATAGATGACAATGCCATTAATTGGAAGATAAGATCTTAAGTGGATTCCGACATTTAAAAAAATTCCTACTATACTAAGGTTGGCGATAACGGGGATGGGTAGTGCTTGTTCTTGTCGGGTTAATTATTCATACATTTTTTATTTTAATTTGTTAGTACTAGTGAAGACGATTTCATGTTACTCCGCTTCAATCCTTTTCTGATAAATAAAAAACTGTTTTATTCAGGCGATACCCCTCGGCCACGACTACTAGCTTTGCGCGGCGCTTCTTGCGGAGCTTCTCGATTCGGCGCGAGAGAGAGCGAGAGAGCGCTAGAGGCTAAAAGAAGCGCCGCGCAAAACTTGTAGTCGTGGCCGAGGCGATAGGGCTCACCTTCCATCTCGCTGGGAAGATTTAATCGTCGGTGAAGCGTGGACATCTTGCATTTGACACCTCTGACACCGCCTCGGGTATTCATGTCGTCGATGTATACATTCAGGGTTGGCGACGCCGATACATCTGAGATGGAGGGCGCGGCGGACACGATGCCGACAGTCAGCGAGTCGCTGCCATTGCTCACAATGTCTGCCAACGGCTCCGCTCTCCTGTCACCCAGCATGTCACAAGGTTACGATCTATCTAGTAACTGTGATCGGTTCGCTTTAGTCAGAAACCTTTAGCAAAAGTATAAAACCGCGTCGATTTTTTGCCATTCGTCTTCTTGGCGAATATCCCGCCTGGTAGCAGCCTTTGATTAGGCTGTGCTTCGTCAAAGAATATAAACTATTTCTACGTAAAGATGCGACACTCATATCTCACCGCCAGTTTTAATAATATCAAACAGTTTCAGGTTTCACGGACGACGCTCTCTCTAAACTCGCCCGTATGTCGGTGCGTTAGGGTTCACGCATTTTTGTTTGGAACTCAATTATTTCCCAAACTAAGGGTGACCGCGGCTATGATGAGAGAGCGTCGTCCGTGAAACAGCTATTGCGATGCAGCGTTCTAAAATATACCTTCCTCCTACGAGATAAAGTCTTTGAGTTACAGTTGAATATCTTTTTCTCTGAAGATTTTCGCGTTTTTTTTTTTCGAATCGTTGTTCGGTGTCATCAGAAGCCTATGTGGTTTTATTTAATGGTCGCACTCTAATATATTTACAACTGGTATATACTACTTCTGTGAATTTTTCCACATATTCATAAACAACCGGTTTGCCAGCAGGGGGGGGGACGGGACAGAAAATCTAACAAACATTAGCACTTTAAAGCTTAATATTTCGCCAAGGGATCCCTTATCAAAAAATGGTTATTTTCACACACCCATAATGTTTTTGAACGACCTATCCAACGATACCCATCACTATGGGACAGCGAGAAAAAAAATCATCCCTAAATTACGAGTACGGGAGATACCCCCAAAAATTTTTTTTTTCGAGTTTTTTTTTACCGTCTTGCTCTTGCGGCGTGTATGTATTGTATACCCATATCAAATTACAGCTTTCTAGTACTAATAGTCTCTGAGCTGAGCCACGGACAGATGGACATGGCGAAACTACTTGCCGGACTACGGAACCCTCAAAAGCATAACTTCAACATGTCATGACTGATTTTTGGCAAACTTTTTATATTAATACATCCATCCATCCATCAGCCTGTTTCGTCCACTGCTGAACATAGGCCTTTCCATGATTTCGCCTCTCTTTCACGCTGAGCAGGCGGGTTGGTGAGCGCGGTGCCGAAACCCTTGCACCAGTGACGCCGCTGTCCGTCACCAGTCTGTTTTAAATAAGGCTCGGCAATTGGGGATGGATAAACCGCCATCCATCGGTCCCAGGCAATGGTGGGCCGCCTGGTTTTGCCTGAGAGCTGTTCTCTTACTCTCCCCCGAATAACTTCGGGAGGATTTCCGAGTAAGATGGTGGTACCTCCACAGTCGAGCCCGCCATTAGCTCTACCACTTAACTAAATTTATATTAATGATAATAATTAATATTAAGTGTTTTGTTTTTTGAAAAAAATTCAAGTTTGATTAATTTTAAGTCTATAGTTTTCTTGTTAATTTTAGACTACTACATATTAGCCGAATGTGAAATAATACTAGCTATTATTCGGTATTCGTCGAATAACAAAAAAAAACCGGACATATTTTTATGATTTAATTACAAATGTACCTAGTCGGTGCTTAAATTCTGTCACAAACAAAATTGGCTATAAAATGAAAACTAATCATGGTATTCAAAAAAAGTTTTTTTTTTAAAAAAAGGTAATTTAATTAGCTCACATTAAACACAAAACTTATTCAAAATGATTGCCACCATTTTTCACACAAGCCTTCAATCTTCGCGGCCAATCATCAATAGCAGCACGGACCATATTCATGTCGATATCGGCCACTGCTTTAAATCAATGATGACTTTAGGCTGCTCAAATTTTTGTGAGGTTTAGAACAGACCTTCTCCTCCAATTCCTGCTAAATTTTGTAATCCAGTGAATTGAGGTCAGGGCTAGATGAGGGCCAATCTTGATGCCTTATTAGCTCGATATTCTGGCGCTCGAACCACTCCTGAGTTGTTTTGGCCTTATGAGCAGGTGCGGAGTCCTGTTGAAATACAAATGGCCGTCCTCCAAAGAGTGTCTGGGGCAGATCTTTTACTATGTGATCTAAAACCGTGTCTTGGTACACTTTTGCACTGGTTTTGACACCTTTTTCACAAAAATGCACTTCAGTAGGGCCATAGTAGGACACTCCCAACCAAATCATGACTGATGATGGATGATGGCCGTGCTGCACTCTAGGAATGGCATTTCCAGCGGCCGCAGAGCTGGTAGCGTACACCCTGTCATTTTGTTTGTTGTACTTCTCTACGATATTAAAATTTTTCTCGTCTGTAAACAGGATATCGCGGTGTCTGTTTCTTGCGTACCGCTTTAGCAAAACTTTGCATTTCTTGGCTCTCATAGCTATCAGATGCGCGTCCAGAAGATGTCCACTCTTTTTTCGGTAAGCTCGTAGTCCCAGGTCTTCATTGAGTACTTTTTTTACGGTACTTCTGGTTAATCCCATCTCCAAAGCCATCAGTTTCTGCTTGCGGACGGGATTTCTTGCAATACGCGCCTTGATTGCTTTGATGACCCCTGGAGTCCTAACGGAATGCGGTCTGCCAGTTCTTTTCTCGTCATCGACACTAGAGGTTTCATTGTACCTTTTGATGGTATGGTACACGAACCTCTTCGTGAATTTTAATTTTTGAAGCAAGCTGAATATCGTCTTCGGTGGATGGCCGCAACGATGCAATGCAATTACTGCTACTCGGTCCTCTTTGCGAGTCCACTCCATCGTAAAAAATGAATGAATGTAATTGTAATTTGGCAGATTATTAATCAAAAATATTTGAAAATCTAACACCATTTCATTTTTGCTCTAGGTGTTCTATTTAAAAAAAAAATGGCCAGTGACAGTATTTAAGAACCGACTAGGTATTGTTTTCAGATTTTTCCCTATACTTGTAGTATAAGACTTGTTTGATTTTTTCACAGCTTCAAGGGACAGTAGACCTAAGTATATGGTTTTAATTTCAACTCGATACCTACACGCGTTCCAGGTCTTGACAGACAGACGGACGGGCGGACAGACGGGCCACAAAGTGATCCTATAAGGGTTCCGATTTTTTCTCTTGAGCCCTAAACAATTTCGAGTAATGCCAAATACCGAATAATAGCGAGTATTTGCAGCTTCTCTAGCCAAGACTAAAATTTTTAGATTTTTTTTCTGTCTGTATGTACCTATATGTAGGTATGTTTATTCCGTTTAACTCGAGAACCACTCAACGGATTTGGATGCGGTTTTTAGGGTTCCGTTGTCCGTCTGTCCGCGGCTTAGCTCAGAGACTATTAGTACTAGAAAGCTGTAATTTGGCATGTATATAAATATTAGTCACGCCGACGAAAAGATAAAATAAAATCTTGAAAAAAATTTTTTTTAAGGGTACCTCTCTCATACACGTAAACTGGTAAAACTCGTAAATTGAATTTTTTCCTCGTCTATCCCATAGTGTGGGGTATCTTTGGATAGGTCGCTCAAAAAAATTGTGGGTGTGTAAAAACTATTTTTCGATTTAGGGATCCGTTGGCCAAATATTAAGCTTTAAAGTGAACATTTTAGTTAGAGTGGAGCGTTTCCCCTGTCGGCTAAACGGTTGTTCATAGAAATGTGAAAAAAATCACAGAAGTAGTAAATATAATGAAATATATCAACATATAGGCTATAAGGGGTGTTTTATAAATTAACGTCCGAAAACGGGGCAGAGATTGAATAAACGCGGGCGAAGCCTAATAACATGTATTTGTTGGCCAGAGGAGGGCAGCGGCGGTGTGTCGTCGTCGGTAGCGGCGTCGGGCCCCGGCGTCACGTCGCAGGGCGTGTCGGACGTGAGCAGCTCAGGCGCGGCGCCCCTCCCGCCGACAGACGCGGCGCACGCGCTGGCCACGCTCGCTAGCGCCGCCCTGCACCATCAAGAGCAGGTAACCATTCTCTTTAAGAAAGGTAACTCTATGGATTTTTAAACTGCACAGTTTAAAAATCCATACAGTTATCCGACGAAGACGTTCGGATGGAGCGGTTGTGCGTGGTGAGACTCTGAACTGCTTGTTCGAAAATTGTATGTAGCCTTGTGGCTTACCTCCCGCGTCAATTGCTGTCTGAGCGCTTTCGTTGGACCACTGTATGAGTTTTAAAACTGTGTCGTTGGATTTGATCCCGGGGTATGTCCCTTCTTAGATTTAGTTGGCAATCTTCGTCGTATCACTTGTAGTTTTATAATGTAACTTAATTTTACAGGCCGAACCTGAGGATCAGAAACCGCCGTTGAATGATGAAGATGTTTGGTACACGGTTGGCATCGTCACGGGTACAACGTTCACGGTAAGGACCACTCGTGTGGCTTCCCGTTTATCTCCATTTTAACTGTATCGGAACTACTTTCTACTTCGGATACATCTCGACACCAACTTAATACTTTCTATGATTGATTGAAATCGGCGTTACTTCGCGGAAGTCCATCACTAACTTATGCATATATAATTTGCAATATTCCGCTAAACACTCTTATCATGCTATTCAGAATGCAGACTCGTGCACCGCCATGCACAAGCAAGCAATACAAGCACAAATACTAAGCTATCTTAAATAATAAGTAAGATAACTTATCGACACGTGTTTCGCCTCTGAACGAGACATCCTCGGGATGTGTTGCTAGCTTGGCTTCTCCGCAGCAACTGATGTTGTTCACCAGACAGCTCAACAGCAAGTTCATAGTTTAATACTTTCTCCTTATTGCAGGTCCAAAACTACATAACAGACCCAAACGTGGACTTGTCCAATTTATCGTTAGACAACCTCCCCGAGCTGTCAGGTCTGCCGACAACGCCGCTGGAGCACGGCACTGCCTACAAGTTCCGAGTGGCCGCCATCAACTCGTGTGGCAAGGGGGACTTTAGTGAGGTACGAAAAATACATAATCCTACCATCCTACTCACTGAGCTACCGCCGCGCCGCTAGGGTCCATACTCATACTAGCTGATCCGGCGAACTTCGTACCGACAGTCAATGAAAGCTGTCAATTGCGGAAGATGGCGGAGTTCCAAACAGAATTTATTTAAATATTAATTCTATGTATTGTCTTATTCCGATAATTTTTCCAATAATTTAATAGTTATTCTATTATTCGGGGCGGAGACGAATCCAACAAATCAGAGATCATCTAAATCGGTCCAGCCGTTCTTGAGTTACAAAAGACAAAAAGTTACACGACTTTATTATATGTATTTAGAATAAAGATAAAAATAAAAATAGCATCACAATAACATGTACACGTTCCTAGGAATCAGCATTCAAGACCTGCCTACCAGGATTCCCGGGCGCCCCGTCTGCCATAAAGATTTCAAAGTCGGCGGAGGGCGCGCACCTCTCGTGGGAACCGCCGCAGGTCGCCGCGGAGGGCATCTTCGAGTACTCTGTCTACCTCGCCGTACGGTCCAACACGCAGCCCAAGGTCAGTCGCACATTACATCGCTTCCATCCATCCCTCAGCCCATGTTCGTCCACTGCTGGACATAGGCCTTTCCCAAATTTCGCCACTAATGACGGTCTTCCGTCCTCCTCATCCAGCCGCCACCCACAACGTCCTTCAGGTCGTCAGTCCAGCGGGTCAGTCGGCCTACACTTCGCTTTGCTCAGCCCATGTTCGTCCACTGCTGGACATAGGCCTTTCCCAAATTTCGCCACTAATGACGGTCTTCCGTCCTCCTCATCCAGCCGCCACCCACAACGTCCTTCAGGTCGTCGGTCCAGCGGGTCAGTCGGCCCACACTTCGCTTTGCTGTACGTTGTCTCCATTCTAAAGTCTTTCGGCCCCAACGGCCATCATGTCGGCGACAAATATGGCCTACCCACTGCCACTTCAACTTAATGATTCTGCAGGCTATGTCGGTTACTTTCGATCTCCGACGGATCTCCTCATTTCGGATTCTATCCATCGGAGATACCCCAAGCATTATTGCTTACAGCTCATTATATTTCATTCTATATACGTGGGACGCACTATAAGTTTCCGGAATGAATATGAAAAAATACAATTAAAGGTACAAAATTAATTTATTGTTTTTCAAAATAATCTCCCTTGGCGTCTATGCACTTTTTCATTCGATCAAACCAGTTTTGAAAACTTTTGTGCCACTCCCCTGTGGTGACCTCTGAAACGTGTTTTTCATACTCCTCGACAGCCTCTTCTGGTGATGAAAATCGTTGACCGCGTAATTGGTTCTTAATTTTTGGGAACAGAAAAAAGTCACAAGGTGCCAGGTCGGGACTGTATGCAGGATGACTCATGAGTTCTACATTTTTCGTCTTCAAAAAGTCGTTTGTCTGTCTGGCCGTGTGAGAACTAGCATTGTCGTGGTGCAGGATGATACGGCGTTTACGGTTATTTTTACGGAGTTCGTCAATAACTTCCGGCAAACAAATGGTCGTGTACCAGTCACTATTCACGGTACGACGATTCTCTAAAGCAACAGTAGCCACGTGTCCAGTTTTATTAAAAAAAGAAGCAATCATCCGCTTAGATGCACTTTTCACGCGCGCCACTTTGGTTGGTTTCGGCTCATCTTGAAAGACCCATACGCTCGATTGCTGCTTTGTTTTGGGATCGTAGCAATAAATCCATGTTTCGTCACCTGTTACTATGTCCCACACCAAATTTGACGCACCTTCGTTGAATCTGGTAAGCATGGCACTGCACCAAGTGACGCGGTCCGTTTTTTGAGCCTCGGTCAAGTTGTGTGGGATCCACCGCGAGCACAGCTTTCTCACACCCAAATGTTTGTGTAAGATTGATTGTATTTGACTCATGCCTATTTCTAAGGATGCGTGAATTTCATGGTAGGTCACATGCCTGTCTGTTTCAATCATACGGCGCACAGCATCGATGTTTTTGTTGGTCACAGCGGTGGACGGCCAACCATCGCGAGATTCGTCACTGAGATTGATACGACCACGCTTGAATTCTGCAAACCAGCTATAAACAGTCGTCTTGCATGGTGCTTCATTGCCAAAAGCTGTTTCAAGCCGAGCGATGCTCTGTTGAGCTGTCAAATTACACTTAAAATCGTAGAAAATCATACTACGAAAATTTTCCCGAGTTAAATCCATGTTGATGCAGACACACAATTTTTTAAATGGCGCCACAAGGTAAAAACAAAAGACAGTCAGATGAAACAAACTGCATTCTACAGCCAAAGAGTTCTATTTTCAAATGTTGCAATAAATTTTAAAATATTGTTTATTTTAGTGGCCAGTTCCGGAAACTTTTAGTGTTACCTATGTAGTAACATGATGGAGTATTATTATGTACTAGAGTGCATTACAATTTAGAAAAGATCAAGTAGAAACAAATTTAAAGACAAGAATCTTAAAATAGCGGTAGCCTAGGGGTAGAACGCTGGACTCTCAATCTTGAGATCCAGGTTCGATCCCCGGCCGGGCATGCACCAATGAGTTTTTTGAAATTGATGTGCATAGTACTTATTTAATTTAATACTTAATACTTGCTGAACGGTGAAGGAAAACATCGTGATGAACCTGCATGCCCTAAAAAGCGTGTAATTGTGCCCCAAGTACGGCGATAGGGCTCACCACTCATCACTTTGGGACGTAATAATCGTCGGTGAAACGCGGGTGTACCGGGTGTGGACTGTGACTTGCATTTCACAGTTCACACTCGGAACACCTCTGACACCCCCTCGGGGATTCATGTCGTGACGATATATTTATATATTTTTTTATTTGAAAATTCTTCGGGCCATGATTCGAACCTGCGACCTCTTGCTATCAGGTTTAGTTTGTAATGCACTTTAATAATAATATATTTAGAGTATTCCAAAGCGATGGATTTCGCAATAAAAACATAATCTTACTTGGAGTGTTGCTACGCTATTGTATGGCAGTGAATGTTGGGTGTCGCGAGATGAGCATCGAAGTAGATTGAATACAGTGGAAATGTGTTCCTTACGGAGTATGTGTGGTTTGACATTGAATGATAGATTGAAACCTCACAAAAATTCCGACTGTACATTATCCGATGAGTTGTGTAATTCCAGGAAACATCCAAGTCGCAGCTGGCGTTCGTCCGCGTGTACTGCGGCAAAGCGAACACGTGCGTGGTCCCGCAGTCGTCTCTGAGCGCGGCGCACGTGGACTCCTCCACTAAACCGGCGATCATATTCCGTATCGCGGCGCGCAACGAGAAGGGCTACGGGCCCGCCACGCAAGTCAGGTGGCTGCAAGGTCGGTGCACTCTTAAGGCGCTTAGACACGCCACCGTTTTAGTACAAAATTTGATAACCCGTTTCTCTGTTGTTTTTCGTTATATACTAAAGTATAAGACCTTTATCATCTGATACTGTTATTTTAAAAGGCACCATTCTGCCAAAATTTTGAATATTGATTTTGTTTTTAACATATCAAGCTGGACAGATTTACATGCAACGTTGTTTTCTTGCCTTAAATTGTACCTAGACTAAAATTTTAGATTTCAGCCAGATAGTGACTTTGTAAATGTCTGTATTAAACTATAGAGGTCTTGAACTTTAGTCTATATTGAAGAAAAAAACAGAAGCGTGTTATCAAATTTTGTACTAAAACGGTGGCGTGCCTACACGCCTTAGGCGATTAGTACATTACTTAAGAACGCTTTTATATAAAGTGACTTTCATTTATGTAGCCAAATTCATACTGGAGACTCGGTAAGTGGTCAAGACCAACGTTCAGTGACCCTGTTTGCCAAATACGAAGGATATTTTCTTGTGCCTCTATGCTTTTTCAAGAACAAACTCGACTCAATTAGTCAAAATTTTATTTTGCGTATTTACCGGAAGGGACATTGAACCTTGGTCTTGACCACTTATACAGGCTGTTAATGCAATCTCAAGAATCCCCTTAGGGTATGTGTTCGGTTTAAAAGCGTTCGGAACGCGCAAGTATGTGTCAGATTCTATTTTATTGAGATGGCAACACGGGTTGTAAAAAAGTGAAATGTCAAAGTTGTTTTTTCCGGTTTACTGTCAATTTTGGTCTCAAGGAGATACGTGTAAAAAAATGGGATTCAACCAGTGTTGAAGTAATTATTATGTATTTCAAGGAAATAAACAGTGGAAAAGTGGTAAAATAACCCAATTAATGAGCATTAATTGCGAGCTAAATTGTGTGTCCGAACAGTTTCGGGAATCGGTCGCCGGTGGAAAAGGATGTGAATGGATTTTTGGATTTTCATTAGCACGATTCACGGAAATCGTGGTAGAGGTCTGGGTCGAGCTAGCTCGGGGTTAGATATTGGTGTTTAGGTAAACTCCCAAAAGCTGCTGGATGAGCCAGTAGTTTGTCGAAGACCTGTGACGCGCCAGACCGACGAGAGGAGAACGCTGTCTGCCCAGACACCAAGATTGAGTCTGGTGGTCTGTATCCAGCGCAGAAGTTCAAGAAGTAAGGCTGCATCCGAATGTGAGTCTTTGAACCATTTACCCTTCAGAAAGGAATTTTAGTATATAAGAACCCCCTTTGTATGGGAAGCCCCTTTCTGACAGGTTTTAACCTCCTTATAATATTCAAATGGGTCCAGCACGCGAGGTTTAAACCATATCTGTGGAGAGGGGGGCTTTTCACATACATTTCTGGTAGCATAGCGCGGTTAAGTTGTTTAATATCGGATATTAAACAACCCCGGACCAAGATATATTCTGTTTATATAAGCCGAACCGATATAGTAGCTCTGTTGGCCTTGTAAGTTAATTTGTGAATTATACTTTGTTTTAGGTAGGTAGTTTGGAACCTTGTAACCTAAAGCGAGATCAAATAGAATATTTTGTTATTTCTTATACTACAGTACTCGGACTGTGTATATGAATAGGTTTATGTAAGCTGGAAGGATATTTACACAGCTCCTTTAGCTTTGGGTATTGTATTATATGTTGTATTGTGGATAAACATATAACTTTATAAGCGCGGTTAAGTCTAGTGAACCCGGCGACAAAACTATAATAGTTTGTAAATTCATACAGCATAACCATTGCTAGCAAGCGAAGCGGCTTAATTATTAGTTATATAGTTGTTGAAAGCCTCGGCTTATATAAATTACAAAGTAGCAGGGCTAATGTGTAATGTGTAGTTTTTGGTTAGTGAATCATATTAACTAAGCGAGCGCTTAGGTATAATATTATAACAACGTACATAGGTTATGTTACAACTTGGAATTGTTAAATTTGTTTGTTTTGGAGTATGTTTAGTCTTTAACAAGTGTTTAATGTGATTACATACTTTCAGAAGCCAATTACCTTTGGATATACTGTTAGTTAGTGCTACAGTTTGGTTTATATTGTTTATTTTGAATGAAAACTTCTTGACACTTGCGATTGAGGCTTGGACATAGTTGTTTGTCAAAAGTGTAGCATAAATGTAATTAACTGGTTTATGTTGTATGGATTATATACATATAGCAGCAGAAACGGTCTGTCTGTCTGTTCATAAAGTTATGATATTGTGTTTATTTGAAAATGTTTGAGTGATATATAGCAACAGAAAAGGTCTGTCTGTTTGTTCATAAAGTTATGATATTGTGTTTGTTTGTACACATTTGAGTATTAAAAATTGGTTTTGGTTGAACTCGCATAATTGAACAACAGGGTTGTATTGTGTATTAATGTACTGAAATTAACATACTGACTAGAGTCTAGTATATTTGGATCTACAATATTATTGTATACGGGGACGTTTGTGATTCGTGCCAGAGTTAGTTCGGTTTTAAATTGTTGGTATTTTCTTTGATTTCCCGGTCTACAATGTCGAGGACTTCTCCGAGGAACATCTTGGCCAGCCAGCTGCGCTGGTTTGTCAGCGTTCAAGGCTTGTTGGCTTGAGCTGATCGGGGCGATGCAGTCCTGGAGCGGTACTCACAGATGGAGCATCGCCTCGAGAAAGCTGAGCAGGCGCTCATGGAGCTGTTGGACCAGGAGCTGCCACCGGAGGTAATGGCTAGCCCTAATAATGACATGGATCAAATTATGGATATTTATAATGAGGTCACACAGGTCGCCTGTCAGATTAAAAGGCGACAGTCAGGTGTTTCGAGCACACCTGATGTAAGACATGCAGCGCAAGGTACATCGTTGCACAGTAGGCTCCCTACTTTGGAGTTAGGACATTTTGACGGTACCATGGAGCTATGGGTGGCATATAAGAATATGTTCACCTCGTTGGTTGACAGTAGGCAGGATTTAACCAACGCTCAAAAGATGGCATATTTGATGTCCTCTTTAGAAAGTGAGGCAAAGAGCTTAGTGCAACATTTAAAAGTAGAGGACGATCATTATAGTATAGCCTGGGAGTTATTAAATAATAGATATCAGAATGTCCGTCTGTTGGCCGATGCTCATACGAGCCAATTGTTAAGTTTGCCTAGGGTAGGTAATAAGGCTCAAATTCGAACGCAGTTACTGACCCCGGTTACAGTAGCCTGTAACGCGTTAAAAATGTTAGGTTTGCCCGTGGATGAGTGGTCGTTCTTGTTGGTACACATTATTTTGGGTAAGTTACCGTCTGATACTCGTTCACGTTTCGAACGTGAGACCGCGGAAAGGGAGGACAAGGCTCTTCCTACTTTCGCTGATTTGATGAAGTTTTTAGAATTTGAGGCTAGGGCCATGGAATCTTCATCGACTTCGGAGGTGGCGCCACCTACCAGGAGTTTCAGGGAACCTGCCGGTAATTCGGGGCGAAGGGGGCCACAGGGAGTGCAACCGCTTCGGGGACGCGTTGCTGCACGTCTGGCTGCACTGGCCGCTGTTGCTGAGAGCCCAAATTGCCACCAGTGTGGACGCCCAGGACACGCGTTATCGCAGTGCCATGATTTTGCTGCATTACCGGTAGTGGACAGACGGCGATTAGTTAAAATTAATAGACTGTGCTATTTTTGTTTAGAGGACCACTTAGCGCGCGAGTGCTCCAGACAGCGAATGTGTAGAGAATGTGGCCGGCCACATAATGATTTAATTTGTGCGAACAGGTCTGGAGCCTACGGTCACGCCACGGGCGGGGGAGCCGCGGCGCAGTCCACCTATCAGTCACGTCCGTCGAGTGGCCCCTCTCAAGGACGAGGAGCGCACCCGTCAGAGAGTGGAGAGAGCCCTCGCGTGAGTCGTGCTCAGTTTGATAGTGGTGTGAATCGTGCGCCTGCGGTACGAGGCTATATTGCGGACCCGGGTGGGGGACCCCTCATGGGGGGGGGTTCAACGGGTCAGGGCCGCACTCAGGATATTAGGAGTGGACCCCATGCTTCCGCGACAGCGGGCCCGAGTAGGGACCCCCCGAGGGGGGGGGGCTCCACGGGCGGGGGCCCCACTCAAGGTTGTATGAGTGGACCCCAGTTTGCCGAACCAGTGCCTGCGCCCACTGTAGGACAGTATAGCAGGGCGGAGCCACAGCGATACTCTCCGCCGATACACGAGTATCCGCGGTTAGAATATCACCCGCCTTATTCGAGATATGGTAGGGCAGCGGGTTACGCACCACCTCGGATGGCATTGTGTATACGCTCACCATATATAGGGCAATGGATGCACCCTGGATTGGAGGGGCCGGGCCCCCAATAATTTGTCTGCCCCTGTACCGGTGCGGAGCCGAGGACAGTTCTTCGGCCCACCATATTAGTTAGTAGTTGGGGCCCCCCGGGGGGAGATTCAGTTAGAGTAAGGACCACTGTTGAATTTCGGGACGTGTATGCATGATCGGATAGTCAGGTTGCGCGAGCATGGCTACGCGCATCCCCACGTACTTTAGAGATTTTTGTAGGAAACCGGGTTTCACAAATTCAGCATATAGTTATTCATATTAAATTGGAGGCACGTCCCAGGTGAATGTAATCCTGCAGAGTGCGCATCTGGAGGCTGCACAGCGCCGGAGTTGGTGTCGCATCATTTATGGTGGGGGCCGGAGTGGCTTAAAGAAACAGGTTTCTTGGCCTGTCCAGCAGTTGGATAGGACACCCCAGATTTTACCCGGGTTGCGTGTGCATGCTCTAGTTCTAGGGACCAAACTAGTTCCTGATTGGACGCCGTGAGTTGGGTCACCGTGCGTTGAGACGCTGGGGCGTCGCGACGGTGGCATCGGCACGGTGTGCGTCGGGTCGGAGCACGCAAGTCGCCATCCTTTGTTGTTACCCAAGGAGGGCTTTTGATGAGGCGTTTGCTGTCCGACCGACATGTTCGTAACTCACACACGGGATGAAGCGCGTTATTGGCGATTTTACAGCGAGAGTTTTGGATTTTGTCTACTCGCCGGGTAATTCGCAATGTTCTCTTCTCCTGTGTTTCTTGTTACAGGCTGCGAGCCTTGTTGATGCAGCCGCAGATAGGAGATCTGCCAGCTGATTGGATCACACAGTCGAGACCTTTTGATGGAGTGGCTACGGACGTGGGGGGACCGTTCCTCGTCCGAACGTCTAGCCTTCGCAACGCTCGGACTGTTAAGGCGTACCTGTGAGTATTCGTGTGTCTGTCCACCAAGGCCGTCCACTTGGGATTAGAGTCCTCGTTGTCCGCGGAGGCCTTCGTCGTTGCATTAGACCGATTAGTATCGCGTAGAGGTTTGCTTTTTTAATTAGTTCAGACAACGGCACGAATTACAAGGGTACCGCAAATTACTTGAAAAGATGTATACATTTTAGAAGATAATTGTATTTAGTTAAGTCATGGTTATTATGTGAAATCGGCCAAGACCCACCTCCGCCGCGTCATCGGGGATGTAATCTTATTGAAAGATGCGAATTTGGAATTCTTTGTATTGGCGACGTGGTCGCATTATTAAGTTGATAATTGGCGGGGATGAGACTCCTCGCGCCGCTGAGGTGATTGGTCGAAGGTTTGATTCTGTGACGAGCCTTGGCGACTCTCTCCCGGCTCCCGGTTGAGTAAGCTAGCGGTCTGATAAGGATAACAGCCCGGAGCGGGGGATTGTTCGGTTTAAAAGCGTTCGGAACGCGCAAGTATGTGTCAGATTCTATTTTATTGAGATGGCAACACGGGTTGTAAAAAAGTGAAATGTCAAAGTTGTTTTTTCCGGTTTACTGTCAATTTTGGTCTCAAGGAGATACGTGTAAAAAAATGGGATTCAACCAGTGTTGAAGTAATTATTATGTATTTCAAGGAAATAAACAGTGGAAAAGTGGTAAAATAACCCAATTAATGAGCATTAATTGCGAGCTAAATTGTGTGTCCGAACAGTTTCGGGAATCGGTCGCCGGTGGAAAAGGATGTGAATGGATTTTTGGATTTTCATTAGCACGATTCACGGAAATCGTGGTAGAGGTCTGGGTCGAGCTAGCTCGGGGTTAGATATTGGTGTTTAGGTAAACTCCCAAAAGCTGCTGGAATAGCCAGTAGTTTGTCGAAGACCTGTGACGCGCCAGACCGACGAGAGGAGAACGCTGTCTGCCCAGACACCAAGATTGAGTCTGGTGGTCTGTATCCAGCGCAGAAGTTCAAGAAGTAAGGCTGCATCCGAATGTGAGTCTTTGAACCATTTACCCTTCAGAAAGGAATTTTAGTATATAAGAACCCCCTTTGTATGGGAAGCCCCTTTCTGACAGGTTTTAACCTCCTTATAATATTCAAATGGGTCCAGCACGCGAGGTTTAAACCATATCTGTGGAGAGGGGGGCTTTTCACATACAGTATGAATGTATGCACGATTCTGATGTCATTACGAGAAAAAAAAATACCTTGAATTTTCACCAAAAATTCCATCATTTTTCAAAGCTATGGCTACGCATTCACGGAATCCGGTCTCCCCACACACCTAGTTGCATCCCGCACCCCTCATCCTTGACCGCCGCCGCCGCCGGGGTATGCAGTGGCCGTCTGTTGCCAAATCGTGCAGCGCGCCTCAATCTGAGGCCGTACCGTTGCAAATTCTCTTTCATTCTCTTGCTCGACCAGCGAGGGTGTCCACGCGATTTGTGTATTTTGAGTAAAGAAAATCGTCTTATTGTGAGTTACTGGTACTTTATTTTGAAATCCCAGTATTTAATTTAAATATAAATCTTTGTCTATCATATTAACACATCCTTAAAGGATTCTTGCCTTTGCCTCTACACCCTGTATATAAGGTGACTTTAATTTATGCAGCCAAATTCTTACTGAAGACTCGGTAAGTGCTCAGTAAAAAGGTTCGATGACCCTTTTTGTGAAATTCGTATATTATTTATTCCTTCGTGTTCCTTACAAACGCAAGACCAGCCCCGAGCCAATTACTATGGGACATCAAGATTTTATTTTGCGAAATTAGCAAAAAGTGTTATCGATCCGTGTTACTGATTACTTCCCAAGCCTCCAGTGCGAGTTTGGATGTATAAATAAAAGGCACCTTATATTTTTCCTACCAACGAGAAGCGTATCGCACCGTTGAATCAATGAAAAACGTCAATTAACAACTGTACCTGTACTTGGCTGGGGATCAAAGGAAACATTTAGAAATTAAAATATTCAAAATTTTTTCTGCCATCAACTGTGGATGCGGTTACTCTGTGAAGGCCAGATAAAAAAAAACAGCGTTGTCGCACTTGGCTGGTGGACTTTCTGTCTACTGAGACCCATAGAGAGTGTGAGTCTGGCGGTAACAGTTATTAATATAGAAATCTTTCGGTGTTTGTTAATTCAATATTGTGTTAACCGTGTGACCGGGTTCGTGCTGGGGACTCGGTGGGTGGTCGGGGCGGGGGTTGGTGACCCTATTTGCGAAGTACGAGAAATATTTTTTGTATCAATAAAGCCGATTTTGAAGGCTTTAGCTTTAGTTTGACATACATAAAATTTAACTTAAGTATGGTTAAAACGAAGAGCCATTTTCAAGTCACCATTTTATAAACGTCAAACTAAAATTTTAGTTTGACAGCCATAATTTATTCAACTTAATGATTTTAACTTGTTTTGGTAATTTCAAGGCACAGTTTAGAGCTGTCATTAGATTAAATAAAATAAAAAAATAGTTTGATTTAAGAGCGTTTAAAAGACTTGCTAATTTTAGTTGGTGTGCCCTTCAGAATAGCAATATATAGTTCTGTCACTTAAAATCAGGTTTTTTAGTAAGTTTCTTTGCTTAAAATTAAAACCTTTAAAATCGGCTTTAATATACTTATTTGAGAACAACCTCGACTCAATTAGGAAGCGTTTTAGAACGTGCGATCATAGTGCGAAATTTCACTCGTTTATTAGAAAGAGACGATCTATATAGGAGCAAGAGAAACAAAAATCTGGTTGAACCAATTAGGTGGCCCAGTGTGATTTTCGTATTACTCCGAAGCGTTTCAAAACACTTTCGTGCAGCTGTCAGGTAACAGTTCGGTTACCCTCGGTGTAACTCGGGCCAATCTTTGAACGCTCTAGGGTGAAATTCGCATCACTCCGAGTGAAATTCACTCGTTTCCAAACGGAACCTAAGTGTTTATTTGAATTTTATTTTGTGTATGTCGCGGAAGGGGTCATTGAGCCTTGGTCCTGCCACTTGCCGGGTCTTCAGTATGGATTGGGCTGTGAAGACGAGAGTCATTTTATACAATTTTTTTACATATCCTATTGTAGAAAGTGTACTTTTTTGTACCTATTTTACATAATAAATTATTTGAATTTATTCCATTTGCAGACATAAAATCAACGGGTGTAAAACGGACCGGTGACGGACGGTTACCGGGCGCGTCGCCCTCCAAACAAGCTAAACAAATCCTCCAGTAAGATGACAGAGGTAACACTACTGATTTAATCTCTACCTACCCACACTTCTACATGGCGTGCTATGTACAGACGAGCGAGCGAAAGTAAACGCTCAAGTGAAATGTCAGTGTGAAGGGAATCCTTCGTGTGGTTTATTTTTTATCAATTTTAATGTAAAGACTTGTCAGAACGTGTTATAGATAGATCGATCAGCAGTTTTAATAAGTTAATTGTGAACGGGCGTGTCTTGTATCAAATGACTGATTGAAGTGAGGTGTTGACTAAGTATTTTAAATGAATATTTAGAATGGGATGCAAAGTTATATCTAAGTAAAATATGTTGTAAAGAGATATTTCCATAAAATAAACGTGATTTTTTAAAATATGTGATCGTTGATTATTGCACCCACAATATATGGAATCACGCGTATTGTCATGGGTTTATGGCCTGACCTTCAATTGCAGGAACTGAGGTTAAATATATTTGGGTCGCTTTCTTTGTGAAACAAAATGTAAGGGATGGAAAGAGTATGATATTGATCTACCTTAAAGTAACCTTGACTATCTATCATTGCTGCAGTTGACTGTTAATCTGAGGTGCAATATTGTAAGAGAACACTTTTAAAACCGTTAAATAAATACTTTATTTAAAGTATTGATTGTACGATTTCGATTGTCAAATTGCAATTCGGCTAAGCAAATTAGCCCGTTAGACAATTGAAATCGTAAGTTTTTTGCTGTCAAATGAATACGATTGTCTTGCACAATTGCACATCTGGTTGTATAGGTGAGATAATATTTTGTTCAACGTTGGATTAGGTTTAGGGAATAAGAAACAAGACCAGAATCGCATTTGGCTTTTAATACTTAATTACATATTATTGAGTACACTATACATTTGTTTCATTGCTATAAAATGCTATCTATTCAAAACTCCGGTAGGCATTCCAAAAGAAATAAAAATACAAATAATTATATTTATATCTTTCGTTTTATAGAAAATTTCCTATATTCAAGATATTTGCGTTTTATCATGATATTAAAGCAGTATCACTAATGTATTATTTGGACAAGTTTTTAATTTTTTTATTGTGATATAGGGTCAGGAAATACCCTTCATTGTAGACACAGTTTTGTCCTTTGGTTACTGCAACAAAAAAAAACAGGTCAGTGTTATGCTCCTATGAATTCTAGTCCAAAAATATGCTTTATTTAAACGGTTTCTGCGTCACATCCAATATAGTAAATCATACACGGTATATCAAACTTGTGTGTTGTGTGTGCAAATAAAATGGCAAAAAGTTCGCCTACTAAGTTATAATTATAAAATAAAATATCTTCTAACCCAAAGGCTTAAGCGAATGTATTTCGTAAAAACAGTAGGTCAAATTATCACAAAAATCTGGTTTCAGTTAATGTTAAAGTCGATTCTGAAGGATTTAATATATGTGCTAACAAAACTTAAATTTTTCCAAAATAACTGTTGTTAACACCAAATAACTATTTCGGGATGAAGAAAATTTAGTTTTAACAGCACTAAAAGTAAAATTAAAGCCTTCCGAATCTGCTTTATTAGCTATCTATTCACACACGGAATAGATTCAACATCAAAAACCTACCAAAGACGTAGTTCCAAAGAGCTTGTACCAGCCGATTACAATGTTGGAAAGGTTAAGATCGTCCAGCATTATCTGTGCTACGCCCATGAACACTTTTTTGCCTTCGATACGTCCGTAGTCGCCCCAAACTGTCACCTGAAACAGAATAGTACATTGTTCACCGAGTGGAGAAAGAGGCCGAGTACCAACGAGGGTGTAGTTTGAGGTCCGGGGCGCAGCCGAGGGCCTCAATACACACGAGCTGGGAATCGCACTTTCTCCCGAGTGATACATAGTGCTTTATACTACACCTGCGAGGAAAATAAAACACAAAATCACCCATTCTTCTATATCACTACTAGACGACATTTTGAGTTACTTTTAATAAAGATGCAACCAAAGAAACAGATTGATGACTCGCGTTCGATTTGCAGTTTTTAATTTCTTTTTTTAATTATGTACATAAATAACAAATAGCCAGTATTATTTTGCAAATTTAGACATGAAAACTTTTTGACTTTCACTTTTTTCATTTTTTTATGATCATAAATAGCAAGTGGCCAGTATTATTTTGCAAACTAAGACATAAAAACTTTTTGTCTTTTGGCATTATTGTTCAAGCTAGGTTATGTACCAACAAGTTTATACCCTTTTTAATGTAACATTTATGCTTATCGTACGGATGTTGTCAACAAATATAAAAAACAGCACGTTGACAATGGATTTTCATATACTTTTTCTGCCCGCTCAGCACGTTAACAATGGATTTTCATATACTTTTTCTGCCCGCTCAGCACGTGAACAATGGATTTTCATACATTTTTTCCGCCCGCATATTATATGACAGTAATGACGTATATTTTCCATCGTTTTCGAAAAAGTAAGAAGGAACTTTCCAAGCAGGTATAGTATAAAAATTGTAATGAATATGTACAAATAGATCTGGAGCTTAGAGCTAAGTAGAAGGTATATAATGCTGAATGAATTATAGCTTGAAGCGGCAGTCCAAGGTTCATAACTTCGCCTCCGTCTTAAACCATATCGGTCACTGAAATTTTTACAGCACTCAGACAAACGTGTAAAAACGAGGTCTGGGCCTAAACATACAGGAATCAAGGCGAAAGCATTTTAGGAAAGGGGCCTCTTAGGACAACTCTAGGCATTGTTTATTTTTCTTCAAATCGATCACCGTACGAAATAAGACAGGGGTTAAAAATTTAAAAAATTAAGTTTCGGTCCTAAACACATCCTAATTGTGAAACCTACGTGGATCGACAGAACGGAACCCCAAGGCTCCAGATCTAAAAAGATCTAAAAAAACATTTTCAAATAGTATATTCAAGATTTCTCCGTGATAGTTTAGAATAATCTTAAATCTGAACTTTAGATCAAACTAACAAGTACTTTTGTGCGTGCGATTTAAGCATTTTTTTAACTTTTAACAAAGATTGTTGCGATTGTAATAATGATCAAGAAGTGACAATATCAACAAAAGAAAGAATCTATTTTTACAAAAAATGTATACTTGCTGTTGTAGGTTCTTGATGGAACATTTGAAATATGGTAAGTAAAATTATTACTTGGTAAACTGTTCCACTATTTTATTGTTGTCTCCGACCGGTTTCGTTTTTCGATACAATCGACAACATTACAAATTAATAATTGATGCAAAAGTAAAAACCATTTCAAGATATGGGCTTTCTCAGCATCATATTTTTTTTCAGAATTAATTCGTGATTAAATAAAGGGGTATTTTCGAAAAACTAAAAATATGGTAAACACAGGATTTAAAAAAAAATCCTTTTTCTTTTAAGATCATTTTGTTTAAAAAAAATCAACTGTCGTGCCATGTGACAGCAGACCATAAACATGCCAAGCTTTTTTTTAAATAATCCATTGGCAATGAACATTGACTTTTGAAATCCTCAGATACGACTTACATCCTTTTAGAATGAGTGAACAAGAAAACATTAAATTATGCAGGAAAAATGTAAAATAAAACAAAATAAAAAAATACATAAGCTTCCTTTTTACGCAGACTTTCAATATAAATATTAAAAACAAATGGTTAACTAAAATGAAATATTGTCGATTATCTGAACTTGAATATAACCAAATAATTATAACATTGGTTCGTCTTGTTTACTTTACCAAGATTTTTGTTTAACCAAGTAATAATTTTATTTACAATGTACAATATATTACCTCGTTAGAATAAGTTATCGATCGATCAACCCACAAGACTGTGGTCTTCCTCGCAATAAACTAAAAGAACTCACTTGCAAAACGCATCCCTTAAAGTTTTCCCTGAAGGTGAGCGTCTGCTGGTAGAGCGGGTCGAGGGTCCGCCTCGCGCTCGTCGTCTTCGCTTTAGCGACGCACCGCTTCCCGTTCACTAGGTACACTTTGACGTAGGGCGCGGGCAGCGTCCGGCTGCCTTGCCGCGCTTGCAGCCCTCGCGCGCGGATCACCTCCACCTGCAGGTCACCTTCATTATCACCGGCTCGAAGCTATCGTTATTATGTTGAAAGTTCGTCAGGGGAAGTTTCCTCGATAGTATTCTTAATGGGGAGCTTTGTATATAAGGTGACTTTAATTTATGCAGCCAAATTCTTACTGAAGACTCAGTAAATGCTCAGTAACAAGGTTCGATCACCCTTTTTGTGAAATTCGTAAATTATTCATTTCCTGTTGCTTACAAACGCAAGCCCAGCCCCGAGTCAATTACTATATGGGATGTCAAGATTTTATTTTGTGAAATTATCAAAAAGTGTTATCGATCTGTGTTACTGATTACTTACCAAGCCTCCAGTACGAGTTTGGCTGCATAAATTAAAGTCACCTTATATTCAATACCTATAGGAATGTTTTGGGTGGGATTGGCGAGTCAAAATTTTACAAACAATTTTCGATGTATCCGTTAAGAATGTCTCCATCTATACGAATAATAAAGTAGTAAAAATTCGTGTCTGTACATTGAATACGTTTGTGAAACTTTAAATGAACATTATAAGTGTCGTATTTATTAAAAATGTGTTTTTGTTTTTTTTTCTGTCTCTGTATATTCCGTTTTTACGTGGGACGCACTATAAGTTTCCGGAATGAATATGAAAAAATACTATTAAAGGAACAAAATTAATTTATTGTTTTTCAAAATAATCTCCCTTGGCGTCTATGCACTTTTTCATTCGATCAAACCAGTTTTGAAAACTTTTGTGCCACTCCCCTGTGGTGACCTCTGAAACGTGTTTTTCATACTCCTCGACAGCCTCTTCTGGTGATGAAAATCGTTGACCGCGTAATTGGTTCTTAATTTTTGGGAACAGAAAAAAGTCACAAGGTGCCAGGTCGGGACTGTATGCAAGATGACTCATGAGTTCTACATTTTTCGTCTTCAAAAAGTCGTTTGTCTGTCTGGCCGTGTGAGAACTAGCATTGTCGTGGTGCAGGATGATACGGTGTTTACGGTTATTTTTACGGAGTTCGTCAATAACTTCCGGCAAACAAATGGTCGTGTACCAGTCACTATTCACGGTACGACGATTCTCTAAAGCAACAGTAGCCACGTGTCCAGTTTTATTAAAAAAAGAAGCAATCATCCGCTTAGATGCACTTTTCACGCGCGCCACTTTGGTTGGTTTCGGCTCATCTTGAAAGACCCATACGCTCGATTGCTGCTTTGTTTTGGGATTGTAGCAATAAATCCATGTTTCGTCACCTGTTACTATGTCCCACACCAAATTTGACGCACCTTCGTTGAATCTGGTAAGCATGGCACTGCACCAAGTGACGCGGTCCGTTTTTTGAGCCTCGGTCAAGTTGTGTGGGATCCACCGCGAGCACAGCTTTCTCACACCCAAATGTTTGTGTATGATTGATTGTATTTGACTCATGCCTATTTCTAAGGATGCGCGAATTTCATGGTAGGTCACATGCCTGTCTGTTTCAATTATACGGCGCACAGCATCGATGTTTTTGTTGGTCACAGCGGTGGACGGCCGACCATCGCGAGATTCGTCACTGAGATTGATACGACCACGCTTGAATTCTGCAAACCAGCTATAAACAGTCGTCTTGCATGGTGCTTCATTGCCAAAAGCTGTTTCAAGCCGAGCGATGCTCTGTTGAGCTGTCAAATTACACTTAAAATCGTAGAAAATCATACTACGAAAATTTTCCCGAGTTAAATCCATGTTGATGCAGACACACAATTTTTTAAATGGCGCCACAAGGTAAAAACAAAAGACAGTCAGATGAAACAAACTGCATTCTACAGCCAAAGAGTTCTATTTTCAAATGTTGCAATCAATTTTTAAATATTGTTTATGTAAGTGGCCAGTTCCGGAAACTTTTAGTGTTACCTTTGTATACGTGAACCACTCAATGGATTTAAATGCGGTTTTCTTCATTATCATCTTAGAGACCCTAGTCAGCTAATAAGCTATATTATATAAGGTCCTACAATTCAAAGTAAAAAAAAATTAACAGATGATGGAGTATCCCTAATAGAGCACATTCCACAAAAAAAAATATTTTTTGCACTTACTTTTTTTTTACCTTTCCATAGAAATTTAGTCAGCTGATTGAACCACTTTGTACAGGGAAGTGAAAAAATTATTTGAGCAAAACATTTTTTATTCTTTTGGAATTTGATCAGTTAACGATACATAATCTACCCTAGAATCATTTTCTCTTATTATTGTAGGACCTTATATATGAATAATTCAATAAATTTAAGAGTTCAAGTTAACACGGTTAATTGAAAATGAAAAACTGCTGAAAAATATAAAATACGTTAAGTCTCGTCTCACCCCCTATTACGAAATAACAAAAAGTAAAAATTAGAATGCTTACCTCAAGGAATCCCTTTTGATAACACATAGAGAGTTGCACGTCGCCCAGCGTGGGGGCCCCGAGCAGTTGTCGTCCGACCAGTTGCCCCGGACCGAGTCCGTCGATGAAGTCTGACAGACCGCCGCCGTCCGACGAGCCAGAGCCGCGCAAGCCCGGCGACCATCTGCGCGTACACGATACTCAATAACATCCATGGTGACACGCCCACCGTTCACACGTTTTGCTAGGCGTCTGTGACATTTGCATCGGATAGGTATTAGTTTCAAAATTGGAGACTCTAATACTCGACTTCGCCATGTCGGAAGGATAATAGCGCGTGGGAAAAACGTGCAACTTTTACCTCTTGGCGTTTACCAAAGGATGTATAGATATGATAGATAGATAAATAACTTCTTTATTCTAATTCCACAGCATTACACACAACTAAGAAATAACACATTACATCATAAAAATTGTCAAAAAATTACAAAATAAAACACAAATAAAACCTTATAAACTATGTAAGTGCTGTGGTAGTGGAAAAGGTCCTCGGTCAGCATATTGCAGAGGCAAGCCACTGCGCTGATTTTCAGTTGAGGCCCATTTCAACAACCGACCCAACACAATAACAAAATAAAAAATTAAACAATGGGTACAAAAGAAGTCATTAAAGATAGCAAATTTATTTATAAATAAATACAATAAATAAATAAGAATAATAATCTAGTATTATACGAAAATATAAAAAACTAAAATGGGTTATATTACAACATGGCTAATCGTCGCAACTATATCTACAAGCACTTGTCGCGCCTGATACACTGGCGCTTTCTTCAAGGTTTTATGTGTGAAAGTCACTGAAGCTTGGCAAGTATCTTAATCCTGAAGTAACTTAACAAGTTTGCAATATGCGCTGTTTGTTGTTTTTGGTGTTGATGACTTGATGAATATATAATGAAAGGGAGTGTATACCGCATGCAATGTTATCCAGCCAATAAAGTGTTGCATAATCGAAATACATGGGGAAGCAACCCTGATTACATGATAAGATTTTATTTGTGCTTTATTCTTGCGTGCGATGTGATGATTAAATGTGTAAACTATGCATTAGTAGAATATTTTGATATTTTATTATTATGCGTTGTTCTATTTCAAATCGTAAAAGCATATTTGAGGTGGACAAGCATTAGAGTGGTCTGTAAAAAATGGATTTTCTGAAAAAGACAGGTCACTCCGATTCTGTCCGCCTCATTTGAAAATTAGACAAGAACAATACATAACAACGTAAGAAAAACCGTTTAAGGTGACAAAATAAAAGCCGAGAAAAACAAGGCTTGTCCCTTCAATCTCTAGGCTCTTATTTTAGGAGATACACTTGGTATACATAATATGTTTAAGAAAATACAAAGACTAAAAAATACATGACAACATTGAGACAATAGTGAAGAAAGAGGGCGGTAGTCGTTCGAATGCAGCGGTCTTGGAATTACGTTGGAAGGCCTCGATAACTCTAACATCTAAGAGAATATAAAATGGATTTATAGTTTGGATAGAGAGTGCGGATATACAAAGGTTCTCATAGGATTTTCCTACTAACTATCGAACAAAGTCATTACAAACCTGAAAGACTAGAAGTTTCTTGTAGGATTCTCAGATCGCTAAAAAGTAGGAATAAATGCAGTAACACTAATACCTGAAAATCTTGGTCTATGTTCTATCTAAATATATGAAGAACAACATACTTTTGTGTAGAGATCACTAGTTATTTTAAACGTTCAGAGATAAATCTAAGTATTCTTTACAAAATCTATTATTCCAAAGTTCGCTCAGTTCCTTCCATAATAAAACATCTATAATAGATATAATCGAGGTATGACGGATGCAACAGGTGATCATTATCGAGTGATGGATACCATCTCATGCATAGGTGTGCGTTGTTGGTGTACGTTTATACAAAAAGTTTGAGAGTGTTAGTATCAAATTGTGCCACAAGAATCTTGTCAAATTCATTGTTTCCTCATAGTAACCGAGTTCGTAGATAAAAAAGTGATATCTTAACTTGTGACACAATTCTACAATACACGTGATCATTAAAGAATTAATTGTTTGAAAACATTGGCAACATCGATCACCCACAATCGTGCATCAAATAAATTAAGCTGCCTTCGCCATAACAGCTAAACTCCGACTGACGCCAAACACCAAAAATACTGAAAATCAAGTACTGAATATCAACAAAGGGCTGGAAATGTGGCCGTCGCTTCAAATAGCTGAGAAAGTGCGTTGCGTATGCAAGGGAAGACTCGTGCGTGCAGAACAGTAAAAGAGAAGTAAAAACACCAATATAATCGAATCATGCGTTACAAGACGAGAGGCACACAGAGAAGAGCAGAGAAGAAGATGCGAGCAACACCGATGTAGAGAGAGATAGAGCCTCGATTCGAGGACTTACGAGGATCCCTCCGAGCTCGAGACCGAGACCAGGCTGGCGGCGCAGACCTCGTGCGAGCGCTGGAAGCTGGTGGTGGCTGGCCCGCTGCGCTTGCGTCGCGCGCCGCCGCCGCCGCCTTCTACCCACACACATACACTCACTACCACGCAGTCACCGCACTCGCTGACACTACTCTGCTCCGCACCATCAATGTGTTCATGAAATGTGGCGTTATGAGTGAAATAAGTACGTTAGTACGCCTGAACATAGTATGGATTCTGATGTGTGCAATAGGTTTAGTTTTGGAGGATATCGGCTTCGGCTATAATGTACACTCGTTGAACTTAATCAGGTCGCCCAATAAATCCCCCATGACATTAATTTACCAAGAAAAGCTGACGGCAGAAGCAACATAGCGGACACACATTCTACTCGTTTGTTTTGTGGCATGCTGTGTTCGGACGTCACCATGAGTGCTACGTCTTTTTAAGTGTACATAAAACAATAAGGGTCCTATTGGTGCCGCTGCCTAAATGGCTGTCGCTGTGGCTACCGCCAGCTTGCCGCACTATTGTGTCAATGTTGTCTGTGGCCGCGGCGCGAACCTGTCTTCGTCATTCTCGCTGGAGGCGGACGACGCTCGGGACACGCCCGGCACCCCGCGCATCTCCCCCGGACCCACTTCCTCGCTGCGTTGAACCGTAAACGAGTTTTTGCCGCGTTTACCGAAACCTAATCTCCTTTTTCGTCCTGTTAATTGATGTCAAAATAAGTTGCAAGTAAATAGCAGCAAGCCTTTGTTAATATCACCAACTTTACCAGGTGACATGAACAAAGGCCAGGAGGGATGTGGTGGAACGATTGGTGGTTCGTGCTTGAAAGGGAAGACAATGACGTGTGATAAAGTTCACCTGTAGCTGACAGTTGTGACGTGGAGTTGCTCTTCTTGCCCATTCCAGGGCCGAAGTAGTCTCGCGGCTCAGCCTTCAAGAGCACGTCATCAGAAGTGGGTTCCAACTCGCTGCCTCCGCCGAGCGCGGTGTCGCTGAGACTGCCGTCTGAAAAACGGACTATGAAAAATCTCAAGACACTGTCCGAGATTATAAAACATACGGAACAGTATTATGTTCGTACCTGCTTTCTCGTCAGGCGGCACGTCAGCGTTACTGAGGCTTCTCGTGAACTGATTGCGTCGTGACTCGCGTCGTTCAAGCGGCTGCGGCTGATGATGATGGTGATTGTTCCCACGTCCATTGTTTTGTCCTCCATACTCGTTGCTGCGTTTTGATCCCCGTTTCGGAGTATGTTTTTTCGTTTTTTTCCCGGCAGGTTTCGCATGCGTTTTTTGGTTTTTCGATCCAGGCCGGTTTTTGTTAGCCATTGATTGGATAGTTGAAAATTCGGATCGAACAGGTGCTTCGTCGGCCGGAGGTTTTTTATTTTCAGGCGCATCCGTGGGGCCAGCGGCGGCAGTGACGTCGGGTCGAGTGTCGTCGAGAGGCGGGGGCGGGTCGACAGGGGTGAGCACACGTCGGGGCGAGCCGAGCCGAGGAGGAGAGAGAGCAACAGACAAACAATTAGCCATCTCACACACTTCACGCTCTACATGGTTGAAGTACGCTACTGAGTATGAGCGGGAGCGAGCTTTCTTTATTATAGAGGGCAGGGGCTCCTTGAACGATAGGTCCACACTAGGAGGGGGGGAATTAGAGTTAGGAGATCGGTATTCTTGGAAACTTGGAGTCTCATTTATACTTACTACGTTGCCATGTTTCTTTGCAATTTTACCGAGGCAAGGCTCAATCGGTTTGGGTACGAGCACTTTTTTAAAGACGCTATCTTCCTCTGGTGAAGAAATGATTTTCTTTTCAGATGAACATTTTAGAAACGCTGAATCTGAATGGCGCCTGCGGATTTGAGCTTTTACGGTTTTGTTAGTAATATTTTGCGGTGGACTATTATTTTGTTTCTCTTCAATTTTTTGGGGCGTTAAGTCTAAGGAGTTAGCTGGTTCTAATGATTTTCCTTCATAACTTGATTTTAAATCTAGCGATAAGAATCTTTTTCTATCGTTATACGAAGAATGATTTTCACTATTATATGTAGACTCATTATCTTCTGCTTTATTGTGAATACTTTCATTTGATTTCAATGTGAATCCGGTTTCGTCATTTTTATCAAGACTTACATGAATTGTTGTTTCGGCAATACTACCATCGCTGTCATAACCGTGATACTGCGAATCTACATAGTTCTTGGGAATAAGATCTACTTCAGAAAGTATAGGTTCGTTAGTTTTTTTTGCACTTTCAAAGTAATCGTGGTTTGGATGAACATAATTGGGGACATGGCTATTTACAGGTAACTGAGGCAATCTCCTACGAAGAGGTCTAACAGCCCTCTGAGGAAACTCTGTTTCAATTGAAACAGGTCTATCAGAATACCAAGAAATGGTTGCAGGTTGCGCTTTGATATTTCTACCATGGAGCTGTTGATCGGTTAGTGAGCCGCAGTGTAATACTTCTGGCAATAATTGGTAATGTTCCTTGGAGCAAGACAAGCTTCTGGTTTTTTGGGACAATTTTTTTGGGTTTCTACTTAAATCCACTTGGAAGATGTACTCTTTTTCGTTTTCTGTAATTTTGTATGTGTTCGTGTGAACGTATTCGGGACAACTGTTACTGCGTTCGTAAGGGTTGCTATGGGAGCGTTTTTTTGGGTAGGAGCTGTCAGATCGGCTGCGAGCTATGACACGTCTCAAGCGACGGGCGGAGCGAGCGCGATGCGTGCTTGTCGCTGAAGGCGAGCTGCGACTCTGTTCGTATCGAGAACGTAGTCGTCTACGCAACGCTCGGTCCGCACCCGCTGGCACGTGCACGCGGGGTAACATCCGTCGGGGTACATGGGCCTTACGGTTGTGGGTGTACGGGATGGGTGTAGCGCTATCGCACGAGGAAGATGTACTTTGTTGGGGAATATTCCTCCTGCTGTAACATCAGGTGAAGAATACACTTTCATCTTAAACACTTGCAGTCAATCGGAAAATCTGTTGGTGGTTACAAAGTGGGTGGGTGTTATACCTGAGCATTCGGGTAGGTCTAGGCCTTTCAGATTGAGTACTGAAAGCGCTAGATGTGACTGATGCCACAGACTCGAGGTCTGAATCGCCAGCGCCGGGCTCAGGGGAAGGCCTACGTCTGGGGGCCCAACCGCCCCCTCCGCCGCCGCCGCCGCCTCTTGCCGCCAATTCCGAGTCGGAAAGCCCGGCGTAGTGGCGCTCCCAACCTGCTAACGGTTTAGTAAGGTCATCACAAAGTAACAAGTTAGATTCTAAGCTACTATCTAAGGATTCAAGCTCTAGTGTCTGATGAGGGGGTCAGCTACATCCATGCTGTGTGATGATTATATTTTTCAGATTTACAGTCCCGATTTTTGTATGAAATTCTACGTTATTTGTATTCCTCTATCCTTGTGCAAGTCTGGTTTACCGCTTCATAACTTGATCGTTTGAGGTTGATCCTTCTGCACAGTAAAGTTCTGGCTGTGTGAATGAGAAGGCAGGGTCTGCGTGTATTGACCTTGTGGCGTGCTGCGGTAGGTGAGTGTGGCGCCAATGTGGTGCGGGGCGATCCACTTACGTTCCTCGAGGTCCGCGGAGACTTGCGCGCGCACCGTCCTCTGGTTGCCCTACACATTATGTTTGTGTCAGAATGTCATATATAACAGGATCTACTATATTGTTATATATCTATTCACTAATGTGGTGGAACATACCTGATGGGGCGGAATCTGCGGCAGTTGCCGTTTCTTGGGACTGGTTGTGGGCGTGGCCGTCGCAGAGCGCGACTGGAAGCGCGGCGCATACGCGTGCGTCGGGAACCGCGAGCCGTCCATCCCCGCGCCCCGCTCCCCGCCACCGTCCACTGCAATATCATACCCCAAGCTGCTGCATACATCTCTTTCATATAAACTGAGATACTATGATATGTGAGGAACAATGGAACATATCTATAAACGTTTCGTCGATATAGATATCGTTCCATTGTCAGTGTGTTTACAGTTGAGATGAAGGTGAAGTCAGTGTCGTTTTGAAAGGAAATGAAATCTTTGTGCGTACAATCCTTAAATATCGGAGTGATACCTAGTGCGTTGCACACAGCTACAAGTTAAATAAACGTGCACAACGCACTACCGAGTACATGCTAAGTGGAAAGCGTGCTCATCAGGAGTAGGTTGTGGAAGATGAGAGAAACAAAAAATAAACAGGAGAAGAGCGAGGAGGTCAGAACAGTAAGTGGTAGTTAAGTCGTAATGAGCGGACGCGACAGAGAGGTGCGTTTCGCGTCAGTGTTCCGTGCGAGGGTCGGACCCCGGGACTGGTGGGGTCGGACCCCGGGCCGTGTGGGGCCGGTCCCGGCCTGCACCTGTGTATCGCCAGCCCGCGTCCGCCGGGGGGGAGAGGCTGCGGCGGGGGGACTTGCTTCGGGATCGCTGTGGCCGCGCGCCAGGCGCTGCCGATTGCGACCGCGTAGCGCTGTAGCTGCTGCTTCCCTGCACACAAACAAGCCTCTAAACATATCTACGTATTTACTACCAAAGTGCATCGGTAAACATGGGCGGGTAGTGTCAACTCACTCGTTCCCTCGTCATTCCCGCCGCTCGCACTCTGCCTACCGGTGACATATCGCGTCTACTGCGTCGTGATCCGTCGATGTCCATGCGCTGCGTAAATAACATTACTTGTACTTTGTTGTCAAGCGATAACCTCAGTCATCAAATCAAGAAACAAGTCCCGCCCACGTTTATTCGTTAATACAGCATGTTTCTTCTAAATATTATCATATTCACCTCATGGGAGTGTGGCGGTGGACTCGAGCTTGAAGCGAGGCTGGATAGTGAGTGATGTCTGCGCATTTCACATTCACTCGGCGTATCTGAGTCTGATAGTCTCGACGTTGACGTCGACGGCGGGGACAAATGCTCTCCGTCCGCCTCGTCATCACGGTATCGCTGCAAAAAGAACATTCACATGATGCGACTGAAAGCGCTACAGAAAAGGAAAATGTAAACTAATCTAATCGGATCGAAGATGGAAATGCTAATAGTACTTACACTAAAAGAGGACTCTTCATGTGGCTTCAGCGTGTACCAGTTTGGTTCGTGGTTCATCATCACATTGTCAAGGTCCAGGAGAACTTCTCCGAGGAAATCGTTTGGACCATACCGGTTAAGATCCCATACTGTGACCTGTAACGAAACCACGTATGCTTACAGCGGTTTTCATATTTATTTCTGGATTTTCGTTTGGGCCAGTATAGATTTTTGTCGCCTGTCTATAGTAGTCTCTATCGTTATCAGTTTTTTCATGTTTCATTAGGTATCTATTATTAGAGTAGCTAGATTTGATGCGTCACGTAATGTTACCAAAATTTGGAAGACCTTGCTGTTTTCGTGATGACCTCATCACCTGACTCTAATGCCGTTCAAGCTGCAAGACGAGGTAGGAAATTCTTGTCATTCGTAAAAGAAAATAAAGCTGTATCTTTTGTTTGCAAATGAACATATGATTTTTCAGAGATATTTTACAATTTTGTCTTAATTCGCTAAAAAAACGTTGGTACTTATCTAGATTTTACGTTTCGGTTCGTAAATACGTCAAATTCGACCACTGGTACCGTTAAACGCGGAAAAGACACATCTTTCTTTACTAATAATAAAGTAGCAAAAATGTCGTGTCTGTACATTGAATATTTTCGCGAATTTTAAATGAAATAGGATATTGGTATTGTACTGAGGACGAAACAATTTTTTTTAGAATTTTTGTCTATCTGTTGTATGTTCCATTTTAACTCTAGAAGCAGTCAATGGATTTGGATGCGGTTTTTTCATTATCACCATTAGACCGCTGTCAACACAGGATAATATAAAAGTTGTTCATAAAATAACGTCCAAGCCGACAACGGGGCAAACATTGAATAAACGCTTTTATTGGGAACCACTTACAGTACGATTAAAATCAGTTAACGATTCGACCAACCTCGGTAATGGTCGTGAATCCGTCATCTCTCACATAGAGTTATCAATTTACAGATATGACCTTTAATTATGTTACTCGTTGTCTTATTGAATACAATACAAGAACGATATGAGCAACAAAACCTCCTTTGTAGCTCAAAACTAACACAACCTTTATATTGAAATAAGAAAAATAATTGACTATTTTGACAGTATGACTTCTTAGTGTCAATAAAAACAGTTTGACGTATATGATACATTTATGTTTATAAACGCTAATTTCATTCGTGAAAATATTGGATTCTATCAAATTTTATCAAAATTAACTTACGTACAATAATTATGTATCATGGCTTCAACAAATTTAAAGCGTGGTAAAAAAAAGTATAAATAATATTTTTAAAATTTTCAATTTGGTGATTAATTATTAATCCGACGTAATATCGTACTGTTACTTACATCAAACAGTAAAATATTGACTTATATATGTATTTTTTTATATATTGTATACAAGTATAGCTTTAGTAAATAATTAATGTTCAAATTCATGTCGCTTCTGCATAATAAATTTCTTAGGTCTACCGGTTAGTAATGTCATCTTGGCAGGTGCTATACATTGCGTTTATGATACTTCAAATTGAATGCTACCTAAAAGAAATCGCGGTAATGTATTTCGTGTCATTTCCGTCTCGGGATTTAGGCGATGATATCCGAGAAAAGCCGAATAGTTAACGGATTTTAATCGTATTGTAAATGCAGTTTTTATAATATTATCATTATAGTGATCCCGGTCAACGTAGGTATAGGTTATAAAGGTGTTCATAAAATAAAGCCCAAGCCGAAAACGGGGCAGAGATTGAATAAGGCAAGTTTGGTAATTATATATTTCTGCTTCGCACCTCTAAAGTCCTTTTCTTGATATCTGTGATCCTAATCCCGCAGTACACGAAGGTTTGGTTCCACCGTGGCTCCAAAGTGTTCGCGAGGGTCTTGGTTCTTCGCTTGCTCTTCTCGCTTTTGTCAGGCAAAAGGAATATCTTGGCGTAGGGACACCGCGGGGAGCCGTCAGTCCTAGGGCTGAGACCTGATGCTGAGACTACGGTCACTAAAAGCTGCAGGGCACTGATGTCGAAGTAGACTTTTAACTGTGGAAAATGAACAATAGGCGTTTGTTAGACTCGCACAGTAATTCTACTTAATTATGTAAATTAAATTATACTTTAAAATTTACCATTCTTACGTTCCTTTCTTAAACAACTAGAAAATGTTTATTTTATATCAGATGGAATAACTATAAAATCATGATTTATAGTGTTAAAAAAAACCTGCTACATAAGGAAAGCTACACTCGTAAAATTTCTGAACAGTTTTGGAAAGCAACAAAAGTTTTTTTTATCGTTAAAAATCGGGAAGACGTTAAAAAAAGATGAATCCAAAGAAAAAGGCATTAAGATAACCATAAAAATAATAATAAAAAACAAAAAGACTACTCCGCCGTAACAGTGTTCTGAGACACTGCCGTGACCAGGATTCGAACCTGGGTTACTACGGCCACAACGTAGGGTCCTAACCACTAGACGATCACGGCTACCGGAGCGGTGACGATGTCTGCGAAAATTGACAAAACATTCACCTCGAAATATGCTGATCACTTTCACCCGATGTGGTCTTTATTCTTGCCCAACCGTGTGGAGCAAAAGTTTTTATTGTACTACGGTTGACTGTTAATTGTTTTTGGCGTTGTCTAGTCTAGATATTTCTAAGATAAAAAATGTACTTGACATATAATTTTATCTTTAAAACTTATTGACAATCTCCAAGCTAAGATAACCTGACTCCTGACAAGATGGGACTAAGATAATCATAGATATCTTAATTATATAATTTAATGTAGATCAGTGAAGACAATACGCAACAATAGAACATCTTGTTATATATTTCATTCAAAATTGATAAATTATAAGAAAACAAGCAATACATTTACATTGCGATAATAGTACATTACTGCTAAGACCAGGAAATACGGGTTGGGACTTTTAACTTACTCGTCCAGGATTGCTAATTAATGTTCGAATGTTTTTCATGATAATGAGTTATATCAAATAAAATAAACTTACTAGGTAATATTAAAAGTTACTTGCTCGTATTTTTGTAATTATGTAGTCAGTCATGTTTATTGTTATTGATTTCTTCAGCAAAGCATTAGTGGAGTACAATATATATCAGAGCCCTCTTCTGAACTCATTTTGTAATTTATTTGCACAAAACACTTTCAACTTCAACTAAAATATAAAGCAACATAAATTCCCGCTTTTACGCGACTTTTTTTTATTATTGCCAGCTGGGCAAAGGTATTTACCTCCATGCAAAAAATTATATATTTTTGGTATTATGCTTCTATCAATCATTTCTAGTAGAATTTTTTTCTATATTCTAAACATGAAATTGTATTTTTTTTTATTGGCCGCTTAAATCCTATGATCGCCAAACTCCTCAGTCTCGGATAGTTTTAAAAAGAAAACATATGGTATGTAATAGATTTTCATACGAATTTCCTGGATAGTTATTCAGATTTCCTGGACACTTTTAAATTTCTCGCCAGGATGAAGTATTTTCTGATAGGTCTTTACCGTATGTAATGGTAATATTACAATGTATTTTTGAGAAAAAGTATTAAAAGTATAAACTTATTATAGAGTTTGATTGAAAAGTTTACTTTGAACATAAAATTTCATGACTCATACGTATCATCAAATTATTTCGCGTCTAACTTATGCATATACCTCTACATCAAAATGGTTCTCCTGATTATAGATATTAACAAAGTGGATGGATATGTAGATGAAAGAAGCATGATGAAAGAACATGGCAGAAGTTAGAGCCCGACCGCGCTGCTTTAGTTCAAAAGCATCCGAAATAGAAGGGCTTGTGTATCTCAATTGAAGCATGTGGAGGAAGCAAAAGAGATGTATCTGTTACATAGAAGCCGGTAGAAATTTGCGGTTTCTGCCTACCCCTCTGGAAGACAGGCGTCTGCATACCTAGGATTTTATATAATTAGGATTTGTAGCTGTAGTCCAATAGAAATGACTGCAACAACTATTAATTCACGAGTCACTGTTTTAGGTTATAATGGACAAAGTTAACCATGGTAAAGAGGACCTTAATGTTTTCTAACATATCTTGGTCTAGGGATTGGTATTTTGTAAACGGTGTGAATAACTTAAAGAAAAAAAATGTCTTATCACTTTTGTAAACGTTTGTTTGTCGGTAGAAAATCATGCATTATGATTTTATAACAATTTCAACAATGTAAATAAATTGTATTAAATTACGATGCTTAAATTTTTTAAATGTTTTAAATTTATTCACATTGTGGGAATTGTTATAAAATCATAAAGCATGCGCTACCGTCTTTGAATATAAAGGTTTACAAAATTGATTTGTCTTTTTTACCTTTGGGTTATTCACGTTAGTTACAAATATCTAGTCTTCGACTGTATCAGTTAGAAGTGTACACTTAAATATCGATACAATAGAACCCATTTATATATTTATAAAACAAAACTTGACTTGAAAATGAAATAATATGCCCCTTGGCCCTTGTTACACCTATGGGCGTGTGTGTGTACTCACGAAGATTATTAATAAAACTAACATTATTATTGTTCTTACTTGTATTCGTCCAGCGACGCAGGCGTTGTGATGATTGTATCGTCGCGGACGACGACGCGAGTGCACATCCGGAGAACCGGGTGACGTCACCAACACACTCGGCTTCTCACACCCTCCCATTACCTCCGTGTACACTTCTGCAAATTACATCCCAGTGAAAATATTAAACTTAGAACACGCACGTTAGAACGCTTTCCACTTAGCATGTACTCGAAACTGCACAAAGTTAGAATACGAAAATAAAACGACCTTCAATTTATGACAGTGATGATGAAAAGTTCGGTATACCTTTATGAGTTCGCCAAGGCTGCGCAGGCGGACGCATGGAAGCCATCGGTCGAGAAACGACGAGCTCTACATGAGAGTCATGCTTGCTATCTGCCACGACCGCCGCCACATCGTCCGCGCTACGCCCCTGGAGGGCTATCCCGTTCCATTGTAATACTTCGTCGCCTGTCGTGGAAGAAGATTTCTGTAGATCTCTGTTTTTTGTTCCTGATGTTCCAGGGACTTTCCAGACCAGTCCAATGAAAGCTTGCAACGCTAGACTTACCCTTTGTACAAGGTCATAGAGTTGTCATTGGTCATCTTAAACTAACAACCCACAAGTTGGGAATAACAATAATATAAACAACATTTCATAAATACTAAATACAATTTTGTTTGATGTGCATTTACACGTTTTCATCAAAATGATCTGGAACTATAAAACAGAAGAAACTTTGTACCTATCCTAAGTTGTCCTTCCAGGTCTGCAATCGAGCCTTTCTTGACTTTCTCGACGATCGCTCCACGGGTCCCGTCAGGAAGCAGCTTCCCGCCGATGACCTTCAGTCCAAGGATCGAAGGTGAAGAGTGGGAGCTTCCTTCCACGATGCTCTTGCGCAGCATCATGTGGCCGATCATCCGAGTGCCGTCAGCCGACACCTGCCAGCTCTGCGGGAACTATCCGGCAGTTTAGGCTACTTGCTACACCACTTGACGTATATTAACAACAAGAAGGCTCGATTCCAACAGCAAAGTAAACAAGGACGCATTTACAATGAAGGTGTGTGGGCGAAACATGTAGATAGAGGTGCACATTTAGTAGAGTCAGTGCATGCGCGTCAATGCTATCGTGCAGCAGCCAAATAGGTACATAGGGACGCCTACGATACCCTCTAACTGACGAGGCTAAGGACGGGTACGGCGTCTATTTATTGGTTTTTATTTTCTCTCCCCAGAAAGTGTGACAAATTGCTACAACTAAATCAAAGGATAGAAGAACTGAAGCTTGGAATGTACCTTAGGGCAATCGCCCCTGTTCGAGTCCTCGCTGGAAGTGAAGGTGCTAGAGGTGTCGATGCCCGAGTCTTTGGTCGCGGAGTCTTGGCTGGTCTGCCGTTCCGACTCCCACCGCAAGGAAGCCCAGTCCAGCGGCCCGCCCGAAGCGTCTCGTCCGCCGCGGGGAAACGTCGCCGCCCCTTCGTGCCCGTCGAAGCGGACCGTCTTTTTTCTTCTTTCCGTAAAGCGTCGGTTATCCGCGGAATCCTCCCATAGATAGGCACTCTTGTAGACGGCTCGCTCGACGCGGGGCCCTTCATCGGGCGCGTAGGGTCGCAGGTAGGCGCCCTCACCGTCGTCGCGCGCCCTCCATCGGCAGTCCGTTGCCGAGTCGAAGCTGCGGCCGGCAGTCGGCGCTCTCGCCTCGAACGGTCCCCGAACCTCCGCCTCGTACGCGGCCGCCGAATGATTAGTTAAATTGTAATAATTGTTGGCAGCCACGCTGGAGCTGCGCAGATGCGGATGCCTCAGAGGTGCACACCCCTCTAGTTGTCCTATGGATAAGATCGTTCAAATAGAAGCTAGCTAACTCACTGAGTGCGGCTTGCGAGCAGAGGCTCCGTGTCGTCGCGCACATACGCGCCCGCACCACCCCTGTACTTACACAACACTTATAACACCTCACGTGCCTATCCGAGTCTATACTCAACTACCTACACAACTGTGGCTCTATAAACTTACATTAAACACCCAATCTGTGTCCCTTTAGCATTAAAATAAACAAATCAAAAGCGGTGATCACGCCAAGCGGAAAGAATGTGTGTCAACTCATTCAATTTGTAACATATAAAACAACAATCAGAAATAAAGGATACGATTACAAAAATCTAACGAATTTGAAGATATTGTCAAATCAAGTACACTTCTTTTCGCCCAAGCATGCGGTTTGCTTGAACCACAAACTATTAACAGGTAAATTGGTCTGCCTCTCTTGTTAGTAAGCTAAGTCGCGAAGTCAGTTTCTGGTTCAAACTGTTTCATCGGAAGTACATTCACAAATAAATTCACAAATATAAATAAAGGTCTATACTATACATATAGTATTTTGCGAGTGAACTTCCTCATGAATGAAAAGGCAGTTCGTCTTCGAAAAAAGAAGGACAGGTTTTTGAAGTTGAACAGCGATATCATAGTCAATCGATCAGAGAAGGAAGTAGTAGATTTTGCGGAAACGATTAATGAAAACGATTACTGATACACAAGTTCCAGCAGTATATTACAACGCATATTTCCCGAAAACCCCTCTCACCGAAAAGAACTTTTTCATTTTCTCGTCTAAAGTGACTCGACGCTGTCCCTGCCCCTTGGAACTCTCCGAGCTGCTCCTATCTCTATTACCTGCGAACACAGGGACGCGGGGTCAGCGGGGGCGAACATAGGGACGCGGGGTCGAACACAAGTGTGACGTCACCCAGACGCGACTTTGTGGCGGCGGACGCGTACATGCGCGCATCAAACTCTCGGGGACCACTCTACTTTCAGTTCACAGTTCACACACCTTTTACCCATTTATCTTTTGGTGGAATACAAACTAAGAGGTAACAGTCATTGCATTGCTTTAAATCTCGCAAATGATTTATCAGTTGTAAGATTTAAAGCAGCGTTTTGAAAGACAACAGTTAAACACAACATCTTGCTTCTGAAAGAGGTAGGTATTGATTTAGTTTCAGGACTAAATGAACAGATTTTGATGAAAGGTTCGAATCAAGTTTAGGTGCTCTAAGATTAATTATAATATGGTATGGTAATCAAGTATAAAAGGTTGTAGATAAATCCCCGCACGGAACACCTAACTTCATGATAACGATGGTATGGCGATGATCGTTATAGAGTCGTAATGTAAGTTTTCACGTGTTTCAAATGTGAAATTATGTGTATTGGATTCTGTGTAGTGTTGTGATGTCAGTGTGTGTAGGAGTGACAAAAAAAAGTATCTGGAGAGGAGCGTGTGAGGCGGACAGGTTGGGGGTGTCGCTCAAGGAGCGGGGGGTGTCGGCTAGCGTGAGCGTGCAGTACTTACCGCGGTCGCGGTACTCGTCGTTCTCATCGGAGATACATTCGGCAGCCTCATCGTCCGAAGAGGACGAGCGCGGGGGCAAACCGGGGTGCAGGGGTAGGGAGTGTGCCCCGGGAGGTAAGTGCGGCAACATCGCATGTTGGTGATGAGACAGCGGTTCTCCCGAGTCTTCAACGCCGTACGCAGCCTTCTGGCGTGGATGAACTAAATGCGGATGAGTCCGCGCCAGCCCTTCCAGCTCTCCATAGCACCGCGGCTCCTGCTGGCTGTACTGTCGTCGCAGCCCCGACCCTGACCTCTGCAGTGGATGATTCTCCTTCTCCGCAGCACTATGAGCTCGCTCCAACTTTGGTCGTTTATCCAGGGACGCATCCCCAGGCGGAGCGAGTCCAGCGCGCATGTCAGACTCCATCGCACGCCATAGCACCGCGTCTTGGGCCGTGCCTTTATGTATCCACTGGCCAGTCTTCGAAAGCAGCTCCTGCTTTTTACGGCACAGTATGCAGACCCAAATCACCTGCCGAGTAAACATTAATCTTGACTCCGTCTATAGCACAACGCATGCTTGTTGAACCTTCATTTTGACGTACCTTGTTGGAGCGAAGAGTGACTTTCCCACCGCATCTAGCGCAGCATCTGACCCTGCAGTAGTGGCAGGAGTGGCCGACACCGTCTGCGAACTTGGTCTTCAGACAGATGTGGCAGGTGGCGGCCAGCTCGACGCCTGCTGCTCGCTGCATCTCGTTCCTTGTGCGAATCGTTTGTTCCAGGACTGCTACTTCGTCTTGTTTGCGTCTGTGATTAAAGAAAAAAAAAATGAGAAAGCTGTAGCGTTATACGTTTATTGCTTTGTTGTATTAGAAACCCCGTTTTTAGGGTTCAGTAGTTCGACAAGGAACCCTTATAGTTTCAGGGAGAGTTTTGGTACAAATATCTGAATTGGAGAACGTTGATAAAAAACAAAAATAACATTTACAGAAAAAAATATCAAATGTTTAAATGAACCTCTAAAAAAGAAAAGAAAAAAACCTACTCAGTTTACTGCATCACGAGAATATTATCTTGTATGGAATAAAGTTTAGTTCACTCAGTAATTTTAATAACTATAGAAATAATAGTAATACTAATTAAATCAATAAAAATATAATTTAATTTCCGAATCAAGTTTTGTTTTATAAATGGGTTCTATTGTATCGATATTTACCAAGTGTACACTTTTCTAAATGATATTGGTAGAGGACTAGATATTTATTACTAACGTGAATAAATTAATGGTATCTAATAAAAGTCGAATTACTTTGTAGACGTTTATATGTTCAATAGCGGCAGTAAAGCTATGATTTTAGAAAAATTTCAACAATAGAAAGAAATTTAAACCAATTTTTACAAAAATAAAAATACAGTCTTCGTAATTTAATAAAATGTATTTGTTGAAATACTAACATTAATATTAAAACCGTATACTCAGGTCTACAGTCCCTTGAAGCTGTGAAAATATCAAACTTCTAAGTTAACGTGAGAAAAAAATACGGCCGCTTATGCCGCAAAAAACGTACATTTCGACGCTCTCAAGGGAATCAAAATTCATAGGGTATTTCCCGTTGAACTAGAACTATGACATTTGACAAGTAACCACCGTCGCCTCTTGCACCATCCCATTGTGCACACAAACTATGCAGCTAACTCCGTCTTACATAGGTGTATTGATGAGTACGAACGACATTTCTGTGACGTAGACATGTTCTTCCTTTCACGACCACGCTTTCTCGCAGAGGTCTTGTGTCAGGTAGGTAGACTGTCAAACACCAGCCAGTAGTTCCGTTCTCGTTGATTTTCATGCAAACAACTTATATTTATATATATTTATTTATTTTTTATCCAACTTTAAGATTTTCCGCTTGCACACAACTTAACACACTCTTTCAACACCTTACACGCACACATAAATCAATCACACACAAACAGAGGAATTATTATTATATAAATTAGTGTTTTTATGTCTGTATAATTATGTATAATTTTGTTTTCTTTTTCTTTTAATATATTTAAGTGTTTTCTATAGTAAAGTCCTGTCTTCAATTAATCCTATTATATTTGAATTTCATATTTGTGTAATTTCGTTATTGGCACTATCATTGTTCTATGTATATATTCTATCCCGTTACATGTGCTGTGAATTACCAATAAATAATTTTTATTTTATTTTATTTATACCGTCTCATACTGGAAGTATACAGGGAAAAATCTGAAAACTATTCATTCGTATTTTAATCATAAAAAAATTAGTCTTTAACGGAACTCTCGGTGGTGGGAATCAAAAAACTGGTCAAGTGCGACACATTACATTACATTCCGTTTAAAACACAAACGTATTCCACGAACTGGAAACGTCTAAACTAACACTAACGACCTATTAAACTCTATGTATCCAAAGGATTTAACTAAATTGGACCAATATTTCTTGTTTAATAAATTAAATATCAATTGTTTTTAGATTTCTTCCTAGTAGTGTGCTTATAAGACTTTATTGTGAAGGAAATTTCAACTGGAAGTACCCCGAACCTATTTGTATGAAATTGATTACGTAAATGGCAATAACTTTTTTCTGCGTAACGTTAGAAGCCTGATTTTTTTAACAGTAATATGGGGCCGTAGACTTCTGTAGGAGGTATTAGTTTCAACTTGATATCTTTAACGGGGTCCGGGAAAAAGGGTTTTGACAGACGGACAACAAAGAGATCGTATAAGTGTTCCGTTTTTAATTTTTGGGTACGGGACCCTAAAAATGACAATTTCTTATAAAGAGCCCTCATATCCCGTTCTATCCTCGACCCTGATAACACCAATTAATTATACGGTGGCAATTATCGACAACCTCACCATCGACCGACTTTCCTCCATTAGTTTCCTTTGTTCCCAAAGAGTCAAACCCTTAACTGTCACAATTTTACTAGTTGGGAGAAAAATTAAGGAAAAGTCCCAACCGGTCACACTGTTACTCGATGGGATAACTTTTTATTTTTATTCCCAAAAAGTCACATCCCCAAGGTAAGTAACACGTTGACAGCTTTTTTCTGCCCGACGAGTAACACTGTTCCCTAAAGTCATGGTTTCAGAGCTCTGCTTCGATTAAACGGAATTAGAAATATCTTATTACAACAGGATTTCAACTATAAAGTTTCCTTGGGGCGAAAAAATTAATCCCACCCAACATATTATTCTGGAAATTGCCCAAGCTTTCTATCATTTATTGTAAAAATAATAATTTCATAACCCCCTAAAAAGCCTGTAGAGAATATTCTGATGCAAAAGCAAAACAGTTTATAATTGCGTATGAGAGCATGACGGGAGCTGGGAGTGTATTTTTGAATCATTCGAATTTCAATTCGCATACGAATCCGCATGATTCGCATACGAATACAATACTAATTTTAAGTTTTCGTATGCGAATCATTCGGATTCATATGCGAATTTAAATTCGAATGATTCAAAAATACACTCCCTGAAATAATTCGTAACCATCTAGCTTCCGACATACTTCCCTACTCTACTCGTTAGACCAACTGCTGTATAAAATTTAATCAATTTGCTTCGTAACAAAAACATTACTGTGTTCGTTTTTAGGGTTCCATATTCAAATAAGAGTATACGGAACCCTTATCGTGTAATTCCTAAGTCTGTCCGTCGGTCTGTATTCTTGTCACAGACAAAAATGTTGCTTCGATAAAGGTTATTCTATTAATAACAAGGTATAGCGACTCCGTTGTCCGTCCGTCCGTATGTCACAGCCTAAAACTTTTTGGTCGTTAAAACATTTTTTTTAGCTATGGACAATACAAACAGAAGATGCTCATATTCTTCTGAGAGAAAATGCGGGATAGCTCGATTTAGGTGTCCGGGAGTGTATATTTCAGCACCCAAATAATGTACTAATAGAATCTAATATTTTTCTACTTGGATTGTTGCGCGAGTGCGCGAGGCCCCTGCAAGAGCGAGGCTCCGGGCGGTTGCCCTGCTAGCCACTCGCCACCCCCAAAGGCCGCCCCTGTATGTCAGATCGGGCCTTCCTATATCTCCGAAACTAGATCGAAAAATTAAAAATAATCATACACTAATTGTAATAGGTTATTTATTACGTAAAGATAACAGAACATTGGTAAAATTTAACAAAATATAAATACGATATATTTTCTTTTTGTAATTCACAAGCGGTCATCTAAGAAGACAGCAAAAATTCAAACACCTTTTGGAGATTATTGGTTCATAATTGCTAACTAACATTATTTGAAAATTTATTTGCGGCTATTTTCGAAGATATTTGCAAAATACTGAATTTTCGTTTATTTTGTTTTTAATTGTTGACTGCAAGCAGTGGAACCTTTGCCACAATAAAAATAAAAATCGTTCATTCAAACGAGACCGAATGTCTAAAGGCCGTTCAAAAATTAACCCGTCTCAGTCAGAATAATTCTAGCATGTTAGTTGGTACAAATGCACGTAATTTTTTAAATTGAAGGGTTTCTGTGCTAAAAATATAAATACTATAAAAAGGCATAACAATACAAGGCCGTTGAAAAAATTCATGTACAAATAATCATACTGTGACCTCAGACCAAATAAAAACATTATTTGGTCTGTGACTGTAACTTGATACATTTGACGGAGTTAAGTATTGAACTCCTTCTTTGGCAAATGTCATGTTTGACAAGTGACTTTTTAGGGTTCCGTACCCAATGGGTAACCAACGGGACCCTATTACAAAGACTCTGCTGTCCGTCTGTCTGTCAACAGGCTGTATCTCATGAACCGTGATAGTGAGACAGTTGAAATTTTCACAGGTGATGTATTTCTGTTGCCGCTATAACAACAAATACTAAAACCGGCCAAGTTCGAGTCGGGCCTGCGCACTCCCAAACAACAGACATTATTTTTTGCCGTTTTTATAGATAATGGTACGGAACCCTTCGTGCGAGAGTCCGACCCGCACTTGGCCGGTTTTTTATCAGTGCACACTTCTCTATGGGGCAAAGGTCTCAGTCATGTAGAGCCAACCATTTGCACTAGCGACCTTTTAGAATGAAAAGTTTTTTAATCGAAATAAGTAATGTAATACCTACTTAACCAATCGAGATTATTCTTTCTTCTTATTTTTACGTTTCAAGTATACTTTTAGATAATACTATTTAATATCTTTGAAATGTTGTCAATTATTTGGTATAAATCGGTATAATCCAGTATATTTTTTTTAAATTAAAGTTGTTTGTTTGTAATCAGTAAAGCTCTTAAAGCTACAGAAACGAGTCCGACTCGCACTTGACCGGTTTTTATTTATTACCTACCTACATGCATAAGGTTTTTGAAATATGCCCGAAAGAAAGAAAAAAAATCTCTAAGAGATACAATTTTATAGTCTGGCTGTTTCGTGCGCGACCTTCTTGCGGGGTACAGACGTTGGCGGGGAGGGAGTAGCGCGTCATTCTAGCACGATCTTAATCTTGAGATAAATTGTTACTATTTTATGGCGTAGTTGAAGTGATTAAAAGGTAAATAAACTAGTTTTACAATTTATTCATTTATATTGGTGGTAGTTAAAGACAAAGTAAAAGGCAAACTATTTATTTATGTGAAGGTATTTTATTATAAATCAATCTCCATATCACTGTCTTGTTCGCTCACTTCTTCATCGTCCTCGTTGTCGTCATCATCATCGTCATCATCGTTTTCATTCAGTTGAATTATAAATCTAAAAACAAAAAATAAAAACATAAAATAGTCGATATAAAATATTTTTTAAATATGTTAATATGTTTGTATGTATGATTAATATTTAGTCAATTTGAATGGTCCGAGCAGATCCCGCCGCTGATGGAGCGTTATGTGTCTAAAAATAAACAATAATGTACGAGTACCTGTCCAATACATCGTCATATACTTTGTCTGATTTATAATATTCGTCTTCATTTTTTATGACATGTTCGTCACAATTCCGCCATTTTTCAGACAAGTAATTAGAGAAAAGTAACTCTAAATCTTTTATCTTTTTGTCTAAGTTAGAATCAATCGAAGTCCTTGCAAGCTCGCCAATAATGTGCCCCCACACGAGTTCGATCGGATTTAAATCTGGATGATATGGGGATAGGCGGAGCACGATATGACCATTTTCTTTTAAAATCTCATCAATTTTGTATTGTTTTTCCGTATTTTGCTCATCAACTAATTTCATTAGATCACATTTACGCATGGCACTATCATACTGAACACCTCGGCGTTCTAACCATTGCAATATATGCAATATTATAGCAATTTTTCCCCAAATGTCTTAAAACTATATATCTTTAACGTATTCTTTTATTATAATAAAATGTATTGAATTTTACTTATAATGAAAGAACATAACATATACTTAACCATATTTATTAAAATTTAAACACACCACACCTTTAATAAAAAATTAAAAAGTAAAAACTAATAAGGCCGACAATCCGAGCAATGGATTTTAACCACATTTATTCAAGTATTTCAAAATTTCCTCTTCCAAATATTTCCCCTGGACAGTAGTGTGGGTGGACGTAGTGGAAATAACGTTTTTTTTCCTTTTTCCTAAATTCCCCTATTTTCCCAATATTTAAATTTCCTTCCCAAAAAATTTCCCCAAGCTTTTCGTTTCCCTATAAAGTTCCAGAGAACTAAAATTTTTCGCCAAAATTGCGAAAAAGACCTTCAATCTGGAGACGCAAACCTGATATGCTACGACGTATAATGTTTAAAAAATCAGGTACTTTCGGAGATTAGCCTCGGCAAACAAACTTTTCTTCTTTATTATATAAGTGTAGATTGGAATGTCTGATGTAGATAGAGAAACCTGAACATTTGTTCCATGGCTGAACATAATAGTCCTACCGAGTATCTATTTGTACCGCTATGTCACGTCGAGTTATTAACAGCCGATTAATCGCGATAGGGGGCGATCATCGATAGGGCGCGAGGGTCAAAGATGACGTCACTCGCGCCCTTCCCTTCAGAGGCAATTCGCTGTTAACAAAGGCACCCCTCCGCCTTCCTATTAAATTATGGACTGAAAGGTTTTCATTTGCTACAAAGCTTTCTCCTTTATCGGAGAAGATGTCTTCTGAAGTTGATCAATTACTGATTATTATTCATATACGACGGGCATTCGGCACTGGCCTGGGGGGGCTCTGCCGCCGAGGGGCCCCCAGCCAGAGCGAAAACGGAAATTAAATTTGCATACTTAAACTGCAATACTAGACCTGTCTCTAAAGTTCTACTCCTAAACTTAAAAAATCCTAATACTTAAAAAACGTTCAAATTCAACAAATTCCAAGTTTTTTTATTGTATTTACTTTTGACAAAATCAAATCTTTTCCTATGATTTACGCAAAAATTCTCTTACTCCTTCCAAATGCCTGAAACGATTTTAATGATTCTTTCAACATAATGAAGACAATTTATAGATCAATAAAATTATTATACAACATTTTTTTTCCGTCCGTTGCGTCCATGTGAAAAGTATTATTTTCTCCTATTTTGCGCTATCCGGAGACGCAGCGATCGTCAGCCACTTTGCAATACGCGCGATATGAACAATATTTCAATGTAGTTTCCGTCGATATCTGTACCGACAGACACACGTCGAGCTGCTAATGGTATGTATGCGACTTGAGGGGCAGCCGCTTTAAAGTGCCTAAGGGCCCTTTATCTCTAAGTCCGGGCCTGTGGGCATTGTGAATAATTGGGTAATTTGGTCAATGACTTTTTTATCACAGCCCACAAATATAAGGTGACTTTCGTTTATGTAGCCAAATTCATACTGGAGACTGAAGATACGTGTTACAATGGCCTTTATCATGACAAATAATATTAAAAAAATAATAGTAAGGGGCTTTCTATAAAAGAAACTTCGAAAAAGTTACATTATTCAAACGGTATTGGTTTCGGCTCTTACACCCGTAGAGTCACAGTCGTGATGATCGTCACGCCCAGGCCGAATTATAAAAAAAAAATATTATTGTTAGTTAATATATTATAAACCAAAAAACAAATAAAAAAAAAATATTATAATAATATAAAAAAAAGTTGTGGATTGTACTTCTAGGCCCAAATTTTCTTTTTTTTTTAAATATATGTATAGAGTTATATATTTTTTTTATTATTCTTTATATTTTTTTACAATATTATAAAATTTGAATAGACATATATATATAGTATACATACATATATTTATATTATGTATACTATATATATATATATAAATTAATATATATATTTAACTAAGATTTTTTCAAGGAGAAAGCCTCCGCCCCAACTTTCCCCAAGAAAAAAAAAAATGTTTTCTTGTAGGAAATGTTATCTAGTTTTAGAAAAAAAAACCGCATTAGAGTTGGACAACTAGTTCCGGAAATATAGCCAAAAACAAAATTGGCGGGAAAATTTGCAAATTTGCAAAAACGCGCGTTTTAGAACAAGTTAAAGACGGTAAAAGACAGTATACGAGTTTAATTCATTAATTTTGAATATATTTTAGGAAGTAAATACATTATCCCGAGAACATTTATTTATTTTACATTATTCTGTATTTGTTTTTCTGTATGCAATAAAGAATTTAAAACATATCTCGGCGTTTTGCTTTCAGGCAAAGACATCATGAATGCTAATCCAAACAATTTTTTTTTGTACGCAGGTCGAGGCAGCGTGCATGCTAATCCAAACTGATTATTTTTTTTATATGTACCTAGTACCATGCTATGCGAGTATAGACAAAGCGACGATGTGAGCGAGATAGCATGAGACCATCCGCTATTTATAGATTGTTTCTTTATCTCTGCTGGGCAGCGACGGCCTCCCAAGATTCAAAGCCCAGGACCGAGCAGAAATATTTGCTGAGAGCCTAGAAGCCCAGTTTAAGCCAAACCCGACCGACGATGTGGATCACGTCAGAGCAGTCGAGTCCCACCTTCTCGAATACTTCGAAAGGCAGATCCCTGCTGATGAGGACCCTGTGGTCTTCTCGCCTGGCCAGGTGCAGCGTCTCATCCGCCGCACCAAACCCCACAAGGCCCCCGGTCCAGATGCCATCACAAACATGGCGCTCCGTCACCTTCCTCCTCGGATGGTGGCCGCCGTGACGCGCCTTTTTAATGGCATCATGCGCACGGGGCACTTTCCGACCCAGTGGAAAGTGGGCCACGTGATCATGCTGCCTAAGCCAGGCAAGGACCCAAGAAGACCAGAGCACAATCGTCCCATCACCCTCCTGAGCAACCTTTAGAAGCTATTCGAGAAACTCCTGCTCTACAAGCTGACACCCCACATCACTCCCCGCCCGGAACAGTTTGGTTTTCGAGCGGCCCACTCGACAACCCTCCAGCTCACAAGAGTACTGCACCACATGGCGGTAGGCCTGAACAAGAAGGAGTTCACCGTCGCAGTACTCTTAGATATGGAAAAGGCATTCGACAGAGTATGGCATGAGGGGTTGCTATACAAACTGTCGACATCCCCAGCCCCAAGGCGACTCATCAGAGTTGTGGCCTCCTTCCTCCTGGACCGCCGCTTCAAGGTGGTGGTGGAAGACGCCATCTCCGAAGAGCGCCCCATAAGAGCTGGAGTCCCACAAGGAAGCTGCCTTTCACCAGCCTGCTATTCCCGATACACCGACGACATCCCTCTCGGAGTGGGAACTGAGCTCGTTCTCTTCGCTGACGACGCCGCCTATTACGTCTCATCGTACAAGGCGACCCATGCGGCAGTGAAGATGCAGCGCACGCTCAACCTGCTCCCAGAATGGCTGTCTAAGTGGCGCCTGTCGGTGAACGTCGGGAAGACGCAGGCCCTACTCACCAAACGTGGAAAACACCAACCACCACCGCTGAAGCTACAGGGGGTCGAAGTCCCCTGGCTCCAAACGGTGAAGTACCTCGGAGTCACCATCGACCGCGGGTTAACGATGAAGAGTCACGTGGACAACGTAGTCGCCCAGGTGAAAGTAGCTAGAGCAAAACTCCGCCTGCTACTTTCATCCAGTCTCCCTCTGCGAACAAAGCTCGGGATCTACAAAACCTACCTCAGATCCCGCCTCACATACGCAGCGCCGGCGTGGTACGCCCTAATATCGGAGTCCAACAAGAAGAGGCTCCGAGCCCAAGAGAACCTGGCTCTCCGCTACATAGTCGGCGCGCCTCGCTATGTGAGGAACGCTACTATCGCGAGGGACCTCAACTTTGAAAGCCTGGACGACTTCGTCCGACGACTGGCGGCTGGGATGTTCGACCGTGCGGAACACAACCTGTTCCAGCACATTCGAGACCTGGCACCGCACCATGCGCGCCCACCCGACCGCCATCGCCTGCCACGTGACCTCGTCGCAGACCCTGAACCAACCAACACCGAAGACCTGCCCATAGTGATGGGCAGCGGTACAGACCTCAGGTAGGGGGCCACAGCCCCGAAACTGAGTCCCCACGCCCCCACCAGGGGAGTGTGAGAAGACCTTCGTGCAGACCTTCGTGCACGGGTTATACATAGAAAGAAAGACTTGACTTGATGTGGGCTCCACATACAGTGGAGCCCACATCAAGTTGTATAGGCTTCCCGTACAATGAGAGGTCAGCTTATACTCAATGTGTATAGCTTGATGTAGACTCCACTGTACGAGTATATTGTTGTTATTTACCATAATGTTTGACCCGGGGCTGGGCTTGCGTTTGTAAGGAACAAGAAAAAAATAATTTTGGAATTCTACAAAAATGGTAATAGATGGCCTTTGCGTCAGTGAACGTGCCAGCGATCTTAGATTTATCAGGATCGGCACGTGATGACGGTAAGCAGCCAGTACCATGGAAGCATGGGTGGCGGTTGGTGTGGGCTGTGGGACGCTACATGTGTTTACACACTTGCGTACTCCGATGCCAACCAAAGCCGTAGAGCCGCTGAATCGGCGGGGGCCGCCGCTGAACATCTCAAGCGGCGCAGGTATGCTGTTCTGAGGAATAATAAGGGGTCCAATCGATAGGCCCGTGCGGTCCCGAAGCTCGAAATTATTAAAAAAAAATGTTTACATGCTTGCTTCACAGGTGACCCACGGGCTGGCACATTCTTCGTTTATTCAGGGCGGGAATGTCGCCAGAATACTGGGCACCTTGCCACTGAACAGCGATTTGGATGAGGGATTTTATTTATAAGAATTTTTATTTATGTATGTGTTTAAATTTTCTAACTCTGATCAATTTTGTTGAAATTTTCCAAAAACGAAATAACAAAATCTTCTGACATGGATTCGGTCCCCAAAATATGCGGGTCTAATATGTAACTTAGTGTCGGTTGCCATCTATGGTTGCTATTCACATAAAAACAGATAAAAAACGAGCTTCCAAAATAACCTTCAATGGGTATTGAACTATTTACGAATTGTGACGTCATTTCAAGTGCGAACGTACCCTTAGATAAGCGGATTGTATCTGGGGGCACGGCAGTGCCCCCGCCAAGTCGAGCTAAAAAGCGGCACGCCGTACCATCCTTTTCTCGAAGCAGATCAGGCCATTTTCGACCGCCTAAAACTTCGTTGTGGATAAAACTAGAAGCCTGAATTTTCGGTAACCAGGCAGGCATTGTATAAACACGATTTCATTCAATTTAAACCAGTAGTTTGAGAACCAGTCAAAGTTTCTCAATTTTGTCACTCACTCACTGACTGACTGACTGACCGATCATCAAAACTCTAAGGCACATCTAGCAGACATAGAAGCTTCAAATTTGGAATACAATTAGTGTTTAGTGTATAAATCAAGGAAAAACTAAAATATTTTGCAATTTCGGTCCAGTGCTCTAGATACACATACTGCATAAATAATTGCCAAGTCAATCTTTTTATTTAAAACATAAAAGATTGTTAATATTGATATTGTCACTATAAGATGTTGTTAGGTTAGCTAATTAATGTAATAACTTAGGACAGATGTTCCCTTAAGTAGGGACTGAATAAATTAATCGACTTGGATTTACATGGATTTCACAACTTTTTACGGTAGAAGAACTAAGTTGCGAGACTTGTTTTTTTTTACAAGTTTTGTTTTTGATGGCTGTTTTTGACGATAGGCACTCGGTTTGGCAACTGATTTTACGATACAGAATCAGGGGGCTGGTTACCTACTACATCTTAAGTTCTTCCCCGCTTCGTCAACAATAGATACCTGAGGCGACAAATCAAGCGAAGGTATTGAAGTTTCTCTCGTTTGCGCATACGCGGCCACTTTTATCATTTTTGGGGTTCCTTAGTCCGACAAGGAACCCTTATAGTTTCGCCATGGCCGTCTGTCTGCGGCTTAGCTCAGAGACTATTACTACTAGAAAGCTGTAATTTGGTATGGATATACTACATATTAATCACGCCTATAAAGAAGTAAAATAAAATCGCAATAAAAATTGTTGTATAGGTGCTTTTATACTAACTATAAGAATAGGTGCTTCCATACAAACTAAAATAACCGACTTGGCTTTACATAAGATCTCACAACTTTTTACAGTGAAAAGATTGCGTTGCGAAACTTGGAATTTTTGTAAGTACATTTTATGTTTTTGATGGGATCTCATTTCTTTTTGTAGAGCCCTCCTTTTTTCTTTTCGGGTAAAATTTCTTACACGTTTAAGCACAGCATAGATTTTATTTAATAAAGATAATAAGTACCCCTGCCCTGAAATTATCCTAACAAAATCCAAATTGCTAGTAAGTACGCGTAATATCGGTAAATCAATAAGTAAGCCTGTCAAATTATAAAACTAATAAGAATAACCCTAAGATGTATACTAATAACAATAATGTTAGAACGAAGAACCTGAATATTTTTTGATATTTTTTGTCATTTGTTTTCGATAATTAGCCGCTATATTTTTCCGCTCTTATTGATTTTTAGGGTTTCGTACCCAAAGGTACCGGGACCTACGAATTAGTAAGCCTACGCTGTCTGTCCGTCTGTCACAGGAGTCTACAGCTTCAGCCGTAAGAGGTAGACTAAAGTAAAAGAATAAATAATAAAAATTGGGGTTCCGTTCTAAAAAGATGCCGAATAATTTCACAGGCGCTATCATTTTAGCGGCTTCTTTGACGCCTTTATGTTGCTATGGTATCTATATAGTTGTTTTTTATCATGTTTTTAGGGTTCCTTACCTGTTTTAAGATTCCGATTCGCACTTGGCCAAAAAATAAAAGTTTTTTTTAATGATATCTCGTTTAATTTTACTATGGGGCATTTTAATCGGTATGGTTTCCCTTAGATTTTCACTTTAAACTACTCTTTAATTGATATTTTTTCATATTTATTTTTCGGTCCACCAGTTTTGGAGATAAGGGGATATGTCTCCACATGCAATGCAATGCTAGAAGTTGTCGTATTAAATGTCTTTAATGCGAAGCAGCATGCCACCAATGCCAAAACGTGCACATGTACGTAAAAATGTACAGGATGGATATTTTATTTTTGCATAGACGAAAAAAAATGTGGGAAGGAAAGGAAGGAAAGGAAATGTTAAATTACCAACAGCAAATAACATTTTTGTATTTTTTTATTGCAATGTACACTTAACACCAACCCTATTCGAAATTTCAAGTTTGTAGGTCTGCTAGAAGTAAGTACCTTTGACTTTTGATGATGTGTCAGTGACAAAATAAGGGAACTTTGACTTGAGATATTTCGTAACAAACTTGTAACTTGGGGGTACTCTTTGAAATTTCAGACTTCTAGGTTTACCCACAACGAAGATACAGGGGGCTTGAAAGTGCCGTGAGTTGCTTCGAGAAAAGGATGGTACGGCAATTCCGCGTTGTTTGCTCGACTTGGGGGGGGCACTGCCGTGCCTCCAGATATACGAGTTTATGCATAACATTAATCAGTCTTTTTGTATTTTTTGCAGGAGAAGCACAGTGGATAGAAGCCAAAATTTCAGTGGAAATCCACTTAAATTAGGCACTTTAAATGTGTTGATTAGTCCTTTTTGTTCAATTCGATTAACAAATATATTATATTATTAATAGGTATGTTTTGTTTTGTTTTAAAATATTATGACTTATGTTTTAATTTTTTTTAACTTTAACCAGTAGCTTCGGCATAAAAACACCACGGTAACGTTATAGTTGCGTTCAGGTTAGATTTCGTATGGAATCTGATAACCGCCCCTAGCGGACTGTAGCGGAACTTTTCAGATTCCATACAAAATCTAACCTGAACGCAACTATAACGTTACCGTGGTGTTTTTATGCTAAGGCTACAGAACACCAAACCTGCGCCCCACGGAATCGAAAGTCCGAAAAACCCGAATAAAAGTGTCTTTTTGTTAGATCACATAATCTACTTTCCAACGAAACATACCAGCAGCGGGAAAATGACCTTCCGATAATAAATCCAATGTGTAGGTTTTCAAAGTTTCAAGGTAAACGTGACAAGATTTTTATTTCCATGTTTATATTAGGTGGCTTTCGTTTATATAGCCAAATTCATACTGGATATTCTGTAAGTGGTCAGGATCAAGGTTCTATGACCCAATGTCTGGAATAGGAAAACTATTTTTTGTGCCTCTATACTTGTTCAAGAACAACCTTGACTCAACTATAGTAAACAAGTCTAAATTTTATTTTGCTCACAGAAAGGGTCACTGAACCTTGTTCATGACCACTTGCCGAGTCTTCAGTATGAATTTGGGTGTATAAACGAAAATCATCTTATATTTCTTTGGAAATGTTTAGTGTTCAGTATAATCACTAGATAATATATGGTTATTATAAGATACCTTGTCCAATAATAACACAGTATGCGGACCATTACTTAAAGTCTAGTTAGTAACCCAGGCTTTCGAGCCATAAATCATTTTATTCACAAGATTGGCAAAGATCCGAAGGCTGCGCGCCGCCGCGCCGCCTCGTCTGGCTCGAGCTCCAGAAACCAGGCGTCAGGCGTGGTACATATTTCCGTTGCAAAATTAGCAAAAACCGTCCCTATGAAAACGTTGTTATCTAGGTCACAAAGTAGGTCATAAGATTATGTTATGTACCTAGGTTGTGGTTCTGGTTGGGACTGCTATGCTCTCATGTTGGTAGATACAAAACTAGCAAGTTTATGTTAAACAATAGTGCTTACAGGTTTCTTTCAGTGCGCCTTGATTGGCTTCTCTTTGTTCAATTGGAGCTAAGTGGTAGGTATAGAGTCTCTATTTTTGGTCACAAAATCTAGTAATTGTTGAGAGACCTAATTGATATGGTGTTCTTCCTTTCGACTTGGGTTAACAGGGCAGAGTGGAAAATCTTTAAAAGGTGAATGTGATTACCAAAAGGATAACTAAAGAATATCGAAGAAGTAAATATTCTCCAAACAGAAGTTGAGCATTATCAACGACCTTATCTTTAGGTCGCTGGAAATTAATGATTTTTGGATTTATTCCTAAACTTGTATTGAAAATACCTCGCTTCGTACAAAGTTTCATGATTATAGACCACCGGGGAGTGTTCCTGGGGATCTAGGGAACACATGAAAGAAGGAATTTTTCAAAGAGTGTTTTTTTTAATGTCTTCTACTTCTTGGCAGGTCAAAACACCTCTAACTTCCTAATTTTCGAAGGTAATGATATAATACGGTTAATGTGGATAAATGTTCCTGGGAGTCTACAGAACATGAGAAAGAAAGAATTTCTTAAATCGATGCTGTTCCACCACTTTTCCACATTTTCCGGCTTATTTACTAGATTATATAGGTTTTGGTGATCAGATCAGTCAGTAAGTGGGACTTTCAGTATGAAAAGGGGTACATAAGCTAGAAATATGTTTTTCTATAGCAGTTACTTTAGACCTTAATATACGATTTTAATTTCAACTTGATACCTCAAACCGTACCAGAGAAAAAGGGAGACAGACAACATAGTGATCTTAGAAGAGTTCCCCTTTCCATGATGTTGTACGGAAACCTAAAAACGTAATCGACAATATTTCATTTTAGTTAACCATTTGTTTTTAATATCTATATTGAAAGGCTGCGTAAATAAGAAGCTTCTGTATTTTTTTATTTTGTTTTATTTTACGTTTTTCCTGAATAATTTAATGTTTTCTTATTCACTCATTCTAAAAATCGCATCTGAGGATTTCAAAAGTCGATGTTAATTGCCAATCGATTATTAAAAAAAAAACTTGGCATGTTTATGTCCACTGTCACATGATATGACAGTTGATTTTTTTTGAACAAAATGAACTTAAAGCTAAGGAATTTTTTTTTTATCCTGTGTTAACCATATTTTTAGTTTTTTGAAAATATTTCTTCATTTAGTAATCACGATTTAATTCTGAAAAAAAAATGATGCACAGAAGGCCCATATCTCGAAATGGTTTTTAGTTTTGCACCAATTATTAATTTGTAATGTTGTCGATTGTAGGGCGTCGTATAACAAGTCTTTGAATTTAAATCTAAATTTGGCTATGTAACTCATATGATTTTAATGATTATATAGAGTGCTATCGCAGAAAGTGGCCCTCACACACTTTTGGACCCTACGGCGCAGCGCGTACTGATAAGATTGGATGAGTGGATATTTTTGCAACGCTATTGTGTACCATGATTTTGTATAAAGTGCAAAGTAGGTATGAAAAGCAATGTGTACTTTTGGATGATTCTACTACTTACAGCAAGTAATTCGCTCCCAAGCAAAGATGGTGCCTACTCCGAGAGCCTTGCCTAGGTGGGACTCAAGTCAGCACAAAGAACTCGAAGATAATTAAATTATTCTATTATTATTTCTCCACAGCAAAGCACAGAGACAATAACAAACACCGTTAGCGCATTATTACTGCGTATTTGTCGCGACACAGCACAGACAGATAGTCTAGTTACTATTCTCAAGACGGAAATAGGACTCTCCTTCCATATTTTTTAATCAATCAAGCCAAACTTTATAAACGAACACTGTTTTTGCTGTATTGTAACTTGAATATTCCATTTTAGATATGAAGTAATATTGAGATTATAGATCGCGCAGAAGGGAAACCGTATTTACGTCAATACATCACTTGTAGATATACATTATGATTTTATGTAGGCCCGATTTCCGCATAGGCTTGACGTCAGGGTCGCATCACTGGATCAATCGTCACGAAGACACACAGACCCTGGTCATGTCATCCAAGCAGGTGGAAGGCGAGTGTAGAAGAAGGAACAGACAAAGGTAATCACAGCACTTGACGGATGGTGCGTCAGAGCGCGGTGGGGCGGGCGGGAGCGGGGTGGGGCGGTGGGCGCACCTCATGATCTCGTGCTCGCGCTGCTCCTCCTGCCGCTGGCGCATCATGACGCCCTCGATGATGGCGCGCTCCTCCGGCGTGAGGTGTGACAGGTCCGGCATGTCAGCCATGGCGGGCGGCAGGCCGCGAGCCCGCCGCGTGCTGTGCCCGCGGCGCGACGCCTAGCGCGCCTCAGTCTCCGGAGGTTTATTTAATAATGCCGGCGGGCCAATGGCGCGCGCCCGCCGCCTTACGTCAGCGAGACTATTGATCGGCCTCGCCGCCCGCCCGCCGCCGCTCGATGCCGCCCGACCTCGCAGCGCGCCGCTCCAGTGCGCCGCCCGCCCTGCCGCCGCCGTCATGCGTATACTGCCCACTTACAGACGTAGCCTAAACACTTTGGGCTAAACTTATCATTATCGACTTCGAACATTACTGCCTTTGTTTTTAAAATAAAATTAACTAAGTATGTAAACAAAACGTTAAACTGATATGGGTTTCGTAGTACCCATAGAAAATTAAGAAATTAACTCTTTAAGAAAAACCGGTCAAGTGCGAGTAGGACTCGCGCCCTGAGCGTTCCGTACCAATCTGATAAGTTAATAGAGTTAAATGATTTGAATAAAAATTACAAATTTATCATTACGTAGAAAAGAAGAAACTGTATGAAACAAACTTCAAAATTAAGTTGCTCGAGTATTCCTGTACGTAACCCTAAATCTATATTTAAAATCGGCGTTTTCAGTATTTTTTATTTAAAAAGAGTATATATCACATAATAACAAAAAATTTCAAAGCTTTCAAAATTTTTGAGATAGACCCTGTAACAAAATTGGTCTAAAACTGACAACTTTCCCCCATTTATTTATTTTATGAGATAAAAAAATATGAAAAACATATTTGTACTCTACTCAATGAGTTCTAGACAATGACACCCCTCACCCCACATGCCACCTTAAGAAAATAAAATATGAAAAATATATTTGTACTCTACTCAATGAGTTCTAGACAATGACACCCCTCATCCCACATGCCAGCTTATGAAAATAAAATATGAAAAATATATTTGTACTCTACTCAATGAGTTCTAGACAATGACACACCTCATCCCACATGCCAGCTTATGAAAATAAAATATGAAAAATATATTTGTACTCTACTCAATGAGTTCTAGACAATGACACCCCTCATCCCACATGCCAGCTTATGAAAATAAAATATGAAAAATATATTTGTACTCTACTCAATGAGTTCTAGAGAATGACACCCCTCACCCAACATGCCAGCATAAGAAAATAAAATATGAAAAATATATTTGTACTCTACTCAATGAGTTGTAGACATTGACATCCCACAACCCACATGCCAGCTTAAGAAAATAAAATGTTTTTTCGGCTCCTTCATGTATAGGAAACGCCACTGAAAATTTATTAATATATTCGGTTTTGGGTCAATATTTTCCACAACATATCCAAACAGATCTGTGACTCATTCCGTCTGCACATCAGCTCGACACCCGTGAATAACACGGGCAGACAGACAGCAGACGGACACCAGCTAGACACCCGTGACTAACACGGACAGACAGACAGCAGACGGACACCGGCTAGACACCCGTGAATAACACGGACAGACAGACAGTAGACGGACGCCAGCTAGACACCTGTGACTAACACGGACAGACAGACAGCAGACGGATACCAGCTAGATACCCGTGACTAACACGGACAGACAGACAGCAGACGGACACCAGCTAGACACCCGTGACTAACACGGACAGACAGACAGCAGACGGACACCAGCTAGACACCCGTGACTAACACTGACAGACAGACGGACACCGGCTAGACACCCGTGACAAACACGGACAGACAGACAGTAGACGGACAACAGCTAGACACCCGTGACAAACACGGACAGACAGACAGCAGACGGACACCGGCTAGACACCCATGACAAACACGGACAGACAGACAGCAGACGGATACCAGCTAGACATCCGTGGTGACTAACACGGACAGACAGACAGTAGACGGACATCGGCAGACACCCGTGACAAACACGGACAAACGGACACCAGCTAGACACCCGTGAATAACACGGACAGACAGATAGCAGACGGACACCAGCTAGACACCCGTGGTGAGTAACACGGACAGACAGACAGCAGATGGACACCGGCTAGACACCCGCGACAAACACGGACAGACAGACAGCAGACGGACACCAGCTAGACATCCGTGGTGACTAACACGGACAGACGGACACCAGCTAGACACTCGTGGTGACTAACACGGACAGACAGACAGCAGACGGACTCCAGCTAGACACCCGTGGTGACTAACACGGACAGACAGACAGCAGACGGACACCAGCTAGACACCCGTGGTGACTAACACGGACAGACAGACAGCAGACGGACACCAGCTAGACAACCGTGGTGACTAACACGGACAGACAGACAGCAGACGGACACCAGCTAGACACTCGTGACTAATACGGACAGACAGACAGCAGACGGATACCAGCTAGACATCCGTGGTGACAACAAGGACAGACAGACAGTAGACGGACATCGGCAGACACCCGTGACAAACACGGACAAACGGACACCAGCTAGACACCCGTGAATAACACGGACAGACAGATAGCAGACGGACACCAGCTAGACACCCGTGGTGACTAACACGGACAGACAGACAGCAGATGGACACCGGCTAGACACCAGTGACAAACACGGACAGACAGACAGCAGACGGACACCAGCTAGACACCCGTGGTGACTAACACGGACAGATAGACAGCAGACGGACACCAGCTAGACACCCGTGGTGACTAAAATGGACAGACAGACGGCTAATGGACACCGGCTAGACACCCGTGGTGACAAACACGGACAGACGGTCACCAGCTAGACACCCGAGAATAACACGGACAGACAGATAGCAGACGGACACCAGCTAGACACCCGTGACTAACACGGACAGACAGACAGCAGACTAATACCAGCTAGACATCCGTGGTGACTAACACGGACAGACAGACAGTAGACGGACATCGGCAGACAACCGTGACAAACACGGACAAACGGACACCAGCTAGACACCCGTGAATAACACGGACAGACAGATAGCAGACGGACACCAGCTAGACACCCGTGGTGACTAACACGGACAGACGGACACCAGCTAGACACTCGTGGTGACTAACACGGACAGACAGACAGCAGACGGACACCAGCTAGACACCCGTGGTGACTAACACGGACAGACAGACAGCAGACGGACACCAGCTAGACACCCGTGGTGACTAACACGGACAGACAGACAGCAGACGGACACCGGCTAGACACCCGTGACAAACACGGACAGACAGACAGCAGACGGACACCGGCTAGACACCGGTGGTGACTAACACGGACAGACAGACAGCAGACAGACACCGGCTAGACACCCGTGACTAACACGGACAGACAGACAGCAGACGAACACCAGCTAGACACCCGTGGTGACTAACACGGACAGACAGACAGCAGACGGACACCGGCTAGACACCCGTGGTGACTAACACGGACAAACAGACAGCAGACAGACACCGGCTAGACACCCGTGACTAACACGGACAGACAGACAGCAGACGGACACCAGCCAGACACCCGTGGTGACTAACACGGACAGACAGACGGCAGACGGACACCAGCTAGACACCCGTGGTGACTAACACGGACAGACAGACAGCAGACGGACACCGGCTAGACACCCGTGACAAACACGGACAGACAGACAGCAGACGGACACCGGCTAGACACCCGTGACTAACACGGACAGACAGACAGGAGACGGACACCAGCTAGACACCCGTGGTGACTAACACGGACAGACAGACAGCAGACGAACACCAGCTAGACACCCGTGGTGACTAACACGGACAGACAGACAGCAGACGGACACCGGCTAGAAACCCGTGACAAACACGGACAGACAGACAGCAGACGGACTCCGTTTTGCCCTTTGGGCGCGGAACACTAAAAATGGCTTGCATTACGTAAATTTTTATTTGATGAGATTTTTCACACACGAAATTACATAACTATTAGATTTACAATGAAAATCTGTTTGACCGCTTTCGCACGTGTAAAAAGGTGATATCGGGTAAAGTTCCGCTAACCCACCATCGATCTTATTATATCAATAATAGAGGCTTGTAGTGGGCCAGTGTAATTTTCCCAGACATTACAAATATGTTTACAAAATTGGGTAAAGAAGCGAAGTTTTCCGCGCTGCACTGCAATTAACAATCAGTAGGTGGAGCCTCCGTGCACTCTCCTGGCAAATGATTGGTATGAGGATTGTGAAACAGAGATTTTTGTCCTTCCCCCCACGGGAACCTCTTCGTGCGTCTTCTCATATACTCGTAATCCCGGCATTCTCCTTTGGGCGCGGGTTCATGATTCAAAGCGTTGAACATTTGGATGAACAAAAGCGGGAACATGATGAATAAGGCGATCCTCTTGAACTTCTTGTAGCTGCCGTGGTGCTGCGTGGGGTAACAAGGGTTGTAGGGTATCGGAGCGGGGGCGCAGGCAGGCTTCCCCTTGGGCCTCCGCCCCTGACACGGCACGCGGGGTGGCTTACCGCACGGTCCGCCGCACGTACTGTACTGGGATCTTACACAATTTACCACTCTGCGATTAAGTATCATTACTGACTGCATGATTGGTTTTAATTTATACTGTTAATTTTGATTTCTAACGAATTGCATTTTTTTGTGTTTTATTATATTTTATTTAGGGACATTGCTGTTTAGTTTTATTCATAATTTATTTTATTTGTTTATCACCTGCTGCTTATTAGCATTCAGAACTTTGAAAAGAGGGAAGCAAAGAGAATTTATTCAAGCCATAAAAAGGTTAAACAGCGGTTTTGATTGAAAATATTTGATTTCAGGAAAACGTTTCTTTATAATGAGTTTCGCCGCGTAGTACCAGCGCCATTCATAGCTGTGCTGTCATCCACGTTCTTACAGACCATTCATTATAAGAAGTCTCCTGGCTTAGGAAATGGAAGCACTGCATACAATGTTGCCAATGGCTCACGTAGCATTCATCCTACTACACATTCCTAATATTTAATTAAGTTTGTTTCTTTATATATTAACATAGACAATCATCCATGATATTAATTAGACTACTCTTTAATGAAAATAAAATGTACAGAATGAAAAAATAAAAATTATCAATTATTTATTGATTTGTATTTTGCAAACAATACGTATGATCTAATGTGTAAGCTTTTAGCATAAGTAATTGCCAATTTACAAAGATTTGTGTATTTTTTGATTTATTTGATAAAAGAATCATTATTTTGTTAACCGTTATTTTTATAACTGGTATCACTGATTTGCGGGAGCTCGACAGAGGCGAACGCCTGTCGGAAGAATAAAGTCCTATCGAGAAAAATTGTTTTATTGCTGGACCCTTCTGAGGTCTATCAAATGGTATGAATATCTATACATGTATCTCTGTACTAAAACGGTATTTTTTATTTCTTGTTCTAGCTCGACGACGTTTGTTCTAAATAGTCAAGCTCCCGTTTTTTACGTTTTTGACGATTATTTCCAGGCGACAAATGTGAACGCTTTTTTCCGATATGCCTGCAAAAGTAAGTGAATAGCTAATTATTACCATAAAATTGTCTTTATGTTTAAAGCTGGTACCTATCCCTATTTTATTAGCCCGTCATGGCATTGACACGAGATCGAACCTGATCGGGAGGAATCACGGTGCATTGTTTGCATTTTACTTAGCTATCAAATAAGATCTCAATTTAGACAATGAAAATGAAATGAAAAAAATTTAAATATTTATTTCTTTAACATGAGTGGTACATAGTTATATGTTGGTGGTTGTGACCTTTTATTAAGTGAAGAACACCTGTATTAAAAGAACACGCTCTTCCATATCCATAAAGTTATCGTACCAAATAAACTTACTCTAAAATATTTATCTTAAATAAAGTATGGATTAGTTTAAGTTTAAATTAATAATAATATTAGTAATAGTTTTTAAAGTGTAGTGTGTGCGAGTGTGTTAGAGTGTATGAGGGTGTGTAAGGGGGTGTGTGCGTTAGGGTGCATGTGTGTAAATGTGGTGTTAAAATTGTAATTAAATTATATATGTCGCAGTAAAGTAGTTAAATCAGAGAGTTAATTGAATCTCTAGAGAGTTAATTAAAGATCGACATTCAATCAAGTCGCTAGCATTTTGATTTAAATAAAGCAGCGTCGAAAACGTTTAACTATCTGTCTGACCGAAAGCCAGCGTGTTGATTGATTAATAATGTAAAACAAGATGATGGCTCTGAGTTGTTTCATAATGTTCAAACCTGACCTAACGTACTGTTTTTAAATACATTTTGACCTATCCATTATGCACCTATTTAGTATCCTACTCGGGGACGCCTCGCTCCGCTCCGCTTCGCTCGGCTCTGAGTTGTTTCATAATGTTCAAACCTAACCTAACCTAGTGTTTTTAAATACATTTCGACCTATCCATTATGCGACTATTTAGTATCCTACTCGGGGACGCCTCACAAAGGTCACCCTACCAAAGTTGAAATGCGCCTAGGAACGTTTAGGAAACTCGTTAAACGTTTCGTTCACTCACTTGTCTGACGGAACTTTAGCGACTTGATTGAATGTCGATCTTTAATTAACTGTCTAGAGATTCAACTAACTCTCTGATTTAACTACTTTACTGCGACATATACATTAAGTTAAGTTAGCCCTACGAAGTTGAGTCTTGGGATCGATTAGTATAATCACTAGCTAAACTCGACTATAGTCTTAAAACTTATGCCTTGCACAGAAGCATGCCCAGAATTATCAAATTGCACAACAGTAATATCACAGTTTAAATTTTAAGCTGTGGTTCTATTATAGCATAATTCATAATAATGATCGGAAATGTGATAAATATGAAGTTTACATAGATATTGATCAAATTGCCCGATTCCACTTAGCCCTTGGTCCACAACATATAAGCATAGACTAGTCTATGATATAAGTAAGTTCATAATCTAAGTAGGTATCCATCCATCCATCGGCCTGTTTAGTCCACTGCTGGACAAAGGCCTTTCCAAGATTTCACCACTCTTGGCGGTCCTTTTGGAAGAAATGCCCATACTCACACACAATGGGCAGGTGGTCTGGTGAGTTGCCCGTCACCGTTGGTAGAAAGGCGTGTCCCAAATAAGTTGGGGAACCCCTGATCTATATCTACTAATAAAATAAAGTAGTAACAAAGTTGTGTTTGTACCTACATAGTTTTTTTTTATTGAATGGTTTACTGCTATTGTACTGAGAAGCCAAAACGACAATTTTTAAGGTACCTACCGTACCCGAAGGTTGCCAAACGGGACTCTATTACTAAGCCGCCGCTGTCAGTCTGTCTGTCCGTCCGTCTGTCAGAGGGGGCTTCAGCTTCAAGCCTAGGTAGACAGTTGAAATTTTCACAGAATACGTGTTTCTATAATAAAATTAGCGTTCCATACTCACAGGGTGTTGAATCGTTTATCAGCATAAATTTAGCGTCTTGCTTTTTGTCGCCTTAAGTTGCTATTGCATCTATGTGGCTGCTATGTAACACAATAATTTAGGGTACCCATATTATGTGGAGGTACGGAACCCTTTGTGCGCGAGTGCGACTCGCACTTGACCAAATTATTGTTTAATCCTTAAATAAATGTCTTTCACACTAATAATAACACGCGGGCGGTGCCGGGGGCAAAAGCTAGTTTTTATATAATTAATTTTTCCTTCATGTTATAGATACGTAGTTCAGTAGTAAAAATTTACCTAATTCAACTCGTATATCTGGTTGAAAATGGGACAAACTGAATACCAGCGCTGTGAGTTGCTTGCGACTGGCAGCATTTTCTGAGTTTACCCCTTTTTGCTATCTATGATATACAAACATATCGTCACGACATAAATACTCGAGTGGGTGTCAGAGGTGTTCCCGAGTGAAATGCAAGTCGCAGCGCCCGGTGCACCCGCGTTTCACCGACGATTATTACGTTCCAACGTGATGGGTGGTCAGCCCTATCGCCGTACTTCGAGCACAATCACCCGCTTTTTAGGGTTTCTCACGATGTTTTCCTTCACCGTTTACCGTTTCTATGATGCATGTTCGAGTTAGCATGATATGGGTGACAGTTCGTAATTTTCCGTTTCACCTATACTACTCACACCATACTACATACACCCAGGTACAAAAGAAAATATTAGGTTTTAGAAAGAATGTATATCATTATTGCAAAAATACAATAAATTATTTATCTATAATTCGAAACAATAATTACAGTGTATTCGTTAAATTTAACGAAAAAAGATTCAGGAAAGAAAAATGAATTTTCGCTACTTGATGCGTGGATCGGAACGTCAACCCATAGATGCTGACACTACATAATCGAAAATACATTGATGAATCGGTGCGGCCATCTTATAGGATCGCGTCAGTATGAGTTCATCTTGTATGCGGTTTGTGTTTTCGTTGCGGTTACATTGCGTGCTATTTGTTTTGACGTTTGTTACAGTTTTTGTTGATTTTTGTTTTGTTATTGTTGTTTGGTTTTGGTGAAATGACGAGAAAAGCAAAAAAAAAAACTTTGAACTCTCAGGCTCGGGCGTTATTGGTTCGTTTAATTTAATTAATTTAGATATTATCAGAAAGCAGGGGCGTGATTCCGGAGAATCAATCGAATCGAGATTTCTAGAACTCGATCTAAAAACTTATGGAGTTCGATTGATAAAATGGGTTATTACGATCGAGAAAGCTAATTCGATAGACTGAGAATATTCTGAGTCTGTCGAATTACCCTTCTCGATCGTAAAAACCCATTTTATCAGTCGAACTCCATAAGTTTTTAGATCGAGTTCTAGAAATCTCGATTCGATTGATTCTCCGGAATTACCCCCCAGTTTGCATAATCAAAGATCAATCAAATAAAAAGTCGATTTGATAGCCCTTGTTAACTTTCTCGATACAAAAAAAATCGATTCTATTTCGTTAAGGCACATAACTATAACTGTCAATTTTGAACTGCCACCATACCATAGTTATGGATTAAATGTTTTGTTGTGTGTGTGTCTATGTTTTTTGTGGCAAATACATACTTTTCTCTATCACTTTCAAAAAGTTGTAGGTATCGTTAGATTGGACTGTACAGTGCGACAGCGATCTAAATGAACGTGGATGACAGCTATGAGCGGCGAACTGTCAAGATGTGATGTTTTATAAAAAGGCGGTGTTAGTTCTGTCTTTCCCCACATTCATTATGATCGTTGTCGCACTTTACCAGTTTGTTTACAACTTTTACTTAGGACGTCAACGCATTGACAGTAGGTAGATGCGCAAAAAGGAAGGAATAAAAAAGTAACAAACAAAAACATCAGACAGATCAAGATCAAAGAGTGGATCCTTCAAGCAAGCCGGGCTCCCGGGGTATAAGAGTATCTCTGCTCTTGGGCTCAGATCAATCAAAATCAATTTCATCAAGTTTACAATTTTATTTTTGTTTGATTTGTCTGAGAAGGGGGGCATATATTATATTCTCGTTTAGCCGGGGCGACGACTATATTGCTAGGTTGAGTTCTTTACCCTACCTAATAATAATAATCCACTGTAACAATAAATTTGAACATGCATCTATTATCGCCTATTATCGCTATTTAAGTGATTTATTTGGTACGTATAATTTTGATGATAAGATAATTAGATGTGATGGTTGATCGATTGGTAGTTTGAATAATCCATCCATGTGGAATTGTGCACGCAGTAAATATTTCTGTGATTTATATGCGTCTATCGTTGTACTTAATACATGTTAAATCTCAGGAAGGGCCCGAAAAAACCCAGTTTTTTGACACCCCACGATGAATTATGATAATATTTTCGAATATGAATTCTTGATAATATTGTAATTACATAAATCACCAGAGAACTTTTGGAGGTTCTTCCGTAATTCTATAGCTACCTATTACTTATACCTCTACGTACTCGTATCCAAATAATAGCTCCATCAGTTCTGTAGTTCGTGTTCTTGAGTTTCCGAAGGGTTTACATTTTGGGTAGTAGAAGTATACCTACTTACCATTTAGCCGACTACTTCACCAGATGCATTATCTAGGTACTTACTCTGCTCTCCCAGCTACTATCTTTAGTACTATCTTGTAATTGTAATGTTTTTATATCCCTGTTACTCAACCAGTTACTCGGGTAAACTACATTGATAATAAAATATAATCGCGATGTACAATTCACAAAACAATGAATGAAAGGAAATGAAAATAAACGACTACACAAATTTTCATGAAGGCGTATGTAATGTAAACACTCAATTTCTTCGCAGTAATGACAAACAGTTGTCTATTTTTCAAGATAAACAAACTAACTCATTGTTATCAGTTATTACCAAGACGTTTATGAACGTGGCAATGAATGAACTTGGCACGGAATTCAGAGATGTTTTAGATCATATTTACGCAACCCGAATATTAACGGATGCATAAGTTCAGAAGACGGTCATGTTTGTTCAGAAGTTTCTCAGTGTGGTCGGGATAGCTGACATGCGTAATCCAGAATGCTACAATGGTAGCAACAATAAAGAACTGACAAGAGTAACTTTGGCAAATCATCTATGTTGTTTTAAATGCGGAACGGTCTCACTTGTATAATTGTGTTAAGAAGGCGTAGGTCGAGCTTTCGATAAGAATATGACTCATTTATCATGAATCATGACCAGGATTCTTCGGGAGTACAGGCGCGCGCGGCGTTCTCTGTAGCTCAATTAACAGAGTGTCAGAGGATCTGGCTGGAGCACAAGAGCTTTGTGATTCGAACCCCGCCGGAATAAAAGATATGCTTTTTTCGTTTCCTATATGTCTCCGAATATTTGTACGTTTTTATTTTTTTAATTTACGTACATATTTATACAGCTCGGTCACACAAGTACTTATTAATAAAAAATGAATAATAAGCTTATTAGATAACTCTCTCAAATCCGCCAGCAATATGCCATCCCTGGAATACGGCCTACTGGCAAATCCAGTTGCATTGGTTGGCTTCGGGAAATTATGTAATTCTTGATGTTACTCTGCAACAAAGAATATCTAATATACGGTATACGGTTAATGCTTGGGCTACCTACACTGTGGATGAGCGGACAGACACTAAAACTTTTGCTCTTTTAGTTGCAGTTCTCCTGTTGTAAACATTACAAGCGGTACTTCTTATTTTACCACAATCACCAATATATCCTCTGCTATTGCAACATTCTCGGCAAAGTTTGTTAATGTAAGTTTCTTACTTACTTCTTTTTTGTGTTGATAATGCTGTTTTGTATTGTTTTTTTATCACTTTGCCCAAATATATTATAAAAATGTCATGGGAGACCAGTTTCGGATATTTAAATGCCAAGACAATTTTGTTCGTTCCTCTAGCTGACATATTTGCAACTAGTTGATGGATTGTTATAAAACTTTTGCTCTTTTAGTTGCAGTTCTCCTGTTGTTAACATTACAAGCGGTACTTCTTATTTTACCACAATCACCAATATATCCTCTGCTATTGCAACATTCTCGGCAAAGTTTGTTAATGTAAGTTTCTTACTTACTTCTTTTTTGTGTTGATAATGCTGTTTTGTATTGTTTTTTTATCACTTTGCCCAAATATATTATAAAAATGTCATGGGAGACCAGTTTCGGATATTTAAATGCCAAGACAATTTTGTTCGTTCCTCTAGCTGACATATTTGCAACTAGTTGATGGATTGTTATAAAACTTTTGCTCTTTTAGTTGCAGTTCTCCTGTTGTTAACATTACAAGCGGTACTTCTTATTTTACCACAATCACCAATATATCCTCTGCTATTGCAACATTCTCGGCAAAGTTTGTTAATGTAAGTTTCTTACTTACTTCTTTTTTGTGTTGATAATGCTGTTTTGTATTGTTTTTTTATCACTTTGCCCAAATATATTATAAAAATGTCATGGGAGACCAGTTTCGGATATTTAAATGCCAAGACAATTTTGTTCGTTCCTCTAGCTGACATATTTGCAACTAGTTGATGGATTGTTATAAAACTTTTGCTCTTTTAGTTGCAGTTCTCCTGTTGTTAACATTACAAGCGGTACTTCTTATTTTACCACAATCACCAATATATCCTCTGCTATTGCAACATTCTCGGCAAAGTTTGTTAATGTAAGTTTCTTACTTACTTCTTTTTTGTGTTGATAATGCTGTTTTGTATTGTTTTTTTATCACTTTGCCCAAATATATTATAAAAATGTCATGGGAGACCAGTTTCGGATATTTAAATGCCAAGACAATTTTGTTCGTTCCTCTAGCTGACATATTTGCAACTAGTTGATGGATTGTTATAAAACTTTTGCTCTTTTAGTTGCAGTTCTCCTGTTGTTAACATTACAAGCGGTACTTCTTATTTTACCACAATCACCAATATATCCTCTGCTATTACAACATTCTCGGCAAAGTTTGTTAATGTAAGTTTCTTACTTACTTCTTTTTTGTGTTGATAATGCTGTTTTGTATTGTTTTTTTATCACTTTGCCCAAATATATTATAAAAATGTCATGGGAGACCAGTTTCGGATATTTAAATGCCAAGACAATTATGTTCGTTCCTCTAGCTGACATATTTGCAACTAGTTGATGGATTGTTATAAAACTTTTGCTCTTTTAGTTGCAGTTCTCCTGTTGTTAACATTACAAGCGGTACTTCTTATTTTACCACAATCACCAATATATCCTCTGCTATTGCAACATTCTCGGCAAAGTTTGTTAATGTAAGTTTCTTACTTACTTCTTTTTTGTGTTGATAATGCTGTTTTGTATTGTTTTTTTATCACTTTGCCCAAATATATTATAAAAATGTCATGGGAGACCAGTTTCGGATATTTAAATGCCAAGACAATTTTGTTCGTTCCTCTAGCTGATATATTTGCAACTAGTTGATGGATTGTTATAAAACTTTTGCTCTTTTAGTTGCAGTTCTCCTGTTGTAAACATTACAAGCGGTACTTCTTATTTTACCACAATGACCAATATATCCTCTGCTATTGCAACATTCTCCGCAAAGTTTGTTAATGTAAGTTTCTTACTTACTTCTTTTTTGTGTTGATAATGCTGTTTTGTATTGTTTTTTTATCACTTTGCCCAAATATATTATAAAAATGTCATGGGAGACCAGTTTCGGATATTTAAATGCCAAGACAATTTTGTTCGTTCCTCTAGCTGACATATTTGCAACTAGTTGATGGATTGTTATAAAACTTTTGCAGTTAGATACCTGACATTTTATTTCGTGTCTACAAGACAATTTTTATGGCAGTAAATCACACAGTTCCTTAGGAACCACGGGTAAAAGCAAAAAATAAAACTTCCTAAATGTGGCATTCAAAATTAGCAAATGTTTAAATACACATCTGCAAATTCTAAATGTCTTGGAAGGGAGAGTGTTTTTAAGATATCTAGTATCTACTTGCATATTATTTCAGGAACTGGATAAAAACAAGAGTTCTGTGGCTTCCCCTCTGTCCTGTGAGGTGCTGCTGGCTCTGCTGACTCTGGGCTCCTCGGACCCGTCGCACTCTGAGCTGCTAGCTGCGCTTCACATTCCTGATGATGATGCTGTGACTATTTTTATTCTTTCATTAGTGTTCTTTGTTTAGGTCAAAGGAAATTCTGTAGCTATGCTGAAATTAACTGCTTCGTGTCACCTTATTTCTTTTGCTATTCCAACTTGTGAAATGGCCACACTGTGCCCCACTTTTACTCTACCTACTATTTTATGCATGTCGAATTGTTATCTACATGAAAAATAAAAAAACCGGTCAAGTGCGAGTCAGACTCGCATACCTAGGGTTCCGTAATTCGACAGTTTCGGGAACAGTCAGGAAGAAAGTGTTAAAAATCTTGCCCATAACTGTTTAAGATACTTAACTAAAAAGAGAATTAATTGTACCACAAAAGCGAGACTCGAATATTTTTATACCGTACTCAAAATAAAACTCGTGAATGAAAAATTTAACTTTGTCATTTTAGTATCGTGAATTTCTCACCTGTTATATTTTTACTGTAATCCTTACGTAATCTCAAATTACCATGATTTTTTTCATATTTTTCGGTTCATTAGTTTCGGAAATAAGGGGGGGGACATGCATTTTTTGTGGTTTTTCGAAGATTTCTCGAAATTGGCCAGTAAATATCGTAAAAGAATATATACTTTTATAATAAGCTCTTTAATATCTGCAATTAGATACCCATATTGTATTTTAAGATATTTCTTTTTATTTTTTTCTCTCTTATGTATTGGAAATATTTTGAACAATTTCAAATTTTTAATTTTTTTATACTGGATTATGTAGGCAAGTAAATGCAATTTTTGTGAAAAATTTCAAGTCTTTATCTTTTACGGTGCTAAAGTTATGAGGCTGTGACAAACGAACGGACGGACAGACGGACGGCTGGACGGACGGACAACGGAGTCTCACCACAAAGTTTCCTTTTGTACCTTTTAGGTACTACGGACGGAACCCTAAAAACGTGTTGATCTGTTCTGTTGGTGATTAAAACTTACGTAGTTTCACTTCCTTAATTTTTCAGGTATATGTGTAGTTAATTTACGTTATCATTGTTTGTATTTATAAGTTTACTATGGTTTTTGTTTAGGACCAAATTAAAAATTAATCTTGTAAGAAATTTATTTAAATATTGTTATTTTAATTTCAATTAAATGAGTAATGGAAGAATTAAGAAATTTAAAACAATGTTAAAACGTATGCAGATAAATTTATGATACGAAATTTTTGATATTGTTTTGTACGGTTGATTTCTGGTTAACCTGTTTATTCCTTGCATAGAGAGTATAAGTTACTGTAACAAAATTTGGGTTATTATAACAATTTTTGTTATTCTTGTATTTTGTAATTCATTCGAATGATGCCGGCCACAAATTGGGCCGAAATATATCTCGGAATTAATTCGTTTTATATTTTAATTGCGTCTTTATGAAAAGCTTATATTATAAATAGAACAATATATATTTATAAGTCGCAGCGGATATGATAAAAGCTGAGATTTGATCAAATGGTGGGAGATGTTAAAATTGCAATAAAATTTTATAATTTCTCCAAGAAAATCTAGTGATTTGATCAAATACCAAAACTGGTCTCAGTGAAATGATAAAAAAACATATCAGATTTTGCAAAGCAATGTTATGAACAACAGAAGTCTGTTTTTTTTTCATATCCCTGCGACAGTTACATTAAATTTCTTTTAAGGGCTCGTATTGGGTCTTTCAACGGTTTTTGTTTTAATATGCTGAGTCAAATACTTATCTGATCAATGTAAAACTTGGACACGTATTTTTTCATACCTTTGTCTTTCCGTTCTCAAGTCGGTTACCTAATAGGACATATTTCGCTCGATAGATTTTATTTTTGAAAATGATGCCTTTTTAAGTTATTATTTTGTTTTATGTCTAAACGGCTTGAGTTTTATGTCTGAAATTACTGCTGTAACAAGAAAACATGGTTTGTTTTCCGATGTCAGGTGGAAAAACTCCTACTTTTTCGTAAAATCCAGAAAAACCTCCAAAATTCACTGATTTTGCGTGCCGCCAGCGCGCGAAGCGAGCATTCTAATGTAGACTTTCTCACAACATACTAAAGTTCAAAATCGCTTAGTTAGATTATCGTGCACCAGGGAAGTGAAATAAATAATTATTTGTTTGTCATATTTTCTAAAAATTGCCTTTTAATTTGGGAGGACAATAAAGAAGGTATGCGTGAAGTTAGCTGTCACCTGCGCTCATAGATTACCCCATGTCTGCGCTATGTCCCCCGCGCACCCCGCTCCCTCGTCGACACTTCGAGAAAATTCTGCAACTCCATCTGTGTGTGACTAACTTCAAGTCCGCCTTTTTTAATGGCCCGTATTTATTCCTTTTGTATTTGGAAATTGAACATAAACTTTCAACTACAGATTCGGTCTTCATTTACAAAACTCTCATCCAACTTGAAAGACGTGAAAGGAGTCACTCTGAACATCGCTAACAAGATCTATCTCAAGGAAGGTGACAACAAACTGAGTTGCGACTTGGTGAACGATGCTGTCAAAGTGTTTGATGCTGCTATCGAGAAGATGAACTTCAGTGATGGTGTCACGGCTGCCAATACTATCAACAATTGGGTAATTTATTTATTCATACCGGCTGTAAATAGAGTGCGGCCACATACTCTACTGATCATTCTAAACAACTTTCTGAAGTAAAATACCCGCGCAAATCTACAGAGACGAAGATATTCAACTGTAACTTAAAGACTTTATTCCGTACGAAGAAGGTCTATTTTAGAACGCTGCGACGTAACAGATGTTTTACGGAAGGTGCTGTTTAAAAAAAAACGCCCTTATGTCGGTGCGTTAGAGTTCACGCATTTTGTTTGAAACTTAAATTATTTTCTAAACTAATAGTTAGCGCGGGTATGATTCTTAGTAAAATGGTTCAGTATGGTTCGTACAATATGTTGTTTCATTTAATGGTAGCACTCAATTTACACCCGGTATATTGTTAAGCTATTTTTATCTCAAAAATCAAATCAAGTTTAATTTAACGTTTAGAAGTGCTGTTTCAACTGATTGATTGATTGACAAATTAATTTTGCGACTTATTTTTTCCTGAATCATGTTCTCTAGAAGTCGAAGTTGTCATAATAGTCTTGTGTTGCTGTATTTCAGGAAGAAAATAATAATAGGTAGGTACTAATATGCCTGCCCAGCGTGTGTGAGTATGGGCATTTCTTCCAGGAGGACCGCCAAGAGCGGCGAAATCCTGGAAAGGCCTATGTCCAGCAGTGGAGGAAACAGGCTGATGGATGGATGGACTAATATTAATTCTGTGCCAAGGGCCCGTGTTTGCTATTGCTACGGACCCCGTGCTGTCTTAATCCGGCACTGGAATAAAAACGAGTCTGCCTGGCCTACTGATATGATACTGCAACTGCGGAGTCTTGCTGACCCGCTGATATGATATGCAATTGTAGTCTTCTTGACCCGGTGATATGATAGTGCAACTAGGTGAGCCTGCCTGGCCCACCATGATACTGCAACTGCGGAGTCTTGCTGACCCACTGATATGATATGCAATTGTAGTCTTCTTGACCCGGTGATATGATAGTGCAACTAGGTGAGCCTGCCTGGCCCACCATGATACTGCAACTGCGGAGTCTTGCTGACCCACTGATATGATATGCAATTGTAGTCTTCTTGACCCGGTGATATGATAGTGCAACTAGGTGAGCCTGCCTGGCCCACCATGATACTGCAACTGCGGAGTCTTGCTGACCCACTGATATGATATGCAATTGTCGTCTTCTTGACCCGGTGATATGATAGTGCAACTAGGTGAGCCTGCCTGGTCCACTGATATGATACTGCAACTGCGGAGTCTTGCTGACCCGCTGATATGATATGCAATTGTAGTCTTCTTGACCCGGTGATATGATAGTGCAACTAGGTGAGCCTGCCTGGCCCACTGATATGATACTGCAACTGCGGAGTCTTGCTGACCCGCTGATATGATATGCAATTGTAGTCTTCTTGACCCGGTGATATGATAGTGCAACTAGGTGAGTCTGCCTGGCCCACTGATATGATACTGCAACTGCGGAGTCTTGCTGACCCGCTGATATGATATGCAATTGTAGTCTTCTTGACCCGGTGATATATGATGTGCGACTAGGTGAGTCTGCCTGGCCCACTGATATGATACTGCAACTGCGGAGTCTTGCTGATCCGCTGATATGATATGCAATTGTAGTCTTCTTGACCCGGTGATATGATAGTGCAACTAGGTGAGTCTGCCTGGCCTACTGATATGATACTGCGACTGCGGAGTCTTGCTGACCCGCTGATATGATATGCAATTGTAGTCTTCTTGACCCGGTGATATGATAGTGCAACTAGGTGAGCCTGCCTGGCCCACCATGATACTGCAACTGCGGAGTCTTGCTGACCCGCTGATATGATATGCAATTGTAGTCTTCTTGACCCGGTGATATGATAGTGCAACTAGGTGAGTCTGCCTGGCCTACTGATATGATACTGCGACTGCGGAGTCTTGCTGACCCGCTGATATGATATGCAATTGTAGTCTTCTTGACCCGGTGATATGATAGTGCAACTAGGTGAGCCTGCCTGGTCCACTGATATGATACTGCAACTGCGGAGTCTTGCTGACCCGCTGATATGATATGCAATTGTAGTCTTCTTGACCCGGTGATATGATAGTGCAACTAGGTGAGTCTGCCTGGCCTACTGATATGATACTGCGACTGCGGAGTCTTGCTGACCCGCTGATATGATATGCAATTGTAGTCTTCTTGACCCGGTGATATGATAGTGCAACTAGGTGAGCCTGCCTGGTCCACTGATATGATACTGCAACTGCGGAGTCTTGCTGACCCGCTGATATGATATGCAATTGTAGTCTTCTTGACCCGGTGATATGATAGTGCAACTAGGTGAGTCTGCCTGGCCTACTGATATGATACTGCGACTGCGGAGTCTTGCTGACCCGCTGATATGATATGCAATTGTAGTCTTCTTGACCCGGTGATATGATAGTGCAACTAGGTGAGCCTGCCTGGTCCACTGATATGATACTGCAACTGCGGAGTCTTGCTGACCCGCTGATATGATATGCAATTGTAGTCTTCTTGACCCGGTGATATGATAGTGCAACTAGGTGAGTCTGCCTGGCCTACTGATATGATACTGCGACTGCGGAGTCTTGCTGACCCGCTGATATGATATGCAATTGTAGTCTTCTTGACCCGGTGATATGATAGTGCAACTAGGTGAGCCTGCCTGGCCCACCATGATACTGCAACTGCGGAATCTTCCTGACCCGCTTATGAATATGATACTGCAAAGATGATGTTTTTATTGCGAAATCCATCGCTTTGGAATACTCTAAATATTATTATTAGAGTGCATTACAAACCAGAAAAGATAAATTAGAAACAAATGTAAAGACAAGAATTTGAGAAAAATTCCTCGGGCCAGGATTCGAACCTGCGACCTCTTGTTTCCTAGACAAGCGCGCTACCAATTGTGCCACCGAGGTACTTACCTAGACATTATGTTTATTATTAACACTTGTACTTATTTACAATATTATTTATTAGCCTTATGTAGATGACAATAAAAAAATATATATATCATAATTTTCAAAAAAAAGATAATTTTCTACATTAAATCCCATTGCTGATCAAAGGCCTCCCCCATCCTGCTCCATTCATGCCTGTCGAACGTTAATCTGGTCCACAGTTCTCCGCCATATTTCTCCAGTTCATCACGCCATCTTGTTTTTGGTCTCCCTTTACTTCGTTTATGGTCTCTGGGGCACCATTCAGTTACTTCTCTGGTGCATCTGTTGTCTCTCTGCCTTATCACATGCCCTGCCCATTCCCATTTTAACTTTCTGGCTTGGCGTATAACGTCCATTAATCCAGTCATCTTTCTAAGTTCTACGTTAGATATTTTTATCCAGCAGTCTTTTTCCGAGCATGCTTAGGTCTGTGATCCGTAGGTCAATATAGGTAATATACAGCTGTTAAAAACCCTGGCCTTCTCTCTAATCGATATTTTTTTATTTTTAAATATAAAACGTAAGCTCCAGTATCTTTGCCAGCTGTTGTTTATTCGGCGCTGTACTTCTTCTGACTGGCAATCATCAAAAGAATATACTTTCCGAGATAAATTTAGTTGCTTACTTTTTCAATTATTTCATCTTCTATTGTTATAAATAAATCTTCAGAAGAGTTCGACATAACTTTGGTTTTACTTTTATTTATGCTAAGACCAATTAATTAATGGTAGGTGGTAGAGCTAATGCCGGGCTCGACTGTGGAGGTACCACCATCTTACTCGGAAATCCTCCCGAAGTTATTTGGGGGAGAGTAAGAGGACAGCTCTCAGGCAAAACCAGGCGGCCCACCATTGCCTGGGACCGATGGATGGCGGTATATCTATCCCCAATTGCCGGGCCTTATATAAATCAAACTGGTGATGGGCAGCGGCGTCACTGGTGCAAGGGTTTCGGCACTGCGCTCACCAACCCGCCTGCCCAGCGTGTGTGAGTATGGGTATTTCTTCCAGGAGGACCGCCAAGAGTGGTGAAATCCTGAAAAGGTCTATGTCCAGCAGTGGACGAAACAGGCTGATGGATGGATGGATGGATGCTAAGACCAACGCTCTTACATGCTGTATTGAGTACACATACCATGGATTGGAGCTTTTCAGGTGAGTTTTCAAATAAAACAATATCGTCAGCAAACCACAGATTAGACAAAAGACGACCATTAATATTGATTCCGTATTCTTCCCAATTTATTGTTCTCAGGGCCGATTCCAATATAGAATTAAACAGTTTGGGTGAGATGGGATCGCCCTGTTGAAACTCCTCTATTTATTTGAAAAGGATGTCCCACTGTCTCAAGTTCTACTCTTGCGTGGCTGTTTTTATACAGAGCCATTAGAGTCTCTACAATTTCCATCGGGATCCCGTCATCCATAATATAATTATATTAAATATTATACCCAACCGGTTTCGCTAGTCAGCATTCTCAAAGGCTTTACTACAATACTTATTCAATCACATTTTCAGAATCTACAAATAAAAATATACGTGCAATAAAATAACAATATTATCGAACTTACCTAGACCGTTGAATTTTTCCACCATACTTGTCCACCGAATATTTTGTAACGATTTGATCTAACTATCTTGTAATGCACACACTGAACGCTCACGAGGGCGTTATGTGATTTCACGCTTTCTTGTCTTTACATTTGTTTCTAATTTATCTTTTCTGGTTTGTAATGCACTCTAATAATGATACTGCAAGTTGAGTCTGCCTAACAGAGTACCTTTTGGTCTGCCTGGCCCGCACTAATATGGTACTGAAACTGTTTGCTCGAAGGGCCAATGAACATGACCCCCCTTTGCTTTGTGAGTAGCTGTTCCACGTCCCTGTCGGCGATAGAATGCGGAAGAAAAGATGTGTTCGAGATGAACGTGTATTGACTACTACTTTATTAATGTTCCTATATTAAAGGAAACTTATATAGTTTACATGTTTATCATGTACAGTCATTTTGACCTCTCATAAACAACTAGACTCACAATCTCGCTCAAAAAGTGTCCGCGATGCATCTTGTCGCCTCTATGGGGTGACAAAATCAAATGACGATTTCGTACAACTGATATTGCATCTTATGTTAACGATATAACGTCTTAATTTGGTTGAAGCATTTTTGCTACTATGCACGTCGCACCTTCGGACACTTTCTGACGAACTTTTCTTAGAGGTCAATGTGTTACAGTTAATAAATCACGTAAGATAAATCTTTAATTAGCATATACGAGGTAACTGCATAAATTGATATAAATTATGAAACTAGGAAAATGCGCGGGTTTGCCTGTACAACCAACATTCTATTGCATTGATTTACTTACAAATTTTTCTTATGTTTCTCGCAGGTGAAGAACAAGACTAATAACCGAATCCAAGATCTCTTGCAATCTGGTGACTTAAATGATTCAACCCGTATGGTTCTCATAAACGCGCTTTATTTCAAGGTAAGAAACTTCAAACACATCTTCTGAAGACCTTCAACTTACATAAAAGTAGAATTTGGACAAGTTATTTGGAAGTTCATATGTAGGTATACTAGCTTTTGCCCGCGGCTTTGCCCGCATCGAATGAGTTTTCCTGTAGCATAGCCTACGTAACTTAGAAGTTTAATTTTTTCACAGCTTCAAGGGACTGTAGGCCTAAGAATATGGTTTTAATTTGAACTCGATACCTCAACGCATTCCCGAGATAAAGGGTTTTGTCAGACAGACGGACAGACAGACGAACTGGAAAGTGATTCTATAAGGGCTCCGTTTTTTCCTTTTGAGGTACGGAACCCTAAAAACCGGTTGACTGCGAGTAGGAAACGCGCCTTGAGGGTTCCGTACCATTGTAACAGAATAATATTAAATGTTAAAATATTATATAAGTTAAGTTAGATTTGAATAAAAAATGTATGACACAAAACTAAAAAAATTAAGTCGGTAAAGTATTCGGATACGTAATCCTTAAATCTATATTAATAATCGGCGTTTTCAGTTTTTGTTGTTTAAATACAGTATGGCACATAATATAGAAAATTCCAAATTCCTAACTAGACCCCGTAACAAGAATGGACTAAAACTGACATAGGCAAGATTAAACACATTATTTCACATCAGGCGAAAACAACATTTAATACGTTGTATTTTAGTCTACAATCGCACGCTCTTTGTTCTGGAAGTTACGAAACACATTATTTAGATTTCTTTATCTATGTTTGCCCTAAGAACTGCAATTTTAGGTAACTGCAATAGGTATCAATAATAACTATTTAACTATGTATATACCTAAACACCAAGCGAATCTGTTGAATAATACAGGAGAAATGAATTTTTTAAACATGAAATATCATGAAAACTGAGGCTGACATTTTTTTTATGGGTAGAATATTTGATTAATTTAATTATTATTAGGTAACTGCACTTCACAAAAGATCACTCAGCGTAATATATTTTTTTCAAAGGATCAGTGCCGTAAATAGCTTTTTCTGCGCCCTGTGCGAGCTTCTATAACTAAAAAATAATAGTCCTGCCTGGTCTGGCCATTCTTGCGCCCCCCAGAGTCTACGCCCTGTGCCTGGGCACCGGTGTTACCGCCCTATTTACGGCACTGCAAAGGATGGACCTTAAAGCTTCTTCAGAAAACTACAATCGAAAAAAATTTTTTTTTTCTTGCTTATGTTGACTCTTAATGAGTTCTAGACAATGACACCTCACAAGCAGAAGAAAGAAAAAACCGACCAAGTGCGAGTCGGACTCGCGCACGAAGGTTTCCGTACCATTATCTATAAAAACGGGAAAAAAATCATGTCTGTTATATGGGAGTGCGTGGGTCCGACTCGCACTTGGCCGTTTTTAGTATTTGTTGTTATAGCGGCAACAGAAATACATCATCTGTGAAAATTACAACTGTCTAACTATCACGGTTCATGAGATACAGCGTGGTGACAGACGGACGGACGGACGGAGTCTTAGTAATATGGTGGCGTTGGTTACCCTTTGGGTACGGAACCCTATGAAAGCCTTTTTAATTAATTAAATTTAATTTTTAATTAAATACTCGGTATTGGGGTTAACATTTCACACAACATAATATTAAATTTTAATTTGGGAAGGCTTTTTATCAATTTACTACCAGAAAGTAGCGAAATCACAGGGAAAAAATGTTATTCTACGACAAGTTAGCGAGTTTCACAATGATATATCAAGTAACTTGTGTGAAAAAAATTGTGAAATAAATTCCGATTACAGCAAGCCAAAGAATAGTTTTGACCCTATTGTGCATAAGAACATCCCTACTTAAGGGACCATCTGTCTTAAGTTATTACCTTGATTGCCAAGTCAATCTATTTATTTAAGACATAAAAGATTTTTAATATTGATATGGTCACTCTAAGATGTTGTTAGTTTAGCTAATTAATGTAATAACTTAAGACAGATGGTTCCATAAGTAGGGACTGAATAAATTGATCGACTTGGATTTACATGGATCTCACAACTTTTTACGGTAGAAAAAGAAAGTTGCGAGACTTGTTTTTTTTTACAAGTTTTGTTTTTGATGTTTTGTTCTATCAGTGATTTTGATTCATAGATTTCAATAAAGCTAGAGGGTTAATTTTCGAGCTGTATGTACACAGACAAAAACTCTCGAATTTATAATATTATTGATAATACTATCAGGAAGAATAGGCTTTTTTATTTCAATTACAAAGTAGCTATTATAAGTAGTAAGGTTGTAGTTTAAGTGGTTTCTAATAGTTGCGTCAATGACTACAATAAAACTTTATTATCTGTTTTATTGCATACTCTCTGAACCAGTGATACAAATTTTAAGGAAGTTTGTAACTTATAAGAAGAGTAAATTATCAGAAAACCATTGCTATTCCCTGAATTTAAAAGCGTAAAACCAGATTTTGTTTTTATTGCGAAAATCCATCGCTTTGGAATACTCTAAATATTATTATTAGAGTGCATTACAAACTGGAAAAGATAAATTAGAAACAAATGTAAAGACAAGAATTTGAAAAAATTCCTCGGGCCAGGATTCGAACTATTTCGAACCTGCGACCTCTTTTTCAAATTCTTATCTTTACATTTGTTTCTAATTTATCTTTTCCAGTTTGTAATGCACTCTAATAATAAGACTTTAATGACCTTGCGTAAAACTAATAAAATATTGTTATTGTTCTGCATTCCAAAAATTTTGCTGATTTTTGATTAAATTATTTTCTTGTTTATTTGCAGGGCACATGGAAACACCAGTTCAAAACAGAAGACACAAAGGACCTGCCGTTTCATGTGAATAAAAAGAAGACAATAGATGTGGCCATGATGCACCAAGAGGAAAAATTTAGATATAGAGTCAGTGAAGAACTTGGTGCTCAGGTTTGTATAAATTGTACGACTTTTTGGATTTCTGCTTGTGTGCAAAACTGTACCTTACACTTTGAACAAAAAATGGATGTCTAAATTGCTTAGATATTCAAAAGTAAATATTTGGTCCGTGGAGTTCCTTTATCGAAACCAGTTAAATTAGCTTTATTTTCTCCTGGTCATTCCGTTCGAATCTCTAAGAAAGCAACAGATATCGCGCTTATTAACACGCACGCTTTGTATGTCACACTATTAGTCGTTCCGAGAAAAGTAATATTAGAAATGGTGTATATTTTGCTTTTCGTGTGCAAGAAGATGTTAGTTCACATTGTGGTGTTCAAAAGCAAAAGAAAAGTTAATTCTGGATTTTATGATATCTGACGTTGGATACCGCAATGATTTATGTTTCGGTTATTTAATGAACATGTCAAGAATTGTGGGGAGAATCCTCTATGAGTTATAGTATTTATTCGCTTTGTCTCAGTTGCTGGAGATACCATACGTAGGTGACCAGGCGAGCATGCTATTCGTGCTGCCCAATGAGATCGAAGGTCTGAATAGCGTGCTGGACAAATTGGCAGCCGGCCACGACCTGATGCAGGACTTGAGCAAGATGAACTCTACCAAGGTCGATGTCACCATCCCCAAGTTTAAGATTGAGACTGTGATTGATTTGAATGCCCTGTTGCCGAAGGTATAGTCCCTATCCTTCAGTTATCGAGTACATGATGTAGTTTTCTACTCCCATACTACATTAATTAAGGTATTACATCAGAAACAGTTTTACAAGTATCTACGTTCTTTACACCCTGTATTTTTATGGTACCAACCAGGCACGTATCCAGGCTTTTGTTTCGGGGGAGACATTAAATGAAACAATGTGAATTGTGAAAGAAACTTGTGTAATCACTGTACTATAATATAGTTATTATTAAGTATTAAATTATCGTACCTTTTTTTATTAAAACGTACTCTAAAGTACTTTACAGTGGTTATGAATAAACATTCCCAGACCCGCCCGTGTATGTCTTGCTAAATTTCGGGGGGGGGGGGGGGGGCGGATATATCCCACCTATCCACCCCCCTGGATACGTGCTTGGTACCTACTGATTGAAAGAGTCAATTACGAGGATTAAATTATTCTAAATAACATGATGTCTTAATTTAACGGAGCACCATTAAATAATCACATAAATACATAATGTTTGGTCAAAGCACCTACCAAGAAACGTCTGTTTTTGCGACTGCTTTCTGTCAGGCGTCTGAAATTTAGTATAAGCTGTTTATAATGATACGGCCAATCATACTAAGGTTTTTGTGATTTCTTGCACATCCTACTTCCTACTTAATATTATAAATGCGAAAGTTTGTGCGTGTGTGTGTGTATGTGTGTATGTTTGTTACTTTTTCACGCTGAAACGGCTGGACGTATTTGGATGAAATTTAGAATAGATATAGCTTATACCCTAACTTAACACATAAGCTGCTTTTTATCCCGGAAAAATGCATGGTTCCTGTAGGATAGATCAATATCATTTAAAAATCAGGTGTCTAATTAGCGCGGAAGGTATCGTTTGTGGTGAAATAAGACAAGGCCATGTTATCTCATCAGACTCATCACACTTCACACTAATATTATAAATGCGAAAGGTTGTGTGTGGGTGTGTGTATGTTAGTAACTCTTTCACGCTGAAACGACGGGACGGATTTGGATGAAATTTAGAATGAATTGAATTGAATTTGTTTATTGTTCTAGAAAAAAATACTTAAAATTATTACAATTTTGCCAAACCACTATCGCGGTTTGTCGGCAAGCTCTTAATTTAACTTAATTTATATCCACACTATACAAAACACTTTTTAGTAAACAAATGGTACAATATTTATTTAACAATAATAATATTTTTTCTTGATTTAAGTCTTACATAAAAGAAGGCGCTTGAGTTTGGTCTTAAAGACAGATTTTTTAACATTAGTAACACAGAAGTCTGTTGGGAAGCTTTTATAAATTCTAGGTAACATAATGATACCCATACGGGATCCGTAGTAGTTACAATGTTTAGGTATTAGGTATTTGGTTTCGTTTCTTTTGGTACTACGGGTAGGATAGCTACAATTTGATATTTTTAAGAAATTTGGTTTTCCAAACATTTCTATGGCTATCTCATATTTTACTCTCGTATCTATCGGCATTATTCTACAAATTTTGAAGAGGTTTTCATATTCACCTTTACATTTACTTTTAATATTTTTACTCACTATGCATTTAAGGAACCTTAACTGAAGTCTTTTTATTTCATTTAAATAAGTGGGAAATGTTCGACCATAACTAGCCAACCCGTAGTTGATCACTGATTCAACAAGTGCGTGATAAACACAGTATAATAAAGATCTATTCACAAAATATTTAAGATTTCTGAACTTAGCTAATAATATTCTAAGCTTTGCACATATTTCTTTTATATGTAATTTCCAATTCATATCTTTTTCTATTGTAAGGCCCAAATATTTAATTTTATCTACTTTTTGTAAACATTTACATTGACAATTAACATTATTTTGATGGAAGCACTCATATGAGTGCCCGATGATATTAAACGATAATTCCTTTTCTCGGCTTCGTTGAGATCTAATATGCATAAATTTCGTTTTCTCTGTATTCAAAATAATGCCATTATCATGAGACCACTTGACTATATTATCAAAATCCTCTTGAATACATTTTTCTATATTATTCACATCTGTATCTGAATACATAATACACGTATCGTCCGCGTACATATAAGTTTTACAATTTTTGACAACATTGCCGTACACAGAGCCGGTTGGCACACCATGTTTTATGTCATAATCGTCACTCGTTGTTTCATTAACCTTTACTTTTAATCGTCGATGCTCCAAGTAATTCGAAACCATACTTTTACAGGACCTCTTACTCCACATTCATCCATTGCTTGTAATAACGTGCAGTAGTCCAGCGTGTCAAACGCCTTCTTAAAATCGATAAATAAGGCGATCACATGTTGTTTCTTATTTAATAAAGAGTAAACATCGTCAGTAAACTCAAACAAAACAGAATTAGTGCCCTTATTTTTCTGAAAGCCATGTTGTGAACTATTAATTATTTTATGTTTATTTAAAAATTCGGAAATTTGTCCGACTATAACCTTTTCTACAATTTTATTTATTGTTGACAGTATTGCAATTGGTCTATAGTTAGTATACTCAAAATGACTTGCCTGTTTATATATTGGTCTTATGATCGGCAATTTAAGTTCTGCAGGATAAAGGCCTCTTTGAATGCACAGATTTACAAATCTTCGCAAGCAAAGGGCTAATTTTTTTCTTTATTACTTTTATGTCTTTCATTCTAATCCGGTCGGAACCAGCTGATTTCTTTTCATCCATGCTATCAATAATTTTTTCTATTTTGTTTGCGTTCACCTTCCGAAAATTGAATGAAAGAGGTATTTCCTTTACATACGACGATCTTTCTAAAAACTTTTTATCACAAGTATGTTTGATGTTATTAATTTCATTTGTAAACGTTTCTGCAAATTTATTACATATTATTTTTGTATTTTGTTCCTTGTTTCCTAAATATTTATTAATTACACTATCCAAACCATTTTTTGATTTACCTAGCCAATTGTTCATTATAGCTTATACCCCAACAACACATAGGTTACTTTTTATCCCGAAAAAAAGCATGTCGTTAAACCGAATAACACGGGCAAAAGCTAGTTTTAAATAAGGCTAACTTCCACACTCCCCCCCACTTGGCGCGCCAGATGTTCATATGCATTACCATCTCTAAAAATCAGAAAGCCGGACTTTTAAATCCCAAGGCCGGACGTTAAAAATTGGAGTACACTTTCTACACTGACATTAAGGCCCGGTATTGCAAAATTATACTCGCAAAAAGCAAGGAAGCTTGAACAGCGATTTAAAATATGGGACCAATTTTTGCCCTATTGGAGCACAAAAACCGCTCAAATATAGGTACTCAAATACGTGAAAAGTATAAAAAAATAAAAGCCTAACAAAAGCCGGACGGGCCGGACGCAGTCAAATTTGGCCAGACTTGAGGTCAAAAAGCCTAACACTGTCCGGCTTTATCCGGACAGATGACAACTCTATGTGCGCATAATTATTTAATAGGCTCCAAAGAAAACCTTGTTCATAGAAAAAGACCCCCTTGGACGACTGTCTAATGGAGACTGTTGGCGGTGTCGCGAAAGCGCGCCATCAGAGAGGCTACTCTTTTTCAGATGCAGTAAATATCATCAAGGTGAGCCTCTCTCAGCAAACATGGTTATCTATTATATTGGACACGCAACTCGCAACCACAAATTATTACAATAGTTAAGCCTTTGTAGGTTTTCCTTGCACACGGAATGAGTTACAGATCTACAATTTGTATATCTTCTGTGAAATGTTGACCCAAAAACCGAATATTAAATTAAAAATAAAACCATTTTTTTAGGGTTCTGTAGTACCTAAAACCTCTTTCTAGAAGAAGCAAAAAACTGTTTATTTTGCAAACTTTGCATTGCCAAGTTTAGATTAAAATCACATAGCTGAAAATGTCATCTCATGAACCAACAGAAATACTAAAAAACGGGTTTTGCAGACCGCGCAAAATGGCATCAAAAACAGATGAAATAAAATACCTAGCGTATATTGCATGCGCAACGACATTATCTCGAATATACACTAGGTACTAAAAAAACGTATAGGTACTGAAAACGCCGATTTTTATATAGGTTTAGGGTTACGTACCTGAATAATCGACCAACTTAATTAGGCAGTTTTGTTTCATACATTTTATTGTAGGTACTGATAAGTAATTTTTATTCGAATCATTAATGTTTATAAACCATCAAAGCGCGAGCCCTACTGGGCTTAGATACTCTTGGCCATCATCGGGCCTAATGGAAAGCGTCGATAAGACCAAAAGCTTCGATCCTGACGCACAGCTTTGCGGTAAGCGGTTCAACACAACGTCATGTTGCAGCATGCATCACGACGTTTACCCACCTAGTGGTCTTTCGATGTTCCCACAGCCAGCGACAACCTGGACTGGACGTCTTGGTTTAAAAATTCATTTATTGACACCGTAGCCGTAGTGAATGATTCCCGAGCCGTTCTGCAGTCATGCATAAAAGTTTTTTGTAAAGCGTAAACGAAAATAGTAGATTTTTTTACTATTTTAAACTTTACATATTCCAGCTCGGCATCAAGTCTATTTTCGATGCTCAAAACTCAGGGCTGGACCGCATTCTCGCTAAAACTGAAATGCTGTACGTGTCGAAGGCTGTCCAGAAGGCGTTCATTGAAGTCAACGAGGAAGGAGCAGAGGCCGCGGCTGCTACCGGTAAGTCTCTTTTTTTATCCTCATTCTAGAGACATCTGACGTTTTGGATAGTTAGATTTGAACTTTATTGATATCGGAATTTCTTTTTAAGCAAAAGATACTTTGAAGTTAGAAGTAGTAAAATTAAAAAGTAGTAAAGTGGCATTTTTTTGTGAAATAAAATTTTTTCGCTTCCCAGTGCAAATAGTGGTTCAATTTGCTGACTCAATCAATTTCTATGGAAAGGTCAAAAAAAAAGTTCTTACGAAAAAAATCATTTTCGTCTCTTAATTTTTTTTCTCTATGAATTGTTTTTAATTATTCATAAGTAAGCCAATTTTTTTCAATTGTTTCGTCGTATATTTTCATTAAACTGTTTTTTATTTTACATTAAAATTGACGTCTAATAAAGTAATGTTGCATAATTATTAATCTAAAGCCTAACCAGGAATATAGGAGATTTCGTGGAATTTCGTTGGAACTAATTTCTAACACTGGCAACAACGATATTTTTTATTCATTATATTCATTTGTCATTGTGACATTTTCACCATTTCACCATCGCATTGTATTTTATTCTTGCGTAAACGATAAAATATGTAAATAAAATGACAAAAACTATTCAAAGCAGGGAGCGGAATACTGTGTACAGTGTTTATAAGTGTTTACACGATAAAAAACGTGCAGGTGAAAGCATTCCTCTAAATGATGTAGTAAAGTTGGCTTCTGAACTAATTGGTACGTAAACAGTAACGGTCTTTCTAGATATGAGCAAAGCTTTTGACTTTGTAAACCATGAAATACTGCTATCTAAGTTGCAAAGATATGGTATTAGAGGATTAGCCCATGATTGGTTGAAATGTTATCTCAGTAACAGATATCAATGCACAGAGATCTCAAATATTTGCAAGACTCACAAAAAAGCTCTGAAACAAAGCTTTAGATCCGACTATAGGTTAAATGGAAGTGGCGTTCCACAAGGTAGCATATTAGGTCCACTTCTGTTTCTCCTATACATTAATGATTTACCGAACGCTACTATACATGAGTGTTTACTATTTGCGGATGACACCTCGGTTATTATAAAGTGCGAGCAAAAAGATTCGTTTGAAAAAAATGTTAATGATACACTGGCTCAAGTTATACAATGGTTACAGAACAATAAACTCAAAATTAATTTAAGTAAAACCAATTTTATGCAATTTAGAACATACCAAGAGCAACATTTCAAATTAAATATCGAACACAATAATGAAAAAGTAAATGAAGTTGATTATACGGTATTTTTAGGTGTAACGTTGGACAAAAATCTAAATTGGAAACAACATATTAAAGCTGTTTGCAATAAACTCGATAAATTTGTGTTTGCTTTGAGGCGCCTAAGAAATACAATATCTCAAACAGCAGCGATTACCGCCTACCATGGGTACGTCTCTTCAGTCCTCAACTATGGCTTAATTATGTGGGGGAACTCTGTAGAGGTTGAAAAGGCATTTAAGGTCCAGAAAAAGTGCATACGAGCAATCTGTGGCGCTTGGTACAGAGATAGCTGTAAACCTCTTTTTAAAAAATTAAAGATTCTACCTCTGCCGTGCATGTATATTAAAGAAATTTGTTTGTTTGTGGCACAATATCAAAATTGTTTTTTAAAAAATACAGATGCTTATGTAAAGCAGACAAGGCATAAAGACAATCTTTATATGCCAAAATGTAAATTAAACATATTTCAAAAGAATGTTTCTTGCATGGCGATCAAAATATTCAATACATTGCCACAAGAATTCAAAAGCTTGCCAATAAAAATCCTAAAAAGGAAATTACATACATGGCTGCAAGATAAATGTTTTTATGATATCAAAGAATATTTAAATAATTAAAATGTATATACTTATATTAGGATGTTTACTTTCATATTGTGCAAATTTCATAATAAATATCTAATATAATAAATAATAATATGATAATGTATATACGTACAGTATAATAATTAATAACGTAAATACAATACATATGAGGTAAATTAGCTTATATTGTTGCATGTTAGTTTTTTTTAAGAATAAATATTTGCATACTATATAATATGGTAAAATGTGCTGTTTCTAATATTAAGATACAATAAGACCTGTACTTACAACGCATGTTTATGCAAATAAATTTTTACTTTACTTTACTTTACTTTACTAAAAACAGTATGTCATTGTAGTGCGAGTGTTATGAATTGGCCGCCTTAATGTACAATTAGGTAATTATTTTTGATTCTATTTGTGGGATACATAAGCATTATTTTTCCGTATAGCAAATCAGGAGCTTACTGGCTTACCATTTCAGTCACCAAAAACCAAAACGAAAATTTACTTAGTTAATTTTGACTCCAATGTCATACGTCGAAAAATAAACGAATTTTATACAGTAAAAAAAGAAGTGCCGACCATAAAAAATGGGTTGGGTTTTGCAGGCGGACGCCAGAATTTTTAATGGAATTACTTTAGGGGTCTTTTCGGGGTTCGGTTCGAGCATTTAAGCTAACATTTTATTACCGGGCATGCTATTTTAATTATTTACAATAAATATAAAGTTTACGAAATATTTGTACAACGGAACGTAATTTTGTATACTAAATTGGTTTTTATCATAAAAACATATTAAAAATATGTGAAACGTAACGCAATGACGTCTCGTAGTTTTGTGAATGTTCTCTTATGCGTTTTCTGTGATTTACACGGAAGTGGCCATTTTGTAATTCAGAATTCCTTCGCGAAATCGGTGAGAGTGCAGAAGTCCGACACGGTACTGTAGTGGTGATTAGGCTAGCGAAGCCAGCCTTCTAGCTTGTCCATAGAGTGTATATAAAAATCGGAGGCGTCGAAGGAGCGCGCCACAGCGTGTGGTGAGGAGCAGACACGGACGAACGAGCCGGGGCGGGGACGGCGAGTGAGGACGTCTGCGATGAATTGCACAGTGAAATGAAATCTTATTTTATTTCACTGTGCAATTTAGGTACATAAATACACTTATCTCACGTTATGATTTATTCAATAATAAAAATAATTAAATGTAAAAGAGGAAAATACAGTATATTAAAATAGGTTTTGGGTTTGCTTATATTTAACAAGTAAATACACGTACATGAACTAAAATATAGGTATATTTAATGGACTCAATTCAAAAATGACAAAATGTGAGGTTATGTTTACAAAAAAAAATATTACGTAGGACCTTTAGATTTTTGTTGGAGGGACTTCAGGGAACATTCCTCCATCCTGTCCAACCCCCAACTCCCTTTTCCTCCTTCCCTTTAATGTTTTAGGTACAAAAACGTGAAGTTATTATTTTTACCAAAAAAAAATATAATTAAAAAACTATACTTTCGTTTTCGGTAGGGGGGGATAATACACCCACCCTCCTCCTCCCCCCACTCCTACCCCCACCCTCCTCCTCCCCTCACTCCTACCTACGAAGGCGTCCACCTGTAAGATTTTAACCAAAAAAATTATTAGCAGTCATAAAAGAGGACATTAACTTCCCTGGATTACGTCTCGATTCTTTTTAAAGGTCAGTAGTTACTACAACAAACTCAGAATATTTTGTTATAACCAGTCTTCGTTTTAAATTTGAATATAAAACTTTGTCAAAAATAAATGGCTCTGATAGCAGAAATATAACTTTATGGCTAGTTTTTTGACACTGACATCAACGTAAATATAAATTTTTCATTAAATTAAAATAAACTTTCTTTTAAAGAACATTTTAAACATAAGGCCAATTCAATCTGTGCGCACTATAGTAAATGTTGTCATATTCATTTTAAAAGTAGGTCCCCCTCTTGATAGCTCTCATACATTCCTAGTCAGGCTTTATTTACATTTATGATTTGTTTCACCACTATGACATATTTTATTACACCAAATTGCATAACGTCGTTGGTGCACTAACCAACAATTCTTATTTTTCTAAAGCTTTACTGACCTCCATCTATATCAGTGTACAAGACCGATGCACTGAGCATCATCTTACAACATTTTACATTAAAAAAAAGTATTAGGTACCTACTTACGATAAAATTATACCTTTGAAAGCTTTTTCTTTTTTTTTCATTGTATATAATTATAACTGTACAATGAAATAAAATGTGTATAAACAAATAATAATAATCTCAAGATATATTTCGGATCCGATCTGGATCCGGCATCAGTTGAGTTTAAACAAGTAGACATTTTGCTTGATTAAAAGACGTACTATTTTTTTTAGTTTACTATTTAAAATTTGTCTTATTAATAAATGATACCGAACATTTAGCTTTTCATTTTTAGATCCTACCGAATGGATCACATTTATTTTATTATACTTGAACTTTTCGTGTGTTTTAATAAAGCGTCCAAAACTTTATCATTTTAAGATCAAAAATTTTAATAAATCTGTCCCAAATATAGTTAATAATACAGACGGATCACTTAAAATATTTGCGATACTATATCAAATACTATGATAGTTTTCGTTATTACCACCGAAACGTTAATATTTTGAAAATAGCACTTATTTTGTACGATTTTGGTTATATTATATAGAATAACAGTTTCATATTGGTCCTAATAATTATGGTATTATAAAAAACCGGTCAAGTGCGAGTCAGACTCGCATACCTAGGGTTCCGTAATTCGACACTTTTGGGAACAGTCAGGAAAAAAGTATTTAAAATCTTGCCCATAACTGTTAATGTTAACTTAAAAAAGAATTGATTGTACCACAAAAGAGAGCCACAAATATTTTTATACCTTACTCGAAATAAAACTCGAGGATGAAAAATTACATTTTGTCATTTTACTATCGTGAATTTCTCAACCGTTATATTTTTACTGTAATCTTTATATACCCCAAAACGCCAGATTTTTTAAATTTTTTTGATCTACTATTTTCGGAGATAAGGGGAGGGGGACATGCATTTTTTTGTCGTTTTTCAAAGATTTCTCGAAATTGGTGACAGTTAATATAGTAAAAGTATATATTTTTATAATCAGCTCTCTAATATCTATAATTTAATACCCATATTGTATTTTTAGGATATTATTTTTTATTTTTCTCACTTTTGCATTGGAAATATTTTTAACAATTTAAACATTTTCAATCCTTTTTTTAAACCATACTGTGTATGCAAGTGAATGCTATTTTTGTAGCAAATTTCAAATCCTTACCGTTAACGGTGCCAAAGTTATGAGGCTGTGTCATACGGACGGACGGACGGACAACGGAGTCTCACCATAAAGGTTCCTTTTACCTTTCAGGTACTACGAAACCCTAAAAATAGCAAATCCATGAAAAATTTGCATACACAAAAAAAAACTCAAGCCCAATACCTTTTCTAAAAACAAAAATGGTCTAAAACGATTTTTGTGTATTATGTAGGTTTGGATGTTGGCTGCAGAATTCTTTGTCCTTCCTGTGACGGGTATTGCTGTTATGTGCGTTCGAAGCGGGCGTGGTTCTCACGCGATGGCTGATCGTGGATGAACCGTGAACCGCCAGTGGCCAGTGTTCGGCGCGACTCATCCCGTGCTCTCGTGTCTCGTGGCTTAATTTTACAGTAGAAAAACCAGTCGCTAACAAAAGCTAAAGTGTAAAGTACGGTGACCGTGACCGCATTAAATGATTTGTATATTGATGCAGGGGCGGTGATGATGTACGTGAGCGCCAAGATACTCCCGCACTTCGACGCTGACAGACCGTTCCTCTACGCGCTGTACGGCGCCGAACGGATGACGCTCTTTGTCGGTGCCTACCATGGCAGCGAATAGAATACCAACATTGTCGACAATCGGTAGATTTTGGCAAGGGAACCGTGCCTCAACTTTACCTAACACGGGTATGCAAAAAAAATAGTTTTCTATACCTACAGGAAGTATTGAGGTAAGATTCCCTGGCTAAACTCTAGCACTCACATAATCGTATGTAAACAGCACGTTACGTTTGGTACTTCTTCTATTAAAAATAATATGTGGTAAAGCCTTTAGTTCTCAAAGAACCAAGTTCTACACATTTTACCTATCAGTAACTTGCTACAAAACCTAAACAACTGATTATAATTAAGCAGATAAAGACTTTTAATTTTAGTAGCTTATCTATTTTTTTATAGTAATAAATATAGACAAGCTATTAAGACTATAATTAAGACGAGGGTATTAAGAAAAATCTGTCCTGCTCCAATGCTTTCATTTTACACTTATCTATCCTGCTCAGTGCAAGCGGCCCGCTCAAAAAGCTCGCAATTTAGAGGTTTTTTTACTAGTTTTCAATGTTTATTATAACAATTTTATAAATACTGTTTGCATAAAAACTAGACAATACTGAATCCTTTCACTTGATATATATTTTTCATCGCAAAACAATACTTGTTTTTTAAATAAACTGTTTTTAGCTAAGCATAATGTACCTATACATACAGTAAATTTAAATCCATTTCTTAAGAATTCCCATAATAATTTGAATAAAGACATGAAGAAGCATTATATATTATTTTGAAATTTTTATTCCATATTTTAACAACCCGGAAATTTATAGTCTAGCTTTGATTATTTTCTCTATGGTCTAGCTAGAGTATACTATGGTCAGGGTGTTAAGACAGGAAGAATTAGTTTTTTCCCGTCTGTCCCATGATGCGTTGTTGCCAAGGTTAAAACTTGCCAAGTTCTACATATTCAGTAGCAAGGACCCTAACAAAATAAAGAAATTATGGCTTAGACAGAAGCCATAATTACTGAATTGAACACCAGGGCCAAGTATTCTTTTTTACATTATTTTGTGAATTTACAAATTAAACAATACAGGCAGTGGCGTGCATACAACTTTTTGATGGAATTGGCCTATTCTTGTTTTCACCAATATTTACGATTCGAAAACTATTTCGAGGAATAGCTTTCCAGCGGGGCTATTATGTAACTCAGTGTCGGTTGCTAGCTATAGTTGCTATTCACCAAAAACAGATAAATAATGAACTTCTGAAATAACCTTCAATGGGTATTGAACTATTTACGAATTGTGAAGTCATTTCAAGTGCAAACTTATCCTTAGATAAGCGGATATTATTTTTTAGACGATAGCCACTTGGTTCGGCAACTGAGTTTACGATACAGAATCAGGGGGCTGAACTGTTTTTATAGGCTGTCCAAGATATCACGATATGGGTGACAGTTCGTAATTTTCCGTTTCACCTATACCACTCACACCATACTACATACACCCAGGCACAAAAGAAAATAATAGGTTTTAGAAACAATGTATATAATTATTGCAAAAATACAATTACTAATGCTTCTATAAATCGAAACTAAAATCTCAGTGTATTCGTTAAATGTATCAAAGAAAAGATTCAGTACATAATCATGTCTTTTTGCTACTTGATGCGTGGATCGGAACGTCAACCCATAGGTACGGACACTACATAATCGAAAATATATCGATGAATCGGTGCGGCCATCATGAAAGATTGCGTCAGTATGAGTGCATCTTGTATGCGGTTTGTATTTTCGTTGCGGTTGCTTTACGTGCTATTTGTTTTGACGTTTGTTACAGTTTTTTGTTTTGTTATTGGTGAAATGCCGAGAAAAACAAAAAAAACATCTCTGAACTCTTAAGCTCTAGCTTTATTGATTCATTTAATTTAATTAGTTTAGTAATTAACAAAAAGTAGTTTGGAAAATCAAAGATCAATCAAATAAAAATCGATTTGAATGCCTTTGTTAAATTTTTCGATACTAAAAAAAAATCGATTATATTCATTAGGGTACATCACTGTAACTGTCAACTTTGAACTGCCACCCATATCATGTAGACAGATTTTAAAATAAGCGTTCATATGTAACATTTATTAAATAAAAAAAAGCGATGACATTAACTTGATCTTCAGTAACGTCATCATCACACATTTTCATTGAACGCATCCTCAGACGAATTTTTTTCTTTAACGCTTTTTAAATATTGCAAATTGTAAATGTTTCCAACTTTATCAAAAAACCCTGTTTTAATAGGTATTTTACCAATAATTATCAGAATTCGAGAACTAACAACAAATAATAATAATAATCACTATCAAAAAATAATAATAGTTTAGGGTCAACTTTGAAACCTATTTATATAAGAATTACTCATTCAATTATTATTAATTACCAATAATTATTTATATTAGACAGAGGTCATTGCACGAATAGGTATTTAAAGGTAGTTTATTTTAACAGAAATGTATTTGCTGTCGGATCGTGAATCTGATTTAGGTGTTAAATGTAGATTTATGATTTTTGTTCGAACTCACCCTAGCTGGGTAGGTATCTATCTATGTATATTCTCTAGTTCTATCAGACAGAATCGAAGTTTTGAATGAAGAAATACTGAGGTCGAAATTTTAAAATAACACTGATACTGATGTGTCTGTCACTTTGACTGATTGGATTTCGTTTCAAAACGAGTGAGTTTCTATCGGAGTGAAATGTGATGACGTCATTTCCTGTAAATACTAAAATACTTTTAAAATCGGTTTTAAAGCACAAAAATATATATTATTCAAATTAAATTCCTAAAGTGGTCTATTTATTCCAAAAAGCAGACAAAAATAGCACATTGATGTTTAAAATATAGGTGAATTGCAATGAGAAGCTCAAGGTTGACAATAAATAAAATATGAAAATAAAAATCATGTCACTTTGAAAAATCATTATTTGTATGACGTCAGGGTAGGCACTGCCTACCTAACCTAAAGTACTTGATTTAATTTTTTTTTATATTGGTTTTTATTTTTTTCATGTTATTTTTATCGTCAATCTTGACATTCTCATTGCTTTTTTACCAAAAAGTTCTATGCACGCCACTGAATACGATACAAGTATTCCCATAAAGCAACTCCTCTATGGGTATTCCTTATGTGAAGATCATGGCTCAGAAACTTTATAGAACAAATAAATATTAAATTTTCGTTCATCCCGAAGTGATATTTGTCGGCGACATCAGGCACGTATCCAGACTTTTGTTTCGGGGGGGGGATATTCATTACACAACAATGTGAATTGTGAAAGAAAATTCTGTAATCACTGTACTATAACATTATTAAGTATCAAAAGTACCGTACCTTTTTTATTAATATGTACTTTACAGTGGTTATGAATAAACATTCCCGATCCCGTATATGTCAAGCCAAATTTCGGAGGCTGATAAATCCTACCTATCCCCCTGGATACGTGCTTTGGCGACATGATGGCCGTTGGGGCTGAAAGGCTTTAGAATGGAGACCACGTACAGCAAAGCGTATAGTGTAGGCCGACCTCGTGCCCGCTGGATCGATGACCTGAAGGACGTACCGGGTGGCGGTTGGATGAGGAGGATGGAGGACCGCCATGAGTGGCGAAATCTGGGAAAGGCCTATGTCCAGCAGTGGACGAACACGGGCTGATGGATGGATGGATGGATGAATGGAATGGATAAAGTGTAGGGTATTAACGAATATGCAGCCGTTCAGTAGATAAAATTACCACTACCCTCCTCAGAAGTCACCACAGGTGTGCGAAGCCAGAGTGAGTCGCTAGTTATCAATAAAAAAACATTCAATAAATTAGTATTTTATTCCCAGTTGCACTTTTCCAGCCTATCATTCCGTTTCCTGTGTAAGTCCCGAATTTGTTGTGCGTTGAATCGTCCATCCATGCCATGATTGTAGTAACGAGTCTGTAGGTCATTTGGGTCAGTTGTGTGTAAATGATCGTAATATTAACTTGAGAATCACTCAATGGATTTTTATGAGGTCTTCTTTATTGTCATCGTAGCTATCCAGCGGCTGTAGCATGATGACGCGCGACTTCGTTTCTTACCCATTTTATCGTGCACATTGAAACAAGCGATTGTGCGCGACAAAACGCGTGACAAGCGAAGTGGCGTGTCATCATGCTACGAGCGCTGGTCAACATAAAAGACTATAAGGGCTGTTGATGAAATAACCGCGAAATCGGAAACTGTCAATATTACTCAAAAATTGAAAGACACTATAACGCGATCGTAGCCGCGGGCAAAAGCTAGCATAAATTAGCATTCACCTAAACACTTTCTTACACAACACCACTTCCATGCATCGCTTTTATACGTCCTTAATTTTATAGAGACAACATTAGTACAGTCGCTAACAACAAAAGCTTAAAATCTGACGATGACGGTGACCGAATTATAATATGATTGCAGGCATGAAGATGAAGCTAAGGAGCCCTATGGCCATAATGCCGACCCCGCACTTCCTCGCTGACAGACCGTTCCTCTACGCGCTGTACGGCGCCGAACGGATGACGCTCTTTGTCGGTGCCTACCATGGCAGCGCATAGAATAATAAAATCGGCAATACTACACAAGAGATGTAATAAGATCGTATAAAACACGAATGCCGGACAAAGCCAGAGCAGGACCTGCAGCTAATGCTAACAAGGGGTCCTTATCCCATTGTATTTTGTGTTTTAAAGTAAAATAAATATAATAATATGTGTAGTTGGTGGTTTACTTTAAATAGAGTTTATTTTAAAAGATTCGTCTTCTTTTTAAACTCAATTTCCACAGTGTGATCAAATTTTTTGTAGCGGAGTAGTCTAGGTCGAGCTACTGAAATACTCATTTATTAATAAATAAAAATTTACACGTCAAAAAAGTACAAATACATATAGTTATTTATCTAAAGATAAATAGTAACAATGATTTCAGATTAGTATATTGGATACATTATAAAATATGTATTTATACTTGTCATTAAAATAAGTAATTAATATTTGTCATTTAATATTACTATTTCATACAGTCAAAAAACTCTGCGGTAGTATAACATGCCATACCGACCAACAACTCTTTAAGTTTAATTATGTAGGTAATTTCACTGGACGCGCATTTTATGTCGTCAGGGATAGCATTATAATATTTAGGTACTAACGTAAACAGACATTTATTTGATTTCGCGAGTCTCTGGCAGGTATGTACAACCAATCACGTCGTCTTATATTTACGGTACTCACATAGCCGTATCCTACTACCCCAAAATATCACTACCTAGCACCTAAGCTCGAGCTACCCCAAAAGATCACTAGCTTAGTGTCTATTACTTTCGTTTTCAGGGTTCCGTACCCAAAGGGTAACACGGAGCCCTATTAATGTCGATGTCATGTCTGTTCGTCTATCCGCCCGGGGATGTCACAGGTCTCTAGCTTGCAGACGGAATGCGTTACAGACCTGAAATTTGGAAATGCCATGTAGAATATTAATTTTTTTTCACACCACCTGCTCGACAATGTCCAATTACATATCATGCAACCTCAACGTAAAGTAAAGCATTATGATTATAAAGTTGTTTAGGGAATAAAGTGATTTGAATTTGGAACGTCAAATTCGTGTGGAAACTCGTGGAAAACTCTGTGCTTGCTTATATATCATTTGTCGTGTTTACCAGGTTTGCATCGCTGCAGCGATGAGTTGTGCAACGGTTGCATGCAGCGATGGAATTGTGTTAAACGGCCATACGTCAAAATGACAGATAGCCTATGCGCTGCAGAGATCAGCGGGAATTATTTGCGCTGCAAGAGTCATGTGAAACGGTCGTTTATAACTCTAAATAATCAAAGTTTATAACTCTTTGCAGCGCCTAAACAGTTCATCGCTGCAGCGATGCGAGGTTGTTAAACGTGACAATTGTAAATTGTTCGAAAATCGAACTTGCCACCATAAGCGGAATTTAAATAAAAAAAAAAAAAAAAAAAAAAAGCAAAATTATTTATTTTCCAAAAAACATCCATTCAAACACAGTTACATTTAAATGAGTTGCAATAGAAAGAGAGAAAAGATGTTTTTATAACATTTTACGAAAAATTTGTTATTCTTGTGGCCCCAGACTAAGCGAGCTTGCCTCGTGGGTACCAACAATAAAGATTTCCGACATTTAACATTTTCGCACACAGGGTAACATGAACAAGGGTGAGTAAGACAGGCAATTGTTTGTAGCTTTAAACAATACAAGGTTACAAATTATGAATAATTTAAAGAATACAACTAGTGAAATAACATTGATAATGTAGTTAAAATAAAATAAATAATATAGATTAAATAAATAGAAGAAACTATAGGTACCTAACTAAATAAATAGATATAAATACGTTTACTGTGTAATCGTTTCTTGGGGGTTATTTATGAAGTGATATGTAGAATGGCCTCAGATTCTTCGTATGTCATTTTGAGAAGAGTCTCATTAACTTTTTGTTTAACTTCACGACAAGTGAGGTTACGGAAGTCACAGATTTTGTGCATTTTATTATAAATATACGGATGTGAGAATTCCTTAAATTTGACTGCAAATTTAGTGTTTACTTTCTTAACTGGAGCTTTGTAAATATTTATATACATATAATAAAATCGGTTTTAAACATCAGATAAACAATATGTAGATACTTATTTAACCGTTTTTGATGTTGTAATTACCTTAATGGTAGCAGGTATATCTACCATTTTCTAAATACACCCATACGTAGATAATGGTATATTTTGTGCAACTGTGGTATAATGGGAGCCATTTGGCAGACAAGTTCTTTGTACGTTTTGTAACAGGCTGCACGAGTGTCTCGAATCGGACTCCCGATGGCCTTATGGCCGGATATACGCAGTACTTTATATACGACCATCAAAAATATCGTCCTTGCGTGATATTATTTATAACCCTTTATATACTAGTCAACCAAATAATTACAATGAACATTTCTTTCGAGAGAAGACGTCATAGGGGTGCGAGTGGGTAGCGGGGTACACCATGTAATTTTGTCAAATAATAGGTGGCTCTCATAATATATCACCTACGACGGATGTTGCCTTTTTGGTACTATGATGACATTGTCGAGCAGGTGGTGTGAAAAAAATTAATATTCTACATAGCATTTCCAAATTTCAGGTATGTAACGCATTCCGTCTGCAAGCTAGAGACCTGTGACATCCCCGGGCGGATAGACGAACAGACAGGACATCGACATTAATAGGGCTCCGTGTTACCCTTTGGGTACGGAACCCTGAAAACGAAAGTAATAGACACTAAGCTAGTGATCTTTTGGGGTAGCTCGAGCTTAGGTGCTAGGTAGTGATATTTTGGGGTAGTAGGATGATACGGCTATGTGAGTACCGTAAATATAAGACGACGTGATTTATTTATTTATTTATTTTATTTATTTATTTAACTTTCTTACAGCTATCTTTACAGGTCTGGACCTAAGACGATAGAGTAGCATAAATCAGTAATAATATATACAATAATTTTAAATTAACACCCTTGTACCAAATAACACATAATAATTACAATATAACAAAACAATTTCAAAATAAAATAATAAAAATAAAACTACATATTTTACCCTACATAACACAATTTACAAGCAACATGTATATGTTCATGTACGATATGAAATGTAACACAGTGTCACCTTTGTAAATTCACTCAGTGAGCAAGAAAACAGATCAATCACTTGTGCCACCTTGTTAAGCGATCGCAAAGCTCTTGAAAACGGTGAACAACTCAGCAGGTTGGTCCTTCCAAGTGGCACCACTAACAGAGGTGGCCGGCGACGTTTCCCTACGTACTTATCAGGCACGCACAGTCCCACGTATTGTAGTACGCCAGGGTTAAACTGCTTGCCTCGCAACAACTCAAAGATATACTTTGCCAGCACGAGGTCTCTTCTCACCTCTAGTTTGATGTATCCAACCATACCCAAAACAAATAAGGTTGGATACATCAAAGGGTAGAACGGATAGACCCCGTACTGCTTAAGGTACAAGTACCTAGTAAATTTATTTTGAATCCGCTCCAACATGAGGCTGTATTTGGCTTCATGTGGAGCCCATATGATCGCGTTATTCTCCAGCTGACTTCTTACAAGGGCGCCGTACAAGGCACAGAGTGCCTTAATGTTCGTAAAACTATGAGCTTGGCGAAGAACAAATCCCAAGTTTCTATAAGCTTTTTTACAGATGTTAGTAATGTGATCACGAAATGTTAGCTCAACGTTGAGCTGCACTCCTAGGTCCCGTGCTTGCTGTACTCGTTTCATCGGGGATTCGCCTACTTGGTACGAGTGGAGAATAGGAGTGCGCGCTCGACTAAATGTGATCACCGAGCATTTCGATGTGTTAAAGAACAATTTATTCTTTTCGCTCCAATCAACAACTTTATTAATGTCTTGTTGCAGTTTCTCACTGTCTGCTTTGTTGGTAACAGCTTGAAGCAACTTGAGGTCGTCTGCAAACAAAAGACACGTGGCGCTTGTGACTACCTCAGGAAGATCATTAATCATGATAATAAATTCTAGAGGGCCCAAATTGCTACCCTGGCTAACCCCTGATCGAGTAAAGTATGGCTTAGACCTGTGACCGGCGTATTCAACGTACTGCTTCCTATCCCGCATGTAGTTGGCAAAAAATTCAAGCGTATGTGGGGTGCAACCAACAGCCGCGAGCTTCTCCAGCAATATATCGTTGTCGACCGTGTCGAATGCCTTCCTGAAGTCGAAATAGGCGGCATCGACTTGTATGCCAGCATCGATCGAAGGCACCACATAGTTCATGAAGTTAAGTAAATTGCTTGCAGTGCTGCGTCCCGGCCTGAATCCGTGCTGTGCGTCCGATATCTGTGCTCTCACCTGCGAGTACATGTTCTTCTGCACGGCTGATTCAAACACCTTGGCAGGTGAAGACAGAACTGCTATCGGTCGATAGTCGGCCACGTTCGTACCCCCTCCTATTGATTGGTTGTACATACCTGCCAGAGACTCGCGAAATCAAATAAATGTCTGTTTACGTTAGTACCTAAATATTATAATGCTATCCCTGACGACATAAAATGCGCGTCCAGTGAAATTACCTACATAATTAAACTTAAAGAGTTGTTGGTCGGTATGGCATGTTATACTACCGCAGAGTTTTTTGACTGTAGGAAATAGTAATATTAAATGACAAATATTAATTACTTATTTTAATGACAAGTATAAATACATATTTTATAATGTATCCAATATACTAATCTGAAATCATTGTTACTATTTATCTTTAAATAAATAACTATATGTATTTGTACTTTTTTGACGTGTACATTTTTATTTACTAATAAATGAGTATTTCAGTAGCTCGACCTAGACTACTCCGCTACAAAAAATTTGATCACACTGTGGAGATTGAGTTTAAAAAGAAGACGAATCTTTTAAACAACACACGCAGCAGAGGTGCGTTAAAAGTGTACAATGTGGGGGCCCCCTGGGAACGAATAGCGCTAGACGTCGCTGGCCCATTCCCTGAAAGTGAAAGAGGAAACAAGTATTTCTTGGTTGTAATGGATTACTTCACTAAGCGGCCAGAAGTCTTCGCCATACCTAATCAAGAAGCCTCAACAGTAGCTAATAAATTGTCCATGAAGTGTTCTGTCAGTTTGGGGTACCCCTAGAAATCCACAGCGATCAAGGAAGAAATTTTGAGTCTCAAATATTTCAGGAAACATGTCGAGTGATGGTTACTCACAAAACCAGAACTAATTCATACCACCCACAATCTGATGGAATGGTAGAAAGATTAACCAGACATTGGAGAGATATCTGGCAAAGGTTATATATATATACATATATATACATACAACCATTTCTCCTGTCGTACCGAAGTGCAGTACACGAGAGTACGACCGTGACGCCAGCCTTTGCAAACTTTGGCAGGGAGTTAAGGTTACCAGCAGATTTGATTACCGGCATTTCCCCTGATTCTCCACGTAGTATAACAGATTATGCAAATGACTTACGCAACCGAATGAATGAAGTATATGAGCATGTCAGACAATCAGGCCAACAGATGTCCGAGAGGATGAAGACTCGTTATGACCGGAAGATGAATAATAGTAGTTTTAACGAAGGTTCGCTGGTTTGGTTACATAACCCAGTGCGCAGCAAAGAGAAGTCCCCTAAGTTACAGGCAAAATGGGATGGACCATACCAAGTTGTGACTAAAATCAACGACGTCACCTATCGCATACAAAAGAATACGTGAACTACGCCCAAGATTGTTCATGTAGATCGATTGGCGCCATACTACGGGACTGATGATGCTCGGGACGAGCATGTCTTAGGAGGGGGCAGTGTAACGTAGTACCGGCGCACGAAACAAAAATCTCACACATCATGGAACGCGCAAGGAAGTTCGTAAATAATCTCAGCGCGGATTACGTGTGGACGCTTTCAGGTCAAGGTCACAACTGGACAATGCGAGAAGTTTCCGCCATTGAGCTCGAAAAATCTCGGACGAAGAAGTGGGAGGAAGCATTCAGGTTGGAAAGGGACGGATACAGACTGGAGTCCTTGACACGCTGACGTGAAGCGTGACGCGCGCGAGAGGGTTCTAGCGACATTGCGTCCCTTGAACTGGAAAAAAGTGGGAGAGAAATGGATATAGGCTGGGATCCTTGAAGCGTGTTCCATAATGTGCGAGAGGGTTCTAGACAGATCGCGAAGCCGGCGTACGGTATATAAAAACGGGACAGATAGCGGTCGAGAGTCAGTTCAGTGTTAACTACGAGACAAAGCGGAAACTCTAGTGAACTAAGGGATAACTCTAGTAGTGAAGTGCGACTGTATAGAGCGAATATAACCCAGTAACGATTCTAGTTAGTAGTGGTGATACATTTTTCAAATTATAGTACGGACAAATTAGAGATTCCAGAGAGTCCACTGAGTCCAGTTAGTAATTTCAGTTGTTATTTAGTTTCAGCTGTGTTTAAATAGTGTGTGTGATTACAAATAAAGACAGTGGTTTTTGGTACAAATTGGTATAAAATTAATTTATCCCGAACCCCAGCTCGTAACAATACCCTCTGTATTTTTATTTTCGATTTCCGGTTGTGGCGGCTGGAAAAGTTGGCAGCCCTGCCTGGGGCTTGGCCGCTTGGGGCAGTAAGAGGGGGGATACTGCAACGCCGCCGTACGTACCTAACTTGAAGCGTGATATCCTATCTATTTATTTATTTATTAAGGAGCTCCAACTGTATACTCCGATTTCAAACATATTCTTAGTTCTATACATTTGTCCTGCAGAGTGATGCAAATTATAGGAGCACACAGCCCTCACATATAAATCCGGTACAATTTTCAAAAATAATAAACCTTAATTAAACAAAATTAATAATATGCCAAATTATATGAGTAACTACAAAAGCAGCCACAAACAAAGCTTGCATAAACAAATTAAAACTAACAAGTTACAAATTAAAAAAAAACATTAATTAAGCTTACCCCAATTATTTGATTAAAAATTATTTTTTTTATAAACTTTTCTCATAACTCACAAAAATAATTGATATTCATATCGGCGGTCTTGCAAGTCAACCATGTCTTAGTTTTGTTTATATTCAATTTAAACATTGCCAAGGAATTGCAAAAGATATCAATGTCGCTGTTATTATCATAAAGATTATTATAGCAAACCGACATTCTATTTAAAGGAGAAAATTTACCTACATTTGTTAAATGAGTGAGAGGTTCAAAAACTTTTCGCCTTTTATTAGGTCTTATAATGTTGCTCCTAGGTACAGCAAAGTTTAATTCTGAAAGAACACCAGGCAATTGCAAATTTCCATTGACAATTTTGTGAAGGGCTATAAGATCATTTAAGCATCTGCGGTGTTCAAGGGAAGCCATCTTGAAATGATTGAGTCTTTGTGGATAATCTGCACGAAAAGGACAAGACTTATCCCGATACGCTAGATATCTAGTAAAACTGCGTTGCACGCGTTCTATTCTGTCTATGTGTGTTTGGTAAAAAGGACTCCAAGCCACAGATGTAAACTCTAATGTGCTACGAACAAAAGCATAAAATAAAGTTGTAATAGGGAAAACATTCTTGAATTCTTGGCACGTTCTTTTAATAAAACCACAAAGCTTAGCAGCCTTCGTAACTATACTATCATAGTCTGCTGCAAATGAAAATTTGCTATCCAAAATGATTCCAAGATCGCGAATCGTAGCGACCTCCTTTAGTGGCGTATCGTTAATTGTATATGAAGAAGGCACGATATTCAATTTTCTTGTAAATTTGATGTGATAGCATTTGTTAGGGTTAAGTAACATTTTATTATTTACACACCATTCCTGGACCGTTTTTAAGTCCTTCTGAAGAAGACCAACATCGGATAAATCGTATATTGGTCTGTACAACTTGAGATCGTCAGCAAAAAGGGAGCATTTACTAAATTTTACTTGATCTTCAATATCATTAATGAACACCAAGAACAGGATCGGCCCCAAGTGCGATCCCTGGGGGACACCTGAGGATGCCTCATAAAAGTTCGACGAATAACCCTTCACTAATACCCTTTGCTTTCTGCGGTCAAGATACGATTGACACCATTTTAGTAGCGAACCATGTATACCGTAAGTGGATAATTTGTTCAGAAGTATCCCGTGGTCCACCTTATCAAAGGCATTACTAAAGTCCATATAAATGGCGTCCACCTGTACGCTAGAATCTACAAATTTATTTATATCGTGTAAATAGGAAATCAAGTTAGTGGCTGTTGATTTTCTTGAGCAGAATCCATGTTGGTTCAGAGATAATATGGGAGCACATGTGACGTCAGTACAGGGCAAATCAAGGACTCAAAGACCTTAGAAAATACAGAAAGCAGGGACACAGGTCGGTAGTTTTTAACATCCATACGATCACCTTTTTTGTATAAGGGAATAACATTAGCCAACTTCCATTCATCAGGGAACTGACCTGTGAGTAGTGATGAATTTATTATTAGTTTAAGTGGAAGGGCTAAACACGTTGCACATTTTTTGATGAACATTGGGGGTATGCCATCAGGCCCAGGCCCCTTACTAGCATCTAGTCCTCTCAAAACTTTAAGCACATCGCTCTCCTGAAACTGTATCCTACTTAAAGTACTCCGAGGAAAGTGGCAATCATTTGGGCAAGGAGAAATTCGGCCGTTAGATGAAGTGAACGTTGACGAAAACTGTTCGGCAAAAAGATTACAAATATCTGTACCAGTAGCGGCCCTTTTGTTGTTGAGTTTTACCTCAGAAGGTATTGAATTATGATTTTTATTTCTACTCTTAACAAATGACCAGAAACATTTAGGATTTTGTTTAATAGCACCTTCTACGTTGCTAATATAATTATTATAACATGCCTGAATCATAGACCGAGCTCTAGTACTTAAAATTTTATACTCTATTTTGTCACGTGGATTACCAAATTTCTTGAAACGTTTTCTTATTTTCTCCTTCTCTTTTAATAATTTTATTAGAGCTTTTGAAAACCAACAAGGATAACTAGAATTATGAGCCGTTGTCTTGGGAACAGTTTCATTGATCACTATTTTTAAGTTTTTATAAAAAGCTTCAACCATTTCATTGACATCTCTACAATCACTAAATATTAAGTTCCAATCCAAAAGTTCTAGCCTATTATTTATGAGTTTAGAACCTGAGCTACGTAGTTTTTTTATAAGTATATACGCCATATTATGTCAAAACTAAATTTTTCGTCCTTCCAAAATTCTATAATGTTAGTAACAGAAGCTATATTACTTTCGAAAAATTTGTGTTTTGACAGCACCAAAACTAAAATTAAAGGCTTCAGATAGCCGTTCATAAATTAACAATTTCGTCAGATTCCAACACTGACAGCAGGATAGCGTATACAATTTTCAAAGCGTGTGACAGAGATGGCATTAGAACCTCTAGTTTATGAACGTAGCCCTGAATTGACTTTATTAGTTCAACTTTTTCGAGGTTTCTTGTATAGGTATCCCATTTGCATAAAAAAATTATAATATTATATTATTTGTCGTGATAGAGGCCATAGTAACATGTATTCTGTGAAATTTTCAACTTTCTATCTATTACAGTTGAAGCTGTTGACCCCTTGTTGACCCCTATACTGACAAGGACAGACAGACTGCACCCTTTGGCATCCTCGGGTACGGAACCTTAAAAACGGTTTTGACTTAAAATAATAAACATTTATGTTTTGACTCGCACAACAACATTTATAGTAGATTACTGCAGCCCGTTCACATTTTGACATTCACATTTGAACGAGCGAACGAAGCGAGCGAGTTCTCCGAGTCTACTTGAACAATCCACCGTTTGTATGTAGGTATGTATAAATTAATGTTTGTTCGACGATAACTCGAGTATCGTTGATCGGAATGTCCAGAAATCTGGCAGGCAAGTAAATAAGCCAAAAAGATTTTTTTTAAGTTCAAACTTGAGCCAAATCTTTCAAGCGCGAATCGGGCGAGCGCGAGTTCACAGTTCGGGGTGAACTACTAGTTGAACGAGCGAGCGAAGTGAGCGATTTCTCCGAGTCTACTTGAAAAATCTGGCGTTTGTATGTAAATGTATGTATGAATGATTGTTCGGCGATAACTCGAGTAAAATTTGGCAGGCAAGTAAATAAGGCAAAAAGAATTTTTAAATTCAAACATAAGCAAAATCGGTCAAGCGCGAGTTCACAGATGGCATTATATCCTCTAGGTCTAGGGGCATATATATGTTACGGGTAAAGCCCGAAATAAGTCAAAAATTGGTGCGACGACGAGCAAAGCGAGAAGGGACGTGTTTGGTTGACATGTTAATAAATCTATGTTATTAAACATTGGGTGCCGATCGAAGCGGAGCTACCCCCGAAGTTTTGTATAAAATTACCCGGGTAAACCTAGATTTCCCTATCTTCTAGTATTACCCGTGACTTAAATTAGGCATTTTTAAAGTCTTCGGCTGATTTTGAATATTTTGGTGATTAGATTTTTTTTTAATGGTCACACTGATCGTAAAACGAACGAAAAAAAAAGAAAGTGACTACGTAGCCGTTAGCGACTTCCTTAGTTTTATCGTAAACCCGCGAATTTCAAATCACCGCGGTCGTCTTCCTACGCACTTCAAAGATTATGCAAAGGGGTGTGGAGAGGGGCGCGGGGAGTAACGTCTCGCTCCCGTGCCGAACCGAGAAGTTTCGATTCCAGTCAGAACTAGCCCGCCGCACGTGACACGTTATGTTTTTACAAGTTTTTTTATTTTATGGAATTTAGTTTTGAATAGAGTTGCAATTGTTTTCCTTGCAGTTGTGTTATTTCCGTGTGCTCTGACATTACATTCTTAAAAACCTTCATCTCTCATTTATAGTCTGTCAAAAAAGAGTTGAAATGAATTTTGAAGGAACTATTTTCGTTTCGCTTGGTTAAACCAAAAAAACAAGTATAAAATCTGTTAAATCGAGTTTACCGCGTTGCTCATAAATATCTCAGTCTCAAAAAAAAATCTCATATTACCTAGATTATACCACTTGAACGTTTAAAGTTCAGTAAAGTTAATTAAAGTTCAATATCAATTTCAATACTTTTTTTAAGGAGTATACTTACTCGACCAAGACTACCTTTTCACACCTAAAAACTATACCTACGAAAGTTTTAATTTTATAAGACCGCTAGGGATAGGTCGCGACGACGAGCGAAGGGAGGAGGAGTGGTTAGGTTGACATGTAAATACATATTAGGGAGCCGAGCGAAGCGGAGCGGAGCGAGGCGACCCCCGTAGTTTTAACAGAATTCACTATATGCAGATAAAATAATTTTCTGACCACTTTTCGATTACTTACGGTTTTATAATTTATAATAAAGGACCGCTTCCCTCTCCGAATTGTACATTGTAAATTAAAGAAGTTGATAGTTGAGATTGTCGGCACTTGGTGGAATTTATCAAACATTGTTGTGATAAAAAAACACTTGTACTTTTCCACAGATATTTAGCGACTTTATTTTCATGCGTTTATATGAAATTTGAATGAGGCCCACGCGACCGATGCGCGGCCCGCCTCTTCTGTCTGGCTTGCGCCTAATATGTACTTACAGTGACTTACATGTCAACCTAATCGCTCCTCCTCGCTTCGCTCGTCGCGCGTCGTCGCAACCTATCCCTAGCTGTAACTAATATGTAATATAATGTAATATTTTATCCGAAAAGTTACTCTGGCATATTTACCTGGCTCTTACACAGTCACTTATGTTGTATGGGATCATTGGCTGGGGTAGCTGTGGGTCTAGTGTTATGAATAAGTTAATAATAGCACATAAGCAAAACTTGAAAATTATTAAACGCAAACCCCGCAGATTTCCCTCTAGTGAAATCTTTAAACTAATCAAATCCCTTGATAATCAAATGCGAAAACGACTTGGCTCAATTAATCTGACTAATAATATACGTCATTATAATTATTATACTATATATTGCATGCCCCTACTATAACAATAAAAATATATATTTAAACCATATGATATCCCTATTTACATCATTAACCGATATATCTATCCACATAAATTATCACATCGTGAAGCAACAGTCTATACTTGATATAATAAATATCGTCAACATTCCATTCCTATTGTATCAAGACTATACACGTCTTCCCACATTCTGTCATTATACTATGACGAAGTATTTAATTTTTAAAATTCGATACGATTCAACAATTTTCTAACGATTTAGACGAATTGCAAAACCAAAGCAACTGTATTTCAACAGACGATTTCGTGTATTGCCGCCAAGTGTTTCAAAACAACAATAAATCCTTAATTATTATTAGCATAAATATCAGTAGCATTCATAAAAATTTTGACCAACTAATGGTAAGTCTACAAAAGTTAAACATTGATTTCGATGTACTTGTACTGACGGAATGCCGGATTAAAACTCGCAAACCTACTAAATGTATACCGGGTTATACATTTGTTTACACGGAAACAAACCCAATCCAAAATGACGGAGTTACGGTTTTCATTAGACAGGACATAACATTTAACTGTACCGAGTTGGCAGTGATGGGTGCAAACTGCCTACAAATAACTCTCTCTAATGATTTGGTACTGCTGGCTATGTATAGGTCTCCGTCATGCCATAATATAGATATATTTTTAGATTCGCTAGACTGTGCACTAAAAAACATTAGCCGAAGTAAAAATTTAATATTAGTGGGCGACATTAATATTGACATTCTCGAAAATGGTCATCCCCAAGCGGATGAATACCTTACTTTACTGACATATTATAACCTAAAAGTGGGGGTAAACCAAATAACACACATTAAGTCCTGTATTGACCACTGTATGTTTCGATCTAGCAATAGAGAAACTAAACATGTCGTACTAACAACTGACATAACTGACCACTACATGACGATAAGTAGTATGGAGATCAGTGCCTCGCAACCAACACGATGTGAGATGAACCGCTTAATACCGTGCATTGACTTTGAACAAGTAGAAAAAGACATAAGTAAAGAGTCTTGGACCGAAATATACAATGAAACAGACGTTAATTTAGCACTGGACGCTTTTCATAGCATAATAAATAAACACACAAATAATAATACAACACTAAAAAAAATTCCACATAAAAAAATTAAACTAAAACCATGGATAAACGACAAACTACTGGCATTTATTCAAAAACGAAATAAATTATTTAAATTATACAAAAAATATCCTGATAATACTAAAATAAAAGGCAATTATATTAGCTATCGAAGGTTTTGCAATTCAAATATTAAAACAGCGAAAGAAAAATACTATAAAGTAAAAATAGATGAATGTGCAGGCAACCCTAAAAAAATTTGGAATGTTGTAAATGAAGTAACTAGCCGTAAAAATAACAAAAGTAGCAATATAGAAGAAATTTTGTGTAATGGGGAAACCCTCAAAGCATCAGAGGAACCAAAAAAAGTGACAAATGCTTTCAATCGATATTTTTTATCTGTGGGTTCTAATCTGGCCAAATGCCACTTGAGCAACCTAAACATCACTGAGGAATATTTAAGCAATCATGTAAACCTTGAAGGAGCAAATAGATCTTTCTATTTACGGTCGACGACAGCACGGGAAGTGGATTCTCTAATCACTAAATTAAAAAATACCAATTCATGTGGAATGGACGGAATCTCCTCAAAAGTCTATAAAATAATTAAACGTCAAATAACCTGCCCTCTTGTCTTTATTATTAATTTGAGCTTTAAATACGGTATTTTCCCGACTAAACTAAAAACTGCTGTAGTCGTACCTATTTTCAAAAACGGAAAGAAGAATTTATTGTCTAATTACCGCCCAATATCCCTTTTATCCACAACATCTAAAATATTTGAAAAAGTAGTAAAAATACGCCTAAGTGCCTTTGCCGACGACTTTCTGTCTAAACAACAATATGGGTTTAGGACTCAGCTCTGTACCAGTGATGCAATTGTAGAATTAAGTAAAAAAGTAACTGAAAATCACGAGGATAAAAAGAAAACCATCGCCGTATATATAGATTTAGCAAAGGCGTTTGATACTATATCACATAAAATCTTGCTAAAAAAACTATCGCTGCTTGGTGTCACTAACAATGCATTTAACTGGTTCAGGTCCTACCTAGAGGGGCGCAGCCACGAAACGCGTATCGGAAACACAATTAGTGATGACAAAGCAAATACTGTAGAATTCGGTGTTCCGCAGGGTAGTGTCCTCGGACCTTTATTATTCAGCATTTACCTCAACGACTTTTGTCACCTAATACCCGATTGTCACACTATTTGTTTTGCGGACGACACAGTCTTGTTATTCTCAGAATCTACTTGGGAAAAGGTGACCCAAAAGGCTGTTGAGGGGGTGGCTCGGGCTAAAAAGTGGTATGATTCTAACCTTCTGACGTTGAATGAACACAAGACGCTATTTATGTGCTTCGCCCCTACAAAAGCTGGTCTGCCAAAAACAGAACCCATCATCAGAATCCATAACTGCACTACTACATGCTTTTGTGAAAAACTTCAACGTGTTAGCAGCACTACATATCTCGGTGCTGTAATAGACGAGCACCTGCAATGGGAGAAGCACATAAATAAGCTAGCTTCCAAAATCAGAAGCATTGGTTATTTATATTGCGACTTAAGAAATATATTGTCAAAGCGTCTTCTGTTCAGTTTATACTATGCACTATCGCAGTCGCTGTTTCTTTACGGTATTCTGGCCTGGGGTTTATGTGGCTCTAATATAATCAAGAAACTTGAAATTGCACAAAAATTTAATTTAAAAATAATTTTAAGGAAGCCACGAAGATTTCCCACAGTACATTTGTTCCAACTTTGCAAAGTTTTGACTCCTCGCAAGATGTTTGTTTGGCAAACAATGATTTACATGTCGAGACATCTGAATAACTTTCCTCTGAGCACTAATACCCGATGTAAAAGAGACACTACATTAAAAAAATATGTCATTCCTCTTAGGTCGTCAGGATTCAGTAGTAAACACTGCAGTGTAATGGCACCTCGACTATATCGCTATCTCCCGGAAGAAATAAGTGTCCTGGTGGACGCTCCTAAAGATAGACCCAAACTAAAAAGGGCTTTAAAAGTTCATCTGCTGAAAATGGACTGCAACACTTTTGATGCGTTATGGAAAAAAATAGATATTTCTAGGTCACACAATTAAACCTATAATATATATGTATATATAATAATTTTAAATATTATATAATATATAAATATAATATATAAATATGTTTGTATTTGATAAATGGTAGTATTCTATATGCATAAGTATTATGATTTGCATGTTCCCCCAAAATATCAAATAAATGCAAAAAGTAGCTTCATGTGTTCGTGACGGATTGACTGCTAATTCAACTGATCAAATTGATGTAGCCAGCCCTAGCACGGACCTCGGTCTATTTTGGGCTGCTACTGCCACAATTTATACATAAGTAAAGCAATGCATCAGTCAAACCCAGTTTCCATACCTATTGATCAGCGCTCTGCATGTACTTTTGCCATTAAATTTTGCGATAAATAAATAAATAAATAAATAAATAAATAATGCAAAGTCTTGGGCCCCAGAAAGATTTTTATCTGGCAAACAGCTGTATATATGTCTAAACATCTCCAAGACTTTTCTTTGTTGATTTTGAATAGAAAGTCTCGAATAGATACAAGGCGAAAATACATAGCACCTTTTAAATCAACCCTCTTCGGACGAAAAAATGTTTACTCTATTGCGCCTCGTCTGTACCATCTACGTGGGACGCACTATAAGTTTCCGGAATGAATATGAAAAAATACTATTAAAGGTACAAAATTAATTTATTGTTTTTCAAAATAATCTCCCTTGGCGTTTATGCACTTTTTCATTCGATCAAACCAGTTTTGAAAACTTTTGTGTCACTCCCCTGTGGTGACCTCTGAAACGTGTTTTTCATACTCCTCGACAGCCTCTTCTGGTGATGAAAATCGTTGACCGCGTAATTGGTTCTTAATTTTTGGGAACAGAAAAAAGTCACAAGGTGCCAGGTCGGGACTGTATGCAGGATGACTCATGAGTTCTACATTTTTCGTCTTCAAAAAGTCGTTTGTCTGTCTGGCCGTGTGAGAACTAGCATTGTCGTGGTGCAGGATGATACGGCGTTTACGGTTATTTTTACGGAGTTCGTCAATAACTTCCGGCAAACAAATGGTCGTGTACCAGTCACTATTCACGGTACGACGATTCTCTAAAGCAACAGTAGCCACGTGTCCAGTTTTATTAAAAAAAGAAGCAATCATCCGCTTAGATGCACTTTTCACGCGCGCCACTTTGGTTGGTTTCGGCTCATCTTGAAAGACCCATACGCTCGATTGCTGCTTTGTTTTGGGATCGTAGCAATAAATCCATGTTTCGTCACCTGTTACTATGTCCCACACCAAATTTGACGCACCTTCTTTGAATCTGGTAAGCATGGCACTGCACCAAGTGACGCGGTCCGTTTTTTGAGCTTCGGTCAAGTTGTGTGGGATCCACAGCGAGCACAGCTTTCTCACACCCAAATGTTTGTGTAGGATTGATTGTATTTGACTCATGCCTATTTCTAAGGATGCGCGAATTTCATGGTAGGTCACATGCCTGTCTGTTTCAATCATACGGCGCACAGCATCGATGTTTTTGTTGGTCACAGCGGTGGACGGCCGACCATCGCGAGATTCGTCACTGAGATTGATACGACCAGGCTTGAATTCTGCAAACCAGCTATAAACAGTCTTCTTGCATGGTGCTTCATTGCCAAAAGCTGTTTCAAGCCGAGCGATGCTCTGTTGAGCTGTCAAATTACACTTAAAATCGTAGAAAATCATACTACGAAAATTTTCCCGAGTTAAATCCATGTTGATGCAGACACACAATTTTTTAAATGGCGCCACAAGGTAAAAACAAAAGACAGTCAGATGAAACAAACTGCATTCTACAGCCAAAGAGTTCTATTTTCAAATGTTGCAATAAATTTTTAAATATTGTTTATGTAAGTGGCCAGTTCCGGAAACTTTTAGTGTTACCTGTATTACCTGATAGTGTCTCCAACTATATTGATACTGACACAGAACCTTTCTTAAAACGTAAATCAGTTTTAAATAAAAAGTTAAAAGAATATTTATCAGAGTTAAGTGAAGATGAAATTGGAGATCTCTGGCATAAACTGCTCAATTGAAAACGCTGTGTAGGCAAAAAAAAAAACAAAAAAAAACAAAAAAAAAAACAAAAGAATTTTAGGTGCGGTTACCCTAACTAATTTATATACATGTGTAATTGATATATTATTACTAAAATTATTTATAATTTATATACATATACATATTAATATAATCATATAACTAGATACAAAAATATATTACATACTTATATAAGTACTTAATAATATTACTTGTAAATTTGCATGAGGCTGATATAGCATACAATTGTTTTCTTTTCTTTTTTACCATTCATGTAGTGTTTTTTTTTTTCTCGTCCAACCCTCTCTTACTCTCTATGACCTTATAGTCATTAAAGTGTCGCATCAAAGTTGATGGTCCTGTAACAGACCTTTGGCTCATTTGGGCTATCACAGTCGATACATTCGTCCCTGTCGGCCCAAACACGAGTGCTCCTTTTTAAACACGAATGCATATGTCAATTTTTTTTTCCTATAATAAATAAATACAAATACAAATACAAACTAAGGTAACGGCTATTTAGTCACCTTAAAAAAAAAGTCCAGACCAGAGTTGCCAGACTGGGGTTTTTTTTTCGCGATTTTGAGGAAAAATTTGGTACTTGTGGAAAGTTTGGGGAAATGATATCCTTGGGGACATTTTTGGGGAAAAAATTTGGCGTTGGGGAAATTTGGGGTTAACTAAGAATGAAATATCTATCAATTATACAAGTTGAAAATGAAGTGACAGAGACGACGCTCTACGAAACCTATGTGTACATAGCCTATGTGCATTATTTACCGCCGAGAATATGTACTATAGTCTATTAACAGTCACATTTTATGTTTTTTAAGTGATTCTGATTCATAGTTTTCCAATAAACTAGGGAAATCATTTTCAACCTGTACGTATACCTAAGGGCTAAGGCAATAACTACATATTCAAATGACTAAAATCTATTAAACGCATTTAAAATGGGGTCTAAAGGACTTTGCTATACAATCCGTCAACAGAAAAAAAGATTATTTGGTCAAAGTAGTCGTCGAGAGTAGTTTTTAGTAAAATCTAAATACAATTAAACAAATGGATATACTTTATAGATCAGCTTGGGAAGCCGAACCTCGGTTTTCTGGTTAGTTTTAAACTTAGTTATACAGCGTTCTTTTGATAAAAGTCGTTTTATTAGCAAGATTTAGAATTAGGGTTAAAATGTCAATTTCTTAATTCCGCCAAATCAAGTTTGGGGGTTTTTTCTGGAAAACGTATCATTTTGGGCAAAAAATATTTTGCATCTGGGGAAATTTAAAAAACCACATCTGGCAACCCTAGTCCAGGCTAACTAAACAAAAACATTGCCGGCCGGCTTTGTGCAAGTTTTAAATTTATGCATAATTCTTGAAGTCTAGAACTCGCATAAACTTGGTTAATTATCGCTTCATAAATTCCCAGTGGCGCTAGTGATTTATTACGCATCATTTTGTTGTCAATTCGGTGATAAGATAACAGAGGTGGGGCTGGTCGATTGGCTTATCAAAAGGAATCCGGTGTAAAAATGCTTGAATAATCTATCCATGTGGAATTGTGCACCCAGTAAATATATCTTTGATTTTTAAGCATCTAGTTTCATTGGCATATAAGTGGTTGCAAGCAGGTGCGTAGACAGTTACTACGCCGAAAAAACTTTGACCTTGAATTTCTTGGAAATTGATTACCCGCATTACCTACCGATCTATTCGCTATGAATCAGACTAACATACTTGGTATTACCTATATGTATACAGATTGCAGTGGTTGGCTTCGGGAAATGATGTCATCCTTGATGTTAGTCAGTTCACAGTCAGTCAGTGTTTGCGTTTGGGGCTACATTGTGGCTGAACAGACAATAAAACTTTTGCTTTATAATTGCAGTTCTGCTGTTGTTAACATTGCTAGCGGTACTTACTTCTACCAAAATGGCTAATCTATCCTCTGCTATTGCAACATTCTCAGCAAAGTTTGTTAATGTAAGTTATTTTTTTTGTATTACCTCTTCCAGATGTTTTAAAATGCATGACCAAGGTCACATTTAGAGACTTTTTGCAATGTGTTTTTGTCGAACTATACTGGCAAATTATATGCAAATGTGTTTTTGTTATGATATGAACATTATTTATAGATTAATTTTGATGTGTGCAGAGTGTACCTACTTTATTCTACCTATTTTACAGAGTAAATTATTGAATTTGAATTGATACCTATAGATGCATATTATTTCAGGAACTGGACAAAAACAAGAGCTCTGTGGCTTCCCCTCTGTCCTGTGAGGTGCTGCTGGCTCTGCTGACTCTGGGCTCCTCGGACCCGTCACACTCTGAGCTGCTAGCTGCGCTTGACATCCCTGATGATGATGCTGTGAGTATTTATTACCTTTCTTAAGTATGTGGACGCCTTCGTTGAGGGTTTGGGAGGATTACCCCTGTGAAGTCTCCCCCTACCGTAAATATAAAGTTTTTAAGTACATAAGTAATGATTTTTTTTGTACAATCATAACCTCACATTTTAGCTCCCAAAACATAATCATTATCTACCTGGGCATATTTTATTTCTGTTCAACATAGGGGAGTTGCCTCGTTCTGCTCCTCTTCACTCGGCTCCTGAAATTTATGATCCCAAGCAACCTAACAAAAAGCAAAATTACAGCTTCAAGTACCTAACCTTATTAATTTTGCTAAAATTCCAACTTTTAAAATTGCTTTTATGTCCCACTTTTGCTGTATTAGTATGAGTATGACAAATACATGTATGAGTATTTTAAGAACACTTAGTGTTATTTCAACTAATGCTGGGGCCAATAGGGCCGGAAATATGTCTTGTTATTTTTTTTATGTTTGTTATTGCTTGTGTCTATCAACAGTATGTAAAAGAATAGAAAATAAAGCTCTTAAAGTTCATATAAATATATATCATATAAATTTATTTAATCAAATAAAAATTACAAACTTATGAAATGCATGAAACATAACTGCAGAATTAAATTGTTCAACTATTAATTGTTAACTTGTAAGGCTTAGCTGTGATAGTTTTCCTTTTAATTTTGTTATATATAATATATTGTCTATTGTCTTGAATTTAGTTGGCAGAGTAGAGGGACACTTGACTCTACCAAAAATTTGAAAGAAATTAAAGTTTTTATTATCAAATTACAAATATACATATGAATGGGCATAATAGCTTAGAAAAAGTAAAATATTAATAAAAAAAAACTAAAAATAAATTAATTTAACCTGATAAATGGACATACTTAGCTCAGCTATAGGTATGCTATCTATCTATGCTATGTAAGATATATACTATAATAAGCTTGATATTTCACAAACAAATTCCTAAATCGAAAAATGATTGTCACACACCCACAATATTTTTGGACAACCTACCCAACGACACCCCACAATATATGACAAACGCGAAAAAAAAAATCATCCCCACTTTACGTGTAGGGTAAACTAAAACATTTTTTTTCACGGTTTTATTTTACCACTTTGTCTTTGTTATTAATATGTATATTCATGCCAAATTACAGCTTTCTAGTACTAAGAGTCTCTGAGCTAAGCTGCGGACATACAGATAGACAGACGGATAGACATGGCAAAAATATAAGGGTTCCTTGTTGACAACGGAACCTTAGAAAAGGACAAATATTTTCCATTTTGAAAACCTTCCAATGAAAGTACTATCACAATCGGTGCAGCTGTTTCAGAGATAAGCCTGTACACTGGACAAACAAACAAAGAGACATAAAAAATTATAAACGCATGTTTGATAACGAACAAATAACCATACAAAAGATTAGGTAATGAGCTAATAACCATATAAGCTGAAGAAAAAGATGCTTTTTTGAAATCACATACACTTCAATATAATTTTTTTTTCTTGCATGGATTTTGTTATCTACATGAACGAAGAAAACAACAAATGTGTTGATCTGTTTTGTTTGTGATTGGAACTATGTTTGTTCTACTATAAAATGGCGTTTGGACCAATAAAAAAAAACAAGAAAATGTTTGAAACAAAACTTCAAAATTTAGTTGGTTTTGAGCATTCGGGTACGCAATCCTGAACTAACCCCAGCGTTTTCAGTATTTGTAGTTAAAATATACCTATAATGTTTAGAGGTTTATATATATAATAGCACATAATATACAGAAAATTCCTAAGTAAATAGTTCAGTTTTTGAGATAGACCCTGTAACAAAAATAGTCTAAAATTTAAAACTTTGATATCTCCCCATTTCTTTTTTTGGAGATAAAATAACTTGTACTATACTCAATGAGGTCTAGATCTAGACAATGACAATTTGAAAGAATTTTCAAAATTAGTTCCATATACATATATAAGGTTAAATAATAATAGTTGGCGAAACTCAAAACATAGGTAGTACTCGTCTCTGTGAACAACTTTTTCTATGGGGACTATGCAAAATTCTCAATTTTTTTTTCGCCTTCTCATAGTAAACCAGACGACTGATATGGTCAATTTGTATGAGAGGAAGTTAAAAAAAAATTGCGAATTTCGCTTAGCCCCGATAGAAAAAGTTATTCATATAGGCCAGTACTACCTATGTTTATAGTTTCGCTAACTATTATTATTTAACCTTATATACCGGGTGAAAAAGCAAAGGCAAGAATCCTTTAAGGGTGTGTTAGTATGATCGGTAAAGATATTATTTTGAATACTGGGATCTCTAAATAAAGTGCCAGTACCTCATAATAAGATGATTTTCTTTACTCAAAATACACTAATCGCGTGGACACCCTCACTGGTCGCTGGCCACTCGGATGGGGGTTGCGGGGTGCAATTAGGTGTGTGGGGAGGCCGGTGAGCTACGTAGCCATAGCTTAGAAAAATGATGGAATTTTTGGTGAAATTTCAGGGTATATTTTTTTCCTCGTAATGACATCACAATCGTGTATACTTTTATACCCTAAAAGGATTCTTGACTTTACATTTACAACCTGTATAGCTACTAGCTTTTGCCCGCGGCTCCGCCCGCGTGTTATTCGGTTTAACGACATGCTTTTTCCGGGATAAAATGTAGCCTATGTGTTAAGTTAGGGTATGAGCTATATCCATTCTAAATTTCATCCAAATCCGTTCAGCCGTTTTAGCGTGAAAGAGTAACAAACATACACACACACACACACACACACACACAAACTTTCGCATTTATAATATTAGTGTGATGTGATAGTGTCATAGTGTGATTAACCACGACCTCCCAAGAGAGAGAGAGAGAGAGTTCCGTAGTTATCAATGACTATGTCCCTACGGACCCATCCCTAGGAAACAAAATATAGCCCATTTTTCATAATCGGTTGTGTAGTTCCAGATATTTCCCGCGTGATTGTAATTTATGTCCATAGGGAACTGCTCGTCCCCAGGGAACAAACTATAGCCTATAGCACTCAGGGATAATGTAGCTTCCTATTAGTGAAAGAATTTTAAAAATCGGATTAGTAGTTCCAGAGATTACCCTACCTACATCTGAACTCAATCATTATCTAGATAGAAAATACAGCAAAACAGTGTACAGTAAAGCGTGGCGTAGGCCGACCTCGTGCCTGCTGGACCGACGACCTGAAGGACGTTGTGGGTGGCGGCTGGATAAGGAGGACAGACTACCGCAATGAGTGGACGAACACGAACACGGGCTGATGGATGGATGGATGGAGATATTTAGAAATTCGAGACGATTTCAAAAAGTTTGCGTATTATTTTAACATACTGATGTAATGTGTTCAGGTGTGTGATGGATGAGAGTAAGACTATTACTTGAGAATAAGACTAGTATACTCAGTTTAAGAGGATATGTCGCGCTTGCAAAGATCACTGTTACTCCATGCGGAACGCCCCGCAGTGCGAGAGGGACGGATTCCGGAAAAAATAGCAAAATGTCGGTTTTAAATTAATATAAAATTAACTAAAATAGCTATCAAAATTTCCAACTGAGAAAATTTAGATATCGTTAAAATCTATGTAATAAAATATCGTTCAGGTCTGTATGTCATTCCTGTTTGTCATACCATGAAAAAAAGTGTAGAAGAAGACCACATTTCAATAATTATTTCTATCGAGCGAAAGTTACGCAATCGCGTTTCTGTACTGAACAAAACTAGAAAAAGGTTCCGAAATTTATATACTGATTTATCAAATTAGTGGCTTCATCTCAAAAGCAGGTATACAATTTCAAAAGGTGCCTTTTTTATCGAAATAGCCCCTTAAATATATATTTTCCTTGCTTACAAATTATCAGTTACTGTGCAAAGTAAGTGTTTTATTTAGCATATTTGGTAGAATTAGCTATTTAATTCGGGACTATAATGAAGGCGAGCGTGATGTTAGCTCTTACTAGACAGTATCCCCCCGCACTACATGCCCCTCTGTTAGCACCTGTGACAAACTCCAAGACGCCTTTTCTAATAGTCCTTTTTATTTGGAAATTTAATATTATAAACTTTCAACTACAGATCCGGTCCTCATTTACAAAACTTTCATCCAACTTGAAAGCTGTGCAAGGAGTCACTCTGAACATCGCTAACAAGATCTATCTCAAGGAAGGTGACTACACACTGAACTCCGACTTGGAGAACGATGCTGTCAAAGTGTTTGATGCTGCCATCGAAAAGATGAACTTCAGTGATGGTGCCGCCGCTGCCAATACTATCAACAAATGGGTAATTTATTTAAAAGTTAAATTTTCGGTATACTAGATCTTTATCTCAAAATTTTTATCAAGTTTAACACTTTCAGAAGTGCAGTTGTCCATTGGTTAATTGCTAAATAGTATTTTGTATAACTGTGGCATAATGAGGGCCGTTGGGACACAAGACTCTATGAATATATTTAAAAGGCGACTCAAAGAGCACTATATATCACTCTCATGAGTATCTTTTAGCATTTTCATATAGTATCATTAGTATATATGTATGTATTAGTATTCTTATTTATATATTAATAAGTATATATGTATTAGATTATGTATTATATATTATTATATATTATTCAATTATTAATAAATGTACACTTATGTATGTCTACCTATTTATTATCTTTTCTCTAATCCCCAGAGGTAAACTGGAAGAAATCTCTTCTTAGAGATAAGTTTGCTTTTGTACATGTTTATTTGTTTAGTTTTATTTAAAAATAAGTTTTTAGTGTACAATAAAGAATAAAGACTTTATAATAGGCAGCACGAGTGTCCCAATGGCTAAATTTATGTTCAGTTGGACACATTACTTTATTCATGAATATGACCATCTAACACATTTTCAGAAAAAATAAGTAGTATTTTTTCATAAATTCCTTTCGACTTTTTCGGTTATAAATAGTTCGACCCTTCAGTTACCTTTTCAATTAAATCTGGTGGCGTAAATATATAAAATCGTCGTATTTATAGGAAGTGAATATGTTACGGGTAATACTAGAAGATAGGGTAAACCTAGGTTTACCCGGGTAATGTTATATAAAACTTCGGGGGTCGCCTCGCTCCGCTCCGCTTCGCTCGGCGCCCAATGTTTATTAACATGTCAACCTAACACGCTTTTCCTCGCTTCGCTCGTCGTCGCACCTATTTTTTGACTTTTACGCTTTACCCGTAACATATACAAAGAAGTGCATAAAATATCATAACTTTGCTAGAAAAGCCTAAATGACATATAACTAATTGTAGCGTAGTACATTTGTTTAATACGAAAATAAATTGGAAAATTAAGAAAAACAATCATATTTTGTGCGTTTGGGAACGAGATTCGTTGCCTCGGTGGTTACCTTAACTAGATTAAGGCATTCCGCGATCTTATCAGCCCTATTGGGTAATTAACATACAAATGAAATGGACACAAATTTTGACAAGCTACATAATGCTACCAGAATATAACGACCTTGCGTCAAATTTTAGATGAGGAAGTCATCGATTGTTTATACAAATGTGTCTATTCGTACTTACTGCAGACAATTATTTACCATCTGTCACGGTTTCTGCAAGGTCGAATTCCAATAATACCTCATTGATGTAGAATTTATCTTTGGCAGACGGAATTTCTGTGACAACTTTTGTAGCGCACCTGCGTCTATCGGCACGGATGTTCGTACTGTGATATACACAATAGACACAGACGTACAGATCGCGCGATCTTAACTTGATCTTAGGTCAGGCTCTCCGGTCACTGCAGTGGCTGCGCAAATATAGTTTTTAGGAAGAGAAAATTAATTAAAGAGAGTGGAGACGATCGGCGCCGGCAGGATTATTGTCAGGGGGGTCCATCTACCTGTACAAATTGTGATATAATATTTATTTATATCCTTATTTATAGGAACAAATATAAAGTAATACGTTTAGAAATTTATGTCGCCACCACCATCGACGACTTGAAAAAAAATCATTTGTATGTTTTCCAAGACAGGGGGGTGCCAGGTGCAAGTGCATCCCCTTGCACCCCCTCAACGGCGCCCATGGTGGAGACCCTAAATTCTGGCCGGCCAAGTAAGATCGTGCGATCTGAAACCAACGCGAACATTGTGTTAATAATTGTGGAGGCACGTCAGAATTTCAGCGTGCTAAACGCATGAAGCTTCGAGACGATAGACGTAGGTGCGGTCCCAGTATATTGGGTAACAAAGATTCACCCGTCAAATGATGGGTGCTGGAACGGTTTATCAACTGTGTCTGTCTGTGAATTATTAGAAGACGACCTAAAAACTGTAAAAAAATGATGTGCCATTTATTAAGGCGCATAGGCACGCCACCGTGGCAGTATAAAATTTGATAACCCATTTCTTTGTTGTTTTTCGTCATAGAGCAAAGTATTAAGACCTCTATTTTCTGGTACTGATATTGTAAAAGACACCGTTTTGCCATTTTTAATATGAAATTTGTTTTAAAGATATGAAGCTAGACAGATTTACATATAAAGTTGTTTTCTTGCCTTAAATTGTACCTACACCAAAATTTTGTAAATGCCTGTATTAAACTATAGAGGTCTTGAACTTTAGTCTATCTATAACGAAAAACAACAGAGAAACGGGTTATCAAATTTTGTACTAAAACGGTGGCCCTGTGCACCTTAAGTCAACTTTTTATTGCACTGATTTGTTTTACTTATGTTTCTCGCAGGTGGAGGACAAGACAAATAACCGAATCAAAGATCTCTTGCAACCTGGTGACTTGAACGATTTCACCCGTCTGGTTCTCGTAAACGCTCTATATTTCAAGGTAAGAATGCTAAAATACATCTGATCACCTCCAACTTTTATAAAAGCTAATTTTGGTTTACAGTTCAGAGCAGGTTTATTGTATGTTGATTTAAAAATATCGAAATTTTGATAAGCCTCTTAAATTTGTTCGAGCCGTGCCCCGCACAACCGTTCCGTCCGAACGCCTTCGTTGGACAACTGTATGGATTTTTAAACTTTGGTTATATATACTATGGAGTAATAGCACAGATGCTACAGACCTATTCGTTAAGCAGAAAGAGTATACGCGTGTTTGTACGTATTTACTGCACGGACAGCTGCAAAACACTTCATTGAAAATAAAATTCTGACCCTACCCTCTATTTACAAATTGGAAACAGCAAAATTACTTACACCCATTTACCAAAAATAAAGACGTGCATAGTGTAAACTCTAGACCAAAAAACAAACTAACATTACCAATTTCAAGATTACAGATGTTTCAAAACAAAACATCCCAATATGATAAAAGTATACGAGTATATATTATGTTACGGGTAATACAAGAAAATAGGGTAAACCTAGGTTTACCCGGGTAATGTTATACAAAGCTTCGGGGGTCGCCTCGCTCCGCTCTGCTTCGCTCGGTGCCCAATGTTTATTAACATGTCAATCTAACACACTCCTCCTCGCTTCGCTCGTCGTCGCACCTATTTTTGACTTGTTTCGGACTTAACCCGACTTCGGGCTTTACCCGTAACATATACTTATACAGTCCCTGATGACATTAACTCTGAAATAAAAGATAACGTGTTTGCCAACCGACTAAAAAAATAAGAGTTACTTTACAATGAAGAGCCATTCCACATTCCACCAGGAATATTTAACCGATAAATTATAATATTTCAACTAATCTTAGCAGAGTAATCTAACTTATCTTAGCGATTAATAACTAATCTTCTTAACAATTAAGCAGTCTAGTCTTAACTAGAATTTATAATGCTAATACTAATTATTAAACAGACAAATAATATAAAATTCCAAATCAAATGATTTTATTAATTAATGAATACTCAAGAGTTCGCAGTTTCAAATCCTGGCCTAAGGAATTTTTTCAAATTCTCGTCTTTACATTTGTTTCTAATTGATCTTTTCTAGTTTGTATTGCACTCTAATAATAATATTTAATTAATACTCAATTAAATTGAATGACAATTTGAACAATTTCATAACTTTCTTCTTAATCAATAAAATTAATTTGTAATCAATAATAACGTACTTAATTTATGTGAAATTTGTGTAATGTTAATTTTAATTTTTTGTATTTATTTTTTAAAACGCATTGACTGCAACGATATCTCCATGCCCGTAAAAGGGTATCATCTAATAGAACTATGTATATAAGTAATATTATTACCTACGCCAACTTCATATGTACTACATGAATGCAATAAATGCACAATGAAATTATCATTATGAATAACCTAATAATATTAAAATGGTAAACCCGATAATTTTCATTACAAAAACAGCAATTACAATGAAGTGAGGGAGTACTTGTAGTTGCATGACCGACTATATGAAATTTTATTATCTACTAGCTTCTGCCCGCGGCTCCGCCCGCGTGTTATTCGGTTTAACGACATGCTTTTTTCCGGGATAAAAAGTAGCCTATGTGTTAAGTTAGGGTATAAGCTATATTCATTCTAAATTTCATCCAAATCCGTTCAGCCGTTTCAGCGTGAAAGAGTAACAAACATACACACACACCCACACAAACTTTCGCATTTATAATATTAGTGTGATTTTATTACTATCTAAACTGTACTCTAGTAATGAATCACTGATAAAAATATTTATAGTTTATGAATAACATACAGAAAGAGTAAATTATTAGAAAACTATTGCTATTCCCGGAATTTTAAAGCGTTAAACTGTAATTTTTTATACATTTATTCATACGTTCTGCACTTCAAAAATTATAAAGATTCCTGTTGATTTTTTCTTTAATTTATCTTGTTTATTTGCAGGGCACATGGAAACACCAGTTCAAAACAACCGCCACTAGGGATCTGCCATTCCATGTGAACAAAGAGAGGACAATAGATGTTGCCATGATGCACCAAGTGGAAAATTTTAGGTATGGAGTCAGTGAAGAACTTGGTGCTAAGGTTTGTTTAAAATAATTTTACTTTTTAGATTTCTGCATGTGTGCATAAATGTACAGTAATCTTCGATAGAGCAATCTTAAATTTTTGGTAGCCAATGGGCAAACCTGTATAGTCTTATAATGGATGAATTTGTCTATGGTCTTACTTAGATATTTAAAAGTGCTTGGTGTTGCTTACGAAATGAATTAACTCGATTTTCTCCTAGTTACCCCATTTGAATCTACAAGAAAGTAACAGACATCACAGACTATTATTTACTAATACTAGCTTTAGGTGGTAGAGCTAATGCCGGGCTCGACTGTGGAGGTACCACCATCTTACTCGGAAATCCTCCCGAAGTTACTCGGGGGAGAGTAAGAGGACTGCTCTCAGGCAAAAAAACCAGGCGGCCCACCATTGCCTGGGACCGATGGATGGCGGTATATCCATCCCCAATTGCCGGGCCTTATATAAATCAGACTGGTGACGGGCAGCGGCGTCACTGGTGCAAGGGTTTCGGCACCGCGCTCACCAACCCGCCTGCCCAGCGTGCGTGAGTATGGGCATTTCTTCCAGAAGGACCGCCAAGAGTGGCGAAATCCTGGAAAGGCCTATGTCCAGCAGTGGACGAAACAGGCTGATGGATGGATGACTAGCTTTTGCCCGCGGCTCCGCCCGCGTGTTATTCGGTTTAACGACATGCTTTTTTCCGGGATTAAAAGTAGCCTATGTGTTAAGTTAGGGTATAAGTTATATCCATTCTAAATTTAATCCAAATCTGTCCAGCCGTTACAGCGTGAAAGAGTAACAAACATACACACATACACACACACACACACACGCGCGCGCACTAACTTTCGCATTTATAATATTAGTGTGATAAGATAAGTTTTTTATTTTATTGATATTGGCATTACACTTTTCTACCACCGCGCCTGATTTTTTGCTTCGACGGGGCCTAGGATGTAGCGCGCTTGCCCAGAAAGTACCTATTTACTCTTAAAGGAATCTGGGTATAAACATTCCGGAATACGGACGCTGGCAGAAGCTCCACATATCAGGTGTACGGATGATCAACGAAGATTTGAAACGTTGCTTTCGAGATGTCGGAATACTGACAATGGGTTAAACTTTGCTTTGCGTCGGCTATTACCTTCTACGGTAGAAGTAAGATTGGGGAATTAGGTTCGTGTAACTCCTGCGCACACTCTCCAAAGTATTGCCTATAAAAAACCGAGAGGCAAGCAATTTTTCGACGGTGATCGAGGCTTTGGTATTCAGTAGCCATAACAGAAAGGTGTTATTGCACGACGCTCAATCGAATACAGGGCAGCTAGCTTATACTTGGCAGAGCCGTCCCAAAAACTGCAGTACTCCATGCATGACCGAACTTGAGCTTTGTAAAAAGACAAAATTTTGCTTTTGGTACCTCTTTTTGGTGAATGATGATTTCCGACATGGTGGAGTTGTCGCAGTTAGTTGGTTAAATCAGACACTTAACTAACACCCTAGACCGACGTTTCACCGAGTCACTAGCATTTTGATTTAAATACAGCATCGTCGAAAACGTTTAACAATCTGTCTTACCGAAAGCCGGCGTGTAGGTTAAATAATGTAAAACAAGATGGCGTCACGACAACAGCTGACTACTTTCAGAGTCTATCGTTTTGGCAATCGTTGTGCAACGTTGGTTTGTTGTGTTCAGTGGTTTTGAGGGTTTTTAGGTCGACAACGTTTAACAATCTGTCTTACCGAAAGCCGGTGCGGCGTTTGGTTAAATAATGTAAAACAAGATTGCGTCACGACAACAGCTGATTACTTTCAGAGTATCGTTTTGGCAAACGTTGTGCAACGTTGGTTTGTTTTGTTCAGTGGTTTTTAGGGTTCCATACCCAAAAGGTAACCAACGAGACCCTATTACCAAGACTCCGCTGTCCGTCTGTCTGTCTGTCTGTCTGTCCGTCTGTCACCAGGCTGTATCTCATGAACCGTGATAGTTAGACAGTTGAAATTTTCACAGATGATGTATTTCTGTTGCCGCTATAACAACAAATACTAAAACCGGCCAAGTGCGAGTCGGACCTGCGCACTCCCATACAACAGATGATGGTGGATTTGTGCCACCGGCATCTAAACGCAAATTATTCGCGAATAAGTTAGCCTTCTCGTTTCCGTTCCTTTGGCAGCCGGAGTGGTAGCGTTGGACGGCAGAAGTTGGTATCAACCGATTTGGGCAGGGATCAAAAAGCTCTGCTTTCCGATGGGTACGAAACCAATTCGTTCAATATTCAGTAGATCGATCTCGGAAAAAATCCTTTAGCAGTTATAATATTTATTTATATTGTTTCAGTTGCTGGAGATGCCATACATAGGTGACCAGGCAAGCATGCTAGTCGTGCTGCCCAATGAGATCGAAGGTCTGAATAGCGTGCTGGACAAGTTGGCAGCCGGCCACGACCTGATGCAGGACTTGGGCAAGATGTGGTCCACCAAGGTCGACGTCACCATCCCCAAGTTTAAGATCGAAACTGAGATTGATTTGAACACTCTGTTGCCGAAGGTATGGAGCCCCTATCTTTCAGTTTTTGAATACTTAATTTAGTTCGGTTTACTCTTTATAAAAATCTATCCATTTGTAGCTACAAAGGCCATATTATGCTCATTCAATAAATTTTATTAAAAGACCAATGCCAAACTTCAGTCCCGCTCTAACGCTCTAGTTTTTCAATTGTGTATCTTGCTTTAATCAACTGCCATGCACGAAAGTTATTTTGAAATTGCGGCTACAATAGGATATTAACTATACATTTTTCATGTAATTAAGACACTTTTAGTAATTTCTGCGAATTTTCTATTAATCGGTTTTGAAATATGGAAGCTGAAACGCTTTTTTCGTGAAATTTATACTTTATTCTTTTAATAATTTAAGAAGAAAATTTATGAATATTTACTAAGTGTAATTAATAATGGTCTCAGGTCAAATAACACACCATATTTATATCAAATTTTTATTAGCCAAGTAAACGAAACTAAATCCGATGCAAAACTGAAGTTTAGCATAGGACTCACAGGTCGAACTCTCGATGAAATGACTCATCATCATTACTGATGATTCATCAGAACTTTTCGGGAGTACAGGCTGCGCGCGCCGTCGCGTCGTGTAGGTACTATTTAAGTGTAAACGAAAAAAAAAAACATTTATTTTTGGATATGCTTCTGCAGCTACATCATCATCAGCTCGATCGGTCTTGTCGTTTTCGAGTCGAGCTTTGGACAGATACAGGTTTTTTACAATTTTGAACTTTATATATTCCAGCTCGGCATCAAGTCTATCTTCGATACTCAGAACTCAGGGCTGGACCGCATTCTCGCTAATCCTGAGCAGCTGTACGTGTCGAAGGCTGTCCAGAAGGCGTTCATTGAAGTCAACGAGGAAGGAGCAGAGGCCGCGGCTGCTACCGGTAAGTCTCTTTTGTTTCATCCTCATTCTAGAGACATCTGATGTTTTCGGTAATAACATTTGAAAACATATTTTTATTTATATGGCAAAAAGAATAATCTTTCAGCAGCCTAATTTAACGAATGTAGTTTTTTTTTAATATCTAAACGTCACGTTTCTCTGAATGAAGCAATGTTCTCAATTCAATTAATTGTGATGTATTAAAGTAGAAGTCGCGTCATTCTTGTAACTTAATAGTTTGAAAGCTCTAGTAAAATAATTAAGCCTGACGTATCTATATTTTTTGCACGAAGAAGGGAACTGACAGTTAATGCTATTGGAAAATGCGCTTTTAACTCCTATGATGCATGAGTTATTTCACATTGCAAGTATTGCAACATTCAAAAGTTCGCGACAATGTGAAATGGCTCATGCTCCATAGGAAATACAAGCGCATTTCCCAGTATCCTGAACTGTCAGTTTTCTCCTTCTTCGTGCATATAATATACTTTAGTTATGTTGCCACTTCTATGTTATCGTTTTTATTTTTATTTTGTTTTATGTTTTGTCTTATTCCTAGCTTATCGTTGGGTTGTTTGCTTTGTCTTGGGACTATTATCATTTTTTCATCAAACTGCACGAGTGCATTTAACATAGCTGGTAACTAACAAACAACCTTTAATTTTTCCAAAGCTTGACCTCCGAAACTAACATCATGGCCGATGCACTGATCATCATCTTAAAAACAATTATTTTTTTCATTTACATACCTATTTAAAAGGCCTTAAAAATCTTGCTGAATTTTAGTGAATCTCATTTCTTACATTTTATTTATTGGCATTATATAGGATTACATGACACAAAGGTAAAGAGAAAAACAGTTTTGATTTGCGCTTGAAATTTCTGTTAAAGAATAAGGAGACCGTAGCGTAAAAATTTAGAAAATTTTCGACATTTTAAAAAGTCCGCACCAAAAATAGTAATCCTATGAGACGGACGGATCCCTATTGAACTACGCTATAAAATACGATATCGTTAAGTTATAGGACAGTTCAAAAATCTATACAGTTGTCCAACGAAAGCGCTCAGACAGAGCAATTGTTTGGGGCCTGCGGGGCGAGACGCGAGAGGTAAGCCACCGAGCTACATACAATTTTTGAACAAGCAATTCGGAGTCTCCCCTGTAAGTCCTGCACAACCGCTCCGTCCAAACTCCTTCGTTGATTTTTAAACTGTAATAATAATTTTCGTTGTTATCACCAAAATAATCATATTTTCACGTCCTTGCACTTGAAATGACACTTACTCGTTACAATTTTGAATATCATAACTATTTCATTTCTTATTAAAACAGCAAACTCATGTAAAATTTACGTACGCAAAATACTATCTCGTTCAAACAACTTTTTCAAGAGAAATAAAAGGGTTTAAAACGCTTCCTGTTAAGTAGCTTTGGGTGTTCGGCCGTAGAATCTTTGTTACCGTCCTGTAACGGGTATTGTATGTGTGTGCGTTCGACGCGGGCGTGATACGCATGCGGCGGATGATCGTGGAAGATCCGCCAGTGTTCCGCGCGACCCATCCCGCGCTCTGGTGTCTCATGGCGGACGGAAATGTTGTCTTCGGCGCCATCTACCGCCCTACGCTTACCACTGCCAGAGACGAACTATAACAAAGCAAATAAGTAACAGTATGTATCGTGAGTTTTTTTGTTTTTTTTTTTACTAACCAGCTAAGTTTTTTTGCTTTTTAGTGTAACAATATGTTAATAGATGTCGCTAGTGACTTGGTGACGGTTTTGTATGGTTTCGGCGGCAGGCAAGGCGATAATGAAGAAAAGCATGCCGCGGCCTCCGAAGGAGTTCTGCGCTGACCATCCGTTCTTCTATTTGCTGATAGCGTCGGAGCAAACACAACTCTTCAATGGCATCTATTGCGGCGACAACTAGATTCAAAAGACGATATAAAATACCAGATACCGCACGCCGGTGTTCTTGTACATTGAAATGTTTCTTGTTACGCTTTCTGTCTTTGTTACGCAGCAGGCTATCCTGCTCTCAAAAATTACCCAAAAAATCTCAACATAAACTTCGGAAAGCCCCACTAATCTGCTGCTTAACATAAATCTGTAGTATGCATTTTTTATCAAATTTATAACATCATGTACATAAATAAACGAAGTAGCATCAATCTAAAACACTTCACAGCATAATGGCACTTATATGCATCGCTTTTTTATAATCTTTAATTTCAGTAATAACTCTAGTACAGTGGCTAACAAAAGATTAAAAACTGAAGGAATTACGGTGACCGTATTATATGATTTCCGCGCAGGCGTGGTGATGATGCTTCGTTGCGCCCCGATGCCGCCCCCGCACTTCGTCGCTGACAGACCGTTCCTCTACGCGCTGTACGGCGCCGAACGGATGACGCTCTTTGTCGGTGCCTACCATGGCAGCGAATAGAATACCAACATTGTCGACAATCGGTTACACTACACAAAACATGATATCGTCACGATCGTATGAAAGCTGCACGTTGCGATTGGTACTTCGCGTTTTAAAAAATAATGGTTTAGCCTTTACCTCTCAAAGACCTTATTTAGTTTCTACACGGTTCACCTATTGATTATGTTCTACAAAACTTGTACAACGCATTCAACGTGATGATACTAAATTACTTGAAAATACGCGAAAATACTTTTGCTTTCCACACAAAATTACCTATGTATATTGGGTATTAATTTCAACTTCGTGTGGAAAAGTGATTGTTTTTTTGTCGATTCGTGGAATAAAAGTTGATGAGAATTATCAGTTGAACTTTCGTTGTAAGTTTAATAGTTTGTCACTTACTCACTTCTATGATATTTTAATGTTATGAAACTTATGAACCAGTGTTTTATAATGTAAGTGTGCAGGGCTTCAGATTGATTTAATTCTGATTGAACTCAAAGTAAATTTAAGATGATGTTCAAATTAAAATTTACTTAAAGGGGCACAAAACAATATAGTAGTAATAATTGTAAAGATTTCACAAAACAGGTGCCTTTATTTGCATTTTGCGTAAGGATACATTGTTAAGATTAAAATATGTATAAATTTTGTTAATTTTTACACGTTCAACTCTATGTGGATGTTGCTTTTTCAATAAATTTTTCAGTATTATATACAGGTTTCACTTCTGAATAACCTTGCCTTTCATGCTTATCCTGTATTCCGTTTCCTGTAACTCCTGGGCTTATGTTGTACATTGAATCGTCCATGTCGTGATTGTAGTGTCGAGTGTATGTGGTCGTTCGGTCAGTTGTCTGAAAATGGTGTTAACTATATAGTTGATGGTTATATTACAGCATTCGCCATTGCCATGTGTTCGGCGATGGTAATGGAGCCACCGACTCCGCGCTTCGTAGCGGACCGGCCGTTCCTCGTCGCTATACTCGTCGAACGAACCCCCTACTTCCTGGCCACACACCGAGGCGGCAACTGATTGCCTCGATAACTGCTCTCTGAAATAAAATATTTTTTTGCATATTCTCAATAAAGTGCTCTCTGAAGCACAATATAATATTTGTTAAATAACTGCTCTCTGAAGTACATGTAAATATTTTTTTTCATATTCTTAATAAAGTGCTCTCTAAAGCACAATATATATTTGTTAAATAACTGCTCTCTGAGTACATGCTAAATATTTTGTTGCATATTCTTAATAACGTGCTTTCTGACGCACAATATATATATTTGTTAAATAATTTTTGCATATCCTTAATAAAGTATTTATTAAAATATAATTAATTTACTCGAATATCCAAAACTCCTTACAAATACTAATAAAAAAGGACCATACCGTTGAACGATAATTCACCGGACCATACAAATTTTCACTAATAATGAGTTGTCATGTAATGCCGTGGCATGTGTTTCTCGTTCATGCTAACCAGTAGCAACACTGCGCTGTTGATGAAGTCCTAGTCCGGCCATGTTTCTTCTCTTATTCCTTATAGCTATTATTATTTCTGTTTTTTGTTTCAATTTGTTCGTTTTAGTCCAAGATCAGGCAGCAGATTTTTGCATGTACCTATATGTTTTTTAAAATGAACCCTAATTTAAATCATTGACTGGTGATAAGATAATAATGTAACACATTACTGTTGGGTGGCCAGGCTAGCAAAAATTAGCCGCCTTTAAACTCCATTCAACTCACGAAGCACGCAAATCAAGCGCTTAAACATTCCAATAAGGGTTTCGAATGGGAACTAGATGAGCAATCAAACTTTAATTAATGTTTATTCATTAATTATTTCATTAATTTGATCGAATAACGTTGGATTTCAAATCTGGTTAACGTACCATTTCTATTCTTTACCATCACCGCATTCCAAATGCCTCCACTCTCACTGGCCCTCTCATATCATAACCTAGATCTCGCTGCCAAACTATTATCATGCTCCTTCTTTATTTTAAAGTTGGTTTTGTTCTTCCGCTATTAGAAAACTGGGCTACGTTACATTGTCTAATGAAAAGTAAGAGTGAGTATAATACAAGGTACAAAAAAACGTGTTGTATTCCAGACATAACCTATTTTATGAGCATGGAGCCACTGACACATCACTCCCTGGCCACCACCGATATATCCACTGTCATAGATCAATATCCTTGCTTTCTGTCCACCACAAATTTAACACCTGTCATTTATTTTCTGGCCACACAACGAGGCGAATAATTAACAACTCTGCCTGTCTGACTGCTGATAAGATTTCTTTCTTGATTTAAAAAGTCAAACATTTCATATATAGGTACGTGATAAAAAAATCAAAGAAAAGAAATATGCAAAATATTTCAAATACGATTTCCATACGGAACATTTTGTTTTTATTTAAAATTCCTATCTACACTACTACTTCTAATATTATAAAGAGGTGTTTGTGAGCTTGTATGTAGGGGTAATCTCTAGAACTACGGATCAGATTCTGAAAGTTCGTTCACTTATTAGAAGCTAAATTATCTCTGAGTACTATAGGCTGAAGTGTGTTCCCTTGGTTTTCTAGGGACAAAGCTATTAATTAAATTTGTTTATTGGTTAGACTCGAAATTGGCACATAGGTTATAGTCTTTCCCACGTAGGTTCGTGTAACCCCACGACCTCTGAGTTAGCAGACGAGCGCTCAACCACTGTTCTACAGAAGCGATCACAAATTAATAAAATAATATATTATAATATAAAGAAACATTTTGTGGAGTGCAAATAAAAGTATTGAGTAATATTCATGAAAACCAAAAATAGAAGTCAAATACGTCCTATATAAAAATAAATAATAAAAAAACATTGAAAATCATGACTGCCGGAATAGAGATTTAATTCGGATTTCAGTGCAGTCGGGGGCAGACATACAAAACAACACGTATCCAATGTACTAGTCCTCCGACTACACAGAAATACGAATTAAATCTCTATTGCGGCAGTCGTGTTTTTAATATTTTTTATTATTTATTTAATACTTTTTTGTATATATCTATAGCCTATTCCACTCTGGATTCTATAAAGGTTCTAACTACGAGTACGAACACACTTAAAAGTCGGTTCAGGCATTAAGAAGTTATGGTACAAGTAAGAAAAATACCCACATGAACCCTGAAAACAATACACTAATTTTTTGGGGCCACTCGTGTAAAAATTACCCGTTTCAAAAATATTAACGGTTTCGATAGGACTATCCAAAATCAACGCGGACGAAGCCGTGGACAAAAGCTAGTAACATATAAAAGTTAAAGTTTCTTGGTTTGTCACCTAAGACCTACGTCATGAATCGACATAAACCTTGTACTATTTTGTGTAGCAGGTCAAACAATGACATATAAATACTATATTTTTCAAGATATTTATGATATAAACTTGTAACCGCAGCGGTAGGGTCACATGATTATCAAAGTAATTAATTAAGTAAATACCTATAATTAAGGGTAATTTCTAGGAACAAATGTTCAGCTGATTCAGAGAATACTGACGAGATTGATTAACAATTTTATACGGTATGTGACCACGAAGGTAAATAGCAACTCCGCCACCCCTTATTTGTAATGACGAATAAGCTGAAATAAACCAAGAAGTGAGACAAGAGTAGAGGGGGGAATGGGTTTAATAAGACTTTCAGATACAAGAATAGCGTGGATGTTCGGATTGTTCTCAAATGTGAAGAGAAGACATATTGTGCATCCAGCATTGATATGCACAACGTTGAAGAAGATCGTGCAAAGATGAAACCCCAGCATCATTAGAAAATTCGTCATAACCGTCAGAACAAGTGAAAAAAATCATTATTAATATCTATACTATATCCATTAAAATAAATACATATTTCATAATGTAAAAAATATGAAAACAATAACTACGGTTTCATTTTCATTTGCCAGTTGTAACAAAACTAAGAACAAGCACAGATGATCTAAATACAAACAGAAACCACAAATTCTAGAAAGGCATCAAAAAACTAAATTTAATCACCGCATGTTGCTGCCCAAAAAGGATTTTTAAAGTTATATAATTTAATATCTAATAATAATAAAGGTGTTTCATTATAATATTCCGGTTACAACTTGGAACACACCTACAGAAAGCATTTTGATGATGCGGAACCTCAAACTAATGTGCGGAACTCAGGAATGCTTATCGAAAAATGTAATTTTGAAAGTTCGAATAATAGATAGAACACTTCAAAACAACGTCAAAACAGAACTATAAAAAAGTGTGATTTAGTATAACCTACCTACATCACGCACGGTGATTTAATAATACAATAATAGCATTCTGACACCGAAATTTGCGACATGATTAGCCAACTACTTCTTAGCAAGACTAACTTCAAATCATGCTTATGCACTCTTTTTAGAAAGTCGACGAGCTGCGTCAATGTATGGAACCGTGCCTCTTATTTAGAATTGAGACAATAATATCAGAATTTAAATACATGAAATGAATAAGAGGTAAGCTATTTATCGATACAGACAAGTTTTTCAGTATTTGTTGGTAGTAAACGTTTATGCTTTCCTTAATACACTACACCAGCTCCAGCTTCAGAGAATAGTCTCTCACTGTATTCCGGAACTAAATGGGCACTGGGGAGGTACATTTAATGTAACCACAAATACTCTCACTCCGTCTTGCTTGCTCGAAACGCGATGCGAAATGTTTAGACTTGTTTGATGCGTGCGAAACGCATATATCTTGAGGCGAATATCGGGTCACCGGATATCCGGTTATCAGCCTTGCCGGATGTCCAGTATCCGGCCAAATCACTATCCATTTCATCTCTACTAATTATACAGTTGAAATGAATATTGAAGAAACTATTTTTCTTTCGCCTGGTTACACCAAACAAACAAGTACATGTTAGTTTTTTTATTGTGAAACATGTTATTTATTAAATGAGAAAGCATTCTACTTTATATTTGTGTTTATTCGACATTTTATCACATACAGAACTCAGACCAAAAACAACCTTCCTTTTACACAGACTAACACTTTACTTTTTTTAAGAGACAACACAGACAAAAGACCACAGACAACATTATTTGAAATTGTAAAATTGCAACTTTATAACACTCTTCCTCAAATTTACAATTTCAACTTTAATTAAAAGATATCCTTATGTTCATACAAACTTTCCTTACAAAAAACATTAACCAAAACAGACAATATTCTAAAATTTGAACAACGTCCATAAAACAAATTTTAACTCTCAAAATTCTGAACAACATCCATATCAAAAAAAATATTAATAATCTAAATTTAATCCAACTTCTCTTACAAAATGTTCAAGTTTATTTTTTGTTACAGGTTTAGTTAACTTTAATGGTACTTTGATTGTCTTCAAACATCGGAATACATTTCAGGTTTATGTTTAAATCAATTAAAATCTTTCTCAACCAACAAGCTTCCATTGTTGCTTCGCATAGTGACACAAACTCAGCCTCAGTTGTGCTTAACGCAACTGTATTTTGTTTTCTTGATTTCCAAATTATAGTGTTATTAAACAATTTAAATATATATCCTGAAGTTGATTTTCTGTCACTGTCTCTTGCAAAATCTGCATCTGCATAACCAATCAAAGGAGATTTACAATTATTTTTCTTATAGATCAAAGTGTAACTTATAGTTTCTTTTACATAACGTAATATTCGTTTTAATGCTTGCCATAAACTTTTGTTTGGTTTGCTCTGAAATCTACTTAAATAGTATACAGGCATAGCTAAATCAGGTCTAGATCCTACTGTAGCATACATCAGGGAACCGATAAGTGATCTACATTTGGGTTCATAACTTATATCTACTTCTGACTCGTCTAATTTGAAATTAGAATCCATAGGTGTTGTGCAACCTTTACAATCTGCCATACCCCATTTATCTAAAACTCTTTTCAAGTATTTAATTTGGTCAATATGAATTTCTCCATTTTCCTTTTTAATTGAAATCCCCAGATAGTTCAAAGTTGTTGCAGTCATATCTTTCATTCTGTATTTTTCACCTAAATACCTTTTCAATATATTTATTTCTTCATTGTCAGGTCCAATAATCAACAGGTCATCTACATATAGTAACAGGTACATTTCACCTTTTGAATATAAACAATAATCATTTGTAGATCTTTTAAAGCCATAGTCAGTAATTGTTTCATTAAAGTGTTCGTACCAGTATTTTGGTGACTTTTTTAATCCATATACAGATTTGGTCAATTTTAGTACATGTCCTTTTCTAACATCGACACCTTGTGGAGGTTTTAAGTACACATTCTCATCTATACGTCCATAAAGAAAGGCTCCCTTTACATCCATCTGATGTATATCATAATCTTTTTGTGCAGTCACCGATAATAAAATCCTTAGTGTTTGTAGTTTTAAAACGGGTGAGTATGTATCTTCTAGTACTTCCTTTTGTTGAAATCCTCGTACTACCAAGCGTGCCTTGCAAATATCTTTTTCTCCAATATTCTTTTTAGTAAAAACCCACTTGCTGTCAATAAAATTTTTGTTCGTTGGCTCGGGCACTTCTTTCCAAGTCTGACTTTCTTTTAAAACATTTATTTCTTCTTGAACTGCTTTTAACCAACCATTTTTGTCCTTTCTATTTTTGATTTCTTCATAAGATTCTGGCACATTATCACCACATGTGAGTAAACTATAAAAAGTTTCATCGCTATCCTCATCAATAAGATCCAATACATAGTCTTTTTGCCACGTAGGTTTCTGTATTTTCCTTTTACCTCTTCCTGTTTCCAAGCTCTCTTCCTGTTTCTTTTCCTTATATATTTTTGACATTTCTGCTTCTCTTTCTCTACATTCATCTTCCTTTTTTTCAGGTATTTCACTTCTTCTATCAGATGTATTTTTCTTCTGTTCTTCATATTCTGTCCTTTCATTAATCATTTTCTCAGGTATTTCTTCTTCCGGTTGTTCTGTTAAGTTCTCTATTGGTATCTGTGCCATATTATTTTTTTCATCCTTTTCTCTTTCATCAAACACTACATTCCTTCCTATCACTACACTTTTAGTCTCTTCATCATACAATCTATATCCTGCCATTGCATATCCAATCATAATCATTTTTCTTCCTGTATTATCCAATTTTTGTCTCAATGCCTTTGGTACATGATTATATGCTATACTTCCAAAAACACGCATGTTTATTACATTAGGTTTTCTTCCTTCCCATAATTCTGATGGAGTTTTATCTTTTCCGCTCGTTGGGCTTCTATTAGTGACATAAGCCGAGTATAACACTGCATCTCCCCAGAATTCTTTGTCCATTTTTGAATCTAGCAACACTGATCTTGTTTTCTCTACTAAAGTTCTATTCATGCGTTCTGCTACAGCATTCATCTCCGGGTTGTATGGTACTGTGTATTGAAGCTGTATTCCATTATTCCTGCAAAACTCATGAAATTCCCTAGTCACATATTCTTTTCCATTATCAGAGCGCAATTTTAATAAGTCACAATTAAAATGTTTAACAGCATAATAATAATAATCTTTGAAATTTTCAAAAACTTCAGATTTTTGTTTCATTAGATATACCATGACAAAATGTGTGTAATCATCAATGAAGGTTACGAAATATTTATATCCTTCTCTACTCACAGGTGTTATGGGGCCACAAACATCTGTTTGAACCAGTTCAAGAGGCCTATTTGCTCTATACCCTGTCCTATTAAATGGTTGTCGAGTCATTTTACCCAATATGCATGTTTCACATAATGTATGCTCAATAGAACCGTTTTTTAAATCATTCAACCCATTTACCATATCCTTTTTTGCCAAATTGTTTAAATTTTCCATTCCCAAATGACAAAACCTTCTATGCCATAATTGAGCACTGCCTGTAGTTAAAAAACAATTACCAACATTTGGTTTATTACTTTTTATTTGAATTTTATACAAGGAATTGTCCTGGTTACCGATCATGATCAAACTTGAGTATTTAAAAATTTTAACCTTACCTCTTTCAAACGTTACAGTCAAGTTTGCTGCCTCCATTTTAGACACTGATAACAAATTTTTCCTCAACTCAGGAACATAATAAACATTTTTTATGGTACAGTCCACGGATCTCCTACCTACGTAGCATTGCATCTCAATGTTACCAACACCAACTGCTTGCAGAGTCACTCCATTCTTTGCCGCTGCAATGTTTTTAGGGTTTTTTAACTCGATATAGTCCACAAATAAGTCCTTGTTATTTGTCAAATGGTCGGAACACCCTGAATCAATCACAAACTCTGTAAACTTACTACCCGCACTGTTTTCACTTTGAATTTCTGCATTAAAAGCTACACGTCCACTATTAGAGCTTTCAGCATGATATGAATGTCCACGACTACTAGATCTTCCTCTACTGTGACCACGTCCTCCTTGGAATACTCTTGTTTGTCCTCTTCCTCTGTAGGCACTTCCTTGAAATGTACTTTCTTGATAATTACTTCTCCCTGGTCCTGTATGTCCTCGACCTTGTCCTGAAAACCCTGGTCCTGTAAATCCACTTCTATTCAATCTGCATTCAAACTTCTTGTGTCCAGGCTTCCCGCAGGTGTAACACAGCAAAGCATTAGGAGAATTACTGTCTTCTTTACTTCTGTTTTTCTTCCTCTTTTCTTCTTCACCAAGTAACCTATCCTTGACCATATCTACTGTCAAATTAGGTAAGGATTCAAGTGCTGTGACAATAATTTCATACGACTCTGGCATAGATAGCAAAATTACATTTATTTTCTCCTCTTCAGACAGACTACTTCCTGCGTCTTTCAGCTGGTTAAATATTTTCGTCATTGTCGTAAAATGTTCCATTAACGGTTTGCTTTCTTCGTATTTCAAATCAGTTAATTGACGTCTCAGGAACAGCTTACTTCTTGTGCTTTTTTTCATAAAAATTTCCTCTAACTTCTGCAACATGTTGTAGGCTGAAGTCTCATCTTTTATAAAGTCCAAGTGACTGTCTGCTACCGCGCTTACTATGATGCTTTGAGCTTTTGCTTCCAATTTCTTGTACTCTGGTGCACTGGCATAACCGGGCAACTGGATTGCCGGTAAACAATCGTGTTCTTTGAGTATGCTGCTTATACAAAATTTCCATGTTGCAAAATCTTCCCCTTGAAATTGTTTTATGTTGTGAAAACGTAGATCCGCCATCTTCTAGATTTTTCTCGACACAACAGGAACCAACCAATAACCACACCGGTCTCTTCTTTTTTCTTCTATTTTACTGATTAACCACGAACACTGCTACCACTGTTAGTTTTTTTATTGTGAAACATGTTATTTATTAAATGAGAAAGCATTCTACTTTATATTTGTGTTTATTCGACATTTTATCACATACAGAACTCAGACCAAAAACAACCTTCCTTTTACACAGACTAACACTTTACTTTTTTTAAGAGACAACACAGACAAAAGACCACAGACAACATTATTTGAAATTGTAAAATTGCAACTTTATAACAGTACAAAATCTGTTAAATCAAGTTTACCGCGTTGTTATTTCATAAATATATTACCTAAATTATACTACCTTGAAAGTTGAATAAAGTTAATTAAAGTTCAAAATTCATTTCAAAACTTTTTTGACAGACTATATCTATCTAAGTAGCTATAGAAGAAAATGCTTGGGCTGGGCAGCATTCGGAAAGTTGCGTCACATATTTAAGTCGTCAATACCGAAGGAAGGACACACTTATACATGAATGTATAAGTGTGTCCTTCCTGTGATGAATGACGTATGGCGCTGAAACGTGGTCTTTTACAATGGCTTGATCTACCAATTCAAGGTCGCTCAACGAGCTATGGAGCGGGCTATGCTTGGGATATATCTGATGGATAGAATCTGAAACGAGGACATCCGTCAAGTCTGATGCCCAGCAGTGGACGAACACAGGCTGATGGAGGTAGCTAGGTTTTATTCAGCTCCGTCCACGGATAAAAAAACATCGGGTAACGTTACTCCAGCAGAATCTGTTTTTGGTGAATATCATTAAGACTAAGACGCACTAATTATAAATTTGGGGCACAATTACACTAGAAAAGGTACTGATGTTGATTCGGTGTAACACGACTTAACTTATTTGACAGGACCACAGACTTAGAAATACTAGCAGACCTAACATTAATAATAAACGCATAGAGACGACGTGAGGCCATTTTAGCTCAGTGAGTTACGGGCTCTTTTAAATATTGCTTGTCTACAAACAAAATATACACGAAAGATTAGTTTATGTATTAACAAATATGTTTCAAGCATAATAAGCCAGCCAAAACAACCCATTTTTATACGTTTCTTCGTACCATGTAGCTTAAATGTCGCTTGTTTTTTGTATAGAAACTTGCCAACGCTATTTAATCCTTTGGTTTGGTCTGTATGTCTGTGGACAGGACTAAACTTAATTTAAGCATTCTGTATTTTTTTCTGTATCGAAAAAACAGGGACAGGACGGTTAAAATAAGGTTAGTCAGACATACAGACTAAATAAGTTGGCTAAAATCTTGAAAAGTAATAACATTCTACCTACCAGCGCAACGCACCCGCACAGCATGGCTCTTTTATTTAATATTGTTGCTTAAATACGACTATGCTTAACCGATTTACTTTTCTGGTATAGTGCCACTACAGAGAAGCTTATATAAAGTGACTTTGAATGATACACCGAGACTTATACTGGTCACTCGGTAAGTAATCAGACCCACAACTGTTCAATCCGAAGGCCGAGTCGGTCGGTAAAACGGCCATTGAACCTAGTTAAGTCGCCGTATACGTATAGTAAAATATCGTTTTATTTTAGGTGACTTTATCCAACTATGTCGTCGCCGCGACAGCCCGCCTCGCTTTAAAGTGGACCGTTCGTTCCTCGTCGCTATACTAGTGAACGGCGTGCTCTGCTTCCTCGCTGCCGGCCGAGGTGACCAAGTATTTTTTCGAACGATTGGTAGAAAACGTTCTTGGGAAAAGGTAAAAAGCGAGAAACAGGATGAAGTAATGGGCAAGATTCTTAGAGCTGCATTTGAATAGAAAGCTAAATTCACTGCAAATTGTCAATTATAACAATAAATAAATAAAAAATAGGGTTTATTTTTTATTTTTATTACAACCTTTAATTTACCTTCACTAGTGTGTTCGTCTGTTTGTGTCAATTCTTGCAGCATAATTTTGAACCAGTTTCCGCCAAATGATTGATATGCATACTTCCATATGTTATAAAATAATAGAACTGCTGAACGGATTTCATTTCGGTAATCATTGCTATCAACGGGAGCTTCTTGCGGAGGATGAATGAGGTATCTATCATCATCACCACTGTTGTTAAAAACTTACGCTTATCCTGATATACGTAAATTATGTAATATATTTAGTAGCTAAGGGGTTTCATAAGAGAGTTGGAAGGAATATAATAATTTTTTCACCATTTCTGGCGTAGTCACTTCATTTGGTCGACCGCTGCGATGTTCATCTAGGCAGCTCGTCCGGTCTGTTCGCTATTCGCCGACTTTATTGTTTCGTCGACTTTTCCTAGGCTTCCTTATGTTATTCGCTTGTTGCCGACTTTTTGAGCAATATATGTACTTGTATCGCTTTTTGCCGAGTTGTACAGATTTCGCGTCTTGCCGAAATTGTTTTCGGTTTTTGATTTTACATTTTCTTTGTAGATATTTTTATTTGTTCAAATAACTATTCTCGTTATACCGACTACTTAGTACATTTGTTATGAAAACTGTCTGATATTTATATTTATTGTATTTATTGCTTGACGTCTATCAGTCCTAAGATGTCAACAAACGACCTCTTTTAAACTCAGCGACCCAATATTTTACTGTTGTAAATGAAGGAGCAGATTCTCCTAGAGTAGATCGAGATCCAGCTCGACTTTAATATCAGTTGGACTACACCTTTCAAATGAAAGTATTGTATCACATATCGATGACCAATTTTGTCCATGCTTGCAAAATCACTCAGAGCAATCTCTATTAATGGCTGTGAAACAAAAACAAAAGAGCGTAGCTTCTTTTTTCAAATTAAGGCGCCATAAGATTCGAACTTTCGAATTTCATTTTTCAGCCAGTATTGCTATATACATATATGCCAGGTCGGCTATTTTTGGGACCCCCTACGTAGAACTTTTTGCTGGAAAAGCAATGAGAAGGCCAAGTTTGACGATAAAATAACACTTGAAAAAATTAAAAACTACTTTGAAAAAAAAATTAGTTTGAAATCATGTACTCTAGCTCTATGGTAGGCAGTGCCTACCCTGGCGTTATACAAATAATATTTTTTCAAAGTGACATTTAAATTTTCTCATATTTTTTTATTGTACCCTGGCGTTAAACAAATAAATAATGATTTTTCAAAGTGATATTCAAAGTTTTTCATATTTTTTTATTGTACCCTGGCGTTATACAAATAATGATTTTTCAAAGTGACATTTAAAGTTTTTAATTTTTTCTTTTTGTACCCTGGTGTTATACAAATAATGATTTTTCAAAGTGACATTTAAATTTTTTCATATTTTTTTATTGTACCCTGGCGTTATACCAATAATGATTTTTCAAAGTGACATTTAGAGTTATTCATTTTTTTTATTGTACCCTGGCGTTGTACAAATAATGATTTTTCAGTGACATTTCAATTTTTTAATTATTTTTTTATTGTCAAACTTAACTTTTGCATTTCCAGCAACAAGCTCTATGCACGCCACAACTTCACTGTAAACAGGCCCTTTCTTGTTGCGATCTCCATCCGTCGTCAAACCATTTGCTCCTTAGCCACGAACAGAGGCGACTGTGGCTGGCGACATGTAGATGTTGAAGACTCAGTACTATGTAACAAAAAACCAAAACATTTTAGTTTTGTTGGTTTATTTCGGTCGCGTTCCTAAACGCACCACTTATGTTTGTTTTTCTTATTTTTAATAAAATGTATAAAATAATGTGATTTATGGCATTTGCTTACCATAACTTACTGACATGATTTTCTAGAAAAATTGTGCAAAAAACTACGATATAAATAAATTTATATATATTTTAAACACTGCGATTTATCCACCGCAAGGATATAACAAATTGTTTTAATATTGTGTTCTTTTAAAGCATGTTTAATGTAACATTATTTAATCTCTTAAAATACATACCATGCCTTCTCTTTACATTTACGAAGTTGCGGGTTATAATTTGAATTGGAATCAATAATCTTGTCATGTTCTCGTACAACCCTTGAGACGTCGAATCCGGCTATGTATTGGAATAATGGGCATAATTTCGAACAAGTGATAAGAATATATTAAGATATTCAACAGTAAGTGTAATAAAAATGTTTTAGTATTTTCTTAAAAATACATATGTAATTTCCTTTAGTTTGCTGTTTGACAATACTCGTACTTCGCAGAATTTGATCCTATTGAATGGCACACAGTGTGTTTTTTAAATCAACCGGTTCGATTCTCGTCTAATGGAAAGTATTTTTCAAAAATCTAATCAGGCTGTTGTGGTTTCCATCAAAATCAGCCCCGGTACGGTTTTGGCTATTCCCTATAGTTTTGAATTTTTCCATCCACACCTACTTGAAAAACTAATCCTGTATAAGTTGACTTTTATTTATGCAGCCAAACTCACACTGGGGGCTTGTTAAGTGATCAGTAATACGGATCGATAACACTTTTTGCTAATTTCGCAAAATAAAATCTTGACGCCTAGTAATTGACTCGGGTGGGCTTGCGTTTGTAGGGAACAAACACGGGAAGAATAATTTACTAATTTCACAAAAAGGGTCATCGAACGTTGTTACTGAGCACTTACCGAGTCTTCAGTATGAATTTGGCTGTATAAATTAAAGTCACCTTTTATATATAGGTACGTTACCGGCCAAACCTGATTTTAGGACAAACTAGTTTTTCCTAGGCCAAAGTAGGTGCGACGACGTGCGAAGCGAGGACGAGCGTGTTAGCTTGCTTGTGAATATAAATTCAGGAGCCGAGCGAAGCGGAGCGGAGCGAGGCGACGTCTTAAGTTTTACCAAAAATTTGATTTTACCAGCCATATTTGATCTTAGTTGGGCCTAGGAAAAACTAGTTTGTCCTAAAATTGGGTTTGACGTAACATTATAGGATATATAAATTGCTAGAGACCAAAACCAGTATTTCTAATGATTTGGGATAGATTGCAATCAGGCTTGGTCTGCACGTAAGACATAATTGAAAACAAAGATACTAGGATTACGAAACTGAGCCGACAGGACACTTTTCCTATACACCACCTGAAACTAGCTTCAATAGGGCAAACGGCAACCCATACTAAACCATACACAACCTCTTATTCTCTCACTAAACTTTCGTCAATTTACTTTACCGAGGCCCCTCAATTTAGTTTACGCTATTTACGAAACCCGGCAACGCGATTTTACTCGTAATGAATGACTCAATTTTCCGCACTCTTACAGAATTGGAGAAACACGCTTTTGCTTTACTTAAACACTTAATTTTTGCATTTTCTAGAACCACAGAATCAAGATTTCCATTTCACCACTTGACCACTAAATTTCTTGCAAAATCATCAATAACTCTGAAACCTCAAGATGCTCTAACTTTATTCTTTGTGCACAATTAGGCACTAATTATATCTAAGTAACTACATAGGAATATGCTTGGGTTGGGCAGCATTCGGAAAGTTGCGTCACATATTTACGTCGTCGATACCGCAGTGCTTATAGGCTAAGCTATATAACCAGTGCGTCCTTCGCTGAGACGTTATCTCTTACAAAAGGCTTGATCTACCGATTCAAGGTCGCTCAACGAGCTATGGAGCGGACCGCAGCCTATGCTTGGGGTATCTTTGATGGATAGAATCCGAAACGAGGACATCCGTCGGAGATTGAAGGTGATCGACATGGCCTGCCGAATAAGCAACTTGAAGTGGCAGTAGGCAGGCCATATTTGTCGCCAATATGATGGCCCTAAGGAACCGAAAGGCGTTAGAATGGTGACCACGTGCAGCAAAACGTATCGTAGGCCGATCTCGTGCTCTCTGGACCGACGACGACCTGAAAGAGGTTGCGGGTGGCGGCTGGATGAGGAGAACGTTACTCAAGCAGAATCTGTTTTTCGTGAATATCTTTGGACTGGCTGGGGACGCGCTAATTCTAAATTTGGGACACAATTACACAAAATGACAATACTCTGCTGGCGTAACGCACTTGCACAGCATGGCTCTTGCATTTCATTTGTTGCTTAAGTACCAGTATGCTTAACCGATTTACTTTTCTGGTATAGTGCTTCTAGGGGGAAGGTTACATAAAGCGACTTTGAATGATACACCTAAACTTATACTGGTTATTCAGTAAGTAATCAGACCCACAACTGTTCAAGCCAAACTCCGAGCATGGGAACCAAAATCTACTGTTGCGAATTCGTTTAAACGGCCATTGAACCTTGTTAAGGTGGTCGAACCAAATCTCGGTGCAAAATGCACATAATAACATGGTTTTCCATACTTTTGAATAAAGAGTATGCAAAAATTGCGTTTTAAAGCAATTGGCGGAAATTGATTACTAATAGGGTTTTCGCATTAAAATTATGCTATTTTATGCCTTACATTTTGATTACTTATTTTTTTATTTTATTTATGAACAAAAATCCACAGCAAATACATTAAATATAAACTAATAATAACATCAGCTAACAAGGCCAATAAAGGATTTCACTATGCTAGACAATAAATACATACTATTGCCTGGGAACATGATAATTAATTTATAAATTTAAACAATTCAATTTATAGACAATAAAGACGCAAGACTCTGTGTTTGGTTACTGACTAGAAATTTTTTGCAAGAATATGTGGGTAGATTGATAAGTGTGTATGTGTACGTGTAGGGTGTGTGGGTGAGTTAAACTCAGATAAAGATGTAAATAAAGGTGGGTTTACATGGAAAATTGTATGACAAGTTTTATACAAAGTATTATTAAGTGGTATTTTACAGCTTATTAACGGTGTTCAATGTATACAATTATAAATAGTGAATACGAGTAATGGGTAAGGTATGTTATGTTTTGTATGCCTGTCTTGTGCAATTAATGAAATTAATGAAAGTTGGTTAAAGTTGATCCAGCAGCCGCTGAAAAATGTTGCGTTTGAACACAGATTTACTTGTACAAAATGGATCCAAATCTGCAAAGCGCTCGTTGTATGTTGTAGGAAGCCGACGGTAAACACAGTTTGATTCGTATTTAGTACGTGAGAGGCGGGTAGTAAATAGCTTAGTGTGTCGAGTACGGGTAGATGGAGCTGATAGTCGGAGCACCTCCGTTACTAATGCAGGGCAGTCGAGTGCACCTGAGCAGATACCATGGAGTAATGACATATCTGACATGATGCGTCTGTCTCGTAATGGCAACAAACTGTGTTGGCTACAGGACTCCTCATAATCCTTACATATAGTCCTTGAGCGATAGTTCAGGTGTTTCAAAAACTTACGTTGAATACGTTCGATATCAGTATCGTATTTAGCATATTGTGGATTCCAGACAGGACTGCAGTATTCTAGTATGCTGCGGACATAGGCATAGTAAAGAATTTTTATGCATGCTGTGTCTGAAAAGGGCTTACTAACGCGGATGATAAATCCGAGATTCCTTAGTGCCTTGTGGGCAATAGACTCAATCTGCGACGAAAAAGTCAATTTAGAATCTAAAATAACACCCAAGTCCTTGACATTGTTGACTTTGTTTAATTTTTTGCCATTCAAATTGTAAGAATAGACAACAGGATTTCGGCTTCTGCTAAAAGTGATCTGAACGCATTTGTTAGCATTTACACTGATATAATTTTGATCATAGTAGGAACATAATCTGTTGAGATCGTCCTGTAATAACTGACAGTCGGTGGTGTTATTAATGCTTAAGTAAATCTTTTTGTCATCAGCGTACATCAGGTGTTTAGAATGACGAAAACATTCTTTAATGTCGTACAAATAAGCGATGTAAAGCAGTGGACCCAATAAAGACCCCTGCGGAACACCGGAAGGAATAAAGATGAAGTCAGACCTATACCCACCTATAACGACAGCTTGCCTACGGTTTGTTATATAAGATTCCATCCATCGAAGCAGGTCTCCGTGTATACCTAGCTCCTGCAGCTTACGGAGCAGGATGACGTGATCCACACGGTCGAAAGCCTTTTCGAAGTCAGTGTAGATCACGTCAACCTGGCCTTGTGCACTCATTCCTGTAAGAACATCGCTAACGAAAATAGCAAGGTTAGATGTTGTTGAGCGATTCTTAACAAAACCATGTTGCTCATTACATTCGATTAAAGCGATAAATACGCCTTTAAGTTTGTTAACCGAATGCAATCAAAATGTAAATCATAAAATGATAGAATTTAAATGTGGAAGCTTAATTATTACTAATAAATTTCCGCCAATTGCTTTAAAACGAAATTTTTGCAATTTTTTTATAAAAAACTAAGGAAATGATGTGCATTTTGTACCGAGATTTGGTTCGACAGCCTTAAATTGAAGTCTCCCTACGTTTAGTGAAATATCGCTTTATTTTTAGCTGACTTGATCATGCCATGTTGCATGGAGATTGAGATCCCGACTCGCTTTAAAGTGGACCGTTCGTTCCTCGTCGCTCTACTAGTGAACGGCGTGCTCTGCTTCCTCGCTGCCGGCCGAGGTGACCAGGAATTTTTTCAAACGATTGGTAGAAAACGTTCGTTGGAAGAGGAAGAAAGCGAGAAACGGTACGAAGCACTAATGTCCGAGCTTTTTAGAGATGCATTTGAATAGAAAGTAATTTCATTGCGAAATGTCCTTCTTAAGGCACAACAATAAATAATTTACAAAAAAAAATAAGGAAGATTTTTGTTTTTATTACAAGCTTTGATTTACCTTCACTTGTGCGTTGTCTGGGCAAAATCTTGCAACAGAATTTTATACCAGTTTTCGCCAACGGATTGATATGAATACTTCCTTTTATCTAGAACTGCTGGAATGATTTAAATGCGGGTTTCATTATTATCGACGGGGGCTTCTTGAGGAAGATTTTAGTGAGGTTAATACCATAATCACCACTGCTGTTACAAACACATGCTTAGCCCGATCATTGGTATCTATCTTCATCAACACTAGGGGCAATCCATCAATTACGTCGCACGAATTTCATGATTTTTGGAACCCCCCCCCCTCCTTGTCACGAGGTGACGTCACATATTTGGAAAATTTATTTTCCATAATTTTGTAATTAAAATAGCACTTCCAAATTGATAATTTTTTTTTAGTATTTTTTATTTTCAAAATCTTAATCTAGGTACATAATATGCACAATCAACAAAAACCCGTAGGGTTTATCAGTGATTGTGGAGGCCGGTACTTATATTTAATTATTATTATAGCAATAGGCAAGCATCTCACAACCATAGCTGGGCGGTGATCGCGGTCGGTCCGCACACACAACACGCTTCCGCCTCACAGTGGTCTGATCCCATACAAGCGCATGGACATAGGATAATTAAAATACTGAAGTAATCTTTTTGAAAAAATAAAAATACCATTCTATTTAAAATTTGAAAAGAAATAACAATTACTGTTTGCATTTTTTCGATTGGACTCATACTTTGCATGTAATTAAATAAAAACGTTTTTTTTTTTGTATGAAGAGCACCATTAAAAATGTTGTATCACGTGATTCCGGGCTTGTTTCACTATGCAGTGTTCATATATTAATATAAATTAATGTGAAGAATATTGTTCTGTTCGAAAACATAACCTAAAATAAAAGAAAGTATCCACAATACATATTACAACAATTTACGAATTAAAAGCGAAATTGCACTACACCGCCATCTAACATAAAATCGACGTACTAGCTCCACCATCATTGAACACGGAGAAACATCCGTCTACCATCCACTTCCGTTCACCTCGCTATTACAACAGAGCAAGAGTACTATATTCTTTGCAACAGAGGGCGGAAGTAGTCCCTAAAATAACAAGCCATGCACTGGTGACTGGACAAAGATTAGTTTTGTTCCTACTTGGACATCAGCATCAAAATATCAAGGAACGTAAACTAGATACATATACCATTTATTTGGCTTCATTATGTTGTGTGTCGCCTGCAATAAAGGCGTAAGAACGAATGAGGTGATAAAATGTATGATATGCAACTGTACTCAACATTATCTCTGCGCTAATATTACATCAGCGCAGTATAGAGAAGGCAACAATCTTAAGCGGAGCTGGCGATGTTTATCCTGTACACCTAGACCAAAGTCAGTTACAAATAACATGTGCTCACCCAAAATTAATGATAGCTCTCCTAATACTACTGAAAATATTACCCTAAGAAAGAAGGCGCGACCACAATGTACAGTATCAAATGAATCTAAAAATAGAGACATGTTTGACACTCCGTCGGATATCAGCTCTCTAGGAGACACACAAACAGCTGATAACTCACCAACCAAACAAGAACAGCAGGAGCTGGTTCAATGTAACGATTGTCGCGATAAGGAAGTATGTATGGCAGTATCTTTAAGTGAGATACAGGAAAAGCTATTTTTATTAACAACTAAAATTGACGCTCAAACTACTCTGATTGGGAAGCAGAATACGAAGATCGAGGAACAGTCAAAAATGATTAATGAGCAAACAAAGGTCATCGAAGAACTTTCCTTCAGAGTAAATTCTTCCGGGGTACTTTTGGGTGCAACATCGTACGCAGATAAGAGTAAGGCTAGAGCTCCGTCAGCGAAGGAAATACGTGAAGCAACTACACGAAACAGCGCGGCTGATACTTGCACTGAACGTACCCGAAAAGCGAAAGAGAGAGAACCTAACCAGGCATCAAGTCAGAGCAAGGAGATGAATGTAGTCGTACAACCATCATCGATTGTTGGTGCTGTTGTTGTAAACGAGGAGAGTGAGTCAACTGCCGTTAACAACAAAACCATTCATAAGGATTGGACAATAGTAAAAAATAAGAAGTCCGGAAAGAACACACAGTTGAAAGAAGTGCAAAAAGGTGGCAACGCTGAGCTGAGTACTCTAAAAGCAATTGTGAGTGAACGTAAAAATAACCTGCACGTTTGGTACTTGAGTCCCGAAACTACCGAAGTAATGATAGCTGAACACGTAAAAGCTGTGTGTGGTAATGAAGATATAATAGTAGAAAAGATTAAGCATAAGCAAAAGCGGAATTATGCTTCTTTTCGAATTGGAATTCCGGAAAAGGACTATGAAAAAGTTTGTCATAAGGATGCTTGGCCAGTAAATGCTGAATTCAGTGAATGGGTCTGGTTTCGGAGACCAACAAATAACTCGTACTCCGGAAGACATCAGTATTGAAGTATACTATCAAAACACTCGTGGTCTACGGACTAAGTTGAATACTTTTTATAAAGGTATAGCTTCAGCTTCGGCGGACCTATATGCGATAACAGAGACAGGTCTTAATGATTCCACGCATGATGGAGAGCTGGTTCCTCGCGGCTATAGCTTGCTGAGATGCGACAGGATGGACGGCCGTAAGCACGGCGGTGCCATGCTGGTGGCAGCCCCGGGCTTCGAGCTGAGGCGAATAACTCTTCCCGAGGATGGTGATTTGTCGAAGGCGGCGTTTGAAATAATATGCGCTACAGTTCACCATCGGAATAAATGTTTATTTATGTGCAGCGTCGTGTATATTCCCCCTAAAAGTACAGATAAGGAATACTTACATATGTTTCACATAATAGAACAACTTAGTATTTCATATGAACATGTTCTGATATTAGGTGATTTTAACATGAGTTCAACATCGGTTATAATACAAAATTATTATGAGTATTTTGTTACTTTTTGTGGATTCAGTCAGCGTAACTTTATCCCGAACTGTAATAATCGGCAATTAGATCTGGTGTTTACAACTTTCGCGGAAAGCAAAGTGAGTGTCGAACTCGAGTCGGAGGCGCTCGTGAGTGTGGACGCACAACACCCGCCGCTAAGCGTGAGTGTACGATGTGAGAGAGGACTCACGCGCTGCCCGCCCCCCCTCTCCGCGCAAACGTCTCTCATAGACAGTGATACTCGGCCGCTGTGGAACTTTAACAAGGCGGACTTTAAATATTTGTATGCCACTTTGGCTACAGTAAATTGGGATCCATTGTATGGACTTAATAATGCTGAGGACGCTTTAAATCTATTTTATAATATTGTCAATTCTGTTATCGATAATTGCACTCCCAGAAAAAAACGTAGGGCCGTGGATCCTCGATACTGTTATCCAGAATGGTACACGGCTGACTTGATACGTGACATTAAGGAAAAAGCTATTTTACATAAAACCTATAAAAAAAGTAAATCTAGATGTGATTATGAACTGTTCTCTCGTTGCAGGGCGCTAGTTAAATCTAAGATAACCGCAACTTACGATGAGTATCAAAATAGGGTTCAATCGAGACTCGCGGATGATCCGAGTTCATTTTGGAACTTTATAAAGTCAAAACGCGAGAAACGTAGTAACTACAGTCGTATTAAAAAAAATGGCAATATGTTAGCGGACGATGAATGTGCACAGGAGTTTGCATCCTACTTCCATTCGGTGTATAGTTCCACCCCGCCTCAATTGGACGCGCGCGCGGCGGCGCGGGTGGCGGATGGTGGAGGAGGAGGCGCGCGCGTGCATGTCCCGCAGCTCACGCTGGAAGATGTGCGCCACGCGCTCACTCGCCTCAAGCCCAAGCGCTCTGCCGGACCTGATGGGGTACCACCCTACCTGGTAAAGGATGCTCGCAGGGTACTAGATGAGCCGTTACTGCATATTTTTAATTTATGTCTTTCAGAATGCGCTTATCCCGATGCATGGAAGGTCACAAAAGTCATACCAGTGCCAAAAGGTGGCTCGGGGTCAGACGTGGGTGATTTCAGGCCGGTGGCGATACTGTCAACGTTCGCGAAGGTCTTCGAGTCTAGTCTGCAGAGGTCAATTTACTTACAGATGCGCTCTCAACTCTCGGACGCGCAACATGGGTTTAGACCGGGCCGCAGCACCACCACTAACTTACTGTGCTTCATGTCGCACGTTGTGCCGTCGCTGGACGCAAGGGGGCAGGTCGACGTTGCTTACTTTGATTTCAGGAAGGCGTTCGATACTGTCGATAATGACGTGCTTCTTGAGAAATTTGCTGGCGTCGGCTTCACTCCGCGCCTTCTTGAGTTCTTTAGTAGCTACTTGAGAAACAGGCGCCAGTACGTGCAGTATGCTGGACATGCTTCAAACACGTATTGCACATATTCGGGTGTTAGCCAAGGAAGTAACCTCGGACCTCTGGAATTTAGTATAATGATAAACGACCTTCCGAACGTGGTCAAGGATGCCGTCTGCTTGTTATTCGCGGATGACCTCAAGTTGCTTTGCACCGTTAAGGATGACGCAGATTGCGCGGCATTGCAGCGTGACATAGATCGTGTCGTGGAATGGAGTCGCAGGAATAAGCTGTACTTCAACGTATCGAAGTGTGCGACAATGACGTATACCCGCTTGCATGCACCACGTTACTATTGTTACGAAGTAGACGGGGCAGCAATGCCTCGCGTATCGGAGGTACGCGATCTTGGGGTACGCATGACGCATGATTTAAACTTTCGTAATCACATCGAAGACTTGTGTAAGAAAGCTTTTAAAAAGTTAGGATTCATTTTGCGGCAGGCTCAGTGTTTTAAAAATATCGAGGCTGTAAAAGCCCTTTTTAATGCTCTTGTTCGGAGCCGAATCGAAACGAGTGCAATTATTTGGAATCCACATGAAGCTAAATATAACTACATGCTGGAGAAAATTTTAAATAAATTTATAAGGTTTGTGTATTTTAAATTATATGGAGTTTACCCTTTCTTTCCACTTATGTATCCAACCCTATTTATTTTGGGTATGGTTGGATACAGTAAGCTTGAAGTGAGAAGAAACCTGGCGCTAGTAGTCTATTTCTTCAAACTTATTCGTGGAAAACAAGATAATCCACAGGTGTTACTGTCGATAGGGCTGTTTGTGCCGAATAATTACCAAAGAGCAAGAACCCACAAGCTGTTCTATGAGCCTATCGTGCGGACAAATATGCTGAAGGAGGCACCAGTTACGACAGCTATCCGATTTTTGAATAAATTTGACCAGGAGACAGATATTGACGTTTTTTACTGTTCGCTGACTGACTTTACAAGAGTAGCACTGTGTTTGTTATGTAAATAGGTTAAGTAGATGATATGTAATAAGTGATTTAGTTAATATTTTTTATGTGGCTTATATTTTCATGTTTGTTAAGATCATAGGTTTTCAGATTCTTCTTTTTTAATTTTTAACAATATTGCTTTAAGTTAACCTGTCATAATATTGTTTAGTTATTAGTAAATAAATAAATAAAAAAATAAATAAATAAAAAAATATTTACTTTAAAGAAATAATTTTCTAAGATAAGTCTATCGCACAGTGTGCGCAATCGTGCGTCTTCGGAGATATGGCCAAAAAACGATTTTAATGTCATAAAACGTATTATTACTATGATTTAGGACTGCCCGTTTCGCATTGTTACAAGATTATAATTACCTAGGTACTTAAACACATTGTGTGCAATTAAGTATGCGTTTACGGAAATATATGCCCGAAACAAAAAAATATGTATTTTCTAATAAAATGCGTAAAAAAGAAGATTGATAAAAACGCAAATGCTAGGTAACTTAAAGAATTATACCGATTTCGAAATTAATAATAATAAAATAATAATACTATCATTGTAAGTAGTAAGTTGTGGCTTATTGTGGCATTTTCATAATTTGTTGGAGTGAGTTCTGCAATCTCTGTTTCAAACGCAGCCATTTCAAACTTTACATTTGACTCAGTCTCCCGCATGAATTTAAAAGACCAAGGTCGACAGTATGCAGTAGATGATGGCCGCTAATTCTGCCATATTGTATCACCACTCGAAGTAGTCAGTTTTAAGGGCACTATGCCTAAATCATAGTAATAATACGTTTTATGACATTAAAATCGTTTTTTGGCCATATCTCCGAAGACGCACGATTGCGCACACTGTGCGATAGACTTATCTTAGAAAATTATTTCTTTAAAGTAAATATGAACACTGCATAGTGAAACAAGCCCGGAATCACGTGATACAACATTTTTAATGGTGCTCTTCATACAAAAAAAAACGTTTTTATTTAATTACATGCAAAGTATGAGTCCAATCGAAAAAATGCAAACAGTAATTGTTATTTCTTGTCAAATTTTAAATAGAATGGTATTTTTATTTTTTCAAAAAGATTACTTCAGTATTTTAATTATCCTATGTCCATGCGCTTGTATGGGATCAGACCACTGTGCGCCTGCCCGTGTGTGAGGGCCGCCCGCGATCCACACACATACATACAAAAAAGAGACAATAATTGAGTGCTTGCCTAATAAGACTTTACACTATTTTTTTTTACATGATATAACAATTTACAATAAAAAGTTGGCATCTAGCAATAACAATAGGTTGCAATGGTAACTTTATTATCAAGGAAAAAATAAGTGAACTATTAAATCTTAAATTAAATGATATTCTAATTTCTATATTAGAATGTCATTGCTTATAGTATATAATCACAGTCACCACTACTGGCAAAATATTTCTTAAGAGATGACATGAAGTTTTTTTGTTGTAGGTAAGTTTGTGTAATATCATCGTCCATTTTATTTAATATACTTGGTAGAAGATACTCACAGGTTCTTCGTCCATATACGTTATTAAACTCGGGTAAATTATATTTTTTTGTACTGCTTAAATTTCTTAGAGATTTATACCGAATCTTAGGATCTAACATGCTGATACAGCTTATCTCTTCTTTGAGAATAACAATCTTAACTTTTTGGTTAATAGGTAGAATGTAACAGTGTTGAAATAATCCAATTTCATTATTTGCATACATAATCTTTGTTTTTTTAGGTATAATAATTTTTAACAATTTTAGTTGTAGCTTGTATATATTTATAAGATAAGTTTTATACGTTCTTCCATAACTACTTATGCCGTAACTAATTATACTATCAGCAAGAGCAAGGTAAAGTGTTCTTAATATCGAATAGGGTAGTTTATATTTAAGTATAGCTAATCTGCTTGCAATTGAGCGAAGTTTATCGCAGATATAGTTAATATGAGGCCCCCAATTGAGCCTATGATCAATTATAAGGCCTATGTACATATGTTGGTGTACAAAGGCTATGTTTTTACACTGGCATTGTATGTTGTTTACCTGGAGGCATGTATGTTCGTGAGCGACGATGGTAGGTAAGTATGAGGTTTTGTTGTGCGATGAGTGAATATGCATTGCTTTTGTTTTATCCGCGTTAATGATAAGTCCCACATCGTGCGCCCACTTACATAGTAAATTAAAATTATTCTGCATTATGCACTCAGCCGTAGATAAGTTTTTATGTGATACAACAATACAGGTGTCGTCGGCAAATTGATAAATAAATCCTTCCTTGATAACATTGGTCATATCATTAACATATAGTAGGTATTCTGTTGGTCCTAAAATTGAGCCTTGGGCGGTGCCTAATTCAGTAGGTATTTTGTTACTATAACTGTCTGCTATTTTTACCATCGTATATCTGTTTGAGTGATAGTCCATAAGCCAGTCAAGTAGAGGACCCTGAATACCATTTTGCTGGAGCTACGCAAATAACGTTTTATACCGTAATGTGTCAAACGCCTTGCTAAAAACTATAAAAATAACTATTGTATGATTTTTATCATTTAAATGCCTATTTATTTTATTAGTGAATTGACCTAACAGTTGAGAGGTATCTCGGTTTTTTTGAAAACCAAATTGGTATTTGTTTATAACTTTATTTTTCTCCAGATAACGTGATATTTCATTACCGAAATACCTCTCAACTATTTTATCAATGCAAGATAAAATAGTTATCGGCCTATAATTATTGTAAACACTATGCGACCCTTTCTTATATATTGGTCGAATGATTCCAATTTTCAGCTTATCAGGATAAACTGACTCAGCAATGCACCTATTGATGAGGTGGGTTATAAAGGGAGTTATGTCATTGTTTATGTATTTCAGATCACTTGCCCTTATCCCGTCAAAACCAGGACTTTTATTATGATTTAAATGTTGTATAATTATGTGTATTACTTCATTTGTTGCTAGTTTTAGTCGCATTGCCCTATCAGGATTTCTTTCATAGCTATTAGGATTTAATAAAGGGGTGTCACAAGCAATTGTGATATTTTTAACATTTGATATAAATTCGTTTGCAAAATTGTTTGCAAGGGTATCTCCTGGTAATTTGAATGATTTTAAGATAGTTTCATCTATTGATTTTGTTATTTTTCCACATAACCTGTTCACGATCTTCCATATTTTTTTTGTATTTTTGAAATTTTCCGTGACTTCCTTTTTTGTGTAGTTATTTTTTAATGAATTTAGGTACTTATTAGTTTTATTTCTATACAAATTGTAGTGAAGACGTTTTTGCATATTTTGTTCGTCTTTTTTCCAAACTTTTAATAGTACATCTCGTTTACTACACATATTTCTAGCTTTACTATTTATCCATTTACAAACTTTTCTGTTACTTGTGTTCGTTAAATTTATTTTAATTTTACATTTATTATATATAGTATCAAATTTATCTGTAATGAGATTCAAGATATCAGTTGGATTTGTGTAAATGAGCGCTGGACTCCAATCAATTTCCTGTAACTCTTTGTGAAGTAGGTCATAGTCCAGTTTGTAGATAACGCGTGGTGGTGGTTGAGACAGCGGTTCCACGCACACAAAGGCGCAGGCTGTTATGTAATGATCTGCTAATGACTGCGATATTACGCCTGTGTTCACTGGCCGCCCATTCATACTTCTCGTAAATACGTGATCTATACAGGATTTTGTTACTAGGTCGCCTTTTTTTTCAACGCGAGTGTATTGGCTTATGCCGCATTCCAATCCGGCTACGCACATTTCATTAGTATAGTAAATTTTTGTTGGTGAATCTAATTTTAAATCGATATTTATGTCACCTATTAACAAAAAATTATATATTTCTATTTAAAATAAATGAACAATCAATACTTTAAAGTTCTTTTAAAACTTTAGATTTTCATATGCGACGACGCACACTGGTTCCATATCATGAAATCTTGGACTTAGGGTTAAGTCAATTTGAAGGTCAAGGAATCGCACTTTTTTTGATAGACTTCGGAAGCTATTTCAAACACCTTTTATAAATGTAGTTTTTCTTAAATATGCATAGCTTTCAGAGAAAAAAAATTGAATTATTTTTTGTATGGAGAAAATGATGTTTTTGTCAATTACTTCCGTGCTTCATGATTATTTACAATGAAACTTACTACAGGTCATTGAGAAAGTCACGGCCAACATTTTATTTCCTTACACTTATCTGCGAAAATCTGCGCTTTGGAAGCTACAGGCACTTCTGCTAAAGCTATTAAAAACACCTTTTACTGAAGTAGTTTTTCTGAAATACGCATTACTTTAGGAGAAAAAAAAATTGTGTGCGACGTCACAAAGCTTGTCCTTGTCACATGATGTCACACTTTGTTGACCTCCTCCCCCTCAACCGGTGACGTAATTTATAGATGGCCCCCTTCTACTGTTACAAATATACGCTTAGCCTGGTATCACTCTTTATCAAAACTACCACTGTTGCGGACAAAAAGCAAGTTTAAGATATCTTGTCATTGATACTTATTATTGATGCTGAGCACTTAAGTAATTAATTACTAATAAATAAATATTTGAGTATTTTTTTTTATTTTTGGCTTTATTTTCTGTTACTGTATACTATATGTTTTTTTTTCTCTTTTCTTATCTAATTTAGTATTGTTAAATGTATAATCGTGTTTTTATGTGTATACCGGGTGTAAAATCAAAGGCAAGAATCCTTTAAGGGTGTGTTAGTATGATCGGTAAAGATATTATTTTAAATACTGGGATATCAAAATAAAGTACCAGTACCTCATAATAAGACGATCTTCTTTACTCAAAATACACTAATCGCGTGGACACCCTCACTGGTCGCTGGCCACTCGGATGAGGGGTGCGGGTTGCGGGGTGCAATTAGGTCTTTGGGGAGGCCGGTGAGCTGCGTAGCCATAGCTTAGAAAAATGATGGAATTTTTGATGAGAATTCAAGGTATATTTTTTTCTCGTAATGACATCAGAATCGTGTATACTTGCATACCCTAAAGGGATTCTTGACTTTACATTTGCACCCTGTATAATAAAATAGCTTAGTTTTAAGCAGTTGATGTTTAATTAAGTCATCATTAATTAAGTAAATGCATAATAGATAGTTTTAGTGAGCAACGGTGGTCAGCAGGAGTCTTGAGTCACGGTAGCCGACATTTCCCGGCTTCTGTCCGCCACCGACGCGACGACCCTCTCGCAGGTGCTTGTAATTGCATGCAGTGTTTACCTGTTCTTGGATTCGCACTCTATTATGTATCTCGGTATGATAATTATGTTTGGATGTAACAAAGTGTATCGGATATCTGTTCGTGAACCAAATAAATAAAATAAATAATTATAATCCACTAATGTATTATTTTCAAAAAGTTTGCTTTAATTCGGCTTTTCGTTTTTCTGTAGTGATACGATACTACGTGAAATGCAAAAGGCGACTAGCAAGCTTCAATGCGAACAGGCCCTTTCTTGTTGCGATCTCCATCCGTCGTCAAACCATTTGCTTCTTAGCCACGAACAGAGGCGACTGTGGCTGGCAAAGGGCTGAGAAGCGGCATCTAGATGTTGGAGAATCAGTACTATGTAACAAAAAAACAAAACATTCTAGTTAAGTTGGTTTGTTTCGGTCGCGTTCCTAAACGCACAACTTATGTTTGCTTTTCTTATTTTTAATAAAAGGTATAAAATTAATGTGGTTTATGGCATTTGCTGACCTTAACTTACTGACTAGGTAAATATGATTTTCTAGCAAACTTGTGTTATTTTATGCAAAACGTTGTAAATGAATGTGCATAACAACTCTCCTAAAATACATACCCTGCCCTCTTTTTACATTACCGAAGTTGCAGTTTTTGTAAAAACTAATCCTGAACTAAGTATTTGTTAAAATCTCCGACAGTAACCACACTATGAACAGTGTTTTAAAAACCCTTGAAATCGGACATTTCTAACTTGGGTCGATACAGACATGTGTTTTGAGTGTGAAAGTAAAACTCCCACGTGCCAATTAATTTCTAGTTATGGAAAAAAAAAACAATCTCAAAGTTTGACATTTTTACTGTCCCTAAAAATGAAATATCTCGATATTTTTCAAATGTCGATAGCTTTATGTATAGCTACTTGTTAGGGTTATTAAATGTTCATCTTTGTGCTTTGTTACATTATCTTAGGACTTTTTTTTCGTTTACATTTTTTTCTCGCCCTAACTGTGGTTTCCGCTATTTGTTAGATAACTTGGTGTGCCATCTTCTTATAAAATATCAATTGAGCATCGCTTAGAATTTAAGAGTTATGACGAATTTAATTTTTTTAAACGCCTTTTATAATTTTGTCGGTGATAATGATAAAGTATTGCTCTTATTTTTAATGCACTTATTAAAAGTATGCTCGAATGAAAAGGTAACATCATGAGTCACATACAGCCTTTAATGCGACATGTTGGCGCTTTTCAGGATTTCAGCTTGACAAATAATTAGAGCGTCATCTCGTGTAATTGTGCCCGAAATAAAAAATTAGTGCTTCCAGCCGATCCAAAGATATTCACGAAAAACAGATTCCGCTGGAGCAACGTTACCCCAGCGGCATGTTTTTTTTCCTGTGGTCGTAGCTAAATAAGAACTAGCTACTTAGGTACAAATTTGGTACCATGTACGGTGCGGCCGCTTTTATGTAAGTAGTCATTTGAATTTTGTTGGTTGATCGTCTGATTTGCTTTCCTGTTGTTTTTTCCTTATGTTTCAGCAGTTGGGAGGTTTTTCCAGCTGAAATTTTAAGGATAAATAATGTGATAAAAGTAGATACTAATTATTAGTAGAATCAAATATACCGTAACTTAATCATAACTCATGTATTGAAGCGTTACATTACAGAGTAGCCAGATTTTAATAAAAATGGAATAACTCTATAAGGAGTTGAAATAGGAACATTTCATTTCACAAGGTGTTTTGAGTTGGTAAAAGGTACAAACCACCATAATTGGTAAGTTTCTAGGTATTGTCATTGAAGCGCAGAGGACGATTTTAGGGATTTAGAAAAATAAATTACCGACGGTGTCGATTATAGGAAAAATAAGTTAGCACAAATTAGGAACTAATTAAGACGCACCTTGGTAAAAAAAATCGTCGTTGTATGTCATGCCGTTTAAGAGATACAGCAATTGGCTAAACGTTACCTCGGCATCTTGAATAACTCTGAAATCTCTGGACGCACTAATTTTGTTTTTGGGGCACAATTGAGCAATAATTATATCCACCTAAGTAGCTAGTTTTTATTTAGCTACGACCACAGGAAAAAAAACATGCCGCTGGGGTAACGTTACTCCAGCGGAATCTATTTTTTGTGAATATCTTCGGATCGGCTGGAATCACTAATTATTTATTTCGGGCACAATTACACGAGATGACGCTCTAATTATCTGTCAAGCTAAAATCCTGAAAAGCGCTAACATATAGCTGGCGCAACGCACACGGTGTTAGGACGCAATACAAACATCTATTTTGTTAAAAAACTAGGCTAATACTCAAAACTTTATTATATATGGCTCCCAAGATCTTTAATATTTTTTTTACTATATTAAAGATCTTATTAAAGTGTTGATCAATTCTTAAATTGTATTCTAAAGTAAGGCCAACGAGAAGACATAAAGAATGTAAACATACCTTCACGGTTAAAAAAATTTTTGTTCGACTAAATTATATAAAAATTTTAAACTCCCTGTTCTAATCGTTGTCGTCTGTATTAGACGAAGATTATTCGTTGGAAGAGTCCGAATCAGCCGTATTTATGACAAAACTATCTATTGTATTATCAATCCTGTTGTCAATTTTGCTATAAAAATTCGATAAAATAATTCATTTCTGAGCTCATTGATATATTCGGGAATTTTGCTTGTGCATGAAATTTTTTGTTCATATCATACAATTTCATATAATATATGTCAACATATCATGGGTCGACATCGTCAACATATAATACTACCTAAGCACTTGAATGTATTGTAAACCTATGTTCACAAATAATGCATTCTGATTCTGCGCTGCCTTTTTGGGGTTCCGTACCTGAAGGATGCCAAACGGGGCCCTATTACTAAGCCTCCGGTGTATTTAGATTTTTCTTTTATTGCTTTATTTTTAGGCTACGGCCTCAGACCATGTTGCGGTGTGATCCCCCGTCGCTTTAAAGTGGACCGTTCGTTCATCATCGCTATACTTGTCAACGGCATGCACTGCTTCCTCGCTGCCGGCCGAGGTGACGATGGATCGTTTCGAAGGATCGGTAGAAAACGTACATTGGAAGAGCAAGAAATCGAGAAACAGCGTGAAGAAATGGACAAGTTTTTTAAAGATGCTTCTAAACGGAAAGCGTAATTAAGTGCAAAATATCCTTAAATATATCAATATTATACATAATGTTTTGAAAAGTAGGATAGATTTATTTTATGAAGGGGTACAATTCAATAAAACTACTTTCTTCTTTCTTTATTTTAAGATCTTTTGTAGCTAACAAAATTGAGGAAAATGTTCTGGTACGCTAATGTACAATCATCGGAAGATTATAGAAATTGGGCTGTATATATAAGGGCTTGGGCTTTATACATAAAGTAGTTTTCACGTACTAGTCATCTTATATTTAGCTAATCAACTTATCATCTTTATGTTATATGTTATATTGTAAGGTTTTATTCTTCTAAATATTTGATTTGCTGGTAAAAACTAGCCAGGCCAAATGTTGAGGTTCGATAGCTTTGTGCAAATAACTCGACTATTCAAATTTAAAAAGTCATATTTTCTATATAAGAAAAAATATGAGAAATTGTGTTTTAAATTTACCTAAGAATGTTATAGGTAGTATAGGTATGTTCTTATAAATAAATTTCAGGATTGTCTACAGAACTTGGCACCCATTTAGACCTTGTCCACATGCCGCGTTTTACACGCGAGGCAGCTCGCGCGCAAGCACTCGCGCGTTGTCGAAGTACCTACTAGACTCCAATACATTGCGACACATGACTCGCGCGTACCTACGCGCAACCAACGCGCGATTCATGTGGACGCAATGTATTGGAGCCTAGTACTTCAACTACGCGCGAGTGCTTACGCGCGAAGCGCGAGCTCTCGCGCGTGTATCTGTAGGCCTACCAAATCTTTTGTCGGTAAAGTCGACAACCACACCATAATTATACATAATATTGATCTTGGCTCCCATTATCACATTTATATTTTTGGTGGGATCTATACTAATAATAAAGTAGTAAAAAAAATGTGTCTCTAATATTTTTGCGAAATTTTAAATCGAATGGGTTATTCCTATTGCACTAAGGCCTAAACAACAAAAATTGCGTTTGAGATAATTTTTTTCGTATTCCAGGTTTATACGTTTCAGTGGATCCGTTAATTAGGGATCAAGTAAAGTTTTAAAAGTAGTTTTTTTTTAATATATTTGATCGTTAATTGAGCCAAGTACAATAACTGCTAGGCTGGCGGCCGAGTTTCGCGGTGCCTCATTGCATGTTGATTTAATGTTTTAAAGTCTAAAGGATTACTTTGAAACCATGCTTCACGCAATGATGAGTTGTCCGCCTTAGAATGCATTGGCTAGATTTGCTCTAATACTTATACAGAATGTTTAAAACTCTTTTTTTATTATTATTCAGAGGCTTAGACCATTTAACACGGGAACTGTTCATGTTCTTCGGCAGAGGGGGATAAGTGCGCTTGCCTATATAGTCCCGTGTTATATGCTCTAAGTTCAGGGGTATACGCAATAACAGGACCTCTTTTCACTAAATTTCGACGACTTTTGTTACGGTTTGAAATAAATCAAGGAAATCGCGTTTTCTTTAACTTGGACAATTATATTTGCTGTAACAGTTCATTTGATTATTACAATCAGTTGTTAACAGCTTTGTTTCAATCTAAATAAATGGAAGGAAGTAACATTCTCAAATGAGTTTACTAAGAGAACTGAATGCATTTGATACTTGAATACAGAGGAAATAATATAATTATAATATCTATATAGGGTGAAATTAAATCTACCGACCAAATTCATACTGGAGACTCGGTTAGTAATCAAGAACTAGGTTCAGTTATCCTTTTGGACAATTTCGAAAAATATTTTTTTGCTCCCTTACTGGTTGGAGTATTTTAAGTACAATTCCTAAAGCAGGGACAAAAAAATTTTTTTTTTTCGAATTTCACCTGGAGGTTCATTAAACCGTGTTTCTGATGATTAACCGAGTTTCCAGTATGAATTTGGTCGGTTGATTTAATTTCACCTAGTATACTAATAATAAAGTACTTAGTAAAAAAGCCGTGTCTGAATATTGAAAATTTCTTCAAAATTTTAAATAAATTTGTTATTAGTATTTTAATTAAGCCAAAACTACAATACTTAGAATTTTTATCTGTTTGTATGTATGTTCTGTTTTAACTCGAGAACCACTCATCAGATTTGGATGCGGTTTTTTTGTATTATCATCGTAGTGACCCTAAATTGTTCAGTTCCCTGGTCAACATATAGGCTATAAATAAGGGTGTTCATAAAATAACACCCAAGCCGAAAACGGGGCGAGCAAAGGCAAAAAATTCCAGTCTTGGCCTCAGTACAACACTAATAAAATTTCATTCATAATGTTGCAAAAATATTCAATGCTAAGACACGACTTTTTACTACTTTATGAGTGTATTTATAAAATAAAAGCGTTAGAGCAGGACTGAAGTTTAACATTATGAAGCCCCTTAAACTAGTTCTACATCGCATCGTGGCTCGGGTCCATCGCCAAACACTAAAATCGTAGTAAAAATCTAGTTTTGTTACTTTATTTTTTTATTTGACATTGTGGTACATAAAAACGCAGAAGGAAAGCAAATCTGTATATGAGAAACTTTCGATTAATTGATTGGGTACTTGAAAAAATCTAATGCATAAAATCTAGTTTTGTTACTTCATTTTTTTATTTAACATTGTGTTACATAATGACGCAGAAGGAAAGCAAATCTGTATATGAGAAACTTTCGTTTAATTGATTGGGTAATTAAAAAGATCGAATGCAATGTACTTTGTATTTCAATTAGCCATGATCATGTACCACAACAACACATTATCATTTAATGAAGTCGTATCAAACGGCTAATCCGTGACCGTTTTCCTTGAAAACTACATTAATAAATACAGAAAATATACATCCACTACTGCTTTGCGTACCGCACCTACTCTAGAAATCTCAGTTAGAAAATAACTCTGAAGCAGTGCACCCGTTTGTAAAAAAAATGTTTTGATTCGATTAGTTCACTCAACCTCTATGGTACGGTTAGATACAATGATATTATATGTTTTCAAATTTCTGAGTGAGAGGTAATTTGTAATTTAAGGCATGTCGCCTGAAAATTTGAATGTTTTAGTGATTGTGGTCGTGCTTTTGATACAACCTCACCGTCTCGAAGCGAAACTACTGATAACCAGAGTCGTGTTTAACCCTCGTAGACATTATCTGAGTATGTACAATCAAGACTATCAAACGCACCGCTATACCGTTCCACATCAAAATCGCAGAAGTACCACTCAACTTAATCATCCGATGAAATCTATATTACTGACGAGTAATGCTAGACAAACTGTCTACGTAGACCATAGACAAACAACTAACAAGGGAATATTTTTTAATGTGGTTCCTCGGACAGTGAATGTTCCGATTTCGAAGATACAAGGGGATCTTCGTTATCAAACCGTCCCAAAACCTTTTCATTCTAAGAGCAGTATTGAAAACCTTAATTCTCAAGGCTCATTAAACAGTAGCTATTTAATAAATGCAAATGCCGTAGCAGCAAAAGAAATGTCTAATAGTATCAGCCAAAATGTTACTAAAGGAATGTCCAATGAAAATGTAACAGTGAAAAGTACAACAGAAAGTCGTGGAAAATTAGCAGGAACAATTGATTTTCATAGAGATGAGAATTTAAATCTCCGTGAAAATAGCGAGAAGAAAAAATATAATTCGTCTGTTGGACTAAACCACTCGCTAGTAGCACAAAATACAACGTTGTTAAATACCTTTTTCGTTGACACAGAAGATATTGCAAACATCACACATTCAGGCAATGTTTTCGAAAAATATATATATTCCTTAAACCAGTTGGAGAGAAAATTCTATTTGGCAAGTATTCTACCATTATTAGCAGAGATCAACCAAATCTCGGTTATCGATGTTATCAGCTTGAACTGTTTTTATATGCAAGTTTAATTTAATTGTGTTTTTAATTGTAGCTCTAATTTCAGTCCACGTTTACCAAGCTAACAGATGGCGGTCCGACAGAACGAAGAGAAAATGGCATTAGCTTCGTACAATCGGGACTTTTCTTACACTTAGCCCTTACAGCGCTCTCCACAACCGTGGATGAAAGTACACGACATGAAATAGAAGCTTGCAGCAATTTTTCAGCAACTAAAGAGGTTTTTCCCTTCATAAATATTTTGGCTTGGAATTGATAGCGTCTGATATGGGGGTCTTGTTCAGTCAGCTACTTTTCAAATATGTATTTCTTAGCATTTTGTCTACACAGCAATATTCATAATTTTCATTTTAGACTAGCCTTTCGCCCGCGGCTCCTCCGGCGTTTATTTAATATCTGCCCCGTTTTCTGTTTGGGTGTTATTTTATCAATACCCCTTATAGCCAATATGTTGACCAGCTCATTGATTCTGTACCGTAAAATCGGTTCCCAAACCGAGTGCCTATCGTCGAAAACATACATATCCGCTTATCTAAGGATACGTTCGCACTTGAAATGACGTCGCAATTCGTAAATAGTTCAATACCCATTGAACGTTATTTTAGAAGTTAATTTTTTATCTCTTTTTGGTTAATAGCAACGTTAGTTGGCAACCGATTCATTCAAAGATTCATTAATTCATAGGCCCGCTGGATAATAAAGAAAACCTCATCCATATGCGTAGAGTGGAACATACATACAGAAGGACAAAAAATCAAAAAAATTTATTAGTTTTGGCTTCAGTACTATACTAATTACCCATTTCATCAAAAAATATTAAAAAAGTATTCTTATTCTTTATTGTACATAAAACATTAATACAAGCAGTAACAGTAAAAAGGTATGTACATTTTTGTAAGCTTATCTCTAATAAGAAATTCTTACAGCAAACCATTAAGGAATGAGTAAAAAAATATCTAACAAAAGAGTAATCATACACGTGTACAAAAAAAAACAGTTATTAATAAAAATTGCCTAACATACAAAAAGGTTAAACTAAACATAAAATAATAAAATATCAATACTTACTATTACATGTATATAATACCATTAATATACATACTATATAATAAAGTACATAAATATACATATATATATAATAATTTTTAATCTGAAAGCGAGAGGTAGTAATCTTTCAGCATTTTCTTAAAAGAACTGATAGTACGACAGTCGCGAATAAAATGAGGAAGAGCATTCCAAAGTCTGACTGCATGGACATTAAAAGAATTACCATAAGCACAAGTATTGTGTGTTGGAGTTTTAAGGAGAGACGTAGTTCCAGTACGTAGGGGTCTGTCTCTAGGGATCAAAAATTCAAAACGCTCACGAAGGTAAGCGGGGGAAAGTGGATTCTTGACTATGTTAAAGAGATAATATGAAAATTTCGGCGAAGACGGATTGGCAACCATTTTAACTCCTTACGAAAATGAGAGATGTGATCAAATTTACGAAGACCAAAGATAAATCGGATAGCTAAGTTCTGAAGACGTTCAAGTATATTTAACAATTCCTCACTGAGGTCAAGAAGACAAACATCATCATAGTCAATAATTGGAAGAAGAAGCGATTGAGCAAGCATGATTTTGGTTCTAAATGGTAGAAAATTCTGGAGTAGCTTTAGGGAGTGGAAGGCACCGTGAACTCTTCTGCTGGTCTCATTCACATGCGGCGCCCAGGACAGGTTGTAATACAGTTGAAGTATTAAATATACACGATTTTTTTACTACTTTGTTATTAGTTACTAAGTATACGAGAAAATTACAAACATGTTGGACATAATATTAATCAGAGGATTCGTTTTATTTTGATAAGACTAAGAAAAATCCATTTCTAATTTTACTATTTTTCTCTGTCTTAAATTAGGTAAGTACTCGTAGGTTTATGAAAAATATTTTAAGGCGTTGAGCGTTGGTGACTGTATAACAATTTATATTACCACAGTTACCAACGGCACATTTATCATGTTAAATTTATCCCAATTTACAAACAATTTGTTTCACTTAACGTTTATGTACTCATAATATTTTCCACTGTTTTTAGGGTTCCTTAGTTCGACAAGGAACCCTTATAGTTTCGCCATGTCCGTCTGTCCCCCCGTCTGCCCGCGGCTTAGCTCAGAGACTATTAGTATTGGAAAGCTGTAATTTGGTATGGGTATACATATTAATCACGTCGACAAAACGTTAAAAAAATCGCGTTTTTTTTATGGTGTCTCCCATACACTTAAATTGTGGATGATTTTTTTTCTCGTCTATCCCATATTGTGGAGTATCAGTGGATAGGTCATTCAAAAACATTGTGGTTGTGTGAAAACCATTTTTCGATTTAGGGATCCGTTGGCGAAATATTAAGCTTTAAAGCACTTTAAATTGTGTTAGAGTCAAGAGCCGCCTAAACGTTTGTTTATGAATATGTGGAAAAATTCACAGAAGTGTTGAACCAAACGAATGCCCCCTGGAGGCAAAGTACCTTAAATATTAAAGATAGCAAATTTTACTTAAAGGAACCTTTATTTTATTTTTAAAGTTAAAAAAAACTGCATTCAAAGAATTAAAAAAAAACACCTGCATGGACCGGGAATCGAAGCGGCCAAATGTGTAAAAAAAACATCCTGTATTTTTATAGAACCAAATTCTTCGAAGTGACATAGTGTCGTAAATTAAAGGAAGACCATGAAATTTTACATTTAAACGACAAAACTCGTATCCAAAAATGTAATATTGTTAGAATTACAGAAAAGACGCAGGAATAACGCAGGTGATTTTTCAAAATCCTTTGAATGCGGTTTTTCTTTATTTAAAAAATAAAATAATAGTTCCTTTTAGTACAATTTGCTATCTTCAATATTCAGAGCACTTTCCCTCTAGGGGGCATTCGTTTGGTTCATACTGTATAATGAAGTTAAAATGAAAACAATCACAGCTAAGTAGGCTTTACAGGTTTACGAGTACAGGTCGAGCCAAAGTATTAGTCCTCTATAAACACGACAATGTATGGGCCGTTAATTCAGCCAGCAGACTCGAAGTTTAGTGCGATCTCTATTAGTAGACCAACTCATACTGTACTGAGCAACTACGGAACCCTACAGTGCGCGTGGCCCGATACACACTTGGCCGTTTTTTGTATAATTGTATATTAGTTGACACAATCAAAATAAATATAATAATGTAGGTGTATTATTTTTACTACTTTATTATTATATTAGTATAGATATTGCTACACAGGGTTTTATTACGCTACGGTTTTTCAGGATAAGATTGAAGCTATAAATCAAACAGTGTCATGGCTGCCACAATCCAACAGTGAGTTGAAGTTCCGTTGGTCCACCCGGCTCATTCTGGCCCCTGGCGTTAACGTGACCGAAGAGTTTCAGCTGGGGACTGCCCAGGAACTGAAACTTCACATTGACCACTTGAACGGGACTGATGATCCTGTACTTCTATCGAAGATTCTGAACCAAATGGTAAGTTTCGTGGAGGGTTTTAAATAACCAATAGTGCGCGCCACCGTTACTAGCCTTTGCCCGCGGCTCCGCTCGCGTTTTTTGTTGACCAGGGTCACTACGATGATAATAAAGAAAACCGTATCCAAATCCGTTGAGTGTTTTTCGAATTAGAACGGAACATACATACAGATAGACAAACGTTATAATAATTTGGCCAAGTGCGAGTCGGACTCGCGCACAAAGGGTTCCTTATCAGTCCACCCCACTACGAGTGCGGAACCCTAAAAAGATTTATGGTGAATAACAACAATACATTCCAACGCAACATCAAGGCTACAAAAAACAAGGCATTTAAATGGTAGCGCCTGACAAAAATTTGGCACCGTCTGCGTACGGAACCTTAGTTTTTATTATTTTTTGTTTTACTTTAGAGTATGTCTAACAACCTAACAAATTCTTTACTTGTATGTTTTATAGAGATGAGCCGAATGTGGTTTGAACCGAATCCGAACTTCGGTTCAATTTCGTGCGCTTTCTCGAGAGCGATACGTGTTTACGCATATACTTCAACTAAAAAATTTCAAATTTTCTTTCGTGAACCAAAAACTTTTTTTATTCAATTTACGAATTGTAATCCAGATGTTAGAAGAGTACTAAGTTTATTTCATTTTTGTAATAGTAATACTATATAGCATACTATTATATTATCCGTCCATCCAGGCTGTTTCGTCCACTGCTGGACATAGGGCTTTCCAAGATTTCGCCACTCTTGGTGGTCCTCCTGGAAGAAATGCCCATACTCACACACGCTGGGCAGGCGAAGCCGAAGCCCTTGCACCAGTGACGCCGCTGCCCATCACCAGTCTATTTTATATAAGGCCCGGCAATTGGGGATGGATATACCGCCATCCATCGGTCCCAGGCAATGGTGGGTCGCCTGGTTTTTTATCTAAGAGCTGTCCTCTTACTCTCCCCCGAATAACTTCGGGGGGTTTGCGAGTAAGATGGTGGTACATCCACAGTCGAGCCCGACCACCCAAATTTATACTATTAAAGTATGTCTAATTAATTAGGCAGAGATTTTCAAGACTAATAAGAAGAACTGATTTAATTTAAGGTTTACATTTACAATGTTCCTAACTAAAATAAGTGAGTAAAAGACATAATTTTATTTCTTAGTAATGCTATTCTAATTCGATTAAATTTCAGGGAAAATAGTGCAAGTAGGTATTATTTTTCTTCTGCCAAATGTTCGGCATCTGAACCGAATTTCAGCTGAATGCCGAAGTTCGGTTCAAGCTGCCGAAATTCGGTTAAAGCGAATGTGAACCGAATTTCGGCCCATCCCTAATGTTTTACCGTCTTTAAGTAAGAGCCAAAATAAATAACAGTATTCTCAACAATATTAATGGTCCTTATTAATGTTTACAGGTTGAAAACGATTCAGGAGGCTCCATGCACAACACATTCGACGAAGACGAGTTATCTAAAGGCGTCAGAAGCGTCCTGCTGTCAACCCTGTACCTGCGCGGCCAATGGCGGTCCGCCCCGACACTCCTGAACAACACGCGACGCTTCTACGACGCGCCCCGCGACCTCGACTACAAAACCACACGCATGGTCCGGATCAACGACGCCGTTGGGTACGCCGATCTCACTGAATGGGGGGCTGAGGTTGGTCTTCATAGGGCTTATAAGTCAACGCAGGTAAAAAGAGCTCCGAGCGACGTACCTGCGCAGTGAGCGAATTACCGACCAAATTGGTGGTATGAGGTGCGGCGCGGGCGGCCGCGACGGGGAAAATACCTGGTGCGTGGATTTGCTGTCTCGTGAGGTAACTTTCGCTTCACGGCGCAGGGTCAACGTTCGGTCGATCTCAAAATACAGTCACGCGCAAAAATGTATTTGTGTGACGATGGGTTTGCAGAGAAAAGAAAGAAAAATTATTTACAACGTTTACTGTTGCATGAGGAACGAAGCTGGTAGAAGTATTTTGTTTTTGTATGCATTTTTTTTAATAAGCATCATGTAGGTATATTAACATTCATGTGACGCAAGTTGTGGACCAAATCAACACCCACGGTGTATTTTTATTTCTAACCTGTTAAAATAGCTGTTATACCGATGTTATTCTACAATAAACATTACATAATCAAATAATATTATACTCAAGCCTTTTTGTGCGCGACTATACCCCCCCCATGCGCAGACACATCCCTTGCACTGACGCCCCAGAGCTCTTTTTACCTGCGTTGACTTGTACTCCACTTTCAGGTTTTTATCTAAACCGTAACCCTTATGGATTTCTCTATACTGGTGACATGACTGTAGAGCAACGTACCATAAACTTGTATTGTGAGTTATAATTATAAGTTATATCATTATTGATAATTATTATTTTTATTCTTCATTGAGCTATTATTACTAAGAGCAGACACCGCGAAGCATGTTTTTGCGCCACGATTTGCGGTCATTTCGTGACGCTTGTTGCGACGTGACAGGTTTCTTATGCTCACGAAATTGAAATATGCCTTCTTTTGTTCTGAGAAACCATTACAGACACACCAGAACATGTAACAAAAGTCAAAGTTTAACTTTCCACTGGTAAATGAGCAAAATTTTTACAAAAACTTAATTAACAAGACATTTTCAAATACGTAACTGCAAGCGCTGCTGCAAAATCGTGTCCTGCATCCATTTAGACGGAACAAATTGGATTCGATAGAACTAATCTAGATCAAACTTCCTCAAGTACTAACATCGTCATAGGACATGGGGTCCCGCTGAGTGTAACGTCTGTTAGGTAGGACGAGCACTATTCTATGAGCCCTATTTGTTTCACGGCTAGGGTTTTTTTTTCAAAAATGTTATGATGAACTTTTTGGTTTTTATCAAAATCGGCCCTGAAACTCTTGAGCATTTTTCGCTATTCCCTATCTACCTATAGAATAGTTTCGGATTTGGTTATCCACACTGCTTTGAAAAGCTTATCCTGTATACGGATAATCGTGCACTCCACATGAATTATAAGGTGACTTTTAATTATACAGCCATATTCATACTGAAGACTCGGTACAGTGCTCGGTATCAAGGTTCGATGGCCTTTTTGAATTATTCTTTTCGTGTTCCCTACAAACAGAAGCCCAGCCCCTAGTCAATTACTATGGGACGCCAACATTTTATTTTGCGAAATAGCGAAAAGTTTCATCGGTCCATGATACTCATCACTTACCAAGCATCCAGTATGAATTTGGCTGCATAAATAAATTTCACCTTAAATAGACTTGTATGGATTGAATATATGAATATAAACATGTTCTATACCTATACTACAGCCTGATATTTCTTTATGTATGACTAAATAAGTCTTTCTGCTATTATTGTTCATTGTGTGGGTATATCTAGTTTTAGGAAATTATTAGGTTGGGGAAAAACTCTTTTCGCAAATAGTATGTATGGACTTATAATAAAATCTCTTTGGCTATACCATTTGTATCTGGCTGGTTTTGGTATTATTAAAAAGTTTAAATTATTAAAAACATAATTCCAAATTAAAATTAGGTAAAATGTGTGATTTTCATTTGTTTTTCTTACTGTTAAGATGAGTGAATCTAATGAATAAATTTGATACATTTTAAAATTTTACTACAAAAAAGGTAAAAAGGCAACGCAAGCCGCGAAAAAAAATTTTGATGTTTATGGACCTAGTGCAGTGTCTGTGAGAGTAGCACAAATTTGGTTTAAGCGTTTTCAATCCGGAAATTTTGATGTCAAAGATGCACCTCGCTCTGGGCGCCCTGTTACGGATAAAATGGATGCCATTTTTGAAAAAGTGGAGCAAGATCGGCATATCAGTAGTTACGATGTAGCTGAAAAACTGGGGGTTGACCACAAAACAGTTTTGGCGCATTTGAAAAAAGCTTCGTACACAAAAAAGCTCGATATTTGGGTGCCTCATGAGCTCACTGAAAGAAACATAATGAACCGTGTACTCATTTGTGATTCTTTATTACGACGTAATGAAACTGAACTATTTTTGAAAAACCTGATAACTGGTGATGAAAAGTAGATCACGTACGACAAGAACGTGCGAAAAAGGTCGTGGTCAAAGGCTGGTCAGGCTTCACAGACTCTGGCGAAACCCGGGTTATCTCGCAACAAGGTAATGCTGTGTGTATGGTGGGATTGGAAGGGCATTATTCATTATGAGCTGTTACCGTCAGGCAGGACCATCGATTCTGAACTCTACTGCGAACAACTGATGAGATTAAAGCAAGAAGTTGAGAGAAAGCGGCCGGAATTAGTCAACAGAAGGGGTGTGGTTTTTCATCATGACAACGCTAGACCTCACACATCTTTAGCCACTCAGCAAAAATTAAGAAAGTTTGGCTGGGACGTATTAATGCATCCGCCGTATAGTCCTGACCTTGCACCTTCAGATTTCCACTTGTTTCGGTCTCTTCAGAATTCTTTAGGCAGTGTCAGGTTAACATCACAAGAGGCCTGCAAAACCACTTGTCGCGGTTTTTTGATCAGAAGCCCCAGAATTTCTATAGCAATGGGATCATGTCCCTACCTACAAGATGGCAGAAAGTTATCGAACAAAATGGCACCTACATACTTTAGTTAAATGTAAATAAACTTTATTAAAAAATGTTTTGAATTTTCATATAAAATGCGAAGAAACTTTTGCCCCAACATTAGATAAATGTTGCTCTGTTTATCTATACTTTATTAGTTTACATGTGCAAGCCTATATTCGCGAAAGGAAAAAATTAAGGAAAAATGACAAATTTCCAAAAATGAGTCAGCTTGGTTACTATTGAATCATGGAAGCAATCAGTTTAGCTTTAGAATTTAGACTCTTTATTCTAATATTTTGGCGTATAAAATGGGTGTTACGGATTGGGGATAAAAACAGCGATCATAAACATTTACTGTTATAAGTACAATCTGATTTTGATACAAAGTTTAAATTTACGCACAATGAAGACAGTACAGATTTAATTATTACTGTAAGGGATGTAGCAAAATATCAAAACGACATAAACAAAAACGGTAACGATGAACACGCAACTGTTGAGCAAATTGGCGAACTGTATCCACTCGGAGGCGGCGCTGGCTCGCTCCTCGCTGCCGACGGCGTCGGTGACGTCATCGAGAACCTTCCGGTCGGACACGTCGTTCGGGTCGAAGTCGGTGAAGACGACGTACCGCGCCGCGCCGCGCGTCGCCAGCCGCGTCATCGCGACCAACCACGCGGGGGGCGGCACCACGCGACGCCGCAGCGACATCAACAATAGCGTTACTAAAATCGCCGCCAGTGTCACTATCATGGAGTCCTTCACAAACAGCAGCAGAATGGGCGTGTCCGCGCTGTGTTTCGGAATGTTGTATCCTATTTCGGACAGAAACGTGAAGTGTCCGAAAAGGCTGAAGCATACCAGCATGAGTCTGGTGTTGTCTTTCACATCGAGCAGAAGAGAAGTTAGCGTTAAGAATACGATGACGACAGACGGCACCACGACTAATGCGGCCGGTCCTGCGGCCTCTCTCTGTAGCATGAATGTGTACTTCAACATAGGGTACGTGCTGTTATTGTACTTGCCTGGAAGACGCTTGTTCACAACGTTCTGCAGCTTCCACCCTGGACCGTTCTGGTAGTCATCCAGAATGACCGGCTGTTTCTGATAGAACGTGAAGTTCACTTGTTCTCCCGTGTGCATCCACGATCCGAAGAACAGCGTACAGTTTTGTGTATCGTACGGCCAGCGAGTGAGAGACGAGCGGCACACAGCGTAATGCGCCATGTGCGGCACGCAAGTCACAGTCCCGTCGTGCGATACCAAGCACGTGATGTAGAATGTATCGGTGTTGTACTGTGTGGCGTCAGCGTTGAAAAGAGCCAACCTCGGAGTCCAAATCTCGTGACTTTCCAGCTGAGTTTCCATAATGCCGCCGTACTGCGCAGGGTCCCATGGGAGAAACTCGTCCTTCCATCGCAGCGCCACCCAGCTGTGGATCGTGAAGGTCTCTTCCACCGTATCGAAGGTGATGTATTTTAGAGCGAGACGCACCTTTACGGTGACTTCAGTCTTGTGGTCCTTCACGGGACGATAATCAGTGTTGTAGTCGCAAAGTAAATCCTTGTGCAGCTTAGATTCGTGAGTGAGGGTCTGTTCCCTTTCTGGAGGACATTCGTCTGCAAGGGCGACCCAGAAGATAGCAGCCGCGAGAACCACGGAGAATGTAACGTGCAGCACCATGGTCGATGGAACAGTGACTGCTGCAGACCGAACTGTTATGAAATCGTCAGACACAGTAATTTGAAGCTGCAACGCCCCCAGAGATAAAACGCCAAACGATTGATGCCTACCATTGTAAGTAATACGATATTCGTAACGTCTGCCAAAGAATCAAAAGTAGACTGTGGAATTTAACAATTGCACAAGATACTATTTACAAATATAAATTTACAATAAATTATTATCCTCAAATATACAGCTATAGTACAAATGTACCGAATCATATACATTATTTAGTGGACACCCAACGGCTATGACTGAGAATATAATTTATAGATATTATTATTAATGTCATATAAATTATTACTTTTAACGAGCAAAGAGCAAATACTTTTGAGTTAATAAATCTCTTTTTTCAGGGTTCCGTACAGGCTAGTACTAGGGCAAAACGGAACCGCATTACGCTGTCTGTCCGTCCGTATGTCACGGGTCTGTAGCTCATAGACTGATGAAGTTACAGGTCTGAAATTTGGATATGATGTGTAAAATATTGACCCCAAACCAAATATTGAATTAAAAATTCAATTACTTAAATAATTTTTCACGGAGTCCCATACATGAATACGAAGCCTTTTTCTTGCCCTGGCATGTGGGATATTATTGTCTAGCTAGAGCTTATTGAGTACAGCACAAACAATTTTTTTTTTGTCTTCAGAATCAAAGAAATGGGGTGGCATCAAATTTGGCAGTTTAGACTATTTTCGTTACGAGTCTATCAAACTAAATTAGTTAGGAATGTTGATGTTTTAAATATTATGTGCCATATATTGTATTTAAACGACAAATATTGAAAACGCCGCTTTATAATGTAGTTATAAAGGTTTTATTAGTTTGTAATTTTTGTTCAAACTATTTATTGGTACGGAACTTCACCTTTTTAAAGATTCAATACGTGATTTGCTGCCTTCTTAAAAAGCATTGTTACACCGTCGAAAGCTGGTTACTGATAAGAAGATTGCTCACTGTATATAATTTGCTGTGATTTTCAGGCGGTGGAGATCCCGTACGCGACGCCGGGGCTCTCTCTCCTGCTGATCGTGCCGCGGGGCCACTCGCTGCGTCCGCTGACGCAGAAGCTCGGCGCGGACGCAGCGCTGCGTGACGTCACACAGCGGATGACCACGCGGCGGGTGGCGGTCACCATGCCGCTCTACACGCTGCGGATGACGCTGCTCTTGCCGAATAAACTTAGAGATGTAAGTAGATCTTTATTTACTACTAGCCTTTGCCCGCGGCTCCGCCTTCGTTTATTCAATGTTTGCCCCGTTTTCAGCTTGGGCGTTTTGCCTATGTGTTAGTCAAGGTCACTAAGATGATAATAAAAATACCGCATTCTCGAATTAAAACGGAACATACAAACAGACAGGCAGCATGACAAAAATTTAAAAAAATGTGGTTTCGGCCTCAGTACAATACTAATAGCCCATTTCAATTGAAATTTCGCAAACATATTCAATGTACAACACGACTTTTTTACTACTTTATTATTAGTAGGTATTGATATAGATACAAACACAAATTTCTCTATACTAAGTAGTAATCTGGTATACTTTTCTAGACTATAGTGGTGGTAGATCGGTGGGATGCCCTCAATGTTGGTCTCGGGTTCGAACCAATCAGCAATGAGTTTTTCGGAACTGATGTGCAGTTACAAGCTTGAGCGTGTCGATCCACATACTTCTGCCGGCTCATACAAGAAAAATGTATCTTTGGAAAGCTAGAAAGATGAGCTACAAGAAAAATAATAATAATAAATAAATTGTGGGCTGTAATTTGACACCCATATTGCTTTTTTTTAATTTATATGTATATAGAGTTATATTTTATTTTTAATTTTCTTTATATTTTTCTACAATATTATAAAATTTTAATACACTTATATGTGTAGTATATAAATATATATTCATATATGTAACCAAAACTTTCTCCCAAAGAAAGTACTTACATATTTTCTCCAAGTTTTTTTTTTTGTAGTAAAGGAGATTGACCATACCCATATCGCTTTTAAAACAATTGTGTCATCCAACAATTTTGTTTAAAAATTATAAAATCATTAATAACAAACATTGCCTTTTCTAAAATTCTCGGTCGTAATATTTCCGTTTCTGAAAGTATTTTCACCAGCTAGATATTAAAATATGGCCGTATCCTCATTTCTCCCATTACGCATGTTTTTTGATGATTTGTTCGGCCTGGATACTAGTCCTTTTAGGCAGTTTCTATATGAATGTCACAACAAAGGTAAGCATATCGAAATTAATGTAAGCATTCGAGTCGATTTTAAATCGAATTATGTGGTTGAGCCATTTTCCATTGTATGGCGGCGTTCTCCGTATATCTACTGTCAAGTTAAAATGGTAGGCGTTTACTTTGCATTTACATTATTTGAAGTTTTATTTTATAACTAGCTTTTGCCCGCGGCTCCGCCCGCTTCGAAGAGATTTTCGTGAAAATAAGGAAAACAACAGAATATCATTTTTTGAACGACTATATGCAACGGACACCATGTTTAACCAAGGCGCTAATAAAGAAAAATCGAATACGCCCAAACTCGAAGGGTTTGCTGTTGTCCGTTGCGGAGATCCCGTACCCATCTTCCAGTTCCATCATCAGACCCTGGTCACCATGTTTTACCAAAGTGCTAATAAATAGGTGTGTCCGGGTCTTTGTAGATGTAAATCTGTAGTCAGATTAAACTGATTATAGTTTTCCCGTATGGGAAGAAATCATTACTTAAACCACAGTATTTGATGTATCTATGCTTAATATTAGCAAGAGGTGTGTCAGGATCGTTGTAGATGGAAATCTTTAGTCAAATTAAACTGATACAGTTTCCTCGTATGGAAAAACAACCGGTTTTATCACGTATAACTAACTATTTGGTCAGGGCACGCCGATCAAGCAGCTAAGCAGCGTTTTTTCTCCCGACATGGTTCACAAATACTGAATTTTCAAACTGAAAACTTACTTTTATTTACCTAGTCGGTGCTTAAATTCTGTCACAAACGAAATTGGCTATAAAATGAAAACTAGTCATGACATTGTAAAAAGTTTTTTTTTTTAAAAAGGTAATTTAATTAGCTTACATTAAACACAAAATTTATTCAAAATAATCATTTTGAATTTTTCACCATTTCCACCATTTTTCACACAAGCCTTCAATCTTCGCGGCCAATCATCAATAGCAGCACGGACCATATTCATGTCGATATCGGCCACTGCTTTAATCAATGATGACTTTAGGCTGCTCAAATTTTTGTGAGGTTTAGAACAGACCTTCTCCTCCAATTCCTGCCAAATTTTGTAATCCAGTGGATTGAGGTCAGGGCTAGATGAGGGCCAATCTTGATGCCTTATTAGCTCGATATTCTGGCGCTCGAACCACTCCTGAGTTGGTTTGGCCTTATGAGCAGGTGCGGAGTCCTGTTGAAACACAAATGGCCGTCCTCCAAAGAGTGTCTGGGGCAGATTTTTTACTATGCGATCTAAAACCGTGTCTTGGTACACTTTTGCACTGCCTTTGACACCTTTTTCACAAAAATGCACTTCAGTAGGGCCATAGTAGGACACTCCCAACCAAATCATGACTGATGATGGATGATGGCCGTGCTGCACTCTAGGAATGGCATTTCCAGCGGCCGCAGAGCTGGTAGCGTACACCCTGTCATTTTGTTTGTTGTACTTCTCTTCGATATTAAAAATTTTCTCGTCTGTAAACAGGATATCGCGGTGTCTGTTTCTTGCGTACCGCTTTAGCAAAACTTTGCATTTTTTGGCTCTCATCACTATCAGACGCGCGTTCAGAAGATGTCTACTCTTTTTTCGGTAAGCTCGTAGTCCCAGGTCTTCATTGAGTACTTTTTTTACGGTACTTCTGGTTAATCCCATCTCCAAAGCCATCAGTTTCTGCTTGCGGACGGGATTTCTTGCAATACGCGCCTTGATTGCTTTGATGACCCCTGGAGTCCTAACGGAACGAGGTCTGCCAGTTCTTTTCTTGTCATCGACACTAGAGGTTTCATTGCACCTCTTGATGGTACGCTACACGAACCTCTTCGTGATTTTTAATTTTTGAAGCAAGTTGAATATCGTCTTCGGTGGATGGCCGCAACGATGCAATGCAATTACTGCTACTCGGTCCTCTTTGCGAGTCCACTCCATCGTAAAAAATGAATGAATGTAATTGTGATTTGGCAGATTATTAATCAAAAAATATTTGAAAATCGAACACCATTTCATTTTTTTTTTGGTGTTCTATTTTTAAAATAAATGGCCAGTGACAGTATTTAAGAACCGACTAGGTAAATAAAATATAGCCTATGTTACTCCGAAATTGTGTAGCTTTTTACAAAAGAAAGATTTTTAGAATCGGTTCAGTAGTTCCAAAGTTTACCTCAAACATACAAACAAACAAACAAATATCTTTCCTCTTTATATAATAGTGTAGATGGAAGTGTAGATGTAGATGAGTACCGTACGTGCCATCGTAGTACGGAAAGCTACCAACGCATTATTAATCGACCGTGGCCATACCTACCAAATATCAATAAATCGATTATCTATAAACATACAATAAATCGATTCTAAAAGCATGGTAACTCTGATAACAAAGTAACGCCACAGATTAGATCACGTTCGTGTCACAGCGTTGGTGATTTCATGCGGACTGACTACGTATTTTTACGGAGTTTTTTGTTTTAAAACAACAACGTGGCTAATCTTGGTCATCGATGTATTAACTGCTCGTTGTGTTTGTCGCCTACCCTACGCAGGCACATGATGGATGCAGCAACTGAGCATATGTCAAATTTATAGGGTGAAATTAAATCAACCGACCAAATTCATACTAGAGACCCGGTTAGTGATAGGTTCACTAATCCTTTTGGCCAAATTCGAAAAATATATATTTTGTGGCTCCCTTACTGGTTGGACTAGAAGTACAATTCCTAGTTTAGGCAGTAAGGAAGCAAAAGAAAATATTTTTCGAATTTCATCAAAAGTGTAATTAAAGCTTGTTCCTAGTTGATCACTCACCGAGTCTCCAGTATGAATTTGGTTGGTTGATTGAATTTCACGTAGTATGTATATATCATCGTCATCGTCATCATCATCATCATCATTTTATCGTGAATCGCTTAATTTTCAGTTTCTTTGCTACGTTTCTGAAAAACGCTCTACAAACTAAATGTTATTAGTATCCATTTCACAAAATAAAAAATCATAACAATGTATAATATAATAACACTTTTGGCCAAATTCTAAAAATATATATTTTGTGGCTCCCTTACTGGTTGGACTAGAAGTACAATTCCTAGTTTAGGCAGTAAGGAAGCAAAAGAAAATATTTTTCGAATTTCATCAAAAGTGTAATTAAAGCTTGTTCCTAGTTGATCACTCACCGAGTCTCCAGTATGAATTTGGTTGGTTGATTGAATTTCACGTAGTATGTATATATCATCGTCATCGTCATCATCATCATCATCATTTTATCGTGAATCGCTTAATTTTCAGTTTCTTCGCTACGTTTCTGAAAAACGCTCTACAAACTAAATGTTATTAGTATCCATTTCACAAAATAAAAAATCATAACAATGTATAATATAATAACACAGAAAAATGTGGACGGTTTAAACATAATGAGATAATGACTTGAAGACACTGGTACTGTTTCACAAATTATTATATTTCCGACTAGTTTCACCTTAACGGCAGTCTCAAGGATTTATATCTAAAAAGCGGCACGGCTGGACTATCCTTTTCTCGAAACAGTTCAGGCCATTTTCGACCCCCCTATAACTTCGTTGTGGATAAAACTAGAAGCCTGAATTTTCAGTAACCAAGCAGGCATTGTATAAACACGGTATATTTCAAATTTTATTCAATTTGAACCAGTAGTTTAAGAATTATAACCAGTCAATTTTATCAATTTTGTCACTCACTCACTCAATGACTGACTGACCGATCATCAAAACTCTTAGGCACTTCTATACATAGAAGCTTCAAATTTGGAATACAATTAGTATTTAGTATATAAATCAAGGAAAAACTAAAATATTTTGCAATTTCGGTCCTGTGCTCTAGATACACCAATTGCATAAATAACTTTGTAATCCCATATAAACATATAGGATTACAAAGTTACAATTTCAGTTGTAAGTAGAAGAGAAGGTCTTAAGTTATTACATAATTAACTAACCTAACAACATCTTATAGTAACCATATCAATATTAAAAATCTTTTATCTTTTAAATAAATAGATTGACTTGGCAATGGCACTAAATAATCTCATTTAATGTAATATGTACTTGTGAGATACATTGTGTTTTCATGCGATGGCCAAGTCAATCTATTTATTGAAAACATAAAAGATTTCTAATATTGATATGGTCACTATAAGATGTTGTTAGGTTAGCTAATTATGTAATAACTTAAGACAGAAGGTCCCTTAAGTAGGGACTGAATAAATAGACCGACTTGGATTTACATGGATCTCACAACTTTTTACGGTAGAAGAACTAAGTTGCGAGGCGTGGTTTTTTTTACAAGTTTTGTTTTTGATGGCATATGTATATTACACAGTTTATTTAACATTTATGTAAAGTACAAGTGTTTTCTTCAGCCATGATGATGTTTCACCAAGTACCGACAGTCGCAAGTATTAAGTTTAAACATAACCTCAAAATGGTATACTGAAATCAACATTTCTCTGGCTGGCGGCTTGGAATACAAAAAAAATTGTTGTGTGTAAAAGTCGATATTTTCTTCATAGATTTAACCTATGTTTCATTGTGACACAAAAATCTTACCAATGACATGAACACTATATTGTATTTGGTCGATCTCCTTTAATCTAGTTTAAGAAAAAGAAAACCGCATTAGAATCTGACCATTACTTTCGGAGATATAGCCAAAAACAAAATTGGCGGGAAAATCCCAAATGAACCTGCATGCCTTAAAAACTATGTGTTTGTCCGACCTACAGCGATAAAGGTGTTACATATTAGCTTCGTAAGCGAGTTTACGCCTCTAAATAGTGTAGGTATGGAATCAGCTCTATATCAATACTGTTAGCTTTTATATCCCCAAGGCGCACTTTACATAGCTAATGAGTGATATTATAGCGATATACTAGCTCTATAGAAATACAACTAGCCTCTATAACAGTGATAAACAGTCACAGCTTTCCACTACTCTGTGATAAAATAGTGATCAAACGGTCTTTATATCAGCATGTAGCGTTATACTAGTCACCGTGGCTCTAAACCAGTGTCAAAAACATCACTATGGAACAAAGAGAAAAAGAATATGTATGTCTTTGGTGTCGATTCGGTGCAACACGACTTAACTTATTTGACAGGACTGACCTTATTTTAAGCGTCCTGTCCTTTTCTTTTCGATACAGAAATAAAAAGACAGAATGCTTAAATTAAGTTTATTCACACCGAATCGACACCATTGTCAAAAAATTACAATATTGTTTACCACGGTTATACGGTTATTAACTAAATAAAATGGCGTGCGCTAACTCTAGACGGTATATAGAAACTTACATACGTGTGGTTTTATGATTGTAAGGTGATAGAACATGCGGTGTGAAATGGCGGCCATGATAAAAATGGCGCGTTGGGCAATTCAGCTGTAGCAGGAGCAGGACATTTTTCTTGACATCGTTTCAATACTTTCTTCCTGTAGAACTTTGTTCCGGGCACTTTTTTAACCGTTTCCAGCCTTTGAAATCTATGAGAAACACTAATTTCACTTATTTATTCTTCGTTCAATTTACCAACATGCGTGACGCGTCTAGCAATGGCAACAGGTAATAAAAAATTACAAATACTTACAACTAATATAACACGGATTAGCGCTATAAGTAATGAACTTGCCGACAATCTATCACAGTTTAGCACCATAATTTCATTATAAATTCATTTTGGCACTACAAAAATGTAACTATAAGTGTTCTAAACCCGCTCTCATGAAGCTCTTTAATGTTGTAAAGAAGTTAAAATGGCTGATGATATGAATGAACTATAAAAGTAAACAAGATAATATTATATGATCAATTAGAAACAAAAGGTGACGTGATCACATGGTATATCGCCAACCTGCTCTGTGCCGCCGTCAATTACATCACTAAACTATACAGTTACTTAACTGAAATGACATTGCTATTTGGACCTATAACCTCGTTACTGGACAGCAAGTAAAGAGCTCAGTAGTAATAAAACAGTATTATTGAAAAACATTATAACGCAGCGTCAAAGCTGTAACTTTATTAGTGACATACGGCACTATATAATTAAATATGTTACTAATTGGCTAATAGAGCTAAAGAGCAATATAAATTCAGATACATCACAGAAAGGCGATACAAAAATTCTTAGAGTATTTATATCGCTATTAAGCGATATAATTTTGAATTTACATCACTCTTTGTTACTTGGGTAACCCATGTTAGGAAGTTACATTGACGGTAAAACGAATTGAGTGTTGACTGTTTGAGTAATTGTCCAGACCCAAAAAATACCCTCTCGGGAAAATGTAGTTTGACGATATGGCATCCAGATCTGCTTCTACAAATCACAACTCCGTCCTGCGCGTTTAAGTAGATCACGATTGCCGTTACCGTTATCATAAAATATGAGATAGGTATACAGACTAACTACAAATATCGTTCGAAATTCAAACGACGTGTTTTATATTACTTATTTATTACACATTTAGTATTTTGTGCAATTGTAAGATAATGAGGGCCATTGGGACACGTGTGCGTGTTTTTTTATGAAATGAAGAGAAGCTGACTTATATACGAGTACGAGTTTCTCAATGGTTTATGTCACAATCGACAACATTTCATTTTAGTTATCCATTTGTTTTTAATATTTATATTGAAAGTCTGCGTAAAAAAGAAGCTTATGTATTTTTTTATTTTGTTTTATTTTATGTTTTTCATGCATAATTTAATGTTTTCTTATTCACTCTTTCTAAAAGGTCGTAAGTCGCATCTGAGGATTTCAAAAGTCAATGTTCATTGCCAATGGATTATTAAAAAAAAAACTTGGCATGTTTGTCTGCTGTCACATGGCATGACAGTTGATTTTTTTTTAAACAAAATCAACTTTAAATCAAAGGAAATTGTTTTTATAATGCTGTGTTTACCATATTTTTAGTTTTTTTTTAAATATCTCTTTGCTTAATCACGATTTAATTTTAAAAAAAATATGATGCTGAGAAAGCCCATATCTCGAAATGATTTTACTTTGCATCAATTATTAATTTGTAATGTTGTCGATTGGACGTAATACGTTATCTACGACCATGTTTTCAACTAATCGGTGTAACACGACTTAACTTATTTGACAGAACTAAACTTGAATAAGGCATCCTGTCTTTTTCTTTCTGTATCGATAAGACAAGGACAGAACGCTTAAAATAAGGTCAGTCCCGCCAAATAAGTTAAGTCGTGTTATAGTAGGAATTTTTTTAAATGTCCGAATCCACTTAAGATCTTATCTTCCAAAGAATGGCATTAATATCTATTGTTAAGTTCGACCGCTAAATGAGCAGTGCATAACGAAACGCCTAGACAACAAAATATTTTATGTTAATAGCAACTTTACCACCTAAACAAAAAGGCTCAAATTTGAACGCCAAATCGCCAACGCATTTCAGATTCCATTTTTGAAATTGGAACCGGCAGCCATTTTGTGTGTCAGTAACAGGATGATTAAGTAATGGCTTTCGGATCTTAATATCGTTTACTTCTCTGTGTTTTATTCTAGATATTTCATAAATTTGACCCTGGCTTAAGTTTATAGGATTTTGATTGCTTACTATTTGGATTTTTGTGAAAAGTGTGCTCGATAACGACCCCGGCTGTGTATATTGACTTTGATTTAGCGGGAATAAGAGGTACAAAAATGTAATGTATGTAATTTTAAATGAAACTTCAATAATTACCGTAGATTGCAGCTATACAATTTTTTTTTGTATTTGCAGGTACTTACTGGTTTTTATTGGAATAAGTATATTATAAGTAAACATAGTTATTTAATAAACAACAAATGTGTGTTAAATTAAAGTTTCAAAGAGACAAATAAACTTCTTAAAACTTGAATACTGTTTTTCTTAATAACATGCATATACAATAAATTATGTAAGAATCTTAAATCGTTTCACTCGGTATCACACTGTACCTTGCTGCCGCTTTCAATTTCAAAAATTACTGTCTGAAATGCGTTGCCGTTCAAATTTGAGCCTTTTTGTTCAGGCGTTAAAGTTGCTATTATCGACACTAATATTGTATTACCTATTAATTTTTATTTGGTCCTGCTGTTCATCCTAACTGTCGGTAATTTACGGACTGAACCCTTATTGAAGGTGGGTGGGAGACAATGCAAGTGCTAGTGCACCCTAGTAACACCCTAGGCAGACTTGCACCAATATTTAAATCTAGATTTAGGACTTAAGCTGAATTTTATTTGACAGAATGTATCGTAATGTTTAATTTGACAGATCGTAAACCTGATTTAGCGATAAAATCGAGATTTAAGATTTTGGTGCAAGCCGCTGTGTTAAAAATGACTTTCCCAACAGTTTTTATGGGTCTAAGAAATGAAGGAGTCATGAAGTAATATACCCAAAAAAAAACTATAAGAAAATACAGTCAAATTAAAAACCTTCTCTTTTTTGAAGTCAGTTGAAAATTTCCAAGAGGTGTGTCAGGGTCGTTGAAGATGGAAATCTGTAGTCAAATTAAACGAAATAGTTTTCCCATATGGGAAAAAAACATTTCTTAAACCGTAGTATTTAATGTGTCTATGCTTAAACCTGGCTGTAGTTACTTTTTCAAGCTTAACATTAGCAAGAGGTGTGTCAGGATCGCTGTAGATCAAAATCTTTGGTCAGATTAAACTGTTACAGTTTACCCGTATAGAAAAACGACCAGTTTGATCACGTATAACTAACCATTTGGTCAAGGCACGCTGATAATTTTTCCCGACTTGATTCACAAATATTGAATTTTCAAACTGAAAACATATTTTTAATAAAATAAAATAAAGCCTATGTTACTCAGCAAAAGCTTCTTACAAAAGAAAGAATTTTTAGAATCGGTTCAGTGGTTCCAAAGTTTTCCTCAAACATACAAACAAACAAACAAATTTTTCCTTTTTATTTAATAGTGTAGAAGTGTATTATTATTATTATATCCTTTATTGTACACACACAGAAACTTAAACTAAAAATTACAAAAAAGAAAAAAATATGCACAAAGGCGAGCTCACCTCTTCAAGAGGTTTTTTCCAGCCAACTTCCAGGCAGCAAGCATACAACAGGATTTTTACAACACAAAACTTTTTCTACACAAATAAAAAATAAAAATTACATATTTGAATATAATGGATATGAATAAATAATGTATATATAAAAATAATTTAAAATACATACATAAATATTACTCATAAGAAAGGAAATGTTCTTTTAATTTACGTTTAAGTGAAGATACTGACTGACTATTTGTCAGAATCTTAGGCAGATAGATAAGATTAATATGGGATAAATTACAAATTCACAGTTTTGTACCTACTCTACTTAAAAATCCTATGCACTCCACTGTCCGATTTCATAGATAAATAAGTCATTGGATAGATAAATAAAACCAGTGAAAACCTACATAAAATTGCATTTTTATTTGAATTTCAAAAACTATTCGATCCATATCATACCTATAGTGTTCATATGAACTATTTGTTAGTAAAAATCCCAGTATCACAAAAAGAAGTGTGCGTATATAATCCTAGTTACAATTTGAAATACACTGGAATTATGGTACGGAACCCAGAGGGCGAGTCTTACTCGCACTAAAACGATTTTTGAAAAACGCAATGAATAATAGGTAACAAGAATACCACATCAAAATCTTTCCAGTGTATTGCAAACTTTAGGCGTATATCCGCAAACTTAAATGTATGTTGCTTGAAGGTAATTGACTCAATGAGAATGTAACATAATGATAATATTTTCGTAGATAATGAAGATTATTTAAAACTAGCCTTTATTCAATCTTTGTCCCGTTTTCGGCTTGGGCGTTTTTTATGAACACTCCTTTTAGCCTATCTGTTGACCAGGGCCACTACGATGATAAAAAGACCGCATCAAAATCCGTTCAGGGGTTCTCGAGTTAAAACGGAACACAGACAGACAAAAATGTTATTTTGGTTTCGGTAAAATATAACCCATTTCATTTTTGCTAAAATATTTAATATACTTCAGACACGACTTTTTTACTACATAATTATTAGTATACCGGGTGTAAAAGCAAAAGCAAGAATCCTTTTAGGATGTGTTAGTATGATCGGTAAAGATATTATTTTAAATACTGGGATCGCTAAATAAAGTACCAGTACCTCATAATAAGACGATCTTCTTTACTCAAAATACACTAATCGCGTGGACACCCTCACTGGTCGCTGGCCACTCGGATGAGGGGTGCGGGTTGCGGGGTGCAATTAGGTGTGTGAGCTGCGTAGCCTTAACTTGGAAAAATGATAGAATTTTTGGTTAAAATTCAAGGTGTATTTTTTTTTCTCGTAATGATATCAGAATCGTGTATACTTTCACACCCTAAGGGATTCTTGACTTTGCATTTACATCCTGTATAAGGTCCTACAGTAATAAGTGAAAATAATTCTAGGGTAGATCATCTATCGTTCACTGATCAAATTCCAGAAGAAAAAATATTTTGCTCATATACTCGTAATTTTTTCATTTCTCAGTACAAAGTGGTTCAATCAGCTGACTAAATTTCTATGGAAAGGTTAAAAACGTGAAAAAAAATATTTTTCGGTGGAATGTGGTCTATTAGGGATTCTCTATCATCATTTGAATTTTTTTCACTATGAATTGTAGGACCTTATATTACCTAGATATTGCAGTCACATATTTGTGTACAAATGCCAAAGACGAGTATGCTTATATAATTAGAACAACTGTTAAAAATTACAGATGGGAGTCAGCAGGCTTGTAGCCGAGCCACCGGTGGACAACAATGGTACAACGGCGGATGAAACATTGAGGATCACCCATGCCGTGCAACGCATCATGTTCTGGGCGGAAGCTGGACGAAATGCTTACAAGGAGGATGGTGAGCGCTTTCTTCTTTGTACCAGCGAACGCCTCGCACCCGCAGCGTTGCATAGCGTGAATTCAGTTTCTCCCGAATCCCTAAGGCGCATACGCACGCCACCGTTTTATCTCTGTTGTTTTTTGTTATAGACCAAAGTACTAAGACATCTATCATCTGGTACTGATATTTTAAAAAGCACCACGATGATTACGATCAATCAGTTGGACAAGAGAACAGCTCTCAGGCAAAACCAGGCGGCCCACCATTGCCCGGGACCGATATGGCGGTATATCTGTCGCAGTAAAGTAGTTAAATCAGAGAGTTAGTTGAATCTCTAGACAGTTAATTAAAGATCGACATTCAATCAAGTCGCTAAAGTTCCGTCAGACAAGTGAGTGAACGAAACGTTCAACGAGTTTCCTAAACGTTCCTAGGCGCATTTCTACTTTGGTAGGGTGACCTTTGTGAGGCGTCCCCGAGTAGGATACTAAATAGTCGCATAATGGATAGGTCGAAATGTATTTAAAAACACTAGGTTAGGTTAGGTTTGAACATTATGAAACAACTCAGAGCCGAGCGAAGCGGAGCGGAGCGAGGCGTCCCCGAGTAGGATACTAAATAGGTGCATAATGGATAGGTCAAAATGTATTTAAAAACAGTACGTTAGGTCAGGTTTGAACATTATGAAACAACTCAGAGCCAAGCGAAGCGGAGCGGAGCGAGGCGTCCCCGAGTAGGATACTAAATAGTCGCATAATGGATAGGTCGAAATGTCGAAATAACAATAACAAATGAAATAATCATGGCGGAGTCGACAACATGTTTACAATTTCACCAAAGACCACAATTTGAAACAAAAACCACTCACACAACAAACCCACGTTGCACAACGTTTGCCAAAAGAAAGACTCTAAATGTAATCAGCTGTTGTCGTGACCGCCATCTTGTTTTACATTATTAATCAATCAACACGCTGGCTTTCGGTCAGACAGATAGTTAAACGTTTTCGACGCTGCTTTATTTAAATCAAAATGCTAGCGACTTGATTGAATGTCGATCTTTAATTAACTCTCTAGAGATTCAATTAACTCTCTGATTTAACTACTTTACTGCGACATATCCATCCCCAATTGCCAGGCCTCATTTAAAACAGACTGGTGACGGGCAGCGGCGTCACTGGTGCAAGGGTTTCGGCACAGCGCTCAACAGCGTGTGTGTGTATGGGAATTTCTTCCAGGAGGACCGCCAAGAGTGGCGAAATTCTGGAAAGGCCTATGTCCAGCAGTGGACTAAACAGGCTGATGGAGTTGGACATGTGGTTTATGGTTAAAAGGTAACTTTGACTGTATGCATACAGTCAAAGTCATACTGAACACTTAGCACCCGATCGTAAACAAGACTCTGTTTAGGGGAATTCAGATACTGTAAGGGGATTTAGACATGAAACAGAATATATCCCATGTCTATGTACAAGTTAAATGGAACCTTTTATAGGGGATTTGATGGGATTTTCTCATATTTTTCAGGTATCGAGTGGGACCATCCCCCAGAGATGGAGCTGGTGGTAGACCGACCCTACGCGTTCTTTGTGCGCTGGCGCAACGTCACACTCATGAATGGACACTTTGTGCTTTGATAGTACCCTTTACAATAAAGGCTAGTTAATTACTTCCTTCGTTTTTCTTTGGCACAAACCAAAGGTGAACCATTTTACTTTCTGTGGGTACTAGCGCCATATATATCTAACTTTAGGGATAAGAGTTTTAAATATCTTTATATGGGGTGCTGATGTACGGTCACGCACAGAAACTGAATCCTTACATTGTTTCTCGCCCATAGACCCTTATCATTACCTCTGTAAAACTCTTCTTCTTTGTCCTCGCCTCTTCCCGTTACGCGGCGTCGGCTTTCTTAATCTTGAGGCGCCATTCATTTCTGTTGAACACTTGGTATTCGCTAAGGTTTATATTTTTCATATCATTTTGGATAGTCGCTAATCAGGTAGCTTTTGGTCTACCGGGTCCCCTTTTTTCAGTAGCCATGAAAAGGAATTTTTTCAAGACATGATCTTCTGGCTCCCGCATGACGTGGCCGTAACTGCGACTTTATCAATTTGACTCTGTCTCTGTAAAACTGTAATTTAATAATCAACAAACCCCTTGCCCAGTGTGTGTGTGAGTATGGGCATTTCTTCCAAGAGGTCCCCCAAGAGTGCCGAAGCCCTGGAAAGGCCTATGTCCAGCAGTAGACGAACTAGGCTAATGGATGCATGGATGGATTATATTGATTTATTAATGTATACCTCACTTACCACATTAAATACTTGAAATGAATGGCCCGCGCAAATGAAAATACAAAATATACACGTTATGAATATTATGAAGCTCGGATATAGCCCGGAATTCACCAAAACGGAGCGGAGCGGAGAGATGTGTCGTAAACAACGAATATTTCGTTATTTTCAAGGATTTCTTTATTTACCTAACTCCTCTCAGCTTCGATAGACACGGTTCAAGCGGAATGGAGAGATGTCATATTAATTGGAAAGGCCAATCGGCAATGTAATCTAAAATAACCTAGCCGTAAAGTTGTACGGTTTTTGGGGGCTGTTTTGTTGACAGAGCATGCCGCTGACTTTAGAGAGAACGATGCCATTGTCATGTAGTATAGTGTTGAGTTCCACAGCGGTAGGCCAAGCGTCGTCCGGGCGGACGAAGGCAGCTGATACGGAGCCGAAACACTGTCTCATCAAGAGGACTTCTTTACCAGGAGAACCGAATTTGGTCCATTGGTCGGCGTTCTTTGATAGCTTGAATTTGCCTGAAAAAGTTATGCAGACATTGGATACAGCAACGAGAATCCTTGGCTGAGCATTTCTTTTTATCAACATTATTGTGGCTGCATAAATTAATGGTGCCTTATTTTATGGCACGGATAATCCATAACGGATACAAAATGTAAATATTACGCGAATATTTATTTTTCCGAGTATTCTAAGGGGGAATCCAGATCCCTAAACTAAACAATACACCCATCATATATAAGGTGACTTTCGTTTATATAGCCAAATTCATACAGGAGACTCGGTAGGTGGTGAGGACCAAGGTTCAAAGACCCTTTCTGTGGTCTAATACGCAAAATAAAGTTAAGACTTCCTTTACTAATTGAGTCAAGGTTTTTCTTGGAACAATTATGCAGGCACAAATTAGTAGATTGTTATACGAGTGCATAAAACGAGCCATATTACCGAGATATTTAGCTGCCTGTGCCATAGTAAAAACAGAATAGTAGAACAACTCCCGCGCCTACTGCTGCGGGGTCGTTTTGCGGCGATGTGACGAACGGCATCGTACGTAAGCGCGACTGCGGAGCGCAGCCGACCCTAGTCACACCGATGTAAACCGTCGGAGATATTGTCGTTGTGTGCGCGCTGTGGTTCGTACGTGCAGGCTCGCAGCATATAAGCCGCGCGGGCGACATCTCTGTGAAGATAGCTTACTAGTCTGTTTTTACTATGCCTGTGCCTTGGCGAAGGCAGCTATAGTTCGAGATAATATGGCTCGTTTGTAGCCGAGTTCAACACTCTGCTTTTCACTTCGATTACGAGGAAATGAAACTGATATTGTTAGCAACTATTTATTCCGCTTCTCGAATACATGAAACTTTTAAGATATATTTGCTTACATTTTGGCGGCAATATCTGCTGAACAACTTCGTTTGCGTTTCATTCCATTAATGTTTTAGGAGTAAGTATTATTTCATCGTCACTTGATGACATATTTAACTTTCAGTAATATGTATTGCAAATTTAAATAATCAAACAACTAAATAATTATATGTACTTATGTACTGGTGAGAAAAAAACAACAAAAGCGCCTACTCGCCACTTTTTTTTAAAATTCCGCCACCGTTTGGGGCGGCAAAGGTAACTTAGCCCACACAGCCATGTCTAAATAACGTAAATAAATAATTAGATATGCATGTCTGAGGTTTATTTATTCTATATCATATTTGTATAAAATTATAGAATCTTAGCGCGAACACTATTGAGTTTGAAAAAGTTTGTCAATGAAGTTGTACTGTGTATTTGGCTGTAAGGCCTATTGCCATAGTCTTAGAAGAAGTAAACACTTTAATGCACTAGTTCTAGTGAACATAAAAAGTAGTAAGTTCGCTTACACCCAGCATAAACAAGAACTTTAAGATCATGAGAAGTGAAAAAAATTGTTCGTCTTTCGCAAACAGGGTCATCCTTGGTCCCGACAACTTACCGAGTCCCTGGTATGAATTTGGCTATATAAACGAAAGTCACCTTATATACGCCCATGAGGGTAGTAACTAGCCACAGCCTTGAAATAATTTTTCTATTGGATTTAGGTTTTCGTCTAACTGCCCAGGGCGACAATTTTGGGGACAAAGTGGAAGTGAGATTTATAAAACTCGAGCTAGAAATGTATGGAGTTCGACAGATAAAATGTTTTTTTACGGTCGAGAAAGCTAATTCCACAGACTGAGAATAACAATGCGCAGGCCGCGCTGCACCAGCCGATTTTGGAGCAATCATTGGTTGTATCAGTAGGTATCTCGGTTTACGCCTCGAGGAGGCTTCTTTCATGCACCCCAATCAACCTCGAAGGATGATGAGCATAGGCGTAACTAGGTTGGGGCCAAGGGGACACTGCCTCCCCCAGAGTACCATCTGGCCCCTCCATGGGCGTAGTCAGCCATGGGCTCAGGGTGGGGCACACCCTTGCATTTGATCGCATTTTTTGTGTCGACTGTCGAGAGTGAACTTTCTTACGGATATTAAGTATTTTAGTCATGGGCGTCGGAAGGGGGGGGGGGGGCAGCTGCCCCCCCTGGAAACGGAATGGGACAGTAAAAAGTAGGATTTCGTAGCACGACTAAAGTATAACAACAGGGGACTCCTCCGAGACATATGAGAGGACATATAAGTTTATACATACAGGGGACATACGAGAGACAAGACCGATCGGCAGTTTTTGTTTACACAAAAGAACGTTTTTTTTTATTTTTCAACTATAAATCCCGTTGATATTTGAAAGGTTGCCTCACCCTAGACTCGTCTTCCGACGCCCATGATTGTAGTTAGTACCTAGATATTCATTTATTTTATTACGATCAGATAACCGAGAACAGATGCTTGTTGATGGAGCATGAGTTGGAGCCCCCGCCCCCCCTATCCACAAATCCTAGTTAAGCCAACGATGATGAGCCCTTTTGCTGTACTTCAGGCAAATAAACGGATGTTGGGTGTCAATCAATGTACATCCTGACGAAAAAACTTCGAAGGAAGGTTTGGGCGGGATACTGTTCTGGTGAGAACTAACTTCACAGGCGGCGCTTTCTGTAGGTACTGACTAGAACTGTGTCCAATTACGGTTTTATGATTTAGTTTGTTTTTGGAATAGCATTGAGTAAACTTATTAACAACCCTTTAACGGAAGTTGCATACCAAAGCATCCTGTATGGACCCCAGAAAAACGCAGACCGCACAAAAATGTGTCCCAACCAACGGAGTTTGACCTTCTGACCTACAAATTAGTGGTCGAGACACGTTCAAATCACTAGACATATCTAGACTAATCTGTTTTAATATGCTTTTTAGGGTTCCGTAGTCAACAAGGAACCTTTAGATATAGTTTCGCCATGTCCGTGTCCGTCCCTCTGTCTGTGTGTCCGCGGCTTAGCTCAAGGTACTAGAAAGCTGTAATTTAGAATGAGTATTAATAACGCCGACAAAGAGAAACAATTTTTTTTTCTCCCCTGCACGTAAAGTAGGGGTGAATTATTTTTCGCATCCATCGCTTGATGTGGGATGTCGTTGGATAGGTCGTTCAAAAATATTGCGGGTGTGTGAAAATTATTTTTCGATTCTGGAATCCGTTTGCTAAATAATAAGCTTTTAAGTGCTAATTTTTGTTAGAGTCAAATGTTTTTAAAAGTTTTACCATTTTTTTAAAGTTTATTCAAATTCAATTCAATTCAATGACCTTAGATACAAAAAAAAATGTTTAAGTATATATTTAAATCAATTTTAAAACTATTTTTTTAAATTTTGCTTAGAAATTATACCCTAAATATGTTTTTTTTTTCCTTTACATTTAAGTATTTTGCCAGCATATATTTCAATTTCATGCAAGAAAAAACAATGCATTTAAGGGATAAGTTTGTAATTTTTATTCGAATCATGTAATTCTTTTAACTTATTTGAATGCTACGGAACCCCCAGGCGCGAGTCCTCCGCGCACTTGTTTACTACGAGTTTAACAAGAGTCGTCTCAAAAATGTACCTACCGTATTTCTGGGGTGGCAGACCCATATTCAATGCTATATTGCAGCTCAGTTGCCCGTGTCCTAGGCAGACAAACACGAAGCTATAATACTCTAACTACATCACAAAGACATAAAAAAGTCGGTGTCGACCTGCTAAATTTATGGTGATGATAATATTCTCTAGCAGTCCAGAGTCGTTTCCGTCGCCCTGCATGAAGTGTTTGAGACCGGGATGGGATTGGACCTCCAGAAAACACTTGCTCCAATCCACAGCACCCTTGAAGTCTCCATATTTAGTCATATGCAGGTTTCTGTCCTGCTCAAGAAAAAATAATGTAGAAACCATAGACTTAAGATATACTGCAAACCTATGGTAGAAACCAAGTACTGGATCCCGTGCCACCAAAGAAGTTCCTAGGTATAAGCATTTTAGGTCGTATTCAAACGTAAATAAGGACTTTTTCGCGGTGCTTCTTTAGTGGCGCGAGCTGAATGCTAAGTGCGAGTTGCCATCGAATGACTTTACTACCGCGTGAATCGAGTTAAGCTGTGTTTCCAGCGCGTGTTTTGTCCTACACACTACACCAAATCGTCTACACAGTATATTGTTCCGCAACATACTTGTGTTTATAAGGGGGCTGTTTCGATAAAAAAGGCACTTTTTGAAGTTGTTTACCTGCTTTTCAGACGAAGCCACTAATTTGATAAATCTGTATATAAATTTTGGAACCTTTTTCTAGTTTTGTTCAGTACAGAAACGCGATTGCGTAACTTTCGCTCGATAGAAATAATTATTGAAATGAGGTCTTCTTCTACACTTTTTTTCATAGTATGACAAACAAGAATGACATACAGAGCTGCACGATATTTTATTAGATAGATTTTAACGATATCTAAATTTTCTCAGTTGGAAATTTTGATAGCTATTTTAGTTAATTTTATATTAATTTAAAACCGACATTTTGCTATTTTTTCCGGAATCCGTCCCTCTCGCACTGCGGGGCGTTCCGCATGGAGTAACAGTGACCTTTGCGCGACATATCCTCTTATCAGTAAAAATGTGTAGGGAAACAATGTAGACAATTGTAAACAATTTTGGCATTATATCTATTTATAGTTTATTTATCTATTAACTTATTTATTCATTGCATTATGTAGGTATGTATACTAGGTGAAATTAAATCAACCGACCAAATTCATACTGGAGACTCGGTTAGTCATCAGGAACAAGGTTTAATGACCCTACAGGTGAAATTCGAAAAAAAAAAAAATTTCCCGTAGAACCTGCACTAGGAATTGTACTTAAACTAGTCCAACCAGTACGGGAGCAAAAAAAAATATTTTTCGAAATTGGCCAAAAGGATTACTGAACCTAGTTCTTGATCACCAACCGAGTCTCTAGTATGAATTTGGTCGGTTGATTAAATTTCACCCTATATACAATATTTTTTTTCAACTTATGTTGGTATATATTTGGCTAGGCATTATATTTATTTATGGTCTATTCAGTTTATTTATCAACTTATTTATTCATTGCATTATGTAGGTATAATAATACTCTTATTCCAATATGTATTTTTATTTTATGCATGTGTATAACTTTAGTAGCCCAACTTAAATACAGTTTTTTAATATATTTACCATATCATATTTGTTTCATCAAAAAATATTATTTTTGTACAGATTAGATTTGACATGTAAAACGTATACTTTATGTATCTATTTTACAAATAAATAATTTGAATCTTGAATCTTTTGAATCTTGACATGCGCTGGACACCCGGCTTAACTCGATTCACGCGGTAGTAAAGTCATTCGATGGGAACTCGCACTTAGCGTTCTGTTGTAAACAATCATTGAGTACTTTCACTTTTCACAGCGAATAATCAGCTTTAGCTTTATCGTAGTTCAGACAATAAACTCGTACTTACCAGCACCGTAGTGAGGTTTAGTTGCAATGTGAAACAGTCGATAGACGACGGCTGGGTATAGACGGTCTTCCAGGTTCCAGCTATATGAGTTACATTTAGGGCTGGTCCCGGCCGGTACCCGGGGCAAAACGGAATATCCGTAGAAAGCGTAAACCCAATTATACAAACGAGCAAACCGATATGAAACGGTGCAATAGCTGACATTGCGATTCTTGAATTATTAGTGATTGAATACCAATCGAATGGAATGGGTTCTTGAATGAGAATAAAATTGTTTCTGGTTATGACACGATTAAGACAAACCTGATGAATCAACATCTTCTCAAAAGCATAACAAGTATATCATATGACAAAAGAGAGCCGGATTAAGGGGAAGATGGCGCAAAAAGAAATAAAATAGGTATTAAAAAAATCCAACGTTTATGAAGTGTTTTTTTATCAAACCACGTCAATAGTTTCATTCGTTTACTGTTAATAAAAATTAGTTTTCTCTCGAGTATCGACTTTTGGATTTAGTTGGTTTTTTCTTAAAATTTGTTTGAATGAAACTAGCGATTTTAAAAAAACCGTTTATTTTATGACAATACTTTTTATGACTTTAGACAAAAAAAAAAGTTTTATCGAAAGTTTCCTGTGATTTACGCAATAATGTTCCCACTCCTTTCGAGTGCTTGAAGAGATTTTATTGATTTTTTCACCATACTATAGACAATTTACAAATCTACAAAACTATTGTTCAACATATTTTTTCCGTCCATCGCATCCACGTGAAAAGTATTATTTTCTCCTATTTTGCTCTATCCGGAAACGCAGCTATTGACGTAACAGCCACTGCAATACGCGCTGATATATCATTAAATTAGTGTTATCAGTAATGCCAAGCATTTTTTTAGCCTTACAGTCTGTTCAGGAACTCTAAACTTAACGCCAAAAAATCCAGCTTTAGTCTAATCAGGGAAATACATGGCCTTAAGTAAATAGGTAGCTCTACGTCTTGGTCAACGCAAATTCTCAAAATAATTTAATTGTGTATTAACTTCATTAATAAATTATATACTTAACAGATTTGACTTAATTTACTTTTTAATTGCGTATCCTTAACCATTCCAGAACAATAAAAACCAATAAAATTTAAACTAAAGAAAGTATATTTTAGAAGGTTTAAAAGTGACCTTTGGAGGGCCACTGATAAAATAAATAGGTACGTGTACAAAAATACAAAGAATACATACATTCACTTTAGAAAACTAAAATATGTAATACTAGAAATATTAGGCTTACATTTTTAACTGTGCATGTTGATGGTATCTATGAAGTCAGTTTCTCATTTCACTTATAAATTAAGGTAGACTAGAAGTCATTACTTCATGTGTATTTTGGAATACTGCTTCCTGTAAATAAGAAAAAATAAAAAAAATTATAACAACAAGCACAACTAAAAACAAAAACTTAAACGAAACAACTTTTCGATTTACCAAGAATAAAGACTGTTTTCAAAGGGTACGTTTTACTGAATAAGAGATACTTTAGTATGCATTTATTTATTCGATTTAAAAATGAAGTGTAAATTACAGTTAATAACCTCAATCAATTGGAATCATTGTTGTAAATACTCGTTGACTAGTGCCATAACATTCGTATAATAACAAGGCTACACTCGCAACACAAACCTAGCTAAGTACAAGCTTAAATAACATTTAGGATTATTTCTGAGGGTTTAGGTAATTTGTCTGATTACATATTGAACTATATTATACCTGGACAATAGTATCAATATAATTTAAAGGGGAATACACACATCATCTATTGAAATGTCATCATCAGCATACTATTATTTCAAAGCTCAATTTATAAACTTTAAACATCTCAGAACTGGTATTTAAATGCATGTACATACATTTCATACACTTGTATGTATATATAGTTTATTTCATTACAACAATTAACAATTCGATCATTAATTCATTACCTACGGTGTTCAATATATCCTAGAACATTAACCTCACCTTGTTATTATGAGTGTATCATAATGTGCAATATTAATTAAATTACACATAATTAGGTAACTATTCTGCATTTAAGTTGAAAATTTTGCTAAATAGATCGAAAAAACTGCTAGCAATCTAAAACCACGTTTTTAATAATAATTTTATCTTTATAGTCGTTTTATAATTATAAATTACCTCATAAGTTTTTTTATTGGTCAACATCTAGCAATTTCATTTATGTTGATAGAAAACTAATTCATACTAAAGGGCAATCGCTTAAGTACTACTTAAATTAGTCAAAAGTTGTATTTAACGTAATTATCATCGTCATTAGCTGGATGGAAGGCAATTCTTTGATTTCGGTCATTAGAACTACCAAGTGCAACTTAATTGAAATTATTAATTCTAAACCAAGTGTCGTGAACGACGCACGACACTCATTCCTTAATGGAATGCACTAAAGTAACAGAGATGTTTTCTGAATACTCCGTATATTATATAGTTTATTAAAAACATCACTAAATAAATAAATAATACATGACCCATAAGAGGGTAAGAAAGAATAGAGGTAATGTATAATAATTGAAAGAACTTCCATTAAATAAAAAATACTCATTCTTTCTAAAAATCCTTAATTACATTCACAACTTAAATCGACAATATTTAGTTAACAATTTGTCTTTTTACCTGGTGTAAGTATTTTACCAAACTACAGTATAATTAAAAGTTTCGCATCGACTTTTCCCTAGCGTACTCACCGCACGCACGGGGATTGGCAACGGCTCAATAATAATAGCAGAGCAGGCACAGGAAATTTAAGGCCTCGTCAGCCCCTGACTCTACGTCTCGCTCTAGAAAATGTATTTTTCGTCATCTAGTTTGACTTGCAAGAATAAAATGCTGATCCTTTAAAAATACACCGAATAATAACCGGAATAGAATCTAAAAAAGTAGTTTGGTATTAGGTATGTGCAAAAAAAATCAAACTTTACATTTAAAAAAAATCCCTAGTACCTGAATATTTTTAGATCGCAAACTACTTACCTCTTTATAATTGTATAGTAATAAAGTATTCCCGGGTTACTTTTTTACTTGATGATGAGTTTTTAAATAATAAAAAGATAACCTAAAAAACGAGTATATTTTGACTCCTGGCCCGCGACCTCATTAATTGTGCCATCCTAAGATCAAGTTAGTCAGAGCGAGAGCGAGAATCAGGGGCTGACAATGCCTTGATATAAAATCTGCCCCAACCCAAACTTATTTGGATCATCAGTGTCTACAGCACAGTTTAACTGTGCGATATAACATTCAGACTTTAGGCTTGTCCCGACGCCAACGCCCTTGCACTGAGCAACTTTGTAACTATTTTATGCCGCAACCATAGCATTTTTAATAGAAGATAAATACATATAAATTATAATACTTACATAATACATAGTTTTTGGTGAATTTTGTTTTAATTTGTAAAAGTAAAGAAAAAAGAAATTAAATCACCCTTGTTTCTCTGTTTTCTATCCACTTATAACATTATTGCCAAGACTGCAGTTTTTATCGAAACGGTATAAAAAAAAACTCGACAAAAAGTAAAATGATTTTGTTTTCTCAATTTTTGGAAATTCTATTTATTTTATTAAAAATAAATAAAAAACGCTATTTTTGCACTCTTCAGCCGCAGCGACTGATATAACAGCCATGTTGCAGTGCGAGCTGGTAAGAATTCATTTATTCGAAATTTCAACCACCACGAATCGAGTTGTTGATTTTTCTGATGGACTTGCCTTAATCAAATTTTCGGCCTCGGTACTTATTTTTAAAACTCAAGGCTCCGCTACACTTCCCTCAGTAGCAATTTCTCTAAAATATTTCACGAAATTTATTATCTAATACTCAGCATTCTTTTTTCGCAACCCAATAAATAATCTGTAAATATTTCTTGGAAATGATGACGATGTTTTTTTAGTTTTAACTATAATCGAGCATTATTAAATCGTATTGCAAATATATTACTTGACATCAATTCATTGGATTATAATTCGCAGAACACTTGATACGGATGGTGTGTTGATGCGGTTTCAATTCTAAGGGGATTCTAAAGAAACTATTTGAAGTAGGTATGAAACTTCTTAGAAATTGAAAAGAACTACTGAGCAGATTTTCATGCAGTTATTATTTTTAGGTGACAAGAGGTAAGCAGTGGTAATTTTAGTAAAACATATCACCAATTACCAATGAGTAAATAAGAGTCATATACACTCATTGGTAATAAAAATAAAAGACGGGGCTAGCTAAGATCGCCACATGCAAGCAACAAAGTTTTAAAACTGGATAGACGAGAATCTTGCTGATGGTACATACAAAAATATACAAAAAATTATGGAGATTTTAACGCATTTGTAAGAAAAAGATATCGCCCAATTTTAGAACGTATCCGGAACCGGTCTGGGTTATAGCATGGGTACGGTGACATAATATCGTTTTTACATACGTACATATATTACGAAGTGATTTCTTAAAAATAACCTATAGCGTTGGTTGAGGTTTTATACATTCAGGGAGGGCCCCATCTGATGAATTTGCCACGGGCCTCATCTCAACGGTGTAGCTACGCTACTGTAGCTGCTATTTAGCGGTCTGAAGTACCTATAGCCAAAATGTTGACCTTATTTTCAGGGCACTTAAATAAGAAATCTAAGCCCCATCCGAGATCCATACAAAGTAACTAAAACACGTCCGTTGCTTGGCGTGCGTGCGGTGCGTTCGTTACGGATTAACATTACCTTCTTCGTAAAACCATACCACAACAATGTATACTATACTATACATACTATTGGGAAAAGATGCTAACTTAACACCCTTAATACCATTGTAACAAGAGTTTAAAGTGGGGGAGTGGAAATCTTTCCCTGATGGTACAATACAACTACCTACCTACTAAACAACTCCTTGTTTAGTAAAAGGGCTAACAATAAAGAAGGTCGTGGGCGTGGCTCATTACATTACTTTAGTAATGGAGTAGGTAGCAATAATAGTTGTAAAAAATACCATAAACAATTTTGAGACTTCAATACTGTACAATAAATAAAGCTTGAAAAATGGCGTGCCACTGACTAATTTCTCTACAGTGAAGCAGGGTGAAAAAGTATCTGCAGAGAGATGACGTTTTAATAAATAAAACGGTTTTATTTTCAAATAGATGGATGATGAAAGAAACAACCCATAATTTAAATACATTGTTAATAATTAGTACACCTACTAACAGCAAATGATAGTGACATTAGGTGATATTATACAGATAACCAATATAAATAAATTTGGTAATTGATATTTTATAATTTCACAGTGACAAAATTTGCTTACTCAGAATAAATAATCAAGAATTGCAAAGAAATACACAAGAAAGTTACTCGAAGTTACATGCACAATGATGCATTCCCAATCCTGTCTTTAAGGGGGTAGCAGAGGATCTTCGTGCAAAATGCATATCTTAATATTGATCCCTTATCTTTTAAATAAAAAGTGAGTATGCAAAAATGCGTTTTACGTGTATTCGCAAAAGTTGCTTCATTCATAATAATGTTTTCACAAGAAAATTATGTAGGTGATGCCCGATCTCCCCAAGTTCCAAGTTCCCCAAAGCTTTTATTATTAACTAAAAGTTGCACGACCCTGTGTTGACCGAAATCGTGAATGGTACAGTCGCCAAATCAATGCAAGCAATGCGATAAGCAATTTTCGCTATTACACATAGAACGCATTTATTGCGCATATCATTTATTAAAGAGTAAGGAAAACAATGTTTTGATTGGCATTTTGCACCGAGATCCTCTGTGACCTTAATTAGAAAAAAGTGATATGACGAGTCCTGTTAGACTAAAGTAACATAATTCTGGTGCAGAACTCTGTAACCCTAAATGGGCTTTTCAAAATGTCATTTGGGTAAGTCCACTGTAAATCAAGACCATGCAATATGGTGAAAATCATAGTTCAATATATTGATATTTAATTTTGATCAGTTACAAAACTCAACCAAAGATTGCTCAGCAAATATTAGTTTTAACACAATTTAATCTGACAACAATCATAAAGTTTCCAGTCTGAGGATCTGGAAGATGGACTAAATAAATAATGTTTTTTTACATAAGGGATGGTCCAAAGCCACTCTCCTGGCTTTCATCGAACGTGACGAAAAAGTAACGAAATTTTAATGCTTTTGTCGTGATTGTTGGTTCCAACAAGTTTGTATGGAGAGCGGCTTTGGACCATCCACCTTAATGTTTTTGTTATAGATTCAATTTTTAATAATTTCCTTCAGTCAAATAAATGGTACATGTACACCAGGATTTAAGCCGATCGGTTGCATTAGAGACCAATTGCCAAGTTACTGAATTACTTAGGTAACTCTTTCTTTGAGATATGAGCCAAAACTTTTTCATGATCTCTACCAAAATCTTATGCGTGATGTTAGTTTAAGTGGGACAACTAGACATATCCTGTTGAATCAATTTAAGATGCTACGAAATGAGTCTATTGGTGGCCTCTTTGCTCTTCTCTTGTCACGAGAGATTAATCACTTAAATAATCCCCAAACTTACTTTTTATATGTTAGTTTACAGCAATCAATTCGTCCAGTTTAAGAGATAATTTAAAAAAAAATTACCCTATATGGTTTCTCATTGAAGACACAAAATATTTGTCTGATCTCACTAATAAAAATGTGTTCAAGTGAAAAGTCTTCCTGTTGTTGATTTCAATCAAAATAAATGAGGGGTACCCATCGGAAAAGTGACACTGATATGACAAAATATATAACTACAATTTTTTATATTTCTCATTATTTGTGTAAAGTACAGGACACTAATTTAACGCTATAATAAATTAAAAGTAAAAATTACTTAAAGGTGGTAGAGCTGATGCCGGGCTCGACTGTGGAGGTACCACCATCTTACTTGCAAATCCTCCTGAAGTTATTCGGGGGAGAGTAAGAGAACAGCTCTCAGGCAAAATCAGGCGGCCCACCATTGCCTGGGACCGATGTATGGCGGTGTAACCATCCCCAATTGCCGGGCCTTATATAAAATAGACTGGTGACGGGCAGCGGCGTCACTGGCACCGTTTCGGCACCGCGCTCACCTACCCGCCTGCCCAGCTTGTGTGAGTATGGGCATTTCTTCCAGGAGGACTGCCAAGAGTGGCGAAATCCTGGAAAGGCCTATGTCCAGCAGTGGACGAAACAGGCTGATGGATGGATGGATGGAAAAATTACTTTGTTTTCTTCACGAGAAAAATCGACAAACTAATGTCAAAATGGCTTTTTTTGGAAAATTGTACCCTCTTTAGGGTTCCGGACCCGAAGGGTGCCAAACGGAGCCCTGTTACTAAGCCGCCGCTGTCTGTCTGTCTGGTCTACATCTTCAACCGTAATAGGTAGAAAATTGAAATTTTCACAGAATACGTGTTACTATGGCCTCTACCACGACAAGTAATAAAAATTCAAATAAGTTTGACAATAAACCTTGTGTTAACCAACCAAACCGCCATCTGAGATGACTTTTACAGCTTTTACTAGAGGTAATGGATCGCTAATAGTAGCTTGTCAACCTTTTTGCACCAAGGTTCATTGGTAAGATGATAGATGGCACTAAGATCTTAAAGGCGGTCATTTTTGTATTTCTATATTTTTTAAAGAACAACTCATGTCATGTCTAAAAAAACTCGATATTAGTAAAACAAGGGTATTTTCCAAAAAAACAAAACATTTTGTCCACAGTTTGTCGATTTTTCTGTAAAGAAAATGTAGTCATTTTTACTTTTAATTTATTATAGCATAAAGTTCTTGTCTTGTATTCTACTAAAGTATTGAGAAATTAAAAAAATATATACCTATACCTAGTTAATTTTTTGTCATATTGTGGTCACCTTTCTTAGCTTATCAATTTTAAATTTTATGGGTATGATTTAAGCCATTTTGATTCAAAATTGCTTAATTAATAGGATTTGTTCTAAAAATAGTAGATCTGTCAGCTAAATGTCATTCATGTACAATCATCACAATATGTCCTCAAGCATCAAATAAAAACATTAAAATATGAAATAGTGTAAAACGTGTTCTCAAACCATGAGCTGTAAAATGCAAGTCATAGTTCATACTTCAGGGACAATTGGCCTAACTGCTTAACTTGCCGTCCATAGCATGCAGACCAAATATAAATTAACACCGATGACCTTTGTGTTAGCAGGCGAGCGCCCTACCTCTCGGCCACAGATGCAGATGAAGGTTAATATTTATTATAAATTGAAATCATCTTCACCTGGAAATTAACTTCCTGTTAAAAACTAGGGGTGTTCCCTCTCTTCTCTGGGCTCCCAAATTTATTTACATATCAACTTAACACTCTTTCTCTCTTCCCTCCTCATCACACCTAGTTCTGACAAAATAACTTGATTGATTTATTTGCTTACAGATCTACTATCCTGAGGATAAAACTATTACTTTGGGATAAATCTATTATTTTAAGGATGATGTTTTAATTCAAGGCATGAGCTATGATAATATTGATATCTATCTTTTATTTTAGGTACAAACTGACATTGATTTGGTAATTCAAACCTGGGTACCTAGCATAGTAGACCCTATCAAGCTTTGACAGATTGATATACACTGTCTGTCCCCCTCTTTAGGTAGATCAACAGAGTGAGACAGAGCACTATATCAAGCGTTATCAAGCTCGATATGGTTTGCTATGCTAGACTAGCTGGAGGCACACTATTAATCTATGTATGAAAATATTTTGTGTAGTTAGATCCATTCATTAGAGGATACAAGTTGATAGCAAAATACAATCTTCGGTGACAGAAAATATAGTTCCCCAATTTATTACTCACATTCCAAATGATCCCCAGGTGTTGTGCCTATTATGTACTCTCTACTTAAATTGTTTTTGTGGCTTAGAGAATAAATTACAGAAAACTATGTTTATGTTATGAGCTAGAACTGCATTCCATTTGCACTTTTAAACTTTTTTGATTCTATAACTGTTTCCAACATTGTACATTTGTCCCCATTTCAGTGTATGTTCTATTGACCTCAAGGTTAAAATTTAGTAGGAGTGAAGGTTTTACATACTTATAATTTAGAGCCATTAATATTAGGGAAAATATAGCTACTACAAAGTGAATGATACCCCAACTGGGAATTGAAAAGTGGGGCCTAATATTATCATGTTCTTCTGTTTATCTTTATATTTTGTCTACTGATAAAATGTGATAGTATAGGACACAAATTATATGCAGTAAAAGGCATAATCTTATCTGTTGAATATCATTAAGTTCATTTACATGTCATTAAATATAGGTACAATGTTTACACATGATCAGAAGTAGCTGCAATTTATTATGCCAATATTGAGAAGGCAATGTAGATGTCCAAAACACTTTCACTAAACACAGAAGCAGCCACAAGTTCTAATATTGAAGCATTTCAATATTTAAAATCTCCTCCCATATGTTATTATGACACTTTACACTTTGCATATAATGAATAATTCATATAAATTATTTCTATTGACAAGAATGAGCAATCCTACAATGTAAACGTTTTCCGATATTAATCTGAAATACAGAAACAGTGTGATGTTAAACAGAGTTCTTTTTACAAGAAATTATCAAAGAAGGGAGTGACAAAAAAGAACAATAGGTGCATGAATGATCAAGAAAAGCAGTTTATGATGTAAATATTATATAGTGTTTCCCTCACCCATTTCAAAATAATATAAGTGTCCATGCGCTATCATTGAAAATTAATAATCATCATCATGTAAAACAATAAATGTTAAAACATACATAATGTTCTTGGAAATAATTATGTAATTGTATAGTTTTCCACACCCAAATACCTACCAAATAGAACATATTTATAGACAAACATAGATGAAACATTTATAATTTCAATTACATAGTATAAGTAGAGTGTGTAACTTACTTAGCAGTGTTAATTTGAAATTCCATAATTGACCCCACCTGTGTTGAGGCCTGTGTTCTCAGAGGCTCCGGAGGGCGGTGGGGGGGCAGGCATGGCGATGGGCGGCGCCTGCTCGCCGCCAGGTCGGCCCTCAGGTGCCGGCTGGTTGGTCACGGTGCGCTGTACGCCATCGGAATCGTCACGCTCCAACGTGTGATAGTCGCCGGTCTCTTCAGGCCGCGGCTTGCACTTGCCACAGCAGCAGTTACAGCAGCAGCATAGGCAGCAGCAGAAGTAGCAGCCCGTTAAAATACCACAGATGATACAGAGCGCTTTGCACCAAGTGCTCGTCACTACGAAATAGGCGTTGACGTTTTCCTCTCCGAACTGTTCGGCTATGTACAATCCGAGGGAGCCGTAGTTATCGTAAATATTACGCTTCGTTGCGTCACTGAGGATTGTGTGAGCTCGATTCACTTCTTTAAATTTGTCTGAGGCTTCCGGATTGTTTGGGTTTTTATCAGGATGGTATTTTAACGCCAATTTTCGATAGCTTTTCTTGACATCGTCTGGAGTTGCGGTTTTGGGAACTTGCAGAATTTGGTAGAGGCTGTCTCCAGCAGTGGATAATTTCCTTTTATCCATTTCGTTTAATCTGAACTACTAGTAAAATCTAGGCAAAAACTGATCACAATAATGTAGAGAGCCCGTCGTATTTCGGAAAAACGACATGACATGACAGGGCAAAGGGGGGGTGGAAGGGAAGGGTGAGGGTGATGCAAAAGTGGGTTCATGCAGATTTCTTTTTTTTGACGTGAAACGTCTTTCAATTTGGTAGGGGGTCACTTGCTAAAACCACATGTAACGAAAACTCGTTGCCGCCGCGGCGATGTTTGTAGGTCTATTACTACTGTACATATGCCATGTGAATGTGCGATTCATATAAATATCGTTGAGTAGAAAAAACTAGCTATTACTCGCAGCCTCTGATTCATGCAGCTAGATGGCGCCACTGCTCGTCAGTACGTGTACAAATTAAGACAAACGAGGTCGCGTTTGTTAGAATTCGTCGCCTTCTAGGTACGCTCAGTATAAATATAATTAAAAATAGGCACACATAATTATATAGAGGATTTAACTTCAATTTTATTGAAAATTATGGACTACTTCGGCTATCATGCCTTCTAGACGAAAAATTATGCGTCAAAGAGAATGGGAAACTGCTAAAAAGAGAAGAGGCTGAGGGACCCTGATCACTACCAGCCATCTCGGCTGAATGGAACCGAAAACAAAGAGAGCTCGCCAGATTGGGGCAGGCGCAGGGACTGTAGCCGTACCTTAATGCTGCTGGACTAAGCGGGTTATCGCGGCCCAAATTGAGCCAGCTAAGTCACCTGTAACCCCAATAGAATTAGATTAGACCAGGAAGTCGTTCAAAAACTCACACCGACTTGGGTTCATACCCTGGGGTCTTACTCCCATCGTAATCGATCGTGCAATATTCGGTCGAATGTCGTTCAGTCGACGCAAGTGGTACTCTGATAATCGATTTTCGAACGAAAATTCATTTTGACAGCAGTTAGATCGAAATGCTTACTCTGAAGTTTCCGAACATCGGCCGATAAATCGATTTTGACAGAAGTTCTATCGTGATTTCTTACGTGAGCTCAAGAGGTGTCGTTGTAATATCGTAAGCTTGAAATTTACTAATTATTATTATGTTTTTGGCTGTTTTAATAATATTTATTGGTGGCATAATTTATAAATAATACGTTTTTCCATGTTTTAGCTGTAATGGCAAGACTTTACTACATTTTTGCTGCGCATTTTTGATGAGCAGCAGGCTGACCGTACAAGGTGGCGAAGAAACCACCGAGAGAGCCTTACTGTCAATAGAATGCTAGATATAGAATTTGAAAGGCACTATAGACTGACGAGGCCTTTATTCGAAGAGTTGTGCCAGGAGATTGTTCCGCCGTTCCCTCCCCGCCGAAATGTGCGCGGGATTGACCATAGATGCTCCCATGGCACAGCAGACAGTGAAGTGACGAGTGCACTCAATGCTCTCCAGATAGTGCAAAGGCACATATACTTCCCACAGAACAGGGAGCAAAGGGGAGTTCTGAAGAGAAGGTATAATGCTTTATCCTCACTCACCTCAATGTGTTTCCTCACCATATTTTACTATAAAGGATATTACTATTGTAGGTTCTTTGATAAGTATGCAGTGCCAGGGGTCATTGAGTGTATCGACTGCACCCACATAGCCATCATTCGTCCCTCAGAAGATGAAGAAAAATGCTTTAATCAGAAGCATAATCATTCACTAAACACTCAAGCGGTAAGTATTATACAAAATCTTTTAATAATTTTTAAATATTTTTGATAAATGTATATACTCATAGCTTCAGTTACTCATACAAAAATAAATACTAGCAAAGAGTGAAAACTAATTTGTAGTCCTTGTAAACCATATACTACATAAGTTACCTTTTTGTATTCTTGATTCAAAAAGATATTTATGTTGTCTCTTAACCTATCTATGACTATTTCTGCATCCTATTATGTATGGAAACTTTGTTGGTTTAAGTTTTACCTTTCACTTCTATATTTGTTTCCTTAGAAACAAACATAAATAAATACTACTTCACATGTATTTCAGTTATGTGATGGTGATTGCATATTTATTGCAATTGATGCCTCCCACAATGGTGCCGACCACAATGCTTTCATCTGGCGCGATTGTGAGATAAAGGACCATCTAGAGCAGTTGGATGGAGACCGTGGAGTGCACTTTTGGCATATTCAAAGGATGCTGGAGGTCCCTACTGGCAGCTTGAGAGTTGCATTACACTCCTGAGTTCGCTGGCAAAATTACAATTGCCTGCAGTGTACTACACAATAAGTGCATGTGAGCCGGACTGAACCCTGTGGAGCTGGAAGTGGAGGAAATGCAACAGGAGCAGCTCTTGCAGCCTCCCATTGTTCCACATCCCTGTGATCCCAACCACCATGCAGCAATGTTTATATAAAAGTAAATTATGGATGTGTGTAATTTTTGTGTCAAAGAGAAGGAAGAGACATACTACATTACATACGTGACATTCTTCTGTTTAGCAATTGTAAAAATATCTTTAATCTTAATAAGAGGCTATGTAAATTTTATTTCACTCCAAGCTCAATGTGAGAAAAGATTCAGCGCAAAAGAGAAAAAATGATGTTTTTTAATATATATATGTTTGAGTTCTCTAAATGATCCCTTTGTCAAACGAGAAAAAGTGCGTTTGAAGACTTCATTCTAATAATTATTTCTATCGAGAAATATGCTTAAGTATACCGAAAATTTATTACAATTTTCCATGTGCTTCATGAAATACACAGAAAAAGCATCCATATAATTTTACATAGTCTCTTAATTTATTTTGCTAACAAATAAAAATAAAAATATTATCTCAGTGTTTTTAATTTATTTATTATTCATTAATCATTACATATTTGTCGCTGACATGATGGCCGTTGGGGCCGAAAGGCTTTAGAATGGAGTCCACGTAGAGCTAAGCGTAGTGTAGGCTGACCTCATGCCCGCTGGACCGACGACCTGAAGGACGTGGGTGGGGGCTGGATGAGGAGGACCTACGTGAGTGGCGAAATTTGGAAAAGGCCTATGTCCAGCAGTGGACGAACACGGGCTGATAGATAGATGGATTATTCATTGGCTCTGCTGGCCGTTGACTCCACGAAAGCGTGCAGAAGATCCCTCATCTCATTAAGAGCGACTACAGCCTCGCGCATCTCCTTAGCCCCCTCGGTCTCAGCTCGCACACACTCCTCCAGCCTGAACAGCCGACTACTGATGTTGCTTGAGGAAGCAGTTGCGAGCGCTGACATGCGAGCAAGGAGCGTGCGTGGTGGACGCCACTGACGGCCTCTGCCCCGTGCATCTGTTGAACATAAAACAGCAATATCACTTGGAGCTTTATTTTAAAACTTATTAAGCTACATTCATCAATGCTCTAGGTTTCTTAAAAACCAATTCTAAATGAGTCAGTAGGTCTTGCATAACAAGTCTAAGATCCACTTGCACCAAGCAAACTTAACTCGGGCTAACTAACTTTTTATGCTTTGTCCTTATCAGTATAATTTGATGTGAAAAGGACAAAACAAAAAGTTTGTTAACCCGAGTTAAGTTTGCTTGGTGCAAGTGGACCTAAGTTTCTTATTTCACGAATGGATGTTAGTTCCAGACTGAAATAATAAATTAAACAATGTGATTAAATTGCAAGCACCATTTAGTTTCAATATCATTATAGGTATGAAAGTCTTGAACATTACTATTTACTATATTGTTTAAAACAATCTTTACCTCAGGGAAAGCAGGCACTCTGGCATTTGAGACCGCCTTGCCAAAGGCTGGTCCCATTATATCTAGTACCCGCTTCTCATTGGTGGTTCAACCACCACCCGTCCCACCAGCATGTCGGCGGCCTTCAGACACCACCTTTATAGTGGTGTTTTTTTTCGGTTTTAATTTACCCCTTCAGGGAAAGGCTATAGTGCTAAGCCATACCGCCTTGTCTTTTGTGTTCTTTTCTGTGTACTCTTCATATATGACACAATCTGAAGAATTGTTTTTTATCTCTTGAAGGCCACATGGCCAAGTCTTCAATTTGTTGCTTTTCTATAGCATTATTATAATATCTTCTTTTTAGCTATTCGCTAACTCTTACCATAGGCGGCTAGCCTTGACCCGACCATCCAAGTCCCACAGGCGCTCCTTGGCCAACTGAGGTTGCTGCTCAAGGAAGCTGAACATCAGGTCCAACTGTGCAGCAGTCATTCTAAAACCAATTATAGATTATGAGAGATATAAGCAGTGGAAACTTACTTACATCAATGTTAATGCTTGGGTTAGTGTTGGGGGCTATGAAATTCTGTTGATACAGTAGGTATCTAATTGGATTGCAAGAGGAAGTAGTGTCAGAGATTATAAAGTATTACTTGGTGCAGTGTGGTGTGGATGGTCTTCGTTCCAGATTAAATTGTTTATCATGTTACCCATTAAAGGAAGTTCATTTCATTGGAAAGATTATAAAAGCACTTACTTATTATTTTCGTTGAATTGGCAGGAAAAACTTTTATCACGCTGCGTTGTTTTGGTACTTGTTATAGATACCGACTTCAGTCAGTTGACATTTGGCAACATTCCCAAACACTCATATGATAATAAAAAATATGACAGCGGAGATAGCATACCACAATCAATCAAGTGTGAAAAGGATGGCATGATATCAATGACGAAATGTCAAGTTGTCGGAACGTTTTTTTTTACACATCCGGTTATTGTTAGAGCAAAAAAAGAAAAAAAAAGCCATCGACAATGATTTCGTTAAATCATTCGGTCACGATCGAACTTTGTACGATACGTTAGTTGAATATCGAAAACGATAGTGTTTCGTGGTAGACAAGGCAAAATAGATTCGGTCGTGTGTCGGTCGTTTATCGAAATATCGTAATCATTTTCGGAGTAGGTATCCTGGATTCCAACACTAAACCGTTCAAAAATCAACACGGGTCGTGACACCGACCGTTCAAAAATAGCAGTGTCGCTACACCAGTGTCGAATTTTTCAACACCAACTCTGAGCAGGGTTTGCAAGGTTCGTATAGGGACGTCAAAATTACAGTTATAAATCTATACGAAATCTATTGGAAATATGTGAAATGACGTTTAGAGGGTAGCAGCTCGGCCAAATCCGTTCAAAAACTCAGTTTTGCAACCCCGGCGGCGTTCCTACCTACCCTAGGGTTCTTAAATGAACGCACTTCAGTGGCCCCAATGGGTAGCCAGGGTTGGCCCAATCCATAACATTTCAAAATACTAACCCGCTAATTTCATAAGCTATTTAGAAAGTAGGTAAAAAGCTAAGGGACTTGTGTAGATCCCTTTTTCAAAATTTTCAATTTTACTTAATGTTACGTAAACGATTTTTTTCAACTTTGACTTTTCAACAAAAGCCTTGTAGGCATAATGACTTTCATCCCAATGCTAGTAATGTACTTTGATTGTATAAAAAAAAACAAAATGGCATTACCATAGAGCTTAATGTATCAAAATGTCATTGAAACTTGATACTGACAGCTAGTATTTTTATTTATTGCTAGGCAAATGTAATCTAGATTAAACCCATATCCTTAAAATTTGTTTTTTTTTTGCAACATAATATCTCTGGAACTGAGGAATAAAAAAATATGTAAAAACGCTTTTCGGAATAAGAATATAATTTTTTTACCCTTACAGAAATGAAAACTTGTGGATTGGCCTAACGCTTAAACCCCAAGCGCTTAGTTTAGTTTGATCGCCCGCTCACGTCCGGCGATCATGACATCTCTTTTGCACGCGTTGAATTTGCATATACTATCCTGCTGTCAGTGATGAGCGGGCGATCAAACTGAACGCGGCCTAGAGCAAGTGCCAGCCTCAACCGGAGCGGAGCACTGATCTATATATATGGATAGGTGTTCAGGGCTTTGACAGCGTACCGACGTGATTTTGACGTTTTCGAGAGCCACCTACTAGTCAACCAAATAATTACAATGAACATTTCTTTCGAGAACAACATAATAGGGGTGTGAGGGGGTAGCGGGGTACACCATGTAATTTGTCAACTAATAGGTGGCTCTCATATATCACCTACGACGGATGTCGCCTTTTTGGTACTTACAGTTTATGAATTTATGATGATGACGTTTAAGTGATGTCCTAATTCAACCTTAAGTATCGGTAACTATCGATGAAATATAATTCAGAGAAATCAAGTTATACCTTAAAACTAGTTTATTATTGTCAGTAACAATGTTTTATTAATTGTTGTAAAGTAATTAATTTATTTTCATTATTGGTTTGTTACTGGTTTGTATTTGGTTTCGAACGGCACCACCAAATTTGAAAATATGAACAGAAGTTCAGAAACAAGAATTCTTTATTTAGTATTATAAGTAGACCCCGTTATCTTGTCGTAATGACAGGGTAGTAAGAGGACAAAATGTCACTGTTATAAATTTTATTAAAATTATGACCCGATATAAAAATATGAAATTTTATATACTTCCTTTTATATACAGTATGGCCTTGATAATTGGAACACCCAAAATTTATAGCAGTTTTGGTGAATATTATATTATAATTTTAACTTACTTTACTTACTGTTCACGCAATTTTTTTATAATAAAACCTTGAAACTCGGTGTTTTTAAATTTATTTTATTGGATACTAGCTCGCCCGCGTCGAAGAGATTTTCCTGGAAATAAGGAAAACAAAATAATATGATTTTTTGAACGACTATATGCAAAGGACACCATGTTTAAGCAAAGCGCAAATAAAGACCAATCAAATAAGCCTAAGTTCGAAGGGTCTGCTGTTGTCCGTTAAGGAGATCTTTTACCCATCTTACAGTCCCATCATCAGACCCAGGTCTCCATGTTTTACCAAAGTGCTAATAAAGACCAATCAAATGAGCCCAAACTCAAAGGGTCTGCTGTTGTCCGTTGAGGAGATCCTGTACCCATCTTTCAGTCCCATCATCAGATCGGTCACCATATTATACCAAAGTGCTAATAAAGACCAATCAAATAAGCCCAAACTCGAGGGGTCTGCTGTTGTCCGTTGAGGAGATCCCGTACGTACCCATCTTCCAGTCCCATCATAGACCCTGGTCACCATGTTTTACCAAAGTGCTAATAAAGACTAATCAAGTAAGCCCAAACTCGAAAGGTCTGCTGTTGTCCGTTGAGGAGATCCCGTACCCATCTTCCAGTCCCATCATCAAATCCTGGTCTCCATGTTTTACCAAAGTGCTAATAATGACCAATCAAATAAGCCCAAACTCGAAGGATCTGCTGTTGTCCGTTGAGGAGATACTGTACCCATCTTCCAGTCCCATCATCAGACCCTGGTCACCATGTTTTACCAAAGTGCCAAGAAGTGTGTCAGGATCGTTGTTAGTGGAAATCTTTAGTCAGATTAAACTGATACAGTTTCCCCGTATGGAAAAACAACCGGTTTCATCACGTATAACTAACCATTTGTTCAAGGAACGCCGATAAAGCAGTTAAGTAGCATTTTTTCTCCCGACATGGTTCACAAATATTGAATTTTCAAACTGAAAAAATTTTTCGAATCGGTTCTGTAGTTCCAAAGATTACCTCAAACATACAAAAGCAAGAGGTGTGTCAGGATCGTTGTATAAAAATTAAATATGGCCTATGTTACCCATCAATAGTGTGGCCTTTTACAAAAGAAAACATTTTTGCAATCGGGTAACTTTTCCAAGCTTAATATTAGCAAGAGGTGTGTCAGGATCGTTGTATTAAAATTAAATAAAGCCTATGTTACTCAAAAACAGTGAAGCTTTTTATAAAAGAAAGAATTTTTAGAATCGGTTCAGTAGTTCCAAAGATTACCTCAAACATACAAAAGCAAGAGGTGTGTCAGGATCGTTGTATTAAAATTAAATATGGCCAATGTTACTCATCAATAGTGTAGCCTTTTACAAAAGAAAACATTTTTGGAATCGGGTAACTTTTCCAAGCTTAACATTAGCAAGAGGTGTGTCAGGATCGTTGTATTATAATTAAATATAGCCTATGTTACTCAACAATAGTGTAGTTTTTTAGAAAAGAATTAATTTTTAGAATCGGTTCAGTAGTTCCAAAGATTATCTCAAACATACAAACAAACAAACAAACAAACAAATCTTTCCTCTTTATATAATATAATATAGTGTAGAAGTGTATATGAAGAGTACATATAAATAGGTGTAGATTAGATGATATCATACATTTTAATAAATTCGTATTGAACTTTTCTTGATTTAATTTTCCGCTTGCTTATTCATTATGCGTTTATGAATTTAATTGTTTTTGTATGGTGTCTTTTTGGTGTGATTCGTAAACAAAAAGTTCACTGTCAGGTACCTATGAATGCTGCTGTATGTCAGTGTGATTTGCAGGTGCCAATAAATTCTTTATCTATGGTTATCGCTTCGCTTATGACCAATATTTCAAGATGATATAAAAAAGTAAATAAAAACAATTATAAAAATATCTTCATGTTTGTGATGATAAAGCCTCAACGGCCAGTTAAATAACCAGACCACAGCAAGATTTATAAAAAAAATATATTCCAAAACACCACAAACTTCAAGTTGTACCCATTTTATTATTTTCATATCTACCGTTTTGTGACGTCATTGCGACAAGATAACGGAGTCTAAAATAATTTTGCCATTAATAAAAGATGATTCATTGATTACTTCTGTACTTACTTTTAACAACTACTCCGAATAAAAAACCTATTTTACCTCGGACCCTAATAGTGAGAACATACTTACCGTGTTCATATAAGTTTGCTTGACATAGACATAGACATAGACATAACTTTATTGGTAATATTCATTACAGGTCAACTATTTTACAAATTACAAATTATTTAAAAAGACACAAGGTAAACATAGGTATTTAAAACATAATAACAGAAAGAAAATAAATAACAAAATGGAAATTACGTATATTACTCAAAGAATTCATTATAGCTATAGAATGACTTCTCGACTAGCCAAGATTTTAATTTTGTTTTAAAAATGGAGAAAGTCTTGTGTCCGCGTTTAGTGTCTGTGTTGCAGCTTTTGATTTAGTACATATCAACTTTTCGCAGGAGTGTGCGTGAATGAGTAAATGTGTGCTGTGCGTATTTACCTCCCCTCCCGTGGAAAACGGCAGAATTATTTCAGTATTAAAAATCGCGCTTTGCCAGGTCCCGTGGTCTAAGAGTGTATTTAGACTAATGTTATATGATGTCTATGGAGCGGAGCAATAGGCAAAAGTGGGTTCATGCAGATTTCTTTTTTTTTTTTTGATAGGTATCTAAACCCATTCATGCTCACTAAAGGTAAAATATATGTCTGTGGTAAAATGGAATACAACCAAATGAGATAACATTATACAATTTTCTTATTTCAATTTCATTGCTCCTTTTTATTTTGTGAAATAGTGTAGCATGTATTCAGCATGGTATTCAGTTCATCATGGTTTTAGATTATACTTTTAAATTAAGCCTTTGTTGGTTGTTTATGTTTCGTTTCGAAACGAGTGAATTTCACTCGGAGTGATGCGAATTATTATTTCACCCTACAGCGTTCAAAAATTGACCCTTACGCTCTTACCCTAACGGCCCCTTAGTCACTTCTTAATTTAATTTAGAAATTGACTAAATAGCTGTAGCGGCTATCTTACTTTTAATTTTATTCGACCGCTAGGGATACGCTGCGCTGCGACGACGAGGGAAGCGAGGAGGAGCGGTTAGGTTGACATGTTAGTACATATTAGGGAGGCAAGCGAAGCGGAGCGGAGCGAGGCGACCCCCATAGTCTTAACAGAATTCACGATATGCAGAAAAAAATATTTGCCGAGCACTTTCCGATGACTTACGGTTCAATAATTTATAAAATTGATTAATTTTAATTATTAATTAATATTTCGAACTGTACATTGCAAATTGAACTTTATCAGTTCGTACTAAGGAAGATATTCCAACAGGGACCTTACCACGGTCGCATTTGCGAAAAGAGCCTTTTGCTCTTTTCTTTCGAAAGTCACATTCTCTCTTTTGAAGATACTCTTTTTTTTATCCGTAGAATGTGCACACTTTTCTCTAATGCGCTCTTCTCACTTTTGGAAGCCAAGACACAGACAACCATTCATTCAAAAAAAAAATGGGTATAGACAAAAAAGAGTGTCAAAATCCAAAGTGTATGCAATGCTGTTAGCGGTGCTTTAGCGGTGAGAGGTCACATGATAAACTGAAAAATATTCGCTGGATGGGTGACTTTAAATATCGAATCATTGGTACAGTGGCTGACAGTATTAGATGCAAGTAACTAGGGGCCTTATTGTCTAACTTCACTTTTGCTTTCAAATGTATTGCGATGGGCTAAAAATATATGGCTCATAGTTTTAACAGAAATCGTGTTACACACAAAATTCCTTCTTGTTTTTTAATTCATGGCACCGCATCCTAACGAAGAACACTACCGCTAGCAGCAACGTATCGTCTTCTTATTCGTAGTTGATACGTTGTTTATTAGGGTACCGCTAGCGGCAACGCATACATTTCAAAATAAATATCCAATAATGGAAGGAAAATAAATAATAGGTACCTAGGTATTTCTTGTCGTTTAAACTTATCAAGTGAAAAGAAGGAAACAAATCACTCTTTGATGAAAAAGGAGAAGAATCTAATTATGTTGGAGTGTATGGAGAAGTAAGTAGACGTTTACTATTCTTCGTTTTACACAGGAAAAAAATTGCCTTTCTACTCTTTCCCCGATGTAAGTATACTCCAAGTTTCCCCGTATTTGAGATTGGCTCCTATCCCATTTCAGTGTTGGAAAAGTAGATTGCTACTTCACCTACATATATACACGCTAATGTCGATCATTTTTATTTCAGTCATTCCAACCTGTCCCATGTGCTAAATAAGTCTCAAAGTCTTATAAGGTCATGACTCCTGCTTTGGTATTCCCTATCGTGTGGCTAGTGGTGCTAGAAAACTGCAGGAAGGTAAGACAAAGTTTTTGTTGTCTAGTACTTTCTTCTCATTTAAATGTTTGAAGCAGCGGTAGCTTGGTGGCCTCTCAATCTTGCGACCCAGGTTTAATTTCCAGTCACCACCAATGAGTTTTTCGAAATTTATGTGCACAGTATTTGTGTTCTTAGCTAATATTTACCACTTAATGAACAATGAAGTAAAACATTGTGAAGAAACCTGCATGCCCTAAAAAGCGTGTAATTTTGCCTGAAGTGCAGCAATATGGGGTACCATGTAAATTGTTTGAAATTTATTTGCACTAAGTACCATATTGTTTGCTACTACTGACCAAACTAATGTGAATGTCTCCCAACTAAAAACTCACTCTAATAAAGTAGCATTTCATAGATTCCAAAATTGAATTGGAAATTAGAAGCATCGCTTCAAATCAAACCCTGGTTATTTAAACCTTGTAATGCAAAGCACATATTATTGCCTTCATAAGATCTTACATAGATGTTTTTGTCTTTTCAGAAAAGGATTTGCTGTCAACTAGGTGCAATGACACCTTTTGTCAGAGCCACCATGCTACTGGTGGAGAGAATCCTGACCCTCATTAAACCAACATTGGTTGGAACTTGAGACAGGAAGGAACTGGAGGCACATGAGTTTTAGTAGAAATCTAACAAATAAAAAGATCTTTTTATCAGTAACAGGTGTTTAAGTAGTAAACATTTTCAAAGAATAAAAATTATCAAATATATTGTTTTACACTTTTTTCCACCCTCACAAAATTTTATTTGATGATGTCTTTCATGGCAAATTTTCAAGCTAGGTAGCATAAAAATTACTGTGTGTTTTCTTGCAAAAGTATGAAATTGTTTATAAATAATAAAACCTGACTGCCTCTGTAACGAATGGTTGCTCTGCACTTGCCTGCTAACCCAGAGGTTCTGTGTTCAATCTCCACGCCCTGCATATCACTGTTCAGTCTGCGTGCTTCGAAAAAAACATCAAGCTGTTGATCTATTTATGCCCGATCTATAGGGCCCATCACATTTGAGAATAAATAATAGTGTAGTGCGTAAAAAAAGTGCATTGAAATATTGAAAATGAATTAAATAGAGATGGTATATATACAGTTGTGGTTGTATAATTAGGAACTACTGGTAAGAAAGTCGATTTTTGACAAACAAGTAGCTGTTACTTTCGTAATAACTTACTGATAACAAATTTAAACCACACAAAATAACAGTTATATTTAGTAGGCTTTAATAATTTATACCCAATATGCAAAACAATTGCACTGCTATCACTTCAATTGCTATTGTATTTTAAATGTACTGGCCGCTTGACAAATAATTAGGAACGGAAAAAAATAATTCTTAATTTTGAATTTCGAAAATGGTTATCGCATTTTTTTGTTTCCCGCGTATTCTATGGTTACATCGCTTTATATCTCCTTTATATTGACTAAGTTGAAAGTGCATAATTATTCCGAAATCATGGGCAAAAAGGAGAGTTGTGATCCATCGACCCGGAAAATTATTATGGCTCTATATGAACGTAATTGGTCGTATAAAAAGATTGCTGATCCTTTGAAGTGCTCTAAAACTAAGGTGTTTAATGCTGTAAATCACGTCAAACAGTTTAATACTACGAATAATGTACCTCGAAAGCCTAAATCTAGAAAAACAACATCACGTGAAGATGCTTTGTTCGTGCAGCAAAGGCTTTGATCCTTTCAAGAGTTCTGAAAACATAAAGAGGGAAGTTTTTGGCGACGGAGGAGTATCTACACGTACAGTACGAAGACGCTTAACTGATTCAAAGTTATTTGGAAGAATCGCCCGGAGTGTACTCACGAAGGTGCACCGAAAAGCTAGGTTAGAGTTCGCGAATAAATATGGCAACTGGACAGCAAGTCAATGGAAAAACGGGTTATTTTCTGATGAAACGAAAATAAATAGACTAAGGTCTGATGGTAAACAGTATGTGAGTAGACCGCCTAAGCAAGCGTTGAATCCTAAGTTCACGAAAAAAGTGGTAAAGCATGGAGGAAACATAAAAGTTTGGGGATGTTTCTCAGGTCATGGTGTTGGGCCAGTTAAAAAGATTGAAGGTATGCTAAACCAATTTAAATACAAGCAAATATTGGAGAGAGAGAAAGACTATGCTTCCTTATGCTGAGGAGAGGTTGTTGGACTACAGGTCTGGATATTTCAGCAAGATAATGAACCCAAACACACTGCTCATTCAGTTAAAAGGTTTCTTAGTGATCAAAAAATTACCGTGTTAAATTGGCCTGCAAATAGTCTAGATCTTAATCTGATCGAAAATCTTTAGAGAGAAGTAGAGTGTGGCTGCGAAAAGGACGAGCAATTTGAACAATCTATATGATGCCTTTGTCGAATCATGGAACAATATTTCAGATGAAACCTGTAAAAACTTAATAGATTCCATGCCCCATCGCTGCAGGGCAGTTATTGTAAGCAAGGGCCACCCTACAAAATACTAATACTGCTTTTTCTAAGCTGTGTTAAAAGATTTGTAATAAATATTGTTTATTTCATTAAAATTGTTTCTGATACAGTTCAATAAATTAAGTTATTTTACCCGTTCCTAATTATTTGTCCATAGCTAGAAAGTTTCAAATAAATAGTTCAAATGGAACTTTAATTAAATTACCAATTGAGGTTCAACAATTTTACATAATATGTGGAATAAAAGCCTGCTTACATAGCTTTATTATCATGTCGTTTGAAGGTAGTAACAGTAATAAAGACTAAAGTTACAGCAACTTGTTTTTCTGAAAGTTACTACTTTGATATTAGTCGTTCCTAATTATATGACCACAACTGTATATATGTCACCTCACTCACACTATCTAATTATGATACTTGCATCAGAGAATATGAAGTATTATGTATGTATGATGTTCAAGAACATATATGTAGGTATATAACAATTACATGGGTGAAGTGTTTTGCTTGTAATTGAATCAAATCAAATAATTTTACTGTCAGGCATCTGTGGCTCATGCAAACAAACATTAAAGTACAAAGTATAACAATAATATAGCCTTTATTCTGTCCTACAGTGATTTTGAAGTTAATTTTTATAGAACATTTTATTCATTACTATTTATATTAGGTCACGTAGCACAGTGCCACATGGCAAAGGCCTCGTCCAACTCCTTCCAATGTTCTCTGTCCCATGCCACTCTTCTCCAGTATGGACCGGCTGTCAATTTAAGTTTGTTTTCCCAGCATCGCCAACCTCTAGTTATTTTTCTTTCATGTGGGTACCAGTCTGTGATCTTTTTACTTCATTTCTCTGGGTTACTACGCAGGATGTGACCTGCCAATGCTGGTTCCTGTAGTAAGCCACTAGGTGTGCTACACAATTTCTCGTAGGTCTTCATTTCGAGTTCTATCCTTTACTCTTGGCTCCCAACATGCTTCTCTCCATGGCTCTCTGGCATTTTTCGAGTTTTTCTTTGTGTTCTTTGTTTAAGGCCCACATCTCGCACCCATATGTTAGACAGGGAAGAATAAATGTGTCTTTTGTTTTCGTTGATAGCCTCAAGTCTTTACTTTTCATCTCTTTTAGGGACTAGTCTCCACCCGTTGGCTATTCACTTGTTGATTTCATTGTGTGTCTAGTCATTTGGAGAGATTATTTGACCAAGGTACACATATTCCTTTACATATTCTAAGTTACATAGGTAGTATATTGGTACAAAATTGAATTAGTAAATAGAGCATCAACGATGTTATTATCACTTCACTTTGCATTACCTATGTCATGGTGCTGTCCTACGGCACTTGTCCACGGAAGCAACGGAGAACTCTCACCACAAACGCCGAAAAGTTGACGTTGCGGCGCAACTCCAACAACTGCACCCTAGGCGTACGGATGATACCCCATCTTTTGGAGCACGTACTCCGCGATGTCCTCCTTAGTGTTTTAGTGCAGGCGTGTTTGGCTTCGCAGCACGCAGCTTCTGTTCTGGGCTCCCTAAAAGCTTTGCTTGAGTTCTGGGTCGTACGTGGTTGGCGCTTTCTCCTTTGCACAAGCTCGAAACCAATAACAATAGCCCGGTTCGGCGCGCCTTCTTACTGGGAGCGGTAGGGGCGCTCGCGGTAACGCTGGCGAAATCTCGATGACGAGGTAGGTACCTAAGTACATAACTAATACCTAGTCCAATTTAGAATTTTTAGAAAAATATTTTGCTTGTCGAAAGTTTTCTCATGAAATTTATTACAATGTACCAATGACCTATGATGGTCGTTGCAATGTAATAGTATTTTGTAATTATAATGTCTTTGAGTCATAAACTCCAATTTCATGACAAAAAACCTACGAAAACTTCACAAAAGGCACTAAATTTGGTCACTGTTTTTTAGAAGAGTAGAAGTCACTTTAGCTCTGCAAAAGGCGGCAAAAAGAAAGACCAAACGTTTGTCAAAATGCCACCGTTCTACGGAAATAAGCAAAAAAGTATCTTTTTGAATGAACGAAACTCGAAAAACGACACTCTTTATCTTTAGAAGCCAAAGTAAAAGAAAAGTCACTTTTTTTGCTCGGCTAATCTAAGAAATCAAGTTTGATAGCTGAAGACTCTTTCAAAAGACACTCTTTTTGTGCCTCGTTCTAGACCCCCAGCTAAATAATGACTTACGGTTCAATCATTTTAAAAATTAAAGAACCGCTACGGCCCTTTAGTCACTGTTGTATATTGAGGTTATCTAGTGAGACGGGTATAATATTCAAGTTTTATTGTCTAAATTCCAAATAAAATGTAAGCATATTAATAATTTTATTGGGCTTACTGTTTTATGTAAGTATATATTAATTTATGCGCTTTCTTTTCAGAGAACTAGAGCCTCGGAAAACAATGAATGTAGCAGTTATGAGGCTACGCAGGGTTTTTAAAGTTTATCAAAATGCTTTGCACCGGCGACCTTACCTTACGCAAGCGATCCAGACAGGAACACTGATGGGAGCTGGTGATATTATATCACAAACCCTAATTGAGAAGAAAGCCTTTAACCATGTTGATTACAAAAGAACTTTACGGTTCTCTTCCATTGGATTTTTTGTTGGAGTAAGTTCTTTTTCTTAATATCTCCAAAAAAGATAATTTATGTCATCATATGTTTGTGATTATAAACATCAGTAATGAAATGATTGGTCCAAATTGTTATTTTTTAAATTATTAATGGTAATCAAAACATGACCTATTTTTTCTTCACTTTTAGGGACCGGCATTGCGTGTTTGGTATGGGCTTCTAAACAAATATGTAGGTTCTACTGGGAAAACAGTAGCCTTGAAAAAAGTGTTTATTGATCAAGTGATATTTGCACCAACATTTTTAGCTTTCCTTCTAGGAGCAGTGGGCATTATGCAGGGCAAACATTGGACTGCCGTAAAATGTGATTTGGAAGCCAATTATAAGGATGTTTTAATAACTAATTATTACATCTGGCCATGGGTTCAGATAGTAAATTTTTATTATATACCCTTGCAATATCAAGTGTTACTTGTACAATCTGTAGCATTATTCTGGAATACATATCTTTCCTGGAAAACAAACAGAAAAAGATTACCTCAAGAAAATTAGATGTTTTAGATATTTTGCTATAATCTATTAGAAATACTTTTTGTCAACCTATTTATTACTTTCTTAACTTGGATCCCACAGGACAGGTAATAGATTTCTTCTATAAAGAAGAATCAATATTTCACAATCTGGATGTGATATAAGTTACATGTGATGTAAGTTACCAAGTGTTATTGTATTATTGTTAATGTGATGTTTTTACATATAAATAAAAGTTGCTACAATTTAATTTTATTATCCTTTTCTGGAGGTAATCTCAACAGTCCATAAAATATAGCTTGAGCCATCTGACAGCTGTCTGTGATATACATATTTGAGCATGATAGAGTTAAAAATACACATTGTATAGGACTGTCCTGCTTTCACAGGGCTCAAGATATATTTTAAGGACTGATGTAATAAAGTCATAAAAAAGTTGTATTTGTATATGAAATATTTTTGCAAAAATTTAAATGTAATGAGTTATTAGCACAGTTACTTTTGAAAACTGTCGATATTAGCTTTTATATTATCATTTCTTTGCGAGCAAAGCCACAAGCAAAAGTTAGTTCATTATAGCCTTCATCAGAATGATAAAATCCAACCATCAAAAATTTCAATGTTCCTGAATGAAAACCCTGACTTACAATATATTCTTCTCTAAGCATAAAATCTTAATTACCCTGAATAAAACCATAAGAATGGGCGTTTTGGTCCATACCACCAATACACTTCTGTTAGGTGACATTAGATACGTATTATTATAACACTAGTTTTTGCCCGCGGCAAAAATCGGTAACTTCAAAATCGACTAGGAACAATCAAGGAGAAAAGTTTTCATATAAAATGTATGTGAAAATATTTAAAAGCGTACATACTTACTCTACAGTGTAACTCTAAGCTATGCATATGTATGTCTAAAAACATATTTATCGAAATACCTATAAAAGGCAGTCGAGGACAAAAGTTTTCGGATATTATATTTAAAAGTGTAAAAATGACCCTTATATTTCGATAAATAATTAATTGGACACGTGCATAGCTTAGAATTACCCTATAGCTTAAATAATCACACACTCTTACATTTTTAAATGTTTTATCTGAAACCTTTTGTCCTCGACTGTACATTATGCCCTTTATATTTTGATAAATGTTTTCAGACATATACATGCATAGGTTAGTAATAGTCACTCGTACATCAGATGTAGATGTGTTTTTCAAATCGTTTGTTTTTATGTGGAATAATATTTTTATTTTGTTTTTTTATTATTATTTTGACTTTTCTTTTTACATATTGACATGAACATTTTATAACTTAAACTAAGCATTTATTAGTTGATAATCTGACTATAAAAAAAGATAAACTATATGAGACAGGTAGATGATGTTTTGCTTAGTATTTTAACTTACTACCTCATTAGACAGGTAGACTAAGATGTGTTTTTTTTTCCCTTAAGACACAATTTCCTTCTGTCTTTTTTATTTTTATCCTTTAGTTATTAAAGTTTAATACATTGTTTTGTATAATTTTATGTAAGTTAAAAAGACTAATAGTATTAAGCCATATTGAAAAAAAAAACTGATAAAAAAGACATGATCTTCCTAAGTTTCTTGACCTTCTTCTTAGCAAGATTAATCGAATGGGCGGATTTAGGCATTAAATCTATTTATAGTTTATTTATCTATTAACTTATTTATTCATTGCATTATGTAGGTATATACAATATTTTTTTTTTACTTAAGTTAGTATATATTTGGTTAGGCATTATATTTATTTATGGTCTATTCAGTTTATTTAACAACTTATTTATTAATTGTATTATGTATAATAATTTTATTATTCCAATAAGTCTTTATTTTATGCATGTGTATAACTTTAGTGGCCCAACTTAAATATAGTTTTTTTTAAATATATATTTCCCGTAAGTATCATATTTGTTTCAATATAAAATATTACTTTTATACAGATTAGATTTGACATGTAAAACGTATACTTTATGTACCTATTTTACAAATAAACATTTTGAATCTTTGAATCTTGATTAAATCAAACATACTTTTGCACTTTCATTTTTTTTTCATACCTTCAGTTCACACTAGTATTTATGTTCTCGACTGTACGAATATATCATGTATTTTGAAAAATACGTATTTATTTATACATATGCATAGCTTAGAATTACACTGTAAATTAAATAAATATTTTATCCAAAAACTTTTGTCCTCGACTGAACAAATTCCCCTTATAATTATGTTGCTAAATAAAAGTATTTGATCATATGCATAGCTTAGAACTACCCTATATATTAAATTATCACCTACTCATACATTTTTTAATATTTTATCGGAAAACTTTTGTCCTTGACTTTACATTATTCCCTTTATATTTTGATAAATTTTTCAGACATACATTAAGCGTAGGTTGGTATTACATTGTAAAGTAAATAAAACATTTTGACACTCAATATTTTTTCATACATTTCAAACGAATTCTTTTGTTCTCGACTGTACAGATATGTCATGTATTTTGAAAAATGTGTATTTATACTTATGCATAGCTTAGAATTTTATTACACTGTAGATTAAATAAACACACACTTATACATTTTTAAATATTTTCTCATACATTTTATATGAAAACTTTTCTCCTTGATTGTACAGTTTACCTGGTCGATTTTGCGGTAGCTGATAACGGTTTCTCGAATATTATCATAAGATCTACCTAATGTCACTTAACACGTGTGTATTGGTGGTATAGACCAGGGGCCTTATCATCTAACTTCGACATCCAACGCAACCGCTTTCAAACAAGCCGTGATTGGCTAGAAATGACATCATACATAATTCTTGGCCAATCACGACGCTTTTGAATGCTATAGCGATGGATACTGTTAGACGATAAGAGGGCAGGTTTCATATAGGTATTTTGCCCATTTTCCTTTCGAAAATGCGAATATAATTTTGATTTCTGTCGCTTGCAAAAATTGGTGCTAATGGCTCTGTATATCGATTAAGGAAGTCAGCAATGTTCAACTATAGTTCAAGGAAAAATAGGTACCTAATGACCCCATTTTAACATAGACCGTGCCTTTTTCTGAAGGTAATCTTGGTAAACAATTAAGTTATTTTAATTTAAGTTGCGCGGAAACAAGGGGGGCAAAGGTTGCAATTATCCCCCACTCCCTCTGAGCGAAATCCTGGATTCGCGCCTGTACGTACGTATTTATATTCTTTATTGCTGCGTTGTCATCATCAGGAATATACAGGGTGAAAATGCAAAGTCAAGAATCCCTTTAGGGTATGAAAGTACACACGAATCTGATGTCATTACGAGAAAAAAAAATATACCTTGAATTTTCACCAAAAATTCCATCATTTTTCTAAGCTATGGCTACGCAGCTCACCGGCCTGCCCACACACCTAATTGCACCCCGCAACCCGCACCCCTCATCCGAGTGGCCAGCGACCAGTGAGGGTGTCCACGCGATTAGTATATTTTGAGTAAAGAAAATCGTCTTATTATGAGGTACTGGTACTTTATTTAGAGATCCCAGTATTTAAAATAATATCTTTACCGATCATACTAACACACCTTATAGGATTCTTGACCTTGCTTTTACACCCGGTAGTGATTTTTAATAATTTTTGGGTTTCGGGTGATTACTCAGATAAGAGTGAGGGAGGAGAGATAGAAGGTAAGTATAGGAAATCTTGCGAAATTTAAAGAGAATGATCATACGCGCCCTTAATCGAGAATTTTCAGAGTTTAAATTAGGTCTTAATTAATATACCTATAATAAATATAGCGGCGCGGCGGTAGAATACCTATTACTTACCACTTGCTGAATGGTAAAGGAAAACATCGTGAGGAGACCTGCACGCCCTAAAAAGCGTGTAATTGTACCCAAAGTACGGCGATAGGGCTTACCACCCATCACGTTGGGACGTAATAATCGTCGGTGAAATGCGGGTGTGAACTGTGACTTGCATTTCTCAGTCCACAATGGAGAACACCTCTGACACCCCCTGGGGGATTCATGTCGTGCGTGACGATGTTTTAAGGGTTCCGTGCCTCAAGAGGAAAAAATGGAGCCCTCATAGGATCACTTTGTTGTTCGTCTGTCTGACCATCCGTCCGTCCGTCTGTCTCTGTCTAGACCCTTCATATCGAGAACGCGCGGACGTATCGAGTTGAAATTAAAACCATACTCAAGTCTACTTGAAGCTGTGAAAAAATCAAACTTCTAACATAGTTGATGCTTGTGATTGTTGGCACTTGGTGGAAATTAATACACATTATGTTTATTTATAACTCATGTACTTGTCCACAATATACTTATATTATACCCAACCGGCTTCGCTATTCAGCATTCTCAAGGGCTTAACTACAATATTTATTTAATTACATTTTCAGAATCTACAAATAAAGTACGTGCAATAAAATAACAATTTGTCCTTGAGAATGCTGAATAGCGAAACCGGTTGGGTATAATATTTAATATAAGTATATTGTGGACAAGTACATGAGTCATAAATAAACATAATATCAAACTTCTAAGTTATCGTAAAAAAAAAGATACGGCTGTTTATGCCGCACAAAAAACGTATATTTCGACACTTTCAAGGGAATCAAAATTTATAGGGTATTTTCCGTTGACCTAGAACTATGAAATTTGGCAAGTAATACCGTCTTATACTACAAGTATAGGGAAAAATCTGAAAACTATACGTTTGTAATTAAATCATAAAAAATATAGTCTTTAACGGGACCCCTCGGTGGGCGAATCCGACTTGCACTTGTCCGTTTTTTTTTAATTAGCTCTCCAGGGGCGTTTCTTTCTAAGGGCAAGTGTCCCGGGCGGCCGCTTCTACACTAGATAATATTACTTCTTCGCTCTTTTTAATACTAAAAATATATTAAATAATGAAAAATATTATATATATTCACTCTTCTTCTTTTTACCTTTCTAATTTTAAAATATCGCGCTGCCATGCCGCACTATACGACTCATATAATAATATTGAATTTAGTGAACATTTGAAAATATAACGCATTTTCAAATTTGTGTGTTTAAAAACAAAACGTATATTTCTGAATAAATAATTAAAAATGGCCGATAATAAAGCAAAAGCAGTATGGAATATCATAAATACTGAAACTGGGAAGAGTAACAAACGGAATAATGAACTAAAGTTGAACATTAAAAATGAAGTTTTTACAGGAGATAAAGAAGTTGCGAAGGCCTTTGAACAATTCTTTACTGACATTCCTTCCTTGACAACTAGAGGCTTAAATTCAAGTCCAAGACTTGCACAGGATCTTTTGAGTGATCAATCACGTGCCTCAGTGCCATTCTGTATTTGCTTTTAAGCATATTCACAAATTATATATGATAATAATATGTCATTAAAGCATTTAAATCTCTTAACTTGAAAAAAACCGATGACTTATGACGCCTATCTGTTAAAGTTGTAACCTGTGTTATTGATTTAATAGCTCCATATTTAGCTTTAATCTTTAATAATTGTGTAGATGATGGTGTCTTTCCTGATTTAATGAAGTTGAGTAAATTAATCCCTCTTTTTAAATCAGGCGACAATGAAGACCCTTCCAATCCAACAGTTCCAACTATAGACCGGTCTCAGTTTTACCAGTATTTAGGAATATTTTCGAAAAAATTGTTTTTAATCTATTATTATCTCAATTTAAATAAGTTGCTTCACAGTGAACAATATGGATTCACTAAAGGGAGGTCAACCACTGATGCAGAAGTTGCTTTAGTCAAGCACATATTTGACGCTTGGGAAGCAAAGCAGGATGCGTTTGGTGTATTTTGTGACCTCTCAGAAGCTTTTGATTGCGTTAATCATGTAATAATTTTATGTAAATAAGATCACTATGGAGTTAAGGGTAAATCTTTGGCGTTATTTAAGTCACACCTTAGTGACCGGATTCAAAAGGTAGACAATAATGGAGTAAAGTCATCTGGAGCATTAGTCAAAATGGGTGTCCCGCAGGGCTCCATATTGAGGTCCTTATTAATTTTAATATACATAAATTACCTTCCTTACTTAGTTAAAGACTTATCAGAGATAGTTATATTAGCAGATGACACGTCACTTATTTTTAAAGTGAATCGACATAAAGATATTCTTGATGACGCGAATTCAACTCTCTCTCTCTCTCTCTCTCTGATTATTGATTGGTTTACTGCAAATAATTTAGTTTTTAATGCAAAAAGACGAAATGTATAAAGTTTACTTTACCAAATGTAATTCAAGTAGATGTCAATTTATTTTTGCAGGGGTCGAAGCTGGCGTTAGTTAACGAAACTAAGTTTTTGGGTATTACTATAGACTCTCGTCTTCAGTGGGGTCCCCACATAGAAGCTCCCTGTGCTAGACACATTTCAGCCGCATACGCTGTTAGACGCATAATGTACCTAGATTACTGATGAAGATGCTGCTAGATTGGTATATTTCAGTTATTTTCACAAATCACAGCATTATATCATATGGCATAATGTTGTGGGGTAGAGCCGTGGATATAGGAGCAGCCTTTATCTTGCAAAAGAGAGCAATTCGATCTATTTATAACATGAAGTACCGAGATTCCCAAAGAGAAAAGTTGAAAGAAATTAATACATATACGGTCGCATGTGAATTTATTTACCAAGTTATTAGATATATCAATATTGATAATTTCCCGAGGCTTGGTTTGCACCACTCTGTTGAAACCAGAAACAAACATAAACTAGCTTTTCCAAAATTAAGACTTGCCAAAGTAGGTACCTCTTTTGGTATAAGATTTTTTAATAAACTTCCAGAGGAGGTCCTTAGTTTGCCTGAAAATAAGTTTAAACTATATAATAAGCAGGGACTAGGTACTTAAAAAAGCTTATTAAAAATAAATGATTATTTGGACGATAATGAAGCATGGTGTACCAAATAATAATTATCTTAATGAAAATTTTAATTCATAATTAGCATATTGTAATACTGTATGATTCCTTTAGAGGCCTAAAATTATTTAATATGTAAACTGACTTAGGAAATAGACAATATGAGACGGGTTGACTGAGGGTTGACTAAGATACATTTTTTCTCGTGACATAATTCCTGCAGTCATAGACTAAAGAATAAAGGAATTATGTCTAAATAATTATTATTTAGTCTATGCTGCAGGTACTGAAAAAAAAAGGAAAATTGAAAAAAGACATGTTTGCTAAGTTTCTTGTCCTTCTTAGCAATACTAATCGAATGGTGCGGATGGTTAGGCATTATTTTTATTTATGGTTTATTTATGAGTATTTAGTACGCATTAAAAGAAACCAAGAAATCTACAGATTTCAAAACCGCTCTAATTACGTACTACGCATATGCTTATGCATGGCTCAGCTATGGCATAATTTTGTGGGGAAATAGTACAGAATCACCATCACTACTTATACTACAAAAATAACTTATCCGAATATTAGTAAATATAAAACAAATAGACAGCTGCAAACCATATTTCCAGAAACATCAAATCCTTACCCTTCCGTGCATTTATATATTAGAAATTTGTAAATTTGTCAGATACAATTCCGAATTATTTGTGACCCGAAAAGAAAAACCTTTAACTTCAACCTACTCTTGGCGTCATAAAAATTTACTTATGTTCCCAAAATCTAATCTTTCTTTGCATTCATCTAGTCCTTATGTAATGTCAATAAAAATATACAATAAACTACCAAAGACCTTAAAAGAAGAGTCGAATAATAAAACTTTTATTCATTTACTGAAAAAAATATTAATAAATAAATGTTATTATAGTGTTAGGGAATACTTAAATGATAATTTAAAATAGAATCTATAACAATAAATTATTACATAATAATGTCATTAGTTGAGTGTGTGCATGTGTACATCTATATAGGTATATAAATATAGATATTTTATCGATAATTTTGTCTTCCTCTCTCCTAATTTGCTGTGCCCAACAGGGTCCACAACTTGTATGATGTGAATGTGTTGCATTAAGAAACATTTTGTGGAACGCAAATAAAATTATTGAGTATTGAGTATTGAGTTCATATGATATTTTTATTCGTATATTTCTCTATTTTATGCAGGTGTATAACTTTATTACATTTTAGTAGCCCAACCTAAATATTTTTTGTATGTATTTCCCGTATTTATTTATCAACTTATTTGTTCATTGCATTATGTATATATAATATTTTTATTCCTAGATTTCTCTATTTTATGCAGGTGTATAATTACATTTTAGTAGCTCAACCTAAATATTTTTTGTATGTATTTCCCTTGTTAGTGTATATATTTTTTTATATTCTAAAGATTTATAGGTACTGTTAAGATTGACTTTGACTTGTAGAAAGTATATTTCGGCGTTGAATTAGCGCCAGACGGAGGCTTGTTATTGTCGCTATCTCCTGGGGGATCACCCATCTTCATAAAAATAAAAGATGATGTTTTCGAAATACCACGTCACAAGTTACAACACGTGCCAAAGTCAGGCTGGGTAGAACTTAATAATTCACTTAGATCCGGTAGGGGCTTATCTTGAAGATTTAAAACATAACAAAAGCACAATAACCTCATAAAACAAATCCGGCATTCTTTTACAACCCATCCCAAAGTTCCCTCAGCCGCCACCCACAGCTCTTGGGGGCGCTGCCCCGACCGGACGCTTCTGACTTGGTGAATACAAAACAGACACAAATATATCGTAAACTGCCGTTTAAAGTTAACAACAAATAAACGTTATAATATTTAAATTTAATTTTAATAACAAAAACAACAATCTAGTGCCGACCAATAAAACATCAGTTATTCATCATAAGCACAACACAGTTCCTTTTAATGAAATAATATCTTGACTGGTTTGTAGTATTTTTTTGGATATTAACAAAATAAAATAAGTATTTACTTAAATTTACTAGCTATCTTTGATGATTAGAAATATAATCATAGTTACTATTAAGTATGAAATAAAGTAGGAACTGAGCAGTGACCTGTTAGTTCCGAGCATAAGCGCTAGTATCGCATGCGGTGGTGGCGCGAATTTTAAGTGTCTGATAATGATAATATAAAGAATGTAGGGCTTGCGCCCATATATACTTTACACAGTTAAGTCCGTGATACTTTGTGTATCTATTTTACAAAATTTGAATCGATAGTTGTAGTGAAAAGTTTAGCTTCTCGAGGATTACCTTTCGAAGCCACTCTGGAAAAATTGGATCAAACAACAATGGAAACTATTTAATGATGATTGAAGCAATGGCTGAATTTGACCTCTTTTTGTCTAAACATATTAAAAAAGTCAGAAAACCTAGAAATGGAAAGGTTTCACATTTATCTCCCTCGACATAATGAAAATATCAACTAACTTATAGCTTCAAAGTTACTGAAACAATAATATTAGAACAAATTGCATTCACCAAAAAGGTACTTTTCTTTTATGGTGTACTCTACCCCAGATATAGCTCATGTCGACCAGCTATCCTTTATTAGCCGCTACGTACAAGAAGATGGGCATGGTGTTGAAAGATTCATTTGTTTCCTGCCCTATACTGACCACAAGTCTGAACAGTTGACTAAGGCAGTTCTGGATACCTTTCAAACATAAACTTAACATCAATGATTGTCGATGGCAATCATATGACAACGCAAATAATATGTAGGTATGGGTGTTACACTGGGCTACAAGTAAGAATAAAGGAAATATGCCCGTATGCAACATTTGTGCCCTGTTCTGCACATTCACCGAACTTGGTTGGTCCATCTGCGGCTGAATGCTGCCCACAAGCTGTTCAGTTTTTTGGATTGCCACAGAACCTATCCGTGTATTTTTCTGCTTCTACACACCGTTAGCGTCGCATCTAAGCAAGCCAGAAAACAAGTACCTAACCTAATTAAAAAACCTGTCACATGTACCTAGGTACGAGGCGTCGCTTATCACGCTCAATATTCACGTTGCTGCTGATACGGTCAATCAGGGGGGCTTGCAGCACTGCATTATCGTATAGTCCTGCCCTACCCCTCCCCTGTTTCCGGGAACAAACGAAACTTGGGGGTCATAAACTCATATAACAGACTAGAAATAGTTTATATAGCTTTGCCCGGTTTTTCGCATTGCAGCATTGCCATTTCGTGTTCCCCCATTAATGACGTGACTTTAATAGAAATTAGACAATAAGAGAGCTGGGCTGGTACTACTAACTTCGCCGAGTCCGCCAACGCCTGTTGCATATCTGCTGTGGGTTGCCGAAACCCCCGACATACTAAAAACAGACTAGTAAGCTATCTTCACAGAGATGTCGCCCGCGCGGCTTATATGTTTGCGAGCCACTGCGGCGAGCTTGCACGTACGAATTACGGACCACAGCACGAACACAACGCCAATATCGCAGACGGTTTCTGTTTCTGGCGTTGTTAAGGGTCGGCTGGCTATCCTTGCTAAACTAAAAGACTACCTATTGGATGTGTCATTAGGTGATTCTGTAATAAGCTACGGCTTAAGCAGTTACGGTCGAACGTTTAAAACCTATTTAGATAAAAAAATTACATTACAACGTAGTATATTAAAAAAATTGTACCTTCAAACATAAGAAACCAGTTTAAGGATGATGATACTAGTAGGTAGCATATTTAAATATTGTAAAGTTATTGATGTATTTCAAAAATTCAGACTCGCCGTTGTTTGTGAAGAGAATGGCCCCTTTTCCATTTAACTTACCGGCAATCCACCGGCTACGGGGCTCGGCGACGGCGACGACCACGTCTAGATTGGTCTACGCTCATCACTGACAGCAGGATAGCACATACAAATTCAACGCGTGCAAAAGAGATGTCATGATCGCCGGGCGTGAAATTCGCATCACTCCGAGTGAAATTCACTCGATTTGAAACGGAACCCAATTCTATGAATAATATGTCGGAAGTACATACCTACATAGATTTGATGTTTTGTAAAAACTATTTTACTGTTTTTCCAAGTTTCATTTGCTGCTTTTTGCTTTCCTGACGTTGGCAATACTTCCATACGGTCCGAAATAGAATTACATCGCTCGAACTGAGTGAGAGAGATAATACACTATTTTTTTAGTAAGTGCGATGATCCTTACGGTCCGAAATAGAATAACATCGCTAAAATCGATTACAGAATGGTGGAATGGCAAATAATCCATGAGTGAAGCAAATGTCTTCATTCATTCGTATGACTTTTGTGGCTCACGCGTCAGAGGTGAGTCGACCCGTACGGTCCGAAATTGAATTGCATCGCTCAAACTGTAAGTGAGTCAGAGATAGCACACTATTTTTTTAGTAAGTGCGATATGCCGTACGGTCCGAAATAGAATTACATCGCTGAAAGCCATGAATGATTTCAAGTGTGAGCGAGGACTGGTCCGTAATTTGTGAGCTAGCAAACGATGTGAAAGATAGCTCATGATTCGGACCGCTTTTTAAAAGATACCTCATAACCTCTTAATTTAACACAGAATACAATACCTACGTCATATATTTTATAATCGACTCCACAAACCCAGAAACACATTCACAAATATAAATTCTTGCATTTCGAGATGTTTTACGAGACTTTTCAAAATGTTGTCTGAAATTATGGAGTGAAAATCATTTTTGACATTTCATTCCGTTCAACGCTCTCATCGCCTCACCTCCGACGCGTGAGCCACAAAAGTCATACGAATGAATGAAGACATTTGCTTCACTCACGTATTATTTGCCATTCACCTCATTCATTTGTAATCGACTTTAGCGATGTTATTCTATTTCGGACCGTACGGAATTTGAATTTGAATGAACTGGAAGCTAGCTTACAAACTTACAATTAATTCAATAATTCGGACCGCGGGGCAAGTAAGTTCACGGTTCACGTCACGGTCACGATCATCAAGCGAAATAACGAGGTATGTACATATGTAATGTAATGTTTTCTTGTAGTTCATCAAATAATTAATTTAGCTCTGCTGCACAACTATTTTAGCACCATAATTTGATGTAGGTAAGGTCTTTTAATTGTATGGTCATAAGACATTAATTTTTTATAATACCTAGGTACCTACCTAATGCTCGTAGCTCTCTGACCAAGGAAATTTTCTTCGTTTCATTCATATTTTGTGACTAAAATAATTTGCATATGTACTCATCTTTCAGACTGCCAAAATGGATCAACTAGAGTTGGTGTCATCAAATAAAATTTTCGGTGGTCTACAGAAAGTGTACTCCCATACATCTTCAGAACTGAAATGTAAAATGAACTTCTCCATTTACCTCCCGCCGCAAGCCGAGAGCGGAGATGTAAAGTTGCCTGTCATCTTTTACCTTTCCGGCCTCACTTGCACAGAACAGAACTTCATTTCCAAGTCTGGTTTCCAAAGGTAAGGCCAGTGAATAGTTGATGATTTTAGAGTATAGATAAAGAGTTAAAAAGGTTATCATACATAAAAATTATATGATTGTGCTTATCTCCTCTAAAACAATGTTTTAGTCCATTTTATCTGGAACCGGTTTATCGGTTATCCTACTGGTATTACTGGCTGATGATAAAACTGTTGCCAAAAACCCCTTTAATAAAAAAAAAGACAACAGTTTATTACCTTCTACCAACTCCCTTGTAATGATACTGAATGTTAATATGTTTCCTCCTCAGATAAATGTCTTTGGTTTCACCTATTGTGTTGATCAGGGTTAGCTGTGAACTTTTGTGCAATTTGATGATTAAAAAGCGAAAATGCAATTTTGACTACCCCAAACTCCACCAGTAATCTTTGGAAGTAAACTGCTCCCATTGAAGCAGATTACAGAGCCTCTATACTCAGCCTCTGTAGGTTGCTTCTTACGCTCCCATAAAATTGGCGCATTGGATAACATATTTGTGCTCTACTCAATGAAACCTCATAATATTCGAGGACAAGAAAAAGAAAATCTCCTTATTCATGAAACTACCTGAAAAATAATGATAAGAATTTCCAATTCAGTTTTGAGTCAACATATTACGAAAAATATCTTAAATTCAGGTTTGTAACTCATTCTATCTATGTGGTAGAGAAGAGACCCATGACATACAGACTGATAGGCAAACAGTAAAATGACAATAACAGGACTCCATTTTGCACTTTGGGTATGGAACCTTCAAAATGTGCAAGCATCATTTATATCTATTCAATTCAAGTACACACATAACAATTCAATTTTCAGACAGAATGGTTTATAAAAGTTAAATAGACTCTTATTTAACTTTTTATCTGGACAGGTATGCAGCTGAGCATGGAATAATCGTGGTTGGTCCCGACACGTCCCCGCGAGGTGTTAAGATCCCTGGAGATGATGAATCTTGGGACTTTGGAGTCTCAGCTGGCTTCTATTTGGATGCTGCCAAGGAGCCATGGGATAAACACTACCGGATGGGCAGCTATCTGAATAAAGAACTGTATGAATTAATCCAGCAGGCCTTCAGCAATGTCGTAGACCCAGACAGAGTCGGTATTATGGGACACAGGTATGAAAAATATATGCTTTCATATTGTTTCATCTTAGTTTAAACATCAGATAAATGTACTGCAAATCAAAAGAATTTACCAATAATAATAAATAAATTAGGTGGATATATTAGGTAACAGTGGCGAAGGGTGAACATTTTAACAAGAGAAGCCAAACAAAATCTCGCCTTACTCGCCTTGAAAAGCAACCAAGAAAAACATAACATTTTTAGAGTTCCGTACCTGAAGGGTGCCAAATGGGACTCTATTACTAAGCCTTTGCTGTCTGTCTGTCTGAGTAATACTCGACATCTGTCACAGTCACAGGGGTCTACAGTAGAAAGTTGAAATTTTCCCAAAATATGTAGGCGTCTACCATGGATCACGACAAATAATAAAAAATAATATGAAATAGAGAGAATATACAAGAAACCTCCAAAAAGTTGTGTTGCTTTTTTTAATGCCATTATTTACACATTTAGACATTTTCCAATTTAACCTTAACGTAGAAAATAAAACACAAAATAAAAACAAGTGATTTCTATATTTTCGCGTGCTATAAAGAGAAGGCCGTATAGGTTAACCATATAGTAGAAATGAAGGAGACAGATGCTTTGTGTGGAAGCTGTTTGTATAAAGAAATAAACCGGTGTTGAACAGAGGAATCGCCTTCATCAAGCGTTTTTAGTGGAAAATGTTTTAGTTTTTTTGTACTGTTGTATTACGTTGTTCACAATGCACTTTTGACTTGTAATTTACCTTAGATAAATAAATAAATTTTAGTGAATAAAGAAATACTATATTTATGCCATTTCCTAAAGGGAAGCGTTTTATATGGACCCTTCGCCACTGTTAGGTAAAATATAGAATATATTTACCTCTTCTGATTACTGTATAAAGTAATACAATAAAAATAGTTTGTAAGCATTCACTACATTTAATACAGAGAAAACAGTAAGAAAATCACCAAACAATATTAGATTAGCCATAAGGGTATCTATTTTGGATGGCACCATAATAGAAATTTGTCTAACTTGCTTTTTTGATACTTAAAATAGTATAAAATCAAATTATATATTTTTTTGTCAATAGTAAGTACCTGCGGAGTGTACAGCACCCCCTCTTCTTGTGAATTCATAGCCCAACGCAGGAATTCACTATGATATTTCAGACCATTTAACTGGTTGACTTTTGAAATGACTGCTATAAGGCCTCTCATTAAAATATTCGTTTTTTAAAGTAAAATAACTAAAAAAGTTGACTTACCCATGTGATTCCATCATGTTAAATATTTCCTAGAGGGGCTTTGGCTTTTGTATCAAAAGCACAACCAGGCATTTTCACCGAAAAACAATACAAAACACTTGTAAGAGGTACAGCTTAACTTCAAAACTTTCCACAGGCAACTAGAGCATACTAATGACATTATGCTAGTTTGCTCTGCCACATGTCTTCCCTATTTTGTAGTAGACAAAAACAAAATAAAAACATAATAACATCACTACAAATTCCAAGAAAATTACGAACTATGGAGTTGTGCCACGCAAAAACAACTTGGCTCGAAGGGATACTGTATCCTCCGTACTTAATACATAAAAAATATTCTGGAATGCCCCACAGACATATAATTTTTACTAAGTAGCAAACATAAGGATTAAATAGAGTGGCAAGTTTCCATACAAAAAATAAGCTACATTTAGGCTTCATGGTATAAAGAAATGTATAAAAATTGGTTGTTTTGGCTGGCTTATGCTTGGAACATATTTGTTAATTCCTAAACTAATCTCTAGTAACGGGTGATTTTTTAAGAGCTTGAACACTTTTTAAAAAAAAAAAACGCATAAAATTTGCAAAATCTCATCGGTTCTTTATTTGAAACGTTAGATTGGTCCATGACATTTACTTTTTGAAGATAATTTCATTTAAATGTTGACCGCGGCTGCGTCTTAGGTGGTCCATTCGGAAAGTCCAATTTTTGGCAACTTTTTCGAGCATTTCGGCCGGAATAGCCCGAATTTCTTCGGAAATGTTGTCTTCCAAAGCTGGAATAGTTGCTGGCTTATTTCTGTAGACTTTAGACTTGACGTAGCCCCACAAAAAATAGTCTAAAGGCGTCAAATCGCATGATCTTGGTGGCCAACTTACCGGTCCATTTCTTGAGATGAATTGTTCTCCGAAGTTTTCCCTCAAAATGGCCATAGAATCGCGAGCTGTATGGCATGTAGCGCCATCTTGTTGAAACCACATGTCAACAAAGTTCAGTTCTTCCATTTTTGGCAACAAAAAGTTTGTTAGCATCGAACGATAGCGATCGCCATTCACCGTAACGTTGCGTCCAACAGCATCTTTGAAAAAATACGGTCCAATGATTCCACCAGCGTACAAACCACACCAAACAGTGCATTTTTCGGGATGCAAGGGCAGTTCTTGAACGGCTTCTGGTTGCTCTTCACTCCAAATGCGGCAATTTTGCTTATTTACGTAGCCATTCAACCAGAAATGAGCCTCATCGCTGAACAAAATTTGTCGATAAAAAAGCGGATTTTCTGCCAACTTTTCTAGGGCCCATTCACTGAAAATTAGACGTTGTGGCAGATCGTTCGGCTTCAGTTCTTGCAGGAGCTGTATTTTATACGGTTTTACACCAAGATCTTTGCGTAAAATCTTCCATGTGGTCGAATAACACAAACCCAATTGCTGCGAACGGCGACGAATCGACATTTCACGGTCTTCAGCAACACTCTCAGAAACAGACGCAATATTCTCTTCTGTACGCACTGTACGCATTCGTGTGGTTGGTTTAATGTCCAATAAAGTAAACTGAGTGCGAAACTTGGTCACAATCGCATTAATTGTTTGCTCACTTGGTCGATTATGTAGACCATAAATCGGGCGTAAAGCGCGAAACACATTTCGAACCGAACACTGATTTTGGTAATAAAATTCAATGATTTGCAAGCGTTGCTCGTTAGTAAGTCTATTCATGATGAAATGTCAAAGCACACTGAGCATCTTTCTCTTTGACACCATGTCTGAAATCCCGCGTGATCTGTCAAATACTAATGCATGAAAATCCTAACCTCAAAAAAATCACCCGTTATATATTTTGTTTGGAAACAAGCAATATTTATATTTAAAAGAGCCCAAAGTTCAGAGCTAAAATTGCCACAGTTAATTATTAAAGTTAGGTCTGCTAATATATAGGTATTATACGTCAATGGAGCGCCCTAGTCTTTAGAAACCTGAATCATAATAATACAATTTAAAAAAATAAAAAATAATTATAATAGCAAAGTGGTTAAATGCTAATATTGTACTTTATTAACTTTTCAGTATGGGAGGCCATGGTGCTTTGGTGTCTACACTCAGAAACCCTGGTCTCTACAAATCAATTAGTGCATTTGCTCCAATCTGTAACCCCACAGCTTGTCCCTGGGGGGTCAAGGCTTTCTCGGGATACCTTGGAGAGGACAAGAGCAAATGGAATGAATGGGATGCTACAGAGCTGGTCAAGGGATATGATGGACCACCACTGACCTTGTTAATTGACCAGGCAAGTTTAATGACGAACTAGATAATTCTTAAATCCATACCAACAAATCAAATGCAAAAACCAGTTTGTTTCTACAAATTACTACATGCGTGATTAATTTGTAAATTAACATTGCATTGACCCTGCCATACCTACTGATAAAGTAGAAAGGATAGGTACCCAATAAGCCTTTTTTTCTTAAAGAAAACAAGCAACCTTATTTTTATTATAAGTGGTCAGGGCCAAGTTCAATTACCCTTCTTGTAAAATAAGCAAAATAAAATTTAGACTTCCTATACTAATTGAGTCGAGGTTGTTCTTGACTTGAACAAGTATAGAGGCACAAACTATATTTCGCAAACAGAGTTATTGACACTTGTTTCTGACCACTTACCTAATATCCAGTATGAATTTGGCTATATAAACGAAAGTCAATATCGATAACAGTCAGTTTAAAAAAAAGTGATCTTTCAGGGTGCAGCAGACAAGTTCTACATTGAGAAGCAGTTGCTTCCAGAAAAGTTGGTTCAAGCTTGTCGTTTAGCCGGAGTGCCAATCATCCTGAACCTCCGTGAAGGCTATGATCATTCCTACTACTACATCTCCACATACATTGGGGAACATTTCGACTTCCATGCTAAGATCCTCAAGGCCTAATCTTGTATTTACTAAATAAGAAAGAACAAAGTGACTCAGTCAATATGCATTTATCAAGGTTTGTACATTTTATTGTAAATAAATTGTTGCTCATGAAGTTTCAAGTTCTTGTATTCGTTTAATCAAAATCAAATACTAAAAAAACAAGGAGCGGAAGCCATGCATGCCATGGAATGCCACTTGGATATAAATAACATTTCATAAACCTGTGCCTCAACTAAAAAAGGGGTTGCTATCTACTGTCGGTTCTCCTGAAGTCGTGGTAATATTGCAGGAACTTGTCTCGGTTGCCCCAAATCTGAGAGCTGCCCCATTGGCACCAAGCACTGAAAAAGGATTATGAATGTCAATCTGATTATTTTTGATCTGATCACTTTGGGGAAAACTTATTTAATTGGCAACATTATTCATGTGCTTGTGTGCGTGTGGCCATCAATAAACACACTCCTGCTCCACAAGACCGAGAAAATTTCTCATTTCTCCGATTGCAGACGTAAGCCGACATTTACTCATAATTTAGTATGTCACCTTAGGTTCAAGCCACACAAAAGCGGGGCGGCGCACAACGAGCCCGCGGGCGTTATTCAAATTACGTACAAAACGCATGGAAATAAAGTCGCAATTTGAACACACCGAATGGTATGTTTCAGGCGGGTCGGGCGTGGAACGGGCGTCCGTATCATACCTCAAATTGCGACACTATTTCCATGCGTTTTGTACGAAATTTGAATGACGCTCGATGCGCGCTGCACCGTTTCTGTGTGGCTTGCACCTTACGTGAGATTCAATATTCCAAAATTAAACAAACTTACATTCCAAATATTGCTCCTCCAAGGTGAGCAGCATGGTCAAAGAACTTCCACCCAAATATAACACCAGCCAAATCCATGCCCATTATTACTTTTATAGCCTGCAATATAAAAAATAGACATGTAGCCGTGTAGGTAAAAAGGGCAAGTATCATCGGCGCCCCTAGATACCTTATACAGGGGGCGTATAACACTAAAACATTCTAATGGATTGTATACATTATCTAGGGGCGAGAACGACTGTACATAGCGAGTACAAGGCTAGTCTTGGTATGGAACAGGCATATGCAACCTTTAGGAAAGTGCGTGCTAGAGTTCGCGCCACCACTGAAGTCCGATGGATTAAGACATTCCAAATCATGTCAAATTCAATAAAGACTCCGTCACAGGACTTCAGTGGTTGCGCGTACTCTAACTAAACAAACCCATAGCCAGTAAGCCCGTAGCACAATCCGTAGGTTGCGTATACCGGGTGTATACGTAAATAGAGTGCGACCATTAAATGAAACCACATATTCTACCGACCCTACTGAACCACTTTTCCCAAGAGTCATACCCGCGGACAGCCTTAGCTTAGGAAATAAAACAGCTGCCGGTTTCACGGACGACGCTCTCTCTAAACTCGCCCGTATGTCGGTGCGTTAGGGTTCACGCGTTTTTGTTTGGAACTCAGTTATTTCCTTAACTAAGGCTGTCCGCGGGTATGACTCCTGGGAAAAGTGGTTCAGTAGAGTCGGTAGAATATGTGGTTTAATTTAATGGTCGCACTGTATAGTAGGTATGCAAAAATAATTAAGCAGTTGTTGTGAACCGCAGGTTTAATTTATACTTGATACAAAAGTTACAGTGTAATACTGTCATCATTTTTAATTTTATTAATGGGTAGCTTTTTAGATACAAGCAAGACCATTAATATCGGGATCAATTCCACTAACACAGCAGGCGCAAAGCAATTTGCAAACTTTAATTGGTCAGTTCGTGACTTCGACTATGATTTTCATGCCTGCTTGTGTACATATTTGTTAGTTAATTCTCAGCTCTGTAAGATTTTTAAGAGTTCCGTGGGCCACATTAAAAGCCGGATACGGCCCGTGGGCTGTATTTAAGCCGTATGAAGCCCATTGGCCGTATTACAAACTATGAGCCGTATGTGGCCCGTAGGCTCTATTAAAAGTCGGATGCGGCCCGTAGGCTGTATTAAAAGTCGGATGCGGCCCGTGGGCTTTATTAAAAACCGTATAGAGGACAGATGCGGCCCGCGGGCTGCCCATATAATGGTGTACTCTGGTATAGAAGATGCGCATGGGGTTAGCTGTCGTATCCCCCGCGCACTACCACTTCCTCGTCAAAGCTCTGATAAATTCAAGCCCATCTTCTGTACTGGTCTGAACTTAAAGTTGTAACATGTACAAATTATATCTGGAATCCTCTCCGCATCTTAGTACACAAGGTGTCGATTCGGTGTAACACGACTTAACCTTTTTGACAGGACTAACCTTATTTTAAGCGTCCTGTCCTTGTCTTTTCGATATAGAAAGAAAAAGACAGAAATCTTAAATTAAGTTTAGTTCTGTCAAATAAGTTAAGTCGTGTTACACCGAATCGACACCATTTTCAGTTCATTCGGTTAGACTAAGGCTTTTTACAAAATTTTGCACTATGTTATTTAAAAAAATAACAAGGAAAGTACATATTGTAAACTTACAGTGCCAGCTGCAAATGTGTACATCGGCAAGAAAATTATGCTAAGCTTGGTATCTGGGTACTGGACGCAGACGTATGATAAAACGGACATGATTGCTCCAGACTGAAACAAGAAAAGAATATTAAGTTTCGAATTAGCATGATAATACCTATAGCAAATGTGTCAGGTTTTTTACTTACACATTTTAATTGTAAATATCTTCTACGATAATTATTGATTAAGGATCACGAAAACACGAAAAGGGTTCAAACTTACTGCACCAAGACTGAGGCCGGGCTGGTTGCTGAGCACTTTGTATAGAAAACTGGCGAAGCTGCTCACCACTCCAGCACTCAGATACATGCCCACAAACTGTTCCTTCCCCAATGCTGCTATTGCACCTGCACACAAAACTTATAACTTATTAATCAGGCATTTATTAAAAATAAAAATCATTGCTTTTTATTACTTATCTTTTCAGCTAGCTGTTGCCCGCGACTTTGTACTTACGCGTGAAGTTTGAATAAAATCAATTTTCAAAATTTCATAATGTGAATCACTTGGTGAAACATCAACAACATTATGATGTAACACTTTACACTGTTTCAGTAATAAAACAATTATAGTGACTAGCATAGAAAAAGGAATGCTTTTTGGCATATAGAGAGGATGAATGAAAGTAGAGTGACAAAATAAATTTATGCTGCACAAGTGGATGGTAAAGCTCGACCGGGCCGCCCTAGAAGGACGTATGCCGACCAAAGAGGCGACATACTGAAGCAGGGCAAAATAAAAAGTACTTGGAATAGAAGAGCTTGTGTGACTACAGTGATGGATGTAGAAGAAGCAAAATAGATGTGTCAGGATCGTAGCAGATGAAAATCTGTAGTCTCTGCCTACCCCTTTGGGAGACAGGCGTGAGTAAAGTATGTATGTAACTTTATTTTAGTCTAACACCTCTGTTCCTCTGTAAATTACGTTTGTGGTGTCGTGTCATGTCAAACCACAACTTGAGAGGAAACTAACAATAAAAAACATTTGGAGTGCAAATATCTCAAAACAGGTGATATTTTCTTTGAGGTCAAATTGCATCATTTAGATAAAAAATGTGTCCAGCCAGCCCCACGCCTCTATCATGATTCAATCATTATGGGCTACCTGTACATAAAGATTAATCCATTTAAATAATTTATACAGGTGTGACTCATTGATGGAACTTCATTTCAACATTAATAAAAGTCTCTATGTACAAGTTCCACTATGTATTTATTAATTAGTTAATAAGTGACTAGTTCAGTCTCTTAGACATCTTCTGGCTTGATAAGAAATGAACGGTCAAAATTGATTAGCATTAACAGTCATTATGAAGGTAGGTAGGTAGAAGGTAGAACTATTTTTATTGTTATATCTACCTACCTTCATAATGATTGTTAATGCTCGTAAATTTTGACTATTCATATTTCATCAAGCTAGAAGATATCGAAGAGACGAAACTGGTCACTAATTAATAAGTACATAATGGAACTTGTACACAGACTTTTATTAGTGTTTAATCCATACACTTTAGTATTTTGAATGTTTCGATTAAACTATTATTATTTAATATAATATTATGACTACTGACTGAATTAAATGAAACTAGTGGACAAGTGTTTTTGTTAATAATCAAGATGCTGTCTATGTTTCATCAAGTGCAGACAATCGCAAGTATAAATTACTGACTGACTGATCTATCGAGGTTGGACTTTGGACATCAAATTTGGACAGCAGGTTTTTGGTTTGACATAAATTGGGAAACTCCCAAAGGATCTGGAGAAAAGGGATCCATATAGGCATCCACTAGTAATTATTTAAAAGTTAATTTTGTGACATTGTTGGAATATAGAGCACTATTTAAAAATGCCAACAGGTTGGGATAACATATCTGCTTACCTGCATTCTAATGAAAATGCTTTGTCCGCAACTTTTAGCCATAAATGCTTACCTGGCATGAAGCTGTAGAGAACATACATGTTTGCAGCCAAATGAAGTGTGGAATAGTGACTGAAGGTGGATAGCACCATTGGTAGACATTTTGCACCTGAAAAAAAAATATATATTAATATACTTCAGCAGCAAGAGGACAAAGATATAGAATTTAATACTTACGCCCAGAAGGGTTTGAGCAGAAATATTTGATCATGAATGGTTGAAAAGATCTGACTCTCCAAGCCCCAAAGACTAGAACATTGGCTGCTAAGATAGGGTAGAAAACTTTTTCACTATCTCTTAATGAAGACCACCACTTTCTTATAGGACCTGGTTCCGATTTCTGCAAAAAGATGTACACGAAGAAATTAAATTTTTAAATATCAGTATTAACCAAATCATATTCAAATGGCCCCAATGATGCTGTGCTAACTAAGAAAAGTTTTTCTATCCAATGAATGACCTTACAAGCTGTGCCATGAATTTCTTCTGCTGAGCACTGACCCAGGAGCCTGGCTTTCGGAACATTGTGACGGCATGGTGTCGCAGGGCCTCATACTCCCACACTGCACAGCTCACCACACTTGCTGTTGAAACCTAAAATAGATGATGCATTTTAAAACTAAACTAACCAGAGTTAAATGGTCTAAGCTCACTCAAATATTTTAAACATAGGACTCTTAATAATTTCAACATTTATGAAACCATACCCCAATGGCGAAAAGAAACGGTTTCAAGAGCGTTTTAGAATGTAATGGTCCTGAAGCAATGTGTAAATGCTCCAATGGATCAGGTTCTAGCCCAGGACGTCGTCCACCCCTCCTAGAGTTGTGGAACGAGTTCCTGAGTTGAGCACGAGCATGACCGAAATAATTGGAACCCTGCTGCAGCAGAGGGCGTTTACTGAAACAATAGAAAAATCAAATAACAAATGTAATATTGCACAATTCGATTCTGCACATTTCTACTCACCAATTATGAGTTATCTCAACTGCACACCAAATATTTCGACCGAGCATTTTTAATTTGGTGCTGAAGTATTTTTACAATCTTGCATTATTTCAATACGGATTTATTAATATTACAAATATTACGGTATTCCAAAAAAAAAAAATTCAGTCAAATCAAGCGAATTGAATTGAACTGACTGACACTGACAGTGACAGACAGATGCCTTTGGCAGTCAGCTGGCTGGCTGACTGGCAGCGCGTTCCGAGTCACCACTGTTAGCCCGATAACGATAGCCCTAGAATGGTTGTTATGACGTCATGAATGACATCATTAAGGCCGCCATGTTGTGCTATCATCGCCCGTGCTTCTGAGCACTGTGAGTGATTTATCAAAAGTGACAGCCGGTCGGCGGCAATTCCAAAAATAGATTATTCTTAGTTTAAGAGTTTATTATTAAACAATGAATCAGAGATTGTAGTTCACTTCGTTCGTGGACCTAAGTATCGTATAAAGGGTTAAATTGAATTAATCAGCGAACTCAAACCGGAGATAGTGTTCATGTATATAGACAAAGCTGTGGAATCAGTTTTTGAAAATTCAAAAAGATGAGCACAATATTTGATATCAAAGTTACCCCGCGTAAATGCAAGTTCACAAGCTGCGGGCGGGCGACAGCGCGCCACGCTGCCCGACCGACCGATAGTACAGCGGTGATCGTGTAACGTGACGTCTAAACAACAAGACCGTGTGAATGAACTCCACCTTCAGACTCATTATTTTTCATTAAATTGCTAGTACCTACCATATTTTGTTTGGAAATATCAATTATTTTTATTATTAGTGTTCAATTACAGTTACCTGCCTATAACCTTATCATAGACTCAATATTCTAATTGATTTGATTGATGTGAAATTTGGGAAAGGCTTATTTATGTCCAGCAGTGAACGAACACAGACTGATGGATCGATGGAAATAGTGGTACAACTGCGGTAAACGATAACATTTTCGTACCTTCTATTTACTACAATTTACCTACGTCCAGCGTGTTCACGTCTAAAACAGAAGGTAAACAATAAGTAGGTAACTTACGGTTCACATTTTGGCGTTCAGTACAAAACGCATGCAGGTAGGAAGTTGAGCGTAGCAACTGTTCTCGTGGATATTGATGATTGCACATTCACCAAAGGTAATCTTTGACATTCACTTCGAAATGACTTGATGGGCGTGAGTAGTTTGATGGTAGTACTGTCATCGCCATTCGGAACGCTCTATGGCTCAAATGTCAAATGTTTTTTTTGTTGCGTTTAGGATTTTAAATATTATATACCATCAAAATAAAAAATACAAAACCAGTAGGTACATAGGTAACATTAAACGCGAATGTAAAATTACTCAAGTCGAGAGATAGAAAAGTTATTACGGTTTCATACCCAAAGGACAAAACGGAGCTAAACGGAGTTACTTACCTACTTGTATATATCGCAATTTTATTTAAAACCTATGCATTTGATCATGAACTGTAAGAAGACAAAATTAGGTATAATTTAATCTTATCTTAGACCTGAGAAAATACAGTTCTTTGATCAAAAACCTAGACTGGATTAGTTTTATGATAAAATCAATGTCAAAAACCTAGACCGGTGTAGTTATAAAATTAAATTGTGCCGGTATAATGCTTCAATCAAAATAAGAAAATAGGTGCGCGAGACCAACGAGCCTCGAACGGTCGGTCGGTTGTGACAGTGAATTTGTGATTCTAGCAGTGTTGCCAACAGTGAATGGAGATTTAGAACGCCGCCGCCGCCGCCTGAAAAATGTCTGAAAAGGAACGAAATTCGCGACGAAGGAACGCAAATCAAAAATATTATATACAAAAATCTCTATTCATTTAGAATCGATATTTGTAGTATTGGTTGGGGTGTAGATAAGGGGGCACTATGGGAAAAAAGAAATTTTCGCTTGGCTTATCGACACTCTGACCGTAGTATTTTGTAGTAAATTAAGTTAGTTGGTCAGTGTCATGCAGGCGGCAAACACTTAAGTTTTTTTTTTGCTGGGTTTGCAGTCTAGAAATGTATATTTTTATACAGGATAACCTTGCAGGTTCATGTTTTTTGTCATTCTTCTTTGACCTTATGCCATCAGTAAATATAGTAGGTACATCATAGACATAGAATGAGACGTACATAGATAGAGAAAGTCGTTCATAAATTAACAATTTCGTCGGGTTCTGACACTGACAGCAGGATAGCACAGGTATGCAATTTTCAAAGAGTGCGACAGAGATGGCATCACAAGCAGAACCCGTATTGCGACCCCTAATTATTGAGGAAAGTGGCTATGACGAAACCGTTAGCTAGCGGCTTCCTTAGTTTTAATTTTGTTCGACCGCTAGGGATAGGCACTGAGCAAGGGGATAGGTCGCGACGACGAGCGAAGCGAGGAGGATCGTTTAGTTTGACATGTAAGTACATTTTAGTGGTGATGAGAAAATCGTTTTAAAATGACAAATCGATTAAAAAAAAAGCAAATCGATTTCGAAATCGATTCAAATCGATTTGCATCAATATAGAAAAACAGCATACAAAATGTACCAAAATCGAATTTACCGATGTAATTTTGATAGAATGGCGCGGTTTATTTATTCATAATAAAGATAATTAAAATAATTAATAATTTTTCTTTTCTGAAATAAATAGAATAAATCATAGAAATAAGCAATAGAACAAAAAAACAATTTGTTGAAAATCAAAAACACGTATAATTAACTAATTACTAATTAAGTACTTCTTAGTACCAGCTACCTAGGCCCTAGGCTTTATAAGTTTCTTTGTCTCGTGCTGTTTAGAAAAATAATTAATTTGGTCTAGTTTCTTGCGTTCTCTGGCTAGATCGACTCAGTAGCGGCGAGCGGATCAAATCGATTTGACCAAATCTTTGAATCGTTTGAGCGTCGAATCGATTTGTTAAATCGATTTGACACATCGCTACATTTTAGGTAGCCGAGCGAAGCGAAGCGAGGCAACCCCCGTTTTAACAGAATTCACGAAATTAAAAAAAAACATTTTCCGAGCACTTTCGGATGACTTACGGTTTAATAATTTATAAAATTAAAGGACCGCGTCCCTTTCCGAACTGTACATTACAAATTAAACTTAATTACTTCATCCTAAGGAAGATATTCCAACAGCTAAATATGACTTGTGGTTCAATAATTTTAAAAATAAAAGGACCGCTTGCGGTACCGTAGTCACTTCCAACGGAGCCTTGCTGTCAGTCAACCAGCGGGGCTATTACGTAACTCAGTTTCGGTTGCTAGCTATAGTTGCTATTCACCAAAAACAGATAAAAAATTAACGTCCAAAATAACCTTTAATGGGTATTGAACTAATGACGAATTGTGAAGTCATTTCAAGTCCAAACTTATCCTTATATAAGCGGATATGTATGTTTTAGACGATAGACACTTGGTTTGGCAACTGAGTTTACGATACAGAATCAGGGGGCAGCTGCGCTCAAAAATTGCAAAACCCGAGTTGTTCTACCCAAAGATATATCTTTGGTTCTACCAGTAGGTACCACAGACGTATAATTAGTAATAATTATATTAGTAGTAGGTACATAGACATTATCAGAGGGTAGGTACATAGACATAGAACGAGGGTAGGTACCAGTTTTTATTACAACTTCTTCAGATAGACAATAAAGAACGGAAAGAACGCACGAAAGAAGGGAACGCATGACCGTGAAATAGAACGCAAAATGTTCCAAAAGGAACGATTTGGCAACGCTGGATTCTAGACCTGCGGATTTGTAATCTCATCAGGGTGAACAGCGGGGCTATTATGTAACTCAGTTGCTATTCACCAAAAACAGATAAAAAATGAACTTCCAAAATAACCTTTAATGGGTATTGAACTATTTACGAATTGTGAAGTCATTTCAAGCGCGAACTTATCCTTAGATAAGCGGACATATATGTTTTAGACGATAGCCACTTGGTTTGGCAACTGAGTTTACGATACAGAATCAGGGGGCAGATTTAAATTTAACATTATGCCAGCTGCTTGCCTAAATTCGGCTAAAGTCTGCTATTTTATTTGGAAGAAATGCTAAAATTCTGCTAATGATTAACATATATGATGAACATATAAATAAAAACGCAAAAATAATTAGTAAAAATATTAAATAACAACTTTTAATCATTTTATCTTCTAATTTTCGGTAGTGTCCATGTTTTTATAGAGAGTTGTCAAGCTTTGAGCCATCTTTATCATATTTTTTACAAAAAGCGACATTGCTGTCATCCTTGGGTCTTGATAACCAAAACCATTCTCCCACTCAGAACGATAATTCTGGTCATATTTTTTTTTTCATTTTTAATTCGTAATTCACGCGCACGACACAATTTATTGACGATGACTACACATAAACAAACTGTACTTTACTAATTCTATGTACACACACAACTCGAAAGAAAAATATACATTTTAGGGGTTTACAATCGCAGAATTCTGCTAAATTTGGTCACACTAAATCTCATTTCGTCTACGGACTGGAGAACCTTGACAGCTTAGTGAAGTGTCAATGTCTCGAATAGTACGAAACCCCTTGTGCACGAGTCCTCAGACTAAGTCGCACGAGTCCGACTCGCACTTGGCCACGGACCTGAAAATAAAACATTTTTGAACCATGGGTGAAGACTGCAAAATGGCCGCTCACGGTTTGTGTGTGCGTGTTTTTGGGGTTGCCAGAGAGAATGTCAATTTGTCTCCTGTATTTAAACCCAGCAAATAATGTTTTCATTGAAGTACTACCTCAGTAAAATTATGATATTATACACCGTTAATTTTGCAAAACCGATTTTCCTTGAGAAATGACAACCTTCGATAAAATCGCAAAAAACAACCTAATGCAAAAGCAACAGATAGGGTAAATTAAGGTGTAACTGGCCTCTTGCTATAACTAGCCACTTTGATATTCAATTAACAAAAATAAGGAATCAGCAGAGCTACGCCATCTATCTTTTCAAATATAATACACTATGGGGTTTCCGCTTGTAATTAGTTCATAAACTGGCCACTAGACGTCGCTACTAGAAGTAGCGAAGGAAGCAGGGTTGGATTTTGTACTATAACTATAGTATTTATACTATAATTTCATGCATCGTACTATATACTATCCATATCTAGGGATAGTACAACAAAATACTATAATTTCAGAACAGAGTCTATAATTGTCTTTTAGTCGAGAATTCCCATGAACCTTTTCTTTCGATACTCCACTTGTTCATACATTATTTTTGCAAATTGCGCTTTATTTTATAATGAATAGAGTTTATAATACTGTGACTTATTTATTATTCTGTTTGTACGAGTGTGCATTGAAATCATTTGAAGTAGTGTGTGAGTGAACTCTTTTTAGAAAGAATACTAAGCAAAGTCAACCAAACGAAGACTAAAATAAGAAACAAACTGGCAACACCATCTATAGACGCCATTTTGTTGTCTTGTGACGCTATTAAAGTCGGTAGCAAAAATGGGAATTGTACCGATTTTATTCCTAGTGAGGATATGCTAACGAGATTAAATTCTCAGCAGCTTGAATCTAATATGCAAGAGCTAATAGACTTAGAAGAGTAAATTTTTGATGTTAATTTTAATTATTTGAACTATTGTTACAATAGTAATAAAAAGTACTATAATTTTGTACAAAATACTATCCTTTTTGTATTTTTGTGCTATCTTTTTCAACGCACCTAAATCCAACCCTGGAAGGAAGAGGCCATTTTTTTATCAGTACAGTGACAACCAACACCGTGAATGGACACGTGCTAATAGTAATTGCAAGAAAGTGTCAGATTGTATTTCCATCACAAATTTAAATCAAAGTATTTACAGATAAAGGGTTGATACCTGGAAGGGGTGTGTTTTTTACAATTTGCATGCAATTTTGTTTCTTTATGTAGAAAAACAAGATTTTTAACGGGTGCCAGTTACTAAAATTACGCTTAGTATGTTGGTGCAGTTATTGGCTAACTATGGCAGTTCCTACAAAAACCGTCCAAGTCTGTTTTTTCATAATTTAAGACTCTTATATTTTAAATCATTAGGTTTCTCATTGCGTGGCAAAGTATTAGTTCAGTAAAGTCCCGTTTATTGGTAACTGGCTGGGGGTGGCCAGTAACTAAATTTTTGGGGCCAATTATTACTTTTCTGTTTTTTTTCATTATCAAGCTTTTGTTTTCAGTTACAATGTCCAAAAAGGCAATATCCAGAAGAAACCATTAAAAAAGCACTTGAATACGTTCACAAAGAGAAAGGATCAGTAAATAAGGCTGCACAGATTTTTGGTGTCCCCCGAATTACCATTCAATTCATGCTGAAGAATCTATTTACAAAGTTTAAAACTGGGCCTGATCCATTTTTGACGCAAGAGGAATAGAACGCTTTCGAAGACCGGACAACCAATCTAGCTAAACAAGGGTTTCCAAGAAAAATGGAAGACGTGAAATCTTGCGTTCAGGCTTTTCTAAAGGATAATCTTCGGCCCAACCCATTCAAAGATGGTCGACCCGGAGATTTCTGGTTCAGATCTTTTCTAAAACGGCATCCCAAAATTACTACAAGAACTTTAGAAGGGGTGACCAATGCAAGTGCATGTGTTGCAGAAAAAGATATAATAAAGTGGTTCGAAGAAATTGATCAATACATCCAAGAGCACAATTTAAAGGAAGTGGTGGAAGATCTTAGTAAAGGCTGATGAAACCAGTTTTAATATTTTCCCAAAAACTGGAAAAGTTCTGACTGAGAAGGGAACTAAAAATGTTTATGAAATAGAGACAGGATTTTCAAAAGAAAACATAACAGTAATGAAACTATGATAGAAATAAATTTCTATATTTTTAAACACTTGGCGATTTATCCATCGCAAGGAGATAACAAATTAAATTTATATCGCTGCGGTATAGAAAATCAGAAAAGTAAATCTGGACGTGAGGAGCTCAGAGAGCTCAGAGAGCCGGTTCAGAGCTCCTCACGTCCAGATTTACTTTTCTGATTTTCTATACCGCAGCGATATAAATTTAATTTTATAACAGTAATGTTTGCTTTTAGTGCAAGTGGTGTAAATTTCGACCTTTTAATTATTTATCCATACCAGCGCCTAAATGTAACATTTTTTATTAAGTTTAAATGTTTTTGCGAATAACATTTCTTTATTAGATAAAGGACTCTAATTGTTATTTTAAGAATACGTAATTTTTCCCTTATTGAGAAAAAAAATACTGATAAAAAAGACATGATCTTGCTAACTTTCTTGCCCTTCTTCTTATCAAGATTAATCGAATGGGCGGATTTAGGCATTATATCTATTTATAGTTTATTTATCTATTAACTTATTTATTCATTGCATTATGTAGGTATGTATGTACAATTTTTTTTTACTTATGTTAGTATATATTCGGCTAGACATTATATTTATTTATGGTCTATTCAGTTTATTTACCAACTTATTTATTAATTTCATTATGTACGTATAGTAATATTCTTATTCCAATAAGTCTTTTTATTTTATGCATGTGTATAACTTTAGTAGCCCAACTTAAATATAGTCTTTTTATATATTTCCCGTATCATGTTTGTTTCATCATAAAATAGTACATTACGATACGAGAGCGATGAAACGTTTTCTGACGAGTGTGCTGCAATCACACGAGTCGAGAAAAAGTTTCTCGCACGAGTATCGTATAATATTTTATAGCAAAAGTGCGGAAAATGCCGACTTTACGCAAGCGCAGCGTGCGTAAAGTGGTCATTTTACGCACGGTGTGCTATAATATTCTTTAAGCTGCGCTTGCGTAAAGTCGGCATTTTCCGCACTTTTGCTATAAAATATTATATGATACTCGTGTGAGAAACTTTTTCTCGACTCGTGTGATTGCAGCACTCACCTTCGGCTCGTGCCGCAAACTCACACTCGTCAGAAAACGTTTCATCGCTCTCGTATCGTAATGCACTATTGTATACAGATTATATTTGACATGTAAAACGTATACTTTATGTATCTATTTTACAAATAAACAACTTGAATCTTGAATAATTATAGCCAAGCGACATTCTGCTGAAAATATTTTATGTAAGCAAATAAACACTGTTATGATCTCTCAGTAAATAAATAAATATGACTGATAGTCATGTAATTTTTATTTAATTGTGCCTAAATGACACATTTTTGATTAAGTCCTAAAGTATTTTGAGCAAAATTTTTAGAGGAATCTAGTTGCTATTTTAATTAAAAGAAATTATTTGGTTTTTCCTGTATAATAGCCAATTACATTCAGCTGAAAATGATTGGCCAATTACTGCTACAAGTATGGCCAGTTACTATATTTTAGGGCCAATTACTACACAAAATGCCTACTTTTGATACAATCATTACAAAATATAATACAAAAGCATACTTTGACATTTAATTTAGTTATTTATAAATCCTTAACGTTTTCTGTTTCGTTTGATATCCACGAAATTGTGGTGTGACTCATACAAATAAAGTTACAAATTTTTCAATCATGCTAGTCTCTTAAACTGCCAGTTACTCCCTATTTTACCCTATTTAGCTAAAAATTTAACAGCTGATTTTATTTTCGCTGTTCCATTTGTTTTCATCGTGAAAGTTGTTCAGTTTTAAGAGTAGTGTCACCTCTGGAAATTTTTCTCGTATTCCAAATTTAAAAGTTCTTTTTATATATATATTTCCAGAGCCTCATACATTATATATAGGTAGGCTGAAATTAAATCAACCGACCAAATTCATACTGGAGACTCGGTTAGTGATTAAGAACTAAACTACTACTTCGAAAAATAATTTTTTTTGCTCCCTTACTGGTTGGACTAGTTTAAGTACATACAATTCCTAGTGCAGGCACTATGGGGCAAAAAAAAAATTTTTTTCGAATTTCACCTGGAGTTTCATTATACCTTGTTCCTGGTGACTAACCGAGTCTCCATTACGAATTTGGTCGGTTGATTTAATTTCACCTAGTATACATGTCGCAGTAAAGTAGTTAAATCAGAGAGTTAGTTGAATCTCTAGAGAGTTAATTAAAGATCGACATTCAATCAAGTCGCTAGCATTTTGATTCAAATAAAGCAGCGTCGAAAACGTTTAACTATCTGTCTGACCGAAAGCCAGCGTGTTGATTGATTAATAATGTAAAACAAGATGATGGCTCTGAGTTGTTTCATAATGTTCAAACCTGACCTAACGTACTGTTTTTAAATACATTTTGACCTATCCATTATGCACCTATTTAGTATCCTACTCGGGGACGCCTCGCTCCGCTCCGCTTCGCTCGGCTCTGAGTTGTTTCATAATGTTCAAACCTAACCTAACCTAGTGTTTTTAAATACATTTCGACCTATCCATTATGCGACTATTTAGTATCCTACTCGGGGACGCCTCACAAAGGTCACCCTACCAAAGTTGAAATGCGCCTAGGAACGTTTAGGAAACTCGTTAAACGTTTCGTTCACTCACTTGTCTGACGGAACTTTAGCGACTTGATTGAATGTCGATCTTTAATTAACTCTCTAGAGATTCAACTAACTCTCTGATTTAACTACTTTACTGCGACATACATATAATCGCAAATTAATATAAGGTGATTGCTGAAATCTTGAGTTATATCTAATAATTAATAATAATACCATTAAGATAACTATGGATACTATCGTCAAATATTCTTCGCCCCTGGAATATTATATTAGTCGCCTTTTTACTCAATCAAATGGGGGCCATAGATTCTATCATGATATTATTTCAGTGACGGCAGCGCAATCGTTCACGAAACGAGGTAATTAATATTTTTTTTATTATTTTGAGTAAGTAGATAAACATTTCGAAGCCTCGGTTCTCTATCAGGTAACAAATTGGATGAGATTTGTTATGAGCTATCTAGAGTACGCATGGACGAGGGAACCCAACTGATCAAACCGACAGTCAACATAGGAGTTGTCAATAAAACAAACAGCCTCAAAAATGGTATCAAAATGTATGGAAATCCGGACACTCAGCTCAGAACTCTATACAGTCTGTGGTATAAACGGCTTGTCTGATCAGTTGGGTTCCTTAGGCGGTCTGGACCACGTCCATCCGTGCTCTAGATAGCTGCTATCAAACTCACCCGAATCTATACCTGTCGGAGAACTGAGGCTTCTAAATGACGTCGTTTAAATAATAATATTATAATATTTATTTATTTTGCGTAAATGAACTTCGAGATAATACATTCAAATTACGATCTTATACGGCTAGTAAACATCTTTTGCCTAAACTAAACTACGAAAAGTAGCCTGTATTTTAGGCATAAAATGAACTGAACGTAAAGAAAACTAAAATAACAATTTGTAAGCTTAAAAATTAAAAGAATGTTTGAAAAAAAGTAGGATTCATATAAATAGAGTACAAAGGCTTAATATTAATTAAATAATACACTTAAAATAAACTATTTAAACTAAAGCAGAATTATTACATTTAATTTACTACTGACAGTAGGGTTTCCATCTCATCGTAGGACAGACATTGGTAACCATTCAGAGACTCGATTTTTGCATTTAAAGCTATTGAGGTCAAGAAGTTGATTATTTTATTGTAAAGTTACAGCCCTAAAAATGAAATGAATTTATGCGCGAAAGCGTGTACGGTGCGTGTTTGAGCACATATGTACATATCCTTGCGTCTTTTGTTAGTTAGTTAGATTTGTGCTGCATTAGGACTATTTTCAGAATGAAAAGTTGGCCGACGACGGTTAGTACTTTGCAAGACGGATATAGTTTTCTGGTTGGGAAGAAAAATGGTCGGATAGACGAAACCTTCAGTATCGTTCGTTATGCTCGTTCAAGGGTTAGTAAAGTGGTCTTAGCAGCTCCGCCCCATGATGAAATGCAGTATGTTAGAATGGATTGACATAAGGACGAGTATACTTGATTTAGTAATTTCTTGTTAGCAAAGCCTCGTAGTTTTTTAAAAACAAAAATAAGTTTGCGGACTCTGGAAGCAAGTAAGTCTATGTGTTGTCGAAAGGTAAGATTGTGCCTAAATATTTAATGGAATCTGTTTTATGAATGAGAGGACATGCATGCATGACATGCCTTTTGATTGGTAGGGTAACAGTGGTGAGCTCTGATTTTTCTTCCAAGAGTGGAATGTTGTAGGTTTCTTGTTGAAAAGGCAATGTATTAAGTCTTATCAGTATTTAAAGTTAGTAAATTGCGTTGAAGCCAATTAGTCACTTTAGAGAAACCCTCATCCGCATGCTCGTAAGCGTCATTGCAAGTGTTTCCCGAGAAGAGTAGCACTGTGTCATCGGCGTACGATATCAAGGTGCCATGCCATGTTGTAATTCAAGGTTGCACAGGTCATTTAAGTATATCAAAAACAAGGTAGGGCCAAGGATGCTACCCTGAGGGACTACAGATTCTACATTAAGGTCAAGGTCAGAGCTAATATAATTATTGATTTTTATACATTGAGAGCGGTTGCTGAGCTAATCCTTAAATGTAAATTTAATTGTATTCCTCTGATACCAATCTTTTCTAATTTAGGCAGGCAATAATATTGGGACAGAAACGGTGGCAAATGCTTTGGCTAAGTCAATAAATATGTCTAAAGTTTTAACCCCTTTATCCAGATTAGAAGAGACATATTCAGTTAAAGAATGGACTGCGTCATTCGTTGACTTTTGCGCTCTAAAGCCGAATTAATTGTTCGAAAAGATATTATTACTCTTGAGGTAGTTGACCAGTCTTTTATTAATATTTTTTTTTTTATTTTGGATATAGACGGTAGAATTGATATGGGCCTATAATTGTTAAAAGTATCTTTGGGACCTGTTTTGTGAATGGGTATAACAATAGCTTTCTTAATTAGTAGGAAAAAATGCCTTCGGATAGACAGCGCTGAAAAATGTGCGTTAAAGGCGGTGTGAAAATATAAATCTCTTTATAAAATCTCTTTATGATACTATTTAAAATAAATCTCTTTATAATACTACTAGCTTTTGCCCGCGGCTTCGCCCGCATGTTATTCGGTTTAACGATTTGATTTTTTTTCCGGGATAAAAAGTAGCCTATATGTTAAGTTAGGGTATAAGCTATATTCATTCCAAATTTCATCCAAATCCGTTCAGCCGTTTCAGCGTGAAGGAGTAACAAACATACACACACACACACACACACACCCTCCCTCACACACACACACAAACTTTCGCATTTATAATATTAGTGTGATTTGAAATGCCATCCAAACCGACAAGGTTTCTGCCGACGACGACGTTAGCAAAATATCTATTTGCATTGTTTATTGTTAGTTCCGGATTAGAATGTGATTTTAATAAAATGTCGTTAAGGACATGGGAACGTGACCTTTTTTAATAATTTCCAAACTTTTTTGCTGTTAGTTCCTTGCTTTTCGAGTTCGTGTTTCTCATATTGATTTTTTAATTTTTTCAAAAGATTATTACAAAGATGTCTATATCTTTTGTAGCTTGTAGCTATTATCTGATTATTAGGACACTGCTTTGTTTTCAGATGAAGCCTGTCTCGGTGGCGGATGCAACTAATTAGACCGGGAGTAATCCACGGTTTAATATTCTTGCTTTTTCTTGCTAATTTAACAGTAGTGGTATTTACTCTTATACACTTTTGTGTGCAAGTTACAAGGTGAAGCAATAATTTGCTTACATCAGCTGAAGTGTAAATGGGGCAAAGTCAATGTTACGTAAATCAATTTCAAGGTTGCTAAAATTTCAGAGCTCGTACAAGATCCTTTCTTCATGATGCCGGCAGATGACAGTTTCTCAGCTGGTGGCTGAATCGCGTCATTCCTGGACAGAAACTTCCAGTTCGTGTAATTGCTTGGCCAATTCCTGTTTTTCATTTAAATTCTGGATGGTAATATGAGCCGTGATTGCCTTTTGCTTTATGGACTGATATTGAACGGCCATTTGAGCTATCCCGCTTCCCACTTTTCTGCAGAGGCCGTCGTGGATCTTGAGCTTTTGGTCAGAGTTAAGTTTACCCTCTGCGGTAGTGGTGCAGACCTCGTTTAGGCACTATTCTACGGCACTCATCCATCTCTGGAGGTCAGGGGTCGTGATAGGTTGTGGGGCTGAATCATTCTCTTCTGTTGACCGGGATTGTGGCGGCGGGGATCTTGAAGTGATGTGACTCCGGTTAAATGGACTATTCATATTATAATTTATTAATTTTTCCTAAGCGACACTCAGTAGTACACTTTAAATTACAAGCACGCATAATATTTTCTAATAATTTTTAAGGTGGTAGAGCTGATGCCAAGCTCGACTTTGAAGTTACCACCATCTTACTCGCAAATCTCCCCGAAGTTATTCGGAGAAGAGTAAGAGAACAGCTCTCAGGCAAAACCAGGCGGCCCACCATTGCCTGGAACCGTTTGATGGCGGTATCCATCCATCCATCAGCTTGTTTTGTCCACTGCTGGACATAGGCCTTTCCAGGATTTCACCACTCTTGGCGGTCCTCCTGGAAGAAATGCCCATACTCACACACGCTGGGCAGGCGGGTTGGTGAGCGCGGTGCCGAAACCCTTGCACCAGTGACGCCGCTGCCCGTCACTAGTCTGTTTTATATAAGGTTTGGCAATTGGGGATGGATATACCGCCATCCATCGGTCCCAGGCAATGGTGGGCCGCCTGGTTTTGCCTGAGAGCTGTTCTCTTACTCTCCCCCGAATAACTTCGGGAGGAGTTCCGAGTAAGATGGTGGTATCTCCACAGTCGAGCCCGGCATCAGCTCTACCACCTATGGCGGATGGCGGTATATCCATCCCAAAATGCCGAGCCTTATAAAATAACAGACTGGTGACGAGCAGCGGCGTCACTGGTGCGAGGGTTTCGGCACCGCGCTCACCAACCCGCCTGCCCAGCGTGTGTGAGTATGGGAATTTCTTCCAGGAGGACCGTCAAGAGTGGCGAAATCCTGGAAAGGCCTATGTCCAGCAGTGGACGAAACAGGCTGATGGATGGATGGATGGTAATAATTTCTAGACACAAAGATAATTTAAAACTAAAAGCACGTCCGCACATGACGAAGTACGAATCAATATTAATGAACATGTTTCTCTGTTTCGCTAATTGTGCCGCGTCGGCAAGGATTATTGTCAGGGGGTGCATCTACCTGTACAATACTGTGATATAATATTCCTTTGTATCCTCACTTTTGTTGTTACAAATTTATGGGAACGTTTAGGAATTTAGGTCACGTTAAAATTGGCCTGGCTATTCCTGCGACAACTTTTTCATTTTTATTAGCAGATATGCATTTTTTCCAAGACAGGGGGGTGCCAGTGCACCCCCTTGCACCCCCCTAACGCGGCGCCCATGTCTGTCGATGCCGATTTATATAACTATCAAATAATTAACGATTAAGGAAACGTTTTTAACTTCGTTAAAAATAATCTGTTTGCCGATGACTTAACAAATGCGCAGATCAAGTCAATATTTAAGCTTATCATAAGTTCTTTTAAAGAAAGAACTCCCCTGTCATAGAACTTGTATGCCTTGATCTGCGGGACTTCTTTCGTGAAGTTTGCAGCGGAAGTGACGTTCCTATTCAAGTTCTGAATAGCCCCCCCAAGAGATACTTCTATAGTATCCCTGTTCAAAACATATTAGATGGTCATCCCGCTTCGCTGCCATAGAAAAAGTCTTTGACGGCGTGATAGATTTGATCTAAAATAGGATACACATGTGCAATTTTGCATTCCAAAAGAACCTGTAATTTACAATTAAAAATCAGTCAAAATTAGAAAATAAATAAAATTTTCATGATTCCCATACAACAAAAAAGACGTTTTCCTTTTATAATTTAGTGTGTATAGTATAGGTACCTAGTTTATCTTTACGAATTGGATATTATAATAATTGATATAGATATTATTAAAATAAATAACCCATAAAATATAAAGTTGAGGTACACTGAGTACTTTTTTACTTACTTCAAAGACCGAGCTTCAAGGTTAAGAGCTGTCGAATATTAAGCGCATTAGGGGTACGGTTATTTATTATGCCCTACATGCGAAATACAATGAAGGGCCCGAGGGGCTTTGTAAATAGTTCCTTGCCCCTCCCGTTGTCATGTCCCGACTCACCCCTAGGTTTGCGCATGCTCTATTAAATTTCAGTGGACCGAACGCCCCCCGAAGGCCCGGTGGTTGTTCACAGAAACTTCAGTCCGTCTTCGCCGAGCCACGACGCTCTATCGGGGTGAGCCAACCTCGTCTTCAATTCAGTTTCTTCAATCTAGGACCATAAAATCCTACATTTCCATTAAGTAAGTGACCTCGTCGGCTTCATAAGTGCAGCCTATTTATTCTAAGAATAATCCAATTAGCGAGTCATTTCGGTAGAGTTAGTAATCTTGATAATCGCCAAATTTAGAAAACGTGACGCAAGTTGGATTCATTATAGTGAACTGCTATGGAATTTGGCTTCAATGTGTATTAATTTTATAAGTTATTGACCGTTAATCTAAGTGGGTTTTTCATTACTTACACATAGTAATGAAATGGCGTCTGAGAAATCAATATCGTGGACCATGTGACTGCAAGGATACACGTTTTTGCGAAACTGACAGTGTTTCCTTACCAAGCTAAACATTCACCAAGAATCTGATTAGAACTAATAATTTAATAGCTCAGCACATCAGTTCCTAATTTAATTTAGTTACTTTCCGAGGCGTGTTTATAACTTGCGCATTTTATTTTTTCAGAAATGCTGAAACTAAATCTACGCAACTTCCACCACTTCCTCGGAAGGTTTAAAGAGCGTACGTTGTGACGCACAATTAAATCTTACGTTCCTAATAATTATAAATATTTTTAAAGTTATATTGTCGATAAGCAAACAAAATTAATAAAATTTTGAATATAAAACAATTATAATTAAGTTAATTAAATTGAATTTATTTTTATACGGGGCGGCCGAAATCTCCGTTTGATATGGATTGTTTAAAAGTTTTCGTAAGCAAAGCTTGCATTCGTTTAAGACATAATTAGGTGCTATTTTATCCGAGGATGGTATGAAATAAATGGGAAGATGGTTCCGTACGCGGAAGATTTGTTTTGGCTGGTGGTGTGCGGGTTCGTTGTGGCATTCATCCTGGCGTTCGGCATCGGAGCGAACGACGTCGCCAACTCGTTCGGCACCAGCGTCGGCTCCAAGGTGCTCACGCTCACGCAGGCCTGCATCCTCGCCACCATCTTCGAGATCGCCGGGGCTGTACTCATTGGTAACTACTCGTTCATTTACTACATTTAAGACGAAGTTTTAAGATTGTTTTCGATGTTATGAGCATGAGAAATCTTTTGATTATTCTAATTTGAAACTTTAATTTAATGGAAAAAATGCCCTAGACTGATGAAAATTTTGTTGATCACATTTTATATCTGTAATCGTATCATTACAAAACTTTAAAGTATTTTTTTTATACTGTCCACATTTTGACTACAAGATTTTATGCAATATTGCGCAAGATGAAAAAAAAAACCGATTTGTCTATCTTGCTTACTCGCGATAAGTTTGTCCTGAACTGAGAGTAGCATAGCACGTTTTCCCAAGGTACTTGCTGCGGGTTTCGTTTCCAAACGCACCACTTATGATGTTTTCTTATTTTCGAATACTTATAAGGAAAACAATCATAAGTTGTGCGTTTGGGAACGAACCCAGGACCAACTGAGTATACGTTTTCGTCATATCTTTTGAGAGGCCTGTGCTCGCGCAACAGAGGCTGAAATCAGCTGTACTGATTGACTCGTCTGCAGACGGTCGGCGCGAAGCTCCAAAATAATGAGTAGATAGTAGTAGCTTTTGTATCGTGATTGTTCCCAAGTACACAGAAAAGCCATTACGCTATTTTGTTCAAATCACCTTACTAAAAAGGATACTTAAATTGTTGGCATAACTTTTATACTCCCCTAGTCGCTTTTTAGAACATCCACAAGAAGACATGGAGTGACAAGTTAGATGATGTCGCCACACTCCGATATATAGGGTCCTACAATAATAGGTGAAAATAATTCTAGGGTAGATCATGTATCGTTTACTGATAAGTTGATAACATAAAAGAAAAAAAAATTTTTGATCAAGTATTTTTTTGACTTTTCAGTACAAAGTTGTTCAATTAGCCGACTAAATTTCTATGAAAAGAAAAAAGTTCGCAGAAAATTTCTTTTTTCGTTGGATGTTGGTCTGTTGGGGATACTTTATCACCTGTTAAATTTTTTTCACTTTGAATTGTAGACATTTAGAGAACACTATTTAAAGAATTCAATAATTAAGAATTTAATACTATATTGATTTTGGTAATCCAGGCCAGACATCGTAAGTCATCACTGTAGACGGCAGTTATTTGACGAAGGTACTTAGTTTGTTACGAGCAAACATCGTGTTGCTACAAACTTTTAACGATAGAGTCGCTTTTATTACCTAATTCATTACGCATAGCCTCCTAACGACAGGAAGTGGGCCAAGTACGAAGGTCTGGTATTATTTTGACAGGATACAAGGTATCCGACACGATGCGGAAGGGTATACTGGATGTGGCGCTCTACGCGGACGGTGGGGAGCGACTCCTGGCTTGCGGATGCCTATCAGCCCTGATCGCCAGCGCCACCTGGCTGATGGTGGCCACGGCGCTGCGTCTGCCAGTATCAGGGACGCACTCTGTTGTCGGTGCCACGGTTGGATTCACGCTCACGGCTAAAGGTTTCATCGGCGTGCGCTGGTCAACTCTCGGAGCTATTGGTAAATCCTTCGATCATCAATATACAACTAGATGAAGGGTCAGCACGTAAAAAGCGGCCCGACAAATAACAGCCCACTTGCAGAGTGAGCTCTTATTTGAATTTAGTTTGTTAAAACCTTAATATTTTTTGTATGTATTTCCCGTTTTTATTTATTAACTTATTTTTTCATTGCATTATGTATAGGTATATACGTGGGACGCACTATAAGTTTCCGGAATAAATATGAAAAAATACTATTAAAGGTACAAAATTAATTTATTGTTTTTCAAAATAATCTCCCTTGGCGTCTATGCACTTTTTCATTCGATCAAACCAGTTTTGAAAACTTTTGTGCCACTCCCCTGTGGTGACCTCTGAAACGTGTTTTTCATACTCCTCGACAGCCTCTTCTGGTGATGAAAATCGTTGACCGCGTAATTGGTTCTTAATTTTTGGGAACAGAAAAAAGTCACAAGGTGCCAGGTCGGGACTGTATGCAGGATGACTCATGAGTTCTACATTTTTCGTCTTCAAAAAGTCGTTTGTCTGTCTGGCCGTGTGAGAACTAGCATTGTCGTGGTGCAGGATGATACGGCGTTTACGGTTATTTTTACGGAGTTCGTCAATAACTTCCGGCAAACAAATGGTCGTGTACCAGTCACTATTCACGGTACGACGATTCTCTAAAGCAATAGTAGCCACGTGTCCAGTTTTATTAAAAAAATAAGCAATCATCCGCTTAGATGCACTTTTCACGCGCGCCACTTTGGTTGGTTTCGGCTCATCTTGAAAGACCCACACGCTCGATTGCTGCTTTGTTTTGGGATCGTAGCAATAAATCCATGTTTCGTCACCTGTTACTATGTCCCACACCAAATTTGACGCACCTTCGTTGAATCTAGTAAGCATGGCACTGCACCAAGTGACGCGGTCCGTTTTTTGAGCCTCGGTCAAGTTGTGTGGGATCCACCGCGAGCACAGCTTTCTCACACCCAAATGTTTGTGTAGGATTGATTGTATTTGACTCATGCCTATTTCTAAGGATGCGCGAATTTCATGGTAGGTCACATGCCTGTCTGTTTCAATCATACGGCGCACAGCATCGATGTTTTTGTTGGTCACAGCGGTGGACGGCCGACCATCGCGAGATTCGTCACTGAGACTGATACGACCACGCTTGAATTCTGCAAACCAGCTATAAACAGTCGTCTTGCATGGTGCTTCATTGCCAAAAGCTGTTTCAAGCCGAGCGATGCTCTGTTGAGCTGTCAAATTACACTTAAAATCGTAGAAAATCATACTACGAAAATTTTCCCGAGTTAAATCCATGTTGATGCAGACACACAATTTTTTAAATGGCGCCACAAGGTAAAAACAAAAGACAGTCAGATGAAACAAACTGCATTCTACAGCCAAAGAGTTCTATTTTCAAATGTTGCAATAAATTTTTAAATATTGTTTATGTAAGTGGCCAGTTCCGGAAACTTTTAGTGTTACCTATGTATAATATTTTGATTCCTAGATTCCTCTATTTTATGCAGGTGTATATTTTATTTCTCGTATTATTATATATTTTTTTATATTCTAAAGGTATATTATATTGTTAAAATTAACTTTTGAATTGTAGAAAGTATACTTTATGTATCTATTTTGCAAAAATAAATATTTTGATTTGATTTGATTGAACGCGCCAAGGTTGAAACGTGGGTAAATTCCAAGATTTTTCGGTAAAACCTAAGATTTACCAAGTGATGGTGGTAAAAGTCCAAATTTTTCGTTCATTTCGTACTTTTACCTTTTACCTCGTACCTTTTATTGTCTAACTTCAATATATCCCATCGCTATAGCCGTCAAAAGCGTGGTGATTCACGAAATCACGGCGCGTTTGATGTCGAAGTAAGACAATATACGAGGGGTGGCTGATATAAAATCTCCTTTGTTAAAGAAAGTTTAAAAAATGTTACTGGCCACTATATTCTCGTATTCTTTGTTTATTCCTTTTTTAAAAATTATGACACTTATTTGTTTCTACGAGTTCAATTTGTTTTTGGCGCGTCTTCGTTTTTATCAAGTTGCAATAAAATTAAAAATGGATAAAATTGAGTATCGCGCTGTGATTAAATTCCTCGGTAAAGAAGGGAATACGCCGACGCAGATCCGAGAGCGCATGTTTAAGGTGTTCGGAGATTCATGTCCTTCCGAATTTGTAATAAAGTTTTGGTCAAAGCAGTTTAAACAAGGCCGTGTGAGCTTAGAAGACGATCCCCGTAGTGGAAGGCCCATTTCTGCAGTTACCGCAGATAATGTGGAAAAAGTGAAGAAACTGATCCTTGCCGATCGGCGAATTAAGCAGTGGGAAATAGCTAGAGATGTTGGCATTAGCAAGGAACGAGTTCATGAAATAATTCATGAATATTTGGGAATGTCCAAGGTGAGCGCACGTTGGGTGCCTAAAATGTTGACCCCGTTTGATAAGCAAAGGCGTGTGGAATGTTGTCAGTCATTTTTAGACTTGGTAAAGGATAAAGAGGAAGAAACTATCTTGCGAATAGTGACCTGTGATGAAACTTGGATTCGTCAGTGGGATCCCGAAAGCAAACAAGAATCGATGCAATGGAAATTTAAAGGGGAAAAACCATCAAGGAAGTTTAAGGTCCGGCTGTCAGCGGGCAAACTAATGGCAACCATTTTTTGGGACGTTGAGGGGATTCTTATGATAGATTACCTGCCAAAAAACACCACGATGAATGCTGAATACTATGCGAACTTACTTGACCAGCTACGCAAAAAAATAAAAGAAGACAGGAGGGGCAAACTTAGCAAAGGCGTTTTGATTTTGCATGATAATGCACCCGCGCACACGGCCTTTAAGGCGCGGTCATCTCTGACAAAAAACGGCTTTACAGAGATCAACCACCCACCCTATAGTCCAGACCTGGCTCCCTCTGACTACTTCTTATTTAAAAATTTAAAGAAAAATTTGAGAGGGCGCAGATTTTCAACAGACGAAGAGATGAAGGACGCTGTGAATGACTATTTTGACGAACAAAATAATAATTATTATTTTAATGGTATGCTGTCACTTATTGACAAATGTCTTAAGTGCATTTCAGTTGCAGGGGACTATATTGAAAAATAAAAAATAAATTATTAATCCATGTATTTTCTTTCATAGTCAGGTAGATTACTTTTCAGCCACCCCTCGTAAGGCCTCCGGTTGTCTATGGGTAAACAAGTTGCATTTTCAGTGGCATCCTGGTTCATCTCGCCAGCGCTGAGTGGGACAGTATCTGCGGTGCTGTACTGGCTGGTGCGACGGTTTATCCTGCGAGCCAGTCAACCTCTGAAAGCGGGGCTACGCGCGCTGCCGTATTTTTATGGAGCTACGATCGCCGTTAATGTAGTTAGCGTCGTCCACGATGGACCCAAGTGCAAGTATTCTTTACATCTTTTTAGGTTTCTGCACCCGAAGGGTGACCCAAACGGGACTCTATTACTAATACACTGTCTGCTGTGACGATAAATTGGAAACCACCCATGGGTCCCTACACAAAAAACCTCGAAAAATTGCATTTTTTCAACGTTAATTGTTTTTAATTAAATAACACACACAAGTTTGGTTGGATTGTGGTACATACTCTAAAAGTAAAACTACAAATAATAAAAATTAGGGTTAATTGCTTCCAGTGCCAAATTGTTTGCTATCATTTTAGAGCCACCTTTATTTGGGGTTCGGTACCCAAAGGGTAAACGGGACCCTATTACTAAGGCTCCGCTGTCCGTTTGTCTGTCTGTCCGTCTGTCACCAGACATGACATGAACATCTCATGAACCGTGATAGTAGACAGTGGAAATTTTCACAGATGATATAGTTCAATACTAAAAATACTAAAAAACAGAATAAAATAAATATGAAAGGTGTCTCCCATACGACAAAACGTGATGTTTTTTCTGTTCTTATAGATAATTATACGGAACCCTTCGTGCGCGAGTCCAACTCGCACTTGGCCGGTTTTTTCCCTTTGGTGTTGTTATGGCGCATATATATTTTTGTTTTTATCCATCATGTTTTAAGGGTTCCGTACCCGCAGTGTGAGGTAGTACGAAATCCTTTGTTTGACTAGTTTTTAGGGTTCCGTAGTAGATACCTAAAAGGTACAAAAGGAACCTTTATGGTGAGATTCCGTATGTCACAGCCTCATAACTTTAGCACCGTTAAAGATAAAGACTTGAAATTTGCCACGAAAATAGCATTCACTTGCGTACATAATACGGCGTAAAAAATATTGAAAAATTTGAAATTGTTCAAGATATTTCCAATACAAAAGAGAGAAAAATAAAAAATAAATTCCTAAAAATACAATATGGGTATCAAATTGTAGATATTAAGGAGCTCATTATAAAAATATATACTTTTACTATATTTACTCGCACACACTCACAAACCACAAAAAATGCATGTCCCCCCCTTATTTCCGAAACTGGTCGAACGAAAAAAATTAAAAAAATTACAATTATAGACCATAACTGGCCAATTACAGAAAAACTATAGTTATAAAAAAAGTTGATAAGAAATGAGAAATAAAAACAATAAAAAAAAATATATATACATATATATAAAACATGGGTATGAACTGATTATAAAAATATATACCTATTTACTATATTTACTGGCACCGATTTCCAGAAATCTTTGAAAAGCCACAAAAAATGCATGTCCCGACCCCCTTATTTCCGAAACGAATGAACCGAAAAATACGAAAATATCATGGTAATTTGGGATTACGTAAAGATTACAGGAAAAATATAGCGTGTGAAAAATTCGCGAAAGCAAAATGACAGAATTAAATTTTTCATCAACGAGTTTTATTTCGAGTACGGTATACAAATATTTGAGTCTCTCTTCTGTGGTACAATCAATTCTTTTTTAGTAACCATAAACAGTTATGAGCAAGATTTTAAATACGGTTTTCCCAACTGTTCCCAAAACTGTCGAATTAGAACCATAAGTATGCGAGGCTGAATCACACTAGACGGGTTTTTTAAATTATACTAACACCCTTTTCGTAACTATAGGAAAAATATTTGAATCCACATGAAAGCATACTACGTCATTGGCTATAATGTCTTCTTTGTTATTTCAGTGTTGGCAATGGATAATATACCGCTATGGGCAGCACTGTCGGGCTCGATAGCTCTCGGAGTCATCGTAGCGAGCTGTGTCAAGGTGTTCCTTGTACCCTATTACCAACGCCAACTGACCCCTGCTCCCGTCAACTTTACTCTGGGACAGTCCAATGGTAAGAGCCATTATTCTATGTCCCGTAATGCATCGTCTTGGCTTCTTTTAATCAGTTTTTATTTATCAATAAAATTAATACGAACGCCTCTGTAGCTCAGTGGTCGAGTTTCGGCTTACTACAGCGCAGGGTGCTCGTTCAAATCACATCAATTAATTAGACACGTTAAGCCATTGTTCCCGGTTAGGCTTGACAGACAGTAATCGTTAACAAAGGGCGGTTGTTCCCTACGTCAGCGGGAACCCTTGATCCCTACTTAGCTCCAGGGTCCAGGATGCACAGAACTAGGTTTTCTGTACCTCTTTCTTCAGAAGCCATACCCATGGGCGTCGCTACAGTAATTGACTCGGGAATTCTTGATACTGCGAGCAGTTACCGATTCTTCAGTAACCCCCCTATATATATTACTAGCTTTTGCCCGCGGTTTCACCTGCGTTGAATTAGTTTTTGTGTACTCCTATAAAATCAGTCAATATTATTCGGACTGTTACCTACAGTAAACGTTATACGCCTCTGTTTCCCATTTTGTGTGTCTCTTTTATAGTTTTTCCATGGGAACAAAGGGAAAAAGTAGTTTTTGTCCTATTCAAAGTCTAAAACTACATTTATTCAAAATTTCAGCCTAATCGGTTTCGTAAGCATGGCGTGAAAGGGTGACACATCACTTTTCTATAGAAATTTGAAAGCTCATTGTCATCCCATGGAACTGATCTAAGGGATAAAAAGTAGCCTATCCTATTCCAGGTCTAGAACTACATTCATGTAAAATTTCAGCCCAATCGGTTCAGCAATTACAGCGTGAAAGAGTAACAAACATCCATCCATCCATACATCCAAACTTTCGCATTTATAATATTAGTGGGAAGTGGGATGGGATAGTAGGATTGCCCCCACCACACAGTAAATAAAATAATATATATATTTTTAGAAACTACCCCAGCTGATACGCCGACCCATTCAAGCAAACATGGCGTCACCCTGAGACCCGTATCTCTCTTATCCGAAGACGGCAAAGTTCTTGAAGCAATAGCCGAAACAGCCGAGATGGTAACCTTGAGTGAAGCTGACAAAGTCTCCATAGGGGTAAGAGAAATGAACGCAAGGAACCGAGCTCTGCTGGCAACCATGGACGACTGCAGCATTCTATCGAGAAGCATGAGTCCACCGAACAAATCCCGTCTACAGTTAATCGATGCCGACCCACAAATAAATACACTCAAGTACATCGACGAAACCGTCAGTTGTTGTAAAAGTTTTGATTCCACGCAGCTGGTCGGGATGGGAGAAAGTTACGACTCCAGGAATATATTTCTGGGTGACTCCTGTGACACCATCGCCCGTGGAGACTTCGACCGGTTCGCTGCCACGCGCTTTGTGCCTGCTGTTGCTGATTTTGATACTCCACCTCCACGACTCGAAATCATAAATAAGGTTAGCATCTCTGTATGATAAACCCCCCCTCTCGACAGGTACAATTCAGATTTCGCTTGCTGGGCCCATTGGTATTGAACAGAATCTAAACCCTACCAGAAAGGGGGTCTCCAAACAATGAAACTTATATACTAAATCCAGTTATATGGGTAAACGATTCAAAAACTCACATTATTGTACGAATGTTCACTTCCCCGTCTTTGACGGGACCTCGGCGCTCGATCAAGGTCACGACTCAACCTTGGTTCAGAGGAAAGCACAGGTCCCCTGGACGTGCTCTTCCTTTCTTCTGGCGTTGATTGTCGTCGCCCTCAGCACGGAGATTTCTGATAAATGACCAGCCCAGCCAGCATGTCAGCCAGATTCGTATCCTATACTCAAACACCTAACCCCTAGGCTAGCCTCCCAAAGAAAACACAGGTTAACAATTTCACTGTGGTATTTCAGTAAAACGTGGTAATGAAAATCTTTTAACATCACTTTAGACAATTATTGATTTTACGAATCTTTTCGCGTATGGGTCCCGGACCACGGTTAACACTAATTAACTGGTTTATTTCACACTTTTAATTACTGATTTCCTTGAAATATCAAATACATAACCTCTTGCAACTCTGGTTGTCTTCCAAAGCAATCAAACAATGGCGGACCCACCGTCACGTCACAGCTAGACAACGCGTGTTGCCATATCAATAAAAATAAACACCTTAACCGCGTTCAAATACGTTTTAAAGCGAACAATCTCTATAGCTAACTATAAGTAATATAATAACAGTGTTATTATTTTTTCCGCTGCTCCGCCCGCGTTTATTCAATATTTTCCCCATTTTCGGCTTGGGGGCTATTTTATGAACATACCTTATAGCCTATGTGTAGACCAGGGTCACTAGGGTGATAATAAAAAACCGCATCTAAATCCGTTGAGTGGTTCTCGAGTTAAAACGGAACATACATACAGACAGACAAAAATTCTAAAAATTGTACTTTCAGCCTCAGTAATAATAATAACCCATTTAATTTATAATTTCGCGAAAATATTCAAAGTACAGACACGACTTTTTTACTACTTCATTATCTATTAGTAGATAATAAGTATTTAGGTGGTAGAGCTGATGCCGGGCTCGACTGTGGAGGTACCACCATCTTACTCGCAAATCCTCCCGAAGTTATTCGGGGGAGAGTAAGAGAACAGCTCTCAGGCAAAACCAGGCGGCCCACCATTGCCTGGGACCGATGGATGGCGGTATATCCATCCCCAAGTGCCGGGCCTTATATAAAACAGACTAGTGACGGGCAGCGGCGTCACTGGTGCAAGGGTTTCAGCGCCGCGCTAGCCAACCCGCCTGCCCAGCGTGTGTGAGTATGGGCATTTCTTCCAGGATGACCCTCAAGAGTGGCGAAATCCTGGAAAGGCCTATGTCCAGCAGTGGACGGAACAGGCTGATGGATGGATGGAGATAGTAAGTATATATATCTACTAACCTTAAATATTTGCTGTTCTGTAACATTGTTCTGGTTTGGGTTCTGACAGGGTGCAGAAGCCGGTAGCGCATGGAGTATAGATTGCGAGAATACACAGACCCGCTTGCCGGCAATAACGCCCAACTCCAGCGCTGCTCCACTCCTGAGGGCCGCCTCACCTCCATCCGTCCCAGCAGCCAAGCCACCGCCGGACACCTTGAAGCTGTTCTCGTTTCTTCAGGTCCTCACTGCTACTTTTGGGGCCTTCGCACACGGTGGCAACGATGTCAGGTACCTACATTATTACCAAAACAATAACGTTAAAACCGTACCAAAAAAATAATCGTTTAGACAAGAATTCCCGAGGGGGTGTTAGAGGTGTTCCCGAGTGTGAGCTGTGAAATGCAAGTCACAGTCCACACTCGGCACACCCGCGTTTCAGCGACGATTATTACGTCCCAACGTGATGGGTGGTGGTGAGCCCTATCGCCGTATTTCAGGCACAAATACACGCTTTTTAGGGCATGCAGGTTTTCCTCGCGATGTTTTCCTTCACCGTTCAGCAAGTGCATGGTAAGAATTAGGTAGGAACACAAATACTATGCACATAAATTCCGAAAAACTCATTGGTGATTGAGAGGCCAGCGTTCTACCGCCTGACCTGAGCTACCGCCGCTAATAGAATACTCACAAATACTCGTATAATCTACCAAAAAGTCATGGTTCTAGTACTGCATGCACACGCTCTTTTTTCAGTTTGCGTAACCTCGTAAGCGCTACAGAACACGACACACACAAAATGCGCTTTTTTATCGTCTATACTACAACCATAGTTAACTCCGTGAGATAGAATATCTGTATTATTTGAACTTTATTGTTTCTTCCAGCAATGCTATAGGGCCCCTCGTGGCGCTATGGCTGCTGTACTCCGAGGGTGGTGCGCACGCGCGAGCAGAAACACCTTTAGCCATTCTAGTGTTCGGTGGAGTCGGCATCGCGCTCGGGTTGTGGCTGTGGGGGCGCAGGGTCATACAGACTGTGGGCGAAGACCTTACCAGCATCACACCGGACACGTAAGATACAAATATACCATTTATTTATTATACCATTAGCCTCTTTATGATATTAGTGTAGCAAATCCCGCTGTAACAAACGATTAAACACACATTGTATTTACGGAGTTTCATATCGCAGGGGCTTCACAATAGAACTGGGAGCTGCTCTGACGGTCCTGGTGGCCAGTAAGGCTGGACTGCCTGTGTCCACCACCCACTGCAAGGTTGGCTCTGTTGTCTGCGTCGGATACTTCTCTGAAAAGTCCGTTGACTGGAGCCTGTTCAGGTGATTGTACTCCTATATTGTCATAAACGACGTTTGTGCTAACTGCTAAAAGTCCTGTTCAGCCCAGAAAACTATAGGGCGTTGTCATAAAACTTCTTTTGATAAACCATTAAATACCACCAGAATTTACTATGACAATAAAACCGATGCTGAAGGCTTTAATTTTACTTTTGTCAAAACTGAATTTTCTTAATTCCAAAATAGTTCTGTAGTGTTAACAGACGTTATATTTTTGGACAAGTTTTGACAGCACTAAAACTTAAAGCTTTTGTAAACGCAAGAATTTGAAAAAAATCCTCGGGCCAGGATTCGAACCTGCGACCTCTTGTCATCTTTTCTAGTTTGTAATGCACTCTAATAATATTTAGAGTGTTCCAAAGCGATGGATTTCGCAATAAAAACATTATGTTAAAACAGAAGCTATATTACCCTGGAAAAATTCAAGTTTTGAAAGCACTAAAACTAAATTTTATTCATTCGAAAATAGTTCTTTAGTGTTAACAACAGAGGCTATATTTTTGGAAAAAATCAAGTTTTGACAGCACTTAAACTAAAATTAAAGCCTTCAGAATGGACTTTATTATTTCATACCAGATAAAAATTATTTTGTCAAGACAGGTAAGACAGTTATAATTTGAGTTCTTTTCTAATATTTTGAACAATGTTTTTAGGAACATAATCTTCGCGTGGGTGGTGACAGTACCAGCGGTGGCAGGCATGGCAGCTCTGTCCATGTTGGCGCTCGAAGCCTATGTCGTCTAGTTCCGTTATATACATGTTTAGGGAATCTACATTCCTTAGATATCTAGTTATTGGCAGTAGGAAATGTGTCACCCGATCGCTCAAAACAGGTTGGCTTACTTACTCGACTGATAATGCACAAGATCGGGCAGCGAAATGTAATAGAGATACCGCCGTCGGTATTTTATATTCCAGTATTATGTGCGTCTATCTGTTTTACAGGGTCTATTCTTAAGTTATTGCAGTTTAAATTAACCGGGACCATAGATCGGCTAAGCCAAAAGCATTTGGGCCTCTATTTTTGTTATAGTATTAATTTTAAATGTGATGTAAATTAGATTGCCAAAGCCAGCATTTTGTATAATTTAAACCAATTAGTTTAGAACTTTCCTAACACAAAGTGTAAATGGGCAGCTTACATTTATTTTACTGGAACAAAATATTCAACAGAACATTATTTTAAAAGAAGCGTGCCTGCTTAAACCATTAGTTTTTATGAGACTAGCAATTTTACCGGCTGCGTGGATATAGGCTCAATAGGATAAACGGGAGAGTCTCCATTGTAAAACAGTGAACAAATGATTATTTAAAATCGGTTCAGTAGTTCCCGAGATATCATATGGCATACACACAAGTTGACAGACTTATTATACATTAACCAGTTGACTTTAATTTATTTTCAGATATCCAAATTTTTCAAGGAACTTTTTGTAGGAAGTTAATTGAACATAATATGCTTTCTGCACGGACAGACTGGCATTGGGTATTTTATTCCGACATACATTTTCATGAACTGAGAGATTTTTCCATCAATCACTATTTGAATGATGAATCAGAATCTATAGATAAGTCTTAGTGAGGCCCGTTTAAGAGAATAGGTTCCGATTGCATTGATCGCTGTTACTCCATGCCGAAAAACCTGCAGTGCGAGAGGGACGAATTCTGGAAAATTATCAAAATGACGACTTCTATCACGAAGTTTATTATTTAAAAAAAAAACTAAAGTTTGTATCAAATATCTGTTCGGATATCAGTTTAATAAAGTTTATACAGATTTTAATGAATAAATAATATAATATGATTTTGCTCAAATAATGTTAAAACTCGACATGAAAACTTTTTTTGGAGTCATCTTTGATTTTTTATGGCTCAATGTTGAAATGACTTCTGAAGATTCTGTTTCGATAAGAGTGTGCATTATATTCTTGACAGAAGTCCAATTTTTTTTTAAATATCTAGTATTGCTAGATTCTTCAAACAAGGAAGAATAAATTATGGTTTTTCGGAACCTATCCTCTTAAGGGTTGGGTAAAGCCAAAGATGGTTAAAACAGCCAAGACGTAAGGAAACAAAAGCGAGTTCACCACACACCACCTCGTTTGGCAGGTGATCTCTATCTTCCCAAATTTCTATTAATAATAAAAATGGTGTTGCTCGATTCGTGTAGAAGCAACTGTTTCCGTACCGTAGCTTTATTAATAGCTGATATCTATTTCCGCGCGCTTGGGTCCATTTGCAAACGTCAAATATCGAACCTAAATATTTGAGCAGGCACATTTCTTGGAAAATTTATTGTCCATTCATTTGCATCCTGTATAAAATGTATAATTATTATTATTGTATACATATGTTACGGGTAAAGCCCGAAGTCGGGTAAAATCCGAAAAAAGTCAAAAATAGATGCGACGACGACGAGCGAAGCGGGGAGGGGCGTGTTAGGTTGACATGTTATAAGCATTGGGCACCGAGCGAAGCTGTGCGGAGCGGAGCGAGGCGACCCCCGAAGTTTTGTATAACATTACCCGGGTAAACCTAGGTTTACCCTATCTTCTAGTATTACCCGTAAAATATACACTATACACAGTGATTGCTAATTAAGTGTTCTTGGAAACGAAAACTGGTGGTTGTAGATACTCAGAGAACTACTAACGAAAAAGAAACAAAAAATCGCGAAAAAAATATCAAGTGTTCCATAGAAAAGATAAAATACTTACTGGACCAAAATTGTATGTATAGAGCAACTGTTTTTTTGCGATTTCCACTTTTGTAAGGAGGAGTTTTACCATTTTTTGTTTCCAAAATCACGTAAATTTCACGTTTACCGGCTGGATTGTTAAGTTGCTAAAAACCTGATACTAGAGATAGTACTCGTCTACGAACAACTTTTATTTTGGGACTAGCCCAGAAATCGTAAAAAATCTGCCTCTCCTTATGAAAGGTTAAGAAAAGTTAAGTGATCAAAATACATCGAACAATTGACTATTTTTCGCGATTTCAGGGTTTGCTCCTCTTGTGGGTATATCATGAATTATGAAATCGAAAGTCTTTCAACAAAAAGTAAAAAATAGTTGCAACGACGCCACGAGCGGAGCGTGTTAGGTGTTGGGGAGCCGAACGAAGCGGAGCGGAGCAAGGCGACCCCCCGTAGTTTTAACTAAATTCACGATATACCTAGGCAGATCATGATATGGCCAACTCTACGATGGGCCGACATATACTCAAGTATTAATAAAAGTTTTCGGATTTGTATAGCGAGCGACTCAAAATCCAGCCAGTTTAAATATATCAAAATTGGGACGTACTAAGAGCTACCTACTCAAAACAATGCTTTAAATGAATGTCAATTTAATGTTGGCTTAGATTGTGATTTTAATGTTACATTCATATGATTATTAAAACATACATTGCAGCAGTAGCCAATGACTCTTTCTTTAAATTAGTTCGAACGTGTTAATTGTTACTAATCAAGCTACAGTCCGCCGCGCGCACATGTGAGTAGCCATAGAGGAGCTAATGCAGCTATAGCTTTCTCATGGGGGGGGGGGGGGGGCAAGGATGTAAAATAAAATGTTAATAATTGACTCGGGATGGGCCAAATCTTGATACTGAGCACTTACCGAGTCTTCAGTATGAATTTAGCTGCATAAATTAATACCGCCTTGTCTTTTATTGCACGGATAATCCGACTAAAACCCCCCCTTATATACGCCCATGAGAGCGCGACGTGCGCGCGATCTCCGAGGAGGCTTTGAATGTTAAATTGTCGTTTATAATTAAATAATAATTCATGTTGTTGTTTTTATTATAAATATGTATATTATGCGAGTTCACGAGCCACTGGGAGAGTGCAGGGAATTTTTTTTTTTTTTTTTTTTTTTATTTATTTATTTATTGTGTCAACCAATATACATTGTACAAAAAAAAACAGGGAAAATATTTGAGTACATAGATCTTAAACAAATTATTTGTATATTGGGATAAATATTAACATGAAAAATGTGCCGTTGGTAACTGTGGTAATATAAATTGTTATACAGTCACCAACGCCTTCCTATAGGAGAGCGATAACTATAAAATTACGTGTTACATGGAAGAATAACAGAAAAAGAAAAATAATTAAAAATGAAAAATTTGCATGCAATATACTCTAAAGGTGTGTGGGGGGTGTGTGCGTGTGTGTGAGGGAGAAGGTGTGTGTGGGTGTGTGAGGGAGAAGGTGTGTGTGTGTGTGAGGGTGTGTTTGCATGTGTGTAGCTGAGTCCGAATAAATATAATAAATACAATAAATGAAATTATGGATGCTGGAATGAAGCGATGGTCGGACAAATTATAAAGAACAATTTAATATTCCTAAAGATTCCTCAGAGCCTGCGGACGAAATTGTTGTGTTGATGAAAAATCATTTATCAGTTACCACAATAATTAACTACCTACTGTGGGAAGTAAAAATTGTACAAGTGTTACATAAAAGGTTTGCTTTTTCACACATCTGGTCAATGAATTATGTTTGTCAAATAGAGATATGTAAGTTCTTAACAAAGTGATTTGTAATCCTGTACCGAAATTTGTATTAATCCTGAACCAAAATTCATATTTGGAGACTCAGAGAAAAGAAACGACAGAAATATGCTTCTTCGAGCAAAACATGCTCGCTCAGTAGAAAAAGTCAAAATGTATACAAGGTGACTTTAACCGAAATAGCCAAACTCATACTGGAGGCTTGGTAAGTGATCAGTAACACGGATCGATAACACTTTTTTGCTAATTTCGCAAAATAAAATCTTGACGTCCCATAGTAATTGACTCGGCGCTGGAAGTGTATTTTTGAATCATTCGAATTTCAATCCGCATGGTTCGCACACGAAAACTTAAAATCAGTATTGTATTCATATGCGAATCATGCGGATTCGTATGCGAATTGAAATTCGAATGATTCAAAAATACACTCCCAGGGCTTGCGTTTGTAAGGAACGCCAATAGAATAATTTACGAATTTCACAAAAAGAGTCATCGAATTGAACCTTTGGTACTGAGCACCTACTGAGTCTTCTGTAAGAATTTGGCTGCATAAATTAAAGTCACCTTATATTCGCAATAATTCCTTGTACCTTTTAAGGTGGTAACGGAGGATCTCGGTGCAAAATGCACATCATAATATTGTTTTCCTTGCTTTTAAATAAAAAGTATGCAATAAATGCGTTTTATAGCAATTCGCGCAAACTGCTTATTAATAGTTAGGTGATCACATGAAAATTATTCAATGTTATGCGTTACATTTTAGCTGCATTGCATTATAACTGTAAACACGCTTTTAAGTTTGTTAATGTAATACAGTAAATAATAATAATAATATAGCTTTATTTCAGTACAATGTCCATAGATTACAATTAATATGGGTACAATAGAAATACATTAAATTAAATTTAATTAAAGTACGTAATTTTTTTGTGAAGACTTTATCTTAATAATCTATTTAGGCAAGTTTCTTTAAAACACATTTATTGCATACTTTTTATTCAAAAGTAGGGAAAACAATAGGTATTATGATGTGCATTTTGTACCGAGGTAAAAAGTTACCCCCTTAACGAGTCACCAGGCTGAATTAGGCTGAACAAATTCAAAAAAAATCCCAGATGAAAGTTTTAACGAAATCTATTAGCAGCAATGCTGTTTAAAACCTTATTGTACTTTGTTTTGAGGATAGATAGGTACATATAGTCTAGAAAGACTTACCGTACATATTATATAGGTGACTTTGTTGAATAAAATTAGTTAACGCATTTTGCAGTGTTACATATTAATGATTTTCTACTCCGTTCAAAATAAGAGGGGTTATGCGTTTCACGCGTACGTCTATATGTATGTACAGTGGAGACCGCATCAAGTTAGACACTTCGGACTTTGTACCCATCTTATATTCTTCTCTGTAGGGGCTAATGTCGTACTGCAAGTGTATAGCTTGATGTCGTCTCCACTGTACGTGCGAGACTATTATCCCCTACTAAAGAAAGCGTTTGATTTCGAAGCGGTTTTTTATTTGGAAGTACGTACCTACTTACCTGTGCATGGTTTATATTTATTATCACGTTCGCTTTACACAGGATAAAACTCATTGAAGTAGATTTGGCGGTTTGACATAATGCATTGCTTATACCGATCTGAACAGTTCCAGAAAGTTCGAAATTGTAAAAATTTGGCCAAGTGCGAGTCAGACTCGCGCACAAAGGGTTCCGTACCACTCCACAATACGGTTGCGAAACCCTAAAAACATTATGGTAAATAACAACAATATAAAATGCCAAAGCAACATCAAGGCTACAAAAAACAAGGCGCTAAAATGGTAGCGCAGCGCCCGGCACCTTTGAAATAACTGTTTTGTTTGGAGAATTTAAAGAAAACTCAGTTTCCAGTACAAACGTTTTTCCATTTATTTAAGGAATAAAAGTGTCAAAAAGTGTTTTTTTTTAGAAAAGTACCTGTTAAAGTTATTACGAATCTTAACATGAAAACGGATGGCACATAAGACGAACTGTCTCTGAAGACTTAATTTTAGTAATCAAACTGAAAATAAAAACCAATTTTAATACGAAAATATAAAACCTTAAAATCAACTTTCAAACAAAACACAAATAATAGAAATAGCTATTGACTTACTCACAGGAATTATTATTATGAAATCATGAATCTGTTAGAAAATTTCGGCAACTTCATAGGTAAAGACCTATTATTATTTTTTGTTTTACGTTAGAGTATGTCCTTCAATCTGACCAAATTTAAATTAATGTGATGATGATGTTTTAGAAATTAATTTGTTATCAAGATTTTACTGATTTCGATGTGCTCATTCAGCGATATCACTTTCTTTCATTCAATAACCAAGAAAGTAATATATATTACTATTAAGTTATATTAGTATACAGGGTGTTTTCCAAGTGGGCGTGGTTGACCAAATCCGAAACTATGGGAACAGCGAAAAATACTCAAAGGAGTCTCGGGCCGATTTTAATGAAAACCAAAACTGCAGTAGGTATTAGAGTTTTGAAAAAAATATATATGGGTACAAAATCTGGCTTAAAGAAATTAGTATATTTTTTTTGCTAATTGGTTCTTTGTTTTTCTTTTGTGTGATGATGATACTTTAGATGAAACTGAGTCCAATTTCATATTTACTTTTTTTTTGTTTAAAGTAAACTCAGGTAGGTATGTCTTATGTTAATGTCTTAACATAAATTATGAAAATGTTAAGTTATGAAAATCAAACTTCCGCTAGTTAATTAATTAATTATAGCCGACCGGGGCGTTATAGCGACCGATATAACGAAAAGAATGTTGCACAGTTTCAGTGACTTCCCTTTCAGCTCGGATAATGTCGACAAAATTCGGAAATTTTCGGTTAAGTTGGGACTTCAAGGTCATTATGGTATGGGACACAAAATGAATCGGTTTGGGACAAGGCGGGCGCGCGCCTTGTTTGTTAGTAGCCACTAGTGTTGTTTTAACATGGATAAACTATCGATTTATCGATGGTACTCGCATATTCACTATCTGCACAATCGATAGTCTGGTATAAACAATCGATAGTCCGTAGTTCAACAGCGTTGAACAGTGATATCCCTAATAATCTATCAGGGGAACTCCCGTCGCGCCTAGAAAATGTTCTTAGTGTCAGAATCAGACAGCTATTAGTACCTACCCAAAGCACAGCACACATGTCTACAGACTTTCTATTAAATATCTAGATGTTTGCTCAAATATTTAATTATGTAAAACGTAATAATGTATCTATTTAGTATTTACCTACAAATCTACCTATTTATTTATTAGTATATTAATGATTTTTTTTTCACTTATTTTTTCTTTATATTTTAAAGACTTTCTGCACGCCTGCCTCTGCTCATTTCCTGTACTTTCTGTCGGGTTAACTGGGAGAAAATGCTATTAGCATTAAGTCCGTCTGTTGTTCATGTAACTTTTGTTTTGTGCAATAAGTATTTAGAAAGAAAGAAAGATAGTCTGTAGACATTGTCTGCTGTGTGGGTAGCTACTCATCACAAATATTCGTCGACTCAGCGATCCCGCGCCAGTACCGGTAGTCCGGTACCCATATGGCATGGCATTATACCATCTACGCTACGAGTGGTACAACAAGTCTGCGACTGACGTGTTACCAGTATGCACTTCAAATTTCGGACGACGGGCCATCTGAAAGGGGACGGTTTTCAATGTTGCGAGAAAAAAAAGTTAAAGGATTAGCTAATTTAATAACATTAATCAATTAATCAGCTTTGAAGTACTTTATACACAAGTCAACAAATCAACGACGAAATTAGTAAGTAGTACCTATGTTTTCATGTCCACTGTTCAATACAATTCAATTCAATACAATGTCATGAAAATTCTGGCTAGTCCAAAAAGGGACGGTGGATGATAAGTAAGGGACAAAAAAAGGACGCTTCGACGCCAAAAAGGACGAAAATCGTCCCTTTTAGGACGATCTGGCAACGCTGGCGATTGTGGTCGCTCGCCAGCTGCCGAGCATCGTACAAGTTTTTAGGGTTACCTAGGCGTACTGTAAAATCCACCAAATGCAAAAACTTAAAATTGAGAGAACATAAATAACTGGAGTCGATTCGCGATTTTGAGACGACGAGAATAGATAGTCATAAACACGGTCTTAGGACTTTTTTAAACTATTTTGTTAGACTACTGATTTTCCCAACCAATATCGCGCTGTGCCACGGTAAAAGATCACGCTCAGTTTTCAAAATAACTATAGTTCTTTTCACGAAATAAGTTCTCTGTCAAAGTAATCATTGCAAAGAAATAAATACTAAAATGCCTCAGTCCGCGGGATTTCTTTCGTGAAGAGAACTCTACAGACGCATCACTTTTTGTTTTTGGCTATTCGCGTTCTTGACCGATGTTTTTGGTGGGGGCACACACGCATACATATTCTTTAGTCAGTTTTGTGCACGTGTGTGTTCTTATTCCATAGTTCTATAGAGAGAAAAACACGACAGTGGAGGGAGTGGGCAGGCTGGGCAAAGAAAGAAAGAGAACAGTGTCGCCGTTGGGTTCATCGGATTTAGACGATTGCATTATCAAACGTGACGAATATCACATAAATAGGAGCGAAGCGGTAAGTTATTTTAGTTTCTATGTTGGATGTTTGTACAAAATAATCATGCAAATTTACGGATATTCTTTTCGTTTTGATACCCAATAAAGTTTCAAGATTGTCCTAAGGGGGATTGAAGGAACAGAGTTCAAATATGCCAAGGTTAACTTGTGTTTGTTTATATGCAATCCCATACCTATATCACAGTATAGGGTATTTATACTATGCCTGTATCATATTAATTCTCAGTAATCAATGCTTTCTGGAGTAGCAGTGAATTAAAAACAGCATAGAGGTACATATTCATTAAAAGTTTTCGTGGCATGACATTACTTATATGTTTACTTAGAGGTGAAAACATTTTAAGGCTATTTTTAATTATTTTTGTGTATCGTTAATAATGTATAATAGAATAGCTGTTTGTTCTACTTAAATGACTGGAATGCACCCGTGGATAAACAGTAGGAATACAAACATAAAAGACGCTGCTGGTTTGAAATGGGTTTCATTGCACGTCTGCGTTGTACTGGGTACCAACTAAACAAACAAGTTTAATATGTTAATATTAAATAAATAAATATGTAATTCAAATACCGGGCGTAAATGGAAAAGTTTCTTTAAACGAGACTAGGTATATAATCGAATGAATATACTGAAATTAACAAAAGAAACAGAACCGCGCAAATTAAAAAATATTTCAACGAGTCCATACAAAAATCACAGGCTCTCAAATTATTTTTTCTTTTCTATGGCCTCTTCTACGTGAAAATTTTTGTATGTTACTTTGGGAAAGTTTTTCCTTATGTCGATGTTTACACACGGTATGTTTCAAAACTTTATTTCCATGGTAATCCTCATGAAAAGTCGAGTATGGCCCCAATCAAGTTCTTTGCTGTTATCATGCTGTACACCTACATTAGCACATAATTTCCACAAATTTAGATACAATGAAATATATTACGATGCAACACTAGAATAACCGGTATTTTATAGTATTTAGTCAAAGTTTACTTTTTGTAAGTCCTCATACCTGTCTATTGTGTTTGTCTTTGTCGCTAGACGGAATTATTATAGGTACACATACATCTACACACACGGTGGTTAAAATTTTAAATTCAGTTAGCAAAGTATTTACAGAAGTAAAATTATACACCTAGGAGTAAAACGCAGATAAGGTAACATTAATTTGAATTTACTTACAATTCCGCACAATATATGTACAAGGTGACCTTTATTTATGCAGCCAAACTCATATTGGAGGCTTGGTAAGTGATCAGTAACACGGATCGATAACACTTTTTGCTAATTTCGCAAAATAAAATCTTGAAGTCCTATAAGTAACTGACTAGGGGTAGGGCTTGCGTTTGTAAGGAACACGAAAATAATAAAGTCACCTTATAAAAAAAAAGCATTTTTTATTTTATTACAATTTTGAATACTTACGTTAATACGTTATATTGTGAGCAAGTTTCTATTATACACAAAACATTTTTTTTTATTTCATTGTATTTTGAATGTTACGTAAATATATTGTGGGAAAGTTTTTATATAATTTCTCAGTTAGGTGTTAAATTTTGTTACGTAAATTAATCTATTTCATTTCCAATAATTTGTTTTTCAGACATTATGGAGTCGGCACCACTCTACCCCTCACCGTACCCTAAACCTCTGGTGAGAATTTTAAATTAATATGATTTACACAAAGTAGCATGTTTTGTGTAACAAAAAAATATATAGATAGGGGTTGGTATCATACATTAACATATTGACTTTGTTGTTGGTATTAACAGTCTAGGTTGAAAAACGACTAGGTAGGTCCAACATTTTGATAGCAAAATTTATTCCTTTTAAAATGTCTACAGGCAAAATCTCGAGGTGTATGAAATGAAAGCATACATTTTTATAAATTTTATAAGAGGGGCGATTATTTGGAAATAGTGAATAAACGCTTCATTGCACAAAAAAGAAGACAACAAAGATAGTAGGCCAGGGCGGACTTATACCAACAACAAATTTCTAGAAAAATATAAATGAGGTAATATTTTATTATATATGTCCTTCGCATTGCAGATCCAGAAAGAAAACTTGACAATGTCTCAGAACCTATCAGCCCCCACACAAACCGTAAGTAAAAACAGTTTTTCTGAATTAGTAGTAATTGGGTCTGGAATATAATCTAGCGGTAAAAGTAGCCCAGGCCCATGGGGCACTACAATCTTATTGAGTGATTTTGAACTTAAGTATGTTGTCAGAAAGTCTACTTTTACTTATAGCAGCAAATTAAGACATAAAAAACAAACCGCTAAAATAAAAAAAACGTTTTTATGACTTAAAAAGGCATCATTTTCAAAGATAAAATCTATCGAGTGAAATGTATCCAATTAGGTAACTGGGCCATTTTACTTTTCAATGACTAAAAACTGGTCAATTTTGTTACAAAATTTTATTTAAGTAATAAATTTAATAATATTGAATGGATTCGATTGATGGTTCTTGGTGGAATATCATCTTGAATAAATTATACACAAATTCTTGTACTTTTATTCCAAATATATTTATTTTTATTCTAACTTAGGCTACCGGTTTCGTATTACACATCATCGGGCCAACAAATTATTAATTATTTAACCTGACATAAAGAAAACAAAAGAAAACATTTTTAACAAGCAAATATAAAATAAACAGAGGTGAATCACCACAGTTTGCGTTTCAAAATGGGTCTACGTCAAGGTTAAATCAATAAATAACGGCAATAAATATGTTGTGTTTCAATAGTTAGAATAAAAATAAATATATGTGGAATAAAAGTACAAGAATTTGTGTATAATTTATTATTATTTAATAAATTTAATACTTATATTACTTAAATTTTATAAATTTTTTAAATAATTTGTGATTTTCGTATGTCTAGATTTTAAATTTAGATTTAAGAAAGTGTATATAATGTAATTCAAATTGTTATATTGTCCAGTTTATTGTAATTTAGTATTTCGTTAATTATTATACTTATTGCTAATATCTTATCAATAACAATAATTGTATCGTAATAATGCTGTGTACGCGTGTCATTGATGGCAACACTAGATAAAGGCCCTATATTTACTTTTTTGAATGTTTGTGTTGACATTGTTGGTGTACTTTTTTGTAATAAATAAATAAATACAAAGTACATGTTGTGGAACATACATTTCATGGTTATATAAGTAGTTATATACAAATCACACACTTTTAATTACCTCTTTAGAAATAACCCCTTTATCTTCTTTCAGATAATATATTAAATAAAGTATTTATATTTATATTCAGTAACATAGTGGTTACTTTGAGTAAATACAAAACTGGAAATAACAATTGCGTTACCAGATTTTGCATAAAATAAAACCAATTTATTTAGTATATTATCTAAATGAAGATTAAGCGGTCATTTCTAAAGAGGTATTTAATAGTGTGCGGTTACTATTTAAGTATAACCATGACATCTGCATTCATCAACATGTACTCTGTAAGACAAGGGACTAGTTTGTAGTCATTGAAAAGTAGAATGGCCCAAATATCTTCCCGTCCCACTAATAATATTATAAATGCGAAAGTTTGGATGTATGGACGTTTGTTACTCTTTCACGCCATAGCTACTGAACTGTTGGGCTGAAATTTTGCATGAATGTAGTTCTAGACCTGGAATAGGTTAAAGGCGACTTTTTAACCCATAAATCAGTTCCCATGGGATGAAAATGAGTTTTCAAGTTTCTATATAAAAGTAATGTGTCACCCTTTCAAGCCGTACCCATTGAACCGATTGGGCTGAAACTTTGTACAAATAAAGTTCTAGATATAAAATAGGACAAAAACTACTTTTTAATCCCATAAATCAGTTCCCATGGAAAAGATATATAAGAGATATACAAAATGGGAAACACAGAGGCGCATAACACACACATTTCACCAGCTATGTTTGTTTACTGTAGGTAACAGTTCGAAAAATATTGACAGATTTTATAGGAGTACAGAAAATTTAATTCAACGCGGGTGAAACCGCGGGCAAAAGCTAGTTAGAAAATATAGATAAAGGTCTAATAAAACATGTCTGTGAGTTTCAAATTGATGAGGTAAGTGATTGACTCAGCATATTTAAGAAAAAAAACCCTTGAAATCCAAAGGCTTCAAGGCTTTAAATAATTGGTCTGTTCGGGTATGGAATGAAATGAAAGAATAATCCGCTTGGATTATTACTGGATCCAAATACATTAATGTTCGAATACCAGCGCTGACGTCATGCCTGAAGACATCGTATAAATAAGTTCCCAAGTGTTTAACCAAATTATAAATACCCATACAGATGGTTTGCATGATTTACATCGAGGCGAGGCTATCGACGGAATACGTTCATAGTGAAGGTATATGTATAGACAATACTAGCTGACACTGTGACGCTGACGATGATATACAAAACAGAATGAAAAGTATGTTTAAAAAATAATTGTACTCAGATCAAACATACGGTAGTAAGTTCTGAAAAAAAGGCCAGCACACTATCGATGTGTAAAACCATTTCGAGCTATACTTTCGACCCCCATAACTCATTTATCTATTAAACCTATAAAGTAGCAAATTTGCGTGCATGTCAAGGTCCCTTCAATAACCTTTTCAACGGTCACTGTTACTCCATGCGGAACGACCCCCCAGTGCGAGAGGGACGGATTCCGGAAAAAAAAATGCAAAATGTCGGTTTTAAATTAATATAAAATTAACTAAAATAGTTATCAAAATTTCAAATTCACAAAATTTAGATATTGTTAAAATCTATCTAATAACATATCGTTCAGGTCTGTATGTCATTCCTATTTCGCATACTATGAAAAAAAGTGTAGAAGTAGAAGATAATTATTCAATAATTATTTCTATCGAGCGAAAGTTCTGCAATCGCGTTTCTGTATTCAAGAAAACTAGAAAAAGGTACCCATATTTATATACTAATTTATTAAATTAGTGGCTTCTTCTGAAAAGCAGGTAAATAACTTCAAAAAGCGCCGATTTTAGTAAGGTAGCGCCAGCGATATCACTGGGTAGCGCCTTAACAGTGCTTGAAGTATTTACTTTCAAAAATCACTATATTTATCACTAACCGACTCACTCATAAAAATCTAGACCACTTCCACGTGTAATAGAAATTTTAGAGGTAAGTACCTACTTGGCCATTAAATTAAGAAAAAAATTTAGAAGATACCCTATGTTTAATTATTCAAGAAGTTATAGCTCGCAACTTATTGGACCCCTTCGATATGTCACCACCCAAGGGTTAAATTAGCCTCTTAAATATAATGCCAGGTTGTTAAATGGCTAAAGGATGTTCAGGCCAATAGTTGAACGTAATATTTAACCAGAGGGCTGAACGGAATTTATATCAAATACTGACAGCAAGATGCAGGTGTTAAAACTGAGTAAAGGCCGGTGTTAAGAGATGAGTTTAAAATCTAACAACTACTTTTTTAAAGATTCACAGATTAAGGTGGTAATACCGAATCCCGGTGCAAAATGCACATCATAATATTGTTTTCCTTACTTTTAAATAGAAAGTATGCAAAAGTTGCGTTTTAAAGCAATTAGCGGAAATTGATTATCAATAGTAGGATATTATGTTATTCTATGCCTTACATTTTGATTACATTCGATTACAACGATAAATACGCTTATAAGAATACGCTTTAATCGAATGCAGTCAAATATAAATCATAAAATGATAGAATTTTATTTGTAAACCCAAATTATTACTAATCAATTTCCGCTCATTGTTTTAAAACGCAATTTTTGCATAATTTTTATTCAAAAGTAAGGAAAACAATATTATGATGTGCTTTATGCACCGGGATTCGGTTTGAACACCTTAACTAAATTAGGAAAAATTAAAAATAAATGGTTTTGTTCTGTATTAAAAAGGCGCAAAATAAAATAATAAATAAAAAGCCTTTTTAAAAACAAGCTAATCTCTAAGCCATGGATTAAAACGAATAACATAGTTTTAGATTGCTGAAACCGATTTTATTTTGAATGATTTGTTTTCAAAAAGCTTCTTGAAATGTTAATGACAGTTAATTTCATTGGACAGTGAGTTTTGGTAAGTACATAAGTTAAGAACTTGCCGAAGTATTTATTTTCCTTACATTTCGCGCGACAAGCTATTCGAAAACAAATAATTCAACAGCAATCTAAACTTATTGGTTTTAGCCCATGGCCTAAAGAAAAGTTCGTTTTTAAAAAAGTTCTTTATTTATAATTTTACTTTTGAAATCATATCCTTACAATTCTGAAATCTTTAAAGTTCAGAATAGAAAATTTATAACTTTAACGGTGAAAGTTCTGATCAAAATTTATTATCTTAATATTTTTTTTATAATCACCATTTTCAACAAAATCACCTAACATTTTACAGCTGTCATATTTGTTACAGTACTGCTAGCGCTCTATGGGAAAAAAATTAACTAAATTTAAATGACTCAGCGGCTTTTAGTTTAGCCGTTTCCAGAAGGCTAGCTTTTGGGCAGCCACCAGGTTAAACGTTGACGTATTTTAACTTATACAACTAGCAACCTAGGCTTTCATTTGGATGCCGCTATTAACAACCTAGGCGTCCAATTAGGAGGCTAATTTAACCACCCGGCGGCGGCGGCGACAGATACATTGATCGTTCATGAGTCCACGTGGAATAAGTTTGTGTTTTTAGCAGTATGTACGGAATAATTAGGGCACGAGTCTTATTCGCACTTGACCGGTTTTTCTATCTTGTAATACAATGAACTCTAATCTACACTAATATTATAAAAAAATAAAAACTTGTTTGTTTGTATGCACTGGAACTACACGAACGACAAAAAATCGGCTTACTAAAATGTTGAGTAATATGCTTTTATCTAACCTCATATCGTAAAATCCACATTACGAACTCAAAACTACTGGCATAGTGAAAAATATTTTTCAAGAACGTCTCTAAAAAAATTAAATTATAGTATAGGTCTCCGAACAACATAATGCTATAAAAAAACTTTTTCTGAGATTACAGTACATGTGATACTAACTAGGAAGGCAAAGGGAACTTACCCCAAACAGCCATGTCTGAGGTTCAATATCACATACCAATGAGGTTATCATATAATATTCTCTAACACTTACTAAATAATATTGCGGCGTGACAAAGGAGGTCACAATTTAATTTTATTTTCGGCCTGCATTGAATATGGCTGCCGGCGCGCGCAACGGCGTACGTACACATGCGTGGTGGACTGTTGGATTTTGGCGCCATGGCTTACGTGGAAATTATTATTTACTGTGGTCAAATCAAAAGTATTATTTTGTCCTAAAATTACTAACAGCAGTGATGGTGATGATAATGTGACTCCACCGGACATTCTGGAAATAACGATGGCAATTACGAACACTTTTAGAACGAGCTTTTATAAGAAAAATCAAAAATGGCTAACGACAAATTTTATCAAGACTATTATGAAAACAGGTTTTTAGGCATAAAGTAGTGTATGAAACTATACATAACCAGGTATTAAAACATTAGTGTACTATTAAAAAAAGTTCTTCGGCTCGTTTTTTAAACTGACACTCGTGTTTTTAATAACCTTTTTATGTACCAGTTTCATAAACTACTATTATCTAACCTTATCGTAAAATCCTCATTACGAACTCAAGCAAAAATACATAATATTTTTAATTAACGTCTCTAAAACACAAAAAAAATTAAATTATAATATAGGTCTCCAAACAACATAATGCTATAAAATAACTTTTTCTGAAATTACAGTACATATGATACTAACTAGGAAGGCAGAGGGAACTTAGTCCATACAGCCATGTCTACAAATGAGGTTTTTATTTAATGTTCTCCAATACGTACAAAACAGTAACGAGGTTACAGTCAACTTTATTTTCGGCTAGGTATTGCCTATGGCTTAAGGCGCGTTAGACTCGGTCTTTCAATGGATGAACTGTTTGTTGCGCCATAGTTTTAGAGAAAATTTATTTATTACTTACTGTGGTTTTAGGGGTCTAAAGAATTATTTTGCCCTAAAATTACTGAGAGCATGGATGGTGATGATATTTGACTCCACCTGACATTCTGGAAATGACGACGGAAATTACGAACACTTTTAGAACAAGCGTTTACAAGAATAATCAAAAATGGCTAACGACAAATTAAAAAATAAATAAAAACAGGTTATTAGGCATGAGTTTAGATAAAGTATGCCCGTTTTCACTAACGACAAACAAGGCGACGCGACGCCAAAGTAAGTAACTCCTAATTTGGGCCCATGCTTACCATAAAGTTCTATTTCACCAAACTATTTTTACTATGTGATTCCTAGCCCAAGAGTAGCCTAAGTTTTTGATACTTGTCTTTGGTTTTGTTTGTCAAGTTGTCTGTTTGCGGTTTTTTGACGGTTCACAGTACTACGATGTCGTAACTTTAGGTGGTTCTTAACGTCGTTAGTCATGACTTATGAGTTAGTGAAACGTGTTTTTACTCTAGGCAACTCCTAAATACGTAGGCATCTGATTTAGATGTCTCCTATGGTTAGTGAAAACGGGCAGTAGTGTATGAAACTATACATAACTAGGTATTAAAACACTCGTGTACTATTAAAAAACTCGCCTACGCCTCGTTTTTTAAACTGAAACTCGTGTTTTTAATAACCTTTTTATGTACCAGTTTCATACACTCCTATTATACTACGTAGTTACTGTATATAACGCACCTATATACAACTTCCTAAGCTGGAAAATTTCCTTATGCGATCTTTAGTTGTACATCCATGATTTTATATGACTACCTGTTGACAATCCTGAGATAACTAAGTTAGTTACCTTTAAGCATTTAGTCGTTATTATACACGTTGGAGGGATGAAATTGAAAAGGATGCTGGTGGAACATGGGCGAGGCTGACACAGGATAGAAGGGAGCGGAAGAGGTTGGGGGAGGCCTTTGCCAAAGGGCAAACAGACAGAAGTAACTAACTAAAACAACACAACGAATTTATTAACTGCTCTACTTTAATTTTATTATAAACGTAAATAATTTGTCTGAATAAATGGCTATCAAGAACTGATTTTGCATCGATTGATATAATAAAAGACAAGTTTAGAAGAGATTTAGAATGTACGGGCTGAGTTTGACATCAAACCTTTTTGCTTTCAGACGCCACAGCTGCTGGGTCCCACTAACACCAACACAACCTGTAACTTCTGTCAGGCCTCCATCAAGACTGCGATCACCTACACCACGACAACAAGGACGCACATCGCTGCGGCCCTGTGCTGCCTGGTTTGGTAAGTCACTCCCTAGTTACCCCTTACACAACACGAGCTGTCACTTCTGTCTGGCCTCCATCAGGACTGCGTTCATCTACAAGTAGTAACGTAGGGTGCGGCTCTGCGGTCACCTACACCACGACGACAAGGACGCACATCGCTGCGGCCCTGTGCTGCCTGGTTTGGTAAGTCACTCTCTAGTTAACCCTTACACAACACGAGCTGTCACTTCTGTCTGGCCTCCATCAGGACTGCGTTCATCTACAAGTAGTAACGTAGGGTGCGGCTCTGCGGTCACCTACACCGCGACAACAAGGACGCACATCGCTGCGGCCCTGTGCTGCCTGGTTTGGTAAGTCACTCTCTAGTTACCCCTTACACAACACGAGCTGTCACTTCTGTCTGGCCTCCATCAGGACTGCGTTCACCTACAAGTAGTAACGTAGGGTGCGGCTCTGCGGTCACCTACACCACGACGACAAGGACACACATCGCTGCGGACCTGTGCTGCCTGGTTTGGTAAGTCACTCTCTAGTTACCCCTTACACAACACGAGCTGTCACTTCTGTCTGGCCTCCATCAGGACTGCGTTCATCTACAAGTATTAACGTAGCGTGCGGCTCTGCGGTCACCTACACCACGACGACAAGGACACACATCGCTGCGGACCTGTGCTGCCTGGTTTGGTAAGTCACTCTCTAGTTACCCCTTACACAACACGAGCTGTCACTTCTGTCTGGCCTCCATCAGGACTGCGTTCATCTACAAGTAGTAACGTAGCGTGCGGCTCTGCGGTCACCTACACCACGACGACAAGGACACACATCGCTGCGGACCTGTGCTGCCTGGTTTGGTAAGTCACTCTCTAGTTACCCCTTACACAACACGAGCTGTCACTTCTGTCTGGCCTCCATCAGGACTGCGTTCATCTACAAGTAGTAACGTAGGGTGCGGCTCTGCGGTCACCTACACCACGACGACAAGGACACACATCGCTGCGGACCTGTGCTGCCTGGTTTGGTAAGTCACTCTCTAGTTACCCCTTACACAACACGAGCTGTCACTTCTGTCTGGCCTCCATCAGGACTGCGTTCATCTACAAGTAGTAACGTAGCGTGCGGCTCTGCGGTCACCTACACCACGACGACAAGGACACACATCGCTGCGGACCTGTGCTGCCTGGTTTGGTAAGTCACTCTCTAGTTACCCCTTACACAACACGAGCTGTCACTTCTGTCTGGCCTCCATCAGGACTGCGTTCATCTACAAGTAGTAACGTAGGGTGCGGCTCTGTGGTCACCTACACCACGACGACAAGGACACACATCGCTGCGGCCCTGTGCTGCCTGGTTTGGTAAGTCACTTTCCAGTTTCCCCTTACATAACACGAAAAAAATAATTGAAAATAAAAAACGAAAAAAATTTGTCTCCGGCGTAACTTGAGTCCTAAGATAATGTAACAAAGCCCAAAATAGGAACAATTAATAAACCTATCAAGCCACTATACAAAAAGCTATCGACATTTGAAAAATATCTAGATATTTTAGATTTTTCACTTTTAAGGACAGTAAAAATGTCAAACTTTGTGATTTTTTTTCTCCATAACTAGGAAGAATTGGCACGTGAGAGTTTTACTCCTACCTTCAAAACACATCTTTGTATCGGTCCATGGCTTCAGTTAGAAATGTCCGATTTCAAGGGTTTTTAAATCACTGTGCGCTCGCCCATAAATAGGCAGAGTTAAAATCGGCGAGGCGTCAGAGAATTCCGCAATATTACGAATGTCTGTTACGGAGGAATGATTGAAGCCGTGCAAATGTCTGTGAAGGCGTTGTGTAGTTTCAGTCATTGGTCCGTTACTTAGGGCGATAATTACTGCTGGTGAGCTCGGGTGCGTGCGTCTCACTCACTCGGAAGACTCGTTCCGCATTGATCTCTCCGTCGCTCTTTACTCCCTCATCTGGTCTGGTCTAACCATGCAGCAACAGTAACATTTGCTTGTACATATTTCAGTTGCCTGTGCTGCATCCCGTATTGTGTGGCTTCAGCGAGGAACGCCGACCACTACTGTCCGAACTGCCACAAGTACCTCGGAACTTACGAGAAGTAACTTCTCACAATTTCAACATGTTTCAGAGCATTTTACTTACGCTCCTTTTATAATATACTATAGTAACTATAGGCTGCTTGAATTATTTTTTTCTGTAAGATTAGATGATATTGGCGGATGAAGATTGGAGACATTCTCACGTAGTTTTTTCGTTTTTATCAAGGTGGATGCGGAGGATCTCGTTCCTAAACGTACAACTTACGATTGCTCTTCTTATTTTTGAAAAAATATTAAATAACGCATCGCATCGAACATAATGTTCTTTTTTTCTTGGTATAATGTATGACCACTTATTATATGGTTTCAGTAAAAACCGTCCAAGACAATTTGGTCAATAGCAGACTTTATTACCTTTAGACAGAGGCGATTATTGGTTAGCTCATTGGTATAATTGTCTTGGATGGGTAGTGAATGTCTTTACTTTATTGAAACCCGCTAAGGATGAAGGAGTTTTGCCTGGATACCTCACATGGCATTTATTATTTAAATATTTCTTTCTTATTGTTTAGATGTAAGGTCTTGTTTTATTTTAATGCACTAGTATTTGTACTACTTGGCTCAAAATTGGGCCGGTAAAATATATGAAGCTTGTATACTTCATTCCATCTTGTATTAAAAAAAAGAGGGTTCTCCTAATGGAAGACTTTGTATGTATGTGCCATAACATAAGTTTATAAAAAAAAACATCTATAAAGTATTAGGATAAGATGTTAAAATAAATAAAATATAAGATTAATACACAATGCTTGCTGTAATGTGACTACAATTACATATTTTATATTGAACTTTCAAGTATGGATATTTTTGATACGTAAAGCATTTGAAACGCATTTTTTCCAAGTAATTTCAGGTATCTTATTCGCAGTTACTGTTATAAAAATATTTTAAATATGCATGATAATAATGCACATATACTTATTTGAAATACAATGTTATGAAGAAATTATTATTTATTGATTTTCAATTATTTCACCCTTGCTAATTCTAACGAAACCCGTCCCCGCGGAATCACTATTTCTCAGCAACTTGCATTGCCACACGGTCCCTAGGTGCTAGATGTATTATTGGTTCGTCGTCCGCCGCGCGACTTTCCGCCGATAATGCCTTTCTAAATATCTACATTCTATAATCCGAACAGGGTATTATTTTGTAGATACACATAAATCGCCCGACTTGCTTAGCAGCGATGTAACTCAGTAATTGAGACTGTTTACTCGCAAACTAGGATATTGTAAAAGGATTCGCCCCCCAGCAGCCCATCATAAAAGCCAACAAATTCATACAAAAATATAATTTACAACTATAATACATGTGAACAAAATCACGATATACTTAAAACAACACTTCAGTCCACTGGCACTAGCTACGCTACGTACTGGTTGGTCAACGCTCTGAGTAGCCGCGCGCGTCGCGTGGCGGCAGCCTCTCGCTGGATATCTTCGCTGTTATTGGCGTTCAGCTCTAGAGCGCCGGCGGCCTTGACCGCGCGCGCCCGCCGCCCCCCCTCCCCGCGCCGCGCGTGCAGCGCCACCGCCACCTCCAGCAACGTTCCGTCCCAGAGCGAGCCGTAGTACGCGTCCATGGCGTCTGACGCGGTGCCCGTCTGTAATATGAAAACTTGGTTACATACATACATATATACTCACGCCTGTCTCCCAGAGGGGTAGGCAGAGACCACAGATTTCCATCTGCCACGATCCTGACACACCTCTTTTGCTTCTACATCCATCACTCTAATCATGCAAGCTCTTCTATTCCGGGTACTTTTTACTTTGCCCTTCTTCAGTTTGTCACCTATTTGGTCGGCAAAGTCGGCATACGTCCTTCTAGGGTGGTGGCCCGGTCGAGCTTTACCTTCCACTTGTGCAACATAAATTTCTTTCTTCACTCTACTTTGATTCACCCTCTCTATATGCATAAACCACTACTTGGTTACTATTCGAAAATTAAATCGCACTAAACCTGAGGCCATAAATCATCGGTATAGTGCGTTTCATCAAATAGTTCTCCTGTCGTAAAGTTGGTTCCCCTGTTATTGGTAGCTAGTTTAGTTTTTTTCTGTTTTTACCCTGTAGCGATTGAATCAATGAATAAAGGATCCTATTTCTCAGTAATTGGATTGGATGGATGGATATGGAATTGGATTGGATTGCTACAAACATTACGTACGGCAAAGGATTATTGGCAAAACGCACTATACACTAAAGATAGACGTGTGCCGCTTATCGATACATAGAAGAATACAAGCGAGTGCGCGTTGGCGCAATCTTAATTAAACCTCATTTTCAAATAGCTTACATTTATGTTGACGGAATCCATACATTATGTGCCATAGTATATTAATTCTTCAGAAGCGGGATAGTGAACGAACACGCAATTCACTGTCTCGTCTTCCTCAGAAGAGCGTTCATTAAAGAAGATTAATTGAAATAGGCGTTACCTTGCGGAAGTCCATCACTAAGTAAAGGATATATGAATATAATTTGCAATATTCCGCTAAACAATTCTTGTCGTGCTATTCAAAATGCAGACTCGTGCACCGCCCGCCCGCCCGCATAAAAACATGCAACAAGCAAGCAATACAAGCAAAGCAATCTTAAATAACAAGCAAGAAAACTTATCGACACGTGTTTCGCCTCTGAACGAGGCATCCTCGGGATGTGTTGCTAGCCCGGCTTCTCCGCAGCAACTGATGTGTTGCTCGCCCAGCCGCTCCGCAGCAACTGATGTTGTTCAGCAGCTGCTGAGCTGTCGGGCGAACAACATCAGTTGCTGCGGAGCGGCTGGGCGAGCAACACATCAGTTGCTGCGGAGAAGCCGGGCTAGCAACACATCCCGAGGATGCCTCGTTCAAAGGCGAAACACGTGTCGATAAGTTTTCTTGCTTGTTATTTAAGATTGCTTTGCTTGTATTGCTTGCTTGTTGCATGTTTTTATGCGGGCGGGCGGGCGGTGCACGAGTCTGCATTTTGAATAGCACGACAAGAATTGTTTAGCGGAATATTGCAAATTATATTCATATATCCTTTACTTCATTAAAGAACCCTAGGCTGGGTAGGAACACTGGGGTTGTAACGCTGAGTTTTTGAATGAGTTTCGCCGAGTTGCTACACTCCAAACGTCATTTGACATATTTCTAATAGAGTTAGTATTGATTTTTATCTTTCATTTTGACGTTCCTATACGAACCCTACTCAAAAATTCAACACCGGTGTAGCGACACTGCTATTTTTGAACGGTCGGTGTTGCGACCCGTGTTGATTTTTGAACGAGTTAGTGTAGCAACCCGGGTAGGAAACCCAACCCAGTGTGAGTTTTTGAACGACTATCAAGGATGCACTGCAGAGGGCTGTCGCTCACCTTTTCGGCGAGACACTTGAATGCGGTAGTGTAGTCAGGGTCATCCGGCAGCTGGCACAAGGCGGCGGCCTGCGTGGGACACCCGATGGCCTGGCAGCATCTTGCCGCGCGCCGAGCTATGGCACCCTCGTCCGGGGCTCGCTTCGCGAAGTGCCAAGAGCCGGCTGCGAGCGAGCAGAGATACCGCCGCAGCGCCGCTGCCGGCCGCCCCGCTGCCGCCTCCACGTCGCCGTACAGCCGCAGCCTTCAGAACATATCACACGTCACTTACTAGCTGCAGTTCGGGCCAGTTAGTCACGTACTGATGACGGCAGGTTGACATGGCAATCGGGGTATGAGGTGAGTCTTGGAGGGGGTGACGACCCGCGCCATCTTAGTCGTAGCGCTGCACGTTTCGGCATCGACCGCGTTTATTGATTTCGATCTCGCTCACGTCGTTGCTTTTAATTTTATATTGAAAAATAACGGAATATATGTACATAAATAAATATACGGAAAAATAATTGCTATAAATATATCCTGTCAATCAGACACTGGAGAGGGCTGTGTTTTACATCGGCATACCGAAAAGAACTATGACCAGAATAAAATTTGAATCAAAATCAGTAGGGCGAGATGAACAATAATTCCTTTTCAGAACAGATTCCTGAAGTGTTTTTGATTTTGATTAATAAAATGTTGCTTTAAATAAAAAGGTAATAATAATTTTGTTGCGAATAAAAAAAACGATAACGACTACCCGGTATGTGATGTCACATCAATGGAAAATTGCCATTTCGACCTGCCGCGAACAGTATACTAGTGCGTCGACGAGGGAGGTTGGGTGCTAGGAAGTAGCTCCCCAACTGCAGGGGACACTTTCTTCATGCGCGCATTAAATATATACTGGCTTAAGCTGTTGGCTTTCGTTTTTTAGTAATGTCCACCCGTGCGAGCGTGTGTATTACTCGCAATAACTTTTATGATCTACTACGTAGTACAAGACAAGCAAACATCATTGGGCACAGAACATAGAACTGCCATAACATGAGCCCCACTAACGCGAAGTTCTCTAAGGGTACGTTCAAGGAGACGCGGCGCGTCAGGCGGCAGGGTGCGCGCTCCATGCATCGGTGCATGTTTGTGTTTCCGGCGGCCTGCTACGCGCACCGCGCCGCTTGACGCCCCGCGTCTCCTTGTTCGTCGCCTAAGACTTTAGTGTATAAAGATCTTCGATAAAAAAATATCTGGGTTGACCGTCCGCTGCAAAAGCCTACCGATTGAATGCTTAGATAAAAGTTTTCAATCTTAGTTGTAAAAGTATAAAGTAGTATAGTAGTTGTATAAAGTTGAAATTTGGAGACAAGATTTTTCGTTTATTTTGCATAAAGTGGGTCCATGAGTATTATTTTCTAGATAAAGTGAATATTTAAAAGCGCATAGGACTCATTTTCTTAACTGTGACACAGGTCGAGCTTTCGATAAGATTATGACTAATTCATCATCATCAGGACTCTACTGACCACCGCCGTGCGCGAAAGTACTCCCGAAGAGTCCTGATAATGATGAGTCATCCATCCATCCACCAGCCTGTGTTCGTCCACTGCTGGACATAGGCCTTTCCCAAATTTCGCCACTCCTGAAGGTCCTCCGTCCTCATCATCCAGCCGCCACCCACAACGTCCTTCAGGTTGTCGGTCCAGCGGGCATGAGGTCAGCCTACACTACGCTTTGCTGTACGTGGTCTCCATTCTAAAGCCTTTTGGCTCCAACGGCCATCATGTCGGCGACAAATATGGCCTGCCCACTGCCACTTCAACTTGATGAGGGAAATCGAAATCTCGACCTGTGCCTCCTTGCACAGTTAAAAAAGTGAGTCCTATCCGTTTTTAAATATTCATGATGTCAACTCAGTCTAATTTTAATGAACGTAAGTAAGTACTCACCACGAAGTGTTGTACGGGTACAAGCGAATGCTCCGCTCTAGCACGTCGGTAATAGATTCGAGGACGAGCTTGGTGTTGCAAGTGTTCAGGTTGGAGATGTTCGCGGGCCACAGGCTCGTGTACTCGATCACTAGTTCCGTCGTGCTGTCGTCTGTCAGCACGTTGTATATCCTGAACAAAATTATCAATATATCAATCAATAATGAGTCACCGGTCTTCAGAGCATTTCGTCTCCTAAATAGAGTCAATAGAGTTTGTGATTTGGACCTCTTTTATTGCCCTTTGACGGAGTTCACAAGATTAGTATTACTTTACATTTGTTCGCATCGCATTAGGTTAAGTACCTAAGAATGGTGTAGCATGAAGATTATATAAATAAAAATAAAAACGGTCAAGTGCGAATGTGTTTTAATAAGGTTGGTACTAAATTTCTTTTTGAATAATGAATGGCATGCACGAATGAGTTTTTCGGAATTTATGTGCATAATATTTGTTCTTACTTGCTGAACGGTGAAGGAAAACATCGTGAGGAAACCTGCATGCCCTAAAAAGCGTGTATTTGTGCCCGAATTACGGCGATAGGGCTCACCACCCATCACGTTGGGACGTAATAATCGTCGGTGAAACGCCAGTGTGCCTTTTTGTTGGGAACACCTTTGACACCCCCTCGGGGATTCATGTCGTGTCGATATGTTTTAATGAAAACCTACTTGTGAATGGAATTTCAAGTTTCTATGTCAACTGGAAGTGCCCTATAGGTTTTCACGGAGAACCAATTTGTATGAAATTTATTACGTAAAGTGCAATAATTTTTCCGCGTTTAGTTTCAAGCCCGATTTTAGGGGGGTGGTACACCATGGTGGTACCTCTACAGTCAAGCTCAGCATCCGCTCTACCACCTAAGTTTGAGATTCAGGACTTGAATAGGACTCCGCGAAAAATATCAATAAACTTCGATGGCTACAGACTCTGAAACTTCATAATGTTGTTTCCAAATGAAGCGTATATTCATGCCGGTCACCTCTGCATAGACGGAACTAACACAGTGTACGACGTACGATTTTCAGACTTTCTGATTTGCTATATTGTTCTGTGAATTCTGTGATTGTCGCGTTGCTGTCACCGCGTTGGGTGAGTCCGATGCTATTATACTACGATCAAGTCGGATTGAGCAGTGATGTAAACAAAGAGAAGATTCTTTCACACTTGACCACTTTTGACAGTTATACCTTTTTAACAGTGGCGATGTTCGACTATTTCAGTGACAGCTCAGATGTCCGTCCGTCATTGATCTGAGATCTCAGTATTGCCGAACTTCAAAAATTAACAAAACGTTATTAAAATTGAAATAAATAAAAAAACATTTCCTATCCTTAAAAAACGAAAATAAATGACTGCAATGTTTAAGCTCTCATGGCGCATATAGAATTCTATGTAAGCTCGCTTACCTTACGATTCAGGGCCGCGTTCATAAATTCGGGGTCTCACACGGGTTCTAATGCCATCTCTATCACACGTTTTGAAAATTGTATACGCTATCCTGCTGTCAGTGTCGGAACCTGACGAAAGTGTTAAATAATGAAGGTCAGGATGTCAAAAATTGTGCGAATGCGTAAGCGACATATGAACGAAATTATTTTATTCACTTCGTTTGTTAAAATTTAAGCGATGTATTTTTTTAAGAGCGTACGGTTAATTTTGTTGGAAAAACACAAAACGTTTTATCTGTGTAAAACTGGAACATCACTACTACTCAATATTGTCACACAGATAAAAATGTGCAATTGCAGTCAGAAAAAACGAATGATCATTTTGTTGGAAAGTTACTTATAAAAAATTAAGTTATTATGCATTTAATTGTGACCAAAAGTGTACTCTACATGAGGATTGAAGTGTCTAGAATCTAAGTTTTTAATGAGAGGTATTTATTATATCGGTAATTTTCATCCTAAATGGTTTGTTTACATCACTGCTCAATCTGACTAGATCGTAGTATACTTGACGCTACACGTGTGTTAAGTCAGGGCTCGATATTTAATAGGTAAACGAAATACCAATGACTTATTATTACCAGTATTCGCATGTGCTCACGTGATTTATCAATATTGTAATCGTATTAGTATTCTGTTTATTAATGTCTTACGCGTATCGATATTCCTCCTTTAATAATATTTTGTCAAGCCGCAGCGCACACGCGGCACGTTGCCAGACCATCCATGTATGTTGATATGAAAAAGTGGCGGAGCAACATTGCTATTTTTCGTCTATGAACAAAATATCAATAAAATACTAGTAAATTATCGCCATTTGATTAGTATTTTTGTTATTAGGATAAAGCGTAATATTGGTATGGTGTTTATTAGTAAACCGTCGATATTGATATAGCTGTAGAGGGAGGCGATATTAATATTGGAAATACCAATATTTTGAGCCCTGATATAAGTATAATAACCTCGCAAGCAGCGACAAAGCCACGGTGACAGCTAGCGGCTCCCGCAGCGTCGCCAGAAACGCGTTGAAAGCGTTCCTCGCCTCCGCCGCCGCGTTAGGGCCGTCGCGGGCGTGTGACGTCATACCGCTCGCGTTGCGCTTCACCGGGCCCGTTGAACCGTTGCTGTAGATTGATAAAGCTGTAAAAAATATCTCATCAAAACATTGCTTGTGCCACGTTAGTAATGTGTCGACGTTTTTGTATGTATGTAGGACCGAACTAGGAAGATCGGCTGTGAGAGTATGAGTCGAAGCGGTCGCCATGACTGATAACGGTCGGTATCGATCGGCATCAGGGAAAAACATGCGCAGGAGACACAGCTTGAACTTGATTCACTCTCGATATATTATAGGTAACCCGCACTTAGCTCTCAGAATGTTGATCTAAAAAATACCGAGTTATCCTAATGTTCTATAAACCTAGTTCCTATTATGGGGCTATATCGCTAAAATTTGCACTTTTTTAGTTGTTTACCTGCCTTTCAGAAGAAGCCACTAGTTTGATAAATTATAAAATAAATTTTAGAACCTTTTTCTAGTTTTCTGTAGTACAGCAAGGCGATTGAATAAATTTCGCTTGCTAGAAATTATTATTGAAATAAGATCTCCATCGACACTTTTTCTCATAGTTTGACTATTAGGAATGACATACAGACCTCAGAGATATTTTATTAGATGGATATTAACATTATCTAAGATTTGTTAGCTTAAAATTAAGATAGCTATTTTAGTTAATTTATAAGTAACCGACATTTTGAAATATTTTCTGGATTCCGTCGCTCTCGCATAGTTTGTCGTTCCGCATGGAGTAAAAGTGACCTTTGCAAACGTGACATTTCCGCTTGACCTGCTTTAGAGGGGTTATTTTCTGCAGTTTTGATTTAAGGGGGACTCTTTTATCTATAATTCTTACAAGCCTGTAATAGCGACTATTTTTCAGTAACTCACCATAATCCCAAAGTACCCTAGGCAGTTTTCTAGTAGCCTTCCCTCTCTGCAGCTCGAAGCAAGCGGCGCACAGCGCGGCAGCTGCCTCCCCCGGTCCCCCGCCTGTCACCCCCGCGCCTTCCCACTCGCAGCCATTCACTAGAAGTACCCAGCATGCTTCTACTATCTGAAAACAGGCAAAATTCGACAGATTAGAAAAAAAATTGGGTCTTTTGGTTTACTCTGTAGATTCGGCACCAAAACTTAATAGCGGCTCTGAAGTTCATCTATGTCTATCTCTCTCTTTCATCTATCTCTGTCACCTATTTCTCTCTATCAATCTAGCTGGAGCGGACTTCAAATTGGGTGGTTTGCGTTTTTTTATTATATACATACTGTGAGAAATAACAAGATATGTTCAGTGGCCGATATTAGATTATTTATTCTATTTAATTAAAAAAGTCAGTCAATGATTAATGTTCATAATTTACCACTACCATCATCGTCAAGGCCCTTAGCTGTGTTTTAGTGAATTATTTCGTGCTCTACGCTCTTTCTACAGTACAGTTACAATACATCAATACTAATTACTGACCTGTGGTCTGGGCACTATGGAGTCTCCCGAGTTGGCAGCGGCGATGCATGCCTTGCATTTGTTCGCCAACGCCGACAAGTTGATGCGATGATGTGGCCACTCGGCGAGCACAACGTTGATCTGTAGTAGCAGAACCTCCCACGCCAATAGGCGACACAGTCTGTACACGTTAGGGTCGGAGCCACCGCCGAGTTGACCCCGAGCTTCGCCTTCTAATACTGACAGTAATGACAAGGCTGTCCTAGCACACCCAGCCTCAGCCCTAGCACGCGCTGCGCCTGACACCACGTAACCGAAGTCTTGAAGAAAACCTCGAGGTAATGCCACTAAAGCGTTTCCGAGCCCGCCAGCCGGCTTCCAAGATGGACTCAGCTTCCACAACGGCGAAGATGGCGCCATCATCGCCAGTTTTACTAAACACATGCGCACGTCATCAGCTGTCGACGCTTCGATCAAACGCTTCTTCAGTCTCCCCATCTCAAGCTCTGGCACAGATTTGCATTCGAAGTCTGGCGTTTCCCAGTCATCTGTCAACAACTCTCGAGGAACGTCCATATTTTCGTCATCATTATTTGCGATATCACTCAAAATAATGTTTAGCTCCTCATCACTGATGAGCTTCTTCCGTATAGCTTCGGCTGAGTCTCCTACATGCTTCTTCAAATATTCGTCGATCCTATCAACCGGTATCTGACATTGAGACGTGGCAAGGTGCAGAAAGAACAATCGCAGGTTTTCCCAGTCACTCTCAGATAAATTGGATGTTAAAACAGGAGCCAACGCCCAGAGTAAAACGTCAAAGAATTTTATGCCTATCGTTTTGAATTTGTTGAGAAAATCTGGCTGCGTAGATGGCAAACCACCTTCGAGGGCATATCGGACCGCGTTTAACGCTGACACTCTATTCAGGAGGTCTCTAGCGACGGTGAATGCCCCACTTGACGCTGAACCCTGTATATCCAACTCTACCAGTTGTCTTTGTACCAAAGGGATTTCTCTGGTGAGATTATCTGCCTGCAACACACTAATAATCCCAGTGTAGTGATTGGCTACTGACTCCTGCAACTTTTGGAGAAGAGACGGTTCCTCATTAAGCACTTCTAGGCCCAAATTCAATGCTCGGATGTAACCTAATATATTTTCTTTTGATACATTCGCAAAGTAGAAATCTCCCCAGGGCATAGTTTTGTGTGGTCCATACCCATAAAAAGCGATTTCCCTTTCTAAGAGATTTGAGTTTTCTCTACAGCCCAGGATGTGTTTTTTTGCCAGATCATGTTGTCCATAGAAGAAGTAGTTACAGCAGAGGTCAAAATGGATCTGCATTGCCAATTCATACTGACTGATAAGAATATCCCCTGAATTCCAGTTGTGGTTCATAGCATCTGTGTCTTCAGTGAGATGTATGAAGGTTTCCATCACTGGAACTTTGATTTTCTTAGACTCTCTTCTACCCGCAGTGGATGTTGGCTCGTAGTAAGACAAAATCTCATCCAGAAGTCTAATACTTTGCAAACGAGACGCTTCACAAAAACGAAGAATTTTCTCGAAATTTGGATTCAGAGGGCTGTAGCCATTGTCGGTTTGCATTCCAGGCCTAAAACAAAAACTTCTGTAAGTTTGGTCGTTAGATATAGATAAATAGAAGCCAAAATCTAGTAAAAAAGAAACTTACATGTGCATGAAGGGCAATTTTGTTGACTTGGCATACAGGGCAGCTTTGACAGGAAACCTGATTACCCACTGATGATACAGAGTTAAAGCAAACTGCACTTGGGGTTTTTGCAGCAACTCAGCTGGAATTTCCTGTAATTATTAAGTCTTTCATAAATTCTTTGTCAAATAAAAGTAGGTAAGTATAGTGGCTGATTCTTATGGCTTTAGTTATAGTTCCGTCAAAACTAGAAATATTGTAAGGTGATTTACTATTTAAAGTCAATTTTTAGTTACCTGTGGTGGGATACTAAAAACAGTATCAGTGGCCATGTAAACCAGGTCTTGCATAAGTTGCTGTTGAGTTTGAGGAGGCAGCTTTGATTCTAGTACATCTGCAATTTTATATTATTGTATACTATAGTAAAAAGATTGATAATTTTTTTACTAAGTGCTTTTTTGTCTAATCTGGCGTTAGCAAAATATTTATTCGATAGAAAGGGCGCTTTCACATTAGCCAATACTTAACTGGTAATCTTATCCATTTACTTCGAAACGCTTTCGTTGTCGTCACCGATATTGGCGACGACACGATGCGGGCTAAAGGAGAGTAGCGGGCGGGTGACGCACCGCAACACTGATATCCAGTGATGGAATAGGTACAGTTTATCTACCTAAAATTCTTGCAACATAGTCACAAAATGGAGATAAAACTTTTTTTTTCTTTAATTTATATCTGTATTTTTATCCAGGATATTATTTCAATATATTGCGCACAAATATAATATACTCTACCTATACCGATCACTGGTGAGATCATAACGATATCTGCCCGACATACTCTGTCGTTGTATCGTCATTGAGCACTTTAGGTACGAAGCGGAGAGGGACATGGTGCAAAACAGATAGAAGAGGTGCGCTGATGGTGCGCTCGCGCCGTTTCTGTCTGGCTTGCGCCTTAAGCTGGACTATTTGATAATTTTTAGTACCACGGTAATAAAAATAATGATATTTGATTACCCAAGTTCCATCTTAAAGTAGCAGCAACCTTCAGAGCCAAGATCTTGAGTGCAAGTTGTTTGCGAGTGAAGTGCAATGTGGGAGCCGGTATGACAACTGTCTGTGGACTCGATGGAGCATCCACATCCACAATGCGTTCACTGGTTGGCTTTGAACCTGCATTTTTGTTGTCGACCGATAGAAACTCTACAATTAGTTCACAGCCTGTGGGCTCTGAAAGATAAAGGTAAATCTGTTTATATCTTACAAGACTCTTAGTATTGCAGTGCTAGTTGCAAAAAAAGACCCTAACACACAGTGCTAGCAACAAAAGTAGCCAAAGAACGGGTTTTTTTTAACTAAAATTGGCATATCTAACATACGTCTCAAAAATTAAATGTAAAAAAAAATACTAATTTTAACAGTATTGAGGCAGCGTTAGAAATCACAGTAGCCAGTGCGATATGATATCTGGGGGCACGGCAGTGCCCCCGCCAAGTCGAGCTAAAAAGCGGCACGGCCGTACCACCCCTTTCTCGAAACAGTTCAGGCCATTTTTGACCCCCCTATAACTTCGTTGTGGATAAAACTAGAAGCCTGAATTTTCAGTAAGGGTATTTTTTTATTTAAGAAATAATTATTTTAACTGCCTTTAACTGGGTAGGCAACACCACCGCGGTCCGCCCTCCACGCCGCAGTCTATGATCGGGGTTTCCCCAATGAATGTTTATATTTTTTGATTGGACCAGTACAAACATGACATATGTAAATAAAATGCAAGTGAAATAAAAGCTTATAAAAACGACTAAACCTATTTATTCATATCATACTACATACCTTAGAGTAATTTACTCTAAGCTACATACCCTCATGAGGCCACATTATGTGGTGCGATACGAGTTCGTATAATACGGTTTCTACGGAATTTTACCGTAACTTACGTAAAATATAGTTTTCTACCGAAAGTTACCGTATTTTACTGGCGTAAATTTACGGCTTTGCATCGCTAATCCTGGCCTCACCACCATATAACTACTCAAAGGATGACACCACATAATTCAAGTTTGTGGTAATCACTATGTGTTAGTGTGTTGATTGCTGAGTATTACTTGAAAATTTAAGTTACGCCACCTGACTTTCGAACCTGAAACGATGGCATGGCGATGGCAAGAATTACTTGGTGTCAGGGTGCTGATTTTGGTATACTAGGTACTTAAACATTGTCATAATATCACCTTGACCTTCGTTTAATATGAACAACGCGCTTACAATAACTACCCATACTTCGCTATTCAACCCATGATTATAATCGATACGACATGAATCCCCGCCGGGGTATCAGAGGTGTTTCCAAATTTTTATTATGTGTAAAAATAAGAACCTGCCGATAACCCAAGATGCACTAAATCAACACGTTCTGCGGGCTATACACCAGGGGTGTGGAAGCATTAAAACATGTGATATACCATGACAATCTATATCTATACTAATAATAATGTAGTAAAGAGGTTGTGTCCGTACATACATTATTTAGAAAAATATTAAATGAAATGTGTTAAGTTACTTAGGTACTTAAGCCAAAACCAATTTTTTTTAAATGTTTGTCTGTATGTTCTGTTCTAACTCAGAACAACTGAGCAGATTTGAATGCGTTTTTTTAAATATTATCATAGCGACCTTGGTCAATATATAGGCGATAAGGGATGTTCATAAAATAACGCCCAACCAGAAAGCGGGGCAGAAATTGAATACACGCGGGCGGAGCCGCGGGCAAAAGCTAGTGATAAATAATGCAACACCATCATGAGTCATAGAGGAATCTATTAAAAATTCTTTGACGTCACTACTTGGCCCATCCTGTATATTTAAAATGTTTTCCACCACTGACTCATAAGTTTTATATTATGATGCCTACATTAGTGTACATTAGTGTATCAAACCAAATGTATCAATACTACTCAATATCAAGTACTTTTTGATCACCTTAAAAATTGTATGTTATCGCAAAAAAAAAACAGTAATAAGTAAGTACATACTCAAGTAATTATTATTTGTTTAAAAATCATACAAAATTATCATTATATTTAAATTACTTAACAAGTCCCACAGCAGACTGCAAGGAAAAATATCTGTGCTAATAAATTGATTTAGAGTGTACTAAATCAATATTGACATTAAAAGCACTCTTTTGTATGCTAAAAACCAAAATTAAAGTAAACTTAAATTCAGTTTTATTTAAATTCAGTCAGACATAAAAAGTAATTAGTCTATACTCGACCCAGTGAGCCGGTTCCGCAATGTCATCATCGCACCAGCTTTCAAAGTTACTATTTAGTGCTCAGACTACAGATCTCCATCTACTACCATCAGTGTGTTTTGATTCCATGGAATGGGTGATGGTAATAAGGAAACGCCGCAGTCAGTTACAAAAAATTACAAGAAATATTAATCTAAGAGAAAAAATTAAAGGTATAAGAAAGAGTAAAAGGTACAAGGTGGTAGAGCTGATGCCGGGCTCGACTGTGGAGGTACCACCATCTTACTTGCAAATCCTCCCGAAGTTATTCGGGGGAGAGTAAGAGAACAGCTCTCAGGCAAAACCAGGCGGCACGCCATTGCCTGGGACCGATGGATGGTGGTATATCCATCCCCAATTGCCGGGCCTTATATAAAACAGACTGGTGACGGGCAGCGGCGTCAATGGTGCAAGGGTTTCGGCACCGCGCTCACCAACCCGCCTGCCCAGCGTGTGAGTATAGGCTTTTCTTCCAGGAGGACCGCCAATAGTGGCGAAATCTCGGAAAGGCCTATGTCCAGCAGTGGACGAAACAGGCTGATGGATGGATGGGATAAGAAAGCTTTATTTTTAGGCACTCTAAACATTACATTAGAAAAAACAACTATTAATTATATGAAATAAAAATGTTTGCTTAAAATTTTTTTAAGTGTCGGATCCCTTGCACACCCTTTGCTACACTCCAACCAGCGCCGCCGAGGAACAATAGGTGCTAGGTTAATTGTTTTTTGTAACTGCCTCCTTTTTGTCACTCAAATTAAGGAATGATTTTGGTTGTTTGAATACATTGTAACGTTAAGTTATAATTATTGCTTGATACATTTAACAATAAATCAGAATACCAACCTGGTGAAGGTTTGCTGAGATGCTTTTTCAAAAGAGTTGTGTCTAAAAGAAACTCGAACCACAATATTGTATCCGGAGAAATAGGTACTGTGCCAGGCCTCAACAAGTCTACATCCATCTTTATACGTTTTAATTAGGTGCGATAAAATCTTACGTATTTGTTCACAATGTTTCGTTTCTGTATTTATTTATTTATTGTAGTACATTACATTAATTCCCAAATTACATGTTATTTATCTGAGGTATTAGGTAGGACATTGATTTGATTGACATCCACCCCACCACGCCGCGCCTCGCCGCCGATCTGTCAGTCAGTCAGTCATTCATTTCCATAATTCAATCCCCGGCTATCTTACAGTTCATTCAAATTCATGCTGTCCTTATCGCACTTACTAAAAAAATAGTGTGCTATCTCTGACTCACTCACAGTTTGAGCGATATAATTCTATTTCTGACCGTATGGTTAGTGGCAAAAATTTTTACACGTTCATCTCGCTCTTTGTGTTTGCTCATTCTAGCCGTGGGATAGAGAAAGATATTAAATTCTAGCTTTGGTTTACTTGCAATGCTCAATTGCCAACGTTAAGAAATGCACGACACCATAGAAATATTGACTTATTCCTCTGAGCATAGCCAATAGATGGCGCTGAATACAAGGAAATCGAACTGTCATTTAACTTAGAAAATAATATTTTTATTGTGTCTGGCAAAGACTGCTTTGTTTGTGCTTTTAAGTGCTTTGCTTTGCTCAAACAAAACTCGAAATATCAACAAATACAGATTCAACTCCACACATCTTTTTGGACTTATTTCCGATGAAAAGTTATAGAAATGCGTGCCTTCCCAGCAAACGATATAATGAAGCATTTAAAATTTTAATATTTTGTGTCTGTCGTCTTCTACGATTGACTATGGAACCATCCGATGATCCATCCATGAGCCTGTTTCATCCACTGCTGGACATAGGCCTTTCCAGGATTTTGCCACTATTGGCTGTCTTCCTGGAAGAAATACCTATACTCACACACGCTGAGCAGGCGGGTTGGTGAGCGCGGTGCCAAAACCCTTGCACCAGTGACGCCGCTGCCCGTCACCATTTTTTTTTATAAGGCCTGGCAATTGGGGATGGATATACCGCCATCCATCAGGCCCAGGCAATGGTGTGCCGCCTGGTTTTGCCTGAGAGCTGTGCTCTTACTCTCTCCCGAATAACTTCGGGAGGATTTGCAAATAAGATGGTGGTACCTCTACAGTCGAGCCCGGCATCTGCTCTACCACCAAATGGCAATGAATAGCAATTCAATATCCTAATCACTTTTTACTTGATTAGACCAACCTTGCTTTCCCTCCCGTAACTTTGGCATTCCTTTTATATAGTTCAGCCTTCAAGTTGGCAATAGCCATAGTCAAACGCAAACAGTCAGTAATCACTCGCACAACTGTATTCTATTACCACAAAAAGTCACTGTATTCAAATCTGCTTTTAACAGTTGCAATGCAATGCAAATACAGAGGAGCTTAGGATCAACTTAATGTACTGCGAGCGTAAAACACTTAAAATTATATTATATCCAACAGTTTAATAACAAAATGCGTGTTTGCGTTGTACATAGTACAGAACACACAACAACACACTGAAAAATAAATTTGACATTTGCATTTCAGTGACTACTCCACCATCTATTGACACGAAATAAATAAAATAACTCGATCTTACAAATGTCAAAAATTGACGTGATCTCATACAAAAGTGACTTTTGTAAGATTGAGTTCCTCTTGAGTTCGGACTCAAAATGCACTCTGAGGCTCAGGCTGAGATTCAGAGTGCATTTTGAGTCCGAACTCAATATTACAAACGTCAAAAAGCGACGTGATCTCATACTAGAGTGACGTTTGTAAGATTGAGTTCGGACTCAAAATGCACTCTGATGCTGAGATTCAGAGTGCATTTTGAGTCCGAACTCAATCTTACAAACGTCAAAAAGCGACGTGATCTCATACTAGAGTGACGTTTGTAAGATTGAGTTCCTCTTGAATTCGGAATCAAAATGCACTCTGAATCTCAGGCTGAATCTCAGCCTCAGCCTCAGATTCAGAGTGCATTTTGAGTCCGAACTCGATCTTACAAACGTCAAAAAGCGACGTGATCCCATACTAGAGTGACGTTTGTAAGATTGAGTTCCTCTTGAGTTCGGACTCAAAATGCACTCTGAATCTCAGCCTCAGCCTTCTCTCATGTTATTATAATTACAATAATAACGAAAATCTTGTATTCATTAAAATATAGCAGAAAATAGGTTTTCAGTAATCTTCCCATGAATAAGTTTTATGATCACAGATCATTTGTACAATAATATTATACAGTTAAACCGACGAGTCATGTAAAAATATACTAATAGTGGTATCACAGAAAAATATATATTTTTTTGTTATCCTTCTAATATGCATTAAGTTCTATAATCGCAGTTTATTTTTATCTGTCAATATTTTTTTATACTCGACTGATGCCGAGCCCATGTAAGCCCCGTGATATATCTTGAGAAGTTTTAAGTGTGAACATATTCATAATTTCACTATATACTACTTCCTAAAATTAAATTTAAAATATGAGAGATTTTATGTCTACACTAGTAAAGATAAAACAGACTTTTAGGCAAATTAAACAGTGTCATCGTTAATTATTATATACCATCGCTTAAAAAATAAAGACTGTGATTGATTACCTAACTAGTTATTTGTACTCGTATTCGATTTTAAAAAGACAAAATAAAAATAAATGAATAAGAAGATTTCTGGATAGAAAAGACAGAAACAGAAAGTTCCCTTATTGATTCTTATTATATCTTATTCTCTTATTCCAACGCTCAAGGAAATCCGAAGGGGATTTTTTGACAAAAAGTCCCGAAATCCCCTTTGCAAGGTTCCTCGCAGGGGATTTGTGGAATAAGCCAGGTCGGACGACCACGCGATCAAACATACCTTTTACATAATCTTAATTAAAAGAAAAGCCGATTTACTCCATATTTAATTGTTTATTCAAACAATCATAATACTTAATACATTCCGTCAAGGCTTATTTCGCAAACGGTAAAACACAAATTGCGACACGCCACGTGTACGCGAAAATACCTGTTCGCGCTAGTAGTGCGACATCTGTGCGATACCCCTATCACCACCACCGAGCTGTGTGCGTGCATTGGGCGACGTCAAACGCGCGGCCCCACTACCCCGCGACGGGGTCACGGTCAGCGAGCGCCGCCCGTTTGCTCGTTCTTCTTCTCGACCTACTCGACCAGCAGTCGCGCGTGCCGCACGCGTCTCGAGGTGCGCAGTGCCGCGCCATTTCTTTGATCCGCTCATAAATACTTTACCGGCTCGTGTAATCATACCACTGAACTATTGAATGTGGATCCACATCAGCTCTAGCAGGAAGAAGACCACCAGTGCAGAAAGTCGGCGCGCCGCAAGTTTGCGGCCATTTTGGATGCCAAGGAAACCAACAACAAAGTCAGCCCACATCCCATTGTTTCCCACACATCAGCACCTCATCCTAAATTCCTACTTAATCATCAGCCCTGCATCCTGTGACCCTTGCGGTTTCAATACCTTTGAAAATGCCGCGCGCTTCTTTGGAAATTTGAATTTGAACTTTGTATTATTCTAATACAGCCGAGTTCGCAGTGAGTTCGGGTGGCCGTTTTGAGACTGATCGTGCGTGCGACGCGATCGCGCGATCAGTTTCATCGTTTCATCGCACGATGAAATCGCATCGCATGATCGTGCGAGCGATGGCCAATTAGGACGACGCCTAAGTCATTAGATACCTACAAAAAAAGGAGAAATTTTTCTTGAAGGTGACAAAAAAGCCGTTAGCGGCTTCCTTAGTTTTAATTTTATTTGACCGCTAGGGATAGGTTGCGACGACGAGCGAACTGAGGAGGAGTGGTTAGGTTGATACGTAAGTACATATTAGTGAGCCAAGCGAAGCGGAGCGGAGCGAGGCGACCCCCGTAGTTTTAACAGAATTCACGATATGCAGAAAAAATCATTTTCCGAGCACTTTCCGATGACTTTCGCTTCAATAATTTATAAAATGAAAGGACCGCTTCCCTTTCCCAACTGTACATTGCACATTGAACTTTATTAGTTCGTGCTAAGGAGGATATTCCAACAGCTAAATAATAACTTACAGTTCAATAATTTTAGCCCATAAATAAATATCTAAAATGACACAAAGGTTTTTTATTTATTATATACATAAAATTTGTTTAGCAAAAATTGATTTGTATTTTTTTCTTGTTTTCACGTGTAAAAACCCCCTTTCTATCAAAACCTTTTTATTCTTCATATTTTTGGGTATTTTTCTATCACTCTTTTCAATTTCATGCAAAAATGAAACCTCATGGATTAAGGGTTAAAAACCAAAGGACCGCTAGCGGTCCTTTAGTCACTTTCATTTTTCTTTGCCTATAAATTCGTTCCGTTTTGCGTGTGACTGTGTGACCTCACCGAACCGCAGAGTACTTTGTTATCGTGCGTAGAGATCAGCCTAACGTTATCGTGTGACGCAGTTTTCCAGGGTAGCCAGATGGGTATAATTCGATTCTCGTACTAAATCTGTAAAAGATGAATGGCAAGTCTAGTTAGTACTAAAGTTGACCCGGTGTTATTTCCTTATATTCATAATGTTCAATTGAATAGTGTGCCCGAACAACGCTCTATGTAGCAAATTGCAGTTTTGAGAAATCATTAAAAACATCATAAATTTGCTACTATACAGTTTTATAATGAAAATTATATGGATTCATCATCTTTAAGAACTATTACACTGTTTACGTCTTATAATGTACTTAAAAACTTGACAATAATAACTTTATACCACATTTAATGTCTTATTCTGTGGAACAACGCTGCATAGCACATACCATACAGCGTTGTTCAACTTAGCTGTACTGATACTAAAAGCTACACTTACTTAATAATTTTATTACTGATCTCGATGATTGTTTTTGTCCAAACATTGTCGATGGGGACTAGCACTAGTCCCTGACATATGGTAAACACAATCATGGTGCCGGTCACAAGTCCGGGAGCAAGCAGAAACCAAGGAGGGGGAGCCAAGTTGCTAGGGGTGTTCCTTTGGTCTCTGATTGTAACAGCGAGTGCATGGATGTGCAGCAGGATAGGATTCACGCCCCCTATCAGGCTGCATATCCACCAGGGCATCTGAGACCTGAGGACCATCCACGCCCCTACCTGGGACGAGGGTGGCCCTAAAAGACAGAGCATAAGTGACATGGGCACCACTTATGACTACCCAGGAACGCCCGACTAACATCTCTCTGGTTCCAGATTAGGAACTGTCTACTCGCATCGTAAAAACATCGTAAAAATATGGAAAAGTTCGAAAATGATATTGTTGTGCCATGCGATCCGGCCAGCGACCGGCGTCCTGCAGTTCCCGGGCTGCAGGATGGGAAATGGACTACCGAAGGAGCCAGCGGCGTGGAGTCCCAGGCGCCACTGGTGCTCGATGTATCTGGACGAGCACCACAGCAAGACGGGAAGACCCAGCCAGATGAACAGCCAGAGCAGATGACGGACGCGACTCAGGGTGGTGAGGGGGGGAGTACCGCAGCGAAGCAGGTTGGCTTGGATGTGGGGATGACTGCTAACAGTGTAGGGGGGGCCTCGGCAATTCCTGCTTTGGGGGCAGTCGTACCCGGGAAAGCTAAACGACGTATCAGACCATCGGGGGCCCAACGCCAAAAACGGGCGAAGGCACTCCGAAAATTAGAAAGAGAGAAGGCTGGAGAGATGCTTCAAGCCGTTTACCAGCTGCAGGAATCCGGGGTGGTTGCACTACCTGGGCCGACGTCATTTGCAACGTCAACCCGGGCGGTGGGCTCCCTGACTGGCAGCGATGGGGGGAAAGAGCCGGGACTTGCAATGAAAGCGGGCCCGAGCCAGCTCTCCATCATGGCCAAAAGCATAGGTGCCCCGGAAACACACACCTACACGAACACAAACGGCGCTACCGACAGAGAACTGGCTAAAAAAGCAGCTATGGCGGCAACAGGAACCACTCCGCCTGCTAAGCCTTGGGTTCCTTCCAACCCTGCCGGAAACGGCGGGAAAGTCAGGAGCAAGGGCAAGGGTATGGGTACCGTAGCGGGCAAAAAGGGGGGTCCTGTGTTCATGCAACCACGGCTGCACGGTATTCAGCAAACCGAGCCAAACTGTAAAACGGCGGCAAACACACACGCAGATACACAAAATCCGGGCGCGTCTACTATCACCGACAATACCCACACACCGAAGGTGGGCAACATGCGAAACCAGAAGAGACAGCGTAGCTCCGATGTAACTCCTCCGGCAACGGCCACTACAGGCAAAAAAGTCAGGCTTTCTGACAGCGCTGGAGCCTCCGCTGTCCTTTCTGGTGATGCAGAGGAAGACGAGGTGACCTATGCGAGCGCAGCTACTGCCCATTTAAGAGTAGTTGTGCTCCAAAGCGATCACCTGGAGATGGACGAGGCGCGAGCGTGCATCCTTAGACGGGCCTTGGAATCCTTGAGCTTTGCATGGTTTCTGAAGCGTAAGAGCGACAGGTCCATAATAATGCCGCTTTTCAAGGTGTTTCCTCGCCTCGCCAGTGGAGGACTGAGAATCCACTGTGATGATGACCGGTCCCTCGGCTGGATAAAATCACAGGTGGATCAGCTGAAAGGATTGTGGGATGGTTGTCCTGGCTATTGTGTCATACAGGAAAACCTGATCCCCAAATACACGCGAGGAGTAATTTGGGTCCCTGACTTCGGTGAGGGAGATGCCGGGGTCCTAAAGGACTACCTCGCGGCTATGAACGAAAGGGACCAAGACATCGACGCGTGGTCCCTTATCACCTCAGAGGTACAGAGGGTCGGCCGGACGCAGAACATCACACTCATGGTCGGTATTCCTCCGGCCGAACTTCGTAGACTCAAGGAGCGAGGCTGCCGCTTGTATTACAAACTAGCGACAGTTTATGTAAGTCTCCGAAGGGATAAGAGTGACCAAGCTAGAACCACGGCTCTAGAGAAGGGCCCACTTGACCCAAGTGCACCTGATGGCAACCAGCCCAGTACTGCACCGACGGGGAATAGGGAGCCTACCACAACTGATGGATGTGGTGTGGCAGACGAAACTCAGGGCACCGAGAAGCCTGAGACCAGCGCAGTCAAGGGGACCTTGGAGGAGGATCAGAGAGTGGTTGATCTGTTATCAGGTCTTCTGATGGCCTCCTCCCCTTTACCCGAGGAGGACTTGCTGGCCTCAGATGCTGAAATGTAGCTCTGAAACACAACCCCCACAAAACATATATTTATATACGCGTCAACTAAGCAAAATAACTCATGCATTGACACTGCAAAACGTCCAGACCCAAATAACATAAACCTGGATGCCTCAAAACCATCCACCTCCCGTCAACATAAGGACACACGGGGCAATATAGGGAAAATAGGAAACTTTAGCTCTATCCACATCCTCCAAGTCAACCTGCAACACAGTGTTACGGGGTTCGCCGCCTTGAGGAGAACGTTGGAGGAGCAACCCGATACCATAGCGCTTATCCAAGAACCATATCTAGCCCGGGGAAAGGTAAGCGGCTTTGGCAACTTAAAGGGTACTGTATTCACTTCCCCTTTACAACTTAAAACTAGAACTTTCGTGTATGTTCCAGCACTATACAAAGCATCCCTCGTAACCCATTTGTGCTCTGATGACCTTACCGTAATCAAGCTACGTACGGGCCTTGGTGGTGACCTTGAAGAATTGTACCTGGCATCTGCTTACCTCGACGGGGAGTTGCAAATTCCAAGCTCCGAGATGGAAACGTTGGTGAAACACTGCGCGCAGCTCAAAATCCAGCTTATCATCGGCTGCGATGCAAACGCCCACTGCACAGTCTGGGGGTGCCCGGATACAAATACGAGAGGTAAGGACTTTCTTGACTTTGCTTTATCTCACGAACTGAACATTTTAAATAGGGGCTCTGAACCTACCTTTGTAACGAGACGAAGTCAAACAATCATAGACTTAACATTAGCAACAAACCTAGTGACAGAATCTATTAGCGGTTGGCATGTTGCGAACAAAGAGACGTCTGGATCTGACCACAGACGAATAAGGTATGTATTAAAAGTGGGTAAACAAGAACCGCGGAAATATAGAAATCCGAGGAAAACAAACAAAACGAAATTCTGCACACTTGTTAAGGAAGGTATAAAGACACTTCCTGAACCTACAGGATCGAATAGACTCACTCTGGAGGAGTTGGAAACACAAGTTAAAACAATCACAAATTGTATTACCAGTAGCTACGAGTCGGCGTGCCCACTCATCATAGAAAAGGGTACTTTTGACGGGAAAAAACATGGATGGTGGAGCAAGAAACTTAATAAATTAAGGAAGGAAATGCGACACCACTTCAACAGAGCCATGAATACCAAGCTCGACAAAGACTGGGATGATTACAAAAAGGCGCGCCTTGCGTTCAACAAAGAGGTACGTTTTAAACAAAGCGAAAGCTGGAGCAATTTCTGTAACAACATTCAATCACAAAGCGAAACATCACGGCTAAGAAAAATTTTAGCGGGCGATAACCACACGAAACTCGGGACATTGAAAAAACCCGATGGCAATTATACAGCTAATGAGCAGGAGCAACACGCTCTCCTACTGGAAACCCACTTCCCAGGCTGCCAGGTAAATAACAACTCTGTATGGACGGACTCGCCGTCTCCATACCCCTCGAAGGAGGATTGGGAACTAGCGGAGTCCATAGTCACGGAGGAAAGAATCAAATGGGCGGTAAGTACATTCCTTCCATACAAATCACCGGGAGGCGACGGCATCTTCCCTGCTCTTATGCAATGGTCCTTGGAATATATTATGAAACACCTTGTGGAAATATTCAGGAGCAGTCTTGCCTGGAAATGCATCCCCACCTCCTGGCGGGAAGTTAAAGTAGTCTTTCTCCCCAAGCCTGGTAAGGACGACTATACACAACCTAAGGCGTACAGACCGATCAGTCTCTCACCGTTTTTACTCAAAACTCTTGAAAGACTCTGCGACAGGTACGTACGAGAAGGACCACTAAAAGAGCGGCCACCTCATCAGAACCAGCATGCCTATCTACCAGGCAAATCCACAGAAACTGCCTTGCATCAGGTAGTACACAAAGCAGAAACAGCTATAGAGGCGAAGCAGTCCTGCCTTGCAACCTTCATCGACATCGAGGGTGCGTTTGATAAAACCACATTCCCTAGCATAGTTCACGGGCTCGAGGAGCACGGTGTACACGAGCTAGTGATAAAATGGGTCACCAATATGCTTAGTAAACGCGCCGCATACATCGAAACATCAGAGCGTACACGCTGCCAGGTGACAAGGGGGTGCCCTCAAGGAGGAGTGCTGTCACCACTGCTCTGGGTAGCGGTTATCAATGACCTTCTCATAGAGCTAAACAAGGATGGTTTTTGTACGGTGGGCTATGCAGATGACTTGGTCATTATGATATCGGGTCTCTTTGAGGGAACGCTGTGCAGCAAGATGCAATCAGCGTTGCGAAAAGTCGAGACCTGGTGTGGTAAGCATAATCTATCCGTAAACCCACAGAAAACTGAACTTATCTTATTCACCAAAAAGAAAAAGTTAAGTCAACTAAAACTTCCCACATTATTTGGCACACAGCTAACTCTCAGTAAGGAGGTGAAATACCTTGGGATTTGGCTTGATGAGAAACTACTGTGGGGGAAGCAGGTGGACCACATAACAAAAAAAGCAACCAATACGCTATGGCAGTGTAGGAGAGCTGTAGGCAGGGACTGGGGACTTACACCCAAACTATGCAAATGGCTGTACACAGTAGTGGTAAGACCGGTTCTAACTTACGGAGCCTTGGTGTGGTGGCCAAGAACGAAGTTAATAACAACTGAGAACAAACTGCAACAACTACAAAGACTAGCATGCACACTAATCAGCGGATGCATGAGATCGACACCCTCCGCAGCATTGGACATACTACTAGGGCTCATACCGCCGCACCTGCACATCCAGCAGGAGGCGATGGTCGCAGCCCTTCGGGTAAAGTCCACTGGCCAATGGAAAGGTAACAATATAAAAACCCATCACTGCCAAATACTTGAACGAGCTTTAGAGGTTGTTCCGGAGGCAGCCAATGGGACTGATAGAACACCAAAAACCTACGTTATGGATAGAAGATACGAGATACTTTATCAAGAAGCGCCAAGCTCTAATCATAAGGTACTGAATTTTTACACTGACGGCTCTAAAAACACGAACGGTGGTGCTGGTTGCAGCTACGTCTCACCTGAACTAGGGCTAGGTAAATCAGTCCCACTCAACAAGATAACAACGGTTTTCCAAACCGAGACAGCAGGTATACTCCTAGCAGCTAAGGCTGCGATCGCGATTTGCACAAGCAGACCGTGCGATATAGAAGAGGTTACAATAACTACAGACAGTGCGGCTACACTATCAGCACTAAGCAAACCTGTAAGTAGATCGAAAATTATTGCAGATTGCCATACACAACTGCAAAACCTGTCAACCTTGTGCAAGGTAAAGCTATGCTGGACCAAAGCACACAACGGAAATAAAGGTAACGAACAAGCAGACTCTCTTGCTAAACTAGCATCTCATATGAAGGTAACGACTCAGGGTATCAACTTGTGTCGACCATCAGCAGAAGCTATCAGAGGAGAATTGCGGAAACACACTCTGACTGTACACAACAGTAAATGGGCAGAACGAAAAGACTGTAGACTGTCACGACTAATGATGCCGAATTCAAACGGTAAGGTTACCCGATACTTACTAAAATTAAAACGGTCCGACCTGCGGGACATGGTAGGTATCATAACTGGACACTGTAACTTAAATAAGCACCTTTTCAATACAGGTGGTACCGATAGCCCTCTATGCAGAGGTTGCCTTTTAGAGGAAGAGACAGTGGAGCATGTGCTGCTCTATTGCTCTGCAACCGAAGATACAAGACGAAAGGCAGGGATAGCGACGAGCTCCACCTTCCCTTCACTGGACCAGTTCTTATGTCAGCATGCTGAAGCTGTTCGGCTCTACTTCAAGGAGCTGTCCTGGCTGGGCTGACTGACCGGGGGGAAGTGCACAATACTCACGATCACGGAGAGTCAGTGCAGGACTCATCGCCCCCGCTACGAATTTAGAATTTAGAATTACTGCTACAGTCTAATTGCTAGGTAGATTAAGATAGAATTGAGCACATTCTGGGCGAAGATATTGTGCCATATCAAGCAGATCTTTCTTTTTCTCTTTTGTTATAGGTAAGAGTCCTTCAGAATACAGGACAGACAAAGATGCAGGGGGGACCTGTAAATTATGCATTGCCTTTTGTCTTTTAAATATGTCATGACGAATCCATGGTCTCAGACGATTGTGACTTTCTCGCGCATATAGACCCATAGAGATCATCTTTGGTAAGTTTAAGCCATCCAACTTGGGTTACTTTGAGGGTGTTTTTTTGTAAGTTTACTTCTAGGGGGGATAAATCTTTGAAATCCTTTTGGTCAAGCTCATTAATAATAAATGGCTTATGGAGCCTTGCCTCTCCTATGACATATTTCCAGTCCAGTAAATATACATCATGTCGAACTCTCTTCCTGCGTTCTATTAGAGTAAAGTCTCTGTCACAGAGCAAGAAGGAGTGCCCAGAACATAGAAACTTTTGATTGACCTCTGTGAAATATTTTTTTTTCAATAAATATGCATACAGTGTCAATATGCGCCACTTGTTATTTTGACCAACGCAACGGTCTGACCAAAAAATAAGTTTTCGTTCGGTCCTCTACAGCGGCTCAAAGTTATCCAGGATGTATTTTTAAATACATGAAGCAATCTATGCAGATCCTCTTTTTGCAATGGTTGCATTCCACAAGTTCATTACCGAATACCCTTGGCCAACATTGTTTATTCCAAAGTTATAACATGACAACTGCCTTTGGTAAAAAACACTTGAATGTGTTAAAGTTGGGCAAAAAAGTACTTGTTGGAGATCAACACATAACGTTGTAACGGTAGGGTTATTTGCAGCCCTGTCTGTATCTGCAGCAAGATGTTTGTACGCTTGATCACTCTTCATATGGTGAATGAAGCTTTCTCTTTCCCATTTTTCTCTTTCTTCTGTAGTACTGGCCGCAAACATCTTTATGTACAATGAATCACAGTACTTAAACGTATCGGATCTTGGAAAGCCAAATTGAAAGAGTGGTGTTAACTGTCTAAATACTTGCACTTAATGAGTTCTGTTTATTTTATCATCAAACTCTGGATACTTTGTTTTGAACATGCTTACCATTTTATTGATATTAAGTTCAGCTGGGAGGTATTCACATTCTCTTTTACTGCGACTGTAGTGGCTAGGTTGCCTTGGAATGCTTTGAATATGTTCCCGTATTTTACTCTTTAAGGTATCAGGAGTACGATTAGGTCGATTGTCGTGTTTTCTACGTTGATATTTGGGGACAACTTCCCCATTCCTGATTTTTGTTTGCAGCGTCTGGATACGTCTTTGTGTCAGTAAAAATGTATGCAGTAATGTTTTTTGGCAAACTTCTTTGTTTTTAATCGTGTATGTGAACGGCGACAATCTTCTGGAATTCGATTCTGTCTTACTCTTCTTCCTTCTTGTTGGTTCCCTAATATTCATGCAAAGCATCAAAAAACATGACTGGTTATCATAGCTCAATTTGTGATAGTCTTGGTAACGATTCAACTTTTCCTCTAATGTCATTGAGAAACAACCTTCTTTTTTGCAGTTATTTTTACAAATACGAGCCTGAAACAGAAATAATATAAAAATGTACCAAGGTTTACAAAAGCATGTAGTCGGTTTTATAACCTCACTTAGACATACAGCGTTGTTCTACTTACAGTTTCCGGCGGTGTTTTTGCAGGTACATGTACACCTCGTTTTGATACATAGTCTTCCCCGTGGTCTCGAGCCCTTTTCCTTTTAATATCTTTCCATTCTTGTATGTGAATCTTCCGTTTTCTCACTTTATTTAGCTTTTTTTGAGACCGCTCCGTTAAAACGACACTTCCATCGTCCGCCATTTTTGACATACAGCATTGTTCAACTGTATGCCGGTTTTAGATTGCCGCTAACTTTACAACGGTTATGATTTTCATAACCACGTTCATTGCGAACGATGCCGGTATGGCCATACAACGTTGTTCCATCATTAGATAGATTTCGCCAATTTGCTACATACAGTGTTATTCGGGCACACTATTCAATTCTTAAAATCAAGATAAATGTAAAGGATTCCGCGAAAATAAAACCTGTATCAAAACCATTTATTTATTCCTAAAAGTATGGAGAAACAAGTTAATTGCTTTTTTGTAATATGCTTTGTACAGTGGAGCCCACATCAAGCTAAACACAAAAGCTGACCTCTTTTTGTATAGGCTTCCCGTATAATGAGAGGTCAGCTTAAACTCAATGTGTATAGCTTGATGCGGGCTCCACTGCACATGAATTTGTACAAAGTTACACAGCTTGACTGCATGTACACTAGTTAGTATAGTACGTAAGCGTTAAGAGCATAAATCGGACCACTATAATTGAAAAGACACATTTGTTAGCACATTGACCAATCACAGCACTAGAACAGCACTTCTATGACTAAGATGCACTTATCACTAAATCAAAGATTAAAGTACAGTGGAGCCCACATCAAGCTAAACACTTTCAGTATAAGCTGACCTCTCATTGTATAGGCTTCCCGTACAATGAGAGGTCAGCTTATACTCAATGTGTATAGCTTGATGCGGGCTCCACTTAGGGTTGCCAGATAGACAAGCCGGATGATCGCAGAAAATACGAACTCAGGTCGCCCAAAATCGCGCAAAATTACTTAGTATAGAAATTGACCAAAAGCGCTTTATTAATTTAGTTTCCATCCATCCATTCATCAGCCCGTGTTCTTCCACTGCTGGACATAGGCCTTTCCTAAATTTCGCCACTCATGTCGGTCCTCCGTCCTCCCCATCCAGCTGCCCGCCCCCCGCAACGTCCTTCAGGTCGTCGGTCCAGCGGGCATGAGGTCGGTCTATACTACGATTTGCTGTATGTGGTCTCCATTCTAAAGCCTTTCGGCCCCAACGGCCAACATGTCGGCGACAAATATGGCCTGCCCACTGCCACTTCAACTTACTGATTCTGCAGGCTACGTCGGTTACTTTCGATCTCCGACGGGTCTATTCGGATTCTATCCATCAGAGATACTCCAAGCATAGCCCTCTCCATAGCTCGCTGAGTGACCATAAATCGGTAGATCAGGCCCTTTGCAAGAGACCACGTCTCAGCGCTATACGTCATCACAGGAAGGACGCACTGGTTGTACATCTTAGCCTTTAAGCACTGCGGTATTGACGACGTAAATATGTGACGCAACTTTCTGAATGCTGCCGAACCCAAGCATATTCTTCTGTCAGCCTCGGCGTCGAAGTTGTTTTTATCCAGCTGTATGATTTGACCTAGATAAACATATTTTAGAACAACTTCGATGCTGACATTGTTGACGGTTAGTGGCCCTTGGATGACGTGACAGTTTGACATGACCTTAGTCTTATTCAAATTCATCCGCAGGCCCACTCGTCTTGAAGAATCGCTAAGGCCACGCACCATTTCCTCCAGTTCGAGCAGTGGTTCCGTCATTATCACGATGTCATCGGCAAAGCAAAGATGTAATGTAAAGATGTGATGAAATGTACACTCCGTTTACGTTTATGCCTCGTCCATTCCAGTCTAGTGTTTTAAAGACGTCCTCCAGCGTGGCGGTAAACAGTTTTGGAGAAATAATATCTCCCTGTCTCACGCCACCCTGAAGATGTGTCGGTTTTGTTTGTACACCCTGTACTTGGACGGACATCGTAGCGGAGTCATACAGACATTTCAACAACTCCACGTAACGCCAGTCAACTTGGCATCGCTGCAAGGACTGCAAATCAGACCAAGTTTCGATGGAGTCGAAGGCTTTCTCGTAGTCCACAAACGCTAGACATAAGGGCTGAATATACTCCTGAGTTTTCTGTATAACCTGCCTAAGCGTGTGAATGCAGTCCACGGTGCTGTAGCCTTTTCGAAACCCAGCCTGCTCTGGAGGTTGGAAGTCGTTGAATCGTTGGGCGAGACGATTCGTGATAACCCTTGAGAACAGCTTGTAGGTGTGGCTCAGGAGCACAATTTGTCTATAGTTCTTAAGTAGGATTTTGTCCCCTTTTTTGAAGAACAAAATGACCAGGCTCCTGCTCCACTCCTTTGGCGTAGTACCTGTACGAATGACGGCATTAAAGAGGTCCTGTAGCTGTCCAAGTATAGGGTAACCTCCAGCTTTTAGAAGTTCAGTTGTGATGCCATCCTCACCCGGCGCCTTGTTGTTTTTCAGCTGTTCAAGAGCTCTCCTAATCTCACCCATTTTGACATCCGGGAGTTCATCGGTGTAGTGGTGGACCAGAGGAGCACGTTTGTCGTCTTCATCGCGAGCAGTTGGCTTGAAACCGTGTGAAAAATATAGGAGCCCATAAAATTTCTCGATTTCGGCGAGGTTCTCTCGCCTAGAGATAACGGTTCTATTGTCAGATTTCTTCAGCTTCGTCAGATTGGTCCTTCCTAACTGCTGGGCAAAAATTTTTGAGCCTGTGTTTCGCTGGATCGCGTCTTCAATGACGCGAATGATATGTTAGCGCAGGTCAAAACGAATTTGCCTTTTAACGCGCTTGTTAAGAAGGGAGAAACCTGCAGAATCTGAAGACATTTCCCGTCATTTATTTTTTCATTTTGTTAAGTTCATATCTAGCTTGGTGTCTTAATTTTGAATCAATTTTATTTGCTTCCATTCCATTGCCAAATAGGTAATTTAAAATAAGTTTCTTATTTGTAATAGTTTTTTATAGCTGGCAATGTTGACAAAGGCATGCAATACAAAACTATTGGCTCTAGAGAATAAGTATTCAGGGCCGTAAGCAATATAGAGTAAACTCAAAAATAGTAATAATAAAAAAAGCATAAACAGCCCAATAAAGTCGCCCAAATATCGCAGAAAATATTTTTGGAGTCGCCCAAATTGCGATCATTGCAAAAACTTAAAAAGAGGTCGCAATTTCGTTCGACAAGTCGCCCAATTTGCGATATGTTGCCCAATTTGCGATATGTTGCCCAATCTGGCAACCCTGGCTCCACTGTACACTAAACCAGCGTAACGAAACTCGGTACAAATGGAGTTATGTATGAAAATTGCGCTTGGACGAATGGCGATATGTTTTTACTCTTTCACTCACTTAGCTTGTCTCTGTCTAATTTTGTGTCAAGTCAATAGGGCGGTTGTTTGTTTATTTGTAAAACTTAATTTATCTGATTAAAATGAGATTTAACTGTGTTTATAGTGCTTTATGTTTCATACTATTGTGTTTTATTAATAGAGAAGTAAATAGAACGAATATTTGCATCACGCAATGAACTATAAAAAGCGTGAAATATGTGAGGTGCGAAGTGGTCGAAATGATGGTAAAAACATTATATTCAGGCTAAATTTATTTTAAAAGAGACTCGGTAAGTGCCTCTGTACTCATCTTGCGACTTATATTGTGTTATAAAGAAATTTAAAAGTGAAAACATTTTCATAATATTTATTTGTAAGTTGAATAGTGTTGGGATTGTGTCGATAAATCATAACATTTCCACTAAGGTAAGGGTGTCATAATTTCATTCTATAATATCATAGTGCAATATATTTTTAAGGTGAAAAATGTCCCCCTTCTTGCTGACAGTCCTTATTTAAATTATAGGTTATAATACTTTTTGCGTAAAATATGGAAAATGTTTTGTATTACTTATTTTCTGTTGATTGGTTAATCAACTTAACTTATAGAGAAAAATTAAACTAACAAAATAGTCAAATCACTTTCCAAAAATGCGGTCTTGTTTTTTTTTTGGGAATTACGATATTGTGAAGCTGCTTTTTAAAATAATACTATTATTACAGGTGACAGCATTAAGTAAAAGTCACTGGCAGTGAAGACCTTATTTAACTACCGATAGAAAATTTTCCTATGGAAAGCACTTTGATGACAAACATTTCAATAAGAAAACTCGGTTCAAAAAGTCAACCATACCTTCAAATCAACTCAAAGAAGCATCACTTCCTGAAACGATTTTGCATGAGTTTACTTGTCACGTGTATTTAGATAAGGGTACGTACATACATATGTCATTTTATTAAAAACCTCAAAAGGAAAAAACGAAACCCTTATGGAATCACATTGTTATCCGTCTATCCGTCTGTCCGTCCATACGTCTGTCTGTCAAGACCCTTTATCTCGGGAACGCGAGAAGGTATAGAGTTGAAATTAAAACCATATACTCAAGTTTACAGTCCCTGGATGCTGTGAAAAAATCAAATTTCTAAGGTAACGTAAAAAAAGATATGTCTATTTATGCCGCAAAAAAACGTATATTTCGACACTCTCAAGGTAATCAAAATTTATTGGGTATTTCCCGTTGACCTAGAACTATGAAATTTGGCAAATAGTACCGTCTTAAACTACAAGTATAATTAATAATATATTTGACTAAATATTTATAATTTGTACCTACAAATTTGTACGGAACCCTCAGTGGGCGAGTCCGACTCACACTTGTCCGGTTTTTTTATTTATGTCCAAGCCAGATTGAAGTTGCAAAAATTTACTTTTTTAATAATATTATATTATTTAATTATTTTTTTCTTTTTCAGAGCCATCTACTTCAGGGCCAAGTCCAAGTCAACATCATTGCTCATATTTTTCATGTAATAAGAATTAAATTAATTGAACAGGATTTTATTTCCTTTTCTTGCATGAAAACTCCGAAGAGTTCAGTTTTATCTAGAGCTGTTAAAACTAAAAACGTATGAATGCAAAACTGTCACATACAAATTATTGAAAGCCCTGCTAAAACTGAAGTCTTCATAATTGGCCTTTCCATTACACAAGAAATTGCTACAGTAAAAAAAAACGATATCGATAAAATGTATTGCTTCTGTAGTATATCCCTGCACACTTATGTTGGCAGCTTTGATTGTGATTTGTCATTTCTTATTGTAGTTTGGTACTAGTTGCGGGGCATTCCGTGGAAAATACGCATTAATCAGTTATAGGGAAGTCCCGACTCTTATTTGTAGTATATTATTATTCTCTTTGCACCGATGTCTATGGTAAGATGGCAGTCTTTCGATTCGGTACGTTCAAACTGTTTATAAAATTATCCGAAAGACGTACTTCTTCTCCCGGATTTTAAAAAACAAACATATCGTCACGACATGAGTCCCTGAAGGGGTATCAGAGGTGTACCCAAGTGTGAACTGTGAAATGAAAGTCAAACTCCACACTCGGCACACCCGCGTTTCAGCGACGATTATTACGTCCCAGCGTGATGGATGGTTAACCCTATTGCCGTACCTCGGGCACAATTACACGCTTTTTAGGGCATGCGGGTTTCCTCACGATGTTTTCCTTCACCGTTCAGCAAGTGGTAAGTGTCAGGTAAGAACACAAATTGCAAAGCAGATTCTGAAAATTTTAGTTTTAGCGCTGTCATAAATTAAAATTTTCCAAAGTAATGTAGCTTCTGCTGTTAACTACGAATAAATATTTTGTATAAAAAAAAAACTTTTAAGAACGCATAAACTAATATTAAAGCCTTCAGAATCGGCTTTAATATCCACGTAAATTCCGAAAAACTCATTGATCCATGCTCGACCGGGGATCGGACCAGGGTCACAAGATTGAGAAGCTAGCGTTCTACCACTGTCGTTCTTTTTTATCATGCCAATATTTTACAAGATACAACTTTCTGTGCTTTGTATAATGCACATACTGTGATTTTCTTGAACATGCCGTTAAAACGAGAAAATTGCGGGTTGCAAACTGCCATTATCCTTTGCAACTTGTATATGTATTAGCGTAGATATGAAAATAAATGATCTGTGGAGCTAAAACAAATAACGTTAAAAATGCTGCATGTTCTAGGTTTATTCTATAGACGCACATAATAAATTGACAGTGACAGAGGCATTTTGTGAAAATTTCTACCTATTATCACAGTGTAATTTAAAACTGTGCTATTTGCGGCTAAACCCCTGTGCCTGTGACAGACGTAGTATATTATATTCTCTTTGGTGACAGACAGACAGTTGGAGGCTTTAGTAATACGGTCACGTATTTGGCACCCATCGTGTACCGTACGGAACTCTAAAAATCGATCCATCCCACATAATTTATGTTTGCGTGTAATTATTGTTCTCTTGTTTAGTATATACAGGGTGTAAATGCAAAGTCAAGAATCCATTTAGGGTATGAAAGTATACACGATTCTGATGTCATTACGAGAAAAAAAATATACCTTGAATTTTCATCAAAAATTCCATCATTTTTCTAAGCTATGGCTACGCAGCTCACCGGCCTCCCCACACACCTAATTGCACCCCGCAACCCGCACCCCTCATGCGAGGGGCCAGCGACCAGTGAGGGTGTCCACGCGATTAGTGTATTTTGAGTAAAGGAAATCGTCTTATTATGAGGTACTGGTGCTTTATTTAGAGATCCCAGTATTTAAAATAATATCTTTACCGATCATTCTAACACACCCTTAAAGGATTCTTGCCTTTGCTTTTACACCCGGTATAGGGACAAATATTAATGCTTATTTTTTTTATTACAAATGCACTTCCATTACGATGGCATAATGTAATTGATGGGCTGCAAACATGATAATAATTTTTATTTAAATGACACATGAGTACCTGTTTTTGTTTATGTTGCCATATTCAGAGGGACACAGAGCGGGTTTATTAATTAGAATAATAGTCCAGTAAACAAAAGATTTGGGGTCGAAATACAGATACACCAGTGAAATGGTATGAAAAGAATTAGCCATGCATGTTTCTGATATATTTTTTTTTAATAATTTAGTTTGAAAATGTAGACTATTTTATGAAACTAATTTCATTATTTTTGGGTTTTATTCATTGCATCTATTTAAAAACAAAAACTTAAATTTTACCCGCCAAAAGTGAACGTGACGTCACTAGAGGCGTTCCGCATGGCGCTAATAGTGCTAACACTACCATCAAACTTCTCACGCCCGTCAAGTCGTTCCGAATGAAAAATGGCGTCCATCACTGTTTATACTTATAATCCATTTAGGGTTCTTTTGAACGCAACATGAATGATGACAGAATTTGTAGAAATTCATTTAAGTTACGTGAATACAAAGGATATACTACTTTACTAGGTCCAAGAAGTAATTTCTTCTAATTTCAATCTTATAATCATGATTTAACTAATGCTCTTATTCTTCGAAAAACCTATTTTTGAAATTGCCACCGGCCAGCTAGCACTTTTCATAGATCGCTCATAGTGCAAACGCTCTGAAGCATAGGCATATCACAACATGGCGTCGTTAAGGATTTCGTCTATGATAAACAAGGTGAAATTTAATCAATCACCCTTATTCATACTGGAGACTCGGTTAGTGATCAGGAACAAAATTCAATGATCGTTATTTTCGAAATCATAAAAAAAATTGTTTCCATACTGACTGAATAGGCAGTAGGTAGGTACGGGAGCAATTTTTTGTTTTCAGTTTTACCTTGAGGTTCATTAAACATTGTTCCTGATCACTAACCGAGTCTCCAATATGAATTCTGGCGGTTGATTAATTATCGGGTTCACAGTGACTCGGAATGATGATAGACGCGATATAATCGATTATGTTGCGACACGGAATGCACTGCATGTCAAATGTCATGTCATGACGTCATAGATAAGTCAAATGAAGTTCATTGTGTTTTGTTAAAATATCTTTAAAAGTATAGATTTATTTATTAATCTGATAAGTAGCAACTGTACAGAAAACATATTTCTCGAAATGGTTTTAAGATTTCCGTTCTTGTCCAGAAAGTTAGCCCCCCAATTGTCATAATAAAGGTAGAAAAGTGGTTCTAGGTTTTCTTAGTAAAGTGGTATTTTTTATAAAGATAAAATTTTTTTTTTTCAAATATTTATCAGAGATTCTTGTGAGTAGTATTCTCAATTTTCACTCAGTAAAGCTGATTGTGAAAACAAAACTGGTGCGACGACGAGCGAAGCGAGGAGAAGCGTGTCTTAGATTACCTTTTAATAAATTTCGAAGAAAGTTTCCAATTATCCGGATCTTTGTAAAATCCTAGGATTTCGCGATGATCACTTCGAAGGGCTATTTAAATATGGCGGATGTAAGTAAATAAACTGCTATCTTTATAAGAAACCACGTCTTGATCATACTGAGTAATGGTTCCAAACAATAAAATTATAATTATACTAATAAGAAATAATAAAGTAGTAAAAATGTAGTGTCTGTAAATTTAATATCTTTTCAACATTTTAAATTAATTTAGTTATTACAATATCGTACTGAAGGCAAAACTAATTTATTAACATTTTTTGTGTATAAGGTGACTTTAATTTATATAAGTAGCCAAACTCATACTGGAGGCTCGGTAAGTGATCATTCAGTAATACGCATCGATGACCCTTTTTGTGAAATTCGTAAATTATTCTTTTCGTGCTCTTTACAAACGCATTCCCAACCCCGAGTCAATTACCATGGGACACCAAGATTTTATTTTGCGGAATTGGCAAAAAGTGTTATCGATCCGTGTTACTCATTGATCAGTGATCAACTGATCACTTATTGCTTCGCTACACCGAACGCGTAGCGTGCGCGGCGCCGAAGCAGCGCGTAGCAGTAGTAGCGCGGCGCGGCAGACGGCAGGCGTTTTGTACGCGTAGCAACAACGTAGCAGACTGTCGGCAGACCCGCGCAAATTGTAATATGTACAAGGAACTCTATGAAACAAGACACATCAAATGCGTATTGTGCGCGGCCCTGGAGTTGTGGCTGCATAAATTAAAGTCACCTTATATACGTATTATCTCGGGAACGCGTGAAGGTATCGAGTTGAAATTAAAACCATACACTCATAGGTCTACAGTCCCTTGAAGCTGTGGAAAAATCAAACTTCTAAGTTAACGTAAAAAAAAAGATACGGCTAATAAACGTATTCAAGATCAATATGGACTCATTTAGCATAGGATGTCAGAATTTTATTTTCCGTATTTCACAGAAAGAGTACATAATTAAACCTTAATCCTGACCACTTACCGAGACGCTAGTATAAATTTGGATATCTATATATATAAACGAAACTCACCTTATTTATAAGGTATGTGTTTGGCTGTAAATAGGTAAATTAAACTCACCTTATACATATACCTCGTGTGTTCATAAGTTTTGAGACGAAATAAAAGTTGCATAACTTTTTTAATAATTAACTTATATTTCTAAATTTTTTAGTTAACATTAAGTAGATAATAATCAACAATAAAATATAACTATTATTCAAAATGGCCACCCCTGTTTTTAATACAGGCCCTTAGACGATTTGACGGCACGAACCTTTTCAATGACGGCATGAACCTTTTCCAGCGGAATTCGCTTTGCTTCTCGGACAAAGGCTTGCTTCAGTGACTCCAAGTTTGGATGGGACCTTCGGCAGGCCCTGAGCTCTAATTCAGTCTATAAAGAGTAATCCAGGGGGTTGAGATCGGGGCTAGAGGAGGGCCATTCGTTCGCCGCGATGAAGGTCGGTACATTTTCTTTCAACCAAGCTTGGGTGATTTTTGCCTTATGGGATGGCGTCGGTCTTGCTGGAAAACCCAATCCTTGTTTTGAAATAAAGTATGAGACAGGGGTTTAACAAAAGGCTCTAAAATGTCACTTTGATAATTCTTGGCTTTCACCTTGACGCCTTGTTGGCAGAAATGGAGCGGAGTGACACCTTCATACGAAACTCCCCACCATACCATCACACTAGCCGGATGATGAGTACGCGAGACATTCCGTGCTGAAGCTGGGACATCCTTGCTACTTTTGGCATACACTTTATTGTTTTGTCGGTTGAACTTTTCTTCGACAGTAAAGATTTTCTCATCGGTGAAGAGTATCTTCCTCGCATTGTGTCTCCTAAGCAGTATTGGACAACGTTCGCGTCGCAATCGAAGGCGTTGGTTTAAAAAGTGAACTTTCCTACGGCTATAAGCCTTTACTTTAAGATCATATTTCAATATTCTGTTGACTGAAATGCGGGAAATATTAGTCTGCAAGGCGAATTTCTTCTGAGTGCGACATGGATTTCAGCAAAGTCGCTCTCGGATGATTTTGATGTTCGCAGGCGTCCTCACAGAGCGTGGCCGACCACTCCTTTGGCGATCTTGCAAAGAACTTGTCTCCCTGTATCGTTTGATAGTGTAATACACAAAGTTACGGCTCACACCAAAAGTTTTCGAATCACGGAAAATCTCCATTAGTTTTTTCCCCACCTTAAATAGCGAAATCACGGTCGCACGTAATACTTTGGTTCCCTCCATCACGAAAAAATTCAAACAAATGAATTTGAAAATCTAAGAAATCCAAAGTTAACATTCCAAATTCAAAATTGGAAAACGAAATAAATTGCAGCCAGTAATATTTTATTTTATTTTTTAAGTACAAAGTTTGTCTCAAAACTTATGAACACACGAAGTAGATAGGTTGAGTACGTGTACGTATATGACTTTTATTTATTCAGCCAAACTCATACTGGAGGCTTGGTAAGTGATCAGTTACACGGATCGATAACCCTTTATGCTATATAATTTTGCAAACTAAGATCTTGGCCATAGTAATTGAATCGGGGCTGGGCTTGCGTTTGTAAGGAGCACGAAAAGAATAGTTTATGAATTTCACAAAAAAGGTCATCGAACCTTGTTACTGAGTACTTACCGAGCCTTCAGTAATAATTTAACTGCATAAATTAAAGTCACCTTATATTTAATGACATACAGCATTAATCATCGAAAAGGTGTCTAATAAACGAGTGAATGAATTAATGAACACTTTATTGCACAAAAAAGGAGACATTTACAAATGTTACAAAGAACAGACAGAAGGAAAGGCCGGATTTATCCATGTAAGCAATTTCTTTCAGTCAACCTTTGCAAAACACTGATACTGACGGAATTGTGTACGATTGAAGACGTTTTCATGTTGATTTACGTAACAATGAATTTAACATTTACTAGGGATATATTATTTACTTGTCAGTACTTTACCAAACCCACCTATTTTAAAATTTGGTCTAACCAAGAGTCTTAATATAATTATCATACTGCTTAATTAGACACCGTATACTAAGTATGACTCCGAGATAAGTCGCAAAGGTAGACAAAATATGAACTACTTACATCTATCTATTCTATATATATAATATACTGATAATAAAGTAAGTAGTAAGAAAGTCATGTCTATGCAATACTGTACATTGAATATATTTGCGTATTTTTAAATAAAATGGGTTATTGGTATTGCACTGAGGCCAAATCTTAGATATTTCTTCTGTCTGTATATCTTTTGTATTTCTGTCTTTATGTTCCGTTTTAACCAGAACCACTCAACGGATTTGTTCTTTTATTTGTAGTTTTAATTATTGTCACCAGAGATAGGATATTCGGATCGATATATACCTAAAGTTGAAAAATGCCAGAAAAGTTTGCAACTATGGAGTCGGCTTCTTAAAATATTATTTATTTAGATATACCTTCTACGCTGTATGACCTAAATCTGTTTGTCATTTTAAAAAATTTACATACATTTACGGTAACATCCATTAAGTAATTAGGTACATCATCGTGAAGTTTTAACCAATTCCGTAATTTCCGGAACTTCGAATATCTAAATAAATAATATTTTAAGAAGCCGACTCCATAGTTGCAAACTTTTCTGTCATTTTTTCAACTTTAGGTGTATATCGATTCAAATATCCTATCCCTGCTAATAACAATTTAAAACTGGTCAAGTGCGAGTAGGACTCGCGCCTGAGAGTCCCGTAGCATCCAAATAAGTTAATAGGCTTACTTAAATAATTCGAATAAAAATTACAAACTCATGAAATGTACGAAAATTTGAGATTTTTTTTATCGTTCTGGTGGCGTTATTGATATGTATTATACCCATACCATATTACAGCTTTCTTGTACTAATAGTCTCTGAGCTAAGCCGTGGACAGACGGACATGGCGAAACTATAAGGGTTCCTTGTCGGACTACGGAACCCTACAAACGATAAGGTAAATGGCTGAATTCAGAGATTATACAGGGTCCCGAGTAAGAGAACAGGGGTTGGCGATGAATTATGTAGTCAATGGTTTAATCCTTATTGCTGCTGCAATCGCATTGAGCAGTGATAAATTATGATGTATTACTTATCTGTTAACAAGTTAATGAGAATGGGAATTTCTTAACTGTCTGAAGCAACACATATTGTAGCGACGAAAGCGCCATTTGTTTCTTAAGAACAAGGCGTGAAATCATATAACGCCCTCGCGAGCGTTTAATATGTGCATTACAAGCTGGTTAGATCAAATAGTTTCAAAACATTCGGTGGACAATTATGGTGGCGCAATTGGTAGCGCGTTTGTCTTGATAACAAGAGGTCGCAGGTAAGAATCCTGGCCCGAGGAATTTTTTCAAATTCCTGTCTTTACATTTGTTTCTAATTTATCTTTGCTAGTTTGTAATGCACTCTAATAATAATATCTGTTTTTTGTTGGCGGATGTTTGTGGGCTATATACCATTTTTAAACGATAGATGATGATTAGTGGTATTTTTATTTTCAACGGGTTGATTTGTTGCGGAGTCCGATTTTTCAAGCGTTTATCTGTTGCTATTTAGACGCCTCTGTTTGTTCAAAGGTTAATATTCGCAATTTCTGAAGTTTAGTTAAAGCACGGGCAAAAACACTGGTAAAATATAGTTTGATGAAACATTTTGCTATTTCAACACGTTCATACTTGTTTTTAATTTATGTATTTAGATTTTTAATGCGGTTAATTTAAATAGTGTCGTATCGGTCACGTTTCGATAACGCTATTTAAATTTTCCTTTTTGTACATAAAGTCTCGGTTCAACAGCTTCAGTAACTACTCTAGTAACACTTCTCTAGACATCATGAAGTTCTTCACCACAGGCCTTTTCGTTATTCTGGTAAGCTGTCTGTGGGTGTAATCAAAACAATATTTCCTAGGACCTCCCCGTGTGGCTTTGTTCATATTGAACAACGATTTAACTTATATTCATTAAGGTTTTCTTTGAAAATATAATCCAAGCCATAAATTTGTGTTCTAAATAATACCGTTTTGCTGAAGTTAATTTTGAAACTGTAGCGATCAACTTTCTATGTCCTCGGCGCAGCCTAGAAAACTGGACATTAGCTCTCGAACCAATATCAAACCAACGGGACTTGCGCATACGCAGCGAGCGAGCCGCCAGCCAATGCCCGAGCGAGAACCCGTTCCTCAGTCGTCCACTAGCCACGGACGGCGAAGCTACGCTCCTTTCTGCTCTTCCAGCCGCCATTAAATTCACGCAAAATTCACTTTTATCATTAATTTATCATTTGTTATTTCATCTCATCCTTGCTTTTCTTTTATTCTTATTAGTACTTATCTATCATTCTGTTGTTTGTGCTATTTATTAACTGTAACTTTTGACCCTTTCTAATACAATCTTTTAACCGTTAGTTTTTGTTCTATTTATTTCATTGATCCCGCTTAACAGACTTAACTGACGCGACGGCTAAATAAAAATCTACATTGGTGACCACCGACGTTCGGAGTTTTTTTTTCGAAGAAGATGCCTAACAACACACCCGAAGCAACGGTAGAAGCGCAAGGGCAAAGCGGTCAAAGCATGGCCGCAGCAAAAAGGGAATCGGCGGACGTGTGGCGTGTTGGGGTGCGAGCACCGCCATTTTGGGTTGAAAAACCTGCATTGTTGTTTGCGCAAATAGAAGGTCAGTTTGTTCTTTCTAATATTACTGTGGATGCGACAAAGTTCTATTACGTACTGCAACAGCTAGACCATCCGATTATGGCTGTAGTGGAGGACATCCTTAAGGATCCACCAGAAAATGGCAAATACCTCAAACTTAAGACGGAACTTATAAAAAGACTCACCGTCTCGCAGGAGAAGAAAATTCTTCAGATCGTCACGCACGAGGAGTTAGGCGACAAAAAGCCGTCGCAATTTCTACGGCATTTGAAAAGTTTGGCACGATCCATGCCAAACGATTTTCTGAGAACCATTTGGTCGAGTAGATTGCCACCAAACTTACAAACAATTGTTGCTTCATAGCCACCTGCCTGCTTGTTAGAGGACGTAGCTGAACTCGCCGACAAGGTTTACGACCTCACCTCAACCAGCGCCATGTACGCACCACCTCATCTACAAGTAGCGAGTACGAGCGCAGCGCAACCACCTACAGGTACTGCCTTAGATTTTTTATGCCAAAGAGTGGCAGAATTGAGCAGACAAATGGAAGTTATGTCATTACGGCTTGAACAAAGAGATTCACGCCATCCACCCTCTAGACAACGTGGCCATTTTAACTCTCGGTCCTCTTCACGCCACCGATCCACGTCACGCCAAAGACCAGAAGACCATCCACATTGTTGGTATCACTTCAAATTCGGCTCTAGAGCAAGAAAATGTAATCAGCCGTGCACGTTTCAGACCTCGGGAAACTTCCAGGGCAGCCATTAGTGGCCGAAAGCGACTGCCCCTCTTCATCAGGCCGCCTGTTCATTACTGACCGAAAAACCAAATTACAATTTCTTGTGGATACAGGTTCGGACCTGTGCGTTTTTCCCAGGTCAGCTGTTCGGGAGCGCCGTGTCAAAACTAAATACGAACTATTCGCTGCTAACGGTACTGTAATACCTACCTATGGCTTTCTACAGCTTGAACTAGATTTAGGACTGCGCCGTGCTTTTGTCTGGCGTTTCATCGTAGCTGATGTCTCCAAACCAATAATTGGAGTCGATTTATTAGGACATTATAACCTGCTTGTCGACTGCCGCAACCAACGTCTCGTAGATGGCATCACGTCACTCACAGTCTCCGTTCCACGTCAGAGCTCAGCTGAAGGTATTTCTTCTGTCCGTACCACCCACAATGACACACTTCTGCATAATATCCTTCGCGAGTTTCCAGAAGTGACCCGTCCAGCTGGTCAACCTGCTACTCCCAAACACAACACTGTGCACCATATAAGAACCACTCCGGGACAACCGATCTCCAGCCGTCCACGTCGTCTACATCCAGAAAGACTTACCATCGCAAAGAAAGAGTTTGATGATATGTTACAGAATGGCACAGCACGCACATCTGAGAGTCCATGGTCTTCTCCGCTACATTTGGCCCGCAAGAAGACTGACGGCTGGCGACCATGTGGAGATTACAGAGCACTCAATGCACGTACAATTCCAGACAGGTACCCAATTCGCCATATTCACGACTTTGCTTATCAGCTGGCTGGTAAAAAGTGTTCAGCAAAATTGATCTGGTCAAGGCTTATAACCAGATTCCTGTCCATCATGAGGATATCGCAAAGACAGCTATTACCACACCATTTGGCTTGTTCGAGTTTCCGTTCATGACGTTCGGTCTCCGAAACGCAGCTCAGACCTTTCAGCGCTTTATTGATGAGGTTCTACGAGGCTTAGATTTCTGCTATGGGTATTTAGATGACATATTGTGCTATTCTGAATCACAGCAGCAACATGAGGAGCACCTTCGTCAGCTTTTTAAGCGTCTCGTTGAGTACGGTGTTCTAATCAACAGCTCTAAATGTATCTTTAGCCAACCTGAAGTAACTTTTCTGGGTTACAGTGTATCTGCAGCTGGCATCCAACCACTGGACTCCAAAGTTGAAGCCATCCTGGAGTTTCCTCCGCCCAGGACGATCAAGGAGCTGAGAAGATTTCTGGGGATGATGAATTTTTACCGTAGGTTCATTCCAGGAGCAGCGGAAACTCAAGCGCCGCTCAACGCTTTACTGTCAGGACCTAAAACCAAGGGTTCTCAGCCTGTAGTTATGAGTCCTCAACTTCAGGAAGCATTCCAGAAATGTAAGTCTGGTCTTTCAGAAGCCACTCTCCTCACGCATCCTGACTACCAAGCAGACCTAGCCATACAGACCGATGCTTCAGACATTTCTATAGGAACAGTTCTCCAACAGCGTAAGGAAGACGCATGGCAACCTCTCACGTTCTTTTCGAGAAAGCTGAGTCCTTCACAAAAGAAGTACAGTCCTTACGACCGTGAATTACTAGCCATTTATGAAGCAATACGGTACTTTCGCTACATGGTAGAAGCACGAACATTCACAATCTACACGGATCATAAGCGGATCACGGACGTTTGCTTTCACCACTCCTCGTGACAATTGCTCTCCTCGTCAGTTCAGGTACCTTGATTTTATAGGTCAATTCAGCACCGACATCAAGTACATAACTGGAAAGGATAATACGGTTGCTGATACTTTGTCACGAGTCGAAGAACTTTCACAGCCACTCGATTACCAGTCTCTAGCCCGAGCTCAAGAAACAGATGCTGAACTACAAGACTTGCTACATAAAGGTTCTTCTCTCCAACTAGAAAAGGTCAGATTACCTAATTGTAAGTCTCACATCTTATGTGACAATTCCACATCCGATACACGACCATTCGTCACTCCTGAATTTCGTCGACAGGTATTTGACACACTTAACAACCTTAGTCACCCCGGCGCAAAGGCTACAGTAAAACTAGTAACACAGAGATTTGTTTGGCCGGGCATCAGAAAAGACTGTAGACAATGGGCTAAGGAATGTCAACATTGTCAACTTAGCAAAGTTTCAAGACATACAACAGCTCCATTTGCAAAATTCGAGCCACCGTCAGCTCGATTTCAACATATCCATATGGATATCATAGGCCCCTTACCTCTTTCTTTTGGCTTCAGGTACTGTCTCACAGTCATCGACCGCTTCACTCGTTGGCCTGAGGCGTATCCACTTCAAGACATTACCGCAGAGACCTGTGCTTCAGCCTTCATATCCGGCTGGATCTCCCGTTTCGGCTGCTGTGAACGCATCACAACCGACAGAGGACGCCAGTTCCAGTCACACCTCTTCAAATCCATCGCCGCTCTGGTGGGTGCGACTCACTGCACCACAACTTCGTATCATCCGGCAGCCAATGGCCTTGTGGAACGACTACACCGGCAACTAAAAGCCGCCATCACCTGCCATGAAAACTCACAGTGGACCGAAGTTCTTCCACTCGTCCTGCTGGGTATACGCACAGCATGGAAAGCTGACATCCAATCTTCAGCAGCAGAACTAGTCTACGGCGAGCCACTCCGTTTACCTGGACAGTTCTTATCAGCTACAGCAGACGAAGAGGTAGATTATGCCGATTTTGCTAGCAGACTCCGAGCTCACATGAGCAAGATCGCACCGAAACCTGCATCCTGGCATACTAATCGCTCTTTCTATGTACCCCGAGACCACGTTTTTCTGCGCCAGGGTCCACTGAAAAGACCTCTTCAAGCCCCATACTCCGGTCCATACAAGGTACTGAAACGAGGTACAAAAACGTTCGACATAGAAGTCAAAGGGAAAAGGCTCACGGTTACAATTGACCGTCTTAAACCAGCCTACGTCACAAGGGATGATGTCACATTATCTACACAAAATGACGTCACATCATCTTCACAATATGCAACCCCAAAAGTCACTTCAACCAACCAAGATGATCGCACTAGTACAGGCGAAGGCCTAGTCAGAAAGACGCGAAGTGGGCGTACTATCAGATTCCCAAATTACTATCGACCGTGAAACGGTCTCGGCAGGGGAGTATTGTAGCGATCAACTTTCTATGTCCTCGGCGCAGCCTAGAAAACTGGACATTAGCTCTCGAACCAATGTCAAACCAACGGGACTTGCGCATACGCAGCGAGCGAGCCGCCAGCCAATGCCCGAGCGAGAACCCGTTTCTCAGTCGTCCACTAGCCACGGACGGCGAAGCTACGCTCCTTTCTGCTCTTCCAGCCGCCATTAAATTCACGCAAATATTCACTTTTATCATTAATTTATCATTTGTTATTTCATCTCATCCTTGCTTTTCTTTTATTCTTATTAGTACTTATCTATCATTCTGTTGTTTGTGCTATTTATTAACTGTAACTTTCGACCCTTTCTAATACAATCTTTTAACCGTTAGTTTTTGTTCTATTTATTTCATTGATCCCGCTTAACAGACTTAACTGACGCGACGGCTAAATAAAAATCTACAAAACAATTAACAATGCAACAGACAAAAACGAGATCTGAATCTGTTCAGAAGGTAAAAAGTGAATTTTAAGCATACAGGCAGACATATTTGCCGAGAATTTCAATTTTTTTTTCGCGTTCTTACCAGGCACAACATTTCTATAATTATTTACCTAGTACCTACGCAAAACAATCTTTTTAAAGATTTTATTGTAAGCCAGCCTTTGCCCGCAACTTCGTCCGCGATCACCTCCAAATACGTGACCCATAGAGCGCCATCAAATTGAACATTCCCGTCATCAGCTAAGAATTGAAGTCATCATAATACACTTTGCTTAAACAGTACATAATTCTCATAACTTTGTTTTTAAATGATGACAGGTTTGCAATACTGTGTAAGCTTGCTGGTATTTTTAATAATAAATTCTTGGGACCATTCCATTACTATGAGTATGGGACTCAGTGTTTTACTTTATAACCAGTCACCCGTGGCCCGTGACCATGGCATTGTAACATTGCTGAGAATTCGGGAAAGTACATTGAAGAACACTGCAAGGTATACACTTTGTACCTATCTTATATCCTTCACTATAGAGACCAATGTCATACTGCAAGTGTATAACTTGGTATTATTTTGTTCTTTATTGTACAATAGTACGGTGACTCCTGTATTGTTTCATCAAATTAAAATAATTTGTTTTGTTTATTTTTATTTTTAATAAGTTAATCTTAAAATAACAATCGAATAAGACAAAAAAAATAAATATAATACGGAGAAATACAATAAAAATATTAATAACTTAGGCTTACTTAAATTTAATAATATTATATACAAAAGCAAATATATACCAAAATATTAGAATATTCTGTATATGTACATAATGCACAAAATATGTAAATAAGTTGATAGATAAATACACTGTAATTGGATATTATTCCTAACTCCACCTATTCGTTTAGTCTTGCTAGTAAAAAGGGCAAGAAACTTGGCTAGATCATATTTCTATTAAAAAACATGTTTTTATAATTTGTTTACATATTTGTTCTCACACTATACAAAGCACTTAACTTTAGGTTCCATCCATCCATCAGCCTGTTTCGTTCACTGCTGGACATAGGCTTTTTCAAGATTTCGCTACTCTTGGCGGTCCTCCTGGAAGAATTGCCCATACTAACACACGCTGGGCAGGTGGGTTGGTAAGCGTGGTGCCGAAACCCTTGCACCAGTGACGCCGCTGCCCGTCACTAGTCTGTTTTATATCAGGCTCGGCAATTGGGGTTGGATATACCGCCATCCATCGGTCCCAGGCGATGGTGGGCCGCCTGGTTTTGCCCGAGAGCTGTTCTCTTACTCTACCCCGAATAACTTTGGGAGGATTTGCGAGTAAGATGGTGGACCAGCTCTACCACCTTATATAGCTAGGGAATTATACTAACTACGTTATTATGATTAACAAAACCAAGATTTAACGACACAACACAAAACGATAACACGGGGCATTAAATAACAATAAATGAAGTTAAATAAAAATAATAAATTAAATGAATTAATCTGAGTATACAAAAAACATAAATGATTATTAAATATGTCATAATTATTGTTGTATTGTAAATGTGGTGAAGATGGATCCAAAATTATAAACATTTGAAGTTATCTAGGTATGTAATTCGTTTGAAAAACGAATAGGTACCTAGTCAAAGTTCCGGAAATTACGGAATAGCTTAAAACGTTACGAAGATGTACCTAATACTTAATAGATATTACCGTAAATGTATGTATATTTTTCAGGCATTGTATACAATTCCTAGGATTTTTTTAAAATGACAAACAGATTTAGGTCGAACAGCATAGAAGGTCGAAGTATAGACTCTTATCTTCAACCTTCTACTCCGTTCTACCCAAATCTGCTTGGCATTTTAAAAATTTCCTAGGAATTGTATACAATACCTGAAAAATATACATACATTTACGGTTACATCTATTAAGTATTAGGTATACATCATCGTAACGTTTTAAGCAATTCCGTAATTTCCGGAGTTTTTACTATCTAAATAAATAATATTTTAAGAAGCCGACTCCATAGTTGCAAACTTTTCTGGTATTTTTTCAACTTTAGGTATATATCGATCCGAATATCCTATCCCTGATTATCACCGTAGTGATACCCTGGTCAACACAGGGGCTGGGATGTTCATAAAATAACGGCCGAGCCGAAAACGGGACAAAGATTAAATAAACGATTTCATCTCGAGAACCACTTAACGGGTTTTAATGCTGCTTTTTTAAAATCTTAGTGACTGTGGACAACACATAGGCTATAAGGGGTGTTCATAAAATAAGGCCCAAGCCGAAAACAGGGCAAAGATAGAATAAGGGCGGGCACAGCCGCGGGCAAAGGCTTTTGTAAGCTATAAACATAAAGATTCTATTTCCAATAACAATCTTGTTTACATTGAAAGCTGACCTAGATGATCCACCGTCACTCACGTTTATCAATACTGTACTGATAACACTGATACACGTAAGATATCAGTGCTCCATCGGTCCCTTGTACCAGTGCCGGATTAAGCCAGCGCGGGGCCTGTAGCAAAAGCGAACAAGGAGCTCTTGGCACAGAATTAATTAACTACTACTCTCTTTCTGAAACATAATAATACAGTGTTATCTAGAAGTGAGCGCAATGATATAGCAACACAAAACCACGATGAGAGCGTCGACTTGTAAGGACCATGTTTAAGGAAAATAGGAGTCGGCAAAGGCTTTATTTTGGTACCATCGGCATCGATCGATCATTAATTATTCCGAGTGTAAATAGAGTGCTACCATTAAATGAAACCACATATTCTACCGATCGCTCTGAACCAGTTTTCGCAAGAAACACACCACGCCAACCAATGGTTTGGGAAATATTTGAGTTCAAACAAAAATGCGTGCTTACGGGCGTTTTTTGAAACAGCGTTTTCCGTAAAACAGCCTGCAGACGCAGCGTTCTAAAATAGACCTTCTACCTACGAAATAAAGTCCTTAAGTTACAGTTGAATACTTTTTTCTTTGAAGAGTTGCGTTCGGTATGGTCAGTAGAGTATGTGGTTTTATTTAAAAGTCTCAGTGCATTTACATCCTGTATAATTATTTCAAATAACATGTACCAATAACATCGTACTTGATAGAAACAGGCGCGGGGCCCGTAGCATTTGCTACTCCTGCTACGTGCTTAATCCGGTACTGCCTTGTACCGACAACATACCGACAAGTAACTTCGGTCAAACATCAGACGTTGTGAACATTAGACCACTATTTTGTTGTAGGGTTTAATGTTTATTTTTAGTTTATCTCGCTAGCAGTTGAGGATACCAATTTTGTTTGTCTAGTGCTGAAAGAATTTATAAACATGAAACATACTTGTTTAAGTTCGGTCGTGTGGTGAGCGTAAGCGAGCAGGTTTCTATCGAATTTCTTTAGTTCCTTCCGTTTGTGCAAAGGAAAAAGGAGGAACATAATATTATTCTGACGGCAGTAAGTCTTAATACTTATTTTTTAGAAATGTGCTTTAAGTATACTAATTTTCAATTCAATAAATATGCATAAAATAAGTACTTTTAAACAGTGTGTAGTGTGGTGGTATGGCATTTATTATAACAGTTGGTCTGCAATCAAAATACCTATACTGTATACTTTTTACGCTTGCGAGCGTAGCAAAAGACTAAATTACGTGTTTTTAATTTGTGTTGTTCTGAAGATCTTTGTTGACAGAAAAAATACAAGGTGACTTTCGTTTATACCGCCAAATTCATATTGGAGACTCGGTAAGTTTAGGAAATTACGAAATAAAAATTTGACTTCCTTTACTAATTGAGCCGAGGTCGTTCTTGAAGAAAGGCACAAAAAATATTTTTCGTACTTCGCCCCAGGTAATTGAACCATGGTCCTGACCACTTACCGAGTCTCCAGTATGAATTTGTCCATATAAATGAAAATAACCTTTTATAAAAATAAATACTTATAATAAATTAATAGAAGTCTATTGCTATGTTGCGCGTTGGACGAATTCGTTCGTTTGTTAGTAACACGAGACTGAGAGCTAAGTGCGAGTTGCCTATAGAATAACTTTACTACCGCGTGAATCGAGTTAGTTTCCAGCGCGTGTTTTGTACTACACACTACATCAAAACGTGAGCACAGAATATTGTTTCGCTACATGTTTTTGCTAATAAACCGTGTGTCTCCTGTATACTTATCAGCAAAAATGTGGAACGAAACAATGTTTTGTGTACACGTTTTTGTTCGATATGTACTTCGATAAAATCATCGATGGATGTATTGGATGTGTAGGACAAAATACGCGCTGGGAACCCGCTTAACTCGATTCACGCGGTAGTAAAGTTATTCGATAGGCAACTCGCACTCAGTTCTGTATAATGATGCGCTTGATATGCTTTTCCTTTTCGTGACTGTCACGCTGTCACGAGGTATTCTAATCCATCCTTTAGTAAGTTCATCAAATCTGCTAGTCTAGCATAGCAAACCATATCGAGCTCGATAGCGCTTGATACAGTGCTCTGTCTCTCTCTGTTGATCTACTTAGAGAGGGACAGACAGTGCATGTCGAGCTGTCAGAGCTGGTTTACTATACTAGGTACCCAGGTCTTTTCTCAATTCTAAATCGAACCCCTAAGCTTTTGAAACAAGAAAATTAGCCCATGAATTGATTTTTCACTAAAACACTTGTTTTATTTACCTATATTTTCCTAAAATCTGTTTATCCCTTGAATATGGAATAATTGGCGAAACCTGTTGGAAAATATAGTAATTACTACATATAACTTAAATGTATAAATGAAACAAGTGTACAATGTTATTGTGAAGATTAAAGATAAATTAAGTTATGTCAAATTGTTTACATAATTAACTTGCATTCGTAACGTAGGTCGTGACAGTTCTTCAAGAAGACCATGTTTCGTTCTTTCGCAGTGGACCCTAACTACCAGCCGATCGTCCAGAGCTCGAATGGCGTGAGCATTGAGATGGATCTTCTGCAAGTAGGCTCGGAGCCTGTGGGCATGAGATGCCCTTACTGCCATGATGACGTCATGACTCAAGCTAACTACAAGAATAACAGAATCACGCATATTATCGCCGGTGTGCTCTTTGTCTCGTTTTGGTAAGATACGAAACCGCCCAGTAAACGAAAACCACTTTTAATGTACACTATTAGAGTCGATTTAATTTAGTATAAGCTAGGGCGCTTGTGATTAACAAATTTATGAAAATGACATTATTTTGCAGGTTATTTTTACTTTTTATGGACAACTAAGGCTTATGTATAAAAAGTATTCGATTATCCATTTAATACAAATACAGAACAGATATGTGGTTTCCGGAAAAAAAAACTAGTTGTCGCGCCAATATTCTGAGATATAGTATATGTAGCAAAAGTTATTTCAAGGAGTATTTTGCATATAGTTTGCAATTTATTTTTACAGATGCTAAATAAATTTTTACTATTTAGGTATGTTCGAATAATAATAGAATTTGTGTTATCAGTAATGCCAAGCATTCTTTTTAGCCTTTCAGTCTTTTCAGGAACACTAACACAAGGCCTTAAGGTGAATACATACTCAAACTGCAATATTAGACCTATATTTGAAGGCCTACTGCTTCCTTTAAGTACTGGTGGTCCAAATACTTAAAAAATACATATAATAGGCATAGAGTTTTAAAACATCCGTGTTTGATATAATAATTATATTTAATTTAGTGGACAAACCGTGTATAACGAACTTAATTTTTATGTATTACTTTTGACAAAAACATATCGAAAGTTTTTTTATGATTTATGCAGATTTCACTCCTTCCGAATGCCTGAAGCTTGTAATTATTCTTTCACCATAAAAGAGACAATTTGTAGATCTATAAAATTATTATTGTCTCAAATTTTTCTCCGTCTAGCGAGTCCATGTGAGAAGTATTATTTTCTCCTATTTGCGTTATCCGGAATGTTATGATGAACGTTATTCAAATTCAAATCATTTATTTGTCAACATAATTAAGTTCGATGATATTAGATATTACATACAATGTGAGCCTGATATGTTGCGTTGATAAACATACAAATTTGTAATCTTGAATAAAGTCATTCACTAAATTACTCTATTACATAATCCTCACACGACTATCGAGCACATTGGAAATTAATCTACGGAATTCGAAAAAATATTGTCGCTGAGCGACGAGAAAGTCGGGATAAGGAAAAGGTTACAAAATAAAACTACAACGTTGAATTATAATTATTTTATTCTTAGATTAATAACATAAGTATCCTCGACATAACGCCTGTAAACAAACGAATTGCAAAATTTCCACACGCATATTTGTGCATCCGAATTCGTACAGGACGCGGATGCTCCTTCTGCACCGTTTTCATTTTCTTGAAAAATAACATCTGTTCTTTTCTGTTTTCGATCCGCATTAAACTTTGCAAATTTTCGACGTGTTTCCGCACCTTAGACCATGGTCTAAGCTCAGCACGTGAGCGCTGCTCGTCTGACGGCATGCCGCGCCGCGCGCCGTCTCGGCTTCCATCGGTCGGAAAGTGCCCGTGATACCCGTCATTCGAGTTCAAACCCGAAAGCCCCAGCTGTTTCGAAAATATAGCAATAAAAAAAAACGGTCAAATCATAACTTGTCAAATGCCATTTTTTGTCATCAGGTAGCCCTTGTCGAGTCATTTACTATAGTGAAAATCCGGTAGCTCTAGCTCCAACCGTTCCCGAGATATAGCCTAGTGTAGTATAGCCCACAAACTTTTTTTTGCATATTCGGGTAGATCTCGTCGAGCCCTTTTCTTAGAATACCACCAATAGGGGTCTAGCTTCAACCGTTGAGGAGATATGGGCCGAAAAAGATTTAATACTTGAAAAAGAAAGACAATGTTTTTTAGACCCCTTTTCTTCGCGCCCCGGACAATTTTTTTTTAAAGTTGAAGATTTTTTTTTCGATCCCCGGAGATAGGGCCAAAACAATTTTTTAATGACATTATTTTTATTTATTATATTATTATTATTATATATTATTATTATTATCATATATATTTTTTTGGGTTCCAAATATGGGGGTTCCGAAATTTTTGGGGTCCAAAAGTCTTATACTCGACCGACTATCCAGTAGGAATTTTTTGCCGTTCAAATATCTCTACGGGAACAGGATTCAGCGAAAATGTCACAACTATCAAAAGCTTTTTCCATGGATGCTCCTCGCTGGCTCGACTTACGGTCTCTCCAGCTCGGATAGACAGTAATAAGATTTTTTTTAAATTCAAATATCTCAACGGGAACAGCGAAAAATGTCACAACTGTCAAAAGCTGTCAAAAAAAACCCTCATAACCCCGATAATTCACAACAAACACCGTTATCGAACTCATTAAGTCATAAATCTCATGTGAAAAATGCTCAGAACAATAATGGAAAAATGTCGTTCTGACTTTTTACTTTTTTCAAAAAGGTTAGGCTACAGGGCAATCCCTTAACCCGATTCTTTGTTTTAAGCTCAAATTGTAGTTGACTAAATTGTCCATAGGAAAATTTCTCAAATTTTTGAAATCATTTTTCGTTTCCAAAATTGAGCGCCAAAATGAAAAATAAGGAAAAAAATTTTTCACTATTTCGCCCATTACTTTTTGCGTTTTTGACTTTCTCGAATTTTTTGACTTTTTGCACTTTACGGCTCTCATTAATACGCGTCTTTTGAGCTTTTTTTGAATATCATATCTTCACAACTCTCCGAGATATAAGGGGATCGCACGTTTTCGTGAAATCGGAGCCTATACTGGAGCGAACGAAAAAACATTTCCAATATATTTCATTTTATTTCATTGTCACTTCCATCTATACTTGTACCGATACACGTCGAGTTGTTAATTTTGGGAATGCCTATTAAAATTTATAGCAATTTTTTGTCTTTACTTGTAAAGAGAATATAATATAATAGTGTACATATCACCTTCATTTAGTATCCGCGCTTTACGAGTAAGCTAATTTATTTTCCTTTCATATTAGCAATACAAACTGCAAAATAATTAAAGAAATCCTTCAAAGTTAAGAAGTAACTTTTAAAAAAAAACTTAATTAATAATTGTATGTAATTTTTCTTTAATTTATGATACCCACGTAGTTGTCATAAATACACTCGAAAAAACATTCACAAATATTAAATAGAAAGAGAGAAAAAATCAAAACTAATTTCAGGTGAAAATTATTATTTATTTTATTTAAAATAATCATATCCCCTAAACTACTAAAAATCGCGGAACGTACATGGGGGTGATTCGGATACCCCTAAATGTAAGACAGCCAAAAAAAAATTTTGAACGTCTTTTCCTAGCCATCCTGTATACATATAAGGTGACTTTCGTTTATATAGCCAAATTCATACCGGAGACTCGGTAAGTGATCAGGACCAAGGTTCAATTACCTTTTCTGTGAAATACGCCATCCCATTGAGTCGAAGTTGTTCCTGAGCAAGTATAGAGCCCCAAAAAAAATAATTTTTCGTATTTCACAAAGAGGGTTTGATCCGTGCTCCCGACCACTTACCAAGTCTTCAGTACGAATTTGGTTACATAAACGAAAGTTAACTTGTATATTTTTTTCTTGAGATACATTCCATGTATAAAAAATCGAGATTACAATACCACCCACCGGCCTAAAATTCGTCTAAGCAACTTTTGTTCTCAGAACCCACCTCAGGTCGGCGTTTTTAGGCATGTCTCTTTTCTCTGTAAATGATGAGTTTCAGAGTGCATTTTGAGTCCGAACTCAAGAGGAACTCAATCTTACAAACGTCACTCTAGTATGGGGTCACGTCGCTTTTTGACGCTTGTAAGATCGAGTTCGGACTCAAAATGCACCCTGAATCTCAGCCTTACTTTCGCTGTGCTTCCGTCCGGTCAAGATGTCGCTAATGTGACAGCCACTTTCCGATCTAGCGAAGTCCAAAATAAGTTACTCGATGTTAAGATAATCAATATTTTTCCTTAAACCGTGGTATTCTACCCATCAATATGAACAACTTCTCTAAGGGACCAACCCTGAAATCGTGAACACTATATCAGCTGTTCCATACATTTTGTTTCATATTAATAAAATAAAATAAAATAAAAATAAAAATCATTTATTTCAGACTTTGAAGGCCCATACAAAAACTAATTAATGGGTAGAATACCCGTTTTAAGGAAAAATATTCATAATCATCATAACACCGTGTACTTAGTAAGGGCTAATCTGTCTCACGAACTGTTTGTCATTAAGATATCATTTCGTTAAACATAACTGTACCTAAAGTCCAAGTAGCGTTGCCATCTGTCCAGATAAAGCCGGACAGTGTTAGGCTTTTTGACCTCTTGTCCGGCCAAATTTGACTGCGTCCGGCCTGTCCGGCTTTTGTTAGGATTTACCATTTTATTACTTTTCACGCAACACGGGCTTGAGTCGTATCGCCCCCGCAAAAATGGGTCACATATTTTAAATCGCTGAGTAACATGTATTGTTACTCAGAGTTCCTTGCTTTTTGCGAGTATTATTTTGCAATACCGGGCCTTATTGCCAGTGTAGAAAGAGTATTCTCTTGAATAGGACAAAAATGGATAAAGCAGAGACACAGTTTAAGCCCTAAAGCTGTTGCAAAAACGTTAATTATGGAATTTAATTTAAGATATTTAACGCGTAAAAACTTTTTTTACGGAAATATTAAAGAAACTGAGCATTCAAAGCAGGTTTCTGGGAAATAAAAATGTGTCAACCACTGATTTAAAACTTTTTATTTTTTAAACTTGTGTTTTATTAGATTTTTAAGCGTCCGGCTTTTGGACCCAAAGGTCCGGCTTTTTTGCGGCTTAGTCCAGCTTTCTGATTTTTAGAGATGGCAACGCTATCCAAATCATAATTACACGATTAAGATAAAGCCTATAAAAAGGCCAAAATTGTGAAACTTTCAACAAAATAAACTTGCTTGATAGTTCTGACGTGATGCGTTGTACTCCTAGGCTGAGATTCAGAGTGCATTTTGAGTCCGAACTCAATCTTACAAACGTCAAAAAGCGACGTGATCTCATACTAGAGTGACGTTTGTATAAGATTGAGTTCGGACTCGAAATGCACTTTGAATCTGAGCCACACAGTCAAATAAACATTTAAGGTGGTTGCTCTACGTTTCGTTCCCAAAATGTGTTAAATAAATATAATGGGCGATAATTAAACTGTTGTTGCGTAGTGCCATAACCCACATTTATCTTATACTTTTTATTAAGAAAAATTGAATACAAACGGGGCTTGTTCCAGAACGCACAACTTATTTAATATTTTTTAGTCAAAAATAAGAAAAGCAATCATAAGTTGTTTCGTAACGAGATCCTTTGCATCCACCTTAATGTTTCGGCTTTTGTATCTTTAGTAAAGTCTTTCATTAGTAATTGCATTTCTCTTCTCAAAACTATTTCATGTTTAGTTATATGCATAGTTTATTTTAGCTGGTATAGCTGGTGTCGGGCTCGACTATGGAGGTACCATCGTCTTACTCGGAAACGCCCTCGAAGTTATTCGGGGAAGAGTAAAAGTACAATTCTCAAACAAACACAACCAGGTGTCCCACTATTTCCTGGGACCGATTAATGGCGGTATATCCATCCCACTTTGCCGGGCCTTATATTAAACAGACTGGTGATGGGCAGCGGCGTCACCGGTGCGAGGATTTCGGCATCGCGCTCACCAACCCGCCTGCCCAGTGTGTGTGAGTATGGGCATTTCTTCCAGGAGGACCGCCAAAAGTGGCAAAATCTTGGAAAGGCCTATGTCCAGCAGTAAACGAAATAGGCTGATGGATGGATGGATAGTTTATTCTACTTATTTTATACGATTTTAATCCTAATGAGAACCTTATAATTATAAGAGCAGCCATTGGGTAGATAGATGTGTGAATTACTGTATACAAGGTAAAATAATATTAGAAAGCAAAACTCAAAACAGAAGTAAGTAAATACTTACTCAAAATGTCTAGAAGTGATAGTGAAAATTTTATGATGCCGCCTGAATCAAAAGGAACTGTCCATCATGCTGTTATTCAGAACCTTTGCCCGATAAATCCAGAAATAAATACAACATAGAAGAAAGGTGGATTTTTAAAGTGGAAAAGCGATAAAAATGCGCCTTTGTTCTGAAAATGTTTTACTGTCTTATTTTTGTGAAAAAGCGCAAAATATAAGCTAAGTACCTATTGTGATATGTTGTAGAGATAATCTAATCTTAAACTGCACTCCACTCCACCTACGTTTTGATCTCTAATTATTTATAGAAGTACTATTTATATCATATTATTATACTTCTACTTGTATCGTGTATGTATATTTATACAATACTATAATAATATAATATAACGGGTGTAAATAGACTGCTACTATTAAATGAAACCACATATTCTACTGACCCTACTGAACCACTTTTCCCAAGAATCATACCCGCGGACTCTCTTAGTTTGGGAAATAATTGCGTTCCAAACAAAAATGCGTGAACACTAACGTACATATGGGCGAGTTTAGAGAGAGCGTCAACTTCAAACAGCTTCAGGTTTCACGGACGACGCTCTCTCTAAACTCGCCCGTATGTCGGTGCGTTAGGGTTAGGTTAGGTTAGGGTTCACGCATTTTCGTTTGGAACGCAATTATTTCCCAAACTAAGAGAGTCCGCGGGTATGACTCTTGGGAAAAGTGGTTCAGTAGGGTCAGTAGAATATGTGGTTTCATTTAATGGTAGCAGTCTATTTACACCGGTATATAGGGTGAAATTAAATCAACCGACCAAATTCATACTAAGACTTGGTTAGTGATCAGGAACTAGGTTCAGTAATCCTTTTGGCCAAATTCGAAAAATATTTTTTTTTGCTCCCTTACCAGTTTAAGTACAATTCCTAGTCTAGGCAGAAAGGAAGCAAAAAAAATATTTTTCGAATTTCTCCAAGAGTAATTGAAGCTTGTTTCTGATCACTAACCGAGTCTCCAGTATAAATTTGGTCGGTTAATTTAATTTTACTTGTATAGTACTTTTATAATTATAGATGAAAAAGTAGGTGGAGTGGCGTGCAGTTTAAAATAAGACGGACACTTCTCAATGGTACCTATTAAGAACCTACTATTCTTTGTAGGTGTAGCAACTATATAGCACAAAGTATCACTCGAGAGAAAGTGCGATCCCAAATCGAACTACACCTACACCCTCGGTGGTAATCGGGCTCTTTCTTTACTCGTGAACAATGTACTAATTTTCCATATAGTAAACTGTTGGTAAGATATAAATGCTCTTGGCAAAAAGTTGTTTTTTGGGTGTTATCACTATTTGTAAAGGTTTTCTTACACATCCGAAGAATGGATCTTCCATACTTGAACTAAAATGTGTCATTGTTCCTCGCAGGTGGCTGTGCTGTTGTCTGATCCCCTACATCATGAAGAGGTGGAAAACCGTCGAGCATTACTGTCCCAGTTGCCACCGCTTTCTGGGGATGTATACTAGGAATAGAATATTTTAGGATTTGCCTTAAGTTGTGAAAGTGACGTCTTTTAAAATTAACCACCGAATATTTGCCGTCTAACATGAAATATTATATTAACGTAATATTTGTACTATTAGGTGTAGCTGTTGAAATCTATCTATACTACACTAATAATAAAGTGGTCAAAAAGTTGTGTCTGTACATTGAATATTTTCGCGAAATTTCAAATGAAATGGATGGTGTTGTACCGAGACCGAAACAACAATTTTTAGAATTTTTTTCTGTATGTTCCGTTTTAACCCGAGAACCGGTCAATGGATTTCGATGCATTTTTTTATTATCACCGTAGTGACCCTCGTCAACACATAAAATAACACCCAAGCCGAAAACGGGGAAAATATTGAACTTTTAACCTGAGAAACACTCAACATGCGGTTTTTTATTATCATCGTAGTGACCTTGGTCAACATATAAGCTATAAGGAGTGTTAATACAATAATGCCTCAGCCGAAAACGGGGAAAAGATTGTATAAACGCAGGCGAAGCCGCGGGCAAAGGTTAGTACGTAAAATAAAAATGTTTAGTCATGTGTTTATGTAACGGCGGGGCGTAGGAGCTTTGCTACAACGCATAGCAAATGCATGCAGCGAACATTTGTTTCATGTTAAATTGTTTATTAAGTTATATCGTAATAAGTACTAAATTAAGCAATATCTTATTTATTTAAGAATTTTCATCTCATTATAGTATGAGAAATTGGAACACAAATAAAAAGTTATAGGACAAAGTCGTTTTATAATGCGGATGTTTTCACTTTAAAATATTTTCGAATTTTATTTGTGCTGTGTGTGTAATTGTAATTACTTATTTACAAATACCATATTGTTCTTTTTAATATTATTGTTTCATTGGCAGAAGGTAAAGGAATGGTCTATGAAATTGCTGTATATTGGAGATTAAAATTATGATAATTTACAAACTTTTGATGAAGATTATTTTATTCACAAACAAAACATTCTTGAGGCGGCACCATTAAGAAATTCTGTAAGTCTCATAATTTTTTCCCTCAATATTTTGTTTGTGAGAAATGATATCGAAAGCTCCTAATAATATTGAAATAATTTCTTATAATAATAAAACACAGATGCTTGTTTATTTTTCTAATAAAATTTATTCCTAAGTACAATAAAAATGTATATTTTTAAATATACTAATAAATTCCTGTAAAATCAGCAGTTATGTACAGATAATATTATATATATGAAATGAAACAATAAAATTCAAGATATACGATGCTGTGTGACTGGATTCACCTATTTTTCTTTTTATTTTCCATAAAATATCTATCTATCGGTATCACAGAATAAGTTTATATTTCCTATCCTACATTTTAACGCTGCAACTACGAAAATTAAACAAGGTGTGCATACTGCCGTGATAAAATCTACTGGTTACACAAAAAAAAAATTGTTCTCAGACTTGTAGTTACGCAAAAAAAAGATTACGAAGGTGATTTTTAGGGTTCACCACAGGGTGCAAAACGGGACCCTATTTCTAAGCCTCCGATGTCTGTCCGTCTTTCACAGGGGTCTATAGCTTCATCCGTAAAAGGTAGACAGTTGACATTTTCAAAGAATATGAGTAAATATGGCTTCTATTATGCATGACAAAATATAAAATACAAAATTTATTTATTTATACACAAGTAATTTATACGTACTTTGGACCCTCCTTTTAAGCTAACAAAAACCTGTATTAGAAGGGACCGTTCTTCCCTAGTTGTTACATTATTCTTGTGGTGTTTGTAGGTATTACAACTACAAATAATAAAATATTCAAGAAATTTAAACCTAAGGCACAGATTATTTTAATAGTTACCACGTAACCCAAGGGCGGGCAGTCCTCATACAAGAAACCTCACAAAAAATTACATATTTTTAACGTTTTTTATTACAAGATCTTTCTTTAAAACGGTAATATAATAAGTAATAAATAGTTTCAAATTTGTTTACATTGTATCACACAGGATCTGTATAGTACTTAAATAACAAATAATAAAAATTTGCGTTCAATTGTTTGACAATTTGTTTTTTGTCGCTTTGATGTTGTTTTTATTTACCATAATGATTTTAGGATTTTTAAAATTTGTTCAGTGTAATCAGTAGAACCAGTGGTTTAATTTATTTTCATAGCGCGTCACTCTGCTAAGCAGTGTCTCTTTTAAGTAGGTTAATAGTTATAAATCGGATATCATGAGTACTTGAATTGTGTCAATTAATTTATCGATAGTACTAATTGCTAAAGTACACTAAAACAAGGTATGTGTAGCCATTATCATAATTTATAGAAATTATAATATGTCTATCTAATGGATGTACTTACAAATAATTCCACTGTTGAGACATTATTACGTACTATCCGGTACTCACCTAGGATTTCGTAAGTAGGCACAGAGATAATAAATAAGTTTTATGATTGCAGTATCGAGTTCTCACTTGGGTAATTTGGTAGGTATATATATATATATCACCGCCGGATGGTTAAATCGTCCTCCTAATTAAACGCCTAGCTCGTTATTTAAAAAGCGGCATCCAATTGAATGCCTAGGCTGCTGGTTATATAAGTTAAGAAATCCTTAACGTTTAACGTGTTGGCTGACCGAAAGCTAGCCCTTTGGAAACGGCTAAACCAAAAGACAATGATAAAATGTTTTGGAGATTTTGTTAGACAATCGTGTATTGTTTAGCTTTTGTAATGTTTTGTAATAAGAATAATTTTCGGATATTTTCCATAAGACAAGTAGTTTTGATTTATTTGATTTTTAACACATCTCTTAACATCAGCCTGTTTACTCAGGATTAACACCTACACTTTCGTGTCAGTTGTTTGAGATAAAAAATAAATTCTACCCACTTTATGGGGTCTTGGCCACGCTAACAATGTGACCTATTATCGTTCTGCAAACCTTAAATGTAGAGTTGAAAAACCTAAAATAATACAAGCTCATTTAACTTTTGTTCATCTGCGTTAAAGCCTATTTTGCAATAAAAAGTTTTAGGTTATGGCAGCTCTAAATCTAATATTTGCTACACGAGAATAGGAGTGAGAGTGTCATGGTACTATTTACCCCAAGGCTAAGTGCCGCCGCCGTTCAGCCCTCTGGTAAACGTTGTATTTAACTATTGGCTAGGCATTATTTAGTAGTTTAATTACATGCCGCTATTTAATTAACAGCCTAGCATTCCAATAAGAGGCTGATTTAATCAGAGAGCGGTGACATATAAATATACTTGAACGCTGGACGGAGAGGCAATAATAAGTAATGAGAAATTGAGATAAAAAAATACGTGAGATTTATTTATAAGTCTTTGGATATGTACAGCTATCAGAATATTTTTACATGTTATTTAATGTAACAACAGCTCTTACATATATCTAAGTGTGGTGTGGGTAAAATTCACACGGGAGTCCCAGGTAGACTAATTATCCTATAACCATTTGGCATTCCAAAGTCATGATTCATTAAGTAGAGTAAAATACTTATAAAGTTTACAGGATATTATGCGTACTTGAAAAGTATTTCAAAATTTGTTCCCAAATACCGATGCAATTATATATTTTGATTTTACGATAAAAAACAACGTAGGTAGGTAACTTCCAGATTAATTTAACCCATGTGCTTACTGTGTTCATAAAAAATATAATAATAGAATCAATTGTTTCGATCCTTGACCTTTCGCCAAACATGCTCTTGCTTTAATACAGTTTCTTAGCATATAAAATCAGAATATTTTTTACAAATAAAATATGTTTAAAAATATAATTGGTAAAGAAGTTGAACTACATCGTGCATCTTTCAGATTTAACAAAAGTATCACAGTAATCGAATAAAATAATTTGAATGATCAATAAAATCCATAGACAATTTGTTTTTTATTTTATTTTATATGATTTGCCTACTGATTTGACTAACTGACTATTGGATAATTGTAACTAAATAAAAAAACGTTTTTTTTTGTGTAGGGATATCCAAGCATCTTGTCTGTTTTATTTTTCATTTCGTTATTTTAAAAGAAATACTTAAACATTCAAAATTTTTCCCGTGAACTCAAGCAAAAACTCAGAATATTTATTTATTTCTTAAAAAAACATAAAACATATCGTCACGACATCAATCCCCGAGGGGGTGTCAGATGTTTTCCCGAGTGTGAACTGTGAAATGCAAGTCACAGTACACACTCGTTACACCCGCGTTTCATCGACGATTATTACGTCCCAACGTGATGGGTGGTGAGCCCCAAAATAATGAAAAAGAAAATATAAATGGTGGAAAAGCTATTTTGATTTTTTAGTCTAGAAAATTTTTCTTTTGCTTCAAAATTTAATTTTGTTGTTGCAGCGACAAATGACGTTTTCCGTGATTTTTGTCATCTTTCATGTCTTTTTCTTGATGATTGTGATCAAAGAATATATACTTCTAACGTTTGTGATGCTTGTGTTAAATCTGAAAGATGCACGACTTCAAAAATATTCTGATTTATTATGATAAATTGTTCCAGCGTGATAGCATTTGGTGAAATGGAACCTTAAAGGTATACTTAGGTATCATCTGATCTTATGTGCTATCCGGGAATATTATACTAACGCGAATAGTGGATCTACACAATTTTTGCTTATGGTACATAGTATACGCAGTAAAGACCTGCCACCCTAGCTAAAGTGCCCTCAGGAACTTAAGGAATACATGCAGGTGTGAGTATCACGAGGGGTGGTAGGTGCCGACGAAGGCCCTGCACGCTGGGCAGTAGTGGTTGGCTGTCTTGCAGGACTTCATGCAGTAGGGGACTATACACCCGCAGCAACATCTGAAATGGAGACGAGGGACTTTACGAAATTCTCATTCAGAATAGCCAGTGTGTAGACGGCAATTTTTTTAGTAGTACCACTGTAATCGTGAAAACCGTTACAATGAAATTTGGCGTGGAAGTGATGTAGATAAGGTAGCTAGTAATTTCTGTAGTTATTGTAGGTATACCTTGACTATACCAAATTAAAAAAAAAAGTAAACCTATTCACAATAATATATATTTATGGCTATTCAATAAAAAAGGGATCGTCTATAAACGGGCTAACCTGTTTAATAATAAAGGTTTCGACTATCTTTGTTATACTATTAGACTCTAGAGTGGGGAAGGTTCATTTCGATGTACCGTGGGTCCTTTATTGACAAAATTAATATTCTTGAGATAATTAGCACAGGCCCACAGGAGAAACATTAAATCACTGAAAAAGACCGTTATGAAATGGTACTTGCTTGTTGAATTCACGTAATACATATTCGTTCATATTCGTCGTAACGCATTGTTATGTGAGAAAATTATACCGTAACGATTTGTATATTTTTCTATCGCGTCGTCGCGCGTCATAATCATAATACATTTGACAAAAAAACCAGTTATCTACGTGTTACCAAAGTGCTTAATATTTTTCAAGTTGTCATTATTGTTGTTTAAGTTGAGACGAAAAGGTGTGCAATGGAACAAATCAAATAAAATATTAGCAGTATGTGTTTATACATTAGACACAACCATTATCTTGATTTTTCTCTATAATTATGATCGAAATCTGCATTCGATTCCGCCACATCAGAATTGGAGTCACTGTTCGCTACTTTTGTCAAAATTTTCATCTTGATCTATTGTTTCCGTGAACGATCTATCTATTTATCAGTCAACGTTGCTTGAAAATTATGGTCTTTAAAAATTTTGGTTAACTATCGTTGCATCATTATTATTAGTAGCTGTTGTACGTGATTGTAGGGGTTATATTTCTCTACTTTATAATTTTCCTGAAAGCATAATAATATACATTATATTTAACCTTAAGTAATATGGAAAACATAAACACATTAACTAACATAAGAAAACTATACCTAAAATATACAATTAAAACTAAACCTATCTAAATTTAAAACAAATAAAAAATGCTCTCGAGGTTGTCGTGCCGCATGGATACTTCTGGACATGCCAACGAAAACTAGGGCAACTACTTTATATCATTAAACAGGCAACTTAATGCGGATTATTAAAATATATAGATACGTATTCAAAAACATACTCGAGAAACCGAGGTTTGAACGTCAGTGGTAATATTGCAGTGGGCAGTTGCAACGCCCCCCCAGCAGGAACCCCTGGAACCAGGTTTTTTGCTACTAGCAGCTGAGAGGTTAACGTCTCTAAGGAATACATACCAATACCAAAGAAGCGGTATTTTAAAACTATTTTAACTTAAATAATATAATATTTTTTAAATATTTGTATTAGTGTAATCCAAATTCAGATAAAGTACATACGTATTAGATTTTAATTTATTTGTGATTGCTACTTAGACCGGGTTAATCATGACGTGCTCATTAAATTAAACCACATGCTCTACTGATCATCCTGAACCACTCCCATAGAAAAACGTTTGATAAAAAGCGAAATAAAAATTCACTTCCCCATACAATTTTTTAATACCTCCTTGTCATTTGCTATGGGAACTCCTTATTTTTTTTCACGTTTTATCAAAAGTTTATCTATGGAAGTGGTTCGGGATGATCAGTAGAACATGTGGTTTAATTTAATGAGCACGTCATGATCACACCCTGTATCCTAAATAAAACTTACCCAGCTAAAATACAAAGGCCAGCAGATACAATATGAGTCCTATTGTTCGGCACGTACTCCACCCGCGTCACGATCTGCTTGCCGCAGGACTGGCATGACGTCCCGGTTGGTCCCGGCCCCATCTTCACGGGACCACGAGCTGCTTGAGCGGGCCGGTTGGGCGTGATGACCTGGGTCCTGGGAGGGGCGCTCGGGGGCACGTTGAGTCCAGGTGGCGGGGGAGGGTTGTCTCCGAAGTAGGACGGCGGGGGCGCAGGGTTAGGAGGCATCGGCTGGTACGGCGGTGGCAGCCCCATTTTGTTTTCCACTGGAATATTTACAAGAAAAATAAAATAAGAATACATAGTTTTAGTTTTTAAAGTGGGTGTTTAGGTTGCTTCTATTTTTAACTTTTTTCTGTTTTACTACGAGTCACCTCCTCAATCCTCTGTTAAGCTAAAAATAAACTAAGTATCTTCTGTGGTGTGTTACGCCATATTATGGCAAAAATTTTGCAGCCGCAACATGTTACTTGCCATATTATGGCTTTTTTTTTTCTTTTTTTTTGTCATTTTTTGGTGTGTGCCCTCGTTTTAGAATCGGTCTGTGGTTTGTTTGAAATGGCCCCAAAAAACAGACAAAGCAGTCGTCGTCCTGCAGCACCCCCCCATAGAGCAGGTCATTGGGTATTTGTTTCGTATTTTAAAATAAATTTAAGGGCGCTACCACAGGTTTTAATATTTAAATCATTGAGAGATTTTTTTAAATTTTAATGAAAATTAAAAAACTCTCTGTGCATCAACCTTGACACAAATAATTCCCCCTTTTGCCAAAATTTTGCTCTATTTTGACAAAAAAACGATGAGGTGCGTACAGTGTTTAAAAATCCAATAGTGTTTCATTATCTACGTTTCTAAGGCTTTCCTTCTGTATTGTATTATTTTCATTATCTTTTTTAAATGCTTGATGTATGAAGATTCAAATTTTAAAAACTGTGGTAGCGACACCTAAATTTCGTTAAAAAATTTGAACAAAATGCTTTATTTTGTTCTTAAGCTACATACATTGAGGGGGTGCCCGTAATAAAACGGAAAAAAGTGAAAATTAGAAGCACCTGTGCATGTGATTGCATAGCTAAATTCAAAACTATAAAAAATAGAGAAAAATTCTCAAAGTAGTCCCGAGGCCAATTTTAATGAAAACCAAAACTGCACCATTCGTTTTTAGGGTTCCGTAGGGTCGGACGACAAGGAACCCTAAGGGTACGTTCAAGGAGACGCGGCGCGTCAGGCGGCGCGGTGCGCGCTCCATACATCGGTGTATGTTTGTTTTTCCGACGGCCTGCTACGCGCACCGCGCCGCTTGACGCCCCGCGTCTCCTTGTTCGTCGCCTTATAGTTTCACCATGTCAGTCCGTCTGTCCGCGGCTTAGCTCAGAGACTATTAGAACTAGAAAGCTGTAATTTGATATGGGTATACAACTATACATATTAATCACGCCGAAAAAAAGGTATGAAAAACCTTGATTTTTTTTTCTCGTCTATCCCATAGTGTGGGGTATCGTTAGATAAGTCGTTCAAAAACATTATGGGTGTGTCAACACCATTTTTCGATTCAAGGAACCGTTGGCGAAATATTAAGCCTTAAAGTGATAATTTTTGTCCGGACCCTGCCGGCTAAACGGTTGCTTGAATGTGTGGAAAAATTCACAGAAGTAGGAAAAGGAAAACTATCACAGCTAAGTAGGCTTTACAGGTTTACGAGTACAGGTTGCGCTAAACTTTTAGTCCCCTCTGAAAACGACAATGTATGGGCCGTTCTTCGGGAGAGCAACTTCCGAGCGAACAAGAAGTTTGGCGCGCTCTGTATTAGTAAACCAACTTATAAAATGTAGGTACTGGGTAACTACGGAACCCTACACTGCGCGTGGCCCGACACGCACTAGGCCGGTTCTTTGAAAAAAATATTTGTCAGGAATAAAATGCACACTCTTATCGAAACGGATCTTCTTGTGACATAATTCCTATGGTTTTATATTTGCCTTTACTTAAGTAGGTATAAGAAAATTGTATAGATTAAGTTTATGTTACAAATGAAAAAAATCATGTTTGCTAAGTTTCTTGCCCTTCTTCTTAGCAATACTAATCGAATGGTGCGGATGGTTAGGCATTATGTAGGTAAATATAATATTTTTATTCCTATATTTCTCTATTTTATGCAGGTGTATAACTTTATTACATTTCAGTAGCCCAACCTTAATATTTTTGGATGTATTTCCCGTATTTATTTATCAACTTGTTTGTTCGTTGCATCATTTAGATATAATATTTTTATTCCTAGATTTCTCTATTTTATGCAGGTGTATAATTAAATTTTAGTACCTCAATATTATTTGTATCTATTTTATTTCCCTTACATACATACATCAGCCTGTTTTGTCCACTGCCGGACATAGGCCTTTCCAGGATTTCGCCACTCTTGGCGGCCTCCTGGAAGAAATGCCCATACTCACACACGCTGGGCAGGCGGGTTGGTGAGCGCGGTGCCAAAACCCTTGCACCAGTGACGCCGCTGCCCGTCACCAGTCTGTTTTATATAAGGCCCGGCAATTGGGGATGGATATACCGCCATCCATTGGTCCCAGGCAATGGTGGGCCGCCTGGTTTTGCCTGAGAGCTGTTCTCTTACTCTCCCCCGAATAACTTCGGGAGGATTTGCGAGTAAGATGGTGGTACCTCCACAGTCGAGCCCGGCATCAGCTCTACCACCTAATTTATTTCCCTTATTAGTATATATATATATATTTTTTTTATTCTAAATATATATTATATATTGTAAAGATTAACTTAGACTTGTAGAAAGTATAATTTATATATCTATTTTACAAAATAAATATTTTGGTATTGATTATGATTTGGATCTTCTGAAAAAAAAAAACAAAAAATTAAATCATTGTTGCAAACGTGACCTATCCTTTTAATTGTCGTGAAGATAATCAATTTACCGGGGTAGGTACTTGGGTAGCCAGTGATTTCAAGAATTGTGTATGGTTGTTACAAAATGTATTGCTATTTGCGGATACACGTATATCTGTAAAACTGCACCTGAATCAAATCAAAAACCCAAGTCGAATTTATGTAATTCTTGGGTGGTCCATGGCCCCATGGCCCTCCCCCATTGCCTGTCGCCTTATTTAGGACACAACAATCAGTATAATAATGTTCATAGATATACAGGTTGTATAAATGATGTATCGTGGTCCGTGGTGGCTCTACATGTTGTTGATAAAATAACTGCCAAGCCGAAAACTGACGATAATAGCTCGAAAAGACACATTGAGTATAAGACAAAGCGAAGCTGCGGGCAAAAGCTAGTTAGTTTATAATATTTCTCAATAGATAATGATTTTTGTTCCTGTATCATTGTGCTGGTTGTGACTAAAGGGAGCTAAGCGTTACATTTTTTGTGACTAACAGCTGACGCCTGCAGCGTTGCTCTTGTGGATCCCGTTTCTCTTGATCCCATAAGAATTTCCTTAGATCCCGCCTTAACAGATGTCTACATCACACAAGGAACATACAGTCCAAATTTCATGTACCTAGGTCCAACCGTTTGGTCTATGCGTTGATGGATCAGTCTGTCAGAGTATCTTCTATTTATCTAGTAAAAGCAGTAAAAAGCAGTAAAGCAGTAAAAAAGTCTGTAAATTAAACAATTTTTGCAAAATATTATACTAAATGGGTTATCGGTGTTGTACTGAGGCCAAAACAATTTTTAATATTTTTTCGTCTGTCAGACTGAATGTTGTTCAGTTTTAACTCGAGAACCACTCATCGGGCTTAGAAGCGATTTTCTTTATTATTATCCTAGTGACCCGCTGGTCAACATAATTGTAGGGGGTAATAATAAAATAACCACCAAGCTGAAAACTGTCGATACTACTTAAAGATTAAAAGACACTTCTACGCGAGCAAAGCCGCGGGCAAAAGCTAGTTATGAATAAAGATGGACACTTCTCTGCCGAGGCATTCAACAGGCTATACATACCCGTGCGTGTGATATTCACAAAGTAGATCTTGGGTACGATATTTATATGTACGTATATAATTAATCAAACCATAATAAACATGATTCACAGAAATACGCAGAATACATAATTAGATTTCAATGTAATTACAAAGATGACGAAGAACCAGCTGCATTGTCTTACTCGTATAAAGTCATAAGAGTAATAACATAACATAATATACGTAAGGCGTCACAGAGAAAATACTAGTTCTGTTTACAAGATTATTGCTGACTCTACTAGAATATTTTGTAATTTATGTGACAACTAGACGGTTTGTAAACATCGCGAGAAATATTAACAACATGAAGTTTCATCCACTTTACTAGCAAATATGGTGTACATGGTACTTTTAAGAATAAGAAAGAAAGAAAGAAAGAAAGAAAGAAAGAAAGAAAGAAAAGAGCTTTATTTCATAAAACCACAGTAGTTATCACAAATAATAATTAATATTAACAAATTAGGCATATTCTATGGTTAAGAAAAGGGAGTCCAGCTCAGCTTAATGCCACAGCCAAAGCCATAGCGCTGGTTTTCTGCTGGATCCTACATAAATAAAACTAATAACTAATCTAAATATAACTAAAATCTAAATTAAATTAAATATAAATTTAATAAAACGTATACTGTAAAATACATACAAATAATGAAAAATAAATAGTAATATGAAATAAATATACAAATAATAGTGTTATACTAAACAAGATGCATAATTTATAAAAATACTATATAAGTTTACGCATTAATCTTACTGAACATCAAGGCATCGTTATTTGTTTTTCAATTAGATGGCTCTTGAGTTTATTACGAAAATTAGCTTTCGTCTTGCATTCTCGTATAGGTGGAGGCAGGTCGTTCTATAGGTGGAGGCAGGTCGTTAGCTAGACCTGGCTTTAACAAATACTTGTTCTTATAGGGAATTTTTTGTGAAGATCATCAGAAGTTTGGTGGTGGTTAAAAAGTATTATATAAGTGATGAGAAACATAAAATCTGAAGCACACTAGTCTCGAAGGATTTACTTGAAAGCCTACTGTTAGCTTACAAATGGACGAATTCGTCCAAAGTATTAATATACTTCTACTGTTATATATTTTTCGCTAATAAGCAGGTTAAAACTGTTCGTTCTGTATTAGAATTTATTTTACTAAATTGTTCCAGCATTCATAAAAATACAATTATTACTATATAATAATTTTATCTACTTAGATTGCTAAATGCATATGCACTAGATATGGTAGTTTTGTTAAATTATTTTCTCTTCGTGTTAGGTTATCAATCATCAGGTAAACTCTTATATATATAAGGTACAGTCATATTCATATCGCAGACTCAGTAAGTAGTCGGTAGTAGATCGACCGATTCAACTACTATTGTATTTTGCGAAATTAGCGAGCCTACAGTATGAATTTGGCTTTATAAATAAATGTAACCTTAGGTATATAAGACTATCTTCAATTACTTTATAGAAATATACATATATATATACCATTACCCGTACTTCGTGTAACTGAAGGTGGATAAACTGGACTGTAAATTTAATTTGAGGTTAAAGCATTGAGCTAATCTGTTACTTTGGTTAACCCTGTGCCATTCAGTGCGTGACCGTCGGACGAGAATTTGCTACTTGGCTGATTGATGATTTCAATAACGAGTCCGATACCGGATCCGTTAAAATACGGACACAAGTTGCAAAGTTGTAAACTTTGCCCATAGTTTGAATTCTGATAGAATCTGCTCGTAAACAGGTGTACCAAAGTTTATGCTCTAAGGGTAGGTACAGTGGAGCCCACATCAAGCTAAACACATTCAGTATAAGCTGACCTCTCACTGTATAGGCTTCCCGTACAATGAGAGGTCAGCTTATACTCTATGTGTATAGCTTGATGGCTCCACTGTACGAGTTGCTTAAACACAAATGAATGAGTTAATTATGTTGTATAGTATAATTTAAAATGAAGTTTATAGCTTGTTTTAGCAGCCCAAAACGATTATTCTGCCTAAATAGTAGTATGTCTAGTGTTATTGCATCAGAAAAAATCCGTGTAATAAAAGCAAAGTTGCGGAATTACCCAGAATTAATCATGATCAAGCAAGACTCTCGACAAACAGTAACACATTTGTATGAAATATGACAAGATCAGAAGCTTTTTTATTTTGTGGGTGTAGAATGTAAGTAACTCAAAAGCTTCTAAAGTTTAGATAATTCCAGCAACTTTCGTCTCCATGATGTCGTCAAGTTATGATTTTGATTTTCTCACTCACTTGTTGCATCCATTCTGATGAAACTTAACCTTCGGACTGGATTTCTTAATCCCTTTGTAAATATCACTAAGAGTCACTGATAAGGTATTGCGCAAACGAATATTCCGTATGTTACTTTAGAAATAATAAATATACTTCACAAACTCCTTCACTTTTTTAGTCTTAAAGATATTTTAAGAATATCACAAAAGAAATAAAGTTCTGAGGTAAAACGTGGTAATCTTGCAATGTTTACGCGAAGAGTGAATGCAGTGAAGCCATGGTCGAATTGGATTGCAGACCTTTTGATCAGACCAGAGAGTGTGCTGGTCTGAGAACTCTTATCAGAAAGATATAGAAGCTAATTTGTATTGTCGTTATGTCCTCGCTAATTGGTAGTCTGACTTACATCACTGGTGAGAGAGTGAGAGGTAAACGTAGAGCGAGACGGCTGACCTACGTCACGTAACTTACCAGGCCAGTATTTTACGTATCGTATTGTTTTCAAATGAACTTAGCATTATTTCCCGTATTTGTCGCCTAATTATAATATTGTTGCTTTGATTTTTGTCATTGTTTGTTGATGACGGCGTTTTAAATTATAATCTCTTTTACAATTCAAAATTGTTTTGGTTAATCGTTTTCCATGATCATTGAATAATTTTTAGACAAATACCTAACCTAGACCAATCAGGTAGATAAGGAGATATAGATTGAGCACAGTCTCTAATACGTAACGCACTGTATACCATACCATGGCAGTTATTATAACTTGGGCGTGAAGGTGATAGTCGTAGATTAATTTGACCAAGTGCGAGTCGGAGTAGCGCAGGTTCCGTATCACCACACAATACTGGTACGCAGCCGTATAAACATGGTAATTAACAAAAATATACATGACATAAGGTTAGATTGAGCACCTCATTTTGCATCAAGCAGAACTGAACTCTACCACGTTTCTTTTTAGTTTAAAATAGCGCGCTCTCAGCCGTGGCTCTTACGACCACCAAGAAACACGCGCCCACAAAAATCTGCGTTATTAGGGTACCGTAGTCCGACAAGGAACCCTTATAGTTTCGCCATGTGCGTCTGTCCGTCTGTCCGCGGCTTACCGCAGAGACTATTAATACTAGAAAGCTGTAAAAAAATTAAATAAATTATAATTTATTTTTCTTAAATTGAAATCAACGTTGATAGAAAATGGCGGAACAGTTAAATCTTGACAAAAACATGGCCTGCTACGATCCTGACACACTTATTTTACTCTCTTGTTACGTCGTTACAGCTAATAAAGTACAAATCATAATTTGATTTCATTTAATGTTAGAGGAGTTCTAGGAAGCCTTAGATGGATTGTAAGCTACCATACAACCCGGTCACATTATCTCGAGACCTCGCTGGAATGCGAACCACCCGCCCCGTTCTCCTTTCACCTCCCCGCGCTCGCCACGGCGCGTCAGTACGGTTAGCACTTTCGTTGCCGATACGCGTCGACTTGTTTTCGTGGCATATTTTTAAACATTCCATTGTTACGTTTGGACTTTTATTGTTATTTTGTTATTGCTGTTACGTTAAAATATTGTGTTTGTTGCAACTTTGCAATCATATCATTATAATAATATTATCTGCATTAAATTAATTAACACAATATTTGTTTTGTTGGAAATCTTATTGTTTATAATAATATCCTACTAGAGGATGCTTGTTTTGCGCACCATATCTGAGCGCCGACGCGACGGACGTCATCGACGACAGGTCTCGAGATAATGTGACCGGGTAGTATCTACGATCCTAAAACACCTCTTTTATGTTTTGTATAGCATTTAAAATTTATACGACTTAACTACCGAATAAATACCTGGAAAATTCCTAAAAGTTAAAAAAATCATAGACCGTTCGTTGTACGATCAGAGTTGATGTCTGCGTGTGCGTGAAATGCACACAAGAAACGCAGATTTTGACACGTGTGGGCGAGTGAGGGCCCATCTTTACTTTATATAGCTGCTTTTTCCAGTCAAATAAATCTAAAAAGTTTGCATATAATATTCGATAAATAAATAAATTTTTGAAACTCATCGTGACTTATGTGTCAGTTACAGACCTCTTACAGACCATTCAACATAACTTGTCCCCTAAAGTCATGTTGGCATCACTGCTTGTCAAACTTATGCTGTCATGTTGTTTGTCAGTCACATTTTTCAAAATTATTTGATAAATTATGTATTATTATTGCCAAAGCCGTTGAAAAATAGTGCAAAAGAGATTGTGTTGAAGGTACGCCTTTTGTGAAAGAGAAAATGCAAATAATGCACCTTGATTCTTTTCGATCAGGTTCGATCTCGTGTTAGTGCCATGACGGGTTGGTAAAATAAGGATACCAGCTTTAAACAAAAAGCCAATTTTATGGACTTTTGCAGGCATATCGGAAAAAAGCATTCACATTAAGTCGCATGGAAATAATCGTCAAAAACGTAAAAAACGCTAGCTCGACTATTTAGAACAAACGTCGTCGAGCTAGAACAAGGAATAAAACATACCGTTTTAGTACAGAGATACATGTGCAGATATTCATACCATTAGATCATACGTATTGTTTGCAAAATACAAATCAATAAATAATTGATAATTTTTATTTATTCATTCTGTACTTTTTATTTTCATTAAATAGTAGTCTAACTAATGTACCTATAAAAAAAGCAGTTAATTAAATATTATAAATGTGTAGTAGGGTGTATGCTACGTGAGCCATTGGCAACATTATATGCAGTGCTACCATTTCCTAAACCAGGGGACTTCTTATAGTGAATGGTCTGTAGTGTATGTACATAAATAAAAAATGTTTAATTTGGTCTGTTGACTGCTCACTTTATTGTATGGAACCTAATAATTGTGCGAGCTCAACTCGCTCTTGTACGGTTCTATTCAATTTACGATCAGATATATCAGACAGATTTATATCAGATAAATTTGGATTTATTTTCTTTTTAACTCTCCATTCCTGATATAGTCAAAAACGCTGTGATTCTGTAAAATTTACAGTATTTCGTCCAGTCAAGTGTTTGTTTCTGAAATAAAGTAATTTATTTTATTTGTTACATATATATATATTTTTTTAATTTAAATTACTTATTTTATTTACTTTATTTATTTGAATAATTTATTTAAATTTACATATTTTATTTTATTAGTTACTCTATTATCCATAAAATAAAATAGAACTGAATAAAAGAGCCTCGTTCGATTGTCAAATTTACTCGAGTTGTCCAGTTATTGAATGTAAAGGAGCCTCGTTAAAATTTTCATTCCTTCCACTTGAACAGTATTCCGTTTCACACCACCAGCTATTAGTGATGTTACAATCTAGCTATCACAAAGTATAATATGTTAATACTCCTAGATTTGTCATTATTAATGGCACTTTATATGCATTCTGTAGGTACTATGAACCAGGCCAATATATATGTACTTATTTTACATAGGTATGTTTGTTTTGTATGTTTGTTTTTCGTTTTTTCAAAACCAAATATTATTTCGGCCTATAAAAATTCGATGTACATAAATACGAGGTTTCGATAGCTAACCCAAACTAGCATCTAAGGAACGTATTTTAGTTGTTTTTGTTTCCGTTTATTTGAATGATTAATTAAATAATTTTTATAGCACACCGTGCGTAAAATGACCACTTTACGCACGCTGCGCTTGCGTAAAGTCGGCATTTTCCGCACTTTTGCTATAAAATATTATACGATACTCGTGCGAGAAACTTTTTCTCGACTGGTGTGATTGCAGCACTCACCTTCGGCTCGTGCCGCAAACTCACACTCGTCAGAAAACGTTTCATCGCTCTCGTATCGTAATGTACTATTAATAACTTTGAAATTAACTCTTGCAGTCCCTATTTATCTAGTAGACAGTTTGTTCCGTGGCGTACAGAGCACAGCAACTTGAAAGTGACGTGGCGTTCAAAAGGTTAAAAGCGGATACTTCGTAATAAAAGCAAGTTCATTATTATTATTGAGCGTTTTACTTATTACCTAATGAACAGTTACAAGTTCAAATAAACAAGACATCCCTAGGGTGGTGTGAAACGGAATAGTGTTTCCGTATGAGACCACTGATGGTGTCAACTCAGTGGCGTCAAGTAGAAGGAATGAAAATTTTGATTTTCAAATTTTAGTCCCGAAATTCGAGTGATGAAAGAATTAAAAAAAAAAAACTCGTTTGGTTTCTCTAAAAGGCTCCAAATTACAATCGCCCTCAGACACAATCTTATTATTGTATTACTAGCCTTTCGCCCGCGGCTCCGTCTATTCAATCTTTGCCCCGTTTTCGGCTTGGGTGTTATTTTATTAACATCCCGTATAGGCTGTATGTTGATGATAATAAAAAACTGCATTCAAATCCGTTGAATGGAACATACATACAAATTAATGATTTGGCCAAGTTCGAGTCAGACTCGCGCACAAAGGGTTCTGTACCACCACACAATACGGGTACGGAACCTTATGAACATACAGTATATCAACAATATAGATTTTATAGCAACATTAAGGCGACAAAAACAAGGCCCCAAAATGACAAACAATTCAGCACTGTCTGAGTACGGATCCCTATTTGTTTATTATTTGTTGTTTTAGGTACTTTAGAGTGTGTACAACAATGTGACCAAATTTGAAATTTGTATGTATTACCGTCTTTAAGATAGAGCTGAATCAAATAACGTAAAAAAATGCATTTTTTCCTTTAATATTGGTCGAAGTTTTTTCCTGGTTTATTGTATGGGGACCCCATTGGGTTACGGCTGATGCTGTAAATCCCTGCGACAGACGAACGGACAGATAAGAGACTGCAGGCAGAGGCATTAGTTATAGGGTCCCGTTTGGTGCCCTTCACGTACGGAACCCAAAAATGTAACCTCGTCTAAGACATACGACATTTTTATTCATAATTATCATTATACGTCAGGTATACTGTATTAAGACGACGTAGGTAGTAAAAACTGAGTTTTTAAACAAGTAGTACTCCCAAACTACAATAGATATGGTTCTGAAATAAATACATGTTATAAACGAAGTCTTTTCCAAGGCGATGTAACAGCCCAAAACGCGATGGAGAAGGCTATTTTTTCATTTCAAATAAGCAGTCTGTCGAAAATAATAAAGTGAAAATAACAATGATTACTGTTTTAAACATATAAACCTTAGCTTTTGCCTGCGGTTCCGCCCACGTGTTATTCGGTTTAACGACATGCTTTTTTCCGGGATAAAAAGTTCCCTAAATGTGTTACGTTAGGGTATAAACTTTATCCATTCTAAATTTCATCCAAATGCGTTCAGCCGTTTCAGCGTGAAAGAGTAACAAACACACACACACACCCCCCAAATTTCGCATTTATAATACATAGGTAACACTAAAAGTTTCCGGAACTGGCCACTTACATAAACAATATTTAAAAATTTATTGCAACATTTGAAAATAGAACTCTTTGGCTGTAGAATGCAGTTTGTTTCATCTGACTGTCTTTTGTTTTTACCTTGTGGCGCCATTTAAAAAATTGTGTGTCTGCATCAACATGGATTTAACTCAGGAAAATTTTCGTAGTATGATTTTCTACGATTTTAAGTGTAATTTGACAGCTTAACAGAGCATCGCTCGGCTTGAAACCGCTTTTGCAATGACCATGCAAGACGACTGTTTATAGCTGGTTTGCAGAATTCAAACGTGGTCGTATCAATCTCAGTGACGAATCTCGCGATGGTCGGCCGTCCACCGCTGTTACCAACAAAAACATCGATGCTGTGCGCCGTATGATTGAAACAGACAGGCATGTGACCTACCATGAAATTCGCGCATCCTTAGAAATAGGCATGAGTCAAATACAATCAATCCTACACAAACATTTGGGTGTGAGAAAGCTGTGCTCGCGGTGGATCCCACACAACTTGACCGAGGCTCAAAAAACGGACCGCGTCACTTGGTGCAGTGCCATGCTTACCAGATTCAACGAAGGTGCGTCAAATTTGGTGTGGGACATAGTAACAGGTGACGAAACATGGATTTATTGCTAGGATCCCAAAACAAAGCAGCAATCGAGCGTATGGGTCTTTCAAGATGAGCCGAAACCAACCAAAGTGGCGCGCGTGAAAAGTGCATCTAAGCGGATGATTGCTTCTTTTTTTAAGAAAACTTGACACGTGGCTACTGTTGCTTTAGAGAATCGTCGTACCGTACACGACCATTTGTTTGCCGGAAGTTATTGACGAACTCCGTAAAAATAACCGTAAACGCCGTATCATCCTGCACCACGACAATGCTAGTTCTCACACGGCCAGACAGACAAACGACTTTTTGAAGACGAAAAATGTAGAACTCATGAGTCATCCTGCATACAGTCCCGACCTGGCACCTTGTGACTTTTTTCTGTTCCCAAAAATTAAGAACCAATTACGCGGTCAACGATTTTCATCACCAGAAGAGGCTGTCGAGGAGTATGAAAAACACGTTTTAGAGGTCACCACAGGGGAGTGGCACAAAAGTTTTCAAAACTGGTTTGATCGAATGAAAAAGTGCATAGACGCCAAGGGAGATTATTTTGAAAAACAATAAATTAATTTTGTACCTTTAATAGTATTTTTTCATATTCATTCCGGAAACTTATAGTGCGTCCCACGTATTAGCGTGATGTGATTAGTGTGATTATCTAAACGATAGTATACAGCGATTTTTTTTGACTTACCACACTGCTCAGACGCGCTCTTTTTCGGATATGCTTATCTCTTTCGTTATGCTATCGACCTACTATACGCCAATAATACTGGAAAGCCAATTCACAATGTAGTTTGTAAACATAATAAAGCGAGACCCGACTCGCACTTGGCTGGTTTTTAGCAAATGGTCAGTGTCATCGAGGATAGCTTATGACCAGTGTCGCTGCCAGCTCCAGTGGGCTTCCCCTCAACCTTACTGGGTAGAAAGTTGAAATTTTCAAAGAATACGTGTTACTATGGCCTCCATTAGGAAAAATAAAAAAGTATTGAAAAAATAAAAATTCCCTTTACAAGATTATTATAATGTTATTTGTTTTGGCCCTTACTTAAAGATGTTAATACATACAAGTTTTAAATGATGTCAGAGTGTAGTAAATACACTAAAGTTAAATATTAGAAAATATAAATTTGGGTTCCGTACACAGACCGTGGTGGTAGAGCTAATGCCGGGCACGACTGTGGAGGAACCACCACCTTACTCGGAAATCCTCCCGAAGTTATTCGGGGGAGAGTAAGAGAACAGCTCTCAGGCAAAACCAGGCGGCCCACCATTGCCTGGGACCGATAGATGGCGGTATATCCATCCCCAATTGCCGGGCCTTATATAAATCAGACTGGTGACGGGCAGCGGCGTCACTGGTGCAAGAGTTTCGGCACCGCGCTCACCAACCCGCCTGCCCAGCGTGTGTGAGTATGGGCATTTCTTCCAGGAGGACTGCCAAGAGTGGCGAAATCCTGGAAAGGCCTATGTCCAGCAGTGGACGGAACAGGCTGATGGATGGATGGATATAAATCAGACTGGTGACGGGCAGCGGCGTCACTGGTGCAAGGGTTTCGGCACCGCGCTCACCAACCCGCCTGCCCAGCGTGTGTGAGTATGGGCATTTCTTCCAGGAGGACCGCCAAGAGTGGCGAAATCCTGGAAAGGCCTATGTCCAGCAGTGGACGGAACAGGCTGATGGATGGATGACACAGACCGTGCCAAATTTTTTGTCAGGCGCTATTTTAGCGTCTTCGTTTTGTGTCGCCTTTTTTGTTTTTATTTGTGACAACTATATATTTTTATCATAATTATTCGATGCCACCATAGTAACAACAAAAATAATAATAGCGGACGGTTGGGTGGGAAGGCTAGGCTCTAAACCCCCTTATAGAATAAAATATTCAAATACCCTTATAGAATTAAATTGCCTTCCCTGAAAAATAAATGTATTGAATTGCTAATTTCATATTCAGTTTTGGGTCAGTCTACACAAAATATCCAAATTTCAGTTCCATCTACGAGCTATGAGACCGTCAGCATAGTGACATTGTTATACAACGTTTTGCCTTTTGGGTACGGAACCCTAAAAACCAAACCAGAGAGTAACAACATACATCTATGGAGGAAATAGGTAAATAGTTATTCATAGTACCTATATGAACAAATCGATCATACATCATGCAATACATTATAATTGCGAGCTATTGTTCTCCGAGGAGGTCGCCGGACTGCGACTGGGTCACAGATGTATAATATAGTAGCAAACCAACATAGACATAACATTAATAATAAACGCATAGAGTCGACGCGGGGCAATTTTAGCTCAGTGAACTTTGGGCTCTTTTAAATATTAGTACATTACGATACGAGAGCGATGTAACGTTTTCTGACGAGTGTGAGTTTGCGGCACGAGCCGAAGGTGAGTGCTGCAATCACACGGGTCGAGAAAAAGTTTCTCGCACGAGTTTCGTATAATATTTTATAGCAAAAGTGCGGAAAATGCCGACTTTACGCAAGCGCAGCGTGCGTAAAGCGGTCATTTTACGCACAGTGTGCTATAAAAATATTTAATTTGTTTCCAAACAAAATATACCGAGTGTAATAGTTAAGTGTGACCAGCCGATTATTCCGTAACTATTAGAGACATAAAATTTTTTAAAACTGATATCGAAAATACGTTACCTAATCACTAAAATGACATCTATAACTTTTTGAAAATCGAACGAGAAGTATTCAAAATTTTGATTATAAACACTCCCATACATTTAATTCAGTATGAGATTAACAAGGACTTCACATCGAACATCTGCTTTGAATACAAAATTTTGCACTTACTAAGAAATAAATATTATTCAAGATAGTTTTATTACTTTGTTTGGTTAATAAACAGTTTCCTTTAATTCAGTACTAAGCTAAAATAACCTTTTAAAATAAGGAAACTAAAACCTTTCTACTAATCTCATACTTCAAGCGCCGTACCGAAAACAAGAAATGACTGTAGTCAATTTTAATTGAGTTTATTTAATTTAATTAAGTTTGTTGACTGAACTAGTTCTAGTTTTAATATTTGTATTTTTGTTAAACTTTGATTTGTAAACCAGAAATGGTAAATACTATTTCTTTTCTACTATGGGTCCTTTACACCTGAAATAAACTTATTATTATTATTATTAAATGTGTGGAAGTGTTTAGTGTCAAAATTTTGAATACTTTTCGTTTGATTTTCAAAAAGTTATTGATGTCATTTTACTGATTATGTAACGTACTTTTGATATCAGTTTAAATTTTTTCGATATCTGTAATAGTTACGGAATAATCGCCTGGTCACACTTAACGATTACACCATGTATACTAGATATTAGTTTATGAATTAACAAAAATGTTCCGAGCATAAGCCAGCCAAAACAACCCATTTTTATACGTTTCTTCGTACCATAGCTTATTTTTAGTGTGGAAAAATAATAAATAAATAATAATATATAAATAAATAATAAATGTTTCGTCTGCTACTTAGTAATAATTATATGTCTGTGGAGTGGGCATTGTGTCGGCATGCTTTATCAACGTATCCTTAGGTAGTAGGACCGTGTTGTTTACGTGCCCCGATGTGCATTTAATGAATACATTTACCGGTATTCTAGTAGACCCATGTGAAGGTGGTCGTTGGTGAGTAACTATCCGCGTAATAAATACCTGCGAGTGGAAAATTACTGTTAATCCGGTTGGATCGGATAAGTGGGTACTCTTTTATGTTGCTTTAAGAGCAGTCATCCGATGACGGTCGTCACGCCTAGGCCGAATTATAAATAAAAAAATATTATTGTTAGTTAATATATTATAAACATAGTGATATGGGTATTTTCGAAAGCTATTCAGATGAGCAAAAAAAAAAAATTATAGTAATATAAAAAAAATTTGTGGATTGTTATTCTAGGCCCAAATCTTCTTTTTTTTAAATATTTGTATAGAGTTATATTATTTTTTATTTTTTTATTATTTTTTATATTTTTTTATAATATTATAAAATTTGAATAGACATTGATATATATATATTCATATATATAACTAATATTTTTTTCAAGGAGAAAGCACCCCCCCCCGCACTTTCCCCAAGAAAAAAAAATGTTTCTTGTAGGAAATTTTATCTAGTTTTAGAAAAACAAAACCGCATTAGAATTGGACAACTAGTTCCGGAGATATAGCCAAAAACAATATTGGCGGGAAAATTTGCAAATTTGCAAAAATGCACGTAATCCAACGGGTTAAGAGCAGTCATCATGACCCGACCAATTCAGTTGTGAGGGCGGCTAAATGTAAAGCTGTTTCATTTCGCGATTACGTGAACGCTCCACGAAACTTGCGAAGACAGTCGTGCTGATTTCGTTGCGGGCGCAAAATTGAAAACTTGTGTCAGGAGAAAAGTTATTTTGGCAAGATTGTGGACGTTTTCAAATATATTTTAATCTCAAAAACATTTTAGATTTGTAGTATTCATTTTTAGATTTAATCTAAAACAATACAAACACATTCGACTACACATTTGGTAAAAAACCTTAAAATTTAGGTTTTTTAGTGGTTTGTGTTAAATATTATTAAATTTTCCCGATTTTTAGTTCTAATCGGAAATATATCTATATAATATCAATGGAATCAGCCTAAAATATTACAAAACATTTCATAGACACCTCACAATATTGTTTTTGCGTTTGTATAGGGGTTTGCGCGTGATGTCTGCTAGTCATGTTATATTAACCGTTTTTGCTCGCGTTTATTCAATGGCCGCCCCATTTTCAGCTTGGGAGTTATTTATCAACACCTTTTATAGCCTATATGTGGACCAGCGCCCGTAGCATGATAACGTGTGACTTCGTTTATCGCGCTTTTTAACGCGAAATCTGATATAACCGTCAAAACAAAGGCCAAGTGGCGTCGCGAGATGTGCCACTCGCGCGCTATAAGAGCATGCTACGGCCGCAGTGTTACTACAATGATAATACAGAAAACCTCATCCAAATCCGTTCAATGGTTTTCGATTTAAAATGGAATATACATACATACCATCCATCCATCAGCCTGTTTCGTCCACTGCTGTACATAGGCCTTTCCAAGATTTCGCCACTCTTGGTGGTCCTCCTGGAAGAAATGCCCATACTCACACACGCTGGCCAGGCGGGTTGGTGAGCGCGGTGCCGAAACCCTTGCGCCAGTGACGCTGCTGCCCGTCACCAGCCTGTTTTAATAATATACCGCCATCCATCGGTCCCAGGCAATGGTGGGCCGCCTAGTTTTGCCTGAGAGCTGTTCTCTTACTCTCCCCCGAATAACTTCGGGAGAATTTGCGAGTAAGATGGTGGTACCTCCATAGTCGAGCCCGGCATCAGCTCTACCACCTTCCATACATCCTTACATACATACAGACAGACAAAATTTAAAAATAGTAGTTTTGTCTTCAGTACGATACTATAATACCCATAAACAAATTTATATAAAGTTTGGAAAAAGTACTCATTGTACCTTAGAGTATACATAAGCAAGATACTCTAAGCATTGTAGAGACACGACTTTTACTAGTTTATTTTTATTAAATTTTTCACTCCTTTTAAAGAGTAATAGGGCGGCACGGGCCGAGGCCAAGTGCATGAATTGAATACCTTTCTAAAATGATGATGGTGATCATGATGATGATAATGATGACGATGATGATGATGATGATGATGATGATGATCATGATAGAATGTTATATTATAGCTCATTGTCCTTACCAAGGAACTTTCGGACGATACGGCATAAATATGTTCAGTACCGTAGAGTTTTGAAGGAAAGTGTAGGTAGCTCGATTCATATATAAAACTTTGAAGCTGTTGTGCAGTGTTTGTTTTGTCTTGTCGGTTATAATCTCGATGGCAAGATCAGTGCTTTGTAGTTTTCTCGGTGTGTGTTGTTGTGAGTTTATGTGTGTTTGGAATGGCTATGTCTTATTGTTCTACCTATCGTAAAGTATTATTATTATTAGTATAATAATGAGATGAAAATGTATGGGTATTTTTTAGAGTTTTTAGCTCCCTCTTTCTCTAGACGTAAATACTAAATTATCACGAAGTAAGCTGACGGTGATGTGCGAGTAGCTGTCAGGCCTGACCGCCATCTACCAGAAGGCGTCAAGTTATCGTAAACACGTAGGGCGGCAGTGAGTGCAGGGTAGGCGCCCCGGCACGAGAGGGCAGTGCAGGCGCGTCAGGCGGCTCGGGCGGGGGCTGCGCGCGCCGCGTTACATAACGCAGGCTCGGAGGGAGCGCGGCGCGATCGATGCGCGGCCCGACCGGGGCGCCGGGGGGAGTCAGTCGAGCGGCGAGCGAGCGACATGGCGGCGCGCCCACCCCGCGCGGCGGTCCCGCGGCCCGGGCCGCGCGAGTAGGTCGCCATGCGCGATGCGGTATGAGGCAGCGCCGCGCCCGGCGGGCCGGCCCCCGCTAGCGGCGCCGCCCCCGCCATGCGAGCGCCGCCGCTGCTGCTGCTGCTGCTGATGGCGGCCGCGGGCCTGGCCGTGAGTCCGCTCGCGCGCCTCAACCCCTGGCTGAGCGCGTGCGACCTGGAGGAGGAGGGCACGGGCGACGAGCGCGAGTGCAGCGAGGCGGCGACGTGTGGCGGCGGCGGCGCTCCCGTGCCGCTCTCTGCGCGCGACGTGCCCACGCTGTGCGCGCTAGCGGCCGGTGCTCGCGCGCGTCGCCTGGCCGTGCTGCGCCTGCGCGCGTGCTGCGAGCGCTCGCCCCTCTCCGCGCTGGACCACGCAGCGCACGCCCACGTGCAGGCGGGCGGCGAGCGCTGCGAGCGCACGATCTACGACCTCCTCCGACTGGATGCGATGGTGGCGCGCGTGCACTGCGACTTCCACGACATTCTCGACCGCTACGACTGCGAGCAGTCCTACTCCGTGCACACGTGTCAGGAGTGCCAGGTGAGTGGCGCCGCGACCCCGGAACTTCGCATACGCCTCATGTATGCTGACATTCATACCTGACATCGCTTGTGTGCTCCGAAAGTATTAGCAAACTCTTTAAACATGCCTTAAAACACAACTCTTTGTGTTTGTAATCGGACTTCATTGCGCTACTACAACCTCAACCGATATCAAACATTAGAAATAAACATAGAAACCAAACTGCCTGGTGGTGCTCGATGAAGATGAACCTCGCGCAGTAATATATGTGGCTGTCGCAGGGCAGGACGCCCACAGGCACTCCGCGTGACCCGCTTCACTTCGCTTCGCCGATTATATGCGTCTATCGATCCACTTCGGCAAGTCACGTTTCTTAACCTAACATTAGCTGTTGGCGGTTGGAGCGTAATGTGTGAGGCGGTACTGAGCCCCTGTCGTTGTGTGGGTGATAGATCAGGGCCACCCCGAGTCATTTGTCAGCGCTCAGTGTGCCCGACAGCCGACGACGACGTTGAAGCCGCGGGCCGGCCTGCGATCAATGTCCTCCTCCCTACATGTTGTCATAATGACAACTCGTTCAATCTCACTACAAACATACTTGAAGTATATTATTTGATATAGCTATTGATTAATCATTGAAGCAAGGATTTATCAATACGTCAAACGCAAGATACTGAAATAAATGTTTATATTCTTAGAAACACGTACCATCTTACTACCTCCATATCTCTTTCGCAATTGCAAATCAAATTATCTACCTACTTGAATACGTGAATGTTCTTTGATAGATATTATTGACGGATTTGAAAATTCGAGGTCCACTAAACTTTAGGGCTTGTACGATACATACATACCTATCACAGTGTGAATTTAGTATCAAGAAACGATATATGAGTAAGTACACAGATACAAATATAACCTACTTTAGGATACCAATGGAATACTGGAATATGTTCGAGTAGAGTGAAAGCCATATGATCATCGAAAGAGTTCGTTTTAAGAATCACTCTAATCCCAGCAAGCCTAACATGGTACCACTTTAACACCATTTGACAGTAAACTCCATATATTTACTGTCAAATGATGTTTAAAATGGTGTTACAGTGGCAACCATGTTAGGCTTCCAGGAACTCAAAAGAACACCATATTTTGAGTTTCTGCAAGTGACTACGCACAATTCGCTTGCTTTATCTTGTAATACTCTTCAGGAATATTTAGGATTACAAACAATATGTGGTAAAGTGGTAACATAACCGTTTAATTTTAAAATATTTCAAATCTGCTGAAAGCCTGAGATGCGTCTTGCTTGTTAGATTACTATTTTCAACGTAGGTAAGATCTTTGCCCAAACTAAATAAAACTGATATTCAAAATTACAATTATTTACATCTCATCATCTTTCTATATTTCTAGATTTCTCGTATGCATTATGCATCGAGTAATTTATAATTTCACTAATGAGATTATAATTTAACTAAAGGTTTTTGTTAGGTTGCTTATAAACTAATAGAATAAACGACCCATCTGAAAAAAAATTAGGCTGACATAAACATACTATTTTTAAAGTATTTCAATTTATGCCATGGTTATCTCTATCGAACGGTAATTCTTAGTAGATCCATCCATATGAAATTAGTGAGATTTTTTCAGTAAATCCATTTCCATTGAAACAGAATCTAATGAGAGAAAAATATCTCACTAGACCCATAATACGCTCTTCTTCCACGGTTTTGGTGAGACTGGTGATAGAGGTTTTACGACAGATGTCAAAAGTGACACACGTCAAAAATGACATAAGAATATTTTTTTACACTAATTTTGTTTAATAATAACACCGAACGAGTTGTTATTATCTGTTTTCTACGAAAATACGAATACAAGACACAAGTGTACAAAAAGGAATAAAATTAAACACCATATATACTTTTTCCGGTTTTTCCGTTACGTAAACTGCAGATTGAACCGTATACAGCCTACAGTTTTTATTAACTATGCATTCTCGTGTTTTTGAAAACTCGTAATAGCGGTACTGATTTTGAAAGACATTATTTTGGTCGATTTTCATTGCTTGATTTTCAATACTAAAATTATACTGTTGGTGAAGGTTTTGAGGGTTTTCGTCAATAAACAAAACCGCAACAGCGACGCTTTGTTGGATTTCATCACACAGCTGGTCATTGAGCTAAAATGAGGCACGCCGCACGAATATATACTTAAATATAATGACATATATATATATCGGGACTTTAAAAATCAAACAATATCTCCAGGTACATTGCATTGGGAAAATATTTTATTTTGTCAATTATGTCGAAAATGTAACAGACTTTGTATTGACAGCACTGCCTCGGAAAGCTCAAAGCTTAAAACCGTGTAAAATGCTTCGTAAATGTAGAAATTACTGACATCGTAACTAGCTTACAGCCGTTGCTGTGAAAGGCGGTTAAATCCAGCTTCGTCTCGTTTTAATCAGAGCTTGGTTTCAGGCTCAAGGCGTTGCCTGCGGCTCTCGTCTAGATAAATCTCTACAGCAACCTCACAGGAAGCAGTAACTTAGCAAAATGCCTTTTGAATTTAAACAAGTAAAATAAACAAACTGACTTTATCTTTGTTCGTATTTTGCGTTTAAAATAGTTAACTCGGCGAACAACTAATTTAATTTTGTTGATTTTATCAACAGCTGCATCGGATTTTCCCTCGCTATTATCAGTAATTAATTTCACTGTAGAGTGAACGCACTGAATCGGCTCATTGAAACAATAAACAATGTCAGGTAATTTAAACATTAAATGATAAAAGAATTCCTTTATGCAACGTCAATATATCTGAAAACTAAGCATCATTTTAGTATGCAGATGCCATTAAACTACTAAGCCGGACTCATTAGATAGGAAGGGTTATTTGTTGTTGTTATGTTATAGATAGTTAGATAGATAAAGCGTATACGAGTAGATAACATTATAAAAAAATAAAATATACGAGTGACTGAGTAACTATAAACGAGAAATTCAAGTAAATTCAGCCTATACCCAAACGTATCGTCACGGCATGAATGTGGGTTGATAGAAGGGTTCCCAAGTGTGAACCTGGTAAAAGTGATGGGTGGCGAGCCCTAACTTGACTACTTCGGGCACAAATGGCCCTTCAGCTTAAACAACCTTCGCACGCGGCCCGAACACAAATGAATGAGTACCGCGGGGATTGAATCCACGACCTCCGGGTTACGGTTCGAAAAGATAATACACTTCCCATTAAAAAAATTGAAACACTTCTCAAGTTTGTGTTTTTAATGGATTATTAGAAAAATATTGTATTATTCAGAAAAAAATTAAATGTTGTACTTGGCTTCAATTTTTTACTTAGTTTAGGTACCCATCCTGTGTTTTATTTAAGGTAGGTATTCTTTTTCTGTTTTTTTTTATATAACTATTTTGGTAGTTAGTTTTATTTATAGATAATTTGTTATTTAAGTTTTAGATAATTAAATAAACAATAAAGTTAGAAAAAAAAATGTTGTACAACAGTACAAGGTTTCGAATTCCCTAATACTAACGTTCTAAATTTTTTTTTGTTATTTGTCGCCAGTTAAAAAAACTTACTAGTGTTTCGATTTTTTTTATGAGAACTGTATTTTTATCAATGATTAATTATTCCGATAAACTTCAACCTGCGTAAAACGGTACGCGTCTCCGCCTGACATCACTGTAGTGGGATTTCCCTTTATTTAACGAAAATTTTCACTTAGTTAGGCTCGAAGTTTGTGATTGATTCAATCGATATATAGGGTGAAATTTAATCAACCGACCAAATTCATACTAGAGACTCGGTTAGTGACCAAGAACTCAGTAATCCTTTTGGCCAATTTCGAAAAATATTTTTTTTCCCGTACTGGTTGGACTAGTTTAAGGACAATTCCTAGTGCAGGTTCTACGGAAAAAAATTTTTTTTTTTCGAATTTCACCTGGAGGGTCATTAAACCTTGTTCCTGATAACTAACCGAGTCTCCAGTATAAATTCGGTCGGTTGATTTAATTTCACCTAGTATATATATTGCTTCTTTTTAGGTATTTTTTTAGTAATTTCGGTAAGACTAGTTAGTATTCCTAACTGTCTGTTGTATTTTAAAAGGATCAGGATTTTATTTTGATATGTCAAACATGATGTCGATAAATAGCATTTGTAGAGTGAAACGGAGAGAGTCAGGGGCTGACTTCGTCTTAATTCACCGCAATAAAGGTAAAACATTGTTGCCGAGTATACTGCTATCACACTAATATTATAAAATGCAATAGTTTGTGTGTGTGTGTGTGTGTGTGTGTGTGTGTGTGTTTGTTACTCTTTCACACTGAAACGGAATCGAAATTTAGAATGGATATAGCTTATACCCTAACTTAACACCTAGGCTACTTTTGACCCCGGAAAAAAGCATGTCGTTAAACCGAATAACACGCGGGCGAAGCCACGGGCAAAAGCTAGTTAACTATAAATCTACAGTGTACAAACTGACACCAACTCTATTTACTTGTCAGTTAAACAATAATTTTGGAGCTTTGACGTGACGACCATTTTTATGGTGTGAGTGGATTTACTATGCCGTGTTGGATAGCAAGACTAACTAATGCGTTGCGCGTTCGAAGCTCCAGTCCTGAAGCCCTTGAGGCATTCACCATCAGGCAGGTATCCCGACTTTTATTTCGGGGGGGGGGGGGCATTCTGTGAAACAATAGTATGAATTGTGAAAGAAACCTCTGTAATCACTGTACTATAATATTAAGAAGTATCAAAAGTACCATACCTTTTCTTATTAAAACGTTAATAAGAAAAGGTATGGTACTTTTGATACTTTAATCACATTTATTATTAAAAATCCCACCAATCCCCCTCCCCCTGGATACGTGCATTCATAAGCTTCTACTGATGTACAGAATCAAGTTTCCAATTAAACGCATTAAAAATACACGGCCTTACAAAGCGTACTTCCATACTAAACATCCCACTCACTGACAATCTATAAAGTACTTCCTAGTTACCTTAATTTGTTACGAAGGGAGGTCATTAATTTTCATTTATAAGTAAAATAAAACTTCACTTACTTTATTTTAATTTTGTTTTTTTTTTTCGTTTTAATTATTCAAGTCTACTTTGTGTGTTGATAAAATAACCACCAAGACAAAAACTGTCGATACTACTGAAACATTCAAAGACATTTCAACACGGAGAAGGCGCGGGCAAAAGCTTGTTTTGTATAAAAATATAATCGGCTTAGGTGTACACCCCCAATATAAAAAAACTCCCGAATACCGACTGTAATAAAACTAATTAGACTCCTTGTTTTTAAAGAAATAATACATAGACCCAAAAAAAGAATTAAGATATATTTCGGACCCTACATGGGCCCGGCATCAGTTGAGTATCAAATAGTTTTTAGTTTTAAACCATTCTAAGTACACATAATTAATAATATATATTCCCTTACGTTTTCTTTACAATCAATGGCAGATCTGTACACATATGTGCAACAGTGCTCTGTATATAGTCCATTAGATCCACTGGATGCAAGATAGCGTGACTGCAGAACCTTCAGGCAGGCATCGAAGGCAAACCCTGAGAGCTTTCAGACATTAGCCACTTCGTTTGTTTTATTGCACTCGCTCCTTCCTTACCTGCCGTTAAACGTTAGCTTTCACTTTACAAAAGTAAATAATAACTAGACGTACCATTAGGTATAAGGATTGAATCTGGAAAACATATATACATATACTCGTATACGTTTGGAATTTCTGTTTCTAGGTAACTTTCTTATCGCGCGTATTCTTTTTGAAGCTCCTGCTCTTGGCTAAAGCTAATGCTATGTTAGTAAACCGCAAAAAGGGTCTTTTAGGATAGACAATACCATCAAGATGATGACATACAACCATCCATCCATCCATCAGCCTAGTTCATCCACTGCTGGACATAAGCCTTTCCAGGACTTTGCCACTCCCGGCGGTCATCCTGGAAGAATTGCCCATACTCACACACGCTGGACAGGCGGGTTGGTGAGCGCGGTGCCGGAACCCTCGCACCAGTGACGCCGCTGCCCATCACCAGTCTGTTCTATATAAGGTCCGGCTATTAGGGATAGATATACCGCCATCCATCGGTCCCAGGCATGGTGGGCCTCCTGGTTTTTTGCCTCTGAGCTGTCCTCTTACTCTCCCCCGAATTACTTCGAGGGGGTCTCCAAGTAAGATGGTGGTACCTCCACAGTCGAGCTCGGCATCATCTTTACCACCTGTAACATACAACATATTTTATTTATTATTTACAGTTATGCCACAGATCTTACACGCGAACCCTTTGCGATTGGTAACAAAGTAACAAATTATATTTAAAGCAATTTTTGTGAACTCCGTCAAAGAACAACTAAACTAACCGGTATCTGAAGATTAACAATTGGCCTGTTATGTTTTTCGGAAATATTTACGATTCGAAAACCATTTCGAGTAATTAACTGCTTTTAGTATACAGATTTAAAAATAAGCGTGCGTATCCTTTACTAAATAAAAAAAAAGCAATGTCTTTCATTTGAACTTCAGTGACGTCATCACAACACGTTTCCATACGAAAAAAATATTTCTTGAATGCATCCTAACGTCTGGTAAGGATCCGACATTAAACTTACATGATGACTTCACTTCCTGTAAATACTAAAATGCTTATAAAATCGGCTTTAAAGCACGAAAAAACTTAATATCGAAATTACATTCCTAGATCTATTTATTTCAAAAAGCAGACCTAAATAGCACATTGATGTTTAAAAAACCGGCCAAGTGCAACTCGGACTCGTTCGTGTTCCGTACAAATTTGTAGGCACATACAGGTTGTAAATGCAAAGTCAAGAATCCCTTTAGGGTAAGAAAGTTTACACGATACTGATATCATTACGAGAAAAATAAATACACCTTGAATGTTCACCGAAAATTCCATCATTTTTCTAAGCTATGGCTACGCAGCTCACCGGCATCCCCACACACCTAAAAACCCGCACCCCTCATCAGAGTGGCCGGCGACCAGTGAGGGTGTCCACGCGATTAGTGTATTTTGAGTAAAGAAAATCGTCTTATTATGAAGTACTGGTACTTTATTTAGAGATTCCAGTGTTTAAAATAATATCTTTACCGATCATACTAACACACCCTTAAAGGATTCTTGCCTTTGCTTTTACACCCGGTATATACGTTATATATGGACAGACGGACGGACGGACAGACAGACGGACAACAAAGTGATCCTATAAGGGTTCCGTTTTGCCCTCTTGAGGTACAGAACCCTAAAAACGACCGGACTCTGTTGAAATCTGAAAAGACGAAGTTTTTTAACAACAGGAGACACTATAAGAACATTTTTTAGGTGATGAGATGATAATACAACAGTAAATACCAATTTGTACGAGTATCTGGTACGGGTTGCCAAAAACAATTAATAGCTCTAGAAATCCAGTGAAGTGGTTATGAGAAATTGGCAACGTATCTTTAGGTTCATACTCGCATACTTTCTCATTGGTAACATTATTTACAATACATTTGTTTTGCCTCGATAAGGCGACAGTTACTGCTGGTGACCCCGGCTGCGTGCATCCCACTCAGTCGCACGACTGGTCCCGTCTTGATATCTCCTTTGTTCGACGGGGAATCAAGTCGCGGACGCGCCAAAATATACCTAAATAAATAATTACAATTATCATAACTAAAATTCTTCAAAAATTATTAAGGGAACTCATTTGTTCTGATAATATCTTTAATTTGACCAAGTTTGATGTTATTTCTTTGCATACTTAATTAATTAAATATTTGTCCTAATTTAGACTTTATTTTGGTATTCATTTAGTCAATGTATTTAATAAAAATTCAAAAAAACCGATCAAGGTACGTAATTCCAGATATCCTGTAGTTTATCTTTCTTTTTTTTTGCTGTATTAACGTCTGAATAAAACCAGCCACTAATAGTGACTTTCTAGGTCACCACCAGGTATAGCCCTCTTAAAGGTTGGACGCATGAATATTCTATCATATTTACTGCAAATGCTACAAATATTTATCTAAAAGATAAACAATTATAATACTGTAGATTGTGGACGTTTTGTTAAGTTTTACTACTATAAGATACGTGGTTTAGATTCATAATGATATTGAAACGGCTACTCACGATTTGTTATATATGGGGAACCACCGCGTAACCATGTTTGCCTCCGACGAAACTGTACGAATAGAGTGAAACTTGTCAAGCGAAATCTGACTATAGAAAATCGTGAGTAGCCGTTTCAATATAATTTATGTTCAGTCTGCGTACTTTCGAAGACACGGATCCCGTATAGTATATGCATAAATATCAACGGCATAATTTCAAATTCACGCCATTTACATTGCGTAACTGACATAATCAGTTTGACACAAACAAAATAAATAGTAGACTCTACTTGTGGTAAGAATGTCTTATAAAACACATTATTAGTTTTACGTTCAATCGATAGAAAAAACTGGCACAGGATCAAACGGGGAACCGCCGCCGCTTAACCATGTTTGCCTTCGAAGAAACTGTACGATTATACGAATACAGTAAAGCTAGTCAGGTGAAATCCGACAATTAAATTGTGAGTAGCCGTTTTAAAATATGAATCTAAACCACGAATCTTTTAGTGATAAAATTTTAAAACACAAACGTATTCTACGAGCAGTTAAATTGACCAAATTAACTTGATACTTACAATATATTAAACTCCGTGTATCTGAAGGGTCTAATAATTTGTTTTTGATTTCGTCTTGAATAACTAAATATCGGTAATAATCAGTGTTTTTTTTTCTTGGACAGCAACGTAAGATCTAATTGTGAAGGTACAGTCAGCAAAAGATAAAGGTATACAGGCCCATCGCAAACACTTTGATCTTAATCTTGATTGATTGATCTTGATTTGATATTTGATCAATAGACTTGTATTGACCTAGTATACTTTATCTCATTTTTCACTTACCTGTGGGTCTTAAGATCAAAGTGTTTGCGATGGGCCTGTATATCTTTATCTTTTGCTGACTGTACTTTCAAGTTTCTAAGACAACTAGCAGTACCCTGTAGGTTTTCATGGTGAGCTAAGTTGTATGAAAAGGGATAAAGGGCAATAACTTTTTTCCGCGTTAAGCTAGAAGCCTGATTTTTGGGGCTGTAGACTGGTGTAGGAGGTATTAGTTTCAACTTGATATCTCTGACGAGGCCCGAGTAAAAGGGTCTTGACAGACCGACAACAAAGTGATCGTATTCCGTTTTTTCTTTATAAGGTACGGAAGCCTAAAATACGAAGTTAACTCTAAATTTCATGTCTCAGCGCCATACGTCATCACAGGAAGGACGCACTGGTTGTACATACTAGCATTTAAGCACTGCGGTATTAACGACGTAAATATGTGACGCAACTTTCCGAATACTGCCCAACCCAAGCATAATAAAAAATAAACAATAATACAATTTTAATACTTAAAATTTTTAATGGCTCTGTAAAGTTGCAAAAATGCAAAATATAATCTTGGAAAATTTTAATCATTTACACTAGTCACCGCGTTTTTAAATAAAAACTTGGTTTTTCGTGAGCGTGGCTTTCTCGGTAATAAATCTGCTGGATGCAAAATAATCTGACATTATGCATCGTTAGGGTTCATGTTTGGGTCCAAAGTACTGCGCTAGGGCTCACCATCACCACCAGCCATCACTTTGGGACGTAATAAAATAACCGTCGGTGAAACGTAGGTGTACACTTTCTTGGTAACATAAATCCCGAAGCTGAGGGTTGTCCGACGTGTTACCAAGAATTACAGTCCACATCACTATGGTGATGGATGATAAAGAGATAACTTACATTGACTTTTTATACGAGCATATATGCAAATGCAAATACATTTTGGAAAGCATCCGCATCGAACCTTCTAAAGTAATAATAAAGCAGTTACCAAGAATTACAGTCCACATCACTATGGTGATGGATGATAAAGAGATAACTTACATTGACTTTTTATACGAGCATATATGCAAATGCAAATTCATTTTGGAAAGCATCCGCATCGAACCTTCTAAAGTAAATAATAAAGCACAAATTCTCATTCCGTGTTTACAAAACGTTTTTCACGACAAAATTACGGATATTCAAAGGTTTCTCTTCCCCTCTTTGAGGTAACTTTCCCAGAAAATTGCTGAACAGGGCTTGGCCACGTGCGCTTGTAGTATCATAGCAACCTACCAGCCTTGGTGAAATACTTAATTAAAACAGAAAGTAAATCAGGTTGTGATAAATGATTTCTGCTTCCTGCCCTATTTGCCCTAAAACCGGTCAAATGCAAACCTTCGATTCCATTTCCCCACTTCAAGGAAGTTTAATCATATATTTGAAATAAATATATATATTTGGCTATATAAAGCTTTTAGTTTGTTTTAATATTTAAAGGTACTTGTAATAATAATAATAAAAATATGTTAATTTTCGAAATATATATTTCGGCCCACTTTGGGGCCGGCATCAGTCGAATAAATCATATATTGTTATCTTACGTGTTGTACTATATATTACCACTTGCTGAACGTTCAAGAAAATCACTGTAACGTAAGAAATAGGTATGTTATTTCAAAAATTGCGGCTTTAGCTTTTCGTTCACGAATTTATTCTATATCTTATTGATTGATTATATCTCCATGGGGTAAATCAAGGTAAATAGCATTATCGTGCTCCATGTGGCGTTAGTTAAATAACTCTCATTTAAAAAGTACTCATGGTCATGCAACATTAGCAAGTGCCATTCACATTATTTCTTATTATTTTAAATACGAGATTTTTAGGGTTCAGTAGTACCTGAAAGGTAAAAGGAACCTTTATGGTGAGACTCCGTTGTCCGTCCGTCCGTCCGTATGTCACAGCCTCATAACTTTAGCACCGACTTGAAATTTGCCACAAAAATAGCATTCACTTGCACTCATAATACGGTGTAAAATAAAATTGTTTTTTTTTGAAATCGTTTAAAATATTTCCAATAGAAAAATAAAAAAATAAATCTTAAAAATACAATATGGGTATCAAATTGTAGATATTAAAGGGGTGATTATAAAAATATATACTTTTACCATATTTACCCGCACTGATTTCGAGAAATCTTTGAAAAAACACAAATAAATGCATTATTTCCGAAACTGGTGGACTGAATAACTGGCCAATTACAGGAAAACTATAGCGATTAAAAAAAGTTAATAACAAAAAAAATGTTAAATGAATGAAAAAAATATTTTATACAAACATAATATGGGTTGATTATAAAAATATATATTTTTACAATATTAACTGTCACCGATTTCGAGAAGTTTTTGAAAAACCACACAAACATGCATGCCCCCCCCCTTGTTTCCGAAACTGGTGGACCGAATAACTGGCCAATTACAGGAAAACTATAGCGATTAAAAAAAGTTAATAACAAAAAAAATGTTAAATGAATGAAAAAAATATTTTATACAAACATAATATGGGTTGATTATAAAAATATATATTTTTACAATATTAACTGTCACCGATTTCGAGAAGTTTTTGAAAAACCACACAAACATGCATGCCCCCCCCCTTGTTTCCGAAACTGGTGGACCGAAAAAACGATTATAGGTCATAACTGGACAATTACAGGAAAAATATAGCGATTAAAAAAAGTTGACAACAAATGAGAAATATAAAAAAATGTTAAATAAATAGAAAAAAATATTTTATAAAAATACAATATGGGTATCAAATTGTAGATATTAAAGAGCTCATTATTAAAATATATACTTACTATATTTACTTATACTTACTAGCACCGATTTCGAGAAATTTTTCAAAAAACACAAAAAATGCATGTCTCCCCCCTCCCTTATTTCCGAAACGAATGAACTGAAAAATATGAAAAAAAATCATCATGGTAATTTGGGATTACGTAAAGATTATAGGAAAAATATAGCGGGTGAGAATTTCACGATAACAAAATGACAAAATTAAATTTTTCATCCACGGGTTTTATTTCGGGTACGTTATAAAATATTTGAGTCTCTCTTTTGTGGTAAAATAATTATTTATTTTGTTATCATAAACAGTTTTGTTTGGGCAAGATTTTAAATACCTTCTTCCTGATTGCTCCCAAAACTGTCGAATTACGAAACCCTAGGTATGCGAGTCTGACTCGCACTTGACCGGTTTTTATAAAATTTGTGACCATAATAAACAAGGTAACAGAAATAACTACAACTACTCGTATAATTTATTCAGCCACTGCAGATCTAAGCTTGGGCAAAACATTCGTTTTGGAATAGCACACACACCGGAATAGTTATAGCTTAACCTTTAAACCCCTATCAAATATGTCATGCTAGATTTATTCCTGTTGTTTCGTTACACTGGGTGTCAATTTGACAACCTTTTCCCTTTAAAATCCTTCTGAATGTGAACGACTTTGACTTACTACAGCGATAAGCTTACGAGTAAATTGTGAGTAAACAGCTGTTTCATAGAAAAGTTAAATACCAACTTAACGAAAATGCATGAAACAGCGGATTTTTTTTCACGATTTCAGGGTTGGCCCTTTAGTAAAAGTTGTACCCCATTTTAACTGCCGTGGGCGTAGCATGTCGATGGGCCAGGCGTCCAGCCTGCCCAAATTGACCTGCTGGTATTTATGAAAATAATAGAGAATTTTTGTCTCTCGACGGAACGTTCGACCAATAGAAGCGTAGGAAAGTTATATCACGTGATCATCGCCTCGACAAACGACTGGTCCTGGTCAAACGCTTCGTCGAGAGACAAACCTTCTCTATTAGTTTCATCTATGCTAGCTATGCTGGAGTCAGTGGTGGTCCGAGAGGGGGTCACAGGGGTCATGTCTCACCGAAAATCATTGACGTCACGTCAACTCGAAAAATTCCCTAAAGCTTGATGGTTTACGAACATTTCAAACAAATTATTATCTGCCTACTAACGTCTAAGTCAAAAATATTCAAACTAAAGTTATAAACAGTCATAAAATTAATAGAAGGCTTCCATTTGTTTTGTGATTGAGATTTTTTTTAATTAAAAATATTCTTTATCTGCTTGACCTGTTTTACTGTTAAAGTTAGCCTTTTGAACTGTACTTGAGCCATTATGACCTCCCCCAAAATCTTTAGCTGCGACCACGCCTGTCTGGAGTCTGGATCCCGGAAAGGGAAGCTGGACGAGCAGTTAGATCCTCCACTTGATGATGACTATAATCTGTACACAGTTGTAATTAAATGAAAAGTTATAGAACATGTAGCTACTGAAACATACATATTTATTGTTATGTTAATTTGTATGAGATAAAGGAAAATAATTTACCCTCTATTTTTAAATGATTCACTAACTCAAATGTTTCATATTTACTTAGACTCTATGTAGCACGATATCCACATTATAAGCAACTTAAAGTTAGCGTGGTACATTACATTATTGCACATTGTGAATTTGTATATTTTTTTAATATTCACAGTATACAAATATTTTATTATATACTTGTCTGAATGTTGCTTAACATTTTTATTGTTACGTAGAATAAAAAAATACAAATTTCTGTTGTAATTACGTTAACCTCGACTACGAACTTGCTACGGAAATTAATTTCATCTGGATTTAACTGTCAGTAAAAGCCTTAATTTTATAGAAACTTCTCACATTTTTGGGCATTTCTTCTAAAGTTAAGCTGTAGGAAATTGTAAAAAACTGTTGATAGTATGTACCTAGATTCCACAAAAGTAAAGTTTTATACATGCTATGCAAATTGTAAGAAACTGATGATATTAAACTTTAATATCATCAGTTTCTTACAATTTTATTAAACTTTAATATCATCAGTTTCTTACAATTTTGCATGGCATGTATAAAACTTTACTTTTGAGGAATCTAGGTACATACTATCAACAGTTTTTTACAATTTCCTACAGCTTAACTTTAGAAGAAATGCCCAAAAATGATATTAAACTTTAATATCATCAGTTTCTTACAATTTTGCATAGCATGTATAAAACTTTACTTTTGTGGAATCTAGGTACATACTATCAACAGTTTTTTACAATTTCCTACAGCTTAACTTTAGAAGAAATGCCCAAAAATGTGAGAAGTTGTTCTTCGTTCGATAATACTATAGAAGTGAGTCCATATTCCCAAATCTGATACTAACTGGACCTGAAAACTTCGCGGAGGGTTGATTTTTAGGTCAAGAGCCTTCCTAAATAGAATGCCGCGACGATGGTCGATTTTCCACTTTAGGGTTTTCTTCTTATTCATATCGATGATGAAGCATTTTGAAAATTGCTGAGACCTATGTGTACCGCTACATTGCGACTTCTACCGTCTGACAACGCGGGTATTTGCTTGAATGCTTATCATTTATTAAAATTCTGGGGAGAAAAATCATATCTTCATTCAGGGTTGTATATTTGTAAATGATGAAATATTATAGATATTTTAACTTTATCTACTTAATTTCATTCTGTCAACTCATTTTGGTTGCAGACCGAATACGCGTTTGAAATGAATTCTTCGCTCAAAAAAAGATCTAATTATTATCTATAAAACGAAAGCTTTTAATTTATTTTTAGGTTAATTATAACATGAGATTAGTATATTTTGATTATAATTTGACGACTCGCCTCTTTTCTCAAGGGCAACTTTCACTATGCTCAAGGCATTGACGATCGTTTCAGCCTTTACAAACAGCTCCAGGTGGTAATATTAGTTAAGTAAATAAAAAGGACTTTGTTTAGCTCCACGTTTTCCTTTAGTACTAGCCAGTAAGAATATTAGTTGATTAGAAATACTGTAATAAAATAATCTATCCACCCACTGTTGGACATAACCCCCTTTTCAAAATTTCGGCGGTTCTCCTGGAAGAAATGCCCATACTCATACAAGCTGGGCGGACGAGTTGGTAATAGTGGCGCAGAAACCCTTGCACCAGTGACACCCCTACCCATCACCAAGTCTATATAGTATATACCGTCATCAATTGGTCCCATATGGTGAGACAACTGGTTGTGCCAGTTTGAGGCCTGTCCTCTTACTCTTCTCCGATTTTGTTGGCTACAGTATTCGTTTTTATAACAAAATAACAAAGGAAATACTTGATTTTTCAGAAAATAAATTTAAAAAACATGTAAAGAAAAGTCTTTATAAGAAAGACTTTATAATATTAATATAGTATTAGAGAGTATTTGGAAGATAAAAATGCATGGTGTTAATTCATCTCAAACCATAATATTGTATTGAATTATTTTAACGCTAAGGGTTCTTGGAATACGAAAATTCATATATATGATATTTTATAGATAGATGTATAAAATTTATTCCGACTGTAAAAGATTATAGGATTGATAGAACAGGAGGATAAAGTGATAATCTAATAATTTCATTTTTTTTTTAATAATATGTGACTCAAATTTTGGCCTGATTATCCGACTTTCTCTTGTCCTGTACTTTCTATCTCTTTACTAAAACAATGTTGTATTAATATAATTATTAAAAAAAAGACATGATCTTGCTAAGTTGCTTACCCTTCTCCTTAGCAAGACTAATTGAATGGGCGGTGTTAGGCTTGTTATATGTGTAACGTATTAGCTATCATTATTATATAGTAAATTATATTATTGTACACATTAAAATAAAAATAATATGCCTTTAATGTAGTTTATGTACGTGTACTAACTTATTATTATTAAGTATAAGTAAACCAGAAACCTAATTTAATATATTGTATTTCCCTCTTTTAAATTTAATTATTTTACTTATTTAATATATCCTAACGTGCGATAAGTGTATTTATTTACCTACATTGCAAAAATAAAGTATTCATTCCATTTCATAATTTTGGAGGGGTTTGCGAGTAAAATGGTGGTACCTCCACAGTCGAGCTCGGTATCATATCTACCACCTTATTATTTTAGACTGGATTTATTTGCTTTTAAACAGACCTGTTATGGCATATATCCATTATCTTTTTTTTGTTAGTAGTTCTGTAGTTTATTTCCTGTAATTTGAAGTAATTTTAAGGGCAAATAATAGATTCTTTAAAATAGTTCTACAAAATTCAAAGATCAAGTAAAAACATACGAGTTGAATTCATCTTATTGTGTTACTAGTGTCGGCGACTTTGGACAAATGGTTATATTCTCTTATGAAATATCATATTCTCTTTAAACCTGTAATATATAATAGGATATATTCAATATTTTTCCTCATATAATACATATTTTTAACGCAATGATATATGGCAAATATTTTTATATATTGTATACCCTCTTATGTACATATAGGTTGTTCGCGAAGTTATCGATATATTATTTACTTTACTGAACCTACTTAATTATTAGATTAAATCTTGATTATTGTATATATTTACTCGTATGTGTCTGTTATTCTTTTCAATATACTTAACTACTTAAAATAATAATAATTTTGGTGATCATCCTTCATTACAATTTCAGTAACGCCTATGATGATAGCAATATAAAATTTTATATTTAACTAATACTGTTTCACATTTTCTCAAACATGCTCGTTAATGTGCCTGTTTTTCTTGAAAAAGAAAACCCTTTTTTTCCTTAGGGATAAACATATGAATGAAAATTTATTTTAACCGCTACGATAAGGTTTTAAAAATAGAGACCGTTTTTTTTCAACACAGTTTTTTTTCCAACTTTTTTCGCTCTCTGGGACAGGCAAAGGTATCTAGGCCGAGCAAAGCGGAGCGTAGAGAGGCAACTTTTGTAGTTTTTACAGAATTTATGATATACGCAAAAATCCTGCACCTATTCAATAAATTAGATATCTGTGATACCGGCCCAACAGAAAATTTAAAAGTTTGGAAAAGGTGGCATCATATTGGCGCGTAAAACTATCTTAATATTTTATAAATACTTTGAAAAATAGTAAAGGAAGTACCGTCAGTAGTACGTATGAATGTATAGTGTGGAGAAAGATAAGTTGAAGGAAGCCAAGTCGGTCATAGAAAACTTGCTTCCAGCTAAAGTGAAGAAAAGGTATAACCAAGCTTATGTGTTATTAACATTAAATTAATTAAGTACTTGTTCTTTTGCAAGCATATTTTTAATTGTAAAAAAGTTTAAAAACTTTCGCGATTTTCACACATTATTAACTTTGTATTGGGGTCTTACTCGCGATAACTAACAACATACCTTAATAGATATGTGCTTGACGTTTCGACACCTCTGTAGGCTGTCGTGGTCACAAGCTAACTGACGAGAGTAGCAATTAACTAACAAAAGACAAAGTGCGGGTAGGAAAAAGAAAAATAATGTGCTACCTACCGCCGGCTCGCCAAGGACATTTTTGCTGCTACCATAGAGTTGTTAGTTATCGCGAGTAAGAACCCAATACAAAGTTAATAATATTTTTAATTGCCTCGCATTGTTTGACAAAATCACAATACAGAGTGAACCAAACGAATGCCCCCTGCAGGGAAGGTACCTTAAATATTAAAGATAGCAAATTTTACTTAAAGAAACCTTTATTTTTAAAGTTAAGGAAAACTGCATTCAAAGAATTTTAAAAAATCGCCTGCCTGAACCGGACAAATGTGTAAAAAAAACATCCTGTATTTTATGATACCGATTGAAAGGGTCAAGCATCCAAAGTCGTGAAAGTAACATAGTATCGTAAATTAAAGGAAGACTATGAAATTTAACATTTAAATAACAAAACTCTTATCCAAAAATTTAATATTGTTAGAAGTACGGGAAAGACGCAGGAAAAACGCAGGTAATTTTTCATAAATTCTTTGAACGCAGTTTTCTTTATTAAAAAAATAAAATAAAGGCTCCTTTAAGTAAAATTAGCTATCTTCAATATTCAGGGCACTTTCCCTCCATGGGGCATTCGTTTCGTTCAGCCTGTATATATAATATATGCCTTAGCGAAAAAACGGCTATTGCCTGACTCGTAATATGGCAGGCCGAGGCAAATCCTTCTTTCCACCCATCGAATATAATATTCTATCACTGAAATGAAAAACTATACAACTAATTTGCTGGGAAGTAAGAGGATGATCAAAGGACAAATTGACATTGAAAGTTCAATTGCCTAAGTGACTTTCTAATTCCGCTTCCAGGGAGGTTTGGCCAAGATAATTAAGGTTATCCATTTGATATGTCGTTCAATCAAACCGTTTACCCCCATCAACAAGATATCGAAAACAATGAGTTCTATTACATATTACATGTTGAACACACCCAAATTGTTGAAGCTGATCTGTGCGGATTCCCTTAAGTCTCAAAATCGGATGAAAGCAATGTCTCGTCGTGAGGCCGGCTCGCGAGTTTCATTCAAAAACACACATCCCGGATTGAGGTTAAGTGGCGGAGCGCATGCGCGGAGACCGCACTTGCGCAGTACGCCAGTCTCGAGCAATGATTTCACCTACCTTTCAGACTACTTTCAATCTTCCATATATTCATTCACCCTTGTCACTGCCTCACTTATTTATTGCCATCATATCTAACTATTGCCGAAGATATAAGATACAGTTCGGAGGTTTAAGTATGAAGCTAATAGGAGGCTGAATTATGAGTTGTTTCAATCGCAGAGAGTCGTTTGATTAATGTTCAAGGACACACGTCTGCCGCAGTTCGTGACATCCGGTCTTGGAATGGTTTCTTTGACATGAGGCTGAAAACGGTCAAGCAGCGTTCGGAAAAATACTATCCGTGTTTGTTTATGAATTTACTTTTATGAGGCATTTTTTTATAATATAAAGTTGAAATTCGTAAAATAAATTGCTAGTTGTATAAAAAATATGAATTTCATATAAAACATAAACTAGAACGAATAGACGAATTTGTAGCTGATACAAAGGGATACGATGTATGCATTCGATTTCTACGCCTCATATTCGGCTACGGCGTAGCAAGCTTGTGGAACTCCGTAATTAGTTTCGTAGACATACTTTAACGTCTTTAATAATAATAGTAATACAATTCTTTATTGCACTATAAAATTTTTGTACACAGGCGAGCTTAATACTATTTAGTATTTTCTACCAGCTAACCTTTGGCAATGGGGAAGTTGCTGGGGGTAGTATACAGTTTTAAATATATAAATTACTTGTCACACAAATACTCAATAAATTATAATATTACACTACATCTTAATAAATATATACAATATTAAGAGCTAACAACACAATGTGATAAAATACATATACTACTTGAATGTTTGCATACATACATAAGTACTCGTCATTATCTTTATTGAGGAGAATTTATCGAATAACTCAAGTCATAATAAACAAAAGATCTTTTATAAATAAACAAAAGTCCTTAGGACAGGTCAGGGGCAGTAATTACGATAATAAAACCAAATAGTTATTTATTCAACTTCATTTACTTTATTGAAATAAACCGTGTCTATAGCCCTATAAAACTAAAACTCAAAATATTCATTGCAACTAAGTGTTACAATTTTATAAGAACTTAATAACTTTGCTACCCTTATCAGGTACAGCAACACTACTAATACTATATATTATTACACAATTCTTTTTATAGCCTACGTTGATCATTGAGTTCTTTTAAATGAAAACAGAGTTATACCCATATCTTTCCTTAAACCCCCAACTCCAACCTCAACGAGATAAGCACAATAAGTTTGACAGTGAGTGGAGTAAAGACAGGTTTCTTTAACTATGGGCAGGCAAATTGCTTATTGCCCGACCCTTGTGCGAGAGTTTCCCTATTTGGTCGCATTTTCACTTTTAGAAAATAGCAACGATTTGGTTGCAAAATCAATGAATTGACAATTATTACAAAAATATTCTGTATAATTTATTGAAATAGGCATAAATTAATATATTTTGTAGCACACCGTGCGTAAAATGACCGCTTTACGCACGCTGCGCTTGCGTAAAGTCGGCATTTTCCGCACTTGTGCTATAAAATATTATACGAAACTCGTGCGAGAAACTTTTTCTCGACTCGTGTGATTGCAGCACTCACCTTCGGCTCGTGCCGCAAACTCACACTCGTCAGAAAACGTTTCATCGCTCTCGTATCGTAATGTACTAAAAGCTAACCAATTCGATATACTTATTTAGTGACACCGAATTCCCTGCTGCCAAGATTTTATTAATATACATATTATATACATATTTATTAATATACATATACATATTCGTCGACATAATCACTGATCCCTTGTTGTTCTTTAATCTAAACAATTTACGGCAAAGATGAATAATATATATGGCCAAGTGAATTTAACACGAACTTGTAATACGTATTAAGTAACCCTAGTACTTTTAGTGAAAATAAAAATGGTATTCAACCTCCTACGTAACTACTACTCCTAGAGCCTAGCAGGTTATAAATCCATCCTCCTATTATATCCTATATTTCTTTATTTTATGCGTATGTATAACTTTATTAGCCCAACTTAAATATATTTTTGAAATATATTTCCTGTATCATTCGTTACATCATATAATATTGTTTTTATAAAGATTAGATATGACCTGTAAAACGTAAAGTGTATGCATCTACTTTACAAATAAACATTTTCATTTGATTTATCCTAAGTCTGATTATATTAAAGAAATATAAACATGACTCATCGTAAAAGATAAAAAAAGATATAAAAAGCTCTAGACAATGACACCCTACATGCCAGGGCAAGAAAATATTATTTTGTTTTCAACACCTTTTTCATGTATGGGGAAACCCACATTTTATTTTTATTTTTAAGTCTTTATTCGGTTTTGGTTCAACATTCTACACAATATATCCAAATTTAAGGTCTGTAACTCATAACGTCTACGAGCTAGAGACCAGTAACACAGAGATGGATAGACAGACAGAAAGATAGGCATTACATAGGGCTCCGTTTTGTCCTTTGGGTACGGAACCCAAAAAAGCACATCTATCTGTAAACGTTAGTGATCAAATTATTTTATGAATTGATAAGATTATTATAAGATTATAGACTCTTTATAAGATTATAAGTTTTTTTTTAAGTGTTTTAATTTTGTTTTAAGATTTAAATCTGACCGTCTCATTGGTCTTGGGATCAAATGTCTGAGGTCACGTGTTCAAATCCTAAAACTTTGGTTCGGTCCGCGTGTTTCGGAGGATATGTTAAACTGTGGGTTAATATTTGCGCTCGAAGTGCGGCGATAGGGCTCACCATGTTGGAACGTAATAATTGTCGGCGAAACGTGGGTGTACGTGTGCCAACTGAAAATTGCATTTCACAGTCCATACTTGGACACATTACTGACAAGCCCTCGAGGATGCATTTCTGTGTTTTTTTACATATAGTTTAAAATTGATTCTACCTTAATTCTATTCCGCCTTCCTTGTACCTACGAGTGAAATGAAGAATTCGTTTAGTGTAAATGCGGGTTTAAGCAGGGGATACTCGTATCTTTAAGGCTTGCAGTCGCACGGTGGCGCGGCGTAGGGCGGGCGGGCGGCGCGCGTTGTGACCTACTTGCTACGACCCATATATTTGTCTACATACAAGCCGGAAATGTTTTAATGCGACTTGTCGCCACTTCGGGTGTAAGAATGAATCTTTTATTGAGATGTTTTTGTGACCGGTTTATAGGAGTTAATTTGCGTTGAGAGGTTTTATGATTTTTTTCTTTATGTACATGCGTATGTATATACGTTTCTAAGTGCTAAAGAATAAGACATATCAGCAACTTATTGGAAGACAGTTTTCACAAAATTTTAAATTAATTAATAATTAAAGTAGATATAGATGTAAGGATGCCACCCCGTTTCGAAAAGTTTGATATCGGATAACACGGGACTAAATTTTTACAATAAGTTTTAACTAGCCTTAGAGCCTTAATTGTATAGTAAGTGGTAAGATATTACAAGTAATTTAGCGTAGTAAATAATAATAATAATAACCTTACTTACTTGCCTAATGTATTATTAATGTTAACTAGGGAGTTCCAAGTCCCATAATATGTAAGTTAATTTTTTTGTAGTAAGACTATTCCTAAAAAAGTAAAAATAAAAATGAAAAATAGATACCTTTTCTTTATGAAATGCAACATCTGGTCGTCTGTAACGATATAAGAATGTAACCCGAGAGCCACTTACCGGATTATGATACGAAAATTTCTCGAGGAAGGTATAAGGGTACCTATTGTTACATTGTAAGTGAAGGAAAGAGTATCTTCTTCAGGGCAGGTATAGTCGCAAGCAAAAGGCTTTAATGTAACACATCTATGTAATTATCATCTTTTCTTATAACTCTTTCCTCTCTGGTACTATAATAACAATGTTATCGTTATAAATGAGCTTTGGACCCGCGGCTCCGCCCGCATTTAAATATCTGCCCCAATTTCGGCTTGTTTGTTATTTCAGTGGTTCTCGAGTTAAAACGGAACATACATACATACAGACAGACAGAAAGACAGCCAAAAATCCTAATCCTTGTTTCGGCTTCAGCTTAACCAAATTCATTTTAAATTTTGAAAAAATATTCCTTGTACAGACAAGACTATTTCAGTGTTTTATTACTTGTATGGCTATGTATAAATGAAGGCTACATAAGCTACTTATACCTCAAGGAAAAAGCTAAAAGTAAGAGAGCAGTATTTTAATAAAAATAAAACTCGAGATAAGCAAAGTTTCCCTTTTCAATAGTTGTCAGTTGCCAGCAGTGCGCCTGACACACCCACGCCTACTATGAGCCTCGGTAATAAAACTCTTTATAGATAACATTTTCTGGATTTATTATAAAATATTTTTATTGGGTGCCTTCATAAAAAGGTATCCACCCACTTGGTATCATTACGCTTTCATATATTTAGCTCATTGCACAGACCTTTGGACAATAATTCAAAGGTAAGCTTTATTAAAGCTATTCACCACGCATAGAAAACGTACTTCCATGAGAAATAAGTTTGAAGATTTTAGTATGTAGCCCAGCTTCCTCTAACGTTGGCAATTTTTACTTACAATATACTAGTATATTCGTACGAATAGAAAATAATCTTTAACAAAAGCTGAAAAATGTTACATTTAGAAAAAAAATTGTAACCAAAGTTTTACCCATAGACTTAGAATATACTAGTATATACACAATTCTTCAACGGCTTAGGCAATAATAATACATAATTTATGACATAACTTTGAAAAATCTGACAGACAACAATATGACAGCAAAAGCTTGACAAGCAATAATGCCAACATGACTCCAAGGGTCAATTTACGATGAATGGTCTGTAGTATCTACTTCTGAATAAAATCGTTTAAAAATATGACGTGACAAAATGAAATTGTAGAAATTACGAGTTTTTGCAACATTTCTTCGAGCAGTTCATTCCATCATCTACGACTAACTTCGATAAAACCGTATGATTTCTCAGATTTTGTGTAACAAGTATATCAGAGAAAATAAACAAAGAATAAGATACGCTTATATAAATTATATTATGTGAAAAATAACACCAAAATAATGTGTCTCATTGGTCATACTAAGAGCAGATGTTTGTCGCTACAGATCTGTGCCAACTTCCAGAATATACGATCATGTAGTAGTGTAGTAAGTGGCCAATAAAGCTGAACTCCATTTTATATGTTCTGCTTACAATCTCTTTTGCTCTATTAGGAAAATTATTTGAACAAATTGCGAGTAATCAAGTAGTTTGATTTTTGGATACAGACTCCTTATGGATCTTGCAGAAATGTAATAATAATTTAATAAAAAATATCTACATTTCTGTTGGTTGTTTGAATGCTCGTGATTCGCGTAAAAATACTGAATATATTTGGTCGTTATTGTGTAGTTTACTGTTCGGGAGTAACATATACAATACATATTTTAACGGAGGCACTTGCTTAGATACAGAAAGAGCCAATTACGAGTGTCAGATTCCTTTAAGTGGCAGGTTTATTTCGCGTATGTTTTGATAGTTTCAGTTAAAAATTATTTTGCTGGCCTTTGTGCCCCCGGGAAAAACGTCTTGAATCCACCTTGTATGTAGAATTGTCTTAATATTATCAAATTGGAAGACTAGTAGGATAAAGGAATGAAATGAAATAAATTTCATTCCATTCGAAAACAAAATCTTTCCAAAATAAACATGTCACACATTCAAGTTCTCGTAGCCACAATGTTGTAGGGTCTGTAATTGTTACTGCAAATACAGAGGGGCTCATCTCACTCAAGGAACTACTTGAAGCTTGCATACATAACGTCTCTTGTTGATCAACCTATAGCTAGATATAACACAAGCTAAACATAATATACGAGTTTTTAAGTTTTTATCTTTGTAAATATTTCTCTAATTGAGCGCGCAATGTGTGGGTATAATAAAAAGTGTAAATTGAAAGAGAATATCAGAAATTAAATTACACCAAATTAGTAATATTATTAGTTTTGGTTCAAGGACTAACCAAAACGATAAAAGCTACGGGTATAAACATGTATTTACAGTGAATCCCAAAGAAATACTTTGTTTCATAAAAATATAGTTACAGACATCTATCCTAATAAAATAAAAAAAAATCATTGATGTACTATAATTGTTGGAATCGGATACAGGGAATCTTAGGCCTTGCTGTTCTTTTGGTTTCCTTATGAAAGGTGTAAGTATAATTAAATTATTGCATTTACATTTTATGAAAGTACACTGAGAAGAAATAACAAAATGTATCTAAAACCGAAGATAAAAATGCAGACCCCGTTAATTTTACCTTAAAAATTATATGAAGTATCTGCCCACGCCTTCGCCTGTATTGTAAATATTCTGATCCTAAGACGCCATTCTGTTTATTCGCTCTGGGATTTGGTGGTCATGTTACCACTTAAATTAATTCTTAGTACAGTGCTACAAGCACTTTTGGCGCGTGTATGACAGTGACAGGGGGCAGCGCAGCTGAGAAACAAGCGTTAGTTTCGATTTTGACTACGACCAATCCACGCAACAAAAGAGTCTTGTCGCACTGTATTTGAATAGAAGGTGTGTATCGTAAGATTTCTCTATACTTATCACGTATGTAAGTATTCTGCTACGCTGCTGCCGCCATAGCATATGTTCTATAAAAGAGGTAGGAAACTCAATTTTTTAGTAAATTCCACTTCAAATACTAGCCAAGATTGCTCAAAAATCAATTAATTTGATCACTAAAGGATTCTTTTTTTGATCCTTATTAATGGTGCCGTTTCAAACATTGCATGTATCATACAATATAATTGTAACAGGGAGCCGTGCTCACTCCGGAGTGTAGCCAGCATACTGAACACCTCTTGTTGACTTTTGTACGAGCGGTGTGTAAATGTTTCACCTCAAATATTAATGCAGACGACCCCGTCGCGCCGCGCTGTGCCCGACAAACTTTACATGTTGGGGATGTTGAGCTTCCAACAGGAAATTTCAAGGAAAAATACCGCCAAGAACGAATGAAATTCACGTGCCAAGGGTTCTGTACTAAACTGACTTTCCAAGTATTAAAAGATTAATTATTTTATATTTGTTTCGCTGTTTTCATTTTACCGGAATACATATTAAGTGACGTAGGTGCTTAAATTACGTTAAAGTTATGATTTTATTTTATATACAGTTCGTCAACACTGACTCGACCATTCAAAATTTAAACAAATATAGCCCAGACCAAGGTGGAGAAAGCAGGTGGCACCATCTAGCAGTCAGACGCACATCTTTTATATTAAGTGACGTAGGTGCTTAAATTACGTTAAAGTTATGATTTTATTTTATATACAGTTCGTCAACACTGACTCGACCATTCAAAATTTAAACAAATATAGCCCAGACCAAGGTGGAGAAAGCAGGTGGCACCATCTAGCAGTCAGACGCACATCTTTTACATTAAGTGACGTAGGTGCTAAATTACGCTAAAGTTATGATTTTATTTTATATACAGTTCGTCAACACTGACTCGACCATTCAAAATTTAAACACATATAGCCCAGACCAAGGTGGAAAAAGCAGGTGGCACCATCTAGCAGTCAGACGCACATCTTTTACATTAAGTGACGTAGGTGCTAAATTACGCTAAAGTTATGATTTTATTTTATATATAGTTCGTCAACACTGACTCGACCATTCAAAATTTAAACAAATATAGCCCAGACCAAGGTGGAGAAAGCAGGTGGCACCATCTAGCAGTCAGACGCACATCTTTTACATTAAGTGACGTAGGTGCTAAATTACGCTAAAGTTATGATTTTATTTTATATACAGTTCGTCAACACTGACTCAACCATTCAAAATTTAAACAAATATAGCCCAGACCAAGGTGGAGAAAGCAGGTGGCACCATCTAGCAGTCAGACGCACATCTTTTACATTAAGTGACGTAGGTGCTAAATTACGCTAAAGTTATGATTTTATTTTATATACAGTTCGTCAACACTGACTCAACCATTCAAAATTTAAACAAATATAGCCCAGACCAAGGTGGAGAAAGCAGGTGGCACCATCTAGCAGTCAGACGCACATCTTTTGTATGTTTAAAAGCAAAAACTATCTCAATAGACACATCACGGCTGTGGTGCCACTGTCTCACAAAATCAAGAAGTAGGTTATAGTTTAATAAATTGTAAGTAAACCTCTTTATTTCTGTAAATATGTAAGTTACATTAAGTAGGTTAGTCTAGTAAATTATAAATAATAAATAAATCTATTTGTTTATGTAAATACTGTTTATCAACTTTTGATATATTTTTCAACTGATGCCGGGTCCAGTAGGGCCCGAAATATATCTTGAATTATTTGTTTTGTGTTTGATAAATATATATATTATGTAAAATAATAAATAAAATACATTTTCAGCTATTTTTAAAATTGGCCCACAGAAATAAAGTTTTTGTTGAGGAAAATAATGTAGAGTTTCATGTCCCTATATTGTTGTACAAAAAATCAGGCTTATAACTCAAAGCAGAAAAAATCGAACACGTAATTCGAGAACCGAGGGTTCTGTAAAGCTATCGGTTGGAAATCACGGCTATAGTTTCCAGTTTCATTCACATTCCACAATTCATGGAATAATTTATACTATAGACTATAGTTAGTAGTATAACATTTTGTAACCTTTTTCTAGATTTCTGTAGTACAGAAACGCAATTGAAAACTTTCACTCGATAGAAATAATTATTGAAATGAGGTCTTCAAACATATGCTTTCTCATAGTTTGACGAATACGAACCGTGCACAGAAATAAACCATCGTTTATTAGATGGGTTTTAACAATATCTTAATTCTTATAATTGGAAATTTTACTAACAATTTCAGTTTTTTTTATCCAAATAAAAAACTACCTTTTTGTTCTTTCTCCGTGAATCGGTCCCTTTCGCACTGCGTGTTTTTCCACTCGGAGTGTGTGGAGTGAGAGAAAACTCTATGCCTCACCATGGCCTCACTTAAAGAAGCAATGTGATTTTTATTTTTGTCTCTGTTACTCCAAGCGAACAAACACGCAGTGCAAGAGGGGCGGATTCAGGGTAAATGAGAAAAAAGTATGTTTTTATTTTTATAATAAAACTACAGTAGCTAGCAAAATTTTGAAGATTATATTATTATACAGATTTAGTAATATCCCATTTAAAAAAATATGTTTGATTTCTGTAAATGATTCGTCAAACGAGGGGAAAAACTTTGAGGATCCCATTCCATGCAATTATTATTTTTGTCTGGGAAACTTTATTCAAAACCTAAATGCATTTATTAGATATTGATTTGATTACAATAAGACATTTTCTATGATTTGAAACATGTTTTTTTGCAAGGGTTGTTCTGTTCCTTACTAGCAACACTATCGATTGATGCCATACAGGCACTGATCTATAGATAATAGTATTAAGATATCTATGCATACAGGCTGTATTTTTTTGCAATACGAACCAGATTCATTCACTTTTTCAAGAGGTTTGAATTTAGTCTTTGTTTTCTCCAAAATCGATGACGACAGTTCTTCGACAAATCTCGTACAGTTTATATTTTCTCCATACTACCCCATCTCAACGCACTAACCTGTGTGCATAGAGTATCCTATGTTCATCTTTTAAGCATAGTCAGACATTCCGCAAGAAATATTTTTCGGCTTGACAATAACAGGTTGAAATACGAGTAGAATTTTGTTTTCCCTCGTATATTTTGGCAAATGATAAAGTTTACCAGTCGTTTTCTGTAGTCCGTAGCAACGGACAGAACGCGCAACGCGTTTCCAAAGTCATGTTTTATTAATGCAACGCATAAATTACTTTGTGCAGCCATCGCTTAGACCGAATTCACCGAAGTTTCAAATAGTTTGGCTGGAGACCATGGGATGCTTATATTACATGTATTTATGATTAAGGGAGTTAATGACGCAAACATACAAGAAATGACAGACTTTGGATGATTTTGTTCCAATAATCCATGTTGCACTACCCACAATTATGAAAAAATACACCTATGTGCTTCTAATATTAATGATAACATTGATTTATTTATTAACTGTAAATAAAATCTTTTGTAACCCTCTATTTTACTCTGTGTTAGACCTCTTATTGATTTTCTCTCAATTATCGATTTCAGAATTTAGATGGATGTATAAAATGCATAAAATTGTATAAAAATAGACAAAATGATATATTTCTATTTAAAAAAAAACATGTTTTTATTGTAACGTAAGTTGTAAGTATTAAAAACGCATTTTTATTTGGAGAGCTCGTGATATGTTGTCTTAACAGCCGCGGCTCACAGCGCGCTATTTTAAACAATAATGAAACGGCATAGAGTACAGTTCTGCTTGATTTAGAAGCACCTGCTCAATCTCGGCCAAACCCATGCCCTTAAAGCTGCATATAAGGTCAGATTGAGCACCTCATTTTGTATCAATCAGAACTGAACTCTACGACGTTTCCTTTTAGTACAAAATAGCGCGCTCTCAGCCGTGGCTGTTACGACCACCAAGAAACACGCGCTCACAAAAATTCAATTAAATTCAAAACACTTTATTGCACACCATATGTAAACGAATAACAAGTAACAGTAGTCTAACAATATATGCAAAAAGCGAGCTTATCTCTGGAAGAGATTTTTACCAGCAAACCCTTGATTATGGAAGCAATTAACAAAAGTAATTCAAAAGTATTCCAAAAGTGTACACACAGACAAAAGAGAAAATTATTTATAACGTGAATAAAAAAAAAATAATAATAATAATACTACTTAAATTAATTGAAATACATATCAAATAAAATAAAAATACTTATAAAATAATATCAATACTTATGTATAAAATAAATCAAAATAATAAATATTAATATAATACTACATAATTATGAATACATACTTTTATACATGTATGGAAGAAAATATTACAGAAAATGCTCTTTAGTTCTCTTCTTGAAAATGCTTATAGTTGAACTATCACGAATTGTGTGTGGTAGTGAGTTCCAGAGCCTGATCGATGCGACAGTGAAAGAGTTGCCCAAGGCACCAGTGTAGTGAGACGGGGTCCTCAAGCGTGAGACAGTGTGAGATCTATGCTGCTTGTCCCTCGAGGTGCAGAAGGGCTCGTAAGAATACTAGAAACAGCGCACAATATGTGGACGTTTTGACGTTGCACAATTGGGAGCAATTCTAGCTCCTTTCTGTATTGGGACACGTGGTCTACTTGCACAGTCCAAAAATAAATCTTAGGGTCAAGTAGGCGTTCTAATTTACTAAGCAACTCATCAGTAGCATCCAGAAAGCAGACATCGGCATAGTCTATGAGAGGTAGGATAGTGTTTGAGCAAGAGTTACTTAGTTCGGAACGGTAGGAATCGCTAAAGACGCTTAAGGGAATAAAAGGTAGCAAAGATTCTTTTACTGACTGCATTTACATGGGCACACCATGATAAGTTAGAGTCAAAAATGACAAAAGATCTTTCATTCAGTAGATTGGCCATGTACCTACTGCCAATTATAATAGCCTGGGACTTTTTTGGGTTCACTATAATTCCAAATGAATTAGCCCATTTCCTAATGTTGTCCAAGTCTTCATTCATATGAGAAATTGCGGTTTCAACTTCAGCTACATTGAAATGACGGTAAAGTTGCAGATCGTCAGCATAAAGATGGTAGTTGCAAGAAAGTACTTCGGATATAGAATTAATAAATATAGATAATAGTAGGGGAGAGAGGACGCCACCCTGGGGTACACCGGCAGAAAGTTGGCACCACTCCGAGGTAACCTCGTCTGAGCGTTTGCACTGCTGGCGACCTCTAAGATAAGTATCGAACCATTCTATAACAAGTGGAGATACGTTAAAAGAACTAAGTATATTGAGAAGCACGTCAAAGTCAACAGAGTTAAACGCAGTGCTGAAGTCTAAAAGCGTTAGAATTGTTAATTTATTGTTATCGATGGCAAGTCTTATATCGTCAGTTACTTTTAGTAGTGCCCTTACCGTACTGTGACCGGGTCGCAAACCAGATTGAAATTGATTCAATAGGCCGTTAGTTGTTAGATAGAATGAAAGCTGGTCATTAACGATGGATTCTTGGACTTTGGAGAGGACAGGTAGAATGTAAATAGGGTGATAGTCGGAAAAAGTAGTAGGATTTGAGGTTTTGGGAAGAGGAATAACGTGCGCTCGCTTCCAAGACGATGGGAACGAACCGGTCACGTACGAGGGAGTAATTATGTCAGTGATAGTAGGTAACAGTTCATCAAGGATGAGTAAAATCATTTGTGAGCAAAACAGGTACATACGTTTTAAGACTTTACATATATTTGTAACATTATTAACTGATCAATTCATTTTCTATTTCGTGATAATTAAAATAATAAGATTATTTATTGCACAGAAAAAATACAATTATTGAACAAATACGAGCTTTAGTACTTTGGCAAAGAGGAAATTGTTGACGGTAGTGTGAGGCCATGGTTTAAAAGGTACTTGAGAATAGTACTTAAACAATTAAAATAATTAGATTACATCCTAATAAACATTTAAAGCAAAGTTACAGTGTACAATCAAATACTCAAACTACTTACATAAATATTCGTATATAATAAATATGTATAGTAATGAGAATTCATTAATTTATAGAAGACATTCAGTTCATAACATTATTGACATTCTGCAACTTAGGAAAGTGTTGTCTAATTTTGTTCTTTAACACTGATATTGAATACGACTTAAGGCTTAGCCCAAGGTGTACGGTAATCTTACTGAACTGAGTGATTTGAACTTCGGTATGTTGTCGGAAAGTCTACATTAGAACGCTAGCTTCGCGCGCTGCCGGCACGCATAATCAGTGAATTTTCAAGGTTTTTCTGGATTTTACGAAAAATTATTTGATTTAGGAGTTTTTTCACCAGAAATCTTAAAAAAACCATGTTCTATTGTTATAGCAGTAATTTCAGGCATAAAACTCAAGCCGTTTAGACATAAAACGAATTAATAACTCAAAAGGCATAATTTAAAAAAATAAAATCTATCAAGTGAAATGTGTCCAAGTAGGTAACCGACCTGACAACGGAAAGATAAAGGTCTGAAAAAACACGTGTCCTAGTTTTACATTGATCAAATAAGTAGTTCACTCGCATATTAAAGCAAAAACCGTTGAAAGACCAAAGGCAAGACCTTAAGAATGAATCAAATGACAATGTTCATCGCACCGCAACTCAGTGAGTTCAGTAAAAGTCGGTCTGTCCAGGAAGATCGAACAGACTTCATGTTGAAACAGAAAATAAAGACTAACAGCCGTACCTATGTAACCTGAGCACCGTGACCGAAAGTTGTTCGTTATAATTACTGAGCACCAGGTACGTATCTAGGGCAAGCACCAACAATAAGGGGTCACCAATAAAATAAAACAAAGCAACGAAGGAAACAACACGGCCATTCGAAAAAAAGAAACCGTTTTCATGACTGTAAACTGTTTGACTTTAGTGGCCATAGCGGGAAGTCAGTAAAATCTGAAAATAAAATCAGACACCGAGAGAAAGATTCAAAATGTTTATTAGTAAAATAGATATATAAAGTATACGTTTTACAGGTCATACTTATCTTTATAAAAGCAATATTATATGATGAAATAAATATAATACGGAAAAAAAAAACTATATACCTATATGTAAGTTGGGCTAATAAAGTTACATCTGCATAAAATAAAGACTTATTAGAATAAGAATATGAGTATACATAGTGCAATTAATAAATAAGTTGATAAATAAACTTAATAGATCATAAATAAATATAATGCCTAACCAAATATACCTATATACTAACATAGGAAAAAAATTAAAATATTTTATATACCTACATAATGCAATGAATAAATAAGTTGATATATAAATAAACCATAAATATATATAATGCCTAAATCCGCCCACTCGATTAATGAAGGGCAAGAAACTTAGCAAGATCATGTCTTTTTTTATCATTTTTTTTTCTCATCACGAAAAGGATGCTATGTCAACTTAACCCATTAACTTTCACATATCCGATCAAATAACATGTAAGTAATGTTTTTTTATTTTTACGCCCAATGGGCTTGGCCATTACCGCGCCCGATGGAAAGCGTTGATAAGACCTACGATGAAAGTGCTCGCCCAGAAACTGGGAAAGTAACAGTGGGCGAGACGTTTGTCAGTCCCGGGACTACTCCGTTAAGGCTACTTGCTCCCACTGTATGACAAATAAGAGCTAGATAACTTTCGCACGCACTCTCTCCAAGAATTTCTCTCTCGGTCAAAACGAAGCATAAAGTAAGGCCCCAGCTGAAACCCTAACTCCGTACCTGTAGAGTGGCTGTTTTGCGAAAATGAATACTCCCTTTGCGGTCGCAGCGAGGAACCTCAGGCGGCGAACTTTGTTACTATCCTAGTGAAACCAACTGAAAACTCATTTTATTACCTTTAATTAGAGTCCACATTTAGTTTCTTTTCTGATTTCTGCATTTCATAGCGCTTAAACAACAGACGATTTATTATAAAGTTACCTGCAATTTAAAAATAATTAAAAGAAACCTTTGAGGTAGCAACTATAATAATACAATTATAAATTGAAGTCCCCCGCCAAGATTGTCTGTATGTACATACGTTCGCGCTAATTTCGGAAACTACTATGGGGATTTTAATTTGGTTTCCCCAAACAGCGAATGGTTTCATGATATTTGTTTCCTGAGGGCTGCCAAGGCGTGCACTGCCAAAAAGTTCCAAAAAAAATCCGCGATACATGTCTTGTATTATTGTCGGCAGATCGTCGAATTGGGCATATCGTATTTCTGTTAAAATTAAGGGGTCGCCTCGTAATCAAAATGTTCACAAGCAAACTAACAAGTTTCCCCTCGCTCCGCTCGTCGTCGCACCTTTTTTTCACTTTTGGTGAAAGATTTTCGGATGTCATTCAAACAAGCCAAACAACAAAATCGTTGATGATTGTTGATATTTTTAATCGGAATAAAAACATCGAAAATATCCTAAGAATTAAGTGTTGGGTTAATCTTTGTGGTGTTATTTTGATTTTGATAAACTTACTACTACCCTCCTCAGGTCACTACAGGTATACTTACTGAGAAAATATTATAAGGTATTATAAGGTATTATCATAAGGTATTATGACTTAGTGATGCCCGTGCAAAGCCGGGGCGAGTCGCTAGTTACATATAGAATGTAGCATACATCTTGATGTTTTTTCGGACATAACAAGAAACCAATAATTGAGGTACTTACCAAAAAATTATATTAAGAATTACGCCGCCATTACATATAAATAAATTGCCAAAATTTTCTAACAGATTCATGATTTCATAATTTCTGTAAATCAATAGCCATTTCTATTATTTGTTTTTTGTTTGAAAGTTGATTTCAAGGTTTTATATCTTCGTATAAAATTCCGTTTTTATTTTCAGTTTGATTACTAAAATTAAGTCTTTAAAGACAGTTCGTCTTAAGTGTCATCCGTTTTCATGTTAAGATTCGTAATAAATTTTAAAAGGCGACATTTTTCAAAAACTTAATTAAAGTTCCTGTTAGCTTAATGTTGTCTCATTCATATTTAATTGGTTTTGTAAAATTAGGATTAGTCATTCCTAAAATAAATGAAAAAAGCGTTTGTACTGAAAACTGAGTTTTCTTCAAATTCTCCATACAAAACGGCCATTTCATAGGTAAAGACCTATTATATGAACTATATTCTTATATGAACCATATTTGTACATTACTAAAAACTAAAATACGTATATAAGTAAAATACAATAGTTCATATACTAAAATATGTATAGCTAACCCTAAAGTTCTACATATATAAATAACTTTGTATTTTTATACATTTTTCTGAATGATCTATTAAATTTATTCTACGGTGGCAATACACCACCCTCGTTTATTATACCCAGATTGATGCTACGGCGTAGCAGTAAATGTCTACGATCGATGGGCTTACAAGTATACGTTAAGTTAACTGTTCTTACAACTTTCCATGTTAATTAAGACCTCGTTTTAGTCTTAACAAATTAGTAAATAACTATAAAAACAAAGTAATGAAATCTCCGCGAAGCCCCAAGAGAGAAAAGGCTTGTTAAAAGATGATAATTAAGCCAGCATCAAGCACCTGCGGCTCTGCGGCAAAACAAAACCAATATCTATCGTTGCAGAGTATGAAAATCCCTCTCCGTGCAAAACTGAGTAATTATGTAACTGCTACGACAAATTAGTGCTTGCCTTGGCAACGTGCCAAGCGCACGCCGCGGGCGCAGCGGGGCGTCGCGCGGGGCAAGGGGAGGCCGGCGTCGCGGCCAAATAGACCTGCTGGCTTATACACTACTAAGCCGTTTTACAAACTATTCCATAATATGTGGCCTTTAAATCGATTTACAGGGGATGCCTGCTAGGACATACATTTACACGCAAAGTGGAAATAAAATTTAGTTTTCGTTTGACCCATAATATGGGGTTGTTGTTGGATAGGTCGTTCAAAAATGTTGCGGGTGTGTGAAAACCATTTTTACATTTAGGGATCTTTATCAGTATTTGAGATAATCATGTCCAAAAATAATTATTTTTATCACTGACTGACTGACACACTCACATAAAACCGAAACCAGTAAATCAATTACTCAAATTTAATTATTCCAGAAGTAATTACCATCCAACTTGATTAGACACTTTGTCAGTATCAAGTTAAGTTGGTTATTAATAGATGCACGTGGAGTTAATTTGTGTTTTAAACGGTATGTACGGATCTCCCAGGGCACGAGTCTTATTCCCACTCGATCGGTTTTTCTATTATGCAATGCACTCTAATCGACACTTATGTTATACTTGTTATACTTATGTATAACAAAAATTATAAAAGCTTGCGGCGACTTAATCGCACCAGTACTAAGCTTTCTAATAAATGAATCCTGTGAACAAGGAATATTCCCTGAAAATCTCAAACTCTGTGTCGTTAAACCTCTGCACAAATTGCACTGAGTACAGACCGGTTGCTCTCATTTTGATATTCTAAAAAGTATATGAAAGGGTATTTTTTAATTTCAACATTATAAGACACGAGCAGAATGGTTTTCAGCCAAAAAAATCGACAACGCTAGCCGCTTTCTACTTAATTAAACACATAATTGAGCATATAAACAAAAAAAAAACACTATTAGCAATTTTATTTGACATGTCAAAAGCCTTTGACTTCGTTGACCACTCAATACTGTTAGGTAAATATGAAAAGTACGGCATAAGAGGCCCATCATATGACTGGCTTAAAAGTTACCTGTCAGATAGAAGGCAACTCGTTCAAGTGAATAGGTTAAATGAAAGAAGAGAAATGGTTTCATACGAATTTTCCATTAGAAAAAATGCATCACGCGTCCCACAGGGTAGCATATAAGGGCCACTCTTCTTTCTTTTATATATTAACGATACACCTGACATTAATAATCACAAATCAATATTATTTGCCGATGATATATCGATAGTTATAACTAACAGTAAAGAAAATATAGAACAGGATGCTAACAATACAGTTAAATCTGTAGTTTAATGGCTAGATTCAAACAGCTTTAAAATAACTTATCAAAAACCACGTATGTACAATTTCAAAATTACAATAATGAGGCTCTAGATGTAACTATTAAGCACGATGATATTTTATTTAGGGAATCGGAAAATATCAAATATTTGGGCATTAATCTTGATGGGCACCTTAACTGGAAATTTCACATAGAATAGGTACCTATGCAAAAAATTAAACAGTTTTTTTTACGCTCTGTACAAATTGAATCGAGCGTCGGGAAGAAAACAGGATCTAACGTCTGTTGCTTTGGGGAAACTCTGTAAATATAGACAGAGCTTTTATAGCGCAAAAAAAGTGCACACGAGCGATTTGCGGTGCAAAACCCACAGATTCTTGCAAACCATTGTTTCGTGAACTCAGTGTCCTTACATTAGTCTCCTCTTTTAGAGGCTGGAGTTTTTGTTAAAAGCCATCCTGCTTTTTTTAAAACGGTGGACGACGTTTATATTTACAATGTCAGAAATAAAAAAACACTGCTCCTCCCAGAAATGAAATGTGCAATGTTCAGCCGAAGCACTTACCCGATGGCCATAATAATATAATATAAAGATAAAGAGTTGGTATTTAACATTTGTAAATAAAATTCACATAAAATTTATTTATGAATCATGCGTGACAAAAGATAAAGATACTTTATAATATATATCAATATATAATAATAACTTCCATCATCATTAAAAGAGCTTCCACTAACATTATTTAAAAAGAAACTGACATTTCTATTAAAACAGTCGACATTTTATAATGTTCATGATTTTTTAGACTATTAAAATTAAATAAGTATGACATTGAATTAGACATACGAGGACTATTTTTTAATAATTTTCTTGTTTGTTTGTAATAATGAGTTATGTAATATGAATACGTATTGTCATGCATGAAATTTATTTTTATTAACTTTTATTGTTTAAGAATTTAATCTGTGTATAAATTGAAATTGTTGCATGAGTCTTGGCGAAACATGCCTGTACCTTAATCAATTTACCACCAAAATATTAACATGTTTTAAGCGGATAAATGTTTTGAGTTTGAGTTTTTGTGTTTTGAGGTAAAATTTGTTTGTATGTATGTATGTTGGGAAAAATCTCTAAAAACTACAGAACTGATTTTAAAAATTATTTCGCTGTTACAATGGTAAATTTTTTTACTTGGGCATAGGCTACAGTTCATTTCTTGGAGATGGGCATTTCTCTAGAGCCATAGCTATTATTTAATTATGTATGAAAAATGGGCCGAGTTCTGTACAAAGGCAATGCAGGGTAGTTGGTTCCACTGAAAAAAGAATTGAGATTAAATTTGGTGCCGGGGTTTATGGAAACCTCCATTTATTATATTCCTTTTCACACCTAAAGTTTTAACGGTTACATCATATCTACGTGCAAATAATTGACTATGAAAACATGCATAAGTTCTACATACTCAGTAGCAAGGACCCTAACAAACTTTCTTTTAAAACAAGAACGTTGTGCATTATCGCAGTTACGTTATTTATTACTGAACAAACCTCCATAAACCTCGGTACCCAGTTTGATCTCATTTCTTTTTTCGGCGAGGCCAACTATCCTGTAACTGCATTTAACCTTTGTGCTGAATTTTCAGATTTATGTGTTTTGGTAGGATTATATTTTTCAGTAATTGAACATGTGTGATTTACGCAAAGATAGGCTGATTCAAAAACAGTTTCGAGCTAAACCAATTTATTGCCATTCATCGTTATTCTCTTTGGAAAAATAATTAAGTTTATGGTGATTTCTTGAATTTTTTAATTTATTCTTGTCGTTTACCAGGTTATTAGTCGATAAAATATTTGAAAACCAAATCTTTTTGCGGCTAAAAATATATTGCATCAAATTGGAATGGTCCAGAATACCATAATAGCACCTAATTGTCGATTTTTTTGAAAGGAATTGACTTTTTTAAGGTCATTTAAAAGTATAATTTTTTTTCTTCTTGAAATACAAAATATTCATTCAACAACATGAAAATATTCAGGAACTGAATAAATAGCTTTGATGACGTATAGACATGTCATTTAGGCATTACAGGAATTAGGCGATGGCAATGGCCCACAAGAAAAAAAAAAGTAATGTCAAAACCGACGTCTGTCAACGTGTTTTTTTATTTTCAGTAATCCCATCTTCAGAGTTTATCCCCTAAATTTTTTTTTCATTCTTTCTTTACTCTCCCTATTGAGCCTAAACGGTATGACTATTACGTCACATTCCCATTTCTCCAAACTGATTTTCAAAAAATAATTTCGTTATAAAACATACCACCTGAAAGTTAGAGAACAGTATGTATCTTCATGATTTAGCCTATATTTTCAGAAAAAATATACAAAAGGGCCTGTTACAATTTATGGTTGGTTCGAATTAAAAGACTTTCCCAGCTTAGATATCTAAACAAACAGAAAATATTTTCAGAAAAATGTAATACCATTAATTGAACAGACAATACAGACAAAAATATAATAAAAAATAGATTTTGCCTCAGCACAACACTAATAAAACAATAAAATGTAGCAAAAATATTCAATGTACAGACACGACTTTTTACTTCTTTATTATTATATTAGTATAGATTTGCAAAATTGCCAAATCATTTAATTGGAAACTAAGCCAAGGTCAGAGCTTGCCACAAACTGGCGTCTCCGTTAAAAATCCATATCGCTTCGATTGACTTAATTCAGAAAATTCAGTGATAGCCAATGATGTTGGATATACTTATCTATAGTCATAGAGTTGGAATGGGCTTCGTCTTTATGTGTATGTATATAATACTGCATAGTATAATTGTGTAAGTATATTATGTTAATGTCGTTAGGTACTTTATTATCCACCACTACAGCTTTTTGTACTGACAGTATTTCAATATAATATTGTATTCCTTGTCGATAATGTCAAACATGTTTGGGAGGATTTTGACATGGCCTATTTTTTGTATTCTACCAAAGCTTTTTGAGTTAGTGCGACGTAAAAATTTAATGAAGTTAACACGTTTTGGGGCAGTCGATAAGACACAATAGGAAAAACAATGCATAGCGTCAATGGGCGCGTTGTCTGTCCCAGAAAGATTGAATCAAACATTTTTTTGTTATTTAAATAGCTGTAAAGAGAGGAGAGCCAGCGTTCTCTGGGATATTGGTAAAGAGGATGACGACGAGTATGGTCACTAACAGTAGATTTGTTTTGGCAGGTTTGAATATTTGATGATTTCAAGTAAGTGACCGGTATCTTTGATGCGGCAGAAGATAAAAATTGACGAATGTTGATATTAGTTCTGTTGGTGAGTTGGGTGGTTCGTTCTGGATTATTTCGTTTGTGGATTTTAGGCAACATGTAAAAGTTGGGTGTTCTGGGTGGTTCGACAATATAGGTTTCATGTCAGCTTCGTAGAGACTTTCTGCTTCACCACTTGTGTGAGTGGTGGTCTCGACAAGTTCTACGATCGGGTCGCATTCACCACTTGGTGCTGGAGAGTATAATGTTGGGTCCGCCAGCTGTCTAAGAGCCGGTCCAACGGCGTGTTGCGTTTGCGTTGCCTCGTCGAATTTCATACAAAAATACGCCTAAACTACGACGAAAATCTATAGCTCGTTGCGCCTAAAGCCACACGGTGCGTCGAAATTACTATAGAACAATGCAAACGCTCTTAGTCTTTCGTTGATGCTAGTTTGTTTTATCCATGATTATTCCTATAGCAGATCCTTTGTCAGCGAGTAAAATTATTATTTTCATTGTTTTTTTTGGCTTGGATTTTGTAAGTTGCTTGTGGAGGTATTGGTCGTCGGATAGAATACTTCTGGTGGAGGAGTTGGGGGTTCGAATTTTGTATTTATATTTAGATGATGGTGGGTTTTGCCAATAATTTATTCATTTATTCGTGACGATCTTTATTAGTGTTATTTTTATTTTTAGGTTACTTAGCTAAATTTGTTTTTTAAATGTTATTGTATTTCGCAATAAACAACACTAAACCAGTAGGTGCAAAATCACACTGGGTGCTCGGGAAAAATGTGAAAAATGCCCATAATCTATCAATTTACATTTTTTTTTTAATTGACTGACCTCCTGTAACAGTGTGCATTGTCTACACTACCTCCACAGACATATAATTATTACTAAGTAGCAAACGAAACAAAAGGATTAAATAGCGTGGGGAGTTTCCATACAAAAAAAAAACGAAGAAACGTATAAAAATGGGTTGTTTTGGCTGGCTTATGCTTGGAACATTTTTTAATTCCTAAACTAATCTCTAGTATATTATTTTGTTTGGAAACAAGCAATATTTATATTTAAAAGAGCCCGAAGTTCAATGAGCTAAAATTGCCACGCGTCGATTACGCGTACGCGTTTATTATTAATGTTAGGTCTGCTAGAATTTAGAGAATTTAAAAGTATTGTTATTATATTTACGAGTAGTGATACAGTGTCATTCGTCAAATTTGCCTCTCTGACATTGCGGCTGTAAATAAATAATAATTTGGCCAAGTGCGAGTCGGACTCGCACACAAAGGATTCCGTACCATCATACAATACGGGTACGGAACCCCAAAAACATGATAAATAACAACAAGGTGAAGTGCAAGTCGCTAAAATGGTAGCGCCCCGTTGAATACGGAACCCAATTTTTTAATATTTTTTGTTTTATTTTGGAATTTGTGAAGCAATGTGATCAAATTCTAAACTTTTTACCGTCTTAGCTCTAAGACATTAAAGTTAAAATAGTGCTACTTTTAAAATAAATTGTACCCAGACTCCCTTAGGGTCCTAATTTTTCATTTCTTTATTTTTTTCTGTGATAGAAGCCATAGTAACAAGTATTGTATGAAAATTTCAATTGTCTACCTATTACGGCTAAGGCTGTAGACCCTTGTGACAGACAGCGGAGGCTTAGTTATAGGGTCCAGTTTGGCACCATTCAGGTACAAAACCCTAAAAGTCAAAACTCATCACAGATCCCTGTGTAATTGTCGGGCCGATCCTATATTGGCTCGGGCCGGTCTCTGTTCCGGGCACGCGCGCTCTCTCCACCATGAAAGAAAAACACTTGAATTTCGTCTACGTCGCCTAAGGACGGACCTCTTTGCTCGAGACCTGCTTAGATTGTCACAGAATAAAATATTAGAGGAATCTAAGGACTTGCGGTTTCGTTATCGTTTGAGTGTGTGCTCTGTTGTGTATTGTTACTCGGTTGGTTTAGGAAAACATTATTGTATGACTATTCTTCTCGAATTCACTGTAAACTGCACGGTAGCCCAGAACTAAGTTTGAGTTTTTATTGTCGTTTAATAATTACCGCCCGCGTAATGGTTCAAATACAAAACATTTAACATATATCGTCACAAGGAGAGGAGATGTGTCAGAGGTGTTTCCAATTGTGAACTGTGAACTGCAAGTGACAGTCCACACATGGTACACCCACTTTTCAGCGACTATTATTATGTCCCCAACGAGATAGATGGTTAGATCTATCGCCGTACTTCTGGCTCAATGGTCTAACAGCTTAACAGGCCTCTTGAACCTAACACAAATTATTGCACACCTATAGGATTGTCCTACGACCTTTAAGTTAGCCAGCGAGCGCTCTATTGTTATAATATAATATATAAAACAAAAATAAGTATTAGATGTGGTGTTGGACATAATAACTTTTCATATTATTATTTTTATGACAATGATAGTTCATAAAAGGAAAACCACGTTTTTGAAACCTCAGTTTAGATTTCACTTCTATGATACTCGTTCCATCACTCCAAAATAAAAATATTTGCTGATTCATTTAAAATAATAGATAATATCTACATACTTTTTATACCTATGCATGTGAATTATCGTGTTAGTTTGCATATTTGCGTAAAGACATACTAACTGGGACCTGCAAAGTAATAATACAATATTAATATTTAAGGCAAGAGGGTTAAATTTAGATGCTATACAAAAAGATTTGTCGGCTCATTTATACGCTAATTGATAAAATCGAATGAAAATTAAAATTTCGGTTAATCAACATGTTCAAAAATCTTATGTCTTAAGCTCCAAAACGTCCCATATGAGTAGACTTTTCTTAAATAATAACATTTTTATTGAATTTGAAAGTATACTAACTGCATGTAGTTCATAAATAATTGAAAAATGTAGTAGTTTTAAGGAGCTAGGATTCAAAATCGCGGTAAAAATTACTGTCTGGCCTTAATGCTACGCTACCGTAGCTAAAGAGGAGCAGTAAACAGATCGATTATGCCTTCGTAGACCCGCCAAATGGATCCACTGCCTTTACGAACACAAGCATGTCATACAATTTTACACATCTGACCGATGAAGCCTTCGAATGTCTCAAACAAATCGATATCTAATTGGTTATTTGATATGTTAATAAATATATTGTAATATCACACGAAAAAATAAACAATAACCAGAATATAATATATTTTGGTAACAAATGTTACAGGATTTTACAGAAAAAATCTTACGAAGTGTAGTGAGTTATGCGCGAGCTGTTAGTAGCATATGTACATTCTATTAATAGTGTTTAACGCTTTCATTCCACACCTACACAATATATCTAAACCAATAATAAAGTAGTAAAAAAGAAGATAGTGTCTTTACATCGAACTTTTTTTTTAAATTTCAAATAATCACAAAATTAACTTTCACGCAGAAGCTTCTTTATTACGGCGTACAGAAAGTCTACGAAGCGAATAGGCCACGAAATAGCTACTGCATTTATTACATTTGCGACAAAAATTCATACTAAGTTCATTTTAAGTAACTTTTAATATAAAGTAGTGTTGCATTTAGGTTTCTACAACGTTACTCAGTTTTTTTTTTCATATAATGTCATTGCAGTTTTGCTGTCACGAAAATGCGAGGCATTGTAAAGTCACCTGCAGCTCAGGCTACCTACGATTTTAACACCTATAACACCGCAAACTGCCTCTTGCTGTTGTCCGTACTTTTAATGAAATCATTTGTTAAAAGGATAGTCCCTAAAAAGCCATAGTTTATTCTTCCTTGTTAGAAGAATACAGCAATACAAGATATTTAAAAAAAAAAACCTGCCAAGAATATAATTCACACTCTTATCGAAACAGAAACTTCTGACATCACTCCAATATTGAACAATAAAAAACCAAAGATGACTCTAAAAAAGTTTTCATGTCGAGTTTTACGATTATTTCAGCAAAATCCCATATATATAATTTAAAATTAAAATCTTTATGAACTTTGTTAAACTCTGAAATGAACAGATATTTGATACAACCTTTAGTTAAAAATAAAAAATATTCTCTAAATCGACCTATTCAGAATTTAATTTTGGAGTCGTTTTCTTTCGAGTCAAAGATCTTCCTTGAGTTTGGGTGTATTAAGGAAATGTTGTACTATAATAGTAATATAATAAAGTCTGTACACTGTGAATCTTTACTGGTGTTGGAAACAAAAACTAGTTCACACGAACGACTTTTTATATGAAGCCAAATTTTAAATCATGAAAAAGAAATCAGTTGTTTTATAAACAAGTGCAATACCTACTTAACCGAGACCGATGAAACAGTTGATTTATATCTGCTATTTCAAGGTTGGCTAAATGGTTAAGAGTTGTACATATCACCAGTTTTCATTTCCAAAACCAATAAAATATAACTGTGTAAGGTAATATTTTTTGAATAGTCGTTTTTATTTCACCGCAATAAAGTGAAAAATGGTAAACCTATATGTTTCTGTTGTTACCATCCGTAGAGAAATTACACCTACGTAACTAATACGTAATGTCGCAGGTGATATTACCTATTATTCGTAATATATATTCACGTTGAGGCAAGCGAAGAGGCGATAACGAAATTTCAGTACAACTTACGTAATTGTGACGGAACTAAATTGCAAGGTTTCAGAACTACCTACTCGTATCGTATGTACCAATACATAAAGGGTTATTACGTGGCAACGAAATGTGAACATTGAACTTTTAAAATGTTGGGAAACCGTAATTACGAACGTTATGGCGATGGAATAAAGAATGGAGCAATTTTCTGCTATGAGTATGGGTAGCGGAAAATCTGCGGGCATTGTGGTCAGTCCCCGGGGCGTTGCGCGGATGTAGTTACTAGTGGCGGACAGCGGACACAGTTCCATTTCAGTTGAAATCAGAAAAGTTGTCTCCATTAATCCGTACTTGGTGCTCCTCGAAGCGGGGTCGGGCGCGCGACGACAGTGCCGATCAAACAGGACGGGGGAATCAATATGGCTGCCGCCCAGCTGATCCGCGGCCTCCCCGCTCTGCGCCCCCGTCCGCCCCCGCTCTCACCCGCACAGCCTCTGTCTCGCCCCGCATCCCCCCGCACACTTGGCGCTTCTCTTTCCAAACTTTTCTCAATGCGACCTCCGATGTGTCGGTTCGTTTCAGTAATTACAGGAGGTCAAGTAAAAATCTCCACAGATTTTTACCGACAAATTGTTTTGTGATACATACAATCGATATGACAATTTTACGATAGAAGCGGTAATAAAACGGGTTGTTAAGTTTATATTTATGACCTTGGCTGACAATGCCGAGCCTTATTTTTGAGTTCATAAGATAAAATTACTGTTTGGTCATTATAAAACCATAAAAATATACTTTGACTTTGACCCTTTTTTAAATTTTGAACTACATCAAACACCGTTAGTATTACAGGAGTCTTTAAAAACAGCATTGCGTCTCTTACATAATCTTAAGTCCATTGCAGCAAAGAAGCCACTCTTCTCTTACAAATTTCATGAACATTATTTATTTGAACAAATTTTTCATTTGCTTTTTTCATTTTTTTGAGAAAATGAAAGGGCAATGGAAAATTTATTCATTTAATTACTTATTACGGAATTAAAATTTAGCCAACCAAATGTCTGGAACTTAGCAAGCAAATAGGGATTTAAAGAGAAATTAATATTTATATTTGATAAAATTGATGACACACTCGTACAATACATATGTATGTATAATGTACCTAATGTACTTGAATATAACTCCGATTAAGAGGTACAAGTCAAGTCAAGTGCTTTGTTAATATAAGCAATTAGACATAGACGAATAAGAAAAGACCGACGGACCTGAAGCATAGCAATGGCACCGCTTTACAAGTGTGAGTGGACTTATAATGGAAAATAGGCTTACTATGATGTGAATGTGTGCGTGCCGGGCTCGTGTGCACACGCGAGTAGGTGCTTCAGTTTTTGGTTAGTGAAACTCCGTCCGCCTTTTTTGTACGTCTATGTAATTAGAATAAAACAAATGAAGAACCCATAATCCTTGCGGATTTGTTGCGGTGTAATGTGCGTGATATGAATAAATAAATATATGCCGTATGGTGAATAAATACACCACTGCACTGGTAGCGTATTCGATAACTTTCTTGACAAAATACAATCATCCTACAAGATTTCAACCAAGGATTTTAGTGCAAGGTGGAGCTGATTGACTCACGCTCGTAAAATAAGTTTTCATTACCTAGTGGATGACAAAAATGCGAGTGGACCGTCGGTTGGTTTTGAGCGCAACTTGTACGAACAGTTTCTACAATGACGGACAACTGGGGTTTGATATTGTCTTATTACTCTTACTACGTTGTAAAAAGGCTTTATTGCTTCTGTAAACGGAAATTATTCCAGTTAAAAAGCTTTCATTAAGCTTTTGGCTTCTAGCCTAATGAATGCAATGGCTATTTCCAAGAGCCAGATAATGGTTTATATTTCTAATTTATATTTAGTCCACAAATATATCCACAAAGAACTTTCTTAATAATCTGTCTGCAATAATTTCTAGCCATAAAAATCTATACTGAGAGTTTACGACTTCAAGAGTCAGGTAATTGTATCGTCAATGAAACTCAGGATAATACTTACCTGAGGTACCTTTTTGCCAAAATCGTCGGACTAGCAGGCCGTACCTGTTGTGTTCAGGTGTTGTGGGCTGAGAAAAATAGTTAAAAATAAGTTAAAATTATAATCATTAATTTTATTTGGAATCTGTTCTGCTATGTTCCCAACAGGCCAAATAAACGGTGTGGCCTGCCAGTCCGACAATTTTGGTAAAGGGCTGCCTCAGGTAAGTATTATCCTGAGTTTATGTGTCGATAAAATTACCTGACCATTGAGGTCGCCAGCTCTCAGTATAATCAATGCTTTATAGTGTAAAAACAAATAAACATGAGTGTTTATAAATTTAATAATGATTTTATCTGTACCTGCAGATATTACATGGAATAACTCACATAAAACTGGCTTCCGATAATATCCGTCCAGGTTTATGGCTAAACTTGGAAAACTTAGCAGATGGTGCAGGAATGTTTTAATACCATCTTATCTATTACCTACTTAATAGTTTTTAAATGAGTAAAACTTAGTATTTCTAAGTAGTTTCTACCCATAATAGGGCCTTTGTATTGACAGTCACATCATTAAATTTAATATGTAGATTTTTAATCGTAGGTGGTCGTAGAGCTAATGCCGGGCTCGACTGTGGAGGTACCACCATCTTACTCGCAAATCCTCCCGAAGTTATTCGGGGGAGAGTAAGAGAACAGCTCTCAGGCAAAACCAGGCGGCCCACCATTGCCATGGGCCCGACGGATGGCGGTATATCCATCCCCAATTGCCGGGCCTTATATAAAACAGACTAGTGACGGGCAGCGGCGTCACTGGTGCGAGGGTTTCGGCACCGCGCTCACCAACCCACCTGCCCAGCGTGTGTGAGTATGGGAATTTCTGTCAGGAAGACAATAGCCAATCATGATATCTTTAGGTCCGTGTTATATGGAGTATCTTAATGTTAGACGAGTAGTGCAAACTTACCTGACAAGTGCTACTAAACTCATTCATCCATCCATCAGTCTGTTTTACCACTCCTGGTAGGCCTTTCCGAGAATTCGCCACTCTTGACGGTCCTCCTGGAAGAAATGCCCATACTCACACACGCTGGGCCGGTGGGTTGGTGAGCGCAGTGCCGAAACCCTCGCACCATTGACGCCGCTGCCCGCCACCAGTCTGTTTTACACTAGGCCCGGCAATTGGTGATGGATATACCTACAATCATTGGTCCCAGGCATGGTAGGCCGCCTGGTTTTGCCTGAGAGCTGTCCTCTTACTCTGCTCCGAATAACTTAGGGGAGGTTTGCGAGTAAGATGGTGGTACCTTCACAGTTGAGCCCTGCATCAGTTCTACCACTAAACTCATATAACATGTAAAATTGCACCAATCCAATCCAAATTATCTGCCAATATTCTCCCACTGCTGGACATAGGGTTCTTCAAGGGCTCACCACATTTTTTTTCGGCCATTCCCTTCCAACCACAACCGGCAATTTGTTTTAGATCGTTAGTCCAGCGAGCTGGCGGGCGTCCTACAGTGTTTGTGGTCTCCACTCGGAAAGTTTTTTCACCCATCGGTTAGCGGTTCTTCAGCAGATGTGAACGCAGCCCACTGCCACTTCAGCTTGCTAGCTAATCTTAGAGGCTGTGTCGATGACCTTGGTTGTTTTGACGAACCACCTCATTTATTATATGATCCATCTAAGAAACTCCGAGCATAGAATAGCTCTCTTAGCACCTTCAGTGCCTGTTGTACCACTGATGGTACTGATGAACCTAACCTAGTTCTATCACCAGTGTTCACGTTTCGGCACCGTAAGTCATGACTCGGCCATTCCGAGGACAATACCTGACGTAGTTTTCCGAACGCAGTCCCAGCCAGCCGGCCTATTGAATAATGGTAGTTTGCTTTAGGAAAATTATGGTCTATGGTGTTAGTCAAAGCTTTTGTGAAATCCAGCCTGCTCCAGAGGTTGGTGCTCATCATAGTACCGCTGGGCGAAACGATTATACTTCAAAACAGTCTCCGTAAAATCAAAAAATGAAACGCGGTGGGACTGAGTCAATTTAAGCTTTTTTTATGTACATATATGCAAAGCAAGTTTTCCTTACTTTTGAATAAAAAGTTTGCAATAAATGCGTTTTAAAGCAATTCGCGCAAAACTGCTTGTTATTAGTTAGGTGATCACATGAAAGTTATTCAATTTTATGCGTTTCATTTTAGCTGCATTACATTACAACTATAAACACGCTTTTAAGTTTGTTAATGTAATGCAAACAAAATGTAACACATTGAAGTACGTAATTTTTTGTGTGAAGACTTTAGATATTATTAATAAACTATTTCTGCAAGTTGCTTTAAAACACATTTATTGCATATTTTTTATTCAAAAGTAAGAAAAACAATATTATGATGTACATTTTGTACCGAGGTAAAAAGTTACCCCCTTAAGCTGTATCTTGAAATAGATCGACAAACAAGATTGTTTCTTATTTTAGAATTAGGGTATATTTTGAACGCACGTATTAATTCATTGCCTGTGTCTACCAAACCCTCTCATTAACTTAGAGTCTTAACCCTTTGAGCCAGTAAAGCCTTCTCGGCAGAATAAAGGTATTTATAAGTCCTGTAGGGTTGTTTCACCGTTGCTCAAAGTCCAAGTAATTCAACTCACCTTGTGTAGTTAATAGTGATTACCGGAGAGTCGAGCCCGTTATAACTGAATTAACATGAAATTATTGTCCAGATATAAAGCTAGGAGAGGGCTTGACAGGCTTCAACTCTCTAAGAATACAGAAAATCTTATCAAATTTTAGAAGGTACAACTACACCTTACTTATTATTTCTCATAATTTTACTTTAAATTTGACGCTTGATTGAATTTGTCAGCGTGTAAGAGAACAGCTTGCTTAGAGAATGTTAGCTTTGCAAAGTTTTATCAAGATCTGAAGATAAATTCCAAGGAAATTAAACTTCTTCGCTTAGGTAAAGACCATGGGTTAAAACGATTATCGCAAAGCAGAGTTCGTTTTCTTACATCAAAAACTATATGGAATTCTTTTTCAGGTATTATGTAGTGAGCAAAAAGGGTTCAAAATTTTCTGTCTTGTAGTTGCGTAATTTTTTTTATGGTTACATATTCAACATTCTCGATGGATACATACATAGATGATGTCTATAACTGGAGTTGCCGCTGCAGCTTTTCCTGTAAATTATTTTACAGTTATCTCGGCAGAATAAAGATCTACCTACATTATATGTTGACTTTAATTAATTCAGCCAAACTCATACTAGAGGCTTGGTAAGTGATTAGTAACACGGATCCATAACACTTTTTGCTAATTTCGCAAAATAAAATCTTGACGTCCCCTAGTAATTAATTTGGGGTTGGGCTTGCGTTTGTTAGGAACATGAAAGGAATAAATTACAAATTTCACAAAAAGGGTCATCGAACCTTGTTACTGAGCACTAACCGAGTCTTCAGTAAGAATTTGTATAAATTAAAGTCGCTTCATATATGGACTTTCGCTCATAGTTTTTTATTAAGTAGGCTGTTTGTAAGTAGTGTGTATATTACATTACTTACTATATCAATAGCCATAACAGAAATCTACTTGTGAGTTTTTATAGCGATATCCATCGCTTTTGAATACTCTTATTATTATTAGACTAATTATTATTATTGTTACAAACTAGAAAAGATCAATTAGAAACAGATTTCAAGAAGAGTATTTATAAAAATTCCTTGGGCTAGGATTCAAACCTGCGACCTCTTGTTATCAAGACAAGCGCGGTACCAACTGCGCCACCGAGGTACTTATCCTAGAATTTTTGTATTTTTTTTATCTATCAGCTCGAAAGGCACATACTCAACGCTCACCAGGGCGTTACGAGATTCCACGCCATTGTTCCATTTTATAACATTCTGGTTACGTCTCTGTGCCTTTCAAAGAGAACTGTTTAAATGCGAATGAGATTCATGTAGGTACCATTTTAGAAGCTTCCGTTCCAAAACGTTTTGTTTGTTGTTTATTAACAACAATTGTGACGACATAGTTCGTTGCTTTTTATTGAAATGTAAAAAATATAAGGAAAATATAACGAAATTAAGTTACAAGTGCGGTAAGGTGCTCGCTTCGCTCGTATTTCGAATCGTCCTCGTAAGCTATTGCCCTTACCAATGTGTATCATACAACGTTTTTCAATGCATAGTGTGAGTAAATAAATGAAACATAATTAAAGAAACGAAGAAACAATAAATACTTCAAATGCATTTTTTCCTCTGCACATAACTTGGCAACTTAATGGAAATAATCAGTTTGATGCGTTCGTAAGCTGCGTCCACTATGATCGTCGGGTGACCACCACCTCACATGCCTTGATGCGATAGATATAGAATCTGAGCTTGATACAGTCCTGCTGTCAGTGATAGGCGGTTTTGACGTCCGACGATCAAAGTGATCGCCGCCTACGAACGCATCAAACTGAACGCAGTTTATTTCTGTCAAGTCTACCTATGGTACACAAAGAAAACCTGCCAACTTTCAGTCAATAAAATTAAAAAAAAACGGACAAGTGCGGACTCGCCCACCGAGGAGTCCGTACAAATTAGTAAAAGTTGAAAAAATCTACAAAAAGATTTGGTCACCGTACAATTATGACCGCGCATACCGTTGCTTAACCTCCATGATTTTTTAATGATTTAATTACAAATGTATAGTTTTAAGATTTTTTCCTATACTTGTTGTATTAGACGGTATTACTTGCCATATTTCATAGTTCTAGTTCGACGGGAAATACCCTAAAAATTTTGATTCCCTTGAGAGTGTCGAAATATACGTTTTTTTGCAGCATCAACGGCCGTATCTTTTTGTACGTTAACTTAGAAGTTTTTTCACAGATTTAAAGGATTGTAGACTTGAGTATATGGTTTTAATTTCAACTCGATACCCTTACGCGTTCTTGAGATAAAGGGTCTTGTCAGACAGACAGACGGACAACAAAGTGATCCTATAAGGGTTCCGTTTATTTTTAAAGTGACTTTGCCAATAGTTTTGATATTTAAAAAATTGGTCTTTACGAGCACTAACATTGAAATTTTTTATAAGGGCCGAATTTATTACCATTTATCTGATCTACATCACGATACATGTTCATTTGTTTAGTTTTATTTAAAAATAAGTTTTAGTGTACAATAAAGAATAAGATATTGGTATATGTGAAATAATTTTAAATAAGTTATTTATTCAGAGTGTACTATTCAAGAAATGTTTAAATTAGATCAGGAAACTCTGCATAATAACTACAACTGATCTCAATATAAATCAGAGGTGCAATTGTGTTAGACAGTATTTAAATTCGATGGTCATATGGCTATTCGGCTAAGCAAATTAGCCCGTTTGACAATTGAAATCATACGTTTTTGGTTGTCAACAACAAAACATGACAATCGTATTTATTTGACAGCCAAAAATGTACGATTTCAATTGTCAAACAGGGTAATTTGCTTAGCCGAATAGCCATATATGACAATCAATTTGAATACCATTGTCTTACGCAATTGCACCTCAGGTCCTACTTTTTTCACATTTCAAACGTAATATTTATTTTCACCGTAAGAGCTATTGGTTGTCGTAAGAGCCACGGCTCAGGGGGCTCTATTTTATGTAATTAAACATAAAGAGTTCGGTTTTACTTGATGCAAAATGAGGTTCTCAATATCAGACATTAGGACTATTAATAATTTGTTTCGTGGAGATTTAATCACATCACACTAATCACACTAATATTATAAATGCGAAAGGGTGTGTGAGGGTGTGTGTGTGTGTATGTTTGTTACTCTTTAACGCTGAAACAGCTGGACGGATCTGGATGAAATTTAAAATGGATATAGCTTATCCATCCATCCATCCATCAGCCCGTGTTCATCCACGGCTAGACATACGCCTTTCCCAAATTTCGCCACTCATGTCGGTCCTCCGTCCTCCTCATCCAGCCGCCCCCCGCAACGTCCTTCAGGTCGTCGGTCCAGCGGGCACGAGGTCGGCCTACACTACGCTTTGCTGTACGTGGTCTCCATTTCGGCCCCAACGGCCATCATCTCGGCGACAAATATGGCCTGCCCACTGCCACTTCAACTTACTGATTCTGCAGGCTATGTCGGTTACTTTCGATCTCCGGCGGATCTCCTCGTTTCGGATTCTATCGATCAGAGATACTCCAAGCATAGCCCGCTCCATAGCTCGCTGAGCGACCTTAAATCGGTGGATCAGGCCCTTTGTAAGAGACCACGTCTCAGCGCCATACGTCATCACAGGAAGGACGCACTGGTTGAACATCTTAGCCTTTAAGCACTGCGGTATTGACGACGTAAATATGTGACACAACTTTCCGAATGCTGCCCAACCCAAGCATTTTCTTCTGTCAGCCTCGGCGTTGAAGTTGTTTTTATCCAGCTGTATGACTTGACCCAGATAAACATATTTCTGAACAACTTCGATGCTGACATTGTCGACGGTTAGTGGCCCTTGGATGACGTGACAGTTGCTAACTTAACACATAGGCTACTTTTTATCCCGAAAAAAAGCATGTCGTTAAACGCGGGCAGAGGCTAGTATATCATATATTCGAACATTAATTAAAAACACCGAAACTATGTCAATAACAATAGGTAAGTTTCTACCGCGTTCATGATTTGACGAGTGAAGTATTAATTATATTCGCCAGACCTGACCTTGACCTAAGGATGGAAGTGACCGCACTGTAGTAAGTATCCATCTTTATGAAAGCAGGGTGTATCCACACCGACTCATTGTAAATATGTAAGTATAGGAAACAGCCCTCGTCGCGTAATACCCGCCAAGGGGCGCCACTCGAGCTCTCTCGTGACAATGCGCCCTGGGCCCTTATTATTATTTGTCAAATTATTCTTTTTACAGCTTTGCCAAAAAACGGAAACTTTTATAACGATGCTTTGGCGTCTGTCTGTCTGTCCGCGAGCATTATGCTGAAATTTTGAGTCTTTCAGACAGAGAATTAGGGTGATACAGATCGTTCAACCCACGAAGACACCTACCGAAACCATTATTGCAAGGATTGACTTGCGCGATATCGTGAGATAAACAAACTATACACAGTCACGGAACAAAAAGCGCAAGTAAAATAAAATTTAGAATATTCACGTTTTATTTGAAGTGTAAGTATTTTCAGAATCCCGTATAAAGTGGTATGTATAAATACGAAACTGGCTTTTTTACAAAGAATATTATATAATAATTTTATAATAAGTAATAAATATTTTTGCTCTTTAAGAGCTTTTTAATTGTTTTTTTATTATTAATATATATATATGTATGTATGTGAAATTTCATTACTTGAATATAGGTAAAAAGAAAGAATTAATGTTTTCTAAATATATTTCAACCCACTCGGGGTCGTCAACAGACGAATGTGGAACAGTCAATATCATAGATACTATAAACTAAACATGAAAAAAAACTTAAAACTATTTTCTTAACCTATTAGTTTATTTATATTAATTTTATTTTGTTTATTTTTATTTATTATAATAGTTTTAAGTTTTTTTTTCATGTTTAGTTTATAGTGTCTATGATATTGACTGTTCCACATTCGACTGACGACGACCCCGAGTGGGGCGAAATATATTTCGAAAACATTATTTCTTTCTTTTTACCTATATTTAACTAATAAAATTACACATAAAAAAACATACGATAATTTTGTTTTATAAAAATATATTTGGTTTAAGTAATGGTATTCCATATTTATACGAGCATTCTCCAAGTAGGTGCTTTTTCTACGCAGTCAGACAGAGCTCGACCTAGAGATTTATTACAAAATTCCATCTAAATGTCCGCATTATTTCTTTCTAAATAGGCTGATCTCCGAGTCGAAGGCGGCTAAATATCTTGACCTAAAAATGTTGTGAAGCGGCGCGTTTGTTGTGGGGACGAGGTACCGATCGCACTGATAGCGGGTGGTCCGGCTAATCGCGTATCGCCTGCACAAGGAACGTATCAAATTATATTTTGCGACAAATTAATGTATCTGCATGTTTGTTCTACGGATTCTTTAACACTTTGTAAAATTATGTACTTATCCTATTAAAACGTACCTACATATAAGGCCTTGATAAATTTGAAGGTTACGCATAATTTCGAACAGAATTTCCCACACAAAAACTTAAATTATTACCGATATCTCCATCCATCCATCAGCCTGTTTCGTCTGGCGGCCTCCTGGAAGAAATGCCCATACTCACACACGCTGGGCAGGCGAGTTGGTTAGTGCGGCGCCGAAACCCTTGCACCAGTGACGCCAGTCTGTTTTATATAAGGCCCGGCAATTGGGGATGGATAAACCGCCATCCATAGATCCCAGGCAATGGTGGGCCGCCTGGTTTTGCCTGAGAGCTGTCCTCTTACTCTCCCCCGAATAACTTCGGGAGGATTTGCGAGTAAGATGGTGGTACCTCCACAGTCGAGCCCGGCATCAGCTCTACCACCTAGTTACCGATATCTAGTTCTAAATTAACTATAAACTTATTCAAATTCCAACTAGCTTGCTGTTCAAAAGTATCGATAAAAATAAATAACAACGGAAGGACAAAGAATAGACTTTACCAAAAAATCCTTGTAGGTTCCAAGTGAATTAAACAAACTAGGCAACGTTCATTGATTTTGGCGCCTTTACGTGACAAAGTTGTTTCAAATTAAAATTTCACGTAATGAAAAGCTCATCTCCTGTGCAGCACCAAAAACACATTGGTCTGTATCTAGCTGGGGCTTTCATTATGCATGGACCGAGCAAGTGCGGCTTCAGCTCAAATTGTTAGCTAAAATAAATGGCGTTCATTAGGCTGCGTGCGTGAGAACGGACGACTTTGATGCACGCCTCCCAACTTTGTCAGGGCGGGAAAGAATTATTTTTGCGTTCCATTCCATTAGGAGGCAACATACCTAAACGTTTCGTTCTTAGGGTTCCGTAGTGCGACAAGGAACCCTTATAGTTTCGTCATGTCCGTCTGTCTGCAGCTTAGCTCAGAGACTATTAGTACTAGAAAGCTGTAATTAGGTATGGGTATACATATAAATTACGCCAACAAAACGGCAAAAAAATCTCGAAAAATATTAAACTAGGAGAGTTTTTTTTCTCGTCTACCCCATAGTGTGGGGTATCGTTGAATAGGTCGTTCAAAAACATTATGGGTGTGTAAAAACCATTTTCCGATTTAAGGATCCGTTGGTGAAATATTAAGCTCGGAAGTGCTAATTTTTGTTAGAGTCAAGCGTCCCCCCCCTGCCGGCTAAACGGTTGTTTATAGATAAGTGAAAAATTTCACAGAAGTAGTATATTAATGAATTTAAAAGGAAAACTATCACAGCTAAGTAGGCTTTACAGTGTTACGAGTACAGGTCGCGCTGAACTTTTAGCTCCTCTAAACGCGACAATGTATGGGCCGTTCTTCTAAATGTATGGGACTAGAAGTTCGGCGCGATCTGTATTAGTAGACCAACTTATCAAATGTACCGGGCAATTACGGAACCGTACACTGCGCGTGGCCCGTACACGCACTTGGCCGGTTTTTGTATGTGTCTGTGCCATCCCGAATATCACTTCCCATTATTGAAAGCTCTCTTCATCTTACGTGAGTTTTCTGGAGTATTTTATTGAAGAATAAACAACATATATATTATTTTAAATGATATATCTCATTAGAGCGGTTTATTTATTAGTGATATTTATATATTAGGTATATACAGTTTAATTTATTTATAAGTGTCTACGGATAAAAATTTAGACAAAATTATTAATTTTAGTCCCAGAGAGATTACTTTTATTTTACGTTTGTAAAATGCAATAAATTAATATAAGTGTCAAACTTATGGAATGTACGTAAAAGAGGAAAAAATATGACCGTAACCTAGTGACTTCATTGATTTAGAGATGTTGCCTCTTAAAAATGAGAAAAGTACAAAAAGTATCCCTTTTAGGGTTCCGTACCCAAAGGGTTAACCAACGGGACCCTATTAGTGAGATTTCGCTGTCCATCCGTCCGTCTGTCACCAGGCTGTATCTCATGAACCGTGATAAGTTAGACTGTTGATATATGAACGTAACCTGGTGACTTCATTGATTTAGAGATGTTGCCTCTCAAAAATGAGAAAAGTACTAAAAGTATCCTTTTCAGGGTTCCGTACCCAAAGGGTAACCAACAGGACCCTATTACTAAGACTCCGCTGTCTGTCTGTCTGTCCTTCTGTCCGTCTGTCACTAGGCTGTATCTCTTGAACCGTGATAGTTAGACAGTTGAAATTTTCACAGATGATATATTTCTGTTGCTGCTATAACAACAAATACTAAAACCAGCCAAGTGCGAGTCGGACCTACGCACTCCCATACAACGACATTATTTTTTTGCCGTTTTTATAGGTAATGGTACGGAACCCTTCGTGCGCGAGTCCGATTCGCATTAGGCCGGTTTCTTGCCCATTTGTCTCAGAAAGTGATGAAATAAATAGGTTTAATGTACGTGTAATGTTAAATGTTAGTCTTCGTAACAAATACGAGCGTCAAGTTTATAAGTTACCTGGAAAGAAGAAACTAATTTAATGAATAAGTGACGGATAATATCCAAGAAAAAGTTTTCTCAAAGAGAAGCAAACATTACTCAAGCAATTGGTAATACAATATACCCATTAAAAGCTACATTGGAATTGAATTGCCTGTTTCACAAGCATGTAGGTACGTTTAACATATACAGTATTATTTTACTGATGCCATTCAAAAACAAATGCGATAATTTAAATTAACAAGCACTCGAAAACAGCTTCCAAATTGTCCCGAACCGAGTAAGCCTTGGATTTTCAGAACATGCTTTGCGGTTGTTCGGCTTTTTCTTTCTCCCTCTGTTTACACTAATTCCATTTTTGTGTTTTCCACCGCCGCCGGTTCGATTGTCTTCATAGGCTTAATTGCGCTTTCTTTGTCGCAATACCTTCTAACCGCACAAGTTATCTACGTGTATTAAGAAAGATTTCTTGCTTCTACTGTCAGTGAATTTATTTTCTCAAGTTCACTCTTTTTATTCCAAACTAACTTGCATTCCAAACGTACAGATAGAAAAGCTTTTATCTTTTTAGGTTATACAGTGTGTCCCCCGTAAAAGTGCACACCCGAAAGGGGGTGAAACTAGACCCAATTTTATCGACAAAAAAATGGAAAAATTAGTCTGGCATTTTTTTTTTAATACTAATTTATTTTTTCGAAGTACTTGTGGTAGACCCTGTTTGAAAAAATAATCGTATCTTTTGAAATGCCAAGTGTATCTCGCCGAAACAAAATTATTAATGATAAGGAATAATAGACACACAAGATCAAATAATTAAAAAAGCCATACATTTACACGTTTAATTAAAAAACAGGTTTTTGTAAAAACAACATCAAGTTTTTGTTTCGAATTTTTCAGTTATTACTAAATTTCTCGAAAAAACTTCCCCTTTAAGCCAATTTATTATTGCTTATTTTGATTCTACATTTAATTACACGTAAAGTAAAAAAAATAGTGGACTTCTATCTTCAAAAGAACTCTTTCTATGAGCGAACAAAACTAGTCAATACGCGTTTTTTAGGAATTACAGATTTGGATTAAATTCATTAATTTTCCTTACTTGATTTTAAGCTAAGAAGAAAAAAAAATTAGGAAATTAAATTTTGCATGAATAAGACGAATTAAACATTTATTTACGAAGAAGTTTACAATGATTACAATGATAAATAAATAAACCCAAGATGTACTTAATCTAACAATGATTTCACCTAACGCATCAAATGTTCGAAGTGATCGCCTCTTTCTTGCAGACACATTGCTGCACGAACAGCTACTTGTTGTGTAGCTCTGCTACTCATGCCTGGGTCATCATTAATATCTCTGGCACAATTGGTAATCAGATCTTGTAGCTCGGCCTCGGAGTTTATCTGGTTGCTATAAACACGCTGTTTCATGACTCCCCACAAAAAATAATCTAAAGGCGTCATGTCGGGAGAACGAGCAGGCCAACCCACCGGCCCATGGTTGCCAATCTACCTGTTTCCATATGTTTCGTTTAAAAATCTCTCACGATGATTGCGCTATGGGCGGGACATCCGTCCATTTGCACAAACATGTGCCTTCGAATATCAAGTGGCACGTCTTCTAGTAAAATAGGTAAATCTTCACTCAATAAACTTAAAAAGGTTATGCTATTTAATGTAGCTGGCAGTATAACTGGGCCAATGAGCTTGTCACCAATAAGGGCTGCCCATAAATTGATTGAAAATTGCACCTGAGAGTTGGTCGATCTCTTCAGGTGTGGATTTTCATGTCTCCACTCGTGCAAATTCCTGCAGTTTGTGATCCCATCTCTCGTGAAACTAGCTTCATCCATCCATAGAATCTTTTTAGAAAATTCCGGATCGTTAAAAATTTTTCTTTGAATCCAAATACTCATTACGCACCTGGCACGAAAGTCGATGTCACCATGCAGACGCTGAACTCTCTGGTAGTGGTAAGGATGCAGTCCTTCCTTCTTTAAAATGCGCCACACTGATGTTTTAGAAATGCCAAACGTCTAACACTGGTTGTTGGCTCAGCAAATACATTGTTCAACACGGCTTCTTCAATAGCCACGTCAACTATGATGACTCGCTCGCGTTGAGGAGGAGCCAATCCTAGTCCAATGTTAGCAAATCTTCTGTGAATTTCTTGGAAGTTTCTGGCCGATGGAACTGGAACTCTGTTCGGGTATGTAGCAATGTAAGCTGCACGGGCAGCACTTGCGACCCCATGTGACATGCCATAAAAGTAATGCATATCAGCAATTTGTCTTGAGGTGAAGTCGCGCAAACGTGGCATTTTTAACGCAATGAATGAGCAGAAAACACAATAATACATCAGCAGCGACGAAAGTTTCGAAGCAACTACCTGACTTGGACCTTGCCGTTCGTTAGCTGGTATCAACCCCTTCCCTCTACCTCGCCGCCCCTGCACACTAACAATACTCAACAAAAATATTTCTTGGAAAAAATGTGCCGTTACGGCACATAATACCGTTATGATTGACGTTGCTCTCGGAATGACTAGTTTTGTTCGCTCATAGCAAGAGTTCTTTTGAAGATAGAAGTCCACTATTTTTTTTATTTTACGAGTAATTAAATGTTGAATCAAAATAAGCAATAATAAATTGGCTTAAAGGGGAAGTTTTTTCGAGAAATTTAGTAATAACTGAAAAATTCGAATCAAAAACTTGATGTTTCTTTTACAAAAACCTGTTTTTTAATTAAACGTGTAAATGTATGGCTTTTTTAATTATTTGATCTTGTGTGTCTATTATTCCTTATCATTAATAATTTTGTTTCGGCGAGATACACTTGGTATTTCAAAAGATACGATTATTTTTCAAACAGGGTCTACCACAAGTACTTCGAAAAAATAAATTAGTATAAAAAAAACAAAAAATGCCAGACTAATATTTTCCATTTTTTTGTCGATAAAATTGGGTCTAGTTTCACCCCCTTTCGGGTGTGCACTTTTACGGGGGACACACTGTATAAGATGTCGCACATATTTTATCTATGGTTTACATGAGACTGTTTGCATATAATAAACAGAGAAAAGACATGTCTTGCTAAGTTTCTTGCTCTTAATCTCAGTAAAATTTATCGAATGGGTGGTGTTAGGCATATATTAATTTAATTAACGCATTGGTAACATCTTGTTAAATAAGTTCCACCAAGTGCCGACAATCACAACCATCAGCATTGGTAAAACTTGGTGTGCTCAGTATATGTGTGCTTATCATATATAAAAAGTGCTCTAAAAATATCTGCCACGACTGCAATGGGAGACAGTATCGAGTATACAACGTGAAATTTTAGTAATTTTAGTCCATTTCATAGTCCATATGAACAACTTTTACTATGGAGCCAACCCTGAAATCGTGAAAAAAATATCAGCTGTTCCATAGAAAAGTTAAATACCTACTCAACCCAAATGTTTGAAACAGCTGATTTTTTTTCACGATTTCAGGGTTGACTTCATAGTGAAAGTTGTTCATATGGACGAGTACTATCACCAGTTTCCGTTAGCAAAATGAATTAAATTTCACGTTGTATAGATTACAATAGTGAAGAAACTTTGTAGCCCAGAACAGTTAAATAAATTTGCGAAAATAAATAAATATTGACTTTATTCTACATAATATGGTTCACAAACTACACCCGATGTGTCGTTTCGTCAATGTGTTATTACGGGACGGTTTCATACAAGTAAATCAATTCTAACTTATACGCACATTTTGTGAATGAAAAAATGTATGACGTTATATAAATAAAACACTTACTTCTCTGACTTTCAAACAAACCCCGACAATTTTAGAGGTTATTAAGAAACGTTAGTAGAACACATTTTAAATGTAAAAACAATAAAAATTAAAAGTCAAAATATTATTAAAAAATGTTAAAAGGAAATAAAATGTATGGTTATCTTAGCCATTCCATAATGGAAAAAGTTGAAAATTGACAAAAATAGTGGGATCAATAATAAAAATAACTTCACGCGATCTAATTATCTTATCTCTTCGGGTGACCATGATTTCTTTGAATTTTACGAAAATCTTCAAAGGTCTCCATCTTTAAAAAATAATTATGAATATGATTTTGAATGGTTTTAATAAAACCAGTTTGTATTCTTCTACAAAATACTAAATTATTGGGGTTAGGTCAAAAGTCACCCTGTACATAGGTAACACTAAAAGTTTCCGGAACTGGCCACTTACATAAACAATATTTAAAAATTTATTGCAACATTTGAAAATAGAACTCTTTGGCTGTAGAATGCAGTTTGTTTCATCTGACTGTCTTTTGTTTTTACCTTGTGGCGCCATTTAAAAAATTGTGTGTCTGCATCAACATGGATTTAACTCGGGAAAATTTTCGTAGTATGATTTTCTACGATTTTAAGTGTAATTTGACAGCTCAACAGAGCATCGCTCGGCTTGAAACAGCTTTTGGCAATGAAGCACCATGCAAGACGACTGTTTATAGCTGGTTTGCAGAATTCAAGCGTGGTCGTATCAATCTCAGTGACGAATCTCGCGATGGTCGGCCGTCCACCGCTGTGACCAACAAAAACATCGATGCTGTGCGCCGTATGATTGAAACAGACAGGCATGTGACCTACCATGAAATTCGCGCATCCTTAGAAATAGGCATGAGTCAAATACAATCAATCCTACACAAACATTTGGGTGTGAGAAAGCTGTGCTCGCGGTGGATCCCACACAACTTGACCGAGGCTCAAAAAACGGACCGCGTCACTTGGTGCAGTGCCATGCTTACCAGATTCAACGAAGGTGCGTCAAATTTGGTGTGGGACATAGTAACAGGTGATGAAACATGGATTTATTGCTACGATCCCAAAACAAAGCAGCAATCGAGCGTATGGGTCTTTCAAGATGAGCCGAAACCAACCAAAGTGGCGCGCGTGAAAAGTGCATCTAAGCGGATGATTGCTTCTTTTTTTAATAAAACTGGACACGTGGCTACTGTTGCTTTAGAGAATCGTCGTACCGTGAATAGTGACTGGTACACGACCATTTGTTTGCCGGAAGTTATTGACGAACTCCGTAAAAATAACCGTAAACGCCCCGTATCATCCTGCACCACGACAATGCTAGTTCTCACACGGCCAGACAGACAAACGACTTTTTGAAGACGAAAAATGTAGAACTCATGAGTCATCCTGCATACAGTCCCGACCTGGCACCTTGTGACTTTTTTCTGTTCCCAAAAATTAAGAACCAATTACGCGGTCAACGATTTTCATCACCAGAAGAGGCTGTCGAGGAGTATGAAAAACACGTTTCAGAGGTCACCACAGGGGAGTGGCACAAAAGTTTTCAAAACTGGTTTGATCGAATGAAAAAGTGCATAGACGCCAAGGGAGATTATTTTGAAAAACAATAAATTAATTTTGTACCTTTAATAGTATTTTTTCATATCCATTCCGGAAACTTATAGTGCGTCCCACGTATTACACAATACCCTCTCCCATTGCAGCCGTGGCAGATATTTTGATAGCACCTTAAAATTTCATTACATTTGTTGTATTTTCCGTTTATATTGTTTATTATTACATTAAAAACTTGACTTGTAATACGTATACGAGTAAATATACAATGTACCTATATTGCAAATAAAATTATTTCTGTTTCTATTTTTAATCCGATTGTTTCGGATGGACCCAAGGTCGAAATATTGTCAGTAGATCGATCAATGATATATAATTTAATTAAGTATATTAGTGTAGGCCGACCATGCAGGTTGGGAGGCCGTGTTTCAAATACGTGGCGTGAAAAACTTTAATTGTGTTAAATAAGTGTTTGCTTTTATGGACGTTTACCATTTACGGCCTTTGCGTATCTACACAGATTAATAGCGAGAAAGCAAAAGTGTAACAATTAATTAGTATATATAGGTATAGTTTCGCGAAACGAAATTAGCTCGAACGCATACTATTTAAAAAAATGTGATCTACCAGCATAGATGATCTTTATCCTTATTATAAAAATATATGTATACCACCAAGTATAAAAATAATGATCTGGGAAACCTGCTTCCACCAAAAAACCTACCGAAAATGTTTTTAAGGATTTGTATTCTTTGTTACTGGTTTCCTATAGGTACAGTATTTTAAAGAACTATCTAAGGACAAACCACAATTCAGCCATGCGTTACCTTTTTTACAGTAAATTATACAAATAGTAGCAGGTAACGTAAAACATTAATTACATTAATAATTAATTTATAATTCTGCATTTATAATTATTTTACTTATGTACTTATGTATGAACACTCAATGTACAATTTCTTTCCGCATACTTTTCGGCTCGGCCATGCCAACGTTGTAAAAATTAATTGCGTCGCAATAAAAATAATTTGAAAGGCTGTTATCATATGGTTACAAATATCGTGTGCTCGAGGCTGGCGGGCCCTGGGCCGCGGTGCGTCTCGCGGGGGCGGGGGCATTGACCTACCCTTCACCCCGGGCCCTGCGCCTTTCACCCGTTCCGGCCGAATGACTGTCGACCTTAAATCCGAGTTTTGAAAGGTAATTTTCGCTAACCGTTACCGAATAACCCTGTCGAGGCTTATATCGGAAAAAATATTCCACGCTATTCCCAGCCGTAATTCAAGGGAATTGAGTGCAATTTGTCTCGGGGATTTTCGAAGTCGAGATGTCCATGTCACTCGTGCTACTTTCTCGATCACTCGGATACGGGAATCCGTTTCTTTGAGAACGGATTTTAATACGAATTCTTAATGATCTTGTTATATATTACGAGTAGATATGTAGAATGCAATATACATTATCTGTTTAACGGTTTCTTCTTTACCGCTCTCAAAGTGCGAGTATTTTAGATCTGGAGAGGAATAACGAAGTCGTTAACGAGATATACGCACTTATCTTTTTATAATCCACTGGAAAGTTGTATGGGCATTTGTTAACCTACTTAGATTTATTTTATTTATGTTTTATCAGTTAAAATCAGATACAATAACATTTAAGTTTACGCCTATTAGCACTCGGGAGGTAAGATAAAATAAAAGTCAGATTCCCGTATTCACACTATATTTGGACAGAGTTTCGACACTGGAGATCGTAACAACACAAGAAATCCACAGTGACATCATTCATGACTACCCACAAAACCAATATCACTATTAACAGAATATTATTAATAACTCTGAACACTCTTAAAGCAAAATAATAAAATGTACAACAAGGTATCTTAGCATCTAGATCATGAACCGAATAACTAAAATCTTACATACTAAACTGTTATATCTGTCGTGTATAGATAATGAGGCTCAATCCAGAGACCAACATGTTGTAGTCAGACTTGTGGTCGGGATCAATGGGCTTTAACAATGCCGGAATGGCTACTTAATGGTTAGGTATTTAGCTACTATCAGTTACTATCCTTTGATTCGGTGGCCAAAGTGACGTAGCTGTTGCTGACCGTATTGCCAATGTTTTAATAACGAACTAAGATGTCAAGGACGCATTTTTAGCAAGGGTCAACATTTTGAATAATACGATGTTTTTTGCAACATTTCCCCACAAATACACTTTTGTGAAATGTTTACAGATATCTTAAACTTTCAAATAGGATGTAAAATGAAATTCCCTACCCTTCTCCCGTGAAAACGAGGTACGTTTTTGTGCATTTATCTCAATAACTGGAAGACTTTGATCAAAAACGAAAGTATCCTGTGTAGGAAACAATATTATATTTGTGATAAAAATAATTGACATTGTATAAGGTTGCTGACGCAAAATCTCGCACTCCAGTGTTAGGTATTTTTCGGTCTTGTGACGCGCTCACATAGGTGATGTGATTTGCAGCGATATGTTACGACTAAACACAAATGTGTTAGCATTTAGCATAGCATAGCATTTTCCTAATATTATTTATGCATTTTCCTTTCGCTACAAGCACTAAGGAAAATTTAAATAATAGTTTCGCGGAATGTGCGACGAACGGTGACACAGGTTCCCCGTGCGAAGGCTGACCGGCGTCTGGGCCGCGCGCGTGAGTTTTTGGATGATTGAACAAACCTCGAAAAAATGGGAAAAGGGGTTCAATGATTTTGCTGTATACGATAATCTTATCTTGTCTGGAATAAGGTGTAGATACTTAGTAATTCCCTCAAATCAATTGTCAACTTACAATAGTCGGCCATTTCGTCACTTTGAGAATGAGTCCTCAAACAATTTAGTAGATGTACGCGTGCGCAATGTCAAGGCGCAAGTCACGTTTTAATCTGCGCTGGGTATTGGCGCTAAACCTCGGAAAAAGTCACCTCTGTTTCATAATAGCCAAGTTTACTAACATATAAAGAAATGGAAACATTACTTCAGTATGCGGAGAATTTCCAAGATATTTAATTAAATGTTTTACTTTAATTACTTTTCACAAGGAACCGCTTAATTTTTTTGTTTTCAGAACATGGAATTAAACATATTGCAAAGTACATAAATATACATGTCACCATAATAATCCATACAGGTAAAGAGGTAATAATCCTGTGGTTAAGTTAGGACGATGAGGTGTGGTCTTATTGCGATGTGGGCATTGCAGCTATATACGACGATTACAGTTCATGAATTCACATTGTGGTGACATCCGAGAATTGTACTGGAATATAATCTATGGATTTATAATCTTTGGCCTAAGCAAATTTTCAATCATGCAAAGATTTAAAAAACCGGTCAAGTGTGAGTAGTACTCGCGCCCTGAGGGCTCCGTATCATTAAAATAAGTTAATGAAGGTATGTTCACCATAGGGCTGTAGTAATAACTAAAAACACCAAATCTAGCTAAAGTAGCACTGTTTATAATTTACAAAATATTTTACAAAATATGTGGCACATTAGTATAAAAGTTAGGTATAGTGAGAGAGAGTTGCCAGTTACCAAATGAATAAATTCTAAATTCAAATGTTGGTATTGCCAACATGCCGCCATCTGCGACAACAAACTACATTATTTGTAATCTATGTACTAAAATAAATAGCACTTTTTAAATAGGTAAGACACAAAATCAATTATTTTAATAAAAATGACAAAGTTATCATATCAGTGGCTTCAAAATGTATAAAATAAAACTGCAAAATTAAGTTGGTCGAATATACGGGCACGTAACCCTAGACCTATATGAAAAAATCGTCGTTTTCAGTATTTGTTGTTAAAATGGAGTATATGGCACATACTATACAGAAAATTCCAAATTCCTTACTAAAATATTTTTTGAAATAGACCTCAAGACATAAATGGTCTAAGATGTACAAATTAGATTTGATTTTGGAAAATAAAAAAAATAAAAAATATTTGTACTCTACTTAATGAGTTGTGGACAAAGCATACCCGGGGAGGAAAAAATTTTTTTTGAAATAAAATATTTATTTAATATTCAGTTTTTGGTCAACAATTTAAATAACATATCAAAAATTCAGATCTGTAGCTTATTCCGCCTGCAAACTGGAGACCCGTGACATACGGATGGACAGACAGAAGAGCGACATTAAGATAGGGCTCCGTTTTGACCTTCGGGGCGGAACCCTAAAAACGAACTTTCTAGGCGCATATTTAATATACGAGTATGATACGTGACAATTACTGCAAAAGCCTGATGAGAGCTTCAAAACAATAAAAAAAAATAGTGCTGAGGTAGTAAATCGTCTTTTGTAATGTCTTCGGTGGAAAAAAATATTATCATTTCAAAAGTCCTCTTATTTTATTACATTTAGGCACTCATCTGTAAAGTATGGCAAAGATGATATTGTAACTAAAACATATAATTTAGAACAAAATATTATTAAACTTACAACTTACGTGGTTATACACTATCTATAAATAAGACACCATATTCGTACACACCCAAAAACAATACTTGCAAAGCCAAATACGAAACAACATAAATACCAACATAAAAAACTTTTATATTTTCTGGCGGGTCGGCCGTATCAATTATTAATCACAGGTACTTTAGGGGCTGTTTTGTATATATTTTACCTTTTACTGTAACTTGCGCTTTGCGGTGGTTTGCATGGAAAGTTGGTACATTTTTACAATTTTGACTGTTCTAATGGTGGCAAGATATTCTCTTCTAAAGGCCGGATAATATTAAATTATTTAAAGTGTTATTTTTGTTCATATAAGAGAACAATATGAAATATTATTATAAACTGACTTCGTCAATCAAACTCAGAGGCCTTTCAATTATTATTGGCGTATATCTTTCATTAAGTGATTGCCATCGGCCGAGCGGTGCGGTACGGTAGTGGCGATCGATCGTCCCACGTGCTCAGTGCCGTACACCCGACTCCCCTTCTCTAGGCCACGTGAACCCTAGGCTATAGCTGCCTTACCTAGCTAGTCTAACTATTTCACCAACTTCATTTTGTAGAAGCCTTTGCCTGCAGCTTGGCGTGCGTGGAGCTTTTGCAAACGACCAATTTTAGATGCCCACGTTGTTAGCTAACATAACAGAACATACTTTATTCCCGGGATACAAAGCTACACAAAGCTACACGGCTACGAAACCCCTATCAAAATTCACGCAGTCTTTTTACGTGATGGCCGTTTATCGCTAGTTTAAGAAGTGCTACGAGTTCCTACGAACGTGCTACGACACGATGCGAGAAAGAGCTTGCGGAGAAATTCCCCGAATTCAACTGAACAAAGATTTATTTTGTTTGTTAATCGAACACTATTCTTTCCAGTTGTGTTTCTACCGTACAAATATTTCAAACCTTACCTTTAAAAATACGGGAAAATTAAAAAAAGCTCCCACAAGATCTAAGTGGCGTATTCAAGGTCTTGAAATTCTTCAAGGTATATTAGATATAAAGGTCATTAATGATTTCTGGCAATACTCATCCAATCTCCATTTACAGCTTTCACAAATAAGTCAGCAACAGAATTTTCCGGATCATATCTAACCGAGGCCATTAGTTGCACACATTCTCTTCATTAGTGGCGCCTTTCCCGGCTTACAGCTGAGTCGAGGAACAACACAATGGAAATACATATTTGAAATGTGAAGGAAACTCGTACATGATTGTGGATATACTCGTAAGTCGTATTAAATAGCTTCTGTCGATGGTACTCAAGATAATTTCTGTTATCCCAAGCCATTATGAGCATTTTGCCGCCTAAATTGCAGAAATTGCAATCGCCGAAATATAGTAATGTCTAATGTAGCTTCCCCCGAACCTCTGTGCTTCCAAGAATGTACCGGCGCAGCAATAAGTCGCCTGTAATATTTTCTGAGAGGTAGGTTGTCTGTCTAAGTAGAGTATCGGCATTTTGATTACTGTGCGTCGGTGTGGGTTATTAGAATTATTTTTTACAATTTTTTGCGTTTTTAGGGTTCCGTACCTCAAGAGGAAAAAACGGAGCCCTTATAGACTTTGTTGTCCGTCTCTCTGTCCATCCGTTCATCTGTCTGTCAAGACCCTTAATCTCGGGAACGCGTGGAGGTATCGAGTTGAAATTAAAACCACATACTCAGGTTTACAGTCCCTTGAAGTTTTCATTTTATTTTATGTCTATGTCTTGAACTGGTGACGGGCAGCGGCGTCACTGGTGCAAGGGTTTCGGCACCGCGCTCACTAACCTACCTGTCCAGCTTGTGTGAGTATGGGTATTTCTTCCAGGAGGACCGCCAAGAGTGGCGAAATCCTAGAAAGGCCTATGTCCAGCAGTGGAAGAAACAGGCTGATGGATGGATGGATGTATGTCTTGAAATAAATATGCATAGCTATATAACCGCAAATAATTAAAAGATTTTATTCCGTGATACTAAACAGATCGTTACAAAAACTATGTCTATATTTTTGGTACGTACGAGGGGTGGCTGAAAAGTAATCTACCTGACTATGAAAGAAAATACATGGATTAATAATTTATTTTTTATTTTTCAATATAGTCCCCTGCAACTGAAATGCACTTACGACATTTGTCAATAAGTGACAGCATACCATTAAAATAATAATTATTATTTTGTTCGTCAAAATAGTCATTCACAGCGTCCTTCATCTCTTCGTCTGTTGAAAATCTGCGCCCTCTCAAATTTTTCTTTAAATTTTTAAATAAGAAGCAGTCAGAGGGAGCCAGGTCTGGACTATAGGGTGGGTGGTTGATCTCTGTAAAGCCGTTTTTTGTCAGAGATGACCGCGCCTTAAAGGCCGTGTGCGCGGGTGCATTATCATGCAAAATCAAAACGCCTTTGCTAAGTTTGCCCCTCCTGTCTTCTTTTATTTTTTTGCGTAGCTGGTCAAGTAAGTTCGCATAGTATTCAGCATTCATCGTGGTGTTTTTTGGCAGGTAATCTATCATAAGAATCCCCTCAACATCCCAAAAAATGGTTGCCATTAGTTTGCCCGCTGACAGCCGGACCTTAAACTTCCTTGGTGGTTTTTCCCCTTTAAATTTCCATTGCATCGATTCTTGTTTGCTTTCGGGATCCCACTGACGAATCCAAGTTTCATCACAGGTCACTATTCGCAAGATAGTTTCTTCCTCTTTATCCTTTACCAAGTCTAAAAATGACTGACAACATTCCACACGCCTTTGCTTATCAAACGGGGTCAACATTTCAGGCACCCAACGTGCGCTCACCTTGGACATTCCCAAATGTTCATGAATTATTTCATGAACTCGTTCCTTGCTAATGCCAACATCTCTAGCTATTTCCCACTGCTTAATTCGCCGATCGGCAAGGATCAGTTTCTTCACTTTTTCCACATTATCTGCGGTAACTGCAGAAATGGGCCTTCCACTACGGGGATCGTCTTCTAAGCTCACACGGCCTTGTTTAAACTGCTTTGACCAAAACTTTATTACAAATTCGGAAGGACATGAATCTCCGAACACCTTAAACATGCGCTCTCGGATCTGCGTCGGCGTATTCCCTTCTTTACCGAGGAATTTAATCACAGCGCGATACTCAATTTTATCCATTTTTAATTTTATTGCAACTTGATAAAAACGAAGACGCGCCAAAAAAAAATTGAACTCGTAGAAACAAATAAGTGTCATAATTTTTAAAAAAGGAATAAACAAAGAATACGAGAATATAGTGGCCAGTAACATTTTTTAAACTTTCTTTAACAAAGGAGATTTTATATCAGCCACCCCTCGTATAACATTGGCTAGAGTGGAAAAAATCAACATATGAGAAAATGCTGCAACATGTGCGCAAAGTAATTGTATAGCAAGCATTTTGTTCATTAGCTTTTTAGGTGAAGCTTTTGGTCAGGATGAATAAACTATTTATTTTTATTCAATCTTTTTCTTGTTATTTTTTTTTATAATCGCCTTGATTTTTTTAAATTTATTTAGTATATTCTGACAATTGTTCCTTTTTGAAAATAAAACACTGATTTTCGACTAAACTTCGTTTAACTACATACCTACTGAATATTAAATTACCTGAAAATCATGAAATTTTGGCAGTCAATGCGCCCCAGTTACGTTTTGCGCCGGGTCTAGGATTAAAGTGAATATACACTCAAACTGTAATTTAGACCTATTTTTGAAGGACTATCCTGTTATACGTGTGGCCCACTTAAAAAAATACACAATAGGCGAAATATAACCAAAAAAAAATTCGATGTTAAGTAAAAAAAAATTTTGACAAAAAAAATCCGAGATTATCGAAAGTTTCCTATTATTTACGCAAGAATTTTCCTACTCCTTCCCAATGCTTGCGGCGATTTTATTGATTCTAATAAGAATAAGAATAAGACATTTATTCACCATATAACAATGTCCGTTATAAAAGGTTTGTCAATACATAAGAAATTTACACGAAATACAAAATATGTACAATGTACATACACAATGTAATTTATAAAAATTTACATAAAATAATGGCTTAAATTAAAAATAAATTAAAAATGTCATAATTAAAAATAAATTTATATTTTAACTGTATAATCAGAAAATGAACATGTCTTTAGCTTTAAATTCAAGAACTCATTAAATTTTTCATTCATTCATTTCATTCATTCAATTCATTCTTTCACCATAATAAAGACAAGTTATAGATCTACAGAACTATTGTTCAAATTTTTTTTCCGTCCATCGCGTCCATGTGATTATTGATATTATTTTCTCTATCTATGTGATATTATTTTCTCCTATTTTGCGCTATCCGGCGACGCAGCGATCGTCGTAACAGTCACTTTGCAATACGCGCTGATGTGACTGTTATTTCAATGTCGTTTCCGTCGATTTTTGTACTGACACATATCGAGTTGCAAATTTAGGGCAGGCATGCGCCTTAAGTACATGTTGTATGTTGTGTATCATTTACGTGCTATATTTTTTACGAACTACCTTTTACTGCACCTCGAACTTATCTGCTTCTTCCTATTAATTCATATATTTTATAATACTTTTAAAATAGCTCAACTCTCACATAAACCAGTGTATCACGATCTATGCTACGGGCTTCAAATCTGATTCTTCAGGCCTCAGCGGAACTAGTTTTGACGGGCATATCTCTCTCAAATCGGGGCAGAGCGGCGTCAGCTGTCAAGGCTCTATTTTTATTAGAAAACAGAGTCTGCCCTCAGAGACGGGCCTGGGAAAGTTGCCGCTCGAGGTGGCAAACGGGCTGCATATTTGATGGCAGCCGGGTGGCGCGAGCATCAAGAATTCACTAGGCCGCTTACCAAGCGAGACCCACGACGGGAATTAACTATCCGATGAATTAACGATCGATGTTATTGTTGTGGGATTAAGGCGCTTTGGTTAAGCATTTTAAGGGGTACTTAGGGGAAAGTTCATTTCCTTCCGTATGTCAACCTCATCTTTTCGTGGTGTGCTTTGGTGAGCGATTGTAAGAAGTATATGTTTGAAACAAGTAAAGACATGATGATGCTAAGTTTCTTGCCCGTCATCTTAGCAAGACTAATCATAATTAAGTGGTATTTATTTATATTTCATTTATTTAACAACTTTCTTGTATTTATTGCATTACGTTTATTATGTTTCCCTATATTGAATTTTTAAATTAAATTTAACAAATATAAACTTTTTTAAATTGTGTTTTGCATATTAGTTTTAGTAAAATTGTTTTTTATTCTAACATGTAAATTTACCTATATACATAAATAAGTATAACGTACCTATATTACATAAATAAATATATCTCATTTCAGTATAGCTTAATCATCACAGAACGTGAAGCGATTTAGACACAAATGAGTCCCAACATTGCGATTACTAGCCACCGACACATTAAAATGATAAGAGGCAAAGCTTCTTTTAGTTTGTTTAGCAGTTGACTGCTTACATCAGGTTGATATTTATGTTTTCAAGTTGTCACAATCAAGCTACACTCTAACAAAGTAATAAAGTAGAGATACTCATTCTGTATGTATGATAGAGAGCGAACCGTAGCTCAGTTCAGCAGATCAGCCGCTCAACTCCGGACGCCATTGTGAAGGATTACTTGCGACCTGCAAGATGCGCCTGGACTTCTCAGCTATTATTCGCTTGAACAATATTTGAATTTCACATGAGATTTTCAGGGTTCATCATAAACTTGCAATCCCTGTACACATTCACAGCCCACAACATATATAAATAGATTAGAGTGCGAACATTCACTAAAAACACATACCTACTAAAGAAAAAAGATACATACAGAGCAATGATTACAAAATCAACAACCCGTACAAACTGTTTTTTTGTAATTTGGTAAAGGCAAGTCTTATTTTTTTCCTCTTTTTTGGCTTTATGTTTAGCCAGATCATTAGACAGTGAGTTGTCTGTTAATGTATATCCTGTATGTACGATAGTTATGCGGAATTATGTTCCTCGTAGAGACAAAATGATATTGGTAACTGTCACAAAAATATACCCTAAAAAAACTAAAGTGCATGGCTTGTATAAGTATTGTTGATAAAATTAAAAACCAAGTACTTACGATGTGCAACTCCGAGCAAACAGCGACAATATTTAACGCGTTTCACTGTTCCTGCTGATTTAAAAGTTTGTGGTTCAACAAAGCTTTGCCTAGGTGAAGTTTTTAATTTGTTTGTCTTTCTTGCTATCAAAATACCGACATTGTTTAATTTATTTAGTTAAAAGCATTAGAAACATTTACTTAGATCGTGTTTCAGCAAAGAACTACAAAAGAACATCTACTTGAACTTAAAAATCACTTGATACGTAGCACTCTTCATCAGAAAGACAAGCGTATGCTGCAAGGATGTAACATGTTTGTAGTAAAATAATCTGTCTCGTTGGCAAGTGCTAGGCAAGTTTGTTCCGATATGAGTTTATCACAGCCGTTGCCCCGGCGCCCGCCCGCGTCTTGCACCCCTTCGGACGAGCGCCGCATTCTCAACGATTCACACAAAGAAACCCACCCGGTATTCATATGTTTCACAGTGAGCTGACAAATTTGAAAGTGGAACACATTTTTGCAGCGAGCCAATACTATAAAATTGGTACCAATAGGAGAGCCCAGAAATTTTAGAATGTATTGCTTATTTCATCATAGCCAGGGTATTTTCGACCATATCACAGACCATTGATTTGAGCGAAATCCATGGCGATGGTATTTTGAGTTTTAATAGAGTGCGTTACTAATTTGAAAACCAAATTACGTTAACTGTATCCGAGGGGTGAAAAAAGTACTGCCTGACGAGGAGAGTTAGCAAGCCGATGCTTGCCGAGGTAATACGAGTCAGGTAATGCCCGTTTCCACCAAGGAATATATGGTGCTTTTCTCAAACAATGTGAGGCAATAAAAAACGCGTTTGCAAAAGAACAAGTAATATAATGGAAATAACACATAAACTCGGTTATACCTTTCTTCGTTTTAGCTGGAACTAAGCTACTAAGCTGTCTATGAACGAATTGGCTTCTTATTTCAAATTATCTATCTCCACCTTACCATTAATGCTACTTTCTTTACTCCAACTCATTTTTCGAAGTATTTTTAAAACGTTGCGCCACAATGAACTCGCTTTGGCACCTTTTAAAAACTTGAAATTTTCTTTTTAAAAGAAATATAAGAAAGGTTGTGCTTCAAGCGCTGTTGTTCACTTTTTCTCGTGTTTCAGCTTATAGTTTAGCTTATATTTACCGGTACTCTTTGCTACGGCGTAGCAAGCGCTACGAGTTCATAAATTGTCCTGCTTTCTAGACCTACGTGCATTGGCCTAACTAGGATTTGTAGTGGGGGGGGGGGGAGGGGAGGGGGGGGGCTGGCTCCAGCACGAAATCATGAAGGCACCAACAAGTATCTGTTATTTATCAATCAGTTAAGTAACCCTACCACCTGGACCCAGTTTTTTATCTATAGCTTTTAGATTTATTTAGTAAAATTTTCGATTATTATTTATTTGTAGGTAATTAGTTTATTTCAGTTTTATTGTAAGATGTGTGTGTGTTTTATTCAAGTTCATTAAAAGAAACTATGATAGAAAAGAAATAACGCCTGAAAATTTATAAAATATATTTTTACGTCAATGACACCCATATTTCTGATTGGGCAGACGGTAGTCTGGGGATCCGTGGGTGCTCATGCTGTTTATTTACTATAGAGAGTAAAGAGATATAAGATATATAAGATCTATAAGCTAATAGACCAATGCCAAAATCGTAAGTTTTTAGTCGCAGTGGTCGTAGCGCGATTGTCGGTATTCTATGTTATTATTATATATTCTGCGAGTATATTAAAAAGTGTCTAAATTTAATAAATGTTATTTTGTTTCTTAATATTTTGTTTCTTTTTAAGTAACCAAATAGAACTCAAATTTTAATTTTAACAAATAAGTACAGATCACAAATTTAAGAATCATTTGTAACATGCTGTATGGGGTATCGATGCCTATAGAACTTATAGAACTGCTTTATGCATTTAGCTTAATAGTCACAAAATTGCGGTACTCGTACTTACGTGTTCCTAGTATTGTAACTATATATGTACCATTTCTTTGTGTCAAATAAATCATTTTTCATATAGATCAAGCTACTTCCTTATACGATTTAAATCCTTATCGAAATAAGAACTGTAGGTTTGTGTACGTTCCCGCAGGGTCGATTGTTCATAAACAGCGTCTTTCAGGATACACAGATATTCTGTGTTCTCTTTTCAAACCTCTTCGTTGTTCGACACAAGGAATAATTGAACAAATCCAATTAAACATTGTTTATGCTTTATGAAGGTTGAAGATTATCTTTTGATGTTAATTACGGCGGCGTATGAAAGGGCACTTGAGGAACCATTTTATGGGCTGCATTATTAAATTGCGTCGCCTGAGTTGAACATCGACGGGAAATTTTAATAAAGTTAGGAGCCTCTCTAAGTTGCTCCACTTATTTATGTATGTACTAGCTTTTTGTTAGTTGTCCATTTTCCTTCGAATTGTGGCACTGAATTGGTCACTGCGCAACATAAGTACATAACGTATACCGCAATGATACATATGGTATCGTTAAACCTTACTACAAAACTTAATAGCTAAACCAACAATAATGTTGAACAACATCGCAGAAAATAGGATTTTGATAGTACCGTTTTATTTCTACCTCTTTTTACCCTTTTCACTGATCTTTGCCTTTCAATCACCTGTTTTATTGGGGTATAATATTTCGAGCCCGAATCTTATCTTAAAATATTATAATTCGTTAAAATGCACGCAAGATAAATAGGATTGACACTGATATCGTTAAAAGAATCTGTTTGAACTAAAGTTTCTGCACTTCCGCATTGCAGCGCAACCGAGAAACAGGATGTATCAGTTTATGGAGGGTGGTACAGACCTTAACAAATAGTTACAAATGGTCGCCGCTTCGGGCCGGGGCGGCGAGCGGAACCGGCTGTGAGGGCTTTGTCGTCGTATTGAAATGAGCCGCTGCGTCTATCGATGTCGGCACCCGTCACGGCGCTCTTGAGGCGCGGCGCGGCGCCGTATAGCCTCGGGCAGCCTTCCTGTGCTACTCGCATTTATAAAATAAATACCAAGCTCCGTATTTTGAAACAAGGCTGGTCTCTTAATGCAAGTTTTGAACGGAATTTAATGTTTAAAAGCTGAATATTAACTGACATGTCACACACAACATTTGTAAAATTATTTTTGTCTTTGAGCTTTGATACGTAAAAGGTGAATGGCAGATCTAGGACTGAACTTGACCCAGTGTTATTTCCATGAATACGTGATGTTCAATTATTGAAATCAAGCTAAATGTTAGGTATTTTGCCGAAATAAAAGCTGTATCAAAACTGTGAATATCTAAAAGTATGGAGAAACGAGTTATGCTCTATACATGAATTTGTAATAAGTTACTCAGCTTGTACAAAGTTACACAGCTCAACTGCATGTAAAGTACGTAAACATTATAAGCATGAATCGAAACGATAAAGTAAAGAAGACAAAATGACAACTCATTGGTCAAACATAGAGTCCTCGCCTCGCGCTTTCTCAAGATGGCAGTCATTCGTACGTTCAAAACCATTAATTTGGATTAAAATTTCAGAAAAGCTTACTTTGCCTCTTGGACTTTAAAAAATCATGTAATTTTTTCCAAGATACAACTTTTTGCGCTTATGCACGTACTTTGATTTCTTGAACATGCCATTAAGATGAGAAAATTGCGGGCCGCCAACTGCCATGTTTCTTTGTACAATAAGATCACATGCTTAAAATTAGTGTAACAACCTTATCAAATATCTAATTGCCCAATTTTGAAATATCATAAACGTCTGTAAATCCAAATGTTGTCAGAAAAGTGGGAATAAAGAGCGCACAGTAGCTAAAGCCGGTAATTAAAATTGTTTTTACGTCAAGTGCACGATCCTGATCATTAATTTTAAGACCAGAAAAAGTCTCTCCACATTATTCAACAAATTAATTAAGCTAAGAAATAACTTTAAATAAAATGAAAAGTGTCCAGATAACTTGTTCCTCTATTGTAGCTGTTTAAGACCTTTTAAAAGAAAGTAACAAAATAGAATCTTCCAATAAAGGTGAATTTTAAAAGATTTTTAATTGCGATAATAATCTTTAGTACTTAGGGATCCCGCGGTGAACTTCCCTAATAAAACCACGCCTTCGTCTTTTATGGGTGCTAATTAAAACTTGAGCAACAGACAAAAAATTTCGTGTCCCTCATTTATGAAGTCAGAAACTGCACTAAATAACATTTTAGCACGTTCGCGTCCACATTTTCCTATGGAGTAGCTAGAATAGTCTTTAATTATTTGGTTTTCTATCACGTTAACGTCGTATTTTACTTTTGCTTCAATTAGTTACTAAATATAAATAATTTATATTTTTTTATAAAACACATGATATAATAAAAATACGTAATTGGCCTAAGTTTAAGTAGCATTTTATGTAATCTTTTATTCGTAATTATCTGAGGATTTACTTTTTAATATTAAATAAATAAATAAATAATTTTATGGTACGGGTACTAAATGAACGATTCAATCTTTTAGTTAACACTTAGTCAGGTTTTAATTTCTCTGTACTGTCTTTTGGCTACAAAGTGAGCAAGGTGCAAGATGCAAAAAATAATTTGAATGGCGTTGATGCATTAGCATACGATTAGTTTCCTTATAACTCTGTGAACGAACGGGGTCTGTATGATTTTTTGACTTCAGGGTCGTATTTAGAGTAGTAATAATAATAATAATACTTTATTTCACAACTTTATCATAATTTTTTTTTACAGTGTTTCGGGTCTCCTTTTAAGTAAGGAATTACCTATATTAGGAAGGTAAACCTACTCAAAGTACTCGGACCTACGGGTTGTGCAGAAGGGGGGGGGGGGGGGGGTGTTAACTAGGTCCCGATTTAGGGTTTTTTGATTCAATATGGTTAATAATAAAATTAGGCTTAAATTTGTTTTACAAGTTGTTCTTATACATAAACCCTCTTAAATCCTCTGTTATAATTTTGTATCTATGAAAATGATAGACTGTAAATAAACCCCAATTTCTTAAATATATTACCAACTTTGACCTAAAAATATATAGAATTAAGGTGTCTACTCGTACTTCACTCAACACAGCAGTGACCGAGTCTGCTATTTTATACCTTCGGGTCGATAAATCTTAATCGCAGATAGTGCTTGTGTCAAATCTACAAGAAACGATAGATCCTGCTATTATTGTCGCTCCCGTGCCACGGCTATTTCCATCGAACTGTGTATTTCTAATATTTTAGATCCAAAGGCTTAACTTTGTTCTGATCGTTAGCGTACCACAGGTTCAAGCAGGGGAAGCTGCGGAAGCGGGGGACGCTGGATATAGAGTAGAGCTTGGTTACGTAGTTTAGTGATGCGACGAGGGAAACAACTCAATTTACCTCCCTTTGAAAAAGCAAACCATCGATCGCTTGGGCTAGGTAATTTAGCCTAATGAAATTTTATTCTTTACTAGCTTTTGCCCGCGGCCCCGCCCGCGTGTTATTCGGTTTAACGACATGCTTTTTTCCGGGATAAAAAGTAGCCTATGTGTTAAGTTAGGGGAAAAGCTATATCCATTCTAAATTTCATCCAAATCCGTTCAGCCGTTTCAGCGTGAAAGAGTAACAAACATACACACACACAAACTTTCGCATTTATTTAGTGTGAAGTGTGATTAAATGTTTACTAGTAACGTTTTGTCAATTCGCATCTGCGTCACGAGTAAAAAAAAAATACTGTCAACCTGGTTTGCACCAAAATCTGAATCTAAAATTAATCGTTAAATATGGTAGTTGTAAGTTAGTATTTTTTTGTGAAATTACACTCAGATTATGTGTTAAATGCAGATGTAGATTTTCGATCAAGCTATCCAAAGTTCTGATTAACAAATACATAATTGCACATTATTTTGTTGGTCAAACGTGCTACGGTAGCTAGCTATGAAAACATTACAAAGATATGATTATTCTGTAGAGATTGAGATTGTAAGAAATCTTACGAAAGAATGTGTTAGAACGACTAAAACATAGGTTATATTATTTATTGAAGTTTTTTTCGTAATCATTTAAACAGGAACCGCATCTTAGTCCCTTCTTACTGTTACCAACAAGTTTCGATCGGTCGGTGGAATTGGTATAAAAGGATAAGAGGATTATTGGCCTACCCACGGATATTCATGTTTGTTGCCAATGCTTTTATTTTGTTAATGTTGCTCTTTGTTCCCTGATTGCCTCGCCTCAATTCAATTTATCTTATGAAATTTCTGATTTTTATATCTTAACCGGAAAAAAGAAGAAAGAAAATGAAAGGAAGTTTTTTTTATCGTGTTAGGGTTGCTTTTTAAATTGTTATTGTTAAACAAGTAAATGGAAGATTATGAGGTAAAACACTCTTTTGTACACTTTAAACGTAGTTTATGCCCAAGTTTTTTTTTCCTGGATGATCTGAATTACCTGCAAAGGGGTTTGAAGGTTTTGGCCTCTATTATGAATTTTGTTTTTCAAACTTGCAGCCATGGATATCTCTTACAAAGTTCAATTGCTGACACCAATACAAATAAAAACATTCTTCGATAGACCCATGTAAGGTGTCACGTTTCGAAGATATAGAGCAACCGAAGTGAGATGTATTTTTTAAGTACAAATTGTACCGGTAGCAGAAATAAAACGTTTATAGCGCCTCTATACTCCCGTAGCACCACGCTCTGTGTCACAGAGTCCCAAACTTTGCTCCCACTACAAGTTTTGTTGCATAAATAGGGTGACTTTTGTCTATGTAGTCAATTCACAATGGAAACTAGGTACGTGGTCAGTACTAAGATACAATAACCCTCTGTTTGCAAAATATGAAATACATTTTTTAGCCTCCATACTTGTTCAGAAATAACCTTGACTCAATGAGTATAGGAAGTCAACATTTTATTTTGTGTATTTCACAAAAAGCGTCACTAAACCTAGGTCCTGACCATTTGCCGATTATCCAGTACGAATTTGGCTGTATAAACGAAAGTCACCTTTGTATTATTGAAATGTGACACTTAACGAGCTTTTGTCAAAGGATAAGTTATGTTTGAATTTCTGGTAACTATACTATTATTATAAGAATTATTCAATGTCACCATATTGAAGAAAAAAAATAACAATTGTAGTGGACGCTAGTGAAGCCAAGCTCTTCAAACCCCCTCGACAAAAAACTTAAAGTACTATTATTAAGGTAGAAAATGCTGTGCGAAGCCCTTTCTTGCTTCCTTTTAACTCGTTGGTATATAGACATAAAAATAAATAAAAATACTGCACTTATCTCCAATAAATTGCCGTGCAGTTTCACTAATCAATTATTTTCTAACTTTGAAATACCATAAGATATTTGCTTTCGAAAAATTACTGGAGTTAGAAATATTTACTGATTTCATGCATCTACACCTCAAATTAACGTTATTTATTTTCGAGCAAAACACGAATGGTTAGAGAATTTGATAAGTAAAATATCACACAAATAAATTTTTCGAATTAATAATTGCGTCTTGTGAAAATTTCAATTTTCGCCTATTTTGTGCTATTTGGAGACGAAGCGATCGTCGTAACAGCCACTTTGCTGTGCGCGCTGATATAAACGTTATTTCAATGCCTTTTCCGTACATATTTGTACCGACACAAATCGAGTTGCTAATTTAGGTCGGGGACCCCTCTTAAGTATTTTTATCAGACTTTAAATTCGTCATTATATTACTTTAAGATTGAATGTATTGTATAGGTAGATACGAGTATTTCATTTACCGCAGCACTACATTGTACATTTTGCACCTCACCAAGCTCTCTCTCTCTCATCCACACACACATGGAGCTTATGTAATAATGTATAACACAGAAACAGTACCTATACATCTTCCTCTTGTTTCTTAATCATCTTAATGTACCGCCGCGCCGCGTCGCAAGGGCTCAATGTCTAACAAATCGGAACAAATTAACTTGATGTCGAACAATGTAGTCTGATAGCGAGAACTAGCACGTGGGCGGAACAGTGGTACACAGCAGAACACTGTAGACATAGCTGTACTGTATACAGTAGACATAGCGGTAGACAGTGGTACATAACTATACGTATATACAATGGTATACACAGCACAACGTATCAATCAATCAACCATAAAAGAGATAGGGCGGTAACAAGGGCAACTCCCAATAATGCAGTAAGGGTTCATTTATGTATTGTCAGATTTTAAATCATTGGATTGGAAATAAATAAATCAATAACCTTTATTACCCTTTATCTCAAAATGTGCTGTATGTCAACCATGCAATTTTGCAAGGCGTGGTTTTTTTATGAATAAAATTACTGAGATTGGACAAGAATACATTTTCCGTCGTTAGGAAGCGACAAAACCCTTAAGGGCCCATAATACCTCAATTCGCAGTCCCGCTCTAACGCTTCTGCTTTTTAACTGTCTATCCTACTCTAATCAGATGCCGCGCACGCAAAAACATCAGTTATTTTAAAATCGCGGCTACACTAATGGTTTTTTCATTTTATGGAACAGTCTGCAGCTGCTTTATACTAATATCAGTTATATTATGCAAAGTTTCAGATCTAATTTCAAATATTCACTGAATGCTATCGGTTTATTGTACGGTTTGGAGGTAACTGTTTTAATTTTTTTCTATCGAGAAATTTTAATGGAACCAAGTTTTCACAACAGGATGGACATAGCATTAGTCTTCAACTTTATCATATATTCATTTCAGAGTGATTGTTGCACTATTTGTTGGTATAAATCGTGTGAAGGTGTGTGTGTGTAATTTTTTTCTATCGAGAAATTTTAATGGAACCAAGTTTTCACAACAGGATGGACATAGCATTAGTCTTCAACTTTATCATATATTCATTTCAGAGTGATTGTTGCACTATTTGTTGGTATAAATCGTGTGAAGGTGTGTGTGTGTGTGAGTGTGTGTGTGAATGAGTGGGCGAATCCCAACTAGCACACAATAGTTGCTAAAGCTTTTAAACGTATCTGTGTGTGTATTTAGTGTTTGAGGTATTATGTCTGTCTGATGGGTGTATGTTCGAGATAGCGTTTACTTTAACCATACCGTGACATATCGTTGCCTAAATATTGCCAGGCAAGATTTTCGTAACTCGGAAATCTTTTTTACATCTTGCCCTAATATATCACTAAATAATGATCTTCAATGGTCGATAAAAGCCTGAATTGTTGTCATTTATGGATAAAAGCCGGTTGCAATAAAATCTTACATTATCATTGAAGTTAAGAGGGCTATACTGATGGTGACTTTGAAAGCAGTAATTAAGGGCCGATTTATGCCAGATGTTATATGAGTGAAAAAAACCTAATAAACTACAGAATATCTAGAATTATGTAACAATAAACTGATAAGTATTTTAAAGTTTTATTAACAACTTTAACCAAATAAATACCAAAATAAGGTCTAAATTAAGACTAAGATCCGATTTAATTAACTACGTGTGCAAAGAAACAACTTCAGACCAAAGATAATACTAGTCAAATTAATGATATTAACATGAAAAATTTGATCTTTTGATTATTTTTGAAGAATTGCATTTTTTATAATTGTAATAAATTATTTATGTATATTTAAGTGCGTTTGCAACTTGATTCCCGTTCGAGCGACGTGCGACGGAGAGATCTATGGGGGACGAGTCGTGCGAGTGAGTGAGACGGACGCACACGAGGTCACCAGATGTAATTGTCGCCTTAAACATTCAGTATGAAGTATCTCAACTTTGAAATAACAGTTGAAGAAAACATGTTCAAGTGACCAAACGTAACAGCTAAGTAAACAATACTTGTTCATGTATGAGGAGGTATTGTTAGCGAGCAAGATGCCCTTACAAACAACGTTACAAATTCTAATCTCTATACATATAAAATACAACGTCTGTCTGACTGTCTGTCTGTCTGTCCGTCTGTCTGTTCGTTCGCTTATAACTTGAGAACCAATCAATGGATTTTGATGCAATTTTCACTGAAAGATAAAGCATTTCTTCAGGAAGATTTAGGGCTATGACAAAAGAGAGCAGCGCAATGAGAATTTTAGTGAGACATATGGAAGGTTCGCCGCCGTAGCATCGTTGATCGTCGCGGGTTCAAACCCCGACTGGTAAAATTTGTTTTCACTTTTTATTTTTTATTCTTTTATTTTATTTTCAGAAAAAATATTTCCTTTTGTAAAAAAAAACGTTAAAGCTGAAATTATATTTCTTGGCTGAGCAAAGACCAATAACTAAAATATTTTTATTTTCAAGTCCTTAGATAACGCCATCTCTGGGAAGCTATCCTGGATAACGGCTCAGTACGCTGGCGTTGAAATTGTTTTTATTTTAATACACTCGATGGCGCTGCATGTTTCAAAATATCGAATTTGACGCAGTCTGCTTCAAATCAACTCACGTTAAAGTTTATCTACACTATTTTATTTGTTTGCATATAATGGGTAATACCTAGAACTACTGAACTGACTTTAAAAATTCTTTAAGCACTCAATAAGGTTTTTAGTTAATCGTGTGGTATGTACGCCTTGCGTAGTCGTACATATGTAGTCTCATCGTCGGGGTTTCAATCATCCACTGGTAAATGTTTTTTTTAGGAGACCTCTCAAGTTTAAGTTTATTTGATCGGTATTGATGAGTATTTTTGTAGAACATGGTGACCAAGATCTAATGACGGGACTGTGGGAGGTGGGTACGGGATCTCCTCAACGGATAACAGCAGACCCATCGAGTTTGGGCTTATTTTATTGGTCCTTATTAGCACTTTGGTAAAACATGGTGACCAGGGTCTGATGATGGGACTGGAAGGTAGGTACTGGATCTCCTCAACGGACAACAGCAGACACTTCGAGTTTGGACTTATTCGATTGGTATTTATTAGCACTTTAGTAAAACATGGTGACCAGGGTCTTATGATGGGTCTGGAAGGTGGGTACGTGATCTCCTCAACGGATAATAGCAAACCCTTCGAGTTTAGGCTTATTTAGTTGGTATTTATTAAACATGCTGACCAGGGTCTGCTGATGGGACTGGAAGGTGGTTATGGGATCTCCTCGGATAACAGGATAACAGCAGACCCTAAGAGTTTGGGCTTACTTGATTGGTCTTTATTAGCACTTTGGTAAAATGTGGTGATCTGATGATGGGACTGGAAGGTGGGTACGGGATCTCCTCAACGGACAACAGCAGACCCTTTGAGTTTAGGCTTATTTTGTTGGTATTTATTAGCACTTTGGTAAAACATGGTGACCAAGGTCTGTTGATGGGACTGGAAGGTGGGTATGGGTTCTCCTCAACGGACAACAGCAGACCCTTCAAGTTTGGGCTTATTAGATTGGTCTTTATTAGCTCTTTGGTAAAACATGGTGACCGTTGCATATTGTCGTTCAAAAAGTCATATTCTTTTGTTTTCCTTATTTCCACTAAAATCTCTTCGAGGCGAGATTATTATCTAGTGAGATAATATATTTGTATTAGTAAATATTAAAGAACAAAGAAGCACGACTAAGAATTGTTTATTGTCATGCTAAACAAAAGCGCTGCGAGTCTACTGTATTTTTGTGATGCCAAAAAGGTGATTTAGATTTAATTAACCAAATTCATTCTATAAAATTACTAAGCGAGTAGAAAAAAGGATCACTGACTCTTTTTGCGAATTCCTTAAGATGAATTTTCGGGTCGGCGAGATAGGCGACACTAAAATTAAAGTTCAAATAAATTTAATAGATATTATCACGACATGAATCCCCGAGGGTGTGTCAGAGGTGTAACCAAGTGTGAACTGTGAAATGCAAGTCACAGTCCACACTTGGTTCACCCAATTTTAACTGACGATTATGGGTGTATGGTTATTATATGTAATGGGTGCCCTATCGCCGTACATCGGGCACAAATAGACCAACATCTTAACGAAGCACGCAGACCGAACATAGATACGGATTAGCAGGCGAGCGCTCTGCCGCTCTACAGAGGTGGTCATCAAAAAATAAAGTAAAATAGAAATATGTTTCATTATAATTTTATGTAGGTATAACAGGTGGTAGAGCTGATGCCGAGCTCGACTGTGGAGGTACCACCATCTTACTCGCAAATCCTCCCGAAGTTATTCGGGGAAGAGTAAGAGAACAGCTCTCAGGCGAAACCAGGCGGCCCACCATTGTCTGGGACCGATGGATGGCGGTATATCCATCCCCAATTGCCAGGCCTTAAAACAGACTAGTGACGGGCAGCGGCGTCACTGGTGCAAGGGTTTCGGCACTGCGCTCACCAACCCGCCTGCCAAGCGTGTGTGAGTATGGGCATTTCTTCCAGGAGGACCGCCAAGAGTGGTGTAATCCTGGAAAGGCCTATGTCCAGCTGTGGACGAAAGAGGCTGATGGATGTATGATAACAGGGATTAAATTGTAATAATGAATGTACAATATTTTCTTTTGATCTCTTATATAAAACGTAGGATTTGAATATATGTAGATATAAGAGGAAAAAAGCAATAGTACACAATTGCTGGCTGGATAGATCCACTTTAAGAATATGATAAGAATAAGAAGCCATATTGTACTTGTATTTAAGGGGGTAACTTTTTACCTTGGTACAAAATGCACATCATAATATTGTTTTCCTTACTTTTGTATAAAAACTATGCAATAAAGGTGTTTTAAAGTAACTTGCGGAAAAAGTTTATTAATAATAAAGAATTCACAAAAAATTACGTACTTTAATGTATTACATTTTGTTTGCAATACATTAACAAACTTAAAAGCGTGTTTACAGTTGTAATGTAATGCAGCTCAAATGTAACGCATAACATTGAATCATTTTTATGTGATCACCCAACTACTAACAAGCAGTTTGCGCGAATTGCTTTAAAACGCATTTATTGCAAACTTTTTATTCAAAAGTAAGGAAAACAATATTATGATGTGCATTTCGCAGCGAGATCCTCCGTTACCACCTTAACGTAGTAAGTGTATTATTTTGGTAAAGGTTAAATTATTCAATAGTATATTTTTCATTTGTTTGACTCGGAAAGAAATTGAGGCATATGTATATTCTTGAGAGTCATACTTCACACAAGATTTTTTTTTTCTAATTTCATGAAACCAATAAAATACTCGTCGGTATGAAATCGGAAAAATAATATTACCTGATAATGTTTTCGAGGACTGGTTTGATTGATGGTCGCGAAGACTCAGGCGTTGCTGCAGAGTCATTGTTGATCCAATCACTTAATGATTGACTCATCATTTTCGTTCATTCACAAGCCTACGGATTAAAAGAAATGTATGTACAGACCCCGGCATGACATGCTACCTAATTTTGGCAGGTCTTGCGGCGGCGTAACACGTTAACATTTTACAAATGAATGAATGAATGTATGAATGAATGAATGAATGAATGAATGAATTTATTTTATATAAGCACAATGGGAAATAATTTATAAGTATCTTAGTATATTACTTAACTTTATCTTATTTACATTTAATTTGCAATTTACGTACATATATGAATATTACAGATTTCCTTAAATTATTACATTTCGTCACTTAGCAAACAACAGCGCGCAAGTCGAAAATTGCCGAAAATAAATAGGGATAGGATAGGAATAGGGAGGTTGAACTGCAGACGTTTTTACTTTAACTCCGTTTTAAGGTCTCTGCCAAGAAACGTCTTTTTTCGTCAGTCTAAAGACAGTCTACAGCAAGTTTCCTCAAAAACAAAGGAGCTGATGAGCCAAATGATCGAACAATGTGAAAATTATATTGAAGATGTATTGTAATGTAACCAGGCAATACTTAGGTCATAAAGTTAGGTTAAATAATTATTTGGGCTCGTCATTATTTGGCAATTGGCAATCTCTATGAATCCTTGTACGTCGTATTGATTGATTTATGTTGCGATCATCAAAAATAAACAGCATGTCTACTATAATGTAGGTAGGCATATAAAACACCAAATAGGACAAAACAGCAGATTGCTATTCTCACCGTCCCCTTGAGCGTAGTAAATATTTTGTTAAAGTGCTAGAAATTTCTAAATAAATGGCAAAAGGTCAACGAAGTGTATTCTTCAAAAATCCCGGTAATATAGTTCTTTCTTATTTACATTTCATTAGACTTTTATAATTATCTTTTGAAAATACCAAAATGTTACAGCTTGAATGATGCATCTCAACTTCTAATATTTTATTTATAGGTACAGTCACAACTGGTTACGCCTTAATAAAGGTACCATTTAATGAATTAACAAAATTTGTTTCTTATCATTAAACTGTTAATAGATGCCATTTAACTACAGATTTACTGATACGTGGACGCACTATAAGTTTCCGGAATGAATATGAAAAAATACTATTAAAGGTACAAAATTAATTTATTGTTTTTCAAAATAATCTCCCTTGGCGTCTATGCACTTTTTCATTCAATCAAACCAGTTTTGAAAACTTTTGTGCCACTCCCCTGTGGTGACCTCTGAAACGTGTTTTTCATACTCCTCGACAGCCTCTTCTGGTGATGAAAATCGTTGACCGCGTAATTGGTTCTTAATTTTTGGGAACAGAAAAAAGTCACAAGGTGCCAGGTCGGGACTGTATGCAGGATGACTCATGAGTTCTACATTTTTCGTCTTCAAAAAGTCGTTTGTCTGTCTGGCCGTGTGAGAACTAGCATTGTCGTGGTGCAGGATGATACGGCGTTTACGGTTATTTTTACGGAATTCGTCAATAACTTCCGGCAAACAAATGATCGTGTACCAGTCACTATTCACGGTACGACGATTCTCTAAAGCAACAGTAGCCACGTGTCCAGTTTTATTAAAAAAAGAAGCAATCATCCGCTTAGATGCACTTTTCACGCGCGCCACTTTGGTTGGTTTCGGCTCATCTTGAAAGACCCATACGCTCGATTGCTGCTTTGTTTTGGGATCGTAGCAATAAATCCATGTTTCGTCACCTGTTACTATGTCCCACACCAAATTTGACGCACCTTCGTTGAATCTGGTAAGCATGGCACTGCACCAAGTGACGCGGTCCGTTTTTTGAGCCTCGGTCAAGTTGTGTGGGATCCACCGCGAGCACAGCTTTCTCACACCCAAATGTTTGTGTAGGATTGATTGTATTTGACTCATGCCTATTTCTAAGGATGCGCGAATTTCATGGTAGGTCACATGCCTGTCTGTTTCAATCATACGGCGCACAGCATCGATGTTTTTGTTGGTCACAGCGGTGGCCGGCCGACCATCGCGAGATTCGTCACTGAGATTGATACGACCACGCTTGAATTCTGCAAACCAGCTATAAACAGTCGTCTTGCATGGTGCTTCATTGCCAAAAGCTGTTTCAAGCCGAGCGATGCTCTGTTGAGCTGTCAAATTACACTTAAAATCATAGAAAATCATACTACGAAAATTTTCCCGAGTTAAATCCATGTTGATGCAGACACACAATTTTTTAAATGGCGCCACAAGGTAAAAAAAAAGACAGTCAGATGAAACAAACTGCATTCTACAGCCAAAGAGTTCTATTTTCAAATGTTGCAATAAATTTTTAAATATTGTTTATGTAAGTGGCCAGTTCCGGAAACTTTTAGTGTTACCTATGTAACTGATTGTTTTCTAAATTTTGCTTTAGGACTGAGGCAAGCATCTTTCCAGGATGCTTTAAATGCAGTTTTACATAAAAATAAAGAAATATTCCCTTTGTGTAAAATCTGCTATCATTTATATCTTAGGTACTTTTCCCTCTCTCGGCTGCTTTTAATTTCCATACTGTAAACTTAATAGGTGTAACAGTTTTACTAAGCTGGTAACATAAATATACGTAGTCTTGGTGCTTGCTACGAAGTTATAAGACCGGCCAAGTGCGTGTCGGGCCATGCGCAATGTAGGGTTCCGTAGTTGCCCGGTACATTTTATGAGTTGGTCTACTAATACAGACCGCGCCAAACTTCTAGTCCCATACATTGGAGGGGACCCGCGACCTGTACTCGTAAACCTGTAAGGCCTACTTAGCTGTGATATTTTTCCTTTTAAATTCATTATATATACTACTTCTGTGAATTTTTTCCCATTTCTATAAGCAACCGTTTAGCCAGCAAGGGGTGGAGACGCTCCACTCTAACTAAAATTTTCACTTTAAAGCTTAATATTTCGCCAACGGATCCCTAAATCGAAAAATGGTTTTCACACACCCACAATGTTTTTAAACGACCTATCCAACGATACCCCACACTATGGGATAGACGAGAAAAAAAATTCATCCCCAGTTTACGTGTAAGAGAGGTACCCTTAAAAATGTTATTTTACCAAACAAATTACAGCTTTCTAGTACTAATAGTCTCTGAGCTAAGCCGCGTACAGACGGACAGACGGACATGGCGAAACTATAAGGGTTTCTTGTCGGACTACGGAACCCTAAAAAGTGGAGCCGTTAAACCATCCAACCTTGTAATTAATAAGCTTTGTTATTACTGCATGGGACACCGCTCATTCAATAATAAGAGATAGCTAATTAAGAAATAACGATAACGCGAAACGTCAACTTGACATTACGATCATAATGCGAAAATCGCATCCACCCACGTCAACACGCGGGAACGATCGTAAATGGGCGGCTATAGACCATTAGCCCATCGGAAGGGCGGTAATAGGCACACAACATTACGTGTACCAACAGAGAGGATATTAAGCCATTATTACACATTAATTAATAATTAGCCTTGTGGGGAAACTTACCCCTTTTTTCAGTGTGTAATTTTATTTAAAATTGTTGTTACCTATATTTTCAAGCCAACTAAAGTCTATGCTCGTACTCGCGTTTAAACATATTATTGTTTATTAATCTGTGTGACAAATTGGTTGCGATGCGAATGGTTTTTAAATTTTAGACAGCCATTATCGGTAGCATATTCAACAAAAGCTTCCAATAACCCACAAAAGCACTATGAAAACAAAACACGTTCAAAGAAAATCGTAAAGACACGCTAAAATAGTGTGATCATTATTTTTACAGCCTCGCTAAACGCTGCAGTTTTTAGTACCTCATTAGAAATTTATAGCCTCAATAGAATTACGCTACAAGATTTCTATTTCGGAATGTTGTGAACAATAACTTTGCAATAAATGTATCAAGTTAAATCCACGAGTTCATATTTCACTAACGGGGATGTCTTTTCTTTTTTTCCGTCGTAGTCATAAAAGTAAATTGCAGCTGTGTACAAGCACGGCGCTGTGGCCGACGCCTGATAACTAATTAATCACTGCCTCAGTGAGACGTGATTTCCTGTGGGAGTGAAAAATGCTGAATTAAGATAAAATGAGGAGGGTCGTCGCGGTCAGGCCTTGGCGGCTGTCAACGCCTTAAGCTGTATGCGCGGGGTCAACTGAACCCTGAACACACCATACCTTTTTATGCCGACTACTGAGAAATAATTATTTTTCTCGATGGCCTCTCTAGGTGTTTATGCTGTCAAGCAGTGTGCTATTTATCTGCAACTTGAAACGTTTCTTTGACATCCTACATAGAATAGATATTTTCCATCCTTTATGAGTAAACAATTGACCAAACATTACATAGTACTAATATCCTTATTTCTCTCTCTATTCCAGGAAACGTATCGTCGGTGGGCTTGCAGCACAATGGTGCCACTATTAGTTGAAGAAGGGTCAGAATCGGAGTACGAGGAGGAGGGTGGGCGGTCGCGGAGGGCGGGGGGCGCGGAGCACGCAGCACGCTGGCACGCGCGGCACCTGGAGCGCGTGGGTCACCTGGACCGGCGGCGCGCCGGCGGCGGCGGCGGCGTGGTCGGGCGGTGGGTGCGCGCGGCAGCCGCAGGCCCCGGCCGGCCGCTCGTCCGCCTGAAGCCGTGCCTCTCCGTGTGCCAGCTAGTTGAGCAACACTGCCCCTACTTCTTGCCGGCGGACCGCGCGCCTGCCTACCCCACACAGTACGCCGGCGAGCCAACATTCTTATGTCTCGGTAATGATTATTAAATCATAAAAGACAATTGATAACTGCTACAATCCCTACAATGTTGTTCGCCTCTATCTGCCACGCCGAAATGAACAGAGTGCCCTTGATTTGCAGTTTTGTAAAATTGTTGTTTGGTAATTTCATGAACATAATGAATAACACGACAAATTTGGCGTTAAAGCTGCTGGTAATAACTTTTGGAAAAATAAATAATATAATTATACTATAAGCCAAGAAATAAGTGAGTATATTGGCTGTAAGCCATCTGTGCGTCTACAATAATAAGTAGCGAACCTAACGCTGTGTACTACAGAGTCCTCGCAGCGAGGCCGGCGGCACGGCGGCGGCGGTGGCAACGTGCGGGCCGCACACTCAGCGTGAATTAGCCGCGATTAGCCGCCGCCGCGAGCCCCGCTTGGCCTCAGTTCAACTATAAAGATGCAAGCACAAAACAAAGAACGCCCGCTGAAAGCTTAGCGGGGCTCCCGGGATCTTAGTTTATGTTTTCTTTGTCCCGACCATTTGTTGCTTCACGCCTACATACATATTATCTATGTTTCGTCCTTTAAAAATATTTATTTTCCGCAGCATATTTGAAGTTGCAACAGGTGTAACTAAAGATAGGCAAATATTTTTTTCAGATTTAATTATTTATTTGCATTAGCATAAATGAGTACGAATGATAGATGGCTGGTGTTCCAGATGAGCGGATACCGGAAACGGGCGGGCAGGCCAACAACTCCAATTACGGTCCAGACGAGTGCTGCTACTGGCACTGCTCGGGGCGGCTCTGCTACCACTGCGAGGCGCGGCTGTCGGAGGCGCCGCGGCCGGAGGCGGAGCGGTGCGCGCCCGTCGAGGAGCGAGTCACCACCTGCTCCGTGCCGTATGAGTACTCGACGGCGACGGACGCCGCCCCCCGCGCGCCGCCGCACGGCCTCCTCACCGCCGCCGCCGCCGCCCTTGCGCTCCTAGCGGCGCGCTCACGGACCCACTGGCCCTCGCCCGTGCCTATAGTGAATTTGTGCGACACGAGGTTATAGTTTTACGTTTACGTGCGTCGCACCCCCGCGTCATGCGAGCGCTGGACTAAGATCAGAACTTCTATTAGTGGTGAACTTATGATAATAAATTACACGCGGTAACGAGTTCGATGATCTCCGTGGAGCCCGCGGCGGGCGGCGGTCGCTTCGTCACCGCCGCCCGCCGCGGGGGCAGGGGGATTTATAGACTGTAAGTTAATATTTGTGTCTGATTGATTGTTCACACCAGATATAATAGTAACACCAAAATATTCTGAGCGATTACTTATGCATTCGATCACGTGCTTGCGTTGTTCGCCGACGTACCGGCCAATATGTTAATATTTTCGACACAAGTTGTAAATTAAAACCTACACATTAAAAATAAAGATGGTATATTTTAAATAGTGTTTTACAGTTTCAATTTTCATAGGCACTGTTCTTTACTTACGTTATTTTTGCTAAAATAGTTTATATAGGGAGAACTAAGTATCGGATAAAATTGTTATTGCCGAAACCAGACGTACTCTCTTATGTTGAAGTATTTTTTAAATGATTGTTTTTATATAACTTTGCGATGACCTCTGCATGGATCTGTATAGTCTTCTACATATACAACACCATTGTGCAAGTTAATGTAACCCTCAATAGTTCTATTGACGTGTGATAAAGAGAAAAGACTTCATCTCTGCTTGCCATTTAATGATTCATACTTAGTATTTGATTACTTTATGCGTCGAGGTTTGCGGGGAGAACAATGTTAAAAGGCTTCATCTCTGCTTGCAATTTAGTGATTCAAACTCAATGGCAAGCAGAGATGAAGGTACATACCTACTCGTACTTCATTACTTTATGCGTTGAGCTTTTCAAAGAGAACAATGTTAAAAGACACGTAACTCTGGCGCTAATAGCGTTATTTAGTAAAATATGTAGATATTGAAATGGCGCGTCTAAGAAGTGAAGTCTCTCTTCTTTCAGGTCATAGTGACAATAGGAACAATTTGGATGGTTTGTAGAAAGTTATTTTTGTAATTTTGCATCAGAACGCTGTACGGGAGGTCGGGAGTGCGGCGTGCGCTACTGCACCCTCACTGAGCAGGCGGATTGTGACGCTCACGGCTCAGCATCCAGCCACTGAACCACACCTCAGTTGGCTATCTTTGCTGAGCGATATTTTTGTAAGTAGGCACTTATTAATAAGTATATTTGTAAATAGCGTCGTATTGTTTCGAAACCGCGAGCAAAGGGACGTTGACCCAACGCTGAGGCCGCACGCTGTCACAGCCGACATCCGCAGCGTCGCGGGCGCCTAATTGCAGGTTTGTCTAATACGATATTGACTAAAGTAACATAGGGTTAATTAAAAGTAGTTGTTGTTTTGTAAGAAGTAAAATGTGACTATACATACATATAATGAGAATTATATGTAATATATCCGTCTTATGAAGTATCATCAATATAGCGCAGATGTAATAAGGTTGAAAATGATTTTTATATCAATTGATTTTTAATATATATTATTGTATATGTATATCGAATGTACGATGATGATAAAACCATCAACATGGGTATAATCGTTCTAATATAGGTTAAAAATATTTGTTAGTTTATTGTATTATTTTTTAAAAATATTAAAAGATAGAGGTGTCGTTGAACATTATGTGATCGAAAACAAAATATAATTAATGGTTATTAAGACTTTATTGAATGGATATTTGTTGAGAATATTATCCTCTGCAGGGGATGTAGTTGTTGTATTCAAAATGATAAATGATAATAATATTAAGTAAGTTATTTTTTACTTTTTGTATCATGTACATAACGACAAACACAATTTGTTGTCTCTATCCCGAACTTGTTTCAAATCACATCAAATACGAAGGTGCTAAAGGTCTATTAATGCTTTTTATGTCACAACTTCGTTGTACTTCTGTATGTTTTCTCTGTGTGCTTGTGTTGACCTCTCGCGTGGAACGTTGACTTCGTGCAGCTATCTCTGGTTCGTTCAGCCCCTGGCCAAGGTCCGGTGTCGCATCAGTCTGCTGATGCGCTACGTCTGGGCCACTACACTCTCCATTTTCTCCTCTTTCGGATGCTTTGGACTATTGTTACGCATAAACCTCCAACGATATAAAGAGTTTTAAAAATCCATTTACTATCCAAATTAGACTTGTTCAAGTCCAGCTTTGTCATAGAGTAACTGAGTCAAAATTCTTTTTATTTATTCTTGTCGTTTTTGAAAAGTTTCATCAGTTTAAGGTCTTGGCGGTGCTCAACTGCTGCACATTTTGTACTGTAGTTGCATTAGAGTGTTTTAAATTCCATGTCCATGGGTACTTGCACTCGACAGCAGGATCTCCTCGCGTTGTTTCATCTTAAACATAGAAAACTTTGAAATTCATAGGCATAGTAGTCGTTTGAGACTTTTCCGATAAATAACTGATTGTTACGGTAAATATTGCTTGTTCATGGGCTTGATGCATGCATTTCGTCGTGCCCCTACGGTGAGATGAAGAGTTGTCGATTCATACTTCGATCTTAAATTTATCGTTTGTTCGAGTATTGTGCTGCTTCAATTTTGCTACGTAAACTTCGATTGAATTAGTATCGACTAGTCCGAATGCCTAAGGGGCAAGTAAACGTCAATTGGATATTATCAACTCACTACATTAATTTGTAGATAATCGTATTAGCCAAGAAACTAAATCACGTAGCTGGTGTTCACGAGGACATTCGTGTTTGTAAGAATTTCCTATCGATCTAAATTAGTAATAGAGATGAATTAACTAAGACCATAAATTAATTGGAACAATTTGGAGCACTCGTTAAATTCACACGTTTCCCGTACGATCCTATTCTTTGTAGAGATTGTAAGGACACTCTCCATGCTCTTCCTCGTCAACCGTTGCTGGTGGCTCTCTCTCTCTCTCTCTCTCTCTCTCTATTCTAGAGTAGATGTTAAATGACCAAACGAGAAGAGTCCATGTTGGCTGTTGTTCGAATAAGGTCCATATTTATTTACAGGTTGCGGTTTATTTGATGTTCCAGTTAAAATTTAGTTTTTTTGATTTCACATAATCTTTTAGTGAATTGATGACCAAAATGTCCATACATACAAATAAAATCATTGAAATAGGACAATTTTGTTTTATTGTTTTTACTCAGTGCGTAATATTCAAGAAACACTAATAAATTGAAGACCATTTAATCGGCCTTAACTATGTATATTTTATTAATTTAAACTAATGCGCTTGGATACGAACGTTAATTTCGTAGGGACACAAAGTTAGCAATAATCGTTAGTATAATCAGTCACGTAGTCATCACAAGTCCGCAAGCCCCTCAAGCAACGAGCAGTCAGTCTGTCAGTAAGCCAGTCAGTCAGTCAGATGTAAGCATGGATACCTACACTGCAGTAGGTCAAGGCCGCGGCGCGTCAAAGGCTCAGCTGCAGATAATTTTCTTGTAGGATTAGATAACGGGTGTACATTTTATTTTTCGTTGAACGTTTGGTGTAGAGTGTACATTGATTTGTTTTAATAATATACGTATATTTTGATGTACATAAATAAATTGTAAATGTTTAACGCACAAATAATGAAAAAGACACTGACTATGTAAAGCAGTGTACGAAAACTTATGTATTTAGCTGTAAACTGTAATAACTGAAGTTAATCGATTAAGAATACGAATGTAGCTATTTCTGCGCTCCGGATGCTGCCAAGGTTTTATACAGTTCATTTTTAATTTCCTATGAAATGAAGATATATTTATGTAACGCTGATGCAAGTCAATGTGCACTTGTTGAATATTTTGATCGGTGATATTTGCGTGGCAGCACGAGCTCACAAATCTGCTACACCTATGAGATATTTAGAAACGGAATTTTTTAGTGTAACTGGTTGGTACTTTATCGGTCTTTACATTACTTCATGCAGCAGACGTTCAACATGAGTTACTGTCTCAGAACACGTACAAGATGAGCATCTTAGAGAATTTACTTTCGGGGTCGTCTTTGTTCCTTTCCAAGTTTTCCAAACATCTACACACTGAGAACTTTCAAAGAGAAGTTTAAAAATGTAAGTAACTAAACGCCCGAGTCTTATTACTGCAGCAAATCGACCGTGATTCTACACGTGTGCTACGAAGCGCGTAGCAGAACTCGCGAACTCGTAGCACGTAGCTCTTGAACGCGTAGCACTGTTCCAAACCGTTTCACTGGGTTTGAAGCTTGTGGACATCTAGTTGTTTGAAGTGAAGAATGAGTGTCATCAATCTACGTAATCTCACAAATGTGAAACAGTATCTAAGAGACAATTCTGTATATCAAATCTCAGTGTGTGGGTATTCTCTTTTAGGTGTATCAATGTTCTGTAACATAGTTTAAAGTAAAGTGAAACACCAAAAGATAGCCTTCTACATTGTAATAACTATACCCAGAAGTGTCTGGGCCATAATCATACGAATATAAGATTCATTTTCGGAAATTACATATTTTGGTACCTTCCTACTTCAAATGAGATTTAGTACAAATTCGTTGATTTGATTAAGGTAATATAATATAGCTTTTTTTTCATCTGCTGTGCAGTTAGAAATGTGAACTTCTAATCACGCAATCCTAATTAAAAAGATTAATTTTATTTAAATACAAAAGACAGCTTATTTTGATTCAATAAATAGTATTGCGTCCGTATACCAACACACAACGAATAATTAAGAACAGTAATGGTCGATTATTTTGCATCGTATTTGTGTTCACAACTTATTTACAGAATAATAATTTAATCGGGAATATCTTTTAAGAAACTTCGGTTTACTTCAAATTGACAATTTGTTCATTATATTTACATGGCAGTGAGTAAAATGATCTAGTATGGGGAGAATCATTAAACTACAATAGAATTTCTCAAAATACTTTCACACATATACCCGTATATCAGGTATACACCAAATTTGTAGGCTGAAAGGTATTTTTTCTGGAAGCCTTATCTAATTTTGCACCCAAGTCCCAGTTTGGCCCAGTTGTTTTTAGAATTAGGCCATGGGGCGATGAGCTTCGGTTAGCTTCAGCTAAACTTTAAGGTTTTCCGGTGTTCAAATTTTTGAACGTGCCCTTATTAATATTTCTTAAAAAAAAACCAGTGAAAACCTACATAAAATGGCTTTTTCATTAAATTAAGTTAACTTATCTCAAAAACTACTTAACCGAATTATTACCTAGGTGTAGAATTAGACAGACCTTCTGGAAAAACACCTACAAACGGAATCCATTCTTTGGACTTTATTTTGACTTTTAATGCGCAAAATTCCCAATATCACAAAAAGATGATAGTTTAATGAATACCTGATAGGATACCTTTTACCAGTAAAAAGTAAGTAGCACGAATTCCAAGAAAATATACATAAAATAATGAGGCATTGATTTGCCACATAATTATACTTTGCAAGACTTGCATCTTAGTAGCACCACTATCGATTAATGCCACAATACAGGATGTTATTATTTTTGTAAAATAAAAAGGCTCGATTCCCGGATAAGGCATGCCATTTTCTAAAAATATTTGAATGCAGTTTTTATTTTGTCCAAAATCGATGACGAGTCTTTTGAGCGAAGTCTCTCATATAGTTTAAATTTTTCCCATACTGCCCCATCTACACGCGCTAACCTGTATAATATATTTAAGAAATTCCTCGTTGCTAAAGCAGTTTGATGAACTCGTGTCATTTACTAGGACAAAGTGGACGTGTATTTGCGACACAGGGGCGCGGTTGGGCCTGCACAATCAACCTACAATAGTACGACATGCCTTTACACCGTAATCTTATCGATCGATCGACTGGATCGACCGCAAATCTAGGATCATAAGAATCGTGTGCATTTCGAAATCGTCTTATGGCTTTTTATATTGCTTAGGGTTATATAATAGTCGTGTAACCGTTTCACAGGCGTTGTCTCATTTCGTCACGTGTTTTGTCACGTTGTGACTTCCATGTTCTATGAGAGAATCTAGCCGAATTAAAATACGAATATATACCTCAGATCTATTAACCATTATAAGGAACTTTGTGAATCACAAAGAGCGTTATAAATCATGTCTATAGTCTTTATTTTTTCTTGGTGGCCCTTGTGAAACATGGAAGTAATAAAAAGCCCCGAAAGATTCTCTATCCTTGACCCCTAATTAGATTTGACCACTGTCATCCCTTCACTATGGACAAGGTGCGTAGTAGTAAGTTTATTTACGTACTCATTTTGAAATTATTTTCAAATCAGTCAAGTTTAAAAATGTCTGTTCATGGAATAAGTATAAGTATAATGTATGTACTTAGTGTTGTTTCCATTTTGGATATAAATGTTTTATGTTGTTTTTGTAGGGTTCCGTTGAATTCCATAGATAAGGTTTTTACGATTCGTAGAGTTGTTTATTTTACAACTATTTTGAATGATATTTACCCAAGGATTCTTTTGTAATTCTGGGTTTGGTTAACATTTTTTCTGATGAATCTGTTGGTCACTCTATCGCTTATACAAACCTATGGATATCATTTTTTTACATGTTAGCAAAATAATTACAATGGTTTCAAATGTTGTTTGTCATTCTTCGTTATTATAAGTAGATAGGCATCATAAACAAATTTTTATTTTATTTGTGTCAACCTAAATTATCAAAACGTTTTAACTGATAGAAAAGAGAGGAATTCTTTGTCCAGTAATTTTTTCATGAATCAGTTAATGTCTAACATTACTACTGGGGTGACCAACATTCACGTTTAACTTGAGCGGACTGGATCCTTGTATAACGATGGATTGAATCCAAACCTTAATATGTTCTAGATCATATAAATATATCTATGGTTACGACAATTTGCAATGAAGCATCGTTGATCCCCTATTTATTCTGTAAATCAAAATATTTTCGTCACAACTATTTAACTTATGACAATGTCTACTTGTCCAAGGGGCTATTTTAGTATAATTTTAATATATTTAACTAATACCAGTAAAGTTGCCTAAATCATAGTGAGAGAGGTAGCGTAGTATAAAATCATAAACTCGTAATAAAATATCAATAAGGTACTAGGCGAGCGCGGCACTTGAGGCGCCAGCGCTGTCGATCACTGCCACCAGTACGCGGGGCTCCAATATATTGATATGATCTAGGATGGTGTCATAGATGTTTCAAGTAGTGATCGTGTACTCATTCTTATGTTACGCCTTCTAAGAGATTACCACTGTTAGGGAGTGAGGGGGCGCGTGGCGCGGCGGGCCACAGACGCGCGGCTCGACCGCCGCGACCGCCCGCCCGCCGGCCGCCGCGACACGCGCGCTGCCGCCGCCCACGTAGCCATCGTTCGACACTCGAAGTAAGATTAGACACGTTCGAATAAATCGTAGACAGATTTTGAAAATTTAATATTATTTGCATTTTCCTAAGAGTTAGAACGATTGAGACAGTAGGTCGCACGACCGTGTTATGATAAATTGTGGAGATGTTTGTTAAAAAATACGTTTATGAAAATGGAATAAAAACGAAAAATATTGTCATATAAACTTGTAATTACTAACTTAAGAGGAATTTGTAGATATAAAAATTATTGGAGAACCAGAAAAACGTTAAATAAACCAATTTAAAAATACAAATGTGACTATTATTTCTTTACTTATTCCCTACAATTTTATTAGAATGTTATTAAATTTAAAATGAAAGTCAAGATTCTTGTTACTTTAAATATTTTAATACAAAAATTTCGCTTACTTCAATATCACACTCGTACTTACATCATCTATTTATAATAGTATAAAAACTATGACTTCAAATTAAATTATAGTTCTCAATTTTTACAGTATAAAAAGAAACATACATCATCACAGCACAGCGTTCGCTATACACAATATACCGAACGCAAACAGGCACTCTTCACACGATCACAGTTTGTGCGCGATGGACGGGCAGGTGCGGCCCCACAGACATGCGGATATGACGGCAATCAGCCAGCAGAGACAGTCAGGAGGCTACGCGTGCGCCAGCAGCCGCGAGGCCAACGTGATAGCCAGGGCCAGTGTCGCGGCTACCACTAGCGTCGGCCTGGACAGGCTCGCGGCACCGTTGCCGCCGGCACTTCTACCATTTCCTGAATCTGGACATAACACAAAAATATGTAGCGGCTTATTACATTAAAAAAAAGTGCAGCTGGTTAATGCAATTTGTGATTTAGTGCTTCAACATTTAACGGGCAACTAATTACGTTTTTCATAAAACTAGACATGTAACATAAAACACGTAGGTACCAAAACAAAACATAATGAATTTAAAAACCGTGCATTCTGCTATTATTTATTATCTTACATGAATACCATAATTGTTTTTGAAGTATGAGTCTAAAACTCAGTAACAAAATGCACGATTAAAATTAATGATGAAAACAAAAGAAACCTACGGATGCGGGTGATAAGGTGTCGCGGCGGAGGTCGTTTCGGCCCTCCTTATTTAAATGAAGCGGCTCGAAGCCACTGTTTGTTACTACACTCTAGCGCCTTGGGACTGAACGTTGACCACTGAAAAATAACTAGGCTTTAGGATCAGCACTCTTGTCCACCGCAACCAAACCCAAGTGCAACACTCTACTACTTTTAGCTAGATTTACGTGAATATTCAAACTACTTTCGCGCGCATTTACATGCTATTCATACATCAGTTAGGTCTGTAATTTCCAGTTTTTTTTTCTAAATGTACACAAAGGAAAGCTTTGGATGAAATTTCGTTATTTTTACTTTATACGTCTACATATAAAATGACATTTGATAAATAAGCCAAACTTTAAGGTAGGTAAAATCCACAACAGAGAAAATCTATGAAGTGGATATATCGACTACAGTATGACTTAGATTCTTTATTGGATAAATTTTACATAACGCCTCTTATTCGATGGACATGTCACACACATATGGTGTATATGCATTGCACACATATATGCAAAAGAAATGAGGTAAACTTCTCAGCGTTATTTAGTTTTAATATATTTTAAGCTCGTTATTGAATGTCACCTTATATTTATTTTACGTAGCATGCACTTAAGTTAGTAACAGCTTCAAATCCAAAGTAATATTACATACTTCAATCATAATTGCGTACCCTAATAATTTTCAACGTTTTGGTTCTACTTAGTTTTACAGATTTTGCTACACTACAAGTGCGGTGGTTCTAGTTCTACGTATTTCACTCCACTACAAGTGCGTTGGTGCAAAATTTAGTTTCTACGAGGTGTTGTACCCGGCACACTTTTCTTACGTTTATCTTCATTTGCCGGTAACTATGCTGTTGATGGTGTGTAGTGTAGGCTTAAATGTTGATGACGTAGACCCTTATTTTATTTTTCATATTTTCTAGAAAATTGTAACTTAATTGGAGTAGCTTTATCAGTGTTTTATATAAAGAACCACCCATTTTATAAATTAAGAATATCCCGTTGGCATGAAGATTTTCAAATTCGTGATGAGAAAATGTGTTATTTATATCGACTACCTCCAATTCAATAAAGCCGACTAATAGTTTTCGGGTATCCAGACCAAAATTTGTAGCAAAAAATATTAATTTCGAAATTTTAGCCTAACCCTTAGTTGGCGTTGAAGAATTGAGGTAAAAGTGAAGAGAAACCGAGAACCAAGCAAGCAAAGCAAAGCATTAACCATTCTAAGGCTAGTTCCGTGTTTTGCGGCACGATCGCCAAGCATTTATTGCTACATAGTACCAAATAACATGCAAACGTGCTCATCATGCAAAGGTGAAAAAGAATAACGTACAGCAGCGTGTGACCAGCTGGCCGGTACTAAAATCACCGCTTATTGTTTTATAATCTCACTGGTATTCTCAATATCTGTTATTTTTCTTAACTAACTGAGTCTTTGTTCTTTATGCAATTTCTCTATTTACAAAAGTCAGGAACGCTTCATGGAGGCTATTTCCTGAACCAGAAGAATGATCTGGGAGCGGATGATTTTAAACCTAGAAAACAAAACACAACACACACACATGTATTTTTGTGGAAAAATGTGTCCCAATAACATACAATGTACTCCACTCAACGAAAAACATAAGTAAATTGGTTTTAAAATGGTTTTGTTGAGTGGAGTGATCAGTTTTGTAAGAAAAATCATTCCATTTTAAGGTGAAACACAAACATAATTGGTGAATTCCTTTGGATAAATCAACATCAAAACGTGCACTTCAACGACACAAAGTGAATTAAATGTGCACAAAACTACATATATTTATAATTATATTCACTAGTTACTTTTATTAATAATATCTCAAAAAATATACTCATTACTGTGCCAGTGATTCAGCTCGTAGCTGTGTGGGATTTTTCTTTTAAATATGAATTTAGTGTCTGTAAAATCTATAGCCCGTAGTAAAATAATCTACTTAGCAGCTTTTATTGACAACAGGTCATAGTTTTAAAGACACGCTACAACTACACACTGGCTGAAATAGAGATAGAACAAGCCAGTCCTGAATAACTTTCTGTTTAAGTTCAAAAAAGTTTGTCTATCTGTAATTCAGAGTGTCTGAGGAGGCTCAGAGGCACGAAGGTCATTCCGTAGTCTTCGATTCATCACTCCGACCATCCACAACCCGTCACCACCGTCACCGCTCTGCCACCAAAAGCTTTATATATTAGATATTAGAACCTTTCGTTGTTAAAATAATATAGTTTTTATATTAGTACGGCTTAGTAAGTATTAGGAAATAGCCTACAAGAGATTAATTAGGTATGTTTACAGAAGTCTTGAAATAAAATGTTAATAACTGAAGACTCGAAAAGTAGCACTGTTAGAGCTAACTACTGAACTGTAAATAACTAAACGTGCATGAAAAACGAAACGGAAATTCAACTACAAAACTTTACGTGCATATCAATTAAAGTTAGTTTTGTTTCATTTTTAACATTTAACATAAACATGACAGACCTCATTACAACAAACAAAAAAGACAATAACAAATGATAAACAGAACATTCAAAAGATAAGGAGTTACAAAGAAACTGTGAAGAAGATGAATGTAGACGGTCGACGTAAACTTTGAATAATTTTCGGTCGATATCTTGAATATCACGTGAGTTTCACGTGACGCCCTCTGCCCTTATAGACGTGCCTCTGAACCTACCTGCGTCGAACAGTATGTCGCCGACATCGTCCTCGTCACGCGAGAGGGCGCTGCCGTCGGAGAGTCGCGCGTTACCTCCAACGGTGCCTCGCGGCGCTGATGTGCATCCCAACCACCAGTAGGCTGTCGATCGTGGGAAAGCTGGATTATCTGTGTCAACCTGTGAAACGATTACAATAAACTTTATCTCTTTCTTGATTCAGTCCGTATGCAAATGACACTAAATACCTTTATGGCACACCGTGCGTAAAATGACCACTTTACGCACGCTGCGCTTGCGTAAAGTCGGCATTTTCCGCACTTTTGCTATAAAATATTATACGATACTCGTGCGAGAAACTTTTTCTCGACTGGTGTAATTGCAGCACTCACCTTCGGCTCGTGCCGCAAACTCACACTCGTCAGAAAACGTTTCATCGCTCTCGTATCGTAATGTACTATTATATAAAGCTTAATGACGGTAAATTTAAATAAAAGGGTTACTTACACTAAAAGTCCTGTCATTAAATCGCCAGTAAGTGCCTGCCTTAAAGAAGTATGTGTATCCATTGGTGTACTGTAAGGCAGCATCAATATTATCGGGGATGCCTTCCCAATTAGAGAGCGGTTTGGGGTACGTCGACTTGACTGGCGGCCTTTGGGCAGGATCGAACCTCCAGAACTTGGACCCTTTGTAGAAGTAGATTTTGCCATTTCCAGACCAGACCAATGCTGCATCGATATTGTCAGGAATACCAGTGAAACCTGCAACAACAAACAACCAGTATGTTAGAGCAAAAATCATGTAGCTTTTAATAAAGATGCCTGTAATTTCTGGCACAGTAAGATTTGTATTTCTCCATAAAATTAATTATTGTCTTCCAGAAATAATTATTATTAATAAACACTAAAAAAAGAAAGAAAAAAGCTGCTTCAGATAAAGATTCACACCTTCACTGATTTCTTTAGGATAGTCTCCATCCATCCTCTGTCCATTATACCGCCAGTATTTGGATCCCTTAAAGAAGTACGTCTTTCCGTTCTTGTACGTGAAGGCAGCGTCAATGTTTCCAGGAAGACCAGGCCAGGCTCTAGCAATGAGTTTAGGATAACCTGATGCGACACCGTCTTCTGTAAGCTTCCAATAGCTCTCTCCTGAAAATGCAAAGAAACGTCTTGATCAGTAAAAAAATGTTTCTTAAATAACTCAAAAAACTGAGGCAAAATATTAGGTTAATGAGGGAGAAGACTTTAATTTAGTTTAAGGGTGTATACCTATAATACCTCACTTTGCTTCGCATGACCCTGTTTTATACCAACAAATACTGCAACAATCACTCTGAAATTAATATATGATAAAGTTGAGGACTAATGATATGTCCATGCTGTTGTGAAAACTAGATTCCATTAAATTTTCTCGATAGATTACAAAGTTACCTCCAAACCGTACAATAAACCGATAGCATTCAATTAATACTTGAAATTAGATCTGAAACTTTGCATAATATAACTGATATTAGTATAAATCAGCTGCAGACTGTTCCATAAAAATGAAAAAACCATCAGTGTAGGCGCGCTTTCAAAATAACTGATGTTTTTGCATGCGCGGCATCTGATTAGAGTAGGGTAGACAGTTAAAAAGCAGAAGCGTTAGAGCAGGACTGCGAATTGAGGTATTATGGGCCCTTAAGAGGTTCACGAACTTAAATCGATCAACAAGAAAAACAAAATTGCTTACCTTTGAAGACAAATGTACCACCATCTGCTGAGTTGAAGATAGTGTCGATCTTTGCATCTGCGCATAGAGCTGGGTCTTCGGCGGAAGGTGGCGTGGCGGTGGGTCTCGGAGCTGAAGGTACTGCGGGGACCACACCACCGATGTCTGTCTGAGTCTTGCGTCCATATAGCGCCTGAAAAGTAAGATAAATAATTGTTAGTACATTACGTGACAAAACTCGTAGTGATAAAAGATCAAAATCTCCGACTTTCAGCTTTACCGAGAAAATAATTGCAAATCTTTAAGTTTACCTGGATACCCAACACATCGTCTTGATCTAGCTGGAAGGCAGGGTCGTATCCTCTGTAGAACGGCGCCATCAGAGCTGACTTTACATCGCTATGACTCAGACCCAGGGAGTGACCGAACTCGTGAGCTGCTACCTGAAACACAATGATATCATGTGGTTAAACGCTAAATACACAGTGTAACTAACTCTGACACGACATGAATAACATTATTTATACCACGGTAAATATGCATACAGACTTTACAAATACGATTACCTTTAACCTAGAGATATTTAAACATAGTTGGGCCAAATATGTTTATCGCTTTCAGATAACCTCAGCTCCACTTTCTAGAACTAACAATACCTAAACCTGCGACCTGTATACTTGTCAGTCAAGTGTAAGCTGAAGATAACTTACTTGGAAGAGATTAGTCCCCCGCTTCGAGTTGATGGACCACATCTCAGCGTCATCGAAGTGGGCATCTCCTCCGTACACCTAGAAAGGGAAATTAGTCACATTAATGGCGTAGAAGAGTTTCTGGTTGAAAGAAAAATCAGCAGAGGTTATCGCATAATTTCAGATATTGTAACGTTGCTTACAATATTTCCGGAAGCAACATTAAATGAACAATTTTAGTGATCAAAACTCTCCATGTTGACCAATAAACTGTTCAACGGTTTTGTCATTATCACATTATAATACTTTCACTGGAATACTTATTTTAATGTAACACATCCGCAAAGTTGAGATAACAACAGCTGAGCGTAAAGGCTATTCATTTGTTATTTAAAACACGTTTATTTTATACTTACAGGGAAATAAGCATGCGCAAGAGTGCCGCCAGGGCCATCGAAGGGGTCTCCATCACCGTGCTCTCCCTTTTCGAACCTGAATGAGAAATAGAGTTGCAATTTTAGAATCCTTGTTGTGTGCGACCTAAATACCATATTGCAGTTGCAGCAGATTGAAACTGATAGTTTAGTTGTAAAATTAAAAATTGCGACCTTATTTAACTTTGCCAAAGATAAATCATCGAAAATGTATAAAAATTTGACGGACTAAAAAAAAAAATGTCAAACGGCTATTCAATTATGCAAGTGAGGCCGTTTGAAATATATAACCTGTTAAATGAATACGATTATCATATACTATTCCACAATAGGACTGTAAGAAACTACTGAAATTGTAAAGCTATAACACAACCTATTATTAAAATGTTGGATTTGTCTCTACATTTTTATTGATATTATTACAGAAGTTATAGAGTACACTAGACTGACATACATTTCATAAAAATAGAACTCATTAATATAATTTCCGTGCGTTTATGTTTTCAATGACAAGCAATGATTGACATTATGTTGGGTCACAAATCACAATAGATATTGCGGCACTTCACATTACATATTGGAAGAGCTAATTTTAATAACTCTACACAAATACTCGTACAACCACGCCGTAATTACATGATTATCTATTTGTCCTTGATATCGAAAATATTTGTACAGGAATACATATAAAGAATGCCATACAGCTAGGCTCCTGTTTCTATTTAAAATTTCATGGGGTTTTAAGTGAGAAAATACGTTCTTGCAGAAACAAGTTATTTGGTTTTTTCAGCCATAGAGAGTATCAAAAATAAACGGAAGCCTTGATGTTTTTGACAAGTTTTAATTAATTGTGTTAATAGTTGGATACAAAAAGAAGAAGTAATTACCTGATCTCGATGTGAACTTGTCCCGACCGTTTCTGTGTGAAGGTGAGGTCGGTGTAGTCGGACCAGGTGCTGAACGCCTTGGCCAGCTCCGCGTCCACTTCAGCTCGGTTCAGTCTCGACGGATACTTCGAGATCTTGTATGTCAAGTTCTTCACGCGCCACCTTGACCCTGCAAATACGGTTAACAACATTACAAAATAAATTAACAAGGATTCAGCGTGTAATGAAAAAACAAAAGACTGCCATAGAATAGTACTGAAAATTAGTAAAATATTACAAAAGTTCTATAATATATACGTCGCAGGTTCATGATAAAATCAGGTTTTTGATTAATCAAGAACCGTAAGAAGACAAAATTATGATTTACTTTCGGCGGAACAATTTTGTATGATAGCGTAATGGCCTTTACGCCATAATTCTGTTTTTCACGAAGAAGCTGTTTAGGCGACATATACATGCTTAGAAGCATGAGTATAGGTCAAGAAGGATATTTAAAAATTCTTGATCTTATGGTAGATGGTAGGGCAGCTTACCCTGTAGCGCATATCGTTTCGCCCTGCTCTCCCCGAAGCCGACCTTATCTCTAACGCCACACCTGGGCAGTGACATCACTTTAGTCGTTTCTTCGTCTAATTCACCTGCAAAACAGAAACCCTTTGTCAATCACTAATAACTTTCCTCGAATACACTTGTATGGACATCAATCAGCGTACGACTAAGTACAATTGTCAAGGAAGTAATTTACACAAATACAATGAGAAAAACAGCACGCGGAAAACTACAAATAAACTAAACAGGAACAACGGTTGTTAGTTATAGTTGATGGCTGCGGTCAAATTCAGTTTACGTAAAATCCCTAAAAACCGGCCAAGCGCGAGTAGGACTCGCGCCCTGTAGGTTCCGTACCATTGAAATAAGTTAATAGACTTAAATGACTCGAATCAAAATTACAAACTTATCATTACCGATAAAATGTACGAAACAAAACTGCAAAATTAGGTTGGTCGAGTATTCAAATACATAACCCTAAAGCTACATTAATCATTTTAAATAGAATATATGGAACACAATATACAGTAAATTTCAAATTGCTAACTACTTAGCTTAGTTTTAAGATATACGACGTATCAAAAATGATATAAAATTGACAAATTTGATGGCTCCCCATTTCTTTATTTTTCGAGGTAAAAAATATCCGGTTTGGGGTCAACATAATGTATATTTCAGATCTGTAACTCATTCCGTCTGTCCGACATACGGACGAACAAACAGACAGACAGCAGAGCGACATTAATAGGGCTTCGTTTAGCCCTTTGAGCGCGGAACCCCAAAAAGACAACGAAATGTTTCAGCATCAAGCAGGACATGACTCATTCTACGTGTCCAAGTATATAATCGCGGCTAGGATAGTGTGAGAATAAGCCAGGAATGTTTAACTGCAGACAAATATACATATAAAGGATTTATGCAGTCAAGTTGCGTTATTCGCTTACATAATCGGACTGACTTTAACGGATAGCCGGGGACCAATAAACTACATCGCGTTTTCAGTTCACGTATTCATTGTAATGCGAATCGAACAGTATATGTGTGTGTTTACTCAGTACCAATCTGTATCAAGCCTATCATTGCCCATAATGATAGTTTACCATGGTCACTGGATTGTAGCTTGCTAGGTAACTAGTGTTTGAGCGGAGGCTTCAATTGCATATCGAGCAGTTAGATACTTTTCGATTTCATTTTCTACCTTATTTTTTGGTGATAAAGCTCTATTTGCTTGGCTGACCCATGCTGGTGTGGCAGCGGTGCAGCAAGGTCAAGGTTCAGGATGTGGGTTAGAACCACGGTTATTACGTAAACCATGCAATCCAAGAAATGCACGGTCACGTGTTGTGATCGTTTAAATCACGAGACATAATGTTAATTACCTATGACGTCTCTTTTTAAGGCTTGTGTTGTAGCAGCGTTATTTTTACCTTACAATTTGTTATATAGCAAAATTATGACAACTGCATTTTCGAAATGCAAACAATGCTGTTTATTTAGCTTATCGCATGATGTTTGTAAATCTTTCAGAGTTCAATGATTTGTAAATACGTGCTAATCTAAAAGTAACTAGAGCACGCATATGAAGGTGGAAATGATTCAGACTGGGTATTTCCTAGATTAATATTTGCAAATAAATATTGCAAATCTCGTGTAACTTATGTAGGTAGAGTGGAATGAACGTACCAGTGGCATTAAGGCCGGCGAAGCTCTGGAACTCGGTTATCGCTTTCCTCCACGAGCTCTCGTCCATTATGTGTCCACTTGAAGGATTCCTAACTGATGGACTGAGGTAGCCATACTGTGCCAAGTACATCTGAAACAAAAAATAATGAGGTTATTGTATTGTAGTTATTACTTGCGGTTGTCGTCACTTGGTGAAACATCGTCATGTTTGAAGAAAACACTTGTACTGTTTCACTAAATTACTGTAATAGGCTTGTACATAGGGTAAACAAAATATTATATTATATTATATTATATTTAGTCCGTTATTTAGATTATCAAAAAATATTGGAGATATATTTTTTCTTTTTTCAATCAAGCAAAAAATGACAGAGATAAAGCGCGTCAAAGTTTGGGAGTGGGGGAAAATGACGTCACTTCTAAGTCAAATTGTACCTAGATGTGACGTCACGCGGAACTTCAGCGGGCTATATCTTCATCATTGTTTGTTTAATTGAAAAAATAAAAAATACGTGTCCAATATTTTCTGATAATCTAACTGACGGACTAATTAATTTTTTTTAGTCATCATGCCTATTATATTTCCGACTCTACATTACTCTAAGTTCCGACTAGTTTCGCCTTAACGGCATTTTCCAGGATTTAAAAAATGTACGAATATATCACAAAAGCTGTTCATTAATGAGAAAACAGGATGACAATAATCTTTAAAACCAAACATGAGGGTAATTGATTACTAAATAATACCAAATGTCAATAAAATTTTTCGTTGGGTAGTCTACTAATCAGTGTTCGCGGTCAAATTATTTATTTTCCCTAAAAGTGAGGAAAATGTTATTGTTATTGTATTAGGTTTTAAACGTTGTTGTTATTATGTCAAATATGAGTATCTGCCTAAGAAGCTTACATATCTTACTCGTACGATAACTTTTGGATAATTAAACCATCTCCAGCGACATTTTCTTGGAGCGGAGGGTATTGGCTGGTTCAATCGAGAATATACTTTCAAAAAGTATTTTTAACCTATAACTAATATATCTCTTAGCAAAGTTTTCACCCTTACTATGAAATTTTTTGAACACCTGCTATTAATACAACATCTATATACGAGGGGTGGCTGAAAAGTAATCTACCTGACTATGAAAGAAAATACATGGATTAATAATTTATTTTTTATTTTTCAATATAGTCCCCTGCAACTGAAATGCACTTACGACATTTGTCAATAAGTGACAGCATACCATTAAAATAATTATTATTATTTTGTTCGTTAAAATAGTCATTCACAGCATCCTTCATCTCTTCGTCTGTTGAAAATCTGCGCCCTCTCAAATTTTTCTTTAAATTTTTAAATAAGAAGTAGTCAGAGGGAGCCAGGTCTGGACTATAGGGTGGGTGGTTGATCTCTGTAAAGCCGTTTTTTGTCAGAGATGACCGCGCCTTAAAGGCCGTGTGCGCGGGTGCATTATCATGCAAAATCAAAACGCCTTTGCTAAGTTTGCCCCTCCTGTCTTCTTTTATTTTTTTGCGTAGCTGGTCAAGTAAGTTCGCATAGTATTCAGCATTCATCGTGGTGTTTTTTGGCAGGTAATCTATCATAAGAATCCCCTCAACATCCCAAAAAATGGTTGCCATTAGTTTGCCCGCTGACAGCCGGACCTTAAACTTCCTTGGTGGTTTTTCCCCTTTAAATTTCCATTGCATCGATTCTTGTTTGCTTTCGGGATCCCACTGACGAATCCAAGTTTCATCACAGGTCACTATTCGTAAGATAGTTTCTTCCTCTTTATCCTTTACAAAGTCTAAAAATGACTGACAACATTCCACACGCCTTTGCTTATCAAACGGGGTCAACATTTTAGGCACCCAACGTGCGCTCACCTTGGACATTCCCAAATGTTCATGAATTATTTCATGAACTCGTTCCTTGCTAATGCCAACATCTCTAGCTATTTCCCACTGCTTAATTCGCCGATCGGCAAGGATCAGTTTCTTCACTTTTTCCACATTATCTGCGGTAACTGCAGAAATGGGCCTTCCACTACGGGGATCGTCTTCTAAGCTCACACGGCCTTGTTTAAACTGCTTTGACCAAAACTTTATTACAAATTCGGAAAGACATGAATCTCCGAACACCTTAAACATGCGCTCTCGGATCTGCGTCGGTGTATTCCCTTCTTTACCGAGGAATTTAATCACAGCGCGATACTCAATTTTATCCATTTTTAATTTTATTGCAACTTGATAAAAACGAAGACGCGCCAAAAAAAAATTGAACTCGTAGAAACAAATAAGTGTCATAATTTTTAAAAAAGGAATAAACAAAGAATACGAGAATATAGTGGCCAGTAACATTTTTTAAACTTTCTTTAACAAAGGAGATTTTATATCAGCCACCCCTCGTAAGAATCAAAAACCAAGAGACATTAAGATGCAGTTATATATAAGGTGACTTTCGTTTATATGGCCACATTCATACTTTAGGCTCGGTAAGTGATTAGAATGATTTGTATTGTATTGTATTGATCTAGGAAAAACACGAAAAATATTTTTTATACCTCTATACCTATTCAATATCAACCTCGACTCAATTTGTAGACATAGGAAGTAAAAATTTTATTTTGCGTATTTCACAGAAACGATAATTGAACCTTCGTCCTGACTACCAACCGAGACTCCAGTATTAATTTGGCTGAAAGTCACCTTATATATAACTGATCTTATGTCTCTTTGTGTTTGATTCTTTGATAGGAGTAGCATCCATCAATTTAATGTCAACACTGTTATCGACTCATAACAAAACAATAAACCTCCTATTTGCTCGGTACGTGTGTGTAGCCCACTAATTTGCCAGCGAAGACTCCTTTATCACTTCAAACCGCGTCATTGTCACCAGAAGGTTACCAGACCCATTGTTTATTGTCAACACTGAGATATAACAGTTAAGATGTCGTAAAGCCTGCGAATTAATATGTTAACTTGCATTTGGATCAAAGACCAACAACCTGTCTGTTGTCCCGTGTCCTAGCAACGAGTCAGTTTCCGACGATGCTGATGAATGTTAGGCTGTTGTTATATAAGGCTGGCTGGTGTCTGCCGAGTGCGGATGGCTAGCTATAAAGGCTCGGATGACCTTGTGTGGTGGCAGCGGCCGGTGCGCGTGCGTCGCATGGCAATGTTGCCTGCGCAGCTCGCTTCCACCAGCTCTTTGTTCCTCTCTGCTGTCGGTCGCCAAGGAATATCTACTCACTCGTCATAACAATGATCATGCTGCATTGGAAATATATCATACAAAGAGGCTGAAGATAATTTATTCATGAGTGTAAAGGTTTTGTGTTGGTTTTCCAAAAGCATTTCCTAAGGCCTAAAATTTAAAGGACCTATATAAAATAAGTGTATAAAGTATCGACAAACAACATCAGCCGTTGTTAACTTATCTAGAGTTTTATTGCATACAATATTTGCGTAAATTATACCAAAGATTTTTATATAAAGTAAACTGGTCCAAAAAAACATCCTGACCTGTGACTGATACGGATGAAAGGCCTTTTGGAACGAATAAGTTATTAGGTGTTAGTTTAATTCTAAAACACTGCTTTGATAAAAGTGTAAGCTTGCTGTCAGCTGACATCTTGATTTTTTTTTTGTTTGCATGCCCAAAACATCTAAAGCGTACACTCTATATTGGAATATTGTTAGGAGTTTTAGAGCATAATAAAGACATTGTTCTGTGGCTAGTTCGTCAAACTAAGGGTAAAACTGAAAAGTGCTCGGTTTTTCATTTCATGAAATAGTATAGTTATAGTGTTTTATAAAAGAAAACGATAGTAGTCGCTTAAAATATTAAGATCTCGGTAACGAGATTTTACTTTTAAGTTTTACTTTGTTTATCTTTTTTTACTAACATTATATAAATACAATATTTGATAGGTATATGTTTAAAATTGGTATTTTCAGATATGTCTTGAATTTATCTAGGCTTGAAGATAAAAAACACTTGCTATCCCAAAATATCCTGCTACGAATTTAATTTTAAACTCAATCACCCTTGTGAATAAAAAGTAAATAGATATTTTATTATACAAAACTTTTGTTAATACTAATACTAATCATGTATACATTTTTTCATATTCTGTGTGGCAAATAAATTAAAAAGACCAATGTTTACCACAGCCCATTTAAATCAACCTTCGATTGAGCTAAAATGCTCTATTTTTTTTTAAATGTTTGGTTCACAGATATACATGATAACATGATCTCTATATGAATTATCCAGGCTAATATTCTAGTTTTTTGAATCTGAAAAATCTATCAATCGTTCTGTATGCTTCCAAAGGTTGCCTGGGTAATATTGGTATTAGCAACCAGTGCCGTCTTTGTACACCATGTTTGATTGTTTCTGTCTCTAACATAATTTTTGTAAATGTGCAAAAAAGTATTACAAGTATAAATATAAATAAAATAAACTTAAAGCTCATAGGATTATAAGGGATTTACTTTAAATATATATATATATATATATATGCTGTGATTTATCAGTCCATGAATACGTAAAACTACAGGTTGAATTGATTATTCAATGAGTAAGGTACAAGAAATGCGGTGCGGTCGGTTTTTGGGTGCGTTCGTTGACGAGGCAGGCGCGGGCATTGACATTGTGGAGGCCAACCATTGTCCGCGGATGGACAGCCAGGGCTACACAACAACTGACTTTATTGTTCCTGGACTATCGGTATTTAGTTACAGGCACGCGAGTACGATTTATTCAAGCGATAAACATATACCTATATTGAGGCTTCACGTGGCAGATTTTATGCGCTATCCAACATGAAAAATGATACATAGGACGTTATTTATAGTTGAAACCGTTGTGTGCTTTTTGAATTTTGATGTGGTTGTAATGTCTGCGGTTTGGAGACAGAGGGCTAACCGTCGACGGATGTCATAAAATAAACCTTTGCACTTACTGTCGGCTGGATATATGTACAGTCACATTTGTGTAAGTCATGTCACGCACTCTCGTCTCTTTCTGTGAAGTTACACCGAGTTGTCACTTGTCACCAAATAGATAAAAGAATTGTTTCCTTCACTGAGCTTAAAATAACTTGTAAAAGTAAACGTTTCAATATACGGGAGTACAAATTCAAATTTTATATTTTGTAAAATAGATACATATATCTTTATAAAAACAATTTACAATAAAACAATGTACAACAATATTTAATAACGCTTGTCAACAATATAGTCAATGCATTTATTTGTTTTACTTGTCTAAAACTAAAGCCATAAGCTAATAGTACATTACGATACGAGAGCGATGAAACGTTTTCTGACGAGTGTGAGTTTGCGGCACGAGCCGAAGGTGAGTGCTGCAATCACACGAGTCGAGAAAAAGTTTCTCGCACGAGTTTCGTATAATATTTTATAGCACAAGTGCGGAAAATGCCGACTTTACGCAAGCGCAGCGTGCGTAAAGTGGTCATTTTACGCACGGTGTGCTATAAAAATTTTTAAAAGCTAGATTAACTAGCTATTTTAATAGATTGGTTCATTTATTTTCAGTACATATATTTTAATATTTTTATATATTTCGATTCACCCACTTGTAGTTGTTGTTAGTCGAATGGTTGTTGGTTTTTTATGTAGATGTTGGTTTTAAAAATGAAAACCGTATATCTAGCAAAAATAATACGTTTTCAACAATAATAAATATTATAATCGTCACATGGTGGTAATAATAACAACTATTCTCCGATTACAATATTTTTAGACTGCAGATGAGATGTATATTTTTTTATCGTATAATTGCGTAAATATTTGAACATAAATATGAAGAAATTTTCTCGTACACTGTAAAGGCTTTTGATTCAATCTTTTGCTGTTTAAAATTAAATATGACAAGATAGTACCTAATCTTTGAGAGATTTATTGCCGTAAAGACTTCTTTATCGAATTTAAACAACACTTTTCCACTGTTCATCCAGGATATTTACCGTAGGTTAAATGAATGATCAAAATTCGCAAAGAGTAATGTCAGTTTGCTTTTTCTTTTGAATTAGCATGTAAGTAACCAATAGTAACCTTAAGTATTGACGCAGCGTGGGTAGGGTTACCAGATACTGTAACGTGTGTTCCAGAAAAAAATTCTGATAAATCAATAAATTTCGTGACATTTTTGTTAAGGTCTTTTGGCGCGATTTTCAATAGTTAAATAATTTTAGCAATTTATTAATTTGCATTTGAAAATTCCTGATAAATCCAAATTTTTCCTGATTTCCTGACAGAGGGCCAAAATTCCTGACATAACAGGAAAATTTCTGTCATCTGGTATAGTCCATTCAGAATTAGCTGGCGTCTTTCCACTTGAGACCGTCATTAGCAATAACAATAGGATTAAGTCGTGGCGGGTGAATTCACCTGAACGGAACAATAAACACTTGTAAAACACGTGCGGCAGACGGTGTTTCAAACGTTTTTGATACTTTACTTATGTTATCTTCCCTTTAATAATTTATGGAAAAAGAAATACCACTCAGTTGTTTTTTAAACTTCGGAGAGATTAGTTCAGTGGAAAGTATCAACACTGGTTAGTTTGCAAAAAAACAGATAAGGCCGAAACGGCTCCTTTAAAAATGGATGGGCTCTATGAGTGTTTGGTTTACTACCCCTATTGTTTGTGTTCAAGTGGAAAGACGCCAGCTTATTCTGAATGGACTATAACCCGAAGCGTGGGGCTTGCGAACCCATCTGGCCTAAAATATGCTTGATACGAGTTTTTTCTATAGTCAAATTCGCCTTGTTATCCGTGAAACAGACATGCGATGTGTGTTCATACAAAATCCGTGGAGGCTACAGGCAACGAGCTATACTACAGGTTGAACCCTCTTTTTGCAGTTTTCGTAATTGGTTACTGCTAGTTTCTTAGTGCAGAAGAAGTATGAGTACGTATGCACGTTGTTTTTACGTTGTTTTTGTGTTTGTATTGGTGAGGAGACATCTCAACACGAACAATTAATTTATCTGCCTTATTGCCCTCCCTCCCGCTCCAAAGAGTCGCTTTATTTGCACAAGTGTTTTTATTGCTTTAAAGCGCTGCACATTCATTTTGTAAATCAAACCGAAGTTGTCATCTGGTATAACCATCAAATATGTAGGACACTCGCTAACGATGCAAACACTGAAGTAAACACTGAAAATAAGAGCTTAAATAATTGCTAAACTAATGGCAACAAAAAAAACATTGCACTCACTGCAAAACGATTGCGCTAGATAATAGTAAACACGTGTTACTCATATAAGCAAGAGAACTTCCGACGGCCATCAATAAATAACAAAGATTTTCCATGTGATTTTGATGTATTATAGTAATATAGTATAGTTCCCTCAATTAGCCATATGGCATATGAATAGTTTCTGTGACGTACTTCAAAACTTAAAAAACACGTTCTAGTGACCATACTCGTACTGAAAAAAATGTTGACGGTTTTTAAAAATACGATAAATAATTAACTTTCTCATACAAAATTTGAATACATACTCGTAAATTGCTATGTTGTTTAGGTTTCAAACTAGTCGCTGATACAATTATCATCAGCTGTCTGTTCTACAGTTGAAGTAATTTGAAGTTGATTTGTCCAAATTTGTCGCCGACATGATGGCCGTTGGGGCTGAAAGGCGTTAGAATTGTGGAACGACAGTTTGAAGCATGTTGCGGTGTCAGCTGGATGAGGAGCCCGAAAACAGTGGCGAAATTTGGGAAAGGCTTATATCCATCAATGGACGAACACAGGCCAATGGATGGATCTGTTCTATTATTATTTGTAATTTATGCCCGCATTACAAGATGTCAGTCAGCCGCATCAAATAGCTACTCATCGTTGAAGTATGAAGAAGAATCTATTAGGGTTCCATAGTAAACAATGACAAGCACAAACTGAAAGCCTTCATAATGTATGAATTTTGATCACGCAGTTACTCGTAAATAAATTAACTGCAAGAGCAAATAATAAAACCGATTCCGAAGGCTTTAATTTTAGTTTTAGTGCTGTCAGAACTTAGATTTTTCCAAACAAATTTAGCTTCTGTTCCTAATATTTAAGTACTATTTTTTACTTTGTACTTTGACAGCACTAAAACTATAATTAAAGCCTCCAGAATCGGCTCTATTGACTATGATCTGTTTACGTATCTATTTGTTTTATTATGGGGGGAATTGTTTTACTGAAGAACCATGGACTGATTCAATTTATAAAGCATATAACTACGTCAATAGAAACTCCGTGATTTATCCTAATTACAGCTTCTACGACGGTAGTTACTTGTTCTTCTGACCGCAGGAAATTATCCTTACACGTGCTCTCGTGGCACCATACATTACCGTGAAGCTATTTCAAAAATATGCATATCTTATGCTTATGCTATGTAATGTTGTATGTAGGTATGTTCTTTGCTCTATGCGGCAGAGCTTATAGTAAATGTGTGGGATGCTCAGACAAAAGTTAACTAACTATCCTTTGATTGTTGTTAATATAAGGTGACATTTATTTATGCAGCCAAATTCACACTCGAGGCTCGGTAAGTGATCAGTATCACAGATCGATAACACTTTGCTAATTTCGCAAAATATAATGTTGAACTCCCATATTATAGTAATATGATTGACCCGGGGCTGGGCTTGCAAAGGTTCACAAAAAGGTTCATCGAACCTTGACACTGAGCACAGTGACGAATTTATCAGCAGGCTGAGGAAGCTTGAGCCTATAGGGCGGCAGATTTTAAGGGCAGCAAATTTGGGAACCGCGTGTTGGTTTTCTGCTGAAATAAATGCTATTTCTGCCTTCCGGCCAACAATCCCAGCACATGCTTTCTACAGTACAATATACTAATTAGAGCACTTTTTTGGAGCACATCTTAGCATACATTTTTGCAACAATATAGGTATATTAAAAGTACGAACATTAAAAAAGGTTTAAGCCTTTTAGTCTAGCAAGTTTTAAGTTTTTTTTCATGTTATATATAAAATGTTATAACAAAAAATCCGTTTTTAAATGATTTTCATTAAGAGATTTAAAAAATATATATTTTTGGGCCGTAAAACAACGACTGCTCAAGCACTTACCGAGTCTTCAGTACAATTTGGCTGCATAAATAAATTTCACCTTGTATATGACCCTCGAGGGAAGCCACGAGGTGCAATGATGATTCACATAATTATTACAAACTTGCGTGGGAGCGCAAGTAGGATAGATACACGCTGTATCTATGGTGCGTGCTAGCTAAACTGGTCTGTGCACTGTTGAACATGGGTATTTCCAAGATTTCGCCACTCTTAGTGGTCCTCCTGGAAGGAATGCTGGAAAACTATAAACACGCTTTAAAGTTGTATAAAATAACACAACTTTGTCTTATTGAAAAGCCTAATTTACATTAAACTTTTGCCGCGTCGTGCAATAAATCACTTTGTATTCATTAGTTAATCGTTACTGTGTTTGAGAACGACACGGGTCGCAACCGTCTTAACACAAACTGTGCAAGATAAACCTCCAGCACTCAGCTACATTCCCGGAAGTAACTTCATCTCTTCACGTGGATACCGATATGCTTTACATGACACAGCGCGTGGAAATATTCTAAATATTTTATGGCGGGAAGGTTCTATTTATGGTCTTGATTAGAACCTTTGTTGCAGGTTGTGCAAGTCACCTTTGTACTTGTAGTAATAGAGAAAAACAAATTTTTATCACTAATGCTCTGAAATATTAAGTGAAGTATTTAACTCTAAATGCACGATTTAAACTCGATTTACAACCCTAGGGAGGTAAGTTAATTTGAAAATCGAACGAGGCTCCCTTGCAGTTACTAATTTATGGTTAGTCACTCGTCTAGCTAAATGACAATGGAATATATCTGTTCTGCCTAATCTCTATTTACTTTGTTATTCTATATTTTATTCTGGAAAAATGGGACTTTCATATAATAGATGAATAAATATGCTTAATGATATGATTAAATTACGTTTACAAGTAACACAATAACTAAATTAGTTTTATTTTTAAAAGATTCTCACCGGCCATCACGACATGATTGCACAAAAAAAAAGAAAAAGTCACAACAGAATTACGGTAGTTGAATTTTCTTGGTGATGATAACATTGCGAATATCCTTTTGTGATAGTAAGTTTTAAATTTTCCCGATTTTAACACACTATGAACATTGTACTTGGGTATTAATCGCGTTGAATAAGAGTTAGCTTGAGACCACAGCAAAATGTTTACAATGTGTGAAAATCGAGAAATATTAAATTTTATAAACAAAGTTTAAAATCTATATAAATAAAGTAAAAACGTAAAAAGCCTTATCTTTCTATTTTAATGTAAGACCTACTAATAAATATATTATTCGATATACATAATGTAACGCTATCTAATTAACCAAATGACAATTAAATTTATCATAATTATGCAACACGCAGTCGCCAACAAGCGTGTGTGCAAAATAACAATCAATAAAATTAAAGAAGCGTAAATAGCACGAGTTTTACAAAGCTTATTATCATGCTAACGACCTGTTCATATAATCGCGTTACGATTACGAATAAAGCGTGGCTTAGAACAAAAGCTTACAAAATATGTCTGTGAAAAAAAAGCAATTTTTCTTAAAAGATGAATGACAAGTCTGGTACTGCAGCTTGACTCACGAATTCGTGATGTTCAATTCATTAAATGAAGTAAAGGATTCCACCAAAATAAAAGCTGTATGAAAACCATAAATGTATAAACGTATGGAGAAACGAGATATTTGATTTTTGTGACATGCTTTATTAAACCATGCAATTTTTTCCAAGACAAAATTGTTGCTCGTTATAAAATGCACGTACTTTGATTTCTTGATGATGTCATTAAAACGTTATTCGTTTTTTAACGTTTTTTTTTGTTTATTTTACATAGAGCTTTAGTTCAATAAAAACATAATTAATGTGTATAAAGCCAGTACATTATAATTAATTGATGGAAGTAGTAGAGGCGAAACAGGTATTTCAGGATCGTAGCAGATGGTAATCTTTGGTCTCTACCTACCCCTCTGGATAATAGCATATATATTGCATATATATGTATATATAAATTACACATTTAAATCTAAGTAAGTTTGATAAATAACATAGCGGTACAGTTTAATTATTTAAATATTCATAAATAAAGTAAACAGAAAAATCAAGATATCTAAAAATATCAAGAACTAACACAAGTTTGCACATTTTACTGAAGGTAACGTGACTGTTTACTATTTTTACTGTTTGCCCGAGGGTCCGCTCGCGTTTATTCAATCTTTGCGCCGTTTTTGACTTGGGCGTTATTTTATGAACATTCCTTATAGTTTATGTATTTTTATATAATTTTACCTGCATACATCTTTTTTTATATTTTCTAAAATTTCACCAATTTATTTACTGGATTTATAATAATGGATTTATAATTTTATATACAACATAAAAAACAAAAGCTTATTCTAAACTAAAATTACCTCACAATATAAATTACACTCTTAAACTTAAAAATAACTACAAAAAGTATACCTCTTATGTATTTGTTTATGTATTAATCAAAGTCACTACGATGTTAATTTAAAAAACCGCATCCAAATCTGTCGTGTGGCTCTCGAGTTAAAAGCATTTATTCAACCTTTGCTCCGTTTTCGGCTTGGGCGTTATTTTATGAACACCCCTTATAGCCTAGTGTTGACCACAGTGACTACGATGATAGTAAAGAAACCGCATCTAAATCCGTTGCGTGGTTCTCGAGTTAAGAGCGTTTATTCAATCTTTGCTCTGTTTTCGGCTTGGGCGTTATTTTATGAACACCCCTTATAGCTTAGTGTTGACCACAGTGACTACGATGATAGTAAAGAAACCGCATCTAAATCCGTTGCGTGGTTCTCGAGTTAAGAGCGTTTATTCAATCTTTGCTCGGTTTTCGGCTTGGGCGTTATTTTATGAACACCTCTTATAGCCTAGTGTTGACCACAGTGACTACGATGATAGTAAAGAAACCGCATCTAAATCCGTTGCGTGGTTCTCGAGTTAAGAGCGTTTATTCAATCTTTGCTCTGTTTTCGGCTTGGGCGTTATTTTATGAACACCCCTTATAGCCTAGTGTTGACCACAGTGACTACGATGATAGTAAAGAAACCGCATCTAAATCCGTTGCGTGGTTCTCGAGTTAAAACGTAACATGTCTAAAATTTCGCGAAAATATTCAATGTACCGGTACGACCCTTTTACTAAGTATGTACTTTATTATTAGTATAGATAAACTAGTATAGATAGGCTAAGTTCGCAGTAGAACGGACGTAACGAGATTCAACGGATGATAAGTGTTGGCAGTAACTACTGTATTATTGATTTATCGATTCGGTAGACGTATCTGTATCAGTTAATTGGATTTAATTTCTTAAATTAAATATTCCCACGTTTCTACATAATTATCTCTCTACTTAGAATATGTGACTTAAGTGCAAATTACGCCTTATTTCGAATTTTCTGCGCCATACGTACAGGCGCGTGGACTATAAAATGCTCCACTTAATTTGCGTCTTTCTATAATTTCTTGAGTTTTGTAGCTATTAATTAGATCACATGTTTTTTAATCTACCTAGTTTATTCATAGTTCTATATAAAGTACAAATACTAGAGCTTATCCCGCGGCTTTTTACTCTCATGCATGTTGTTGTTATTAGGCATTGTAAATATAACTTTTCATCTACTTGTCTACTTGACATCCCTACCTAGATAAATCGTAGTAACATATTTTTCAGGAATATAAACCATCTTATTGCATTTTTTAATCTTAATTCATTCATTCAATTATTAGCAAAGTAATTTAGTTATAAGTACAGAAATTTATAACACAGCAGTGGCAGTGTCTTTCAGTCAATGTATATTTTATCTGTGCGTAAGATAAAAACAATTTTCGACAGTTAGAACTTGGCAGTTATTTTTTCAATATTCCTTATAGCATGGGCTATATGTATATGTTGACGACCACTAGGATGATACAAAAACAAAACCGCATCCAAATCCGTTGAGTTCTTCTCGAGTTAAAACGGAACATACGGAGAGAGAAATTACTTACCATTACTTAAGAGAAATTAGAGAAATAAAAAAAATTGTTTTAGATTCGACAATGTAATAAAAAAGCAAATTGACTTTGTTTCTGTTTAACAAAAATACGAGTATTAATATAAAACCAAATTGACTCTGTTTTTGTTAGGCAAAGACATCAACGCGTTTATTAACTTCTGTAGTTTGACCACTTTAATAAATGTTTTTATTATTTGTGAGCTTTTATTTTTATGATGAATAAATATTATATCTACACTTAGTCGAACAATATAATATAAAAAAGAGGAGATATTTTTTGGTATAATATATATATTTCGACCCACTTGGGATCGTGTTCGGTCAAATATTTGACTTCAATACAACTATTATAATACTGATAGAACGATGAGCGGATTGTATGAATATAGATGAACGTAGACGCAACCACAAATTTATTCCTCCTTTTTGAAAAACAGACCACTTATGTACGACGTTACAAATTACACATTTTTATACAAAAACGTGACTGCATCTTGGCTACTCTTGATAAACAACTGAAAATAAGTAAACAAGTTTAGTTATTTACTTAAACACACATCGATATATCTACATATATATGTATGAAGTGATATAAAAAGGCGGCTTTGCTTTGTCTTTGTGTCTCATTAATCATTAGATGACGTTAATTAAGTACAAATCAAATGATAAAATAGCATCTTCAAGAATGTGGAAGGGCTAAGCAATTATATCAGTTAGACTGATCACCTTAGTTGAGTGGCGCCGAACATCAGTGTTGCCAACTTGGATATTTTAGAGCTAAATTCAGCTCTATGTCAACATGTCAGCTCAAAACAAATGTATTTGGCTCTAAAGTTCTATAACCATGGAATTTTAGCTCTACTCCTTAAGGCGCGTATGCATGCCACCGTTTTATATGTCGTAGCCATATCGTAAAATTGGCCATATCTTGAAGTTTAAAGTAAGAAAAAGAGTTTATTTTTAATAGATTTCATGACATGGCCGATGAGATGGTTAATTCGATCATGAAATGGTTAATTCTACGATATGGCGACGATATAAAAAAGAAAAGTAAAGTACGATGGTTGTTCAGTATTTCTACGTATTAGTAGATAATGTGTTTCTTTTTATTGATACCAGTCCATACACACCCGGTATATGCACTAGATATGTCAAACTCCACCACTTCGGTTAGTCCCGCCGAGAAAGGCAACAACAGCCCCGGTACTCCCAAAAGATTCGGTCGATCGTCCATCATTCGAGCTTACGTGCAGCTCTGATACACGCATTTAGAGTGTGATAGAAGTTGAGATATACGACCAAATGATATTCGATCGAATTTTTCCACTTCTGAGTAGCCCCACTGGTTTTACATTCGTTTTTTACCGTTTTGGTTACAGGGGATAGATAGTAAAAGAAAAGAGGAATTGGGATAATCAAAAGTATACCAAACACATTATTGATTATGCAAAATTAGAAATACTTACAAGATACACTCGGTAGTGATAAAATAATGTATTATCTGGCAATGGTACTCGCTATCCCCGTGATAATGTTGCAATAACAATAGCATAATGTAAGTATAAGATAATCTTATATTACCTACGCTGTTGTGATTAAAATCGCAATCGGAATTTCATACATAAACATTCAATTATATTTTTTAGATTAACATAAATAGAGATATAAGTTGAGGATAAGCGAAGAAGATTCAATCAACAATATTCAAGAGTAGCACGAGTAAGCAAATAGGAGCATGTCACGTGTGGTACTACTCGTATAGACTGACAGTGACTACAGGTTGGATTTATAATTACTGAAAAATCTGAAACAGGCCCCGGAATCGCAAAAAAATTATATATATGTAGTTCGATACATTTCGGTCAAGTGAATAGCGCATTTTTTTCTATGGAATGGCTTTCTTTTACGCGAGGTCAGCTTCCCCATACTAAAATTAAAAGTTGTTCGTATCATTTTGTGATTATTTACTGGCAATGATCCAAAAAGTAATGTGGGTAAAAAGGTTCATTAGCTCATAGACAAGTACTGTCAACGGTTTTTAGTTTTTCAGCGGCTGAAAGTGCATTTCAGCCTGCATAGACTCGGTGCGCCGGCGCTGATCCGGCGCATGACCCATTCAATGACACACGCAACACATAATTGTACACCTAGTTAGTCACAATTACGTCGCGATTGTCAAAAGATTAAAATAGATATCGCGTGTACGTAGCCACTTTTCCGCTATAGAATGTGGAAAATGATTTTTTCTTACGGATCGAGTCTGCTGTTTGCCCATCACGTTGGGCACGTGGACTCGCACAGTCGTGACTTTGTTCGTCTCCACTGATGAGACACTGATCCATTGATTGCTTGTCAAGTTTCAAACTCCTCGGAGTGAACAGCTACACGTGTGAACACGCTTAGGAAATCAATTTATTAATTGTTTTGAATCGAAATAGGTTATTGGTGATGTTATGTGTGTACGTGGTGGCCATATCGTAGAATTGATAATTTTATGATCTGATCGATAGTATCGCAAACTATGAAATAAGAAATTGACGATGGTCTTTAAATGTGTTAGGTTACTTGTGGTTATAAATTCGGGAGCCGAGCGAAGGGTGGAGCGAGGTGACCCATGGGGCGCCGGAAGACGAAAGTCTAGGGTGGGGCAAAATTTCAAATATCAACGGGATTTATAGTTGAAAATTAAAAACTTACTTTTGTGCAGACAAAAACTGCCTATCGGTCTTGTCTCCCAAATGTCCGCTGTATGTACTTTAGTCGTGCTACGAAATCCTATTTTTTACTGTCCCATTCCGTTTCCAGGGGGCGGCGACCTTTTTAGTTTTTACAGTTTTCATGATATTTGAGCAGATCATGATATGATCAATTCTAAGATAGGGCCACGTCATGTATATGATGTGAACGCAATATAATTAGGGCTCCGTTTTAAACGAAAATCAAGTATTATTGTGAAAGATGTTTACTTACAGACTTTAATCCTAATTTTACTACTAAAAGATTCGTGCTTTAGATTTAAGCTGATATTTTAATCCTAATTGTAATTTTTCAATTTATGCAAGCATGTACTTATATATCGCAGGATAATCAGAAAAAGCTAATCAACGCGAAAATCCTAGGATTATTGTAAAAATCCCGATGATTGGAAACTAGGTGAGAATTTAGTAAACTTTAAACTTTCGCGATTTTCACACATTATTAACTCTGTATTGGGTCAAGCACATATATCTATTAAGGTATGTTGTTAGTTATCGCGAGTAAGACCCCAATACAAAGTTAATAATAGGAGAGAATTTCTTAACCATTTAGGCATAATTTGGTTGCTTTTCAACAAAAAGTCAAGACTTGGTGCGACGAAGAGCGAAGCAAAGAGGAGCGTGTTAGGTTGCTTTTGATAATAAATTCGGGAGACGAGCGAAGCGAAGCAGAGCAAGGCGACTCATTTAGTTTTTACAAATTTCATGATATTTCAGCAGATCATAAAATGACCAACTCTACGATATTACCACGACGTACACACACGACTTCTTTACCACTTTGTTATTAGTATAGATATAGATAGATATGTTCGTGAGCTTAGCCCTTAATTACAAGTGTACTATATTAGAGTATAAAAGTGCCTTCGTGAAAAATAAAGGTTTCAAAATTATACGATACTGTCGCAGGAAACAATCAAACGTCTTCACGCAATGCTTTTTCAATACTGTCTCTCTTTGCCTGGCCTGGGCGCCGCGCCGGCACGGCAGGTTTATTCTACTTACACATTATATGTATAATATTTATTGTTATCCTTATAACTAGCCTTTGCCGTGGCTTCGCCTACGTTTATTCAATCTGTGCCCCGTTTTTATCTTGGGCGTTAATTTTTGAACATCCCTTAATAATCGCCTATATGTTGACCAGGGTTACTACCTACGATTATAATTAAAAAAAAACCCATCCAAATCTGTTAAGTGGTTTTCGATTTAAAACAGACGTCGGACAAAATAAAAAAAAATGGAAGTTTTGGCTTTGGTACAATACTAATATTAATAACACATTTCATTTAAAATTGTGAAAAAATATTTAATGTACGAACACGACTTTTTATTACATTATTGTTTGTATATTATAGAAAAAAAGATAATAGGCATTTAAGTCACGTCAACATTGGTCTGATTAATCCAGATCCCAATATATTTTCGTGTGTTTTTCTCTCAAACAGATTACGCAAGTGCACCCCCCCCCCCGTACCCTCCTCCCGGCCCCCTTGTGTCTTCAGGTTCCAACCAGAAACAGAAGACCAGAGAACACTTCTCGGCCATCGAAACTTTATTTGACAACGATCAGCACAGCTGAGATGACATAGTCGACGTCCGAAACGACCGTAGCCACCGAAGGTCGCAGTATGCTTCCTGCGTGCGTGACGCGCATTGCACGCTCCACCAATTACCAGTCGATAAGCCGGCTTCCATTCAGCTCAATGCTCATACACGACCATGCAATGGATATCATCTAAAATAGCAGTCGAATTTATGACATAAGTTAATTTACTGTTTCGTCAGAAGTATCCACCGGATAATGTAGCTCCAGACAAAACGTTTGCGAGTACAGATATTCTATCACGAAGTCCGTTTAGCTATGGTTGTAGTAGTTTTTTTCTAGTGTGCGTAACCTCGAGAGCGCTACAGAACGCGCCACACACACACACACACCCACACACACACACACAGACACAACGCGCTTATCTGTACACGTTACTACTACAACCAGATCCAAACGGACTTCGTGAGATAGAATATCTGTACGTTGCTAAAAAGTGCTTGTTGAATACGGCATTATTCGATTGAAGAAGCGTAGGTAAGGATAGTTAGGTGTCCCCTTTGGGTTACAGGCGTTGGCTATATTTTTTTTTAAAGTGGTTTCTCCAGACATTGTTCCCAAATGCACAATTTCTGATTGTTTTTCATGAAAAAGTAATAAATTAATCTGATTTATGTTATGACACTACGCGGCAATGGTTATCAACATTAAACTATTGTTGTCTCGTAGTACCATAAATCACATTTATTAATTAATTTTTAATCAAAAATAAGAAAAATAATCATAAGTAGTGCGTTTGGGAAAGAACACTGGAGCAACCACGTTAAGGGCTTAACTTGATTTTTCGTTTTTTGTTTTAATATGCTGAGTCAACTATTTATCTGATCAATGTAAAACTTGGACACGTGTTTTTTTGAGACCTTTCCCTTGCAATTCCGGAGAAACAATCGAATCGAAATCTCTAAAACTCGATCAAAAAATGCATGGAGTTCGACTAATAAAATGGGTTTTTACGGTCGAGAAGGCTAATTCGGCAGACTGAGAATAGGCCTACAAGTCGGTTACCTAAGTGAACATTTTCACTCGATAGATTTAATTTTTGACAATGATGCCTTTTTAAGTTATCAATTCGTTTTATATCTAAACGGCTTGAGTTTTATGTGTGAAATTACTGCTATAACAAGAAAACATGGTTTATTTTCCGATGTCAGGTGAAAAAACACCTACATCAAATACTTTTTCGTAAATCCAGAAAAACCTCGAAAATTCACTGATTATGTGTGGTGGCAGCACGCGAAGCGAGCGTTCTAAATTCAAAATCACTCAGTAAGATTATCTTGCACCTTGGGTCAAGCCGTCTAGGTTATATGGCATAGCAGGACCACCGTCATGTAGCATGAAAACATCACGGTTACGTTATAGTTGCGTTCAGGTTACATTTCGTATAGAAACTGAGAACCGCCCCTAGCGGACAGTAGCGGAACTTTTCAGATACCATACTTAATCTAACGAGAACGCAGTAATAACACAACCGTGATGTTTTCATGCTACAGACCCCTCAACAATGATCGTCTTGTTGTTATTATTAATTATTTACTTGTCGTCATCCTACGAGGGGACATAGTAACTGACACAATTTTCCTGTTACAATTACCAGATGGATTTTGAATTACGCACATTCTACAAATATGTTAAGTTACAAATCGAGCTGGGAACTATAGTACAACATAAGTAGGAAGTTGTAATGGTAGTCTAAAAGAAAATTATGAGTCCTATAACGTATGTTTTGGGGGAAAATTCAGCCTCTTAGCCCCCATCTAGATTGGTAGGGTTCATAGTATTTTTACTTATCTAGTACAGGATATGGTAATAACTATAATTTCTTGTATAGCTAGCATAGATGACACGAATAGAGAAATTTTGTCTCTGGAAGAAACGTTTGACAAATGGACACGCAGGACGAGTCGTTTTATCGTGGTGATGATCACGTGATAAAGCTTGCCTGCGTTTCCATTGGTCAAACGTTTCTTCGAGAGACAAAACTTCTCTATAATTGTCGTCCGTATTAGCTATGCTGTAAAATTTCGATTAAACCTCCCCTCAGCCTCTCCAAAATCTGTTTCTGGATCTACCATTGCTGCAGGCTCTGGCGAATGACTCCAGAAAGCAATTAGATTGACAATCGTTTATATCGTATAAATACTAAACAAGAACTATTAGTACTAGAAATACTACGACCATAACCAGTGATCGGATATTCGGACGCTTAAATACTTAAGCTTTTAGAAGAATAATATAGACATGCTTTTCTGAATAAATTCATATTATATGAAAAAGTGTTAGAATAACGGAATAATAAAAACATGGATTTTTAATTTTATTATGTTTTTATTGAATAATGTCTTTGTACAGAAATTTTATGTAAAGAACAAATCCTGTGCACATAAAAAAAGTATTCAAGTTGATTAATTTTCGGATGTCCAAATTGTAAGAGACTTTCATAGTCTTAGGATTTTCGGTACGTTAATTCAAAGGGGCATATCCATATTATGCTTTCTCCTCAACATTAGGTGTAAAGGCGCCCGAATTTCTGATCACTGATCTTAATCTATAAGCCATGTGCTCGCTACTTTGTTGGTGCTATTTAATCTAATATTGCGTGCTGCCAACTCCGACTTTATGAACTTTTCGCGTGCTTAAACTCACCCACCCACGATTTCCCCCATTTAAGATACAGACGGTTCTTTCTGAATTATTTGACGATGCACTGTGTAGGATGCCTTACATGGTTGCCACTTTAACAACATTTTAAACACCATTTGACAGTAAATTCCATGCATTTACCGTCAATGGTATTTAAAATGTTGTTAAAGTGGCAACCATGTTAGGCCCGTAGATGTAGGTATATTGAGGGTTACTTTGATGGCGCTCTTCTCGTTAAGAGTCTATCCATCCATCCTTTCAAGTAAGTTAAGTCGTGTTACACCGAATCGACACCATTATGGACTCTGGAGTAGTCAACAATTTCTTCAATGCCTATGCGACATGTTGTTGTATTATTCCTATAGAAATAACGAATAAAAGAAATACACATAAAAATACGGAAATGCTAAATATGTTTCTATTGATGATTAAAGACAGTTATCAAGTTTGCTGTGCACTCGTTCGTATATGGTTTGTGTAGTATATTGAATCAAGTAAATAAATGACTAAGTACTAACGTGACTAATGCTAAGACGTAAAAGACTATCTTTTCGAGAGGACATCAGCTTGACAACAACGTGTTGAACTTTGTCCATTTATATTCTGACCGCAAGCCTAGTTTTCCGCCTTTAAGCGATGCAAAATTTATACTGAACGTCTTTGCGTCAAAATGCTTTTAATATATAAAGGAATATTATTTCTCGATTATTAAATACTTTTCATTGGTCATAGGGCTAGGGAATTTCACCCTCTCATTAACACACACACACCCTCACACTTCACACAATACACCTTCTCACACACCTTAGTTTATTATAAGCTTCCTATCTGGAAGCTGCATGCTTTGTAATCAAATATTAATTTTGTAAATTGTTAGTAATAGTAATATATATGCATATACTTTTTTATGTATTATTGTAATCATAAATATTGTAAAGGAAGAGCTTGCCGTCTATAGCACCGGTACATACACCCTTGTAGGCGTCAAGGCAATCCTAAACTTTTTGTGTACATTTTACTATGAATAAACCATATTCTTTTCTATAGTTTTAATATTTATATATCTCAAAAATATTTCTAATTTCACAGAGTATGTGTTGTGTATGTATATTTTTTTGTACGTAGGTATATTTTAGGTAATTTTAAGACTTTATTTTTATTTCCGTCAATGAAAGATCAATTTCACAGAATACTTAATTGTTGATTACATAGATCGCAGGTATTTTTTTTAACATATCGAGAGGATAAATAAGGTTGAAGAAAGAAAATGGTACACAAGTGGAAGATAAAACTCGACCTAGAAGAAACCAAATTGTAGACATACTGAGGAAGGGCAATTTCAAAAGTACCCAGAATAGAATAGCGTGGTGGATGTGGAAGATACGAAAGAATCCCAGTGTTCGGTGTATATGTTTTTACGTACAATTGTCTTACACTGATGGAAGGCGTCGATAAGACCTACGATGAAGCGCCCTCGCCCAGAAACTGGAAAAGTAACAGCAAGCGAGGCGTTAGTCTTTCCAAGGAGTTTCGCAAAAATCTACGGAAGTCGGTTACAGACGAATGACTGCATATTACGGTCCTGCGTGTAACCACTCCCCGGTACGGCTACTCGTGACGTTATGCCAGAACACGACAAGTCGTTTGGCGGCATGGCTTCGTCATGAGTGTGGTGACAAGCCACTGCTGAAGCCTACCACCAGTAAATAGGTATCTATGTTGTCTCTGCAGACGGGGCCAAGATCCGATGACCTTATGACGCTCAATACTACAGAAACAAAGATTGTTGTCATACCTTTTTATAATCCCTTAGTTGCTTTTTACGACATCGACGAGGAGACATAGAGTGAGTCATATTCTTTTTAGATGAAGTTTACACGCCACTGGAGTAAGTAATTATTATGCATCTTGATTTTTCACAAAAATACTTGCACACTTGTTTCATTTATATTATATTACAATTTTCCAACCGGTTTCGGAAATTAATCCATCTTCAGGGGATAATAGATCTTAACATTATTTACGAGCCATAAACGAACATCGTTTGTCAACAAATATTGTGAGAATGCAGAATCGCAAGTATAAATTAAGTAATTATGGATTTCGACGTTACATGGAACCAAAAAAAAGCAGAAGCCGTTATAAAGGGAGCGGTATTATCGAAGTGACCCGGTCGCTTTTTGTCTTTGCTCCACTATTGTCTGGCGACAGAAGTCGCGCGTCTCGCCGATTACCGTATGTGTGTCAAACACCACAGACATATAGTTATTACTTAGTAGCAGACCAAACATAAGGATTAAATAGTGTGGCAAGTTTTCACTACAAAAATAAGCTACATTTGGGCTTCATGGTATGAAGAAACGTATAGAAATGGTTTGTTTTGGCCGGCTTATGCTTGGAACATATTTGTTAATTCCTAAACTAATATATAGTATATATTTTTTTTTGGAAACGAGCAATATTTATATTTAAAAGATCCCGAAGCTCACTAAGCTAAAATTGCCACGCATCGACTCTATGCGTTTATTATTAAATGTTAGGTCTGCTACTATATTATACGTCTGTGTCAAACACTAAAATAGTTGTGCTAAAACACTCCGTCCGGAAATGCTGTAATCTCAGACCTCTTTACTCCTGCGATAAAAGTTCGTCAAGTATATCGTAATGGACGGGTTCCGTAGATGTGAACAATTAACTGGGGATACAACGAATACGAATACTATTATTAAATACGAATACTACCTATTATTAGTTTTCGCTGAATATTGTGTTTCTACGAATATTCGTATTCGCCGAATGTTTTTCGACTATTCGTGTAGATGTATTATTTTCATTTCATAAATTTGTTGAACGGAACGCAACGCGTTTACACGAAAGAGATTATTATCTCAAATGTATTTCTTCATTACAGCGTCTACCATTGACCATTTTCAACGGTGGGAATTGGGAATTGGGACAAACAGAGGACAGGAACAGATTGACGTCGAAAAACTTGCAAATGCTTGCCTTTCTTAAGAAAAACTTGCCTGTGGACTTGGTTATTTTAATTATGAGGGTAAAATAAAGATATTTTTTAATCAAAATTATTTATTATTCGTATTCAACGAATATATTTTGATATTCGTATTCGTTTTTGCTAAAGTACTATTCGTTGCATCCCAAAAATTAATCAAGTAACGATCTACTTAAAAATCCGCTATATTTGACATGCAGAAATGGAAAGTAATAATAATACAGTAAAACAGGGTACAAGACTGTTTTCTTCAAGACGAGAAAATGTACGTCATCCAAGATCTTGGTAATTTTTTGGGGCTTTTTGCTGACAGACGCACCTAAAGCAAGAGTCGCAGGGGTAAGCATAGACCCGCGCGTAAATCTTACTTATCGTAACATCTGACGCGGGAACGTTTAATTTAATACCCTAAAATGTTCGTTTCCCAGGACCCCGTCTCGTGACTGCGGGGTCAGACTGTGGGGCAGTGACTCGGCCGCTGAAATACTTCTTTCCTCGGCACGTCAATCTCTAGCGAGATACGGACTGATCGCGAGATAGGCGCTTCCTCAGAAGAGTGACAAACAAGACTGATATAGACGAGCGACAGTTACCTCAGCACCAGGACGAGACAGAAGTGGCATGGCATCACATGCTGTTTGTACGGTAATAATGGTCAGTTTCTGAGTTCAGGAAATCTCGCTAAGCGATACTTAAGCAACGAATCTGCAAATCACAGCACTGCATTTAACTTGAAACTCTCAACTGTGAAATCGGGGGTCAGTGTCACAGATTTTGGCCGTATCTATACCTATATTTAAATTAAATAAATACTGTCAAAACTTCATCGAGTTAGGAACCAGCGTCGGATGAGCGCTAATAAGTTTGAAAACGGAACACGATTTCTATGAAATATTTGAAATATAGATAATCTGACAATTTATTAATATAGTTGATTCTAGCGGAATTAGTAGGTCTATATAAGTTGTTTACTTATGTTAGGACTAGGAACATAATAAAGTCGATTCTGAAGGCTTTAAATGTTAGTTTTAGAGCTGTCAAAATTGTTCTTTAGTGTTAACAACAGAAGCTATATTAATTTATAAAAATTTTACTTATGACAAAACTAAAATTAAAGCCTACAGAATCAACTTTACTGTCGCCACACACTTCAAGCACTTCTAGCATTTATTGGCACTTTTATACACTATCATATACACATAAGTTCCCAAGTATTCATGCTGAATATTAAAGCCATTCCGCAGTCCGAGTATCGCTGTTAACGCCCAGGAAACATTTTAACACGTGTTCGAACTCGTATATCCTTGCGAAATTTTAATGTTTGCGGGGAGCCTCAAGGCCCCGAGGATTCAACACATCGAGTTCATTGTTCTGTTCTGACGCAAACTTCGCTGGAGGAAATTTTACGAGAGATGTCCGACGAACACGCCTCGAATTTTTATATCACATTATTAAGGCAGGTGGTGTGATGAAAACAAAGAATAAGAGGTTCTTGCCGCTTTCTGACGGCCATTGTTCGACACCGTTGTGAGTGCGAGGGTCGGAGACAGGAGAATGATCCTCTGTATAAGGGTAAGCCGTGTAACAGTACCTATTCAAAACGACAGGAAATTCCTCGTGCGTGATGATTAAGATGTTCACCGACAAGTGCAGTGACCTATAAAATTATGTGTATGAGTTTGCTCATTTTTAGGGTTCCGCAACCAAAGGGCAAGATGGAGCCCTATTCATGTCGATCTGCTGTCTGTCTGTCTGTCCATCCGTATGTCACGGATCTCTTACTTGCAGACGGAATAAGGTACAGATCTGAAATTTGGATACGTTATGTAAAAAGTTGACGCAAAACCGGATATTGAATTAAAAATTAAGTTAAGTAAATTTTCAGGGGGCCGTACATGAAAAAAGAGCCGAAATTGTTTGGGTTTTCATAGTCTAAAACTCATTTAATAGAGTACAATTTTTTTTTATTTTATCTCCAAAAATAGAAATGGGAAATAATTTTTCTTACGGGGCGTATCTCAAAAACTAAACTAGTAAGGAATTTGGAATTTCCTGTTAATTATTTTCCATATACTTTATTTAAACAACAAATACGGAAAACGCTGATTTTTAATATAGGTTTAGGGTTACGTACCCAAACCCGTACGTACTTTGCAGTTTTGTTTCATACATTTTCTAGTTACTGGTAAGTTTGTATTTTTTACTCAAATCACTTGAGTCTATTAATTAATTTGAATGGTACGGAACCCCCAGGGCGCAATTCATACTCGCACTTGACCGGTTTTCTTCATATTTCGTGTTATGGATGGCGCGTTTCGTGACTTTATCCATTGTGCGACACAAGTCCGTACGCTGTACTAACGATTCGTATCCTAGTAACGATTCCTGCATTTCAATACTTCTTTTGTCTGACATATACATTATACCTTCCGTTTCTGTAGTATTGATAATAATAATCTCGCATGGTTTATTGTGGAAAATTTGTAATAAAATGAGTGTTCAAAAGTAAATGTACCTTTTCTTATTACTTGACATCTCATAATAATTAAATAAGGTAAACAATCCATTCGATTAATTGAACCAATTATGGTTAGGGAATTAAGATGGGTTTTCCGCGTTGCCCTCATCGACACCTCACCTGTCAAACGATAGTAATTAAATGTGTATCAAATCGCATGGCTTCGATAATCACACGTCTTGGTAACCGGTTGACATCCTGCAGTAATCATCTTTATGTTATCTAAGGAGATAACACTCGTGCGCAGACTATTGTTGTTATTATTTTATAGCATTTACTGAAACCGCAACTACTGCAAAACCCATTTTTTGCTAACTCTGTTACCTATAACTTTTCCTGTTAGAGTATAACCATGGTGTATTTAATGGTAAGTTTATTTTTTAATAAATTTATTAACCGATTTCTTTTAGAAGGACAAATAATTGAGTTGAACAAACTTACCCTAATTTTTCGAATTATATAAGATATTATTTTTCTCCTATTATTGCTTTTATTTTATAAAGACTTTTTATTTTATTTCTCGTAAAGACTCAATTTCGAAAGATTTGAACTTAAATTCACTTAACCAATATTTTTCTTCTTCGTCCACTATTGACAGTGCAACGAAAATAAAAACTCTAAACTATCTTTCTTCAATCCCAACACCCGACTACCCTTCTTTTAATTTTAGTCAACTCACCGATTGTGATGTTAAGAAACACATTAATGCCATTTCATCCAACGCTGTAGGAAGTGACTGTATTAGTCGTAAAATGATCGTTCCTATCCTTGATATCCTCTTACCCATCATCACCTGTATCCTCAATCGATCCATCTCCACAGGATCTTTTCCGAACTTATGGAAAGATGCTCAAGTGACTCCCTTAGCTAAAAAAGCAAATCCCACTACTTTTTCTGAGTATCGTCCTATTTCTATCCTTTCGTTTCTTTCCAAGGTCCTTGAACGTGCTGTCCATCATCAGTTAAGTGTTTTTTTGAACAAAAACAACCTTCTGAATCCTCATCAGTCAGGTTTCCGCCCTGGTCATAGTACCGCTACGGCCCTTCTAAAAATTACTGATGATATACGCAAAGGAATGGATGATGGACAACTCACAGTTCTGACCCTACTTGACTTTTCTAACGCATTTAATACAGTTGACTTTGAAATCCTACTGGGTCTGCTACGTTCTCTTAACATATCTCCAACGGTGATTGACTGGTTTCGTAGTTATTTACAGGGGCGCCGGCAACGTATCCGCATTGATGATACCTTTTCTGAATGGTGCGACACTACTGCCGGTGTTCCTCAAGGTGGCGTCCTATCTCCTCTTCTCTTCGCTATATTTATTAATAATATATCTCAGTTTATTTCTTCGTCCTACCACCTTTACGCAGATGATCTCCAAATTTACACTCAGGCCAAATTAGAAGATCTTCCAGTAGCCATAGCTACGACAAATGCCGATCTATCAAAAATATCTGTCTGGAGCAACGAATATGGTTTAAAAATCAATCCCTCCAAGACGCAAGTCATTATCATCGGAAGTCCTTGGTTCACCGATAGGATTGACTGGCAAACAGTTCCTACTATTGTATTTGATGGGACTATAATACCATACAGCAACAAAGTAAAAAATTTAGGTCTCCTATTAGATAGTTGCCTGTCATGGGACCCCCAAATAAATGAAGTTAGCAGAAAACTTTTTGCGGCTGCAGGAGCTCTGAGAAGGCTTCGAAATTTCCTCCCGACTGCTACTAAAATTGCGCTTGCACATTCCTTGTTACTACCGATTCTCGATTACGCAGATATTTGTTACCTCGATCTTACTCAGGTCCAACTTGATAAACTCGAACGTCTTCAGAATTTCTGTATTAGGTTCATTTTTGGTATTCGTAAATTCGATCACATTTCTGAATTTCGTTCGCGTCTTAATTGGCTTCCTATTCGTCGTCGTCGCAATTCTCATATTCTGTCTCTTTTGTATTCTGTATTAAATAATCCTGCCACCCCATCATATCTCAAAGCTCGCTTTCAGTTTCTTCATGGTACTCATGACCGTATCTTACGGTCCTCTCAAAATCTACTCCTGGCTACCCCAATACATTCATCGTCCTTCTATGACAATTCCTTTTCAGTACAAGCCGTCCGTTTGTGGAATGATCTTCCTCTATCTATAAGAAGAGCACCTTCCCTACCAGTCTTTAAGAGACTGGTAAAAGAACACTACCTCTCACTCTGACCACTGAACTATCTACATTCCTCTTAAAGTTTATTTATTATTTATGTAATATATGTATGTATGTATATATTTATTCATTCATGTTATTTATCTATAATACATTATTATTTTTTTTTAAATTTATTAATGTAGATTTTGTATAGTATATTTAAATATTATTTTAAAATTAGTGCACCGCCTATTCATCAATCTCCTTTTAAACCAGATTCTACCCAAAGGTTGTCTGGAAGAGATCGCTATAAGCGATAAGGCCGCCTGATTGTACCTACGTTATTTGGCTATTGTAATTTATATTATTTTTGTTTCCTTCTTTGTGGTGTGCAAATAAAGTTATATTGTATTGTTGTATTGTATTGTATTGCATGGTCTCCGTAAAAGAAATTGGATTATAGTTATCTTCATAGAACTTTAGTGTTTTTGAGCTTTCCCATTATCAAAATAGCTAATCATTTTTTGGTACAAACACAATTTGTCTATAAGCTCGGGCTCGCGAAGTAAAAGCTCAAAGGCGAAAGGTTGAAGCATGTTTGATTAAACCTTGACACGAATGTCAGCTATAAATAGATCAGAAATAGCTGAAAGGTTTTCAATTGTCCATCACTTACGATTATTGTTGAAATCACTGACAGACTTTTAAAGTAAATGAATAAAATGACAAACATGCACCAATTATAACAATGTATACTAGAGGTACGAAAAAAAATTATAATGTATGTATGGATCATACAATCTTAAGGTGACATAACATAACATAACATAACATAAATACTCTTTATTGTTCACCAAAATAAAAACAAGTAATAAAAATATTTTATCAGAAAGGGTACAATGGGCGGTCTTATCGCTCAGAGCGATTTCTTCCAGACAACCTTTGGGTGGAAGATACTGTTAAAAAGGATAAGTTGATGGTGGTGTACAGGAGATATTTATGTAATATATATACATACATGTACTGCACAATGTAAATTAACTAATTATTTAAATACTAAACAATCTACTACGTGTAAATATACATACAAATACATACTATACAATATTATAATATAAACTAATATTTATTCATATAATATACCTACTTGAACGTACCTATTAAAGGGAGAAAAAATATTCTTTTATTCGTCTTTTAAAGATAGCCAAGGAAGAAGAAGATTTTATAGAAAAGGGCAAAGCATTCCACAAACGCACAGCTTCAACTGTGAACGATTTGCCATAAAAGGTAGAGGAGTGTAGTGGTGTCTTTAATTGAAGATTTTCAGATGACCGCAACGTTCGTTCGTGAGATTGGTGAAGAAACTCAAAACGTTCCTTGAGATAAGAAGGAGAAGAAGGATTGAAAAGAACAGAATACAGGAGGGAAAGGATATGGACATTCCGACGTGAGCGAATAGGGAGCCAGCCAAGCCGGGAGCGAAATTCCGAAACGTGATCAAATTTACGGAGTCGAAAAATAAATCTAATACAAAAATTTTGAAGTCGCTCAAGTTGGTCGAGTTGCTTTTGGGTAAGGTCAGGGTAACAGGAATCAGCATAGTCAAGGAGAGGTAAAAGGAGGGATTGGGCCAGAGCAGTCTTGGTAGTAACTGGAAGGAAGTTACGAAGCCTTCTCATCGAACCTGCAGAAGCGAAGAGTTTTCGACTGTCTTCTTCCAACTGAGGCTCCCAGGACAAACGATTGTCAATGAAAATACCAAGATTCTTTACCTTAGCACTAAAAGGGATATGTGTTCCATCAAAGAATATTTGTGGTAAAGTCTGCCAGTTCACTCTAGAGATGAAAAACGGGCTACCGATTATTATAATTTGGGTTTTTATAGGATTAATTTTGAGTCCAAATTCAGTGCTCCAATTTAAAATGCGAGCTAGATCATTATTAGTTGTATTAATGGCAGTAGGAAGATCCTCGAGTTTAGCTTGATTGTAAATTTGAAGATCATCTGCATAAAGGTGGTAGGAAGAAGTGACATATATAACATATCCCGGACTGACTGAACTACCAACACCTAGGCCGCTAGAAACATATCATTTGTACTTGCGCTTGCTATTGTCTGCACTTCGTAAAACTTTCAAAACATCATGATTAATTAACAATTTACTCCCGACCGGTTTCGGTTAATTTCCTGAATTCCTGAATCCCTTAGGAATGGTGTATCAATCGAAACCGGGCGTAGGTAAATTGTAAAAAAAAACAGTGAAACAAGTACAAGTGAATTTAATCATGACATTTGGACCGTAGTAGGTTTCTTGTACAACCTAGAAATCCGCTAAAAGGGATTAAGAAAATTCCCATAGGATCGAGAGAAACGGGATCCACTCGAGCAACATAATACTTACGCTAATCATTTTATTTAAAAAATGGAACCCCATCGAATCCCTGAACTACTTACGACTTTCACTAAAAACTTCTGAGGGCATTGACCACAGATGACTTTGCTGCATGTACATAAGTAACATAAATATAGTATGTGTGAGTTCTCGCACGCTCATACTAACAATGTATTCATCATATCGCACTCTATGACCTAGAACTTGCCATGAGCAGACTGGTTCTACATGACTCATAATGTCGGATATTCTCAAGATCCGTATGTGTGTTAGTTAGAATTGCAGCGATTCGGAACTGTCCGCGACATCTTAGCTTCTGGTGATTCATCGGTATGTCAGAAAGTAACGGTGGCAGTAGCAACAACCAGAGCACGCTTAGGCTTACTTTTGTTGTCGCTCGTTCGACAATTTCTATTGCGGAACTAAAAATGAAATTTGTGATGACAAGAAACATAAATACCTATACAATATTAATTGACATGACAACCTTGTTTCTCTTTGGTTAGCAGTTTGTCTCTATAAATAAGTTTCGCTTCAAATACTTCACAACTGGTTTCAAAGGCTGACGGTATCAGACGTCGTCGTCGCAAAAATTGCATAACTTGCCACTTTCTTTTTTTTTCTGTTATCTCGGTCGCTATTTTTCTCGTGGCTCTGCGTACTTGTAAGTCAGTTGACCAATCGTTATACAAAGGAAGATAACGCATAAACTAGTTGCGTAATTTCTATGAAAATATAATTAGCAAATGTTTGGAAGGTCTGCGTGCCGATCAGCTAAATGGGCGATCAATGTAACCCATATCTTGGTAGTTACGTGTCGCTACATTTTCAAATCTTCTCTTTTCTTCATTTCGTTTTCCATTTCTTCGATTCACGCCGTATTAGTGTCTTACTACTTATATGTCTGTGTTTACTACACACAAATGACGCACAACCATTGAAAACCTAATGACCAATATCCTTACACATATGTTCAATAAAGTCTGACTCATTGGCTTACACAACAAACCAGAAGATTTTAGAAGACTACTCGAATACGCCGGAGTGTTCAAAAAGCCACATCTTCCTATCTTAGCCGCATATTATCGTGGTTATGAATGAACGCTACTCCACTAGAGTTACTACCCACAGGTGACATACAACCTCCGGATTTATTGTAAGTAGGTATATGCTGCAAATAAGGTGTACGCTTCCAAGAAATATTGACTCAGCTTGCCGTCCTAGAGAAGTGTTAACGAGTCATTTCCGATATTCACTATGGTTCCATGATAAAATCCTTCATTGAAGCGAGCAAGGCGATTAAGGTAGGATTTTTATCGTAAGAATGTTAGATATCAGGGCAAAGACTTTAGTGGCTCCCAATGACGTTATCATTATCAGAATTATCAGAAGGTATCTTAGAAATGTTCGTTGTGCTCTATCAACTTGCAAATATAAATATTAAATGAAACGACTCGTGCCAAGAAATTGCACGTTCAACTTTATAGGGATCTTCGATCAGCCTTGTTCTTCTACCGCTGGACAAGCCCTTCCCAAATCCTGCCCCTCTTGGGGGTTCTCCGTCCTCCTCATCCAGCCACCAGCAGTAAAGTCCTTTGGACCGACGACCTAAAGGACGTTTATAGGGATACCGGTAATCAATTTTCAATCTACACTTACCATTGCTCTATCAGTGCCTCCACTGAGGGTCGGCGCGGAGCTACTCCTGGCCACCATCAGCAGCAGCATCCCTCCGCCCATCAGCAACCTCCAACCACTTCTCACGCTCATGCTACCCGTGCTGTGCGATATTCTCGTCATCTTTAATCTCATATATCTAGTCTATAATTCGTATAAAAATATATGTTAGTCTAATGGACGGACGCCCATTAAGTCTTTGATTTATTTCTTAGTATTAAAATATTGATCCAAAATTAACGTCAATATGTATTGCTCTTTTGATATGTCGCTCGCTACCGCATCTGAAACAAACAAATATCAAATTAGTTTATTAATTTTAATGTTTATTAATGTTTTAAAATATCGTGACTTATGTAAATACGTATGTGCGAGTCCACAAAGTTCAAATCTCATGAGACACGTCATTCTCGTTGACTCATTTAAGATTTTACAAACAGCATAACATAATTTAAAAAAAAAAACCGGCCTCGGACGAGTCCAGCTCGCAAATTTAGGGCTCCGTAGTGTTGTATCAGTCTACTGTTAGTAGTCAATAAACATATTTGAACTTTTCTTATTAATGGTTACTACACTGTTGAAAATACGATACTTGCAGTTTTCCGGTAATTTATAACACAATACTACCAAAAAAAAGAGAGTGAGCTTATAATTATAAGCCTTCCATTGTTTCCTTCAAACGTATCAATATCAAAGATTTGGTATTAAATTAAAAACTGACAATAAAAATATATTGTTATGCTATAAACTTGCTTTCTCATAATTTTTGCTTCGCTAGATTTGGAGACAGATAAGCAATATTTACGTGGGACGCACTATAAGTTTCCGGAATGAATATGAAAAAATACTATTAAAGGTACAAAATTAATTTATTGTTTTTCAAAATAATCTCCCTTGGCGTCTATGCACTTTTTCATTCGATCAAACCAGTTTTGAAAACTTTTGTGCCACTCCCCTGTGGTGACCTCTGAAACGTGTTTTTCATACTCCTCGACAGCCTCTTCTGGTGATGAAAATCGTTGACCGCGTAATTGGTTCTTAATTTTTGGGAACAGAAAAAAGTTACAAGGTGCCAGGTCGGGACTGTATGCAGGATGACTCATGAGTTCTACATTTTTCGTCTTCAAAAAGTCGTTTGTCTGTCTGGCCGTGTGAGAACTAGCATTGTCGTGGTGCAGGATGATACGGCGTTTACGGTTATTTTTACGGAGTTCGTCAATAACTTCCGGCAAACAAATGGTCGTGTACCAGTCACTATTCACGGTACGACGATTCTCTAAAGCAACAGTAGCCACGTGTCCAGTTTTATTAAAAAAAGAAGCAATCATCCGCTTAGATGCACTTTTCACGCGCGCCACTTTGGTTGGTTTCGGCTCATCTTGAAAGACCCATACGCTCGATTGCTGCTTTGTTTTGGGATCGTAGCAATAAATCCATGTTTCGTCACCTGTTACTATGTCCCACACCAAATTTGACGCACCTTCGTTGAATCTGGTAAGCATGGCACTGCACCAAGTGACGCGGTCCGTTTTTTGAGCCTCGGTCAAGTTGTGTGGGATCCACCGCGAGCACAGCTTTCTCACACCCAAATGTTTGTTTAGGATTGATTGTATTTGACTCATGCCTATTTCTAAGGATGCGCAAATTTCATGGTAGGTCACATGCCTGTCTGTTTCAATCATACGGCGCACAGCATCGATGTTTTTGTTGGTCACAGCGGTGGACGGCCGACCATCGCGAGATTCGTCACTGAGATTGATACGACCACGCTTGAATTCTGCAAACCAGCTATAAACAGTCGTCTTGCATGGTGCTTCATTGCCAAAAGCTGTTTCAAGCCGAGCGATTCTCTGTTGAGCTGTCAAATTACACTTAAAATCGTAGAAAATCATACTACGAAAATTTTCCCGAGTTAAATCCATGTTGATGCAGACACACAATTTTTTAAATGGCGCCACAAGGTAAAAACAAAAGACAGTCAGATGAAACAAACTGCATTCTACAGCCAAAGAGTTCTATTTTCAAATGTTGCAATAAATTTTTAAATATTGTTTATGTAAGTGGCCAGTTCCGGAAACTTTTAGTGTTACCTATGTAATACACTCAGCGGCACAATTAGCGGAACAGAGCAACATTTTTATATACATGTGGTAATTTCGAAGCCTCGGTTCTCCGTCAGGTAATGATTCGGATGAGATCTGATAGGAGCAATCTAGAGCACGGATGGACGAGATCCAGACCGCCTAAGGAATCCAACTGACAGACTGTGTAGAGTTTTGAGGGTTCGGATTTCTATACGTTTTGATACCATTTATGAGGCTGTTTGTTTCATGGATAACTCTTATGTTAACTGTCGGTATGATCAGTTGGGTTCCTTAAGCAGTCTGGACCTCATCTATCTGTAGTCTAGATAGCTCCTATCAGATCCCATCCGAATCGTTACCTGACGGAGAACCGAGGCTTCGAAATCACCACATTTATATGAAAATGTTGCTCTGTTCCGCTAATTGTGCCGCTGAGTGTATTAAATATTGCTTATCTGTCTCCAAATCTAGCGAAGCAAAAATTATGAAAAAATCAAGTTTATTAGAATATTGGTATGCAAATATTACAAAAAAAAGATAGCGGACAGCAATTCTTTTCATATTTCATAAATTCGACCCCTCAAAATATAGCTAGTTAGTTTGCTTTGCTTTTACCAATAAAACTGCAATTTACAAAAATTTAAAAGCCATTTACCCATTTTTAGAGAAAATATATTTATAAACTTTTTATATTTCGTAATATTTATACATGCACATGCACATAAAACATCGTCGCAGCATGAATCCCCGAGAGGGTTCCCAAGTGTACTTGCATTTTACAGGATTTATTTTTGTGCATTCAAAACTATATTTTAGATGGCATTTAAAATTCATCGTGGGTAAGGTTTTAAAGTATAGTACGGAACCCTAGGCGCGTGAGTTCCACCCGCACGTGACCGGTATATTTAAAAAAAGAATATCAATCTGATGTAACTCCTTTGTGATTTAGTCACAATTTCAAAGCTCATCTTTCTACAAGATATATATTATTATATCCATCCATCCATCAGCCTGTTTCGTCCACTGCTGGACATAGGACTTTCCAAGATTTTGCCATTCCTGGCAACCTCCTGGAAGAAATGCCCATACTCACACACGTTGGGCAGGCGGGTTGGTGAACGCGGTGCCGAAACCCTTGCACCAGCGACGCCTCTGCCCGTCACCAGCCTGTTTTATATAAGAATAGAATAGGGCCCGGCAATTTGGGATAGATAAACCGCCATCCATCGGTCCCAGGAAATGGTGGGCCGCCTGGTTTTGCCAGAGAGCTGTTCTCTTACTCTCCCCCGAATAACTTCGGGAGGATTTGCGAGTAGGATGGTTGTACCTCGACAGTCGAGCCCGGCATCAGTTCCACCACCTCATCATATATATCATATAATAAATAACACAATACCTGAGCCCACTACTTTTGAGTCACCTAAAAGTCCATACAAGACACCATTTTATAGTCACTACGCCCCATTAGATGAGTACTTTACCTACGTATGTTCTATACAACGATAAGAATCAAAATGAACCTCACTAGCTGACCCACATCCAGACAAGTGCTGGGGGCACGCTTGTCAACAAACACTTATTATCATTACTAGTGATAAATTGATACCCACACGACTACACTTCGTATGTTGGGAAACTATTTTCTATAACTATTAGTATAACGCACTGTAATTTTATTTGAAAGAAGAGTTTTCAAAATGAGGATTGGAAATTTAGTATTTTTAGGCACTTGTTATTTTTTAACACCGTTGCTGTGTCATTGAAACCTTAATTTTAGTTTTAGTATTAACGTGTATTCTCGCGATCAAATATGAACAATACTAAACCATATGACTCCAATCAGACCCTTATCTATCCCAAATGATAACAATGATAACAAAAGCATCGTGATAATATCACTGCTCTTTACGCAATTCTTATCACTAGACTAGCTGATTTTCGTACAAAGCTGGGGATTTTCGTCTTTTACCTGGATGATTTAAATGATTTTTATCCAGGTCATCTCCGTAAATTGCTTTCTATCCAGGATTTTCAACTATTCCTTTGCCATAACGAGGCTTAGTCTTTCTTTACACATCAAAAAGTAATCCTTAAACGGAAAGTCCGCAAATCTAACATCTGTGTCGCCGAATGTTCCGCTGAGTGGCCCGCTACCGGCGCCGCACCGCGCCGTCCACTGGAGCGTGGCGGCTCCCCGCTTCGGGCAGAGGCCAGCAGTTTCACTCTGCGACATTGGAACTCTGATCTATCTTACCTAACGTCATTTACCTACATTTTATTAGGGTCCGTCGAAATATAAACCCAAGACCGCACACGTTACTAAAAATTAGTAGGTTAAAAAGCTGCCTAGGTCAAAAAAATACTGTGCGTTACACACAATTCGATAGTCTTACATCTACACTAAAATATCATTAGCGGGCATATTTTATGAAGACATCAGTTGACATATGATTCTTATTCAACTATCTCTTTGTTCTTTTTTTGTGGTCTTCATACTGTGGAAATGGGGAAAATCAAATGTTAAACTGATTTACACAAACAGAACCCGGTCATTGCGTACGACGTTAGCAGACTTTTTACAAAATTACACTATTTTTAGCGACTGTTTGTAATGCAAATTTAGGCATTATCTTATGAAATTCAATTTTAATCAATTTTAGCTTGGTGTTGGCTAAAACATCATGATTCGATGACAACTGTGATCGAGGTCACCTGCACAATGTAATAGTGTACAAAGCGACCAATGATTCATCAGATAGAGCTACCCGTACTGTTAATTACCATATTGACTGTCAACGCTTTTTGTGATGGAGTTACCCAAGCAAATAAATACAGATGTATAAAACCAAAACGAGATTTTCTAGCTTAAATTTTCATTTTGAGGTTATTTCTGAAGCGAATGCTATCATTTTGCCGTTCTGCCGTAAGACTATGAGATGTTGAAAATGAACCTGCTGGCTTTATTGAAATCTATGAATCAGAATTACTAAAGAACACAGTATGGTTAAAAATGTCTTTTCTTCAAAATACTTTTTTGTTTCCTAAATTTTGAATACATTTGACTGACAATAGACCGTACATATTCCCGAGAGTAAATAATGCACATAAGGCTATGAAGCTTCGGCTTCGTAGAGCGTCATAATCTCTCTCCGGAGTATTAGTGCTTCTTGTGTCGGTCGATATCTTATTTTTTTATTATGAATTATAACGAAAGTTAACAAAACATGTATTTTTTATTTAGAACATAGGATAGCTCTGGGGTTCATTTTCAACCTGTATAATGTACAGAGAAGAACGCGATAATCACGGGCCGCAAACCGCTACGCGTACAAAAGCTACCTTAAAAATGAATTACGAAAAGTTAAAATTGTATCTTAAAGAATTGGTCTATATTGCTAAGCAAGTAAGTAAATGGTTTTTGCAATAAAGCAAACTTTTTCTTTCGTTTCTATAGCTAGATCATTCCATCAATTCACATCAAGAGATCTTATATAAATCTAAGCTTGGATTGTTTAAAATCATGACTGTTCTTAAGGAAAATATTTGCCATCAGTCGTATCATAATTAGGGAAAACCTTGTACTTGTACTTGTACGCTATATCATATACCTGTATTCGCGTATTACGTTTTGTTTTACGTTTGTTCAACTAATCGCTAGTCCCTATGTCCTCAATTGTCCCGTGATTATAAAGCAGGGATGGCGAATCTTAATGGATCGACGTGCCATTTTTTCTAAAGAATTGTTTAATGAGGCCATATATATACGTGCCTTCGAATAACTTTGACTTAGTGATTATTGGGAAGATAATAAAACTAAATAATAAAAAAACCAAAATAAATAAATAACCAAAAAAACCGTTTCGATTGGTAGCGTGCCTGAAATATTTTGTCGCGTGCCACGGGTGCCATCGGTTCGCCATCCCTGTCATAAAGGATTCAAATCAGAGGGTCCATTCTTTGCCGCAACTTCTGAACTGAATTGAAGAAACTGATTTAAGCTCTTAAGTAAATAAACCATCAAAACAAAACTTGACCTTTTTTTTTCAAGGGGTTCAGGGGTTCTTTTGAAATTCTATAGTTGAAGTTATTACAAGCTACCCCTGAAACACGATTTAGCAAACAGACAGTCAGACCAAAGCATTTTTTTTACGTGTCTGGGAGGGCCCCGAGGAATTTAATTTTTAACCTTTTATTTTCCTTGTTTGAACAAGACCCAACTTGCGATTTTATTATAATTATAATACCATATATTTTGATTGTAAATATTGTTATGTACTGTTAAATTTGTCAAAATTCCGTTTACAACTCTACTATAATTCTAACTTAATTTTGCTGTTTTTGATAGTGTCCATACGTAACGATCGATTATCAAGTTTTGTTTTTGTTCCTAACGAATTTGTTGAAAATCGCCTCCTGATTGTTAAATTGTGTCTTGATTGTTCATTTACAGATCATAACAAAAATCAAGACACGATTTATTATTGCACTTGTCCGTCTTTTCAATTTCAACAGAACATCGCATACCTATTCTGTAAACATACAATGCAAGAGTCACGTCCCTTGTGTACTGAGGATGACAGCTGAGATTCAGATGGCTTGTGAGGTGACATTGAGGGTCTTCCTGCTTCCGCGGAGGTCTGCCGGCCATAATAATTACACCAACCTATGCGTCAAATATGCGAATGACTTAAGAGGAAAGAAATTATGATTTTTGCAGTAAATGTAGACAGTGGCAAATTCAAGGGGGGAGTAGGGGCCGCAGTCCCACCCAAATATACGTCATAGACTCACAACTTCGTTTTATATATATGTTTTATTTATATTATGACAATATCCTACTTATGTACAATACAATACAATACAATCCGCCACTTTACTTATGTAGTTTTAATTTAGAGTGATGGACCTCAATTTACTAAATCTTTGGAATAATCGTATTCCAAGCAATATAATAAATCTGAATATAAATGTTTAGTTACTTTATATAGCATTATAGAGGGGATTTTCACCAAAATCGCAATTCAACTACTTACTCTTTAGTTGTACATCACAAGCTTCTAAAAAGTTCGACGGTTTAAAGTTACATTTAAGACAGAGAAAATAAGCCTATGTATGTAAAAAGTACACTTCTTAATAAAAACAGAGAAGTATAATCATGATTGAGGTTATTTCTAATGTTTCACAGTTTTATTTTACAACTCCCGACCTGTTTCGGTTAATACACCATTATCAAGGAATCCAGCGAATTAAAATATATTGATATGACGAGCCATAAACGATGTAATATCGGGTCCGGGACAGCTCGACACGAATAATAATACCAGAAATTTCACTCTCCATTAAGATGATTTGTACGGTCAGACAGAAAATTGATAATTTGAAATAAATAATTTAATTTATTCCGAAAATTTTGTTTTTTTATTTTAACAAAGCAGGAAAACTTAATTATCTACAACTCTTATTTCATTAATGTTGAATTTTTTATTATAAATTTTATAAATGATACTCAAAAATAATTGTAAATCATTATTTTTTAAGACTGTGATTGTTGTAAAATTGTATTAACATACATTTTATAACCTTTAATAAAAATGTATTATTTTATGCATGACACTCAAATGATTGTTTATTTTGAAAGCCTCATACGAATAGTAATAAGTACCTAAATAAATAATTCAGTCTCTATTGCAGAAAAAGTTCATAGCATTCAATTTAATTAAATATTCATTACATTTATTCATACAATTAATAAATAATTCTATCAATACATTAAAACAAAATTCAATATTATAAGAGGACGATACTTTTCATGCCGACGGTACAAACCACTTTCTTAGACGTAGTTTCTGGTATTATTATTCGTGTCGAGTTGACCCATGTCGAGCTGTCCCGGACCCGTAATATCGAGGAAAAATCCGCAGACCTAATTTTCGCCCATATCGCAATGGTGATACGCACGAAAAGTCGATCTGTGCCAACTGACTGATTATTTTTTAGTTTTTATTTTACAACGTGTAATGAAAATTTGATGTTTTGTTTGCCACGACTTAATAACTATAGGATTAAAAATTTTTTGTTTAACTTTGCTCATTCTCCTAATTTGATTCAGTTAAGTAGGGGGAGGGGGAATTGAATCCCCAAGCTAGACCTTCTCCTTAAATACGTCCATGTGTTATTTATTATCAGTTAACCGTCAACAGTTCTCAAATTATCTTTAACAAATTTAATTTCAACAACTCCCACGACCCCCAGCATTGATAAGTTATACACGTATATTATACAATTACAATTCATACATATCTTTTAAGCTTCAAAAGCGATACGACACAATTCTCGTAACAGATAAAAATCTGAAACAAAGACACAGTACCTACATACATACAATCACGCACGCCTGATTCCCGACAGAGACTACAGATCTTCATCTGCTACGATCCTGAGACTCCTCTTTGGTTTACACATTCATCATATCATGATATCATGAAGCTCGCAGCTCAAGCTTCCTATTTGTATACAATTTTAACGGCTATTACGTCGCAATAAGAACTGCCAGTAGGTAGCCTGTCTTGCTGGCGTTCGTACATTTAGGTTTTATGGTGGTAGTATTGTATACATTTTGATAGAGTTATACAAGCTCTTATATTCTTTTGGACATTTCTTAGACAAGGAATAATTTTTGTACTTTATATTTAAAACGAATTTTCGGTGTAATATTACTGATTATAATATTATCAGTAAGATGGATCCCAGCTACGAGCTGAACTGCGATTTATTGTTTTACTATTATTTCAGGACTGAAATATAATGCGTCAATAAAGCCGATTCTGAAGGCTTTAATTTTAGTTTTAGTCCCGTCAAAACTGAATTTTCTTCATAAAAATATTTATCCTTTGTGCTAACAACAGAAGCTATATTACTTTGGAAAAAATTTAGTTTTGACAGCACTAAAATTAAAGCCTTCAGAATCGACTAAAATATTAAAATTATCTATAATTACAAAATCGCAGTAAAAAGTTAAGAGAGAAATGAGGAATTTTAGATCATTTTCGATAAATATCTCGTTAAAAGGTTACTCAGTGTTAGAAGATACCTTCCTTATTTTGATTATCATACTTTGTATGACTGTAAGATTTCGAGAACTGATTTGTTTATTCAGGTCTCATCATTATACACAACACGACTCAAGCTGGTTGTATAAGTGTATCGTGTTTCGTAAACAAGTGTAACGAACTTATGACAGTTTACCTGTATAGCTACACGTAGTCTCAAACTTATAAATTTAAAACATTATATAATAAATATCCATCCATCAGCCTGTTTCGTCCACTGCTGGACATAGGCCTTTCCAGGATTTCACCACTCTTGGCGGTCCTCCTGGAAGAAATGCCCATACTCACACACGCTGGGCAGGCGGGTTGGTGAGCGCGGTGCCGAAACCCTTGCATCAGTGACGCCGCTGCCCATCACCAGTCTGATTTATATAAGGCCCGGCAATTGGGGATGGATATACCGCCATCCATCGGTCCCAGGCAATGGTGGGCTGCCTGGTTTTTTTGCCTAAGAGCTGTCCTCTTCCTCTCCCCGAATAACTTCGGGAGGATTTCCGAGTAAGATGGTGGTACCTCCACAGTCGAGCCCGGCATCAGCTCTACCACCTAACTATAATAAATATGTTATAGGATAATTTTGAAAACAACTACCTAGAAAATAAGGATAATTTTGAAAACAACTACCTAGAAAATGTTGGTACGCCAAACGTTTTTAATTTTTTTTAGTTAATTAATTATAATTATTAATTTTCGCCCGGTTAGCGAGAGGTTCCGGGTTCGAATCCTGGTTCAGAGCTCCTCACATCCAGATTCACTTTTCTTCTACTATTACATACCGCAATGATATAATGTTCATTACTTATTGCACGAAATTCCTCAACGACATACATCGCTCTCAGTTTGGCTATCTTGTTCGCATAGTGTTTATCAGTTAGATAATGTTTGGAGGCCTTATTCGCAGGATTTATCAGATAATAATTCCACGCTGTTTGTTCTCAGACAAAATGAGTCTGTCTTATGACTTCAAAGAAGAAGATTAAATTGTAAACCTACCATAATTACCATTTGCGTGTTAATTTTTATAGTTAAAAAAAATGGTCAACCCAAAATAATTTATTTTATAGCACACCGTGCGTAAAATGACCGCTTTACGCACGCTACGCTTGCGTAAAGTCGGCATTTTCCGCACTTGTGCTATAAAATATTATACGATACTCGTGCGAGAAACTTTTTCTCGACTGGTGTGATTGCAGCACTCACCTTCGGCTCGTGCCGCAAACTCACACTCGTCAGAAAACGTTTCATCGCTCTCGTATCGTAATGTACTATTTCTTACGATAGGCTGTACGCTTTGCCACGTCGCGGTACACCATGGCAGCGTAGGATCTCGGTGCAAAATGCACATCATAATATTGTTTTCCTTACTTTTGAATAAAAAGTTAGCAATAAATGCGTTTTATAGCAATTCGCGCAAACTGCTTGTTAATAGTTAGGTGATCACATGAATACAATTCAATTTTATGCGTTACATTTTAGCTGCATTACATTACAACTGTAAACCGTTTTTAAGTTTGTTAATGTAATGCAAACAAAATGTAATACATTAAAGTACGTAATGTTTTTGTGAAGACTTTATCATTAATAAACTATTTCCGCAAGTTGCTTTAAACACATTTATTGCAAACTTTTTATTCAAAAGTAAGGAAAACAATATTATGATGTGCTTTTTGTACCGAGGTAAAAAGTTACCACCTTAATATCAGGTGACATTTATCTATACAGCCAAATTCACACTGGAGATTTGGTAAGTGATCAGTATCACGGGTCGATAACACTTTTAACTAATTTCGCAAAATTAAATGTTGACGATCCATATTAATTGACTCGGGATTAAGCTTGCGCTTGTGGGGAACACGAAAAGAATAAATAATTTACGAATTTCTCAAAAAGAGTCATCGAAACTTGATACTGAGCACTTTCCGAGTCTTCAGTATGAATTTGGCTGCATAAACGAAATTCACCTTATATAAGAGTGTTATTTTAGGTGTGGTCGACTGCAATAACTTTTTTCATCTTTTACATGAGGACCAACGAAACTTGAATTAAAAAAACCTTTCATATTCATAAACGAATAGAATATGAACAATGTATTTATTTACCTAATTTTTCAGCATTATAACTATACTAATAAACTTTTACGTATTGGACGACCTCAACCAGAATTTGATCAAAAAGTGTCGAATATTTCCATTTTAAATTAAAAATTTGCAATACTATTAATAAGAAAATTGTAAGAGCTAATTTTATGTAAATCATTTTATTAATATTTTAATTTTACATTTGCAAGAAAAAAGGAAAACCGCTAAATATTGTATTATTAATAGGTCCGTTAGACTGGGGTTTCTGGCGAACATTAAACATCCCTTATTGAATTTTTGGAGTCAGTTGTAGAGTATTATTTTTTTTATTTATATTTTTTCGACTTCCTTACTATTCAAAACCATAATAATATTAATATATATTTTTCTATCTTCATCAGTCCAATGTACAAATCTGTAATGTACAACAATGTATATAGCTTTACAAATCTTTCAATTCGTATTGTTTCTTCAATATTTGAATCCTTTACCACCTGCGTTTTTATTTTTTGCTATCATATCTATCTCATGACTTAAATTAATAATACACACGAGAGAACAATAAATTTAAAGTATGAGATATATTTTAGGTCATTTGGGCCCGGCATCTATCACATTATACAAAACTTTTAATATAAACTTATCGTCTTAAGTTAATAAAAAATAAACTGTCTTTTTTTTACCTAATTTGGCTTGTAAATTTATATCTATCTTTAATTTATAGAGTAGTTTGTCTTTAATAATCGTTAATTCTAATCAGAAGATATGTAATTTTCCTGCATCTTGGTTCAACTCACAATAGACAGGAAAACAGTTTAGTTATAATTTAATTGTCGTGTTGACCCCATCAATAAGACTTGTATTTTATTATTGTCTATGCACGTGCCTCTTTCTTGTCTCTTAATTGAATATAATCAGTCAGACATGAATAATATTTTCTGTAGGTGTTGATTATGATACTTGTTTCATACTTTATATCTATCGGTAAATTATTTGTTAAATTTGGATTTGCGTATCTATTTACAATATATATGCTAGTGTAATCAAATAAAATAACCTCTTTAAATATTTCCATGAACAAACTCTACATACCCACATACTTTTTATCTTCTGCTTCATAATATTGGCATTTTACTGATATCTAGAGAAGTATGATATAAAATATGTAGTAGAACCTTGTTATTTGTTATACGATACGAGTTATAAATTATACAAAATTACCTGTATAATTGTGGCCTTGGCAGTGTACGCAATCCTAACGACATGAAACCCTGAAAAGCTTTAATAGTTTCACTAAGTGCGATCACGTAAACAGCTGTGTAAATATGCTGATATTTTTGTAAAAAAAACAACAGTCAAATCACAGTTCACTGTGGAGTCACCAAATTTTCCCGCGTGTTTCACTTGTTTCTTTGCAATTTGTCGAATTTTCAAAGAAAGCGTGTTTTCGCGATCGGGAAGACGCGCGTGTGTGCGATCGTTGCGCCCTCGAGTGACGCGACCTATCGCCGTCCGCGGGACTGACTGAGTGAGCGCCGCGACGCCCGCCACTGCTTATAAATGTCCTCACGGAGCGCGAGGGCTCCGAGCCCGCACCCGTCATCATTCCGCGATCCCGCCCGCCCCGCGCCCTAACTTTACCGAGCAAAGCTTTTCGTTGAAACTTTCGCATTACAGTGACTCGTTTAACATCTTTCTTGTTTCTTTCTGTCTTCAACATTATAATAAAAGCTATTGCTTTATCTTCAAGATGGACCCGAGCCACGGTCTGGACTGATAATTAAGACGGTTAACATTGTACCTGAATTAAGTAGTTATAAATTGATAAGGGTGATTGGAGGAATGCAGAAAACTATGTAAATAGTAATTAAATGGGAGATTTACATGCGATATGCAGATAAAACTTAATTAGCCTCATCTTCTATTGTCAACTAGTCCATTGTGGCTTAATTAGTACCGCCCACTCATGTTACACAATTATTAGTCCAACGATAGGGCCACATATTATTTCAATAATTTCTCGCACGGAATAGTTCGGACTAATTGAAAGGTTATGTAGAACGAGTTTTTGTGGTTGCGACGGATCTCTGTCCAAAACGCGCCCATATGATTGTTTTTCTTATTCTTTAATAAAAAACTAAGTTATCGTGTAGGATCACTTACAACGTAATGCATAAAATAACTAAATTTTGCTAGAAAAGCCTAATTAACGTTAAACTATTGCCGCGTAGTACTATAAATCACATTTATTTAAGTGGGGGTTATCCCATTTTATCTTTTTGCAAATTCATTTAAAAGCAAGAAATAACGAGGATTAAATTTTGTAAAAAATATGTCATATTTCACCCTTTGATCTTAATCTTTCGGCCATTTGATACACGATTATTTACATTTTGCTTGATCCAATTAAATCGCAAAGATATGTCTAAACTGTGATCTAAATATCATTTCATTTGAGCTACTCGTATATTATGTTTGGGACAATAAAACTTTTCTTTTAGGATTTTTAGTTTATTTTTTATTTAAGTAGTATAATAAATAAATATATAAACTTATACTAAAATAAACGTCGTAGAAAATGTGATATAAAACGGCCGTCATATTAAAAATCCATCCCTCTAATTTCAAAATAATAAATAAAAACACCTCGAAGCCACGAGTTTTCTGAGCGGCCCGCTTTCGCTGAGCGGGATAAACATGTGTAAAATGAAAGCGTTGGAGCAAGGCAGATTTCTCTGGATAACTTCGCCCAAATACTTTTTATTTAAAAAAAAATACACTTATAAGTTTTGCGTTTGGGAATGAGACACGTCGCAACCACCTTAACTATAGTTCCCTTTATAAGGGCCTATTGATGCTAGATGCTAATGGTTCTGTGTAATGTGAAAATCGATAAAAGAACAGTTAGGAAACTTTTCAAATTCAAACAAAGTTGTTCAGAAACGTTTTTGCCACCTCATTACAGGCAAATCAAAAAAATATATTATGCAGCATGGGCTTCCCTAGCTAGATCATTATTATTTTCCAGCTTTGGCAGAATAAATTTTTCCAGAAGTACTTAGACATAATTTTCAAAACACACTTAATCAATTGTAATTGTATAATGATGGGTTTGCAGTTGTTTTCTGAAAATATGTAATAGTTTCTGTTGAACACCTGAGAATATGATTTATGGATATTTTTCTTTATAAAAAAGACGTCAAGTATAATTTAAGTCAATGTTTTGGTTCCTTTTGTGCACAAATTTACATCAAATCTGCTAGAAAATGTATTACTCTGTCAATGTAACATTTGAAACATATTTCCGAATTTTTACGAAGTTATTAGGTAATTTTTTATTTTGTTACATTACTGGTATAGAGACTGATGGGTGGACAGATAGAATTCCGTTTTTCTAAAGAACCCTAATTATTAAAATAACCCCAAGGTAATAATAAATATTTACAAGCAAAATTACTGGTATCTATTTACACATTTAATAAGTTCTGTCATATACGAGTATGTACAAGTATTAATTTTCCGTTAAACAACAAAGAGAAGTTCTACCAAGAAATACTTCCCCATATTATTTTGCAGTGCATATGAACGTGATATTATTATGAAGCTTTGAATTACGGCGGTTCTTGCAGCGTTTATTAAAATACACTGAAAATGGGTTTACTTCTAAGCGGTACAAGAAAAACTCGGAAAAATATGTGACTAATTAAAATATGGACTTTAAAACAGACGATGTATTTTGTTCTGGGCTTTGTGAAACCGTATAAATTTATCATGTTTATTCTGGATTAAAAAGTGGTTAATACTCTGGAATTACTCGCTGGATTTTAAAAGTTTTTTTTTAAATATAGCTTAGTAAAATAGACAATGGAAATCTTTTTCCGTCCATCGCGTCCATGTGAAAAATACTTTTATACTACACCTGCTTGGAAAGTTCCTTCTTACTTTTTCGAAAACGATGGAGAATATACGTCATTGCTGTCATACCAATATGCGGGCGGAAAAAATGTATGAAAATCCATTGTTAACGTGCTGAGCGGGCAGAAAAAGTATATGAAAATCCATTGTTAACGTGCTGTTTTTTTTTATTTGTTGACAACATCCGTACGATAAGCATAAATGTTACATTAAAAAGGGTATAAACTTCTTGGTTCATAACCTAGCTTGAACAATAATGCCAAAAGTCAAAAAGTTTTTGTCTAAATTTGCAAAATAATACTGGTCATTTGTTATTTATGTACATAATTAAAAAAAGAAATTAAAAACTGCAAATCGAACGCGAGTCATCAATCTGTTTCTTTGGTTGTATCTTTATTAAAAGTAAATTAAAATGTCGTCTAGTAGTGATATAGAAGAATGGGTGATTTTGTCTTTTATTTTTCTCGCAGGTGTAGTATAAAGCACTATGTATCAATCGGGAGAAAGTAATCGGCCTCTTTCTCCACTCGGTGAACAATGTACTCTTTTCTCCTATTTTGTGCTATCCGGAGACGCAGCGACGTCGTAACAGACACTTTTCAATGCGCGGAAACATTAATTTAAAAAATGAAACAATAAGACCCTAGTGTGGTAAAGTTAACTTTGACAACAGTTTAGACGCATATAAAATATGAGTTTACCAGCACTTGCGTTGAAAAAATACATATGATAACTCGTACGTCACTCGTTGGTAGGTCCCCGGTGGGCCGGTCGGTAGGACGCTGAACTCTCAATCTTAACAACCGGGTTTAGGGTTACCAGACGACAGAAATTTTTCTAACATGTCAGTAATTTCGGCCCTCTGTCAGAGAATCGGGAAAATATAGGATTTGTCAGGAATTTTAAGAGATAATACTTAAAATTATTATATTTATTGAGTTGCTTTGTGTTTACAACGAGAACTACTGAAAATCGTGCTGCCTCCGCATAAGTATAAAACTTTTACGAAAATTTCAGGGAATTTGTTGAAATATCAGGGATTATTTCAGAAACTCACATGACTGGATCTGGTAACGCTGCCCGGGTTCGAATCGAAATTCTGCGCCCATCAAGCTAGGACCAAAGATTTTGTGGGAATTTTTGTGCATAGTATTTGTATACTTACCTCTTGCATAATAGCTGAGTTTGTCTTGACCTCGAGGTCGCCAAATGGTTTCGGAAGAATTCACTTGGCACACATGTACAATGGGTCAATCTACCCTGATTTTAACCCAGTAGACCTTGTGGCAGGGGGTTGGGGGGGGGGGGTGCTCCCCTGGGTGACAAGACAAACCTAGCTATAATTGTGACGTAAACATGCAATATCGTGCATGCCTGAGTGTTCGAGTTTTTTGAGTCATTTTCAGTCATTTTCTGAGTCAAAACGGGACATCGGCTCACTCATAGTCTGGATGACTGTTCTTTTTGGTGTTTTTTTCCCTAATTACGGCAAAAGCAGGTTTACAATAGAAAAACACAATCATGTTAGTAAATAGGTAAAAAAATAAGTTTCATTCGCCAAAATAAAATCACAAATTATTCTATTCATTCTGTATTGCCACTGTCATCCAGAGGAACAAATTTTACTTAATGTAGAAAGTAACAATTTAAGGTTAGAATGAAACTCTTGGCACGATTTTAGGGTTCCGTACCCGATGGGTGCTAAACGGGACCCTATTACTAAGCCTCCGCTGTCTGTCTGTCTTCCGTCTGTCACAGGGATCTACAGCTTCAGCCATAATAGGTAGAAAGTTGAAATTTTCAAATGCGTGTTATCATGGCTTCTACCACAACAAATGATAAAATATGAAAAAAAATTTAAACCCAAGGGGCCCCATACAATAAACCTCGAAAACATAGCATTTTGGACGTTATTTGTTTCAGCTCCATTTTAGAGACGGTAAAATATGTAAGTTTCATATTTGCACACATTATCACACTATCAAATCACACTATCACATCACACTAACATTATAAATGCGAAAGTTTGTGAGGGTGTGTGTGTGTGTGTGTGTGAGGGTGTGTGTGTGTGTGTATGTTTGTTGCTCTTTCACGCTGAAACGGCTGAACGGATTTGGATAAAATTTAGAATGGATATAGCTTATACCCTAACTTAACACATAGGCTATTTTTTATCCCGGAAAAAAGCATGTCGTTAAGCCAAATAACACGCGGCTGGAGCTGCGGGCAAAAGCTAGTCTAAACTAAAAGAACAAATAATAAAATTAGGGTTCCGTACTCAGAGAGTGCTAAATTGTTTGTCAAGTGGTACCATTTTAGCGCCTTGTTTTTGTCGCCTTAATGTTATGTATAGCATCTATATTGTTTGTATGTTCTTAGGGTTCTGTAACCATATTGTATGGTGGTACAGAATCCTTGGTGCGTGAGTCCGACTCACACCTGGCCAAATTATTTTAATATTCACCTAAGTAATTAATGTTGCCTTAAGAACCAACATCTGTAGCTGAGTTGTTTCAGCCCTCTACTCCACCACTACTACGTGCTACTTTCTTGAGATAACGGGACAGTTTTGCGTCCCGAAGCTCTTTTTGGGAACACCGGGTTAGTACCTAAAAACGGGACGGATGGTCTCGCCATGCATGCCATACTAAAAAAGTGTCAAGTGCGAGTCGGGCTCCTTAATTCGACAGTTTTGGGAACAGTCAGATCTTGCCCATAACTGTTTATGATAACTAAAATGAATTGATTGTACCACAAAAGAGAGACTCAAATATTTTTATATCATACTCGAAATAAAACTCGTGGATGAAAAATTTAATTTTGTCATTTTGCCATCGTGAATTTCTCACCCGCTATCTTTTTCCTGTAATTTTTACGTAATCCCAAATTACCATGATTTTATTCATATTTTTCGGTTCATAAATTCGGAAATAAAGCGGGGTGGGGGGACATCCATTTCTTTGTGGATTTTCAAAGATTTTTCGAAATCAGTGCCAGTAAGTAAATATAGTAAAAGTATATATTTTTATAATCGACTCTTTAATATCTACAATTTGATACCCATATTGTATTTTTATAAAATATTTTTTCATTTATTTTACATTTATTTTATATTTCTCATTTGTTATCAATCGCTATATTTTTCCTGTAATTGGCCACGTATGACGTATAATCGTCATATTTTTCATATTTTTCGGTCCACCATTTTCGGGAATAAGGGGGGGCATTTTTGTGGTTTTTCAAAGATTTCTGGAAATCGGTGCCAGTAAATACTTTAAAAGTATATATTTTTACAATTTGCTCTTTAATATCTACAATTTGATACCCATGTTGTATTTTTAGGAATCTTTTTTTTATTCTTCTCACTTTTGTTTTGGAAATATTTTGAACAATTTCAAATATTTCAATTTTTCCGTATTATGTAGGCGAGTGAATGCTATTTTTGAAATGCTATTTTTGTGGAAAATTTCAAGTTGCTAAAGTTATAAGACTGTGACATACGGACGGACCGACGAACAGACAACGGAGTCTCACCATAAAGGTTCCTTTTGTACCTTTTATGTACTAAGGAACCCTGAAAACGTGCACATGTACCAAAAGGCGATAACCCCTATCACTTTGGGACGTAAAAATCTTCAGTGAAAAGAGGGACTACGAATGTCTCAGTCGCAATCCACATTCGGAAACACCTCTACCAACCTCTTGAGGATATTATAAACATGTCGTGACGATATGTTTTGCGTGTTATGTATGTGCCACTCGTTGCATTTACCTGTTCCTAACCACATTCATTTCACAAGTATGAGTGAGTATGCTATTCTATGTATGATTCAATGAAAATTAAAGGAAATACTTTTTGTTATAATATAATATAAGGTGACTTTGGTTCATATAGCCGAATTCATAGTGGAGACTCGGTAACCAAGGATTGCGAAATATGAAAAATATGTTTTCGCCCATACGTTTTCAAGAACAACCTCTACTCAACGAGTTAAGTCAAAATTCTATTTTTCGTACTTCACAGAGAAGGTCATTAGACCTTGGTCTTGACCACTTACCGAGTCTAGTATGAATTTGGCTATATTAACCAAAGTCACCTTATATATTTAACAGTTAATATTTTAACCTCGGTCTACAGAGCGAGGCTAGATATTAACTCTTAAAAAATATAAACCAACATAACTTACTTATCTACAAGGCCAGTGTAAGAATATACTTATGCAAATTCCAAGGACGTGAATAAAATGGCAACAGAATACCATGGCTTAATGCTCCTCGTCGTCAACCTTTCTTGGAATATTCAAGGAAACCTGACATTGCCAAGTTATTAAGCAAATATTTTCGCGAAAATCTGTGCAACACGGCGAAAATCTGCGAAAGACGAGGCCGAAGACTTTGAAACAGCCCGGCTGGAAGCCCTCGGTGCTAAACGCTTACACCATAAGACTCGCCCAAAGCCCACATACAAGTAGGTACGTATACTCAAGTGGAAAATTATACTATACTAGGTGAAATTAAATCAACCGACCAAATTAATACTGGATACTCGGTTAGTCATCTTGGTTGATTCATTTTCACCCTATATATCGTGTGACAGAATATTTTTGACGAAACCGGGATTTTCCTTCCACATCCGAGCTCATGCCAGGAAGTAATAAGGGTCGCTGTCGACGGATACATCGAGAAGGACATCATTAAGGGTGTAAAACAGATTCTCGGTGCAAAATGCACATAATTGTTTTCCTTACTTTTGTATAAAAAGTATGCAAAAATTGCGTTTTAAAGAAATTGATTAGTAATAATAGGGTTTCACATTCAAATTCTATCATTTTATGATTTACATTTTGATTGCATTCTATTAACAAACTTAAAAGCGTATTTATCGTTGTAATCAAATGTAATCGAAATATAAGGCATAAAATGACATAAGTTTTATGCGAGAAATTTTAATTTAAAACGCAATATTTGCATACTTTTTTATTCAAAAGTAAGGAAATAGTAGTTTATGAAACTGGTACATAAAAGGTTATTAAAAACACGAGTGTTTTAATACCTAGTTATGTATAGTTTCATACACTACTTTATCTAAACTCATGCCTACTAACCTGTTTTCATAATTTTTGTAAATTTGTCGTCAGCCATTTTTGATTATTCTTTGAAAAGCTTGTTCTGAAAGTGCTCGTGATTTCCGTCGTTATTTCCAGAATGTCAGGTGGAGTCAAATATCATTCATCACCATCCCTACTGTCAGTAATTTTAGGGCAAAATAATTATTTTGACCCATAAAACCACTGTAAGTAATAAATACATTTCCTCGCAAACTATGGCGCAACAAACAGTTCATCCATTGAGAGACCGAGTCCAACGCGCCGTAAGCCATAGACAATACCTGGCCGAAAATAAATTTGAACTGTAACCTCGTTACTATTTTGTAAGTATTGGAGAACATTATATAAAAACCTCATTGGTATTTGATATTAAACCTCAGACATGGCTGTATGGGCTAAGTTCCCTTTGCCTTCCTAGTTAGTATTACATGTACTGTAATATCAGAAAAAGTTTTTTTATAGCATTATGTTGTTCGGAGACTTATACTATAATTTATTTTTTTAATTTTTTAGAGACGTTCATGAAAAATATTTTTCATTATGAGGTTAGATAAACAATATTATGATGTGCATTTTGTAAAGTTACCCCCTTAAGCAAAGAACAGACCAAAGTTTTAGGATTCAGTACTATCAGTGGAAGAGTGTCACTGTCGTCGTTGGTCTTTGTGTCACATGTTTTTGGCATTGCCCTTCGTATAGAAAGCGTAGTTACCTAATAAAATAAAACTTACGCATGGATAAAAGGAAATCGCAACACACATTTAGACGAATTTAATAAGCTTGCCACACCGAGCTATACCATCAAGAATATACAAAGAAAGATGCAAGAAGATTTATCGACCAATTGTAAAAGAGCGTAAAAATCGGAAGCTGAAAGAATGTGCAAGACGGGAACTGGAAGAATTGGCTTTAGAAAGATTTCATTGGCGAATACTACGAATGTTATTATAAATCACAATTTCACAGCCTTTCATAACGTACAAGTAACTTTTCCACGAGATAGAAAAAGCTTTCTTTAAAGAGAACTTTATTTTTATTTTTACAGGTTAACAAAAGCAACGTTGACGAGAATTCACTCCAGACGAGACTCCTTTAGGATACTGAAACTTAATATGTTCTATTTTACCTTATTAAATGTTAAATTGCAACGTCTTTGTCCGTATGTTATGTACTACATTAGCTTCACTTGTGACTTGAGAACTACTGAACGGATTTTGATAGAATGTTGTTGTTCTATATTCGAGGAATTCTCGAGGCAGCTTATAGGGCAGGGGTGCTCAAACGGTGGATCGCGAAAGCTTTTCAAGTCGATCGCCAGCAATATACCTATTATAGTACTCATTTCCATGTTTGAAAGAAGTAGCTCTTCAGTTTACAGGATTGTTGGTATCGACTTATTTGTGCGAGTCTGCATTTTCAGAGATGAAAATTCGCAATTGACTCACTAACGAACCTTGATGTCAGGTTGCTGGCGGTTGGGACTCAGCAACTACGTACCATCCCACTATCATCCATCAATACAGAATTTGTGATTCGTAAGTTACGATTCGTCCATTTTGCACATACATATTAAATTTGAAAGAGCCGTAAAACCATATTTTAAATAATGTTTCATAGTTCCTATCTACCAGTGGCGAAGGGTCCATATAACACGATTCCCATCGGCTTGTTTAGGAAATGGCAATCATACTAGATTTATTTATTCCGTGCTCTCCGCTTTGTCAAACATTTCCATAAATTTCAATACGACAAATACACTTTGCTGACAGGTAGTTGCAAAGTACAAATTTTTTTAAGTTTTCCTTGGTTGCTTTTCTGAGTAAGGCGATTTTTAGAGTTTCGTACCCAAAGGGTAACTAACGGGACCCTATTACTAAAACTCCGCTGTCCGTCCGTCTGTCACTGTCACTAGGCTGTATGGTCTCATGAACCGTGATAGTAAGACAGTTGAAATTTTATTGCTGTTTCCGCTATTACAACAAATACTAAAACCAGCCAAGTGCTAGTCGGATCCGCGCACTCCCATTCCCATACAACAGACATGATATTTTTGCCGTTTTTATAGTACGGGACGCCTTCGTGCGCGAGTCCGACTCGCACTTGGCCGGTTCTATGGGGTTCTATGCAGCGCAGGCGCAGCCGCGGACGTAAGACTAGTTGTTATATAATCTTTAGGGTAAATACAGACAAAGTGGGTTGACGATTTGACACATCCCTGTGAGTTTCTGCTCAAATAGCACCAATTCGGTTGTTTTTTAAACATCTTTTTTTTTTAATAAATATATCAATAATAATTTAGGAATGTAATTTCAATATTAAATTTTTTCGTGCTTGTAAACCGATTTTAGTTTTTACAGGAAATTACGCCATCAGGTTTAATGTCAGATCCTTCCCAAACTTTAGGATGCGTTCAAGAATATTTTTTTTTTTCGTATGGAAATGTGTTGTGATGACGTTACTAAAGGTCAAATAAAAGACATCGCTTTTTTATTTAATATAGGATACACACGCTTATATAGAAAGCTTTTTCTCGAAATGGTTTTCGAATCGTAAATATTGATGAAAAAAAGAACAGGCCAATTTCTTTCTTCAGCTTCAAAAACCTGCGCCAATATCTAAAAATAGTCAAAAATATACGGAATATAATTCCTTACTATAATAAAATATACGGAACCAAAATTAATATTGGCAAGTTATCACTGAACAAAGCAGTATCTCTTTGTCCCCGACACGTATGGAACTTCATTGTCTGCAGCATGATACGGTGACCTTCGCCTGGCTTTCCGCAGGGTGACGAAGCGATGTTTGGTCTAAGGGTGACTAAAGCCTTGGCGCACACCTACCTAGTGCTACGTAGAGCCTTCGTGACTACCTGTTCGTAAGGAGCTTTTGTGCTTCGTTTGTTTCATGGAACTGTAATATTCATATCGAGCAAGCCCCGATGTGGTTCATTATGAAAATGAAATTATTGTGAGTCAAATCAAAACCTACACCTTTCTTAGTACTGACTTATCTTTATCTTCTATCTATATCAATATAAAGCAATAAAAAAGTCATGTCTGTGCATTGAATATTTTTGTGTAATGTTAAATGATTTATTTTATCTAGAATTGTATCTTTTATTGTTCTATGACCACAACTACGATTTTTTCTGTCTGTATGCATGTACCGTTTTAATCCGAGAACCACTTGACGGACTTTTCTTAATTATCATTGCAGTGACCCTGGTCAACTTATAGGCTTTTAAGGGGTGTTGATAAAACAACCGCCAAGCCGAAATCTGTCGATACCTCTCAAAGGTTAATAGACGCAAGCGTGAACAAGCAAAACCTTGTACATAATACGACTATTTAGACGACAGTAAAGTCACGTATGAAAAACTGAAGTAATTCTATTTATTTATATTAACTTTATTGTTCAACAATTTTGACAAAATTTAATCGTAAGGACTTAAACAAACTAAATACCTAAGTATTAATATTATAAACTAAACTGAGTAAATACTTAAAGTTTCTAATCAACATAAGTTCCGGAACTGTATATACATTATCTCTAGGTACGTTTTTGTGTTTTATATTCTGGAAGCATGCGAGCGACTTCAGGCATTTCAAATGTGGACTCTACGCAAAATGCTCAAAATATCAATTCAATTCAATTCAAAGCCGTTTTATCTGGCTTCCTATAATGTGTCTCCGCACATTAGTTCCGCCAATATCTAGTTTTAAGTAAATAGACTTGCTGGAAGTTTTCAAGTTAAAATTTGGTTAACTTGAGTTCTGAAGCGTTAACCTACAACAAAATACAAAAAACATTACTAAGCAAGTACACAATATATACACAGAGAAAAATAAACATTAATAAAACCGTAATATGTTACCTACAATAAATACTGAATATTATTAAAACACTAGTAAGTACCTATACAACACACTATGCTACTTTTATAGTTTTATATTATTTAATTTAATAAACTTACATAACGTGTATACAAAAGGACTATATAGGTATACAAAAGTCAGCAGAAAGCTGAAGTTAGCGGGACGGGGGATTTGCGGAGGTAAAACATCATATAAAGAATACTGTAATCTTTGACACTCAAAAAACATATGATCTACAGTACCTTCATACAAGAGCCACATTCAAATATCATGGACTAGCTTCACTTCTAATGTCAAAGTCCTTAAAATGTCCAATCGCAAACGGGAGCTGATTTCAACTGTCATGAAAAGAAAGACCGCCTTTTTTGGGCACTTGAAAAGAGGTTCCCTCTACAAATTCTCAAGGTTGATCCTCGAGGGTAAGATTCCCGGAAAAAGAGCACCAGGACGTCAACGTCACAAATGAATAGATGACATCAAAGAGTGGACTGGACTAAAAAGCTTCAGAGACTTGAAGGATAAAACAACGGATCGCAAACAATTTAGCCTACTGACCGCCAAACTTCATTATGAAGACGGCACTGATGATGATGATGTCAATAATGTAATTTTCTTCAAGTTAAGGTGAAAAGGGCGTAGCTTATCGATAACGGAAAGGAAGTCGACCATACCGAATGGGTAGGTAGGGTACATCGTAAATCACGACGACAGCCGAGCGTTGTGTCATCGGCGCGGCGCTGACTCGCGAGGGTCAAGGATGTCGGTACAGGTTTGATACCTTGGTTTATTGCTTATCTAAGTATCTGCCTATATTAATTTTTACCAAATCTATGGTAATAATAAAATAATAAAAGTCGTTATTTTTGCAAAATAATAAAATGAATAAATATATCGTCATGACATGAATCCCCGAGTGGGTGTCAGAGGTGTTCCAGGTGTGAACTATGCAATGCAAGTCACAGTCCACACTCGGCACACCCGCGTTTCACCAACGATTTTACGTCCCAACTTGATGATGGGTGGTGAGCCGTATCGCCGTTCTTCGGCCACAATCACACGCTTTTTTTAGGGCATGCAGGTTTCCTCACGATGTTTTCCTTCACCGTTCAGCAAGTGGTAAGTATTAAAGCACATAAATCTCGATAAACTCATTGGTGCATGCCCCGACGGATCTCAAAGATTGAGAGGCCAGCGTTCTACCCCTGAGCTACCACCGCTTATTGTATCTATTTGCCTATATAAATTTTCACAAATCTATACTAATTAAAGTAGTAAAAACACGTGCCTTTACATCGAATCCATCCATCCATCCATCAGCCTGATTCGTCCACTGCTGGACATAGGCCTTTCCAGGATCTCACCACTCTTGGCGGTCCTCCTGGAAGAAATGCCCATACTCACACACGCTGGGCAGGCGGGTTGGTGAGCGCGGTGCCGAAACCCTTGCACCAGTGACGCCGCTGCCCGTCACTGGTCTGTTTTATATAAGGCTCGGCAATTGGGGATGGATAAACCGCCATCCATCGGTCCCAGGCAATGGTGGGCTGCCTGGTTTTTTTGCCTAAGAGCTGTTCTCTTACTCTCTCACAAATAACTTCGGGAGGATTTGCGAGTAAGATGGTGGTACCTCCACAGTCGAGCCCGGCATCAGCTCTACCACCTATATAACGATTTTTTTCTAAATATTAGAAGAAATGGAATAATAGTGGTTAGTACTAAGGCCAAAGCTAAAATTTTCAGAATTTTCGTTTGTGCGTCTGTTCGGTTTTAACTTGAGAACTAAACTCAACGGATTTAGTGGCGGTTTTGTTTATTATCATCGTAGTGACCCTGTATCACATACAATAGGCTGTAGGGTGTTGATAAAATAACCGTCAAGCCGAAAACTAAGCTCAACTACTAAAAACTCTGTGCTTATCAAAAACACCATTGTAAACAGTAATTAATAAACTTAATGCCTAGTAAACCGATAATAAAGAAGATTATTTATAAACATTGGCGACCGTGATATTGTGCTTCGCGGAGGTGAAGCGCTAATCTGCAATGAAACAATCAAACTGCAAGTTACCTGTACTTTGAACCGTGTGGATTTTGGATATATTTTGGAGTCTGGAGGCGAAGCTGAATCTACTGACTTCTTCAAAAAGGGAAGTTGCCCGTTCCTTATCCTACCTACACTATTAACTTGTTATCTGAAGCTTCGTTTTGTGCAAACAGTACTCGGAAATAAAAAACTCACAATACCATTCTAGTATCATACTGTTATTTTAGTAGTTATGTAAAGATAATGATTTCCCATTGTAGCAAAAGGTTCTCATTCCATTAGGCAGCCCTAATTTTTCATCACCAAAACATTGGAATCGAAATTGTGTTCTTATTTTTGTTTTTAGATTATCTGGAATTCCGTAAATCTTTTCGAAAACATAGGCTTGTAGTAAATAAAACCTCTCCAAACGGAGAACTCTTTCGGCACCTCCGAAACGCGAGTTGGGTTTCTTTGTTCTCCGGTGTCTCTCTGGCGTAAACAGCTGATTCATAGAGGTTTACGTAACTATAACATAACGAGGTATTTATTCCATCTTTTATTATCAATTTGACTTACTGTTTGTCTTGTTTACAATAATTTTTGACACTGAGTTACGAGCTAAAAGAGGATCAATTAAGGGGAGATTATTACTTGGCTGATTTAAAAAAATGCAGCAATATTTCAAGGGTGAATTTAAATGAGCTAAAGGTTAGATTAGCAAAAATAGAAGCTATGTTTGTGGATTACGATGTCATACAATCCGGTTTAGAAGTATTAGAGGCTAAGTCGAAACAAGAAACATCTGAAAAATATGAATCAACTGAACGCGAAAATACTGAAAAAATATTTTACGCTGTTATCAGTTTAGCTCAAGAATTTATCGAGGCGAATGACGACTCTAGAGGCGCATGCACCACAAGTTTCAAAAGTGGGGCTGATGCTGCTAATTTTAAGCTTCCGACGATAAAGCTAGCATGTTTTGATGGAAATACCAACAAATGGTTGGAGTTCCGTGATACTTACATTTCTTTAGTACATGATAACGACTGTCTTAGCAACATTTACAAGTACCAATATTTAAAGGCGTCGTTATCAAGCAATGCAGCTTCTGTTATCGAGGCGTTGGAGATTTCATCGGCGAATTATTCTCTAGCCTGGAAACTGATTTGCGATCGCTTCGATAACAAAAGGCAGTTGATTCACAGCCACCTTAAATCATTGTTCAATGTTCAAAATGTAGTAAAGGAATGTGATGAGTCGTTGCGTTTTATGGTCGATCATATCTCGAAAAATTTGAGAGCTTTGAATATGTTAGGTGAACCAACAAATAATTGGGACACGTTGGTTATATTTATATTCGCCAACAAGTTAGATACTATAAAAAATACAAAATGGGAAGAGTACAAAAACAGTTTGTCAACAAATCCCAATTTAGATATTTTTTTTGAATTTTTGAGAACACGAGCTGACGTTCTGGAGATGGTTACCGCGAGCACGAGCGACGGAGGGGACAAGCAGAACCAACAGCAGAGTCAATTTAAACGTATTGACAAATCTCAAAAGGCCTTTGTCGCTACTGCTTGTGATGCCAATACGTCGACCGCAACACCTGTAAATAACAGTAGGGCCTGCCGTGTTTGTAATGGCGATCATCTAATTTATAACTGTGAAAAGTTAAACAATATGTTCGTCTTAGATAGAAATGGTATTATTGCTGAACTGAGACTATGTATTAACTGCTTACGTAATGGTCATTTTGCCCATCAGTGCAAAGCGGGATCATGTAGGATATGTAGGCGTCGACACAACACCCTTCTACACAAAACAATTTCTCCGGCTATCAAAGAGGTAGAAGGTAGTGACGTTGTGGCTACGCCTGTTGCATTATCCTCGTATGTAAATAATCAGGTTTAATTTTCAACTGCAATTATAAATGTAAAAAATTGTGAAACAAACAAAATTGTTCAGGCGCGCTGTTTGTTGGATTGTTGTAGTCAGGTTTCCTTTGTAAGTGAGTCGCTGAGGGATAAATTAGGTATAAAAGGCGAAGCAGTTGATACTGTGCGCGTCAGTGGGATTAAAAAAATTTCACAACAATGCATTAAACCGTTGTTGCTTATCAATTTCGTCTCGTTCAAACAATAACGCTCAATCTTTTAAACTAGTTGATGCCTTAAGTATCCCTCAAATAACAGGCGAACTACCACCAGAGGAAATAGACACATCTGAAATAAATATACCTCAAAATGTAATTTTAGCTGACCCAGACTACCACCGCCCATCTCAAATAGACTTGTTACTAGGAGCTGACATTTTCTGGGACTTGTAGGGGTTTGTAGTGGAAATATAAAAATCGCGAAAAAAAACTTAGTTGCAAAATTATATTTTTGGATGGTTGATGGTAGGATCGGTCATGATTAGCAACCCGACAAAAAATATTCACTGCAATTTTAGTAGAGAGATTCGTGAGCAACTACGCACCTTTTGGGAGCTGGAAGAAGTACCAGCGACTCCTATGTGGTCTCCGGAGGAGAAGGCATGCGAGGAGCATTTTACGAGTCACACCAAACGCCTCTCTGACGGACGATTTTGCGTCACGTTGCCTCTGAAAAATGACCCCCAGCTTCTGGGTAATTCATACAATATGGCTAAAAAGCGATTTGACGCATTAGAAATGCGTTTCAGACGGCAGCCTGACGTAAAATTGCAATATGTAGATTTCATAAATGAGTACGCGGCTTTGGGACATTTGTCGGAAACAGTGAGACCTGATGATGCAGTTTTTTTGCCACATCATCCTGTACTAGAGGTGAAGAGTGAATCAACAAAATGTCGCGTCGTTTTTGACGCAAGCGCGAAGACAGATTCAGGTCTCGCACTTAATGAAGTTCTAATGATTGGACCCACGGTGCAGGATGACATCTTTTCTATTCTTTTACGATTCTGACAACATGCTTTTATACTCACCGGAGATATAAAAAAGATGCACAGACAGATTGCCGTGGAACCTTTACAAAGGCACCTTCAAATGATTATGTGGCGTGATGACGAGAGGAAGCCTATGAAGTATCTGCAATTAAATACTGTTACCTATGGAACTTCATGCGCTCCCTTTCTTAGTACAAGGTGTCTTTTGCAACTTGGGCAGGAGTGCGATGACCCGTTGATAAGAAAAATAATTATGCACGACTTTTATGTTGATGATTTAATTACCGGCCACGACGATGAAAAAATTATAAGTGTCATTTATCAACGTGTCATTGATCAATTAGACTGTGTCTATCGAGCACCGTACGAACCATAACAACTCTGTGCTTATCCAAAACACCATTGTAAACAGTAATTAATAAACTGAATACCTAGTAAACCGATAATAAAGAAGATTATTACCGCGGCTGCGCCAGCCCTAGCGGTCGCTTGGTTGTGGGACGGAGCAAGAGTGTCAACGCATGTGGCGTCCCACGCCAACGACTTGCCGCATTTCCAAGGAATGAGTGTCATGCCGTCGGGCCTCTTTCCATCGCTGCGTGTGATGCCGTTCGGCTCTAAGATAGCCGGCACACTAACGGTGGCAAAGGCCCTTCGGGTGACATCATTTAGTCTGGTATGCCGCGACAATCAGCCAGCACTTCATTGGCGAGATAGGCCGTGGTGTCCGAGCTGATTGACTTTAGTGTCACACTGGCAGCGATGTGGTTCATTAGTCCTGGCACCGAGCCGCAGGCTGTCGGCCAGAGTAAAAGTTACTCTGTCCAGATGGGTCCCGATATTTGCGGATGGTAGTGCGTGTAGCCAATACCCTGACTCCCGCTCGCCGGAAGCAAGAAGACGAGCTCGATCAACAGAGTTGGTGGCAGAATCCAGTAGTTGTTTTTGAACCTGGCTGCAGATCGATTCGTCCCCCAATCTCTGGGTGTTCAAATCGGTGGGTAGATATTTACCAGGACGGGCAAGTGTCCATGCATCGTTGGCCTCCAGCAAGCACGAAGGCTCAACTTCAATCATTCAATCATTAATTTTAGATACTAGGCGCCGAAAGGTATTGCCTACTGCGATATGTCACCACCACCACCACCATCCTTCTTTTCTCCATAGACTCTATGGCATAGAGCAAATCCGTGATATCCACGCACACCCCGCCTGACAGCATCAGATTCAGCAGCTGCGTTATTTCCTCCAGTAGGAGTCAACCGCTGTGCCCAGTCAAACCGCATAATAGGTCTTTTAAGTGTTGGGGGCGAATACCATCTAAGCCAGCGGCCAAGCCGTTCCTGAATGACATAATTGCAGCTAGTGTCTCATCAGCTAAGGCCTCGGGTGTGCGGTCGGAAGGATCGGGTGGGTCCGGTAGAGGGCAGGTTGCTGTGAACGGTGGGTGCTTAGAAACCAAAGCCAAGAGTGTTTCCGGCGTATCAGGAGCCATAGTGTCGTCGGGCAACAGAAGATGAGCGGCTCCCCTAATATCGCCATCGTTAAATTATTATTTTTTTGTCTCTGTTGAATAATTAATTATGCTTTCGAAGTCTAGAGCAGGGACATCTATTAAGAAGTTATTTTTTATCTATTGTGTTAGGGAGCCGCTCTGGCTTTTTCCTTTTCCCACGTGCAGGATCCGGTACGAGAATGTGAGGAGTTGCTTCCAGTGCTCCTCATCATTCTCGTCTAAAACTCTCTTTATACATTTCGACAGAGAGGCCGCTACAGTCGCCCGAGCCCCTCGGGGAATTCTTTTGATACTATGTGTTGTATATTTAAGTTGCCCTAGTTCTTTCCAAAGTACAGAATTTTAAGATATACCTGCCGAACTTGGAGTGGACTTGATTTTTGGATGTTTTATTCCTGTGTGTATTTTCAGGCATCTCTGCCTTCTAAAGAATTTATGACATTCCGGGCACTGCACGCGGTCGTCCGACAACTGGTTTTGACCGGCACCCGTATGGGCCGGTCCGGCCACCTGCGACATGCGCCAGGATGAACAGTTTTATATTATACCACTTGAATTTTATGCTTAAATCAGTTTTTAGTAGGTAATCACTTTCACGGATCATTCAGTTTAAAAATTTTTCGAAGTGGTTTTTTTATAATTTTATACATGTCCTTGGTAATGTGCTGTTCTTTATATGGCTTCTCGGTAGACTTATCTATAGGTAGGTTGTATCCTTGGGCTATAGGTTGCTGGAGGCGACGAATTTTCTGATTGACTGGTCGTTTTGGATGAAGCTGGTCCAAGCTGGTCGAACTTCGTTTACAAAAGTAAAAATTGGGTAACTCGTGAAATATTCTGGATTGGCTTGATGTTTTTATTCGTCGACGGGTCGACGTTTCCATCCATCAGCCTGTTTCGTCCACTGCTGGACATAGGCCTTTCCAGGATTACGCCACTCTTGGCGGTCCCCCCGGAATAAATGCCCATACTCACACACGCTGGGCAGGCGGGTTGGTGAGCGCGGTGCCGAAACCCTTGCACCAGTGACGCCGCTGCCCGTCACTAGTCTGTTTTAAGGCCTGGCAATTAGGGATGGATATACCGCCATCCATCGGTCCCAGGCAATGGTGGACCGCCTGGTTTTGCCTGAGAGCTGTTCTCTTACTCTCCCCCAAATAACTTCGGGAGGATTTGCAAGTAAGATGGTGGTACCTCCACAGTCGAGCTCGGCATCAGCTCTACCACCTGTTATCGTCGACGTTTGTGGGTATTATATTGGTAAAAGCAATTTTATTTTTAATCTAATTATTTTAGAAAAATAATAAGTACTTTCCCATTAAACACGAAACGTAAAAATGCTTAAAATACAGGTACACACCGATACCGCCCGTTCTCGTCTTTATGTTTCGGGAAGCCTCCCCCCCCGCAAATAAATAAAAAGAATTTTAACTGCACCGATTGATAGAAAAGGATGCGTTCAAAAAAAAGAGTAATAACGACGACACTTTCGATTTCAGGAAAAAATTATAATTAATAAGCTAAAATACAATGTTTTATATATGAGTGTTTTAAACACTTGCTTTAAACAATGCCAACCCTGTGGGCGGGCGTTCTGCCACTATCTGTGATAGAATATATCAATTATCAATATTCTGTCTGCATTTGTTCTTTGCGGGGGAACGTATTGCGGTACAACCTCTAAGTCTAAGTTATCTGTCAAATTAGAAATACGATACGCAACAACGATACAAAATTTAAACTAAATGTTTGTCAAATTGCTTGTCAGTTAAAAAATGACAATAAATTGTGACTCAAAATTCTCATTTACTAGAAATACTGAGAAATACCAATAGATTCTTTCAATATCTATTATTTTATTGTGACTCATAACATTTCAGCTCGAATTATAAAATGTTACATATAATGTTCATACAGAAAAAACAAACCTCAAACCTTTTTTTCATGTACATACAATGTTCAAATCCGAGAGTGTAGCCGAGCCGTTCAATATAAGGAGCAAAAGCATGATCTCTTAAATTTTGGAAAAATGGTTATTGGAGCTTGTTTCTGATTGTTTATTCGGCTAAATAAAAAGATACTGCCCAATATTCACCGTAGGTTTGATTATATAAACTCTATTAGCTAATTTCCAACAAATATAATGTTGTTCTCGAAATTGGGGCTTCGTTCAACCGCGAGTTAACAGTTTAATAAGTAAACAATTTATATTAAAGCATTTGATATTCAGTTTTCTCCGAAGGCTACCATAGTCATTTTCAAGGGGCCAGGTGAAGGTCAGTGATTCAGAAATTCACCCCCTTTCACCCCGTTTAACCCCACGCTTACCTCACCAAACACGAGCAACGATTACTCAATGTTTTTAGCATATTGATTCCTTGTTTACTGACTGATTTATTGGCGGGGCTTATAAAAAACAGACTGGTGACGGGCAGCGGCGTCACTGGTGCAAGGGTTTCGGCACCGCGCTCACTAACCCGCCTGCCCAGCGTGTGTAAGTATGGGCATTTCTTCCAGGAGGACCACCAAGAGTGGCGAAATCCTGGAAAGACCTATGTCCAGCAGTGGACGAAACAGGCTGATGGATGGATTGTGGTCAAACTTTGCAAGTTACTCATAAAAAACAATAAATCAATCTAGATATTTCTACATTAAACCAACCTCCAGTACCTAAGTACTTAATTATAAGGACAGGATTGCATTACATAAACAGTAGCAAGAGCAAGGTGTGTGACACAATTTTTTTATAAAGAGATAGGGAGATAAAAGTGTTCCTTTAGAAGCTCAATCAATAAAAGGCGATAATTATTTCCTGCATGTATAAGTAGGTGTATAACAATGCAACATTGTTGTCATTTGTCACCTCGTGCTAGCGTTACAATTACAACAATGACAAGTAGATTGATCAGCTTTCCAGTTATACATTTATGTGTAGAGACTCGTACTAAACTTAGGCGCCGGACATACAGCGGGCGGTCTACATAATATAGTTATGCGGTCTAAACAGTCAGAACGCGCGTTTCCCTTCACCGGACAGTATGACATATCTGCTGTTAGCAACGTGCTGGCGATTTGACAGTAAATGACGCGAAACAAAACGTGTCACAAGCACAACACAAAAGTCACTAAAGACCAACAAGCTTTTAACCATACCGAAACGTTAATTTCAGATAAAATTGACAACGCCGAAAAAAAAATTCCATCAAATTCTTTATCCTTTAAGAGCAATAGAGACAGCGATTCCTTTGAAGAGAAAAAAGTTTCATGAATAGTAGAGATAGAAATAAATAAAGGTGATTTATTTTAGGCTGCGTTTTAGACTTCTTGCTGAAAACAATCTTTCTTACTACCTATATTCTATAGGTCACGACAAATCTGGTAACGATGATGGAAATGACTGAATCTCAGATCACAGGATAAAGGGTACCTCTTTGATGCCGAGTATGTTGATCTGGCTGCGCGAAATGGTTGCATAATCTATTTATTGCGCTTGAAAAACTTCCAGATTTACAGTTTTATGTCGGTATGCATAGAGATTTTCTTTAGAGGGAGGCCTAAAAACAAACCCAACGCACCACTCATTCACCGTAAAAGCATAATGTTCCTTAAAACTCAGTATTTTGTCGTAGAGTTTATTGCTGTACAGAAGAAATTGTGCAACTACTCCTATAATGAAAAAAATGAGAAAATAGGTTAATAAAATATGTAACTGCGACAAAAAAATAATTTTGGGACTCGAGTCACATTTTCGAAAACTCTAAAACTGAAGTAAATGATTATCCGGATACACTTCGGCCTTCACTACAATTAAAGCAGGGATTACCCAATCAACAAATAATTAAAGTAAATACAATTTCAAAGTGATTCGATCCCTCATTTACAAGATGGAACCGATTAGTTCAAGTCCACGCTGCTTCATTCAGAATTGAAACTTATTTTGAGGCTCTAGTGTCTATTTCCGGTTGGAAAGGTAAAGCCTGTAAAACTGAACTGTTCGTGAGTATGGCAACTGTTTCAATGACCTTTTGCCTCCGATGGCAATGCACTATTGATCAAATTAAGGTTTGTGATTTAGCGTGGTGGGCTAGAGGTTCGTGATCCGGTGGAAACGTACGGTCGCCTGCAATAATACCTTTTGCATACAATATCATTGGTCATCCGCACGTCGACTTGCTTGCAGTGGCAGTTCTTATCGCTGATATAACGGTTAAAATTGTATGAAATAGTACAATGTTCACCGAGTGGAGAAAGAGGCCGATTACCAACGAGGGTGTAGTTTGTCAATACACACGAGTTGGGAATCGCACTTTCTCCCGAGTGATACATAGTGCTTTATACTACACCTGCGAGGAAAATAAAAGACAAAATCACGCATTCTTCTATATCACTAGTAGACGACATTTTGAGTTACTTCTAATAAAGATACAACCAAAGAAACAGATTGATGACTCGCGTTCGATTTGCAGTTTTTAATTTATTTTTTAATTATGTACATAAATAACAAATGGCCAGTATTATTTTGCAAATTTAGACATAAAAACTTTTTGACTTTCACTTTTTTAATTTTTTTATGATCATAAATAGCAAGTGGCCAGTATTATTTTGCAAACTAAGACATAAAAACTTTTTGTCTTTTGGCATTATTGTTCAAGCTAGGTTATGTACCAAGAAGTTTATACCCTTTTTAATGTAACATTTATGCTTATCGTACGGATGTTGTCAACAAATAAAAAAAACAGCACGTTAACAATGGATTTTCATATACTTTTTCTGCCCGCTCAGCACGTTAACAATGGATTTTCATACATGATAGCAATGACGTATATTCTCCATCGTTTTCGAAAAAGTAAGAAGGAACTTTCCAAGCAGGTGTTGTATGAATATTTATATATGTCGTAGCCATATGGTACCTATAGATATCTGATCGGCCATATCATGAAATCTGTTAAAACTACAGGGGTCGCATCGCTCCACACCGCTACGCTTGGCTCCTGATTTATAATCACCAGCAACCTAACACGGTCCTTCCCGCTTCGCTCGTCGTCTTTTGTAGGAAATCTACTGTATTTGTTTTATTTCATACTTCACGATATGGCCAGGACATACGCGTCATTATATATATGCAATACTTCTGATTGATGTGCCTATATATGGATTTCCAACAAACTGTTTTGGTTATTTAAATAACAATACAAAAATTACGTACATGAGTATTCTGTTTTTTCACAAATGTGTTCTTTATTTTTAAAGATCTTTGTGAACTTATTTAAGCCTTTGCTCTGACTCGGAGAGCAGCAGGAATAATTTAAAACTTCCAAAAAAATGAACGTTTCGTCCCACCACAAACAGGCAACTCGCATTCTTTTGGAGCCCCAATAAATAAAAATAAAATAGCCAGTCACGCATCTTTGTACAATCATGGATAGGCTTCGACAATATATTTAACTTTCAGTCTCCTCTTTCTTCCATTTTTTAAATATTTTCAATTCAGTCCACTAATTTTGGACGTTTACTGACATATGTACGCCGAGTTCCAACTTAAGAATTGGCAAGTGTGTACGTGAGCAATTGTGATCGTAGACAAATCAGACCGCCAGGTCACAGTAGATGGTGAGGTAGTGTTCAGTCACGATCACGAATAAAGAGCCCTAAAGTATGGCTTTGACTGCATCCTAATAGGGCTTGTAATTAAACCAAAACACAAAATGTCATTATAAAAATAATTTTAAAGGGTACCTACATTTACATGAAAACTTCTAATAAATGTACCGCTTTTGCTTGAGTAATAAAATGATACACGTGCGGCTACAATAGGTATATTTAAGCTGCAATAAAACTTTGAAAGAATTTAAAACATCACGACTTAAATTCTTAGGAGCCTTTATATAAACAATAAATTAGATGATTCAAAAAATAATGTATCGTTTATAGATTTCAACTCTTCAAACACACGATTCGATTTCTAAGAAAATTTTCATCACGAGCCATCCATCATCAGCTGAATCAATTCAGTGAAACCCATTTTGAGACTAATTGAAAATATACAATGGTGATTCACTAAGTCGAGAAGATACTGTTTCTTGAGGGCCAGGCTGAGGATGCAAAAAAAAATGGCCAAGTGTGAATCGGACTCGCACAATTAAGGTTCCGTACCAATACTACAGGGAGCAGTTAATATTTTATTTATTAGAAAAATGCTTTTGCAGCAACAAGCCTAAAAAACCTGCAGTGTCTCAGTAGCCTATAGATGACTCAATGTCTACTAACCCAGTCAAAATATATGAAGGAATCGTAACTTCAATCAATCAGCCTGCACCCTTCCACTGTTGGGCACAAGCCTCTTCTTCTCCAGGCCATTTTTGTCGGTCTCTCGCCAGTCTCATCCAATCGTAACTTACGAATCACCAATTCTGTGTTGATAATGATGCATGGCACTGTATATTATCCGCGTTCTTTTTATAAGGATGGTACGTAGTTACTGAGTCCCAACCACAAGCATGATGTGAGGTGTTCGTCAGCGAGTCGATTGCGATATTAGGGTTTAATAATTTTCAAAAATTAAAATTTATTGGTAACTTGCGAATCACAAATTCTATGTCGATAATGATGCATTTCACTGCATATTTTCCGCGTACTGGCACGTAGTTACTGAGTCCCAACCACAAGCATGATGTCAGGGTTTCGTCAGTGAGTAGATTGCGATAATTGGGTCTAATGATTTTCAAAAAAACCGGACAAGTTCGAGTCGGACTCGCCCACCGACAGTTCCGTTAAAGACTATATTTTTTATGATTTAATAACGTAGCTAGGTGGACAAGGGCATAGAGAAAGAATCGGGCCCTCACCCCCTCTTTCCACGTGACTTGAACTTATAGTGGCCTTCAAAATTTGTGCACCGGGGCCCCCTGAGCTCCTTTTGCGCCACTACGCCACTGATAGTTTTCCGATTTTTCCCTACACTTGTAGTATAGGATGGTATTAGTTGCCAAATTTCATAGTTCTAGGTCAACGGAAAATAACCTATAAATTTTGATTCCCTTGAGTGTCGAAATATACGTTTTTCGCGGCATAAAACGGCCGTATTTTTTTTACGTTATCTTGGAAGTTTGATTTTTTCACAGCTTCAAGGAACTGTAAACTTGAGTACATGGTTTTAATTTCAACTCAATACCTCCAAGCGTTCCCGAGATAAAGGGTCTTGAGAGACAGACGGATAGACAGACGGACAGACAGACGGACAGACAGACGGACAGACAAGCGGATAACAAAGTGATCCTATAGGGGCTCCATTTTTTCCTCTTGAGGTACCGAACCCTAAAAATGAAAATTAATTAACTTACAAATCATGATAATGATGCATTTCACTGCATATTATCCGCGTAATGGGACGTAGTTACTGAGTCCCGACCGCAAGCATGATGTCGGGTGTTCGTCAGTGAGTCGATTGCGATTGTTGGATTCAATCATTTAAAAAAATGAAAATTAATTCATGAAATTCTGTCCTGATAATGATGCATTTCACTGCATATTATCCGCGTAATGGCACGTAGTTACTGAGTCGCGACCGCAAGCATGATGTCGGGTGTTCGTCAGTGAGTCGATTGCGATTGTTGGATTCAATCATTTTAAAAAATGAAAATTAATTCATGAAATTCTGTCCTGATAATGATGCATTTCACTGCATATTATCCGCGTAATGGCACGTAGTTACTGAGTCGCGACCGCAAGCATGATGTCGGGTGTTCGTCAGTGAGTCGATTGCGATTGTTGGATTCAATCATTTTAAAAAATGAAAATTAATTCATGAAATTCTGTCCTGATAATGATGCATTTCACTGCATATTATCCGCGTAATGGCACGTAGTTACTGAGTCGCGACCGCAAGCATGATGTCGCGTGTTCGTCAGTGAGTCGATTGCGATTGTTGGATTCAATAATTTTGAAAAATGAAAATTAATTCATGAAATTCTGTCCTGATAATGATGCATTTCACTGCATATTATCCGCGTAATGGCACGTAGTTACTGAGTCGCGACCGCAAGCATGATGTCAGGTGTTCGTCAGTTAGTCGATTGGGACATTTTGATTTAATTATATTCAGAAATTGAAATTTTGTACATACGAGTACATATTCAATTTAAAAGTGCAGTAAAACCATAATTTAAAAAAAAATCTCTGAGCCTACCTACATAGTAGTTTAGTCGATCCCTTGCCTTCAAAATATGTTCTATTATAGTAAATTGCCGACACTTTATGTGTGAGCACCCCTGCACTATGGGTAACAAATTGTAGGTATTAAAGAGTAGATTGTAAAAATATTCTTAAAATTTCCTTATATTCTCAATATCAGTTTTGGTTCCTTAGATCTTACTCAGTTACTTGGATAACTGTGGTAATTCTAGAGCTAATACATGCAATCAGAACTCTGACCAGTGATGGAATGAGTGCTTTTAAATCGAACTGTTAATTTGAAAAGTTGAAATCTACGAGTATAAGCGATACGTTATTTTCTGAATCATCAAATTTATTGCTATGTAAAGGCTCCTGAGAATTAAAGTCGTAATGTTTTAAATTCTTTCAAAGTTTTATTGCAGCTTAAATATACCAACTGGTAGCCGTACCATCGTACTACTAAAGCAAAAACGGTATATTCATAACGAAAACTGTAGTGTGTTTCCGAAGTTTCCCTAAATGTACTTTTTTACATTATTTTTGATAATGTCATTTTGTGTTTTACTCGTACAAGCCCTATTAATTAGGATTCAGTTAAAACTATACGTACTTTAGGGCTCTTTATTCGAGATCGTTAATGATCACTACCTGACCATCTACTGTGACCTGGCGGTCTGATTTGTCTACGATCATAATCATTCACAATTGATTTAATGAAACATACACATCAAAATTACACACTTTACACTGTCTTATAACCTACTCGTATATAGACTAATGACGTACTGCAAGTGTATATTTTGACGTGTTCTTCACTGTTCGAATAAATACTCGAAATTTGTACTTAAAGTATCTCTTCCCGAGCAGAATTTGGCAAATTTTTGGGTGGTTCTGCCAATTCTTAAGTTTGATTCCTGCGTACATTTGTCGCTAAATGTCCAGAATTAGTGGACTGAATTGAAAATATAAGAAAGAGGAAAATCAAAGTTAAATACGGCCACATTGTCGAAGCCCGTCCGTGATTGTACAGTGGAGCCCACATCAAACTAAACACTTTCAGTATAAGCTGACCTCTCATTGTATAGGCTTCCCGTACAATGAGAGGTCAGCTTATACTCAATGTGTACACCTTGATGCGGGCTCCACTGAACGAGGATGCGTGACTGGCTATTTTATTTTCATGTTTTAAAGGCTTTCAAGGAATGCTTCTGTTTTTTCACAAATGTGTTCTTTATTCTTGAAGTTCTGAACTTATTTAAGCAATTGGTGTGACTCAGAGAGCAGCAGGAATAATTTAAAACTTCCAAAACATAAACGTTCCACCCCGCCACATGCCTGCATGCCTGACTACTTACGTAACTTTTATATTGTTTTTAAAATTGTTATTTAAATAGCGAGTATCAAAACAGTTTGTTGGAAATCCATATACATCAATCAAAAGTAGGAGAGGTTCAAGTATCAGGGTTGCATACATTGTGACGCGTAGTTCTGGCCATATCGTGAAATTGGCCACATCATGACGTATGAAATTTAAAAAATCAGAATTAGAATATTTATTTACTGAAATTAGTTAGTAATACAATTCGACCTAACCTAAGGTTAGTAAAATACAAAAATATACAACGGTTCGGACTTATACTATAGGCAGCATCCGACCCAATAAAAGTATTGTACATTAGGTATGTATTGCGAATGTAAGTGCTCCGATACTAAAATACTGTAGATCATCTGCGTACTAAGTAGTACGTATAGTTACTGAGTCCCGACCGCAAGCATGAGGTCGGCCGTTCGTCAGTGAGTCGATTGCGATATTTGGATTTAATAATCTTCATTTCTGAAAGAAGTTCTTTTTCATATTTGTTTCAAGTTGATGCGAACAATCCTATTAACTGAAGAACTACTCAGACATGGGTATTTGTCTTTTGATATGAAAGACCAGAAATTGCCATCAGTTGCTCTGGATTTCTGCAATACCTCACTCTCAATAGATGTAATTTTTCAGTAGCAAATGTTTAAAATTACAATATTGTCCAGTTTGGGCAGAACTCAAACGTCTCTCAAGCTCACCTAGAATTTTTCTTATCTGTGTCACGTAAGCATCACAACTTGTGTGAGTAGGTACTTGCCTTTGCTGTCAATGCTGGCGAACGACTTAAAAAGCTTTCGCGATCGACCATTTGAGCACCCCTGCCATAGTGGACACTTGGAATTTTTGTTTCTCTGTTTTTTATTGACCATAATTTCAAGTATTTTCTAATTTTTAAATGGACATTATTCATAAATTCAGCGACGGAACCCTAAAAGTGCTGGTGAGCTTGACTTACGACTGTAGTTGAGTTTTTTCTTGTTTGGCAACTTTTTATTGAACATCTCAGATTATAAATTACTGTGGATTATATTTTCTACAGTTTATAATTATATCAATAATTAATTAGTTAGACTCTAGCTGCTATTTATAAATAGATAACAAGTACAAACAAATATATACGAGTATATAATAATTTGTTTGTGGTAATAAAAAAAACTTGGGCAGTTTATAATTTTGCTTCATATTTTTAAGTGTTTTCCCTGCGGTTTATTACTTGAATTACTTTCTGATGTTTCCTTTAGGAAACTATTACCTTTAAGTAACCTAATCGGATAAAATGTAGTAAAAATTCAACCATCTGTCCTACAGTTTTTGAGTTACACAACCTAATAATCCTTTAGTCGCAGTAGTTCGGTTGTTTTTTTTTTTTTTTTTTTATTTTTTTTTTTTTTATCGTTTATTTGGAAAACCAACAGCGATCACACAATGAGATATTACTATAGTTAGATACATAAACAAGGCCAATAACAGGTTTTCACTAAAAATCAAAACTTAGACAATGAGTTCAAAAAGTAGTAAAATTAATTTTGTGGATATCGTAAATCAATTACAATGTATTTCAAAAAATAGATCAAGGAATGTCTAACAGGCAGGTATGCAATTTTATTGGTAATTCGTGTTTTTAAATAAATAGTTATAATGGATTTAATATATAGGTAGGTATACATAATATTATGGTAAATTATATATTATCTATATAAGTAAATATATGTATATATAGTGTAAAGTGTAAAAATATAAATTTTAAAGTACCTAGGTAGTTTTAGCAACTATACACAACACGATGTGTATCAAGAATTATCATCAGAAATACTTTTTAGAGCCACTCTAATTTCAGATTTGAATCTAACTTTTGAAGCGGAGAAAATCTCCACGTCATTAAATAACTGGTTATATGTGTTCGAAAGTCTGGTAAGGACTGAATTTTTACCATAATTAGTTGAGTGCCTAGGCACATATAACATCTTTGTATGACGTGAGCGGTGTCCAGGTACCCACAGTCCTAATCTTGTCAAGAGCTCAGGAAAGTTGATGCGGTCGCGTAACACATCGAACAACAGTCCCATGTCTATAACTGTCCGTCTCTCTTCTAGTGATAATAGATTATAATATCGGCAATTTTCGGTGTATGACTTAAAAATTTTCTTTTCACGAAAATTAACGTGTTTAAGAAAGCATCTCTGTATACGCTCTATTCTATCGACATAAGTCTTATAACAAGGTGACCAAACAGAGCTGGCGTATTCTAGAATACTCCTTACATAAGCAAAGTATACTATCATTAGACTGAAACGACATTCGAAAGCTTTGCAAGTACGTATTACAAATCCAAGATTTCGGTAAGCTTTCAGAACAGCAGCATCAATATGATGATTCATAATCAATTTTGAATCAAGTAATACACCTAGGTGTTTGACAATGTTGACTCTCTCAATTACAACACCATTGAAATTATATTGAAAAGTAATAGGATTGTTTTTACGATTAAAGGATATACATTGGCATTTGCTAATGCTGATTGTGATATTATTCCTTTCATAATATGTATTTAAATTGTTGAGATCATCTTGTAATAATTCACAATCAGCGAGGTTTTCAACCTTTAGATAAACCTTTTTATCATCAGCGTAGAGTAAGTGATGAGAGTTATTAATAACTTTGTAGATATCATAAATGTAGGCGTTATAAAAGAGAGGGCCAAGATGCGAGCCCTGAGGCACTCCGGAAGGGATAGCAATAAAGTTAGATTTATACCCACTGAGTACTACAGCCTGTGAACGGTTGTTCAGATAGGACTCTACCCATCGAAGTAAATCCCCATGAATTCCTAGAGACTGAAGCTTGGCGAGCAGAATGACGTGATCGACTCGGTCAAAAGCTTTTTCAAAATCGGTGTATACCACGTCAACCTGCCCGCCTCCCTCCATATTATTAATCAAGAAATCAGTATAACAAGCAAGATTGGATGTGGTTGACCTGACTCTCATAAAACCATGCTGCTTAGAAGATATAGCGCTGGATATTACAGGATAAATTTGGTTGTACACAATTTTTTCAAAAACTTTACTCATAGTATTTAATTTTGATATAGGACGATAATGATCAATCCGCGACTTAGAACCTTTCTTATGAATTGGAGTTATAAAAGCTTGCTTCCAGACAGACGGGAATACTCCAGATTGTAAAGATTTATCAAATATAATTGAGAGGGGTACTGATAACGCTTTAGCACATTGAGATAAGAAGATAGGATGCACTCCATCACAACCAGGTCCTTTAGTTTTGTCCAATAACCGTAGAAGGTTGTAAACTGTTTCAGATGATACTTGAATCTGAGACACATCAAATAAAGTATCTGTTTCGCTTAGTGTACCTTGATGATTTGCAAGATTGGAAGCTTGTGTAAACATATTTTGGAAGTAAGAATTGAAAGCAGTACAAATACTCTCACCAGTATTAAAGGTCTCATCAGCTAGAGTAAATTCTTTTGGATAATTGGAACCACGTCTCTTTGATTTTACGTAACTCCAAAACATTTTCGGGCTATGGCGTATCTTCTCCTCCGCGTATCGTGTAAATAGTCCGGTTGGCCGAACTAATGTAACTTTTCAGTAGCAGTAGTTCGGTTAGTAGTTTAAGAAAACGAAAAAAAGGTATTGTACATATTATTTTATATACAGCTGTCAAAATTGACAGATGATTAAGTTTTATACAGATTTTTTGACCGATATCAAATGTGACAGATGATTTATTTTTTGACAGATGTAAAGAGTCCCAGAAATTCACTGGCAGACATTATGGTGCAATTCAACCTGATATTCCTCAGCGCCCGTGGTTCTTTAAATACCGTGATGCTAATAAGATTTCCACATCCATAGTTTGTCGTCTTCGGCTAAGTCATGTATGTTCTCCCGTTTTTCTGGCAAAAATCAGGGTGAGGGATCATTCCCTCTGTGAATGTGGCTTGTATGGAGGTACTGTAGATCATATGTTTTTTGATTGTCAAAGATTACAGTATTCTTTATATGATGTTTTACCTCCGCAAATCCCCCGTCCCGCTAACTTCAGCTTTCTGCTGACTTTTGTATACCTATATAGTCCTTTTGTATACACGTTATGTAAGTTTATTAAATTAAATAATATAAAACTATAAAAGTAGCATAGTATGTTGTATAGGTACTTACTAGTGTTTTAATAATATTCAGTATTTATTGTAGGTAACATATTACGGTTTTATTAATGTTTATTTTTCTCTGTGTATATATTGTGTACTTAGTAATGTTTTTTGTATTTTGTTGTAGGTTAACGCTTGAGAACCAAATTTTAACTTAAAACTTCCAGCGAGTCTATTCACTTAAAACTAGATATTGGTGGAACTAATGTGTGGAGACACATTATAGGAAGCCAGATAAAACGGCTTTGATTGATTGATTGATTTATTTTTATACAGATTTTCTGACAGATGCCAAATGTGACAGATGATAATTTTTTTGTACAGATGTCAACAGCGACAAATGACAATTTGACATTTGACATGTGTCACAAAATCTGTCACATATTTCGACATATGTCAAAAAATTTGTACAAAAAATTAATCATCTGTCACAATTGACATTTGTCAAAAAATCCGTATAAAAATAAATCATCTGTGACATTTGACATCTGTCAAAAAATCTGTATAAAAAATAAATCATCTGTCACCTTTGACATCTATCGAAAAATCTGTATACAACTTAATCATCTGTCACTTTTGATAGCTGTATAAAAACAATATGTACAATACCTTTTTTCGTTTTCTTAGACTACTAACCGAACTATTGCTACTAAAGGGTAGGTATCAATAGTTCGGTGTTTTAGATCAACCGAACTACTGCTACTGAAAAGTTGCATTAGTTCGGTCAACCGGACAAACAACCGAACTACTGCAACTAAAGGACAAAAACCTTTGGTCTAAAACTAACAACTTTGACGGCCCCCCATTTCTTTATTTTTAAAGATAAAAAAGAATAATAAACCCTGTTGTAGTCTACTCAACGAGTTCTGACAAAAATACCTTACTTGTTTGGCTAAGAAATTATTTTTTGCTCCTATTTCATGCTTAGGGCCACCTCTGGAAAATAACCTAATTTCTAATTTTAGATTTTAGTTCAACATTCTAGACAAAATATCCAAATTTCAGGTATGTAACTCATTTCATCTACGAGATAGAGATCCGTGACATACGGACGGATAGACAGACTGACAAACAGCAAATTGACGTTAAAGGGCTTCGTTATTCCCATTCGTGTATATAGAGGGGGGGCCGAGTGGGCTATGACCACCCCAGGATCGTCTGGTGCCCACCCCAGGACTTTGAGACTGAAGTTTAGTGCAGGGCTATCGTAAGCATATTCGGCGCCACTGTGCGAAAATCAGCCTACGCTGCCTTCGACAACCAAGGTAAAGATAAAAAAGCAATGTAATTGTTATGTTTCATTTATTTATTAATCTAGAAATCATTTGCTACCACAGACGTAAGCAGACCAAAAATAAGGATTAAAAAGCGTGGCAAGTTTCCATACAAAAAATAAGCTGCATTTAGGCTTCATGGTACGAAGAAACGTATAAAAATGGGTTGTTTTGGCTGGTTTATGCTTGGGACATATTTGTTAATTCCTAAACTAATCTCTAGTGTATATTTTGTTTGGAAACAAGCAATATTTATATTTAAAAGAGCCCGAAGTTCACTAAGCTAAAATTGCCACGCGTCGACTCTATGCGTTTATTATTAATGTTATGTCTGCTACTTAGTAATAATTATTAGGTATGTCTGTGTTTGCTACATTTAATTAAACGCTAAACTCAATTTTTCGGGCTTATGAAATAACAAAAATTTGAATTGATGATATTTTTTTGCCACCCATTCTTCTCGCCAATTTTGTTTTTGCCTAGGTATATCTCCGAAATTGTCAGAATCTAATGCAGTTTTCTTTTCCTAAAACTAGATTAAACTTCCACTATAAAATAAAAAATAAATAAAAAAAAGAGTTTTTTTTTTTCATGTACGGAATAAAGTACATAGAAAGAAAGTTTTGGTTATATATATGAACATATATTTCTATAATTTATATATTTTGTCCATTCAAATATTGTAGAAAAAATATAAAAAAACTTCACATATTAAATATAACTCTAAAAAAATAAAAGGGGATTAGGCGTAATTTTTTTTTATTCGGCTCAAAAAATACAACCCACAACTTTTTTTTTGTTGCTTGTCTTTCTAGCTTTCCAACGACACCCATATTACTATATACAGAGTGACTTTTAACCTAACCCCGATAATTTAGTATTTCGCAGAAGAATACAAACTGGTTTTATTAAAACCATTCAAAATCATATTCATAATTATTTTTTAAAGCACTTTGAAGATTTTCGTAAAATCCAAAAAAATCATGGTCACCCGAAGAGATATGATAACTAGATCACGCGCAGTTATTTTTATTATTGGCCCCCCCTTTCGACTATTTTCAACTTTTTCCGTATGGGAATGGCTAAGATAACCATACATTTTATTTCCAAGTAACATTGTTTTATAATATTTTGACTTTTAATTTTAATTGTTTTTATATTTCAAATGTGTTCTACTAACGTTCCTTAAAAACCTCTAAAATTATCGGGGTTTGTTTGAAAGCTGTACCTATATATAATATATAACTACTCATAAATATTATATTTGCATTAACCGGTCGTACCTGTGCCTGTGCCGATCGGCACTTGAGTGAGCTAATGGATTTATGTCTTCTATTTTAAAACGAACTTTTGAGTTTTACTTATATTGGCCATGTTTGTCAATCTATCTTGGATCTTAATGTAGTTCACCGTGGATAGATTTTTGTTAATTTCAATTTCAAAAAAGGCATTTCGCTTTTGTTTATATTTTTACAAGTATAAATAAAAAATCAGTATCCTGTCTGGGTGCTCCTCCAGGTAAAGACGGCCCTGGTTTGTTCACCAAACCAAAACTCTTGGGTTGGCATCTCCGCAAATAGGTATAACAACATACAAGAGTATATTTGAATTCCACGTCACAGTGCCATGGTCAAACGTACCTACATTATTTTTTGTAAAAAAAACTTGGGAAATGAAATTTGGACCCCCAAGAAAAACTGTTATTCAAAAAGAAAAGGAAAAAGCAGGCCGAAAATTAAATGCGTCGCAGCCAGTCATTTGAATATAATACGTTATTCCAGCAAGAACACCTGCTCTGCCTTTGGTTACTCATATAATAATGTTCTCAGTTGCATTATTTTTAAACCTTTGAGTCTGTTCAGCATTCTTACACTTGAAGCCAAAAATTCTGATTTTATTTTATGCAAATCGTTGTTACACCCCTTCTTAAAATGAAACATTTATTTATGTCATTCATCATTCCATTGCATGTTGTTAACCGTTAGTTTGTTACCGTTTTCTTTGTTGTGGGTAATCTGAGGTTTTAATGTTGTATTTAAAGACATTTTGAAATAAATATTATTAGAGTGCATTACAAACTAGAAAAGATAAATTAGAAAAAAATGTAAAGAGAAGAATATGAAAAAATTCCTCGGGCCAGGATTCGAGAACATGCGACCGCTTGTTATCAAGACAAGCGCGCTAACCGACTGCGCCACCGAGGTACCTATACTTACCTAGACCGTTGAATTTTTCCACCATACTTGTCCACCGAATATTTTTGTAACTATTTGATCTAACCAGCTTGTAATGCACATACTGAACGCTGATGAGGGCGTTATGTGATTTCACGCCTTGTTCTTAGGAACAGATGGCGCTGTCGTCGCTACAATATGTGTTGCTTCAGACAGTTAAGAAATTCACAGTTCTGATAAACTAAGATTATGTTTTTTTTAAATTGCGAAATCCATTGCTTTAATACTCTTTTGATATCATAAAATTCAGAGGTAAAGAAATCGAAAAAAAAATTGAAGGTTTGCAACACTTTCCCGAGCAAGAGCCTCGGACAACAGGTTTGACGAAAACGAGTTTTGCTTAATTTTATTTAAATAAAGAAACATCCCAAAAAGTAATACATGGGTCAGGATTTGTTCAAGTTGAAATTATGTTTATTGGGAGTTTATTCGGCTTCATACAGGTATCAGCTATCGCTTTTCATTTCAGGGGCCAGGCGCCCCCGGGAAAATAACTCTGGATACCATCCATCCATCCATCAGCCTGTTTCATCCACTGCTGGACATAGGCCTTTCCAGGATTTCGCCACTCTTGGCGATCCTCCTGGAAGAATTGCCCATACTCACACATGCTGGGCAGGCGGGTTGGTGAGCGCGGTACCAGAACCCTTGCACTAGTGACGCCGCTGCCCGTCACCAGGATACGATAACTCTGGATACGCCTGTGGTTATTCCATTCGGCCCTAAGGTTTCGGGCAGGGTTGGCATTGTTTAAAACAAGTGTTTTAAACAGTATTTAAAACTGCGAGAAAAAACACCCTTGTTTAAAACACTGTTTTAAACGTGTTTAACACACTCATATATAAAACACAGTTTTTTAGCATATTAATTATTATTTTTTCCTTATATCCCCAATGTGTCGTCGTTATTACTCTTTTCTTTTTAACGCATCCTCTTCTATTAATCGGTGCGATTAAAATTCCTTTATTGGCGAGGGTTTCCCCAAATATAAAGACGAGAACGGGCGGTGTCGGTGTGTACTTGTATTTTTAAGCATTTCTACGTTTCGTGTTTATTGGGAAAGCACTTATTATTTTTCACCCAATAAATGATTGGATTATGATAACATTTAAAAAACGCTTTTTAATCAATATTACATATACATAATATACCAATACGATGCCCAAAAAATGATTTAAACATGTTTTAAACGTGTTTAAAACAGCCGCAAAAATACATCAGTAAATATTTGTTTTAAACAGGATGTTTTGATTTTTTTTTAAACAACTGTTTTTTTTCCAGCCCTGGTTTCCATGGAACCCTTAAAACGGAAATTGTCCTCGAAATTGATACAATGGAAGGTTGACTGCCTTTCAGTGTCAATAAACTGAAACAAAACGCCTTCATCACACTGGAAATAACTGTTTATTTTGTAACTGTAGCAATAACACAACAGCTATTACACAAAACTTCTTAAACAGTGCAACATGTGCTTGACTTAAATTTGTTTTCCATTTTTAAAATCGAGACTTTTTAGATCGCCATTTTGCCAAAGACAAATAATATTCTAAACATTATTATTAGTGCATTAAAATCTAGAAAAGACAAAGTGGAAACGAATGTAAACACATGAATTTGAAATTCCAAACCGATGGATTTCGCAACAATAACAAATTATATTCTGGTAAAAATAAAGACTTATTCCAAATAGTGTCAAATCACAATCTATAGTGTGGTTACTACCGGAAAACATTAATTTACTTATCCATTTGGTGGTCACAACACGTGCCTAATCTTCCAATAAAACTATGAGTCACCGATCACCACTGTCCTATAGAGTTATCGTTTAAATTGTGCTTTTCCCAAACCACTTTGTAGCCTAATTTAATGGTAAGACAGTAGACTGTGAGTCATCGTGCGCGGGCGCAAGGAGTTCTCGGTAGTCTTGATTGATACATTTTACTTTGAGTTAGAAATAAATACGGGAAATGCATTGTAGATGTATATATTTATTGAGTATTTTTTTCTGTATAAGAAATGTTCGTTTTGTTTTAAATTTATTTATAGCACACCGTGCGTAAAATGACCACTTTACGCACGCTACGCTTGCGTAAAGTCGGCATTTTCCGCACTTTTGCTATAAAATATTATACGATACTCGTGCGAGAAACTTTTTCTCGACTCGTGTGATTGCAGCACTCACCTTCGGCTCGTGCCGCAAACTCACACTCGTCAGAAAACGTTTCATCGCTCTCGTATCGTAATGTACTATTTAAATATACATATTAAGTAAGAGTTATGTGAGTCGTCATGCAAAAAGAGGCCTGAGGTGCAATTTTGTAAGTCAATGGTATTCAAATTCGATTGTCATATGGCTATTCGGCTTAGCAAATTAGCCCATTTGACAATTGAAATCGTACGTTTTTGGTTGTCAACAACAAAACAAGACAAGCGTATTCATTTGACAGCCAAAAATGTACGATTTCAATTGTCAAACGGGCTAATTTGCTTATCCGAATAGCCATATGACAATCAATTTGAATAACATTGGCTTACACAATTGCACCTCTGAAAAGGAACAAATATTCAAATGAAAGCTTTTTCTGAGAACCTACCAAAAAATTCATCTATACAGGGTGTAAATGCAAAGTCAAGAATCCCTTTAGGGTATGAAAGTATACACGATTCTGATGTCATTATGAGAAAAAAAATATACCTTGAATTTTCACCAAAAATTCCATCATTTTTCTAAGCTATGGCTACGCGGCTCACCGGTCTGCCCACACACCTAATTGCACCCCGCAACCCGCACCCCTCATCCGAGTGGCCAGCGACCAGTGAGGGTGTCCACGCGATTAGTGTATTTTGAGTAAAGAAAATCGTCTTATTTTGAGGTACTGGTACTTTATTTAGAGATCCCAGTATTTAAAATAATATCTTTACCGATCACACTAACACACCCCTGAAGGATTCTTGCCTTTGCTTTTATACCCGGTATACTTATATATAATTCTGATATATCAACGCACAGCCTAAGCCGTTGGTCCTAGAGACATGGAGTTTGGATGACGTGTTCTTTTTGAAGAGTAGGTATCCACTAAGAAAGGGTTTTTCGAAATTCCACCCCTAAGAGGGTAAAATGGGGGGTTAAATTTTCTGTAAAACTATTTACTCTTTTGGTCGGATTCAAATTCAAATTCAAATTGTTTATTTGTAAAATAGATACATAAAGTATACGTTTTACATGTCAAATCTAATCTGTATAAAAATAATATTTTATGATTAACAAATATGATACGGAAAATTGGTACACGCACTCTTCAATTAAAATTACATGGTGCACGGGGAGAATTTACCTATTAGAGAGGATTTTTCTGAGGTAGAGTACTATCACTATGAACTAATATTTGCAAGTTATAAGTTAGTATATGTAAAAAAAACGCGTTCGTTTCTGTATTAAATAAAGTTAAATACACTAGGAGCAGCCTGGTGATTTTTCTTAATTAGATCTTTTCACACACGCTTTGAGTTAGATTAGTTTAGTTTTACGGACTTCATCCTTATTGCTTTGTTTGGGATATTGTCAGTTTGTATATTCAATTGATAGGTCGTGAGAGGGCGTATAATTTTTGCTTCTGAAAAAATAAGTCATTTGTTTCCTGTAGGCTACACGGGTGAAGCCGCGGGCAGAAGTTAGTTTGGTCACAGAATAAATACGTGTTTGGTATAATACCTATTCCTTCAGGTTCCCTTTTACATGACCACGCATATATAGGTATATTTCGAAAATACAATATCTTGTTATTATTGTCTCAAAATGAACATATATAATAAAAAATGATACAAAACTTAGAATTGGATATATATTTCGCCTCTTGATTATATCTACGACTAGCCTTTGCCCTCTGCTCCGCCTGCGTTTATTCAATCTCTGCCCGGTTTTCAGCTTGGGCGTTATGAACACCCCTTATAGCCTGTGTTAACCAGGGTCGCCACGGTAATGAAAAAAACCGCGTCCAAATCCGTTGCGTGGTTCTCAAGTTAAAACGGAACATACTCGTACATACATACATACACACAGACAGAAAATATTTGGCTTAAGTATAATATGATTAATTGAAATAGGCGTTACCTTGCGGAAGTCCATCACTAAGTAAAGGATATATGAATATAATTTGCAATATTCCGAAATTTTAAATGAAATGGGTTTAATAGTATTATACTTAAGTAAAGGATATATGAATATAATTTGCAATATTCCGCTAAACAAGCTTCAATTCCGCTTAACAAAGCTTCCGCTTGTTTAGCGGAATATTGCAAATTATATTCATATATCCTTTACTTAAGTATAATACTATTAAACCCATTTCATTTAAAATTTCGCGAAAATATTCAATGTATAGACACGACTTTTTTACTACTTTATTATTAGTATATGTATAATATAGAAATGAAGTTTTTACTTCTTAATTATTTGCACTAATGTATAAAAACAAACGTGTAAAACGCCCTGCGCTGCAGCTTTACGTGTAATTCGGTGTGGTAAAAAATCTTGAATTTTTCCTGTAAACCTGATAGAAATTTCATGCCCAATAAATAGGTACTGTTAGAAGGTAGGTAAATATCGATGAAAACACTTCACACCGGCATATCATGGCATTATACCTATGTTCCGTATGTGAATGTTACAAAAAACAACAGATAGGTTTCAAGTTTTTGGGACATCCATTCTATATGTTACCATATATATGTGCGTATATGTTACCGCCAAACTCGATTTTGGGACAAACTAGTTCGGCCTAAGCCCAAGAGAGCCAGCCCATATTGCTAAACTTCAGTATCTATCGCAATAGCCAACAAAGGTGTGGTGATGGGCTAAAAATGGTAAGTGATGTAATTTCTAGCCAATCATGTTGCATTTGAAGCCGTTTGCGACGGCTGTCGAAGTTAGACAATAAGACCCCTAGCTATTTAGGTTAGAAGGTTACGCATAGCGGGTCGTCATACATAACCTTCGTGGTAATTTTTTATGACACCTCAGAACTAGTTTGTCCTGAAATGGTGTTTTGCCGGTAACATACATAAACCTGAAATTCAGGAGGAATTCTTAATTTAATAAGATAAAAGAACCGTAATGACTTGCGATGGACCTTTAAAAACAGTAAAATGTATCTCAAGTTGGAAAGTACAGAAGATGAAACCGCAATCTTTTTGACACAATGATTCATTGATTTGTTCTTCAATTCACAATATCTGTCATAATCATAACATTCACCTAATCCCGTTAGCTAACACGGTCTTAATTCACCTACATATCCTTTAATAGCTAAATCACGTATCTTGATACTCTTTACCGTACATTGCTCTCCATAAAAAGCAGCACAGAACCAAATAAAACGGCAAAGCAGTAATAGTTAATGCGCATGTTTGAAATAATCGTTGTGAATCGAACGACACCTACTTTAAAATCTTTACTGGGAGCGTATTTTTGAATCATTCGAATTTCAATTCGCATATGAATCCGCATCATTCGCATACGAAAACTTAAAATTAGTATTGTATTCGTATGCGAATCATGCGGATTCGTATGCGAATTGAAATTCGAATGATTCAAAAATACACTCCCTGAAGACCGCACACCATGACCTTTCAAATGATCAATGACCGTCGTCGAGTGCACTACAGCGAGAAATTCTAAACCTTCGATTTATCTCGTAACGGAGCATATTGTGAGTCAATCTATACTAATAATAAAGTACTAAAAAATTCGTGTCTGCATCATTCAATATTTTTTATTCATTTTGAAATGAAATGGTTTATTAGTATTGTAATGAAGCAAAAACTACCATTTTTAGATTTTTTGTCTGTTTGTCTGTATGTGTGTATTTTCTGTTTTAACTCGAAAACCACTTTTTTTATTATCATTTTTATTATCATCGTAGTGATTATGGTTGACAAATTGCCTTTAAGAGTTGTTCATAAATTAACGCCTAAGTTGAAAACGGGCAGAGATTATAAAATGCGGTCGGAGCCGCGGGCGTAAGGTTAGTGTTGAATTTAACCAAGATGTGGATATGATGCGAGTATATGCAAATCATAAATTCCTGCTGAACTGGTTTCGCAATGTTCGCAAGCGGTTGGGCAGCTTTGGGGGACAAACCGGACAAACCAAACGGGCCTCACACCTAAGCGTGACGTAGGCAGGCAATTAGATATTCGGCTTTTTCCTGATGCGTGACATAAGGTGATCTCTAATTTGATTGCTCATTCAGAAACCCCTTGAGTATTATAGTCTACTTTATAAATTCCCTCGATGAATCTGACACACCCACTCAAACTAAATCCATGTAAGGTTTTTCCATCGTAATCAGATCTGGGTACAACAGTGACCATGCTCTCATTTAAATAACCAACAAATCGACTCCCGCATATAGTTGAGATTTTTCCTGCGCCAATGGCCTTGAACTGAGTCACTTAGTAACCATTATGTTAGGTACAGTAACTATAGCATTTTTAGAATTCCACGCCTCAAAATGAAAAAAAATTAACCGTTATGCGATCGCTTTCTTGTCCGTCTGTCTGTCTGGCCGTCGGTCATATACGTATAGGGTGAAATTAAATCAACCGACCCAATTCATACTGGAGACTTGGTTAGTGATCAGGAATTAGGTTCAGTAATCCTTTTGGCCAATTTGAATAAATATTTTTTTTGCTCCCTTACTGGTTGGACTAGTTTAAGTACCTACAATTCCTAGTGCAGGCACTACGGAGGAAAAATTTTTTTTTTACAATTTCACCAGGAGGGCCATTAAATCTTGTTCTTGATGACCAACCGAGTCTCCGGTATGAATTTGGTCGGTTGATTTAATATCATCTAGATTTAATTATTTGAGAAGGGTATTATATAATTATATCCCTTTGGATATAATAGAGTTTAATAAATCTTAAGTGTCTCGTTAAATTGTACATTTACAACCGCTCGTGAAATAGTTTTGGGTTTTAATCGAGATTTACAGAACCCTCAGAACACGAGTCCTACTGGCACTTATCCTATTTAAAACAGAAGAAAAATACTACTCATACGAAGAGTGATTTGGTTTTCCTGGACTTTATTTAGTAAGTATAATTGTGCAGGTCTCTCCGTATAAAAAATATGCAGACTGCATACGTTTTAGGGGTCCCAAACTATAATATTGTAGATGTTGCCAGGATGTGAAGTGGCGCAATAAATTTTATTTAGTAAGTATAATTGTGCAGGTCTCTCCGTATAAAAAATATGCAGACTGCATACGTTTTAGGGGTCCCAAACTATAATATTGTAGATGTTGCCAGGATGTGAAGTGGCGCAATAAATTTTATTTAGTAAGTATAATTGTGCAGGTCTCTCCGTATAAAAAATATGCAGACTGCATACGTTTTAGGGGTCCCAAACTATAATATTGTAGATGTTGCCAGGATGTGAAGTGGCGCAATAAATTTTATTTAGTAAGTATAATTGTGCAGGTCTCTCCGTATAAAAAATATGCAGACTGCATACGTTTTAGGGGTCCCAAACTATAATATTGTAGATGTTGCCAGGATGTGAAGTGGCGCAATAAATTTTATTTAGTAAGTATAATTGTGCAGGTCTCTCCGTATAAAAAATATGCAGACTGCATACGTTTTAGGGGTCCCAAACTATAATATTGTAGATGTTGCCAGGATGTGAAGTGGCGCAATAAATTTTATTTAGTAATTATAATTGTGCAGGTCTCTCCGTATAAAAAATATGCAGACTGCATACGTTTTAGGGGTCTCAAACTATAATATTATAGATGTTGCCAGGATGTGAAGTGGCGCAATAAATTTTATTTAGTAAGTTTATTTTTGCAGGTCTCTCCGTATAAAAAATATGCAGACTGCATACGTTTTAGGGGTCCCAAACTATAATATTATAGATGTTGCCAGGATGTGAAGTGGCGCAATAAATTTTATTTAGTAAGTATATTTTTGCAGGTCTCTCCGTATAAAAAATATGCAGACTTCATACATTTTAGGGGTCCCAAACTATAATATTATAGATGTTGCCAGGATGTGAAGTGGCGCAATAAATTTTATTTAGTAAGTATATTTTTGCAGGTCTCTCCGTATAAAAAATATGCAGACTTCATACATTTTAGGGGTCCCAAACTATAATATTATAGATGTTGCCAGGATGTGAAGTGGTGCAATAAATTTTCGACCACTCCTTCCCATAATGTTCAAAGTTACTCATAATGTACGTCTGATGCATTGTATGTACACTGTTTAAGGGCTTCAGCACAAGTTTATGTATGAAAATGTCCTTCCGATCCAATATTTCAGCCCATTGATTTTCTTCTATTTGGCTATCAGTTACCTATATCCGAAACTAATGTCAAAGGAATTTCGTCATCTTTTCATTTGCTTTATCAGTAGAATTATCGATCGTGGCAAAAAATATCTCTGCCGGTTATATTACGAGTACGCATAATTGAAAAACTTCTCGAATATAAGTGATTTTAACTGAGACAGCCAATTTATACGAAGACCTAGTGAATATATTCAGTGAAAATTAACCCAATTAATTCTCATTCCTGCCAAAACAATTGCGTTGCGAACTCCTTGAAATCTTTTATAATCCTTTTCAATTTTAATGATTTGGTGTCATTTTTTTAAAATTCGAATAGGTTTTGTGCTTGAAAAAAAATGGTTTTCTTCTAATCATGTTGTTCTTTTACATTTTAACTAATAAAAGCTTAGCCAGGTAAAATCTACTTTTTTTATTAATTTAAGCAAATACAGTTCATCATTTCCATCCATTTCAAATAGATTGCCGTCTATCGAAGTTCAGATCCATCTTAAAGATCAACGTTTATTTTCCCCTTTTTTGCGTAATGTGAAAAATATAATTTTGTTCGACTTTTTAAATTTAGCGAGTCTCCAGTTTTAATTTAGATGAACCAACCAATGCCAACCTCTATAATAATCGGAGTTCGTTATTTGTGGATATACATATATAGAGTTTCCTCATAAGTATAAGTGGTGTGCCTACACTCAGCGGGACCACATGTCTTATGACCATGATAGTAGTTGAGGGAGTTAGTTCCAAATTAGTTCTATCGAATCCAATCAAATTTTTAATTTGTTCCGTCAAAATGGACGAGGGACACGATTTTACAGGCGACCTCCAGCCAGCGGGACACTTTCTATTAATAAGCCTCAGGAACTTCATATAGGTGTCAAACGTTAGTTCTACTTACCTGTATTATGTTCTAATCAAAAACAAGTTTCTAACATGTGTTATTTCGATAATAATTGGGCGGATTCAGCGGACAACTTTTTTTTCGTGAGGATGAGGAAACTAGGTGTTATATCAATCTCTTCTCCCCAATTTGTTCTACTAAGTAACTACTTATAGACCCTTATATTTTAACGATAAACAACAACTATGCAAAAAATATAAATAATCTAATGGCTGTATGGTGGCTCTACGTGGAACTACCAACATACGAGAAAGTATAGATACTCGTATAAGGAGTAAAAAAATCAGGACACCACTATATTTGTTTGAAAAGAATTCATACTAGACCTTTGAAAAAACTTTAATTAGGTTTTGTTATTTTTTGCGTTGTTGATTTTATTTTTGTTTTGCGCATAGAACGGACAATCGTATAAACTTTTATACCTGTATTAACTTTTCGTATATACAGCAACAAGGTCACAAAACAACAATAGTTGTTTGTAAGCACGTGTAACTCCTCAGTTATTATAGTATTTACAATTAAACGCAGGGAATTATACAAGTAGCATATCATTATTGGCATACAGCCAGACTGTATAGGCACAAGTCCAGCCCTTCCTAGTATCGGAGCTATCACCTTCACATGAATGCGGAATGCTAGGCACCTAGTGCCTCACTGATCAACTGCATTTATTATACTCAGTGAAGTTCTCACGAAACTGTATGCATCATGCGTTCTTCAGAATGTCAGGCCATACATAGGATCAATCGATGCAAAGAACATACTTACTCTGCGTTACATTAACAAAATGAACAAGTAGGTAGATACAATTTCTATAAAATTGTCTAAATATAGTTTGACAACACATTTTGAAAAAGAATCAGTAACTACAACAGAATTGAACAAAAAGATATCAAATATCGTCAAATTTCTCTCTTAAACCTGAAATAGACTTCCTATTGTTCCCATAAAAACCAAACTTAATGAACACAATAATACACAATAATTATTTAACCCCAGACTTAACTAATTAATGTGTAGAATACAAACCGATTGATTAGGCTGATGATATTCAAAAAATAGTTAAACCTTGTGTACGAAATAAATAAGCACAAAGTGAGGAAACCTACCATTGAAGTAGGAAGAGTCCATATTGTTGTAGAAGAGCTATAATTTACGCAGAGGATCTCGACGCAGCGCTAATTCCGCACGGCCGCTCTGAATGCCTAATGATGAAGCTGGCATCAGTATTCCGAGATGGTCACCATCGACTCCGGCTAGCAAATCGCTAAAAATACAAGATCCTGCGCAAGGGCATCCCATGGCCAGGCAGGCCTCAACTGAACCACATAAAATGGCAATAATTTTTACATCGCTTTCCGACTACCAAGTAAGTTTTTGTGAATTTTTGAATACTGATACGGGCTTTTAATGGGTTTCCGCATACCTTAGGCCTAGGCTAACTAATGTTTGATACATTGCATTAAGAAAACGTTGAACTTTTAATTTGAATGAACGATAATTTAATTTTAAAAATAAGAAGTTTCTTTTAAATAAAAGATTATTGAGTATAAAATCTATTTTATTATGCTTAACTATACTTTTTATTGTCTATAAATGGCTGACTGAGATTCACAAGGCTTAGAAGACCTACTCCAATATGTAAGGCGGTTCTACATACACTTTACGAGTATTAAAGCCACAGAAACGAGCCTTAAATACAAATCGCACATACACGATCAATCTGTGAGCATTTCATACAAGTATATAGGTATAAGCTGGTAAAATACGAATAGCAAAAAACATACAAACACACGTGTAGTTGTAAGAAATTCTTATATGAATCCTATAAAAATTGCTAAGGAACTTCGTCGTGAGTGAAGTCACGATAAAGACTATTTAGTGAATCTGCGATCTCAATGATACTGGTCGAGATGGTCGAACCACTAGAACACGAGGCAGTTTTTTTATGAAAACTCTGTTGTTACTTTACTCAGTAACTACCTAAATATTGTCGGAAGCTAACTGCGCTGATGAATATTAATTATTTAACCATCTGTGTTGATTATGCCTACGGAAGTACATAGTAAACTAAATCATAATTGAAATCTTGATGTGTACTCAAGAGATAAGATCATAATATCATTGTAGGGAGATTCTTCGCTTTAACTTTTACAAATAAAACAAAGGAAATATATCCTATTTCCCCATTCCATGTAAATTTTCATTGTAAATCTAGGCACGTCATACAAGCTTGTCTGCTGCCTACTTGTGCACACACAAAGATGTCTATAGGAACATAGGTCATCGACGCTATACACAGCGCGAATTTTGTACGCGATTTACATTTAATTATTGATATTATTGTTCCACGATTGGATTGGGATTCAAAAGTACCGTTTGCATAATAGTACAAATGAATTGATACTTAGGTACTTAAGACCTTCGGGTAAAATAATTATCAAATTTTTGCGTTTTATGTACTTATTGATGTTTATAAAAGTTTATTGATCAATAATATTGCCTCTCCAAAAATTGAAATGATCGCTGATTTAGTTGTCTGAACTGTTTGCTGAAACTATTTTCAACTGTTTTATAAATGAAATCTTTAAATTTTATTTGACAAATCGGTCCCTATTTGGCATTGATGATGAAGTTGATGAACCCATGAGTGATTGATCATCATCATCACAAATGGCGAGCTGACAATTTTTTTAACAAAATTATATTTATTTTAATTCCACGAAATATTATTTTGGTAAAATGTTACATTTTCTCCATATTATGATTTCGCAGTACTGAAAAAGTTTTTACGTATTTTTGCACACCCTACCTGTGGTAACTGTCATTTCGTCACATTCGCGTAAAGTTGACGATCGCACCTCATTCCCAATCCAAACGTGGAACAATATATATTACATAACTGTATTAAAATTTTGATGAAACTGGTGCATTTAACTTGAAACCCATGGCACGGAAATTTTTGGATTTTCCATATTGTAATGCACCTTAAAATATTCAGAAAACAAATATGACAACGTTCAGCTTTTGTAACTTAACCACACTCCACATTCCTAAGGCCAGGCACGTCTATAAACCCCCGTTGGAAGACATCCAGGTCGGAGTTGTCGCGCATGCGCTCTGCCAGCGCCTTCTCCTGCGCCAGTGGATGCCAGGCTCCGAAGGTGCAGCCGACGTCGTCGTGCGTCGCGTGGTAGTGGCAGCGGCGCGACGCACGCGCAGAGGGCACGTACTCGAACATGCGCACGCGGTTGCACCGGTGAAGAGCGAACCATAACCCTGAGAATTAACAGTTTAACCATGCTAATAATAAAGTAGTAAATAGTAGGTGGTAGAGCTGATGCCGGGCTCGACTGTGGAGGTAACACCATCTTACTCGCAAACCGCCCCCGAAGTTATTGGGGGGAGAGTAAGAGAACAGCTCTCAGGCAAAACCAGGCAGCCCACCATTGCCTGGGACCGATGGATGGCGGTATATCCATCCCCAATTGCCGAGCCTTAATAAAATAGACCGGTGACGGGCAGCGGCGTCACTGGTGCAAGGGTTTCGGCACCGCGCTCACCAACCCGCCTGCCCAGCGTGTGTGAGTATGGGCATTTCTTCCAGGAGAACCACCAAGAGTGGCGAAATCTTGGAAAGGCCTATGTCCAGCCAGTGGACGAAAGAGGCTGATGGATGGATGAAATAGTCGTGTCTGTACATTGAATATTTTTTTCAAAATTTAGTATTGTTCTGAAGCCAAACTTCTAACTCGAGAACCACTCAACGGATTTGGATGCGGCTTTCTTTATTTTATCATCTTAGTGACCCTGGCCATCGGACAAGCTATAAGGGTTGATAAAATAGCCGCGAGCGAAGGTTAGTCAAGGTATAGAAAAGAATACCCCGTCTAACTGATCTATCAACTCCTTGGGGCAAGGCGGATAGAACTTGGAATATGAATTTTGGACTGCAGGTTTTTTATATGACGTAGATATTCATTAAGAGGGATTTTAGAAAATTTCCACGGGATTTAGAGAAACAAAATTCAGGTGATAAACGCTACGAGGCGTCCGTCATGTTATAATACGAGCGTTATGCCGCTCTACCCCTAGTGAAGCAGAATTTCTATCAACGGCCACAGTTTAACTTAAAAGAAGGTGGTAACGTAGGATCTCGATGCAAAATGCACATCATAATATTGTTTTCTTTACTTTTGAATAAAAAGTATGCAATAAATGCGTTTTATAGCAATTCGCGCAAACTGCTTGTTAATAGTTAGGTGATCACATGAAAATTATTCAATTTTATAATTTAATTTCTAGCTGCATTACATATTACAATCTGCTGCTGCAATCACACGAGTCGAGAAAAAGTTTCTCGCACGAGTATCGTATAATATTTTATAGCAAAAGTGCGGAAAATGCCGACTTTAAGCAAGCGCAGCGTGCGTAAAGTGGTCATTTTACGCACGGTGTGCTATTAACATATTTATTGCATACTTTTTATTCAAAAGTAAGGAAAACAATATTATGATGTGCATTTTGTACCGGGGTAAAAAGTTACCCTCTTAGACTCTCTTTAGTTACACGTTTCATCCTCTTACACCTTTTCAAACAACATATTACAGTGACACCTGCAATAAAATCCGCCCAAAGCTGTTTAAGCTTTTGTACAGACACATGTCATATTTAAACGTTCGAATTAAGTTTTATAGCACACCGTGCGTAAAATGACCACTTTACGCACGCTGCACTTGCGTAAAGTCGGCATTTTCCGCACTTTTGCTATAAAATATTATACGAAACTCGTGCGAGAAACTTTTTCTCGACTCGTGTGATTGCAGCACTCACCTTCGGCTCGTGCCGCAAACTCACACTCGTTAGAAAACGTTTCATCGCTCTCGTATCGTAATGTACTATTAGTTGGCATTGGTGTCGATTCGGAGTTGCACGACATAACTTATCTAACAGGATTAAACTTAATTTAACCATTCTGTCTTTTTTATTTCTGTAACGAAAAGACAAGGACAGGACGCTCAAAATAAGGTTCCATCCATCAGCCCGTGTTCGTCCACTGCTGGACCTAGGCCTTTCCCAAATTTCGCCACTCATGTCGTTGGTCCAGCGGGCACGAGGTCGGCCTACACTACGCCTTGCTGCACGTGGTCTCCATTCTAAAGCCTTTCGGCCCCAACGGCCATCATCAGCGACAAATATAGCCTGCCCACTGCCACTTCAACTTACTGATTCTGCAGGCTATGTCGGTTACTTTCGATCTCCGACGGATCTCCTCATAAGACGGATCTGCTCAAGCATAGCCCGCTCCATAGCTCGCTGAGCGACCTTAAATAAGGTTAGTCCTGTCAAATAAGTTATGTCGTGTTACACCGAATCGAGACCACTGTTTCATTATGTTGAGTGTGTCTCCGTAGTTTACCTATAAAACCAGATGATGGTGGGTTCCTCCGCAGCCGGTAGGGTGTGGAATCTTGGAGGACTGTCCACAACTCCCACAGCACATCCGGCCTGAGTAGATGGACATCTGCGTCTTTATGTTGCTCCAGTAACCTGAAATATTAATTAACTGATCGAACTGAGCCACATAATCCAACTGAACTCTTTACTCGCGGTACAGGCTGTCGCAATAAAACAAGGTTTACCTATTTCATTTGACTGATGACGGCTCCATACCGAAGACCGAAACATATCGAGAAAAATATTTATTTGCTTTTTCTATACTTATTATCTAGTATCTCCAATAAAATTTTGTAATTCAAGTAGACATGAACATGATGATAGTAGCAAAACTTCAGTTATTTTGAATTTGCGGCTACATTAGAACAGGTAAGTAAAATTGTCTAATGTACCTATCTAGGTATATGTAGAAAATTCTCGCAAATTTTGGGATTTGCAGCTGTCATTATCACCATTATAAGAATTTCTCACAGCTGATATTGCGAGCTAATTAGGTTTTCAGATCCAGAAACGTCTTAAGTATATCCTCTAACTAACGTAGCATATTTTTTTGTATTTTAAATATATTGAGTATGAATTAAACAAATTGTTCTTTTAGCTTTGTACGGAGCCACACGCCTTTTTTTATTTATGTTTTTGGTGCCGTTATTATAATTAACTAACACATTTGCTGTCTACACTTACTACGAGACGACGCCAGGGGCGCATTCATAAATTAGGGGTCCCGACACGGGTTTTAATGCTACCTCTGTCGCACGCTTTGAAAATTGTATACGCTATACTGCTGTCAGTGTCGGAACCTGACGAAAGTGTTAAATAATGAACGGGGGTCAGCGGCGTAGCAAGCGTGAAACCGACCTAGAATTTTCTAGCTACGCGCTGCCGCTGCGTCGTCGCCGTCTTTGACATAACGTGAATGGTCGCCGTGGTAATTATTACTAACCTATACCACGTAGTAGACAGGAACTTACTTTTTATAAACCGGGAACAATGGGAAGTCGGGGTGGTGGAACCATTCGTCCAGAGTAGAGGAGTAGTTGGCGGGATCCCACACGATGATGGAGATGTTGCGATACAACTTGTCTTGAAGGAATCTGTACTCAGGCTTCGATACCACCTGGGAAATTAACTTGACAATTCAGTTGCAAATTATTAAAAATATTTGATTAAATTTTTAAATATTTATATTTTTCGTACGTTGTTTATATTCAAAACATTTTTTAAGGAAAATACGTGTCCCATCTTAGAGTTCAAATACTGTTAAAAATGTGTTCATGTTATACATTTACGTCTATTGTAATAAAGGGTAAAAATGGGTAAGCGGAACTTTTTCTAGACAACGGGTTATACCCAAAGTAATATTTTCTTGTTTGATTTACAATACATTTATTTCAAGTAGTAACAGGCTTCGGCCATAGAGTACATTGAATTATGGATTTGGCGATGGATTGATGATTGTACCCACCAACCTCATGTTCTTAACCACTGTCTGTGTGAGCGCGCCTCTCCCAATAGGCCCGGATTTCCGCCTAGGCCCACTAGGCACCGGTCTAGGGGCCCAGCCACCGAGGAGGCCCCGGCCAGGGCAGAGACGGAAATCATAGAAAAAAAATTACACCCAATTTGCTTGCTGTCGCCCATTCTGGCAACACTGCATCAGTGGCGATACCGACTGAATTAATCCTTTTTTTTGCTGCTTGAATCCGCCGCTCTATAAAGTGACTGGGGGCCCTGTATCTCTAAGTCCGGGCCTGTTTCCCTAGGCCTTTCCAGGTGCAATAGTGGCCAAGTGAAAGCACATTGTAAAGTAACATTTATTTATGCAGCCAAATTCCTACTGAATACTCAGTAAGTAGTCGGTATCAAGGTTCGATGATTTTTGGGAAATTCGAAAATTATCTTTCTCCTGATCGCTTAAAACGCAAGCCAGCCCCGAGTTATCTACTACGGAAAGACAAAATTGTCTTTCTCGAATTGCGCAAAAAAGTTTACTGAGCCTTGATACTGATCACTTAACAATCCTCCAGTATATATTTGGCTGTATAAATAAATTTCACCTTGGCCTAATGCTTGACCTAACCGAATTTATTTCTCTGGGTAAATCCCACTTCTTGTCCCAACCACAAATTGAAATCAGAGCGATTGCGAGTCAGCACAAACCTGTGAGTTGAGGATGCGGAAAGTAGTCTTGGAGCCGACGTCGTCTGTGAAATTCTCGACCGGCGCATTGTTGAACCGCAACACCATGTCGTGGGTATCTGCATCAACATTTATGTATATCGTTTCATTATACGTCTACGTAAATAATAGTGTGATTACATGTAACGAGTACAGTGGCGAGGCAGATACTCTCGGCCGAGTACTCGGTGGTGTAAACATTTCGACGAGTATCAGCCGAGCGCATAGCGCCTAAAGCGTCTCCCATTAGAGAATGCAAAACAAAGGAAACATTTCGGATCAAATTGAAAAAATATCTTTTAGAAAAACAAAAACTAAAATAAGACTAAACAAGTAAACATTTGTTGTTATATTTATTTTTGTAGCTATATGTATATTTTTATATATTTTATTATTTATACATACTTCCTGCACATTCCAATTCCTAGTGTATTTAGATATAAGCCACCTAGTATAGGACGGGACCTGGCAAAGCGCGACTCTTAGTACTGAAATTATTCCTTTGCTCGTTGTATACCTACCTGAGGCGCGGTTTGCCCAAGTCGCATTACGCCTAGACCAAACGAGATGTGGGCGTATTGTGACTTAGGTCAATTCTGCCGTTTTCCACGGGAGGGGAGGTAAACACGCACAGCACACATTTACTCATTCACGCACACTCCTGCGAAAAATTTATACGTTACACTAAATCAAAATTACAACACAAACAAAAACGTGCACACAAGCAAACTTACATGAACAAATTGTTCCTGTACTTCGGCAGAGGGATAAGTGCGCTTGCCTAGTCCCGTGCTATATGGTCTAAGAGCATAGGTATAGTTTAAGTTTTAATTTTAGTTTTAGGGTTCAACAGATAACCAGCGCTGTGGCACTTACTGCAGCATTAAGCTGATTTATATGATATTTTTATGATTAAGTTTAAAAAAAGTCTAGTTATTACTTTCTCAATCTACATAATTTTACTCGTCTGATTCTATCTGTGAGAATGTCAAGGAAATAGATACATCTAAACTAGTTTAAATATCATAGTTATTAAGTCTAAGTTGTATTTGATTCTGTTTTTTCTCCTTGAATAAATAAATAAATAAATAATTACAATCCCTTTTTATTTACCACCTTTTTTTCTAAATGTTTAAGGCACGAAATTACAGAGTATGTTGTGCATTGTATGGTTGCTTAAATAACACTTTTATAATAAGAATATAGCATTATTAAATACGTAAACAGTCAGTTGGCAGCCCTAGGGCGTGTTTAGGCGCCGAGCGGCCGTAGGTATTGATTTCAAGGACACCGCCTAGTTAAACTACTGTTGTTACCCATACTGTGCCTGAGCAGACTCGCTGGCCCACTCGACATTAAACAAGCACTCGCTCGACACTCGCATACTACATACTCAACTTAGGTAAAATATACGTAATGTCTCAAAGTCTAGAGTACCTATAAACACCTACTCGTCCACTCTACTTTTCGTTCTAGTAACATTTTACTATTCTATCTCACCGCTAACCCGATACTCGATTCGTATATGTAACCAAGCTATGACAAGTAAGTATAGTGTAGAGATAGTCAAATGGCACATGGCCGAGAGAAGTAGCGTCTTAGAGAAAAGCCCTGTCTCGCCACTGTAGGTACTCGTTACGTGTAATCACTAATCACGCCAATATACATATAATACATTCGTCGAATGAAAGTAGAGTGACGAAAGAGATGTATGCTGCATAAGTGGAAGGTAAATAGCTCGACCAGGCCGCCCTAGAAGGACGTATGCCGACCAAATATGAGACATACTGAAGAAGGGAAAAGTAAAAAGCGCCCGAAATAGAAGAGATATTTATGACTAGATTGATGGGTGTAGACGAAGCAAAAGAGGTATGTTAGGATCGTTGCAGCTGGAAGTCTGTAGTCTCTGCCTACCCCTCTGGAAGACAGGCCTGAGTATATGTAAGGCCTGAGGAGTATGTATGTATACATTCAACGTTAATTTATTTATAATCATCTAACGAAACATAATACCTATTAGATATAAATGAATAGTTAATCTTTGATTGACAATCGAGTGGATATTAATACACTACTCAAAAAATAAATGGAAAAATATATTTTGCTATTAACGAATTACCTGAGATTTAATCAATGCCTTTGTTGTTATTCTACAATAATTAATAATAAAAAGGCCAGTCGCCCTTAATTTATTCATTACTTGTAATTTTTCACGCACACAGGTTCTTTTCGCTCTAGTGTTTGTCAAGTTATGCAATGGACGGACGAAAGACGTGATCAAACCAACAAGTAACTTTAAAACAACTATTACTAAAATAAAAATATGTCGATGTAGAATTGATAATCTACAGATAGTGCAAAATGCTGCGCTGGTAACAAAAGGGACTTGGTTTTTTTTTGTAAGGGCTTGTATTGGGTCTTTCAACGGTTTTTGTTTTAATATGCTGAGTCAACTACTTATCTGGTCAATGTAAAACTTGGACGCGTGTTTTTTCAGACCTATGTCTTTCCGTTGTCAGGTCGGTTACCTAATTGGACATTTAGCTCGATAGATTTTATTTTTGAAAATGATGCCTTTTTAAGTTATTACTTCGTTTTATGTTTAAACGGCTTGAGCTTTATGTCTGAAATTACTGCTATAACAAGAAAACATGGTTTATTTTCCGATGTCAGGTAAAAAAACTCCTACATCAAATGCTTTTACGTAAAATCCAGAAAAACATCGAAAATTCACTGATTTTACGTGCCGCCAGCGCGCGAAGCGAGCGTTCTAATGTCGACTTTCAGACAACATACTGAAGTTCAAAATGGCTCAGTAAGATTATCGTGCACCAGGGGTAGGGCCTTAATTGAAATTTTGTGCTTGTTACGTTAGTGTTGCAAACTTGCCAAATATTTCCTGACCCTTAAGTTTTCTTTTACAAATCTAGCTTTAAACTCGTACTTCCAAGATCACGGCTATCACGAACTGCTTTCTCTGATCGTGATTCGTGATTATGTTAGTATTATTGTATATTTTTTATAATACTGCAGTTAAATATTTATAATTGCCTTCGATAATCCAGATTCATAGTAAAAATATTGCAAAAGCTTGACCTTGGGCCACTGCCTTCTTGTTTCCGCTCTAGTTGGGGGATTGAGAAATAAAACGCCGCCGTTAAAATAGTGAAACCCGTCTTTTGTTTAATATGAGTAAAAAATTTACGCGGAGATACCACAAAAGCAAATATGCCTCCTACACTAACATTATTAAATAGTAAGTTGGTCGATTTAGATTGATGGATGGAAGTTAGTTCTTTCATGCGGCGTTGTTGTGGTGACATTGTCCATACGAATAAAGGATAGTTTTACTCCAAAAAACCGGTCAAGTGCGAGTCAGACTCGCATACCTAAGGTTCCGTAAAGGGACAGTTTTGGGAACAGTCAGGAAGAAGGTATTTAAAATCTTCCCCTTAACTGTTTATGATAACTAAAAAAAGAATTGATTGGACCACAAAACAGAGACTCAAATATTTGTATACTATACTCGTAATAAAACTCTTGGATGAGAAATTTAATTTTGTCACTTTGCTATCGTGAATTTCTCACCCGCTATATTTTTCCTGTAATCTTTACGTAATCTCAAATCACCATGACCTTTTTCATATTTTTCGGTTCATTAGTTTCGGAAAAAAGGGGGGACATGCATTTTTTCGTGGTTTTTCAAAGACTTCTCGAAATCGGTGCCAGTAAATATAGTAAAAGTATATATTTTTGTGATCAAGTCTTTAATATCTACAATTTGATACCCATATTGTATTTTTATAAAATATTTTTTTTTTGTTATTTTTTTTTATATTTATCCGTTGTTATCAACTTTTTTTTGATCGCTATAGTTTTCTTGTAATTGGCCTGTTAATTGTCATTTTTTTTCTTTTTTTCGGTCCACCTGTTTCGGAAATAAGGGGGGGAACTTGCATTTTTTGTGGTTTTTCAAAGATTTCGAAATCGGTGCCAGTAAATATATGTAGTAAAAGTGTATATTTTTACTATCAGCTCTATAATATCTACAATTTAATACCAATATTATATTTTAGGATATTTTTTTTATTTTACTCTCTTCTGTACGGGACATGTTTTGAACAATTTCAAAATTTTCATTTTCTTATGCCGTATCATGTAGGCAAGTGAATACTATTTTGTGCCAAATTTCAAGTCTTTATCTTTAACAGTGCTAAAGTTATGAGGCTGTGACATACGGAAGAACGGACGGACGGACGGACGGACGGACGGACAACGGAGTCGCACCATAAAGGTTCCTTTTACCTTTCAGATTCTACGGCTACGGAACCTAAAAAATTGATGCATGTAAAATTACACTTTTGGCATGATTATCTGGGGGCACAGCACTGGCCCCGCCAAGTCGAGCTAAAAAGCGGCACGCCGCGCCTCCGTTCGTTGTGGATAAAACTAGAAGCCTGAATTTTCGGTAATCAAGTAGACATTGTATAAACACGGTATATATCAAATTCAGTCCTGGATTTGCCATTAGGCCGTATAGGCCGCTGCCTAGGGGCGGCAGATTTTAGGGGCGGCAGATTTTAGAGGGCACTCGCTCGATTTGGTAAGCCGTCAAGTACGTGCACAATTTTTTAATATAATACTAAAGTCGCTTGTGGATAGATAGAGTATTCTATCTAATAAACGTTAAACCTCATTTGGGTAAATACTGTAAGTCCAGCAGCCGTGGTCAGTCATACGATAACGCCTCGAATATGTCTAGAATTTACAATGGGTTACAAGCCAAAACTCAAGAAAAAGCACCGCTCCTACGTTCGTCCCTTGTGCAGCTCTTTCGTCAAATTTGGTGGGAACCTCTGCTGCCGAGTCCTGCACAGAAGCCTGCCACTTCTTCATGTTGCAGTAAGAAGTACCTATATACTTTCTTTGTAAAGTCAACAGAACGTTGGAAAAAACTGGCTTATGAAATAGGAAGAGGAAAAAAACTCAACAGGGTGAACCTCACACGTTGAGCTGCAAGAGTGGTGTAAAAATCTGAGAGATTCCTGGGCTGACGTGCTTAGAGTTTTAAAAATTATTGAATAATGACACCGCGCAGAAACCTATCCCGTTAAATGAAGCAAAGGGAATTCGTTTCAAATTGGAAAAACTTGAAACTGCATTATGGTCGTATTTTGGAAAGGCTTAATAAAGTGAGTGCCCAAACTCAGAGTTCTTCCATAGATGTGCTTACTGTATCCGATCTATATGGATCACTGCTCCAGTTTATATCAGCAGAAAGAGAAAACTTCAATTATTTTGAAGAAACTGCAATTAAAATTAATGTATTGAAGCAATATCAGGGCGAAATTACGAGTAAGAGCAACCCAAGCGAAAAAAAATTGCAGATGAAACGTCAAATGCCGAAATTGAAACAACCCAATAACCCCAAGAGAAATTTTAAAATTAACACCTTTTTGGTTTTAATTGATAGGAATCAGTAAAAAGTTCTTCTGAGGAAAAAAAGCATAATGCTTACGTCAATTCTAAAGTTTTTATTTTTATTTTTGACCGCTTTGTAGAAGAGTACTATATTCTTTGCTTTGGGTAATCCGGTTCCTTAGTCTAAGGTCTTCATTATCACAGGAAAAGCTAAACTCTTTGGCGCTTCTATTTATAGAGGCAGGTATAATGAATACCATTAGTAATAACGATATTATAAATGATTTTGCCTTTAAAAACCCCGAAAAAACTGTAATTTTTGTTTCACTTATACTTAAATTTTATGACTAATTCATGCTTTCAGTTCAATTTTCAATACCTAGGAGGTACCTAACGTACCCACTTAAATAGGTACGCAAAATTGTTCGTGGCCCAAGTAAATAGATTCAAGTAAGTGATAAAGGTAGGTAGAAAAAAGGAGACGGGGCGGCACAAAGTGAGGTGGCCTATACTAGAGAAAATTCTAAATCCGGCACTGATCAAATTTCATTCATTTTAACCAGTAGTTTAAGAATTATAACTGATCAAATTTCATTAATTTTAACCAGTAGTTTAAGAATTATAACTATATTACATAGTCAAAGTTTCTCAATTTTGTCACTCACTCGCTCACTTACTCACTGACTGACTGACTGGCCGATCATCAAACGCTAGCAGACATAGAAGCTTCAAATTTGGAATACAATTAGTGGTTAGTGTATAAATCAAGGAAAAACTAAAATATTTTGCAATTTCGGTCCAGTGCTCTAGATACACCAACTGCATAAATAACTTTGTAATCCCATATAAAGATTTTTAATATTGATATGGTCACTATAAGATGTTGTTAGGTTAGCTAATTATGTAATAAATAACTTAGGGCAGAAGGTCCGTTAAGTAGGGACTGCATAATTTAATAGACTTGGATTTACATGGATCTCACAACTTTTTACGGTAGAAGAACTAAGTTGCGAGACTTGGTTTTTTTTACAAGTTTTGTTTTTGATGGCTACGTTTTTTATTCTAAAATGTTTTTACGCATGCAACAAAAATCTGCGTACTTCCTTGCAGCTGGATTGAATAATTACTGGAAATATTTTATATTATTTATTTATGTATCTTGTCTGATCATAAGTTTCTGACTTTATCCCTGTGTCCATTTATACATAAGTAGCTATATACTATGAAAACGATAAGATTCTGTTTTCAAACCTTTTTTATCGTGCTCACCCAGAAACTGAAAGAGTGACGGCGGCGAGGCGTTAATCAAGTCCTTCTAGGGACTTCAGCAGAAATCTACAAAAGACAAGTAGCTCGTGTTTTATTTGCTCAGTGTAGCTCGCCGGCATGGTTTCATCTTGGGGGTAAAGCCTACCTCTTCTCTGCAGACGGGGCCAAGATCCGATGACCTTATTATCCTCAATACTACACAGACATAGATTATTGCCATACATTTTTACACGACTGACCCAAAAAAAAGTTCTTGAACTTTTGAAAGCCTGAACCGATTTCAAAGTGTGTGGTATCGTAATTACTAAATAAAAATAAATCATTATAAATATTAAAAAACACGACTGCCGGAATAGAGATTTAATTCGTATTTCTGTGTAGTCGGGGGACTAGTACATTGGATAAGGTTGTTTTGTATGTCCCCCGACTGCACTGAAATCCGAATTAAATATCTATTCCGGCAGTCGTGTTTTTTATATTTTTAATAATTTATTTTTATTATAATCCCTTAGTTGTCTTTTATGACGTAACCTTAGACATAGAGTGACAAATTTATTTTTAGAACGTTGTTAAGGTACTTAGAATATGTCCTTCCTCACATATCCACATAGACAATAAAACACCAACAACATTCGTTGGCCGAAATCAAATTAAAACATTAAAATGAATCTAAATATGATTGGATTAAATATTATTCAAGCTATGGATTTCACGAAACATAATGGCCATAAGATATGTCTGGCGAAATCTATAGTCTCTAAAAAAAGTGTTGAAATGAATATTGAACTTTAATGGTAATATATTTATAAAATAACACCGCGGTAAAGTCGAGTTAACAGATTTTGTACTTGTATGTTTGGTGTAACCAGGCAAAATAAAAATAGAATAGAATAGAATAGAACAGAAATCGTTTATTTGCTGTCACAATCACACAAGACACAGAAAAAGAGAAGATAAAACATATAACAAAATAATATAAACAGTAGATTCAAGCAAAACAATAACAACAATAATAATTTTAATATACATTTAACAAAAACAGTACCTGTACCTAAATCTAAATCGTGACGGCAAAATGGTTCTGACTCAGCATAATGCCGCAGACGGATCTGCAACGCTGGTTATTCTGCCAGAACCAGCTGCGGTGAATGAGCGCTGGTTTTTCTATAGAAAAAAATATTAGCTTTAAAATAAATACATCCATAGATAGTTGACATATATACAGAAAAATATATATTATAAAACGACTATAAAACCGGTGTAACAAATGAATAAACAAATACAATAAACGAGAAGAAATAAAGAAAAAAACAGTCGGAATACCTACATTGTGTGCCTAGAAGTGTTTAAAATTTATAAAATTGCAGTCGCTACTTCGCTTTTTTTTGTGTGGCCAACAAATGGGAACGATATTTTTGCTTAAAACTTTTGGTATTATTTAGATCTCGCAGAGGTGGCGGTATATTGTTCCAGCATTTGGTGGCCATGTATTTGAGGCTGCCCCGTTTCTTCAAAATTCATTTCAACTCTTTTTTGACAGACTGTACCCTTCCTATGATTATTTCTGTAAATTTTCAATTTCACCGGTCGATCGCGAAAACTTTTTGAGTCGATCGCCGCATTGAAAGCAAGGGCGAGTTCCTACTTACACAAGTTGTGATATTTAAAAGGTAAGAAACATTCTAGGTGTATTGTATTGTGAGTTTGAGAGACGTTTCTCTGACTTCGACAAACTGAAAAATATTGTCATTTTAAACATCAGCTACTTAAATATAAAAATCTTTTAATTTGGAAATTACATCTCTTAAGAATGAGTTATTACAGAAATCCTGAGCAACTGATGCTAATTTCTGGTCTTTCAAATAGCCATGTTTGACAGGATTGTTTGCATCGACATATTTGTGCGTGGCTGCATTTTTAGAAATGAAAATTATTGAATCCTAATATCGTAATCGACTCACTGACGAACACGTGGCGTCATGCTTGCGGTCGGGACTCAGTAACTACGCGGATAATATGCAGTGAAAATGAAATAAATAAAAAAGAAAATAATTTTCCTCTGTGGCCATGAATCATTACAAATTTACAATACAGAATTTAAGTTACGATTCCCTCATTTTGTACATACGAGTACTTAGTCAATTTAAAAGTGCAGTAATACCATGTTTAAAAAAATGTTTCTTAGTTCCTACTTGCATTATAGTTTAGTCGATCCCTTGCCTTCAAAATATGTTCTATTATAGTAGATTGCCGACACCTGCACTATGGGTAACAAATTGTAGGTATTAAAGAGTAGATTGTAAAAATATATAATTATGCTAAAATTTCTTGTACAGATTTGGAGAATTATTTGAAAAATCACAAAAAGTTGTATGTTTGAAAGAGGGGGGGGGGGGGGGGGGGGTCTTATCTCCAAAACAGCAGTCCAAAAGAAGTTTTTGGCCAGTGGTCTTCGGTATGATTTCGGCTATCAATAAATATCAGTGGATAAACTTTTTTTCCAAAAGTTACAGAAAACGTCAAAAATTTCAGGATACGTTTAATATGAATAAGAAGTTTATACCTAAGCTTTTTGTTTGCAAGCCAACAAAAGCAATCGTATTTTCAGTAAAAGAAAAAAATTATAATAGAAAAGTAAATTCTTTCAGTACAACAATATATTTATAAAATAAGGTAACATTTATTTATGCAGCCAAATTCATACCGAAGTCTCGATAAGCTGTCGTTATCAAGGTACAATGACCCTTTTTGGGAAATTTGAAAATTATTTTTTCGTTTTACCTTGCAAGCCCAGACCCGACTCAACTACGGGAGATCAATATTGTATTTTATTCAATTATCAAAAAGTGTTATTAAGCCGTCATACTGATCACTTACCAAGCCTACAGTATGAATTTGGCTGCATAAATAAATGTCACATTATACCGGGTGTAAAAGCAAAGGCAAGAATCTCTCTAAATAAAGTACCAGTACTGTCCAGTACCTAATAATAAGACGATTTTATTTACTCAAATTACACTAATCGCGTAGACACCTGCACTAGTCGCTAGCCACTCGGATGAGGGGTGCGGGTTGCGGGGTGCAATTAGGTGTGTGGAGAGGCCGGTGAGCTGCGTAGCGATAGCTTAGAAAAATGATGGAATTTTTTGGTAAAAATTCAAGGTATATTTTTTTTTATCGTAATGACATCAGAATCATGTATACTTTCATACCCTCAAGGGATTCTTGACTTTGCATTTACACCCTGTATATCAGTCAATAGACCTTTTACAACATGAAGTGAAATATAAGATGGCGGCGCTATATACGGAGTCAATATTAGGAGATCCATGCGGGTGAAGTCGCGGCCAGAAGTAGTCTTGTATAAAATAATTGGGCAATTTATTAAAAATTCATAGTTTTCCTTTTCTTTCCCTTATTCAACAAAGCGGCCTATTTATGTTCTGGGGCAAAAAAGTGTAAGTTTAATACACGTGTTGTAGACTTGCACGCACAGCTCAACATGTTATGTTGGCCTCATCTCAGACCCGTGTATTGTTCTACCTCGTCTCACAACGATTATAATTTTATAAACGAATATAAAGACAACTATTTACCAACAGTAATTAGATTTATTAGACATCATAATTAACACTGAAGGTGCTAAATTACATGACAAATGCAGCAAGTTTACTATTGCAAATTCGTGGGAATTATCAACACGAACATATTGGTAAGAAAGAAACAATGGACACAAACATCAGACCGACAATTATTTCATATGCCCTGACCTGAGAGTACTTTAGTTGTGCAGTTGACAGCGTCGCTAATGAATCTAATGATCAATCACGCAATAAAATCAAATTGAAAATTTCAACAACCCCCGAAAACACTTAAATGTGCCTATACTAAATCTATCCTAATAATAAAAGAGTCAGAAAGTGCTGTCTGTACAAAAAATACGTTTTTAAAATTTAGAGTGAAATGGGTTATTACTTTATTAGTATTGTACTGAAGCCTAAAATACTAGTTTTAGATTTTTTAAATCCGTTGATTGGTTCTCAAGTTAAAACGGAATACACATACAGACAGACAGACAAACAAAATTCTAAAAATTATGTTTCTGGACTCAGTATGATACTAATTATAATATATAATATATAATTATTATAATATATACCTATTTCAATTAAAATGTCGAAAAATATTTTATGTGCAGATTAGACTTTTTTACTATTAGGGGCGTCCATTAATTACGTGAGGTGATTTTGGCGATTTTTGGACCCCCCCCACCCCCTTAGTGAGATATCGTGAGATTTGGCTCGACCCCCTCCCTCTATTGTCACGTGATATTGTTCAAAATGCGTATTTTCAGTGTAAATACGTTGATCCATGCTTCCTTGCGTTGGGTTTGTAAAAAAAATACAATTTGTTCAGTTATTTTTATTTAAAACTACTTTATAAATAGAATTTAGTCATATTTTGATGTAAAAACACGTTTTGCTCAGTTCAACCCAGTTCTTGCGGAAAAAAATACGTGATACTTACCTCTACCCCACGTGAGATTGGGTGAGAATCGGCTTGCCCCCCCCCCCCCCCCCCACCCCCCTAAACGCCTCACGTAATTAATGGATGCCCCTTAAATTATAAGTATTATTAGGATAGACAAAGATTTATGTTAATATCTATATACTTATCTAAGTATTAATATATATACAAGGTGACTTTTATTAATACAGCCAGACTCATACTGGAGGCTTGGTAAGTGATCAGTAACACGGATCGATAACACTCTTTGCTAATTTCGCAAAATAAAATCTTGATGTCCCATAGTAATTGACTCGGGGCTGGGCTTGCGTTTGTAAGGAACACGAAAAGAATAATTGACGAATTTCACAAAATCATCATCGAACCTTGTTATTCAGCACTTACCAAGTCTTCAGTAAGAATTTGGCTGCATAAATTAAAGTCACCTTATATATCCATCATATTTTTTTGCTCAGCGATAAAAAGATAGTACATTATTTGATACCCAATCACTTCTTAGTTCAAGAGAAAAAGTTTATAAACTGATAAATATTGATGGGACGCATTAGCTTCTCAATGAGGCTACATATTTTTCTATTGTTCACTGAGTTGACACAACTGGAGGCGCAGTAGAATTGCAACACGACTCAATTATCCACGTTATTTGTCGCGTATGTACACAATCAACTTTTATAATTTATTGTACGTCGTAATACAGACGTATCAGACAGCATTTAGATACCTACGGGTGCATAAAAGTGGCGTTACCTGAGATACTAATTAACTGATTAATAACCACTCAGCCAAATTTAAATTACTTTTAAGGAAGATTTGATAGAAATAACTGAATTACTTAAATATTTAAAAAACGGATAGGACTCACTTTTTTAACTGTGCGAGGAGGCACAGGTCGAGCTTTGCGTTCAGAACTGAACAGCCGTAGAGCGGAAAGACGAGCGGCGACGAGAGAGGGGAGGAAGCTCAGTACTCGACTGACTGCCGTGCGCGAAAGTACTCCCGAAGAGTCCTGATGATGATGAGTCATAATCTCATCAAAAGCTCGACCTGTGCCTCCTCGCATAGTAAAAAAGTGAGTCCTATCCGTTTTTTAAATATTTATGATGTCAACTCACTCTAATTTTAATGACCGAATTACTTTTTTTACGTACCAGTACCATGGAAGTTAACTATTAGAATAATCTGTGTAGAAAGTGTAGGAATCCTCAGCGTAAGCAGACTGGCGCACTTATGTGCACTTTCTATTAATAATGCACACATGAGCACAGCTTTGTGATTGCAAAGCAAACATATTGCGATTCTATCCTAAACATCGTAACTGAAAAATTTTATCAATGGAAGCTTTTCAAGACAAGCTGTCAAACTTGATTAAATTTTTGATTATGTTAGGGGTTATAGAATAAAGATGAAAAAGTACTACTTATAATAATAACAATGGCCTATCAGATCTCAGAAGGCTTGTGGAAGGAAATTGAAAGTCAAAATTTAAATATTGTGTGCAGTACATAGAAAAAAACCTTTAAAAATGCTATAACAGCGAAACCGGTAAGGGGAAATAATATAAATAAGTGGAGAAGTACAAGTGTTTTTCAATCAAAAATGTATCAAAAGTCCCACCAAGTGCCAACAATCACAAGCATCAACTCCAAATATAAATATATTTAACAATTTTTTTACAAATATTGATAATTATAAAGGTATGAATTGAAATGTACAATTAAAGCAAGATATACCTACAAAATCAAGAGTTAGGTACATAAAAAGTTGGTGTTTAAAAAAATCTCAAGTTGTCATAAAACTCTCATGTAGATTGTGCCTATGATTGCGTGTAACGGTTGCAATATATTTACGAAAAACTGATTTTATAAATAATAGGTACCTACCTAAATATGGAACATAAGTTTATTGATATAGACAGATGTATTTACAGAGACTTCTGCTTGAACACACGCTTTTTTCGACTTCCATAAGTTTTCTAAATTTTTTCCAAAATGAACCGCTATCGTATGTTTTAAATATATTTGCCGCTTTCTGCAGCTCTACATGACAAACAGCGTAATCGGCCCGGCCAGCCCAGGCACGGGGCTTTGAGCTATACGCAACCCGGATGCTTGCATTGAGGGTTTTCTTTCCATCTTAGTATATGAACCCTTAAAAATCAGGGCTACGGAGTTAAAAAGTTCTTGAGTTTTACTAATCTGATCGCGACCATATTGGCAGCAAAAGTAAAAGGTACAATTTAGCTTGACGTAAGTATTTTTGTTCTTACGAGTATAACAGCTACAAAACAAATTAATTTTATATTAATATTCAATCACAGAGGAAATTTTCCTCGTGTATTGAGCAGACGTTCGACTTAGAAACTTAATAAATAACATAACAAACAAAACATGCTCTCATTATTAAAAAAGTCGTGTCTGTACATTAAACACTTATTTTTGCGAATATGAAATGGGTTATTAGTATACAGTATCAATATACAAATTACATATTGTACTGATGCCAAAACTAAAATTTTTGGGATTTTTGTCTGTCTGTCATTCTGTATGTTCCGTTTTAGAGAACTACTCAACAGATTTGAATACGGTTTTAAGTACTTATTATCATCGTAGGTTATTTATCAACAGCCCTTGGCTATAAGGGGGTTGATAAAATAACCACCAAGCCAAAGCTGTAGGTAATAGTTTATCTTTAAAAAAATATACATTGATTAAAAGACTTCCACGCAAGCGAAGACGCGGGCAAAAGAATGGATAGTTCCAGAGATTAAAGTTAGGAAAAAATGTCATAGCATTTTTTTTTTTATCTAAATGGAAAGCGTTCATGATGGTTCGACCATATTATGTTTAGACGCCCCGATGACCGGGAGTCCACCTGCCACTTGGTTGACGACGGTCCAGAAGGACCATAGAGAAAAAGAACTGGACGTGGACGCAAACATAACACTAGATCGTGCTCAATAGGAGAAGAAGACAAGGAGATCCGACCCCAAATAAATGGGAAAAGGCGCAAGAACATGATGATAATGATGCGTCATTTATTTTTTGGCTATTGTTTAACGGCAGCTTGATTATCCTTCGTGATTTAATAAATATTAATAATAATACCTGGCGAAAAGCTGAAAGTTTGAGTCACCAGCTTCTAGGGGTCAATAAAACTTTTATGGAGCTTTTTCATGCACATAGGGACAAAAGCAACTTGTGGTAAATGTGAGGTGACTAAGAGAATGTGTACTGTTCATATTTGTGTTGATGAATCACTTTAGCGATTATTGACTTTGTCATTTTTTATTGCGTTTTTATAATATTATTTATGTTCATGTAAACGAAGTAATTGGAGTTTGAAGGGAACATCATGCATTGTATTTAATTATTATACCTGTGTGCTGCAATCGTGCTATACAAAACTTATATAACATCAACAGTGGATTCCTTCCAAAGATCGTGTTTAAAATAACATGTAAGTTAGGTGAACGATAATAATTTATGGTATTTACTGGATTTTCCGATGTGGACGCGTAAGTATTACAAAATGACAGAGTATCGCCCACGATGCGCTGGCGCCGGCGCCAGCGGCTCCCAACACGAACATATCGGATTATATCTGCGCGTATCACCATTATCAGGAATCAGGACACTCCCCATGCTTTGTAAAAGCTATAAACCTTGCTCCCGCCATGAATAAATCAAGACCTTAGATCAATGATATCACTGCACGAGGTTTGCAAGAATCCAGACTTACGTAGGTATTATCCATAAGAAATCTACATGCAATTATTTTTTATTCGCTAAATAAATATTAACTTTATTTGCGATCGCTAGTAACTAATTTACACACAAACTACAACTACATATCATACTTGTACACATCATAATATCATGAATAAGCGAACGAGCCATTTAGTTGCATAATTTAATGTTTCCTTGTCTCGTTTTCTGCGCCAGCGCATCGCTCTGCCACGAAATTATTTCCAAGAGCAGCAGTTTACTATAGCTATCTATTACATCAATGATTTATAGCTGTGAGTAATGAATAAAGTCCCGCGGTCAGTTGTAATTCGTGTAGGTAAACCGCATATGATTTGGGCCCTTCGTCGAAGCGCGGCTCCTGCGCATGTCAATGCGATGCTAAAAGAGATCCGATGCGATAAGTGCACAATGCGCGGTCGATCACCTGTCCACACCGCAAAAGCAATAACAATGTATTATCAAGATGCCTTACATGTAGCTACTAAATGTTTACTTTACAAAAATATTGTAGTCCGGGTAAATATGATTAACCTACACGTACGAGTGTTAATTATTCTCATTATGAACTTCCAAAACTGAATACAGGTTGTTAAGATGATAACCTTTTTCCTTAAAACGGGATGTTCTACCCATTAACATGAACAACTTTTACTATAGGGGCAATCCAAAAAATCGCGGAAAAAAATCAGCTGTTTCATACATTTAGTTCGAGTAGGTATTTAACATTTGTATGGAACGGCTGATTTTTTTCTTCGCGATTTCTGGGTAGAGTTCATAGTAAAAGTTGTTTATATTGATGGGTAGAACATAAGGAAAAAGGTTATCATCTTAACATCCTGTATAGATGAAAGAAAGGATACAACTAAAATAAATTTTAAAGTACCTACTTGTAGACGAGAGGTACACCTAAAAATGACATGGGGCCATTGATCCCTATCTGCAAATTAAAGCAGAATGCCTACTTACTTTAAGCAGTAATATTTGGGACAGTAACAGTAATGCCACTCACCGCACCGACTCATGCTGACCTGGTGATGATTCACCGGTTTGATCTTTACAAGGAATCGCTTCATGATCAAATTAATGTGGGCCGAGTCTTCGACAGTGTGATGATTACTTTTGTTTTACTGTTCATCCGCAAAGTTTGAGTGAGGAATTTCATTCTTTTATTTAAAGTGCAAGGAAAATAATGTGAAAACAAAACGAAGGCTTAGGAAAAATTTGAAAAATGGAGTATGTCGCACGATATTTATGGGGTGTCGTACAAGCCATCTTTAAAAGAAGATTACGTCTTCATTGACCCTAACTCAACTAAAAAAAACAACAACCCTTATGGAATTGGTACATGTGTGATCTTCCATCTGTCTGTCACCGCCACTTTCTTCTGAAAAGGATAAAACAATTGCCCGGTTTTGTTATTTACCTATAAATTCTCCTAGATGAGATCCCAACATCGCCCCAGCGCTGGTCACGACAGCGCACGTGTTGTACCTCCGTCCTTGCTGCAACGCACCGTCCCGGATCTGGAACCCCCGGGATCTGAAGGGCTCATCCTCAGCCGTCACCGTCCGCACCGCCACTCGACTCAAAGCACACAGGATCTCTGCCCCGGACCGCTCCCGACGGTCACTGCCCGCGTAATGCACATTGTACGTGTTGTGCACTTCCAGACCAGACTTAAACACATTCCCCTCTCCCATCAACACTCTATGAAACTCCTTTAAGAGAGACTCCTTAAACTCCCTGGTTATAATCTCACATTCGACTGTGGTGTAATCGTTGCACAGGTATTTATCACTATCGAACTCCAGTATAGGCTTATGTACGTTTGGAAACCTTGGACTCCCGTGTTTCCTGACTATGCTATTGGACGGATGTGCGGAGGAAGACTTGGATAACTGGAGGAGCTTCGAGTTGCTCCACAGAGTGCCGACTGCCGCTCGTCGGCTCTTTCTAGACTCTACATTTGAAGATCTATTCGTGTTAGAGTTCTGAAGATAATTATTGGAGCTGTACGTCTCTTGGTAGCTTGCCCCGGAATTTATCTTCAAAGGATTTTCAGTGGGTTTGTTGAAGAACCTCTGCTTTTCTATATACATCCAGTATTGCGACCAAATTAGGTATAGATAGCCGCACATGCCGAAGCAGAGCAAATTAATGAAAATCCACACACTCAGCGCCGCTGCCCTCATTCGGAAATTCTTTTCGGAAATTGAAATGTGTAAAATTTATTGTAAAAACATGGGTAAACCCTTATTCGATTGGTTTCTAGGAACACGACTTGGCCTTTGTACTCGCGCACAATGAGGATTGTCTTATGAATGGTGAGTAATTTTTATTTACATTTTCACAACCACGTTTTTGTATATTGTAAAGGGAAGGTGGTGTAAATATTGTAAAGTCACTTCAGATGTGGAGATGCGATCAGCTGTGGGGGTGCGCCGGGCGCATGCGTGGCTCATGCTGCTGCGACGGGAGTCTGTGTCGCTCCACTCGAGCCTCGGCCGTGTGACCCAGTTTCACAAATTGTTTTTTGCCTCAAGGGCTCGGAACACGCGTTCAACAATTAGAGGATTAATTTTCTCAGGCTCTTTACTTTATCTTTTAGCGATTATTATGGTGAGAACCATCGTCGTACTTCAAGCACAAATATGTACTTAGTAAACTTTAAACTTTCGCGATTTTCACACATTATTAACTTTGTATTGGGGTCTTACTCGCGATCACATATCTATTAAGGTATGTTGTAAGTTATCGCGAGTAAGACGTAAGTTAATAAATATGTACTTATATTTTAACGCACCTTCCGAAGTACGAATACTATTAAGATATATATGACGGAGACCGAACACAAATGTACTTCTACGAGATTTGAACCCGTTACCTCCGGATAAGGGGTTGTTCATTTGTTACGTAAGACGATTTGGGGCTGGAGGGGGTCCGAACAAGTCTTAATTTTTCTTACATACGGTTGGGAGGGGGTCTAAATTGTTCTTACGTAAGATCACAAAAGTAAGCAAAAATTACTATTTTATAACATAAACCAACTCGTTTATATATTTTTGCTACTTTTTCTTTGCAATTTTGATATATAATCTTACGTAAGATTGAAAGAGGGGGAGGGGGTTCATCGAAGTCTTATTTTTTCTTACGTAGGGGGGAGGGGGGTCAGAAAATGGTTAAAATTGTCTTACGTAATAAATGAACAGCCCCTAAGTATTCGAGACGTTCGGTCCACGTAGGGTTGCCAAATTTTTTTACAAGAAATAAACTATAATAAGGTGAGAGAAAGAAAATAAACAGTATTTTGGAAAAATAAAGGTTTTTTTTTGTTCGAATACATATTATTTGTGCTTCTCGAGCAACTATAAAATCTTACATCATGTTTGAAAGCATCGTAAAACTGAACACATTCAAAATGAAAATTAGAAAATACTCTTATTATCAGTGACTGCCGTAACAATCCGCGCGTGCCTTCATGCACCATTAACGTTTTTTTAAACAGGTTTCATTTATTTCTGGATACCTGTGATGATACTGAAAACAGTATTTTGTATACTTTATTTTAATTAAACAGTAAACAGTATTATAGGGCGAAATAAACTATAATACTGTTTTTAGCAGTATGGTTGGCAACCCTAAGTCCACGATACCAACCATTACTACACCGGTTGGAAATGAACCTTCTAGCTATAACAAAGTAAACTGCTCTATGTGCGAAATAAAAACTACATGTTTTGCTCACGAGATGTTCTGTTATTTTTGTCATAAACATCATTCGTATTTTTTTTTAAGTTATCGACCGTAAAAGAAGCACTAAATACTCCGGTGACAGAGACGACGACGCTCTACAAAACGTATGTGTACATAGCCTATGTGCATCATTTACCGCCGGGAATATGTACTGTCTATTGTCAGTCACATGTCTCGTTGTGTAGGTTGGCCATACATTCGAAATTTAGGAAAAAAATGAAAAAAGAATTATTACGATTTCGTGTTCTATTATATTGATTCTGATTCATAGCTTTCAATAAAGATTTTCAAACTGTATAAGGTGAAATTTGTTTATACAGCCAAACTCATACTGGAGACACGGTAAGTGCTTAGGACTAAGGTTCAATGACCTACGAAATAAGAAAAAAAATGTGCCTTTTTACTTGTTCAAGAACAACCTCGACTCAATTAGTATAGGAAGTCTAAATTTTATTTTGCGTATTTCAGAAAAATAATCATTAAACCTTGGTCCAGACCAGTTACCGAGTCTCAAGTATGAGCTGGACTATACAAAAGTCACCTTATATGTATACTCAATTAATTAATAAGTAATATTGTCTTTCCGTGCATATTGTTCAATGTTTATTCAACCTAAATCCCGTTTTGGCTTGGGAGTTATTTTATGAACACCCTTATAATCTATGTGTTGACCAGTTCGTAGTGATAACAGAAATATTAATATACACAAAAACCCTTCTTGTTTTTCAATTCACGACACCGCATCCAAACGTACTACAGTACCGCTAGCGGCAACGTATCGTTTCCTATTGGGAGCGTATATGAAACGTATCCACTTCCATCAATAAATATACAATTGAGGTAGAATTAAATAGAATAATAAATAATAAAAACATCATGATTTTCGCACGTTTATTCATTGTCTTTTAACTATCAAATAAGGTAAGTACAGTTTAGTAAATGTTACTGTTTAAATGTGTAATTCATTTATTAGACTAAGCATAGGTTTAATACGCATATAACCCGTGCGGTTAAAGAAACAATCTGGAAATGGCCGCTGGTACTTGGGTAGCGTCAGAAGAAGTCAAGCGGCTGCCAAACAATATTTCATTTATTAATTTTGAATATATTTTAGGAAGTCTAAAGAGTACTGCTAGCAACAGTTCATTTTATTAAATAAACTTTTAAATAGTAAACATTATCCCGAGACCATTTATCTATTTTACTTTATTCTGTATGCAAAAAAGAATCTAAAACATATCTCGGCGTTTTGCCTACAGTCAAAGACAGTGTGAATGCTAATCCAAACAATTTTTTTTTGTACATATGTCGAGGCACCCTGAATGCTAATCCAAACTGATTATTTTTTTTGTACGTAATACCATGCTGTGTGAGTATAGACAGAGCGACGATGTGAGCGAGATAGCATGAGACCGTCCGCCATTTATAGATTGTTTATTTATCCGCACGGGTTACATCTACTTAATTTCTTTGTTTTAGTTATTTTAACTGTTAGACCCAGCGGAGGAAAAAACATAAAAGGCGTATTTCTAAAAAATCGACCTTCGGAAGCGGTACCAAACAAAAGAAAGGCTCATGATTGGTTCGTACTTTGTGTCATGCGACACTGGGCTAAGGCTTCCAAACCGAAGTTCCAGAGTTTCGTAACTCCGGAGTTTCGGACTGAATGATGGTATTTTTCAAATCCGTAGTTAGAACGGAACTCCGGAGTTAAAACTAGTTTTCATAAAATAAGTGTTGTTTTAGTTTTAGTTCTAAATAATGAACTTGAAACCCAAATTACGGAAAATGACGTCTCTTGTGGTCACTCAATATTACTTCGGCATTATTCGGCGGTGCTCGGCTCAGCTTATTTCTGTCTGTCAAGATCCTTTTTATCGGACCCCGTGGGAGACGTCAAGTTGAAACATCTTACAAAAGAATACAGCCCCATAGACATCACACTGATATTATAAATGCGAAAGTTTGTGTGTGTGTGTATGTTTGTTACTCTTTCACGCTGCAACGGCTGTACGGATTTGGTTGAAATTTCGAATGGATATAGCTTATACCCTAACTTAACACATAGGCTACTTTTTAACCCGGAAAAAAGCATGTCGTTAAACCGAATAACACGCGGGCGGAGCCGCGGGCAAAAGCTAGTGTTAAATAATTTGGCCACATGAGAGTTGGAGTCGCTTACAAATGGTTCCGTTCCGTACCACCACACAATATGGGTACGGAACCCGAAAAACATTATGGTAAATAACAACAATATAGATCACTGGACCAGATGATTGGCCGACGAACAATGTCCGGTACAGTTTTCATGGAGTCATTTATCAGCGCCAATCAAACCATATGTTTTTTTCGTTCGCTGGCTAGTACATGTCTACAAAGATTATTTAATATTTGTTGTTTGTTGTTGTTGTTGTTGTTTAATATACGTATTAAACTATAGGTTTTGGATTTTTACTTTTTGTTATTACTCGATAAAAATCAAAGGATTGTTTAATTGTGCTTTTCTTAATCTAGCTAAACCCATTAAACTTAAAATATACACTTTCACTTAAAATACAGATATGCTTATCATTACTTTCTTAAAAATCTTATTTACTAAGTAGTTGTTTGTATACTTTTCTTTTCTATTACTAGATATCATTTAAAGTGACTAGAAAATATAGGTAAAATTTGAGGACAACTTTTTATGGGAATAAAATAAATTATTTAATTTAAATTCCATTTAAATTCCAGGCTTGCATTACCAAGGGAATCGAATATATACATATAATTATAATATCGCTACAATAAAGTCGAATCTGAAAGCTTTAATTTTAGTTGTAGTGCTGTCAAGACTTAAACTTTTGCAAATTAATATAACTTCTGTTGTCAGCACTAAAGAACTATTTTAAAATGAAGAAAATTCAGTTTTGACAGCAATAAAACTAAAATTAAAGCCTCCATAATTGGCATTACTATCACTTGGGAAGGACAACGCACTCCGGAGGAGTGAAATCTATACATATGCAAGAATACCAGCGACTGCCGATGGCCCGACGAATATGACAAGCAATAAGCGATCATGGAACGGGCCGCCTCTACATCATACTTGCTCTCTCGCACACTAACAAACGCTGATAAGGACTGACCGCAAACCGTGGACCCATCAGACAGTTACTTGCGTTTGCAGTCATACGCTTATCAACAGAACTTAAAACTCAAATGTATTGCATGTTTTAATTTAACAATAATTAATATAACTCCCGACCGCAAGATTTAACCTCTAAGGTTTTTCAAAGCATTTTCAACAGTGACAGATAAAAGCAAAGTGTTACCAGAAGCGTTTTACAAAAAATATTAAAGACACGTTCAATTTCGAACAAACGCGGTGTGCGTGCGACCGCAAGTAGGATAGATAGACGCTGTATCTCTGGGTATGGCTAGTTAGCCGCACATATCAGGACAGAGTCGTTTAGTTTCGGCATACTCAGCGATAGTCGTCATGCCAGCGGTTGTAGGGCGTCCTGGAGGGCGGCTCGTGGGAGTCCCGGCGTGAAAACAGAGTGGAGTAGTGAAGTAGCGGCAGCATGGCGCCACATAGCACCATCAACCCGAATGTTGGCTTGTGCGCTAACCTGGGGACAATTACTCACATTAACCAGAGAATCTCCAGAGAGACTAAGTCATTTTGAGTCCGAACTCAATCTTACAAACGTCAAAAAGTGACGTGATCTCATACTAGAGTGACGTTTGTAAGATTGAGTTCCTCTTGAGTTCGGACTCAAAATGCACTCTGAATCTCAGCCTAAGTTTTATGTATAAACATCCTAAGTATATATCAAAGCGAAATACCACTCACTGATTCATCATTCAGCACAAAAACTCCAATGTTTAAATTTGCCAAGTAGGTGGCTTATACCACTAAAGGATTTTATTAGGGCTATAGCAAGAACCTTACAGTATATTAGGGAATTTTTATTTATGTAGCTGAATTCATATTGGAAACTCGGTAAGTGGTCAGGACTAAGGTTCAGTGACCCTTTCTGTGAAATTCTCAAAATAAAATTTAGACTTCCTATACTAATTGACTCGAGGTTGTTCTTGAACAGTAAAGAGGCACAAAGAAATATTTTTCGTGTTTCGCAAACAAGATCATTGAACCTTGGTCTTGACCACTACCGAGTCCCCAGTATGAATTTGGCCGTGTAAACGAAAGTCACCTTATATGTAGCACATAAATAGTCCGATTCCAAAGAATTTTTTTTTAATATGTATTAGTATTTGTCTGAGGTTCAAGCCACACAGAAGCGGCGCGGCGCGCATCGAGCGCGCGGGCATCATTCAAATTTCGTACAAAACACATGGAAATAAAGTCGCAATTTGAACACACCATATGGTATGTTTCAGGCGGTGTCGGGCGTGGAACGGGCGTCCGTATCATACCTCAAATTGAGACTTTATTTCCATGCGTTTTGTACGAAATATGAATCTCGATGCGCGCCGCGCTTTTCTGTGTGGCTTGCACCTAAGATAGTTCTTAGATATATTATAGTCCATGATCACGCTAGTTTAAGGGAACTGAGCAGTGATGATAAAAAGAAGTTCCGAGTGAAAACTGCGTGTTAATGGAACCTTAATTAGTATATATGGTTGCTCCGTCCGTCCAGTTCGCACCTTTTATTACTTTTTGTAGCTTCTACAGCGCAAACCTGTAATAGAACAATTTTTTTGCTGTAGGTACTCGAAGTAGAAAAGCTTGTATGACTACATTGATTAGTATGAAAGAACCGAAATTTGTGTAGCAGATGAAGATCTGTGGTCCCCGACTATCTATCCCTTTTGGAGCCGTGCCTGGGTATACCGGGTGTAAAAGCAAAGGCAAGAATCCTTTAAGGGTATGTTAGTATGACCGGTAAAGATATTATTTTAAATACTGGGATCTCTAAATAAAGTACCAGTACCACATAAGACGATTTTCTTTACTCAAAATACACTAATCGCGTGGACACCCTCACGGTCACTGGCCACTCGGATGGGGGGTGCGGGTTGCGGGGTGCAATTAGGTGTGTGGGGAGGCCGGTGAGCTGCGTAGCCATAGCTTAGAAAAATGATGGAATTTTTGGTGAATATTCAAGGTATTTTTTTTTTCTCGTAATGACATCAGAATCGTGTATACTTTCATACCCAAAAGGGATTCTTTACTTGGCATTTACATCCTGTATAAGATGACTTTCGTTCATATAGCCAAATTCATATTAGAGACTCGGTAAGTGGTTAGGACCAAGGTTCAATGACCCTGTTTGCTATGACCCTGTTTATGAATATTTTTTGTGCCTCTAGTACTTGTTCAAGAAACACGAAGTCTAAATTTTATTTTGCGTATCACACAGAAATTTTGACCACTTAATAACTCCCAGTATGTAAATATGTATAAACTAGTCCTAGATCATCTAACTTCAAAGATAGAACTCAATTAAAAAGCAATCTTGTTTACATCATAATTTTACTCTACTATAAAATCTCTTACAATTACTTCTGAGAAAAGGACGATAATGATTTGTGACGTCAAATGAATCATAGAGTCACGCTGAACGCTCATGTTTCATATGTTTGGAGACGATAAAAAAGTAATTAGGTGTCTTATGTATGAGTAATATAAAGGATGCATAAAAATAGAACTAATGCCCGTTTCTGGTTTCACAACTATACTTGTCATAGGGCAAAGCTAAATATTGCGCATCGATATTTAAAACATCGATGAAAAAATAGAACTGTCAGCTTCATCAAGGCTTATTATGGCACAAGTAGCATTCCCGTTACGTTAACTTAATGGCAGTATTATGGGCTTGAGCGCTGTTTCTGTCGTCGGCTGATCGTAGAATTGGGTGGATCGTAAAGTACGAAACCGAAAATGTTTCACGAAGCGAGGAGGGCCGTATTAGGTTGCTTCTAGTTTTAACAGAAATACAATATGCCCAATAGGCATGATGACTAAAAAAAATGTATTAGTCCGTCAGTTAGATTACCAGAAAATATTGGACACTTATTTTTTCTTTTTTCAATTAAACAAACAATGATGAAGATATAGCCCGCTGAAGTTCCGCGTGACGTCACATCTAGGTACAATTTTACTTAGAAGTGACGTCATTTTCCCCCACTCCCAAACTTTGGCGCGCTTTATCTCTGTCATTTTTTGTTTGATTGACAAAGGAAAAAATACGTGTCCAATATTTTTTGATAATCTAAATGACGGACTAAATAGAATAATATTTTGTTTACCCTGGATACAAGCCTATTCTATGATTTGACGACGACATATTTATCGCTAAATTATGATATTTTAGCTATAAAGTAATAAAAATTAAATGGTCCTTGATGAAAAGTTGCCGCTGTTCTAATGCAGTCTCTTGATGACAACTGGGAAGAAACTGATTGGTTCGATAAGACATCTCTAGCGACCATTGAAATTTTATGTTTTGTTTTTGAACAAAATTTACTAACCAGGGCAGTGATATGATGAACATGGTGTAAGAGAGAGACAGCACTAGACTGACCCACGCTCTGCTGCACCTTCGCAGACTTTGCGACACCCAGTGGCACTGCAGGACTGGAATAAAATCATTCAACAGATATTGTTATCATTGCCAAATAAGACATGATCTTGCAAAGTTTCTTGCCCTTCTTCTTAGCAAGATTAATCGAATATAGTTTATTTATCTATTAACTTATTTATTCATTACATTATGTAGGTATATACAATATTTAAATTTTTTACATAAGTTAGTATATATTTAGTTAGGCATTATAGTTATTTATGGTCTATTCAGTTTATTTACCAATTTATTTATTAGTTGCATTATGTATAATAATATTCTTAAATCAATAAGTCTTTATTTTATGCATATGTATAACTTTATTAGCCCAACTTAAGCCAAGTTTTTTATATATTTCCTGTATTATATTAGTTTAATCATATATTATTATTACATATACTTTATGTATCTATTTTACAAATGAACATCTTGAATCTTTATTTTTCTACAAAAATAAGTAATTGACTGAATAAACAGTTCCGTTAAAGATACAATTTTTGACACAAAATGTACACTCCGTTTAAGTTCCTTATTGGGTGAATTTCGAAAAATCGTTCTCAGCGTACCTTTACACCACTTCATATTCTTCTTCAGTTGTTGAGGCTGTTTATTGTCTGCCATTTAGTTATTCATGGTAAGCAACTTACAGAACTGTTTTAGATATTTGTCAATACAAAAATACTGTACCTAGTATTTTTTTGGGTTTCGCAACAATCTGAATAATATACAGGGTTTTAGGAAAAGTACTTCGTTCCTTTAAACCACGTGTGCTATAGGTATAACAAAGTATATTAAGCGTGTTTTATTTTAATAATAAAAAATAATATTTTTTCGAAACTTTTCATTAAATTGGTCAACCCTAGTTAAGAACGCAATAGATAGATTGAAATATTATAATTATAAATACGAGTATTAATTATTAATATGTATAATTGTTTTTTTTTTTAATTTTCCATTAATTAACAATTAAAAACATATAAATGTTAAAAAATATATATATTTTTTTATTTAAAACAAAAATTAACACTCATAACATACTTCGTTATACCTATAGCACACGTGGTTTAAGGGAACGAAGTACTTTTCCTAACAACCTGTATAGCAATAGCCGAAATTCCAACCAAAAGATGAAAGTGTTATTTTTTGGAGGGTGTGTCAAATTGATTTTTTCACAGCTTCAAGGGACTGTAAACCTGAGTATATGGTTTTAATTTCAACTCGATACCTCCACGCGTATCCGAGATAAAGGGTCTTGACAGACGGACGGACATAGAGACAGACGGACAAGGGCTCCGTTTTTTGCCCTTGAGGTACGGAACCCTAAAAAAAGCACTGTTTCTAGTCTTGCTACTTCTAAGGGCAAAAAATCGCTTACATAATGGAACCCAGTCCGGATGAAGAGTCATAGCCGACGCAAAGACCTGCACCAGTCCCAACAGTCTATACTTCCAAGTGTGCAGGTTGGCATCTCTTCTCTCAAGGTCATGTAGCTGTGACAAGCTAAAAGAGCCCTTCCGTAGGAGGGATATAGGGTCGGCGGTTGGAAACGAGGCGGGGCTGTAGGGTTGAAGGACGCCGCCCTCGACTAGACCAACTGCCGTGTACTGGAACAAACATATTATATGACTTTTTAGTTCAGCTTCAACCTAGTCTTATGAGAAAGTGAACATACAGAAAGATAGTCGAACATAATAGATAAAAATGTGTTATGTTATTTAAATTGTTTTAAGTAATCTTATATTTAGTTTTTTTGCCACAAACCTTGCACTGAAGTACAAAGAGATAGACATAAAAACTTTAACAAAATGTAAATGTTAGAATCAGAGATAATTTTGTAGTCCGTGACTGCATGTTAATATCAGAAAAGTACATATAATCTATATCTATAATGTATACTAATAATAAAGTAAGTACCTAGTAAAAAAGTCGTGTCTGTACATTGAATATTTTCGCGAAATATAAATGAAATGGGTTATTAATATTATAATCAGGCCAAATCCACAATTTTTGGAATTTTTGTCTGTCTGTATGTATGATGCGTTTTTTTTATTATCATTGTAGTGACCATGGTCAACACATGAGCTATAAGGGTTGTTCATAAAATTACACCCAAGCCGAAAACAGGGCAAATATTGAATAAACGCAGGCGGAGCCGCAGGCAAAGGCTAGTACTTATTTTATAAAAAGCAGGTAGCAGGTAAGTCCAAATAGGCAAATGGACTCACAATATCATCTTCTCTGCCAGCGTAAGAGAAGTGAATTCTCAGATCTCCTATCTGGTGCTCTAGAGCACTGTCTCCATGGTAGTAGAACCCGGAGTGAAGTTTAATGTCACTCCTCTCAGGGCGGGAGTCTGACCATATCTCATAGTAGTCATTCACTTTGCGTTTCACATCCAAACCTGAAAAATCTCCAAAGGTTAAAAAGGGTAAAATCTACAAAGATTTTTGAGAAACTTAATGAAAAATGTTAAATGGATTTCATCAAATTCTGTAGTAAATTCTGTTTGCAAATATGTATGTGTCTTTATAATTTTCTAATGTCATTTAAGGTTTTCCGTAATTTTTCTTGGTGCTCAGTGTGGTTCAGCTTTATCTGCATGGACAGTTCAATGCCCCCACTGAATTTCTTGCCATTCCTCTCAGTGGTGAGTTATTTTATCACATAATAATAATATACACCATTTTATATCACAATAAGTGTCAATGCAAATCTAGATCTGGATCCTAGGATGAAGTCTTAAATTTTATGAAGTTCATTTTTTTTTCAAGTTTTTCTTTTGACAGTTGTCTGACAGGGATCCTTTTGCGTATTGCTGGTGGTCAGACAATTTTTATGGTGTTCTCCTCTTCCTCTCAAATTATAAGTTTTTTGTGGGAGTGTGACCTATATTCTGTCTATGAGTGTGACAGTGTGGATGTCTGGTTAGCATTGTCAGTCTGCAAGCAGATTTTTTTCGGACTAAAGTAGTTGCTAAACGTGTTGTCATCAAAAAAAAAAAATTTTTTTTCTTATTTCATGTTTATTTATTTGCCAACATGTATATGTGGTATTTCTTACTTCTGAAAATAAAGTTAATTATTTATCATTATTCAGCCTTTTTTAAATATTATCACTGCAGACCAAGAACAAAGCTTTACCATAAAGTAAAAAAACAATTTTTTCAAAATATGTTATCAATAGATGTTTAAGGGTGCTCCGACCAAAATAAGCTAAATTGGCAGTCATGGTTAAGTTGATTTAATGACTAATAATTCCGGTTCCGCTTCTCGTACACTAAAGACGTGTTGTCAGTCGCTCCCTCAAATAAAAACGAATCGTGTGTCTAATCCCAGTTTACAGTGTTCAAACATACTTATTCCTATACTGCTGGTGCCGGCGAGTGCTACTGACTATAAATTGATACTAAATAATAAGTTTTAAGTGCAGTGCAGTTAGAAACGCGAAACCTTTTTAGGTTATCTTATCTGTCAAACGCTCAAGTACGGACCAAAGACAAGAAGAACCGAACAGGGCTACCAACTACTCAACATATTGAATGACTGGCTGCGTTCACGCACGCGATTGTGTACCTTTTTGTGTTCCTTTTTGCGCATCTGACCTGCATCGAAATCGACATTAATTACGTTTTCGAAATAAATTGCGTTCAGAAATATTTGTAAGATGACTTCCGAACTAAGTAAAGAAATGTCATTACTTTTCGAAAAAGTAAAAGAAGAGCTTCAGAAGCAAACGAATGAAATTACTGAAAGTATAACCACAAGAGTTCTCAGTAAAATGGACGAAAAAATGCAACCTTTGATAGAAGAAAATGAAAAACTAAAAGTCGAAATAACGCAACTAAACAAAAAAATCGAAAACTTGGATTTGAATGCCAGGAAAAACAACATTTTACTACACGGAATTTCTGAATCGTCCGACGAGAAAGAAGATAACTTGATAAGTCTTGTTTCACAAACTATTAACGATTTAGGTGTCACCTTAGAAAATGGCGAAATAAACAGAATTCAACGTCTAGGCAAAAAGGAAAACAACTCGAAAATCAGACCTATACTTCTCTCAACAACAACACTCCAAAAGAAGATCCAAATATTGAGAAACAAAAAGAAAATGAAACCAAACACATACATAACTCATGACATCCCAAAAAAATTCTTACAAGAACGCAGAGATAAATCAAATCAACAGCGAGAAAGTGTAAAAAGAAAAGGACCTGACTCTGAAACACCAAGCCCAAACAAACCAGACCAAAATGCAAATACCAAACAGGACCCCAAAATTAAAAGAATGGATGCATTTCAAGTCATGCGTGAAAGATCCTACTCCTTATCAGACAAAAACACATGGAGAAACTAAAGAACAATTAACAACCAAAACCGGATTCATACAACAAACAAAGCTACAAATACAACAACGAAAAATAACTCTCCCACCACGGCTGGTCTCCGCGGGAGAAATAGACCACCACCCTCTAACAGAAAACAATAAATTATTAAATATTGCAACACTCAATACAAGATCACTAAGGACATCTGAAGCCTTATTAGAACTAGAAGAATCACTAAAGAACATAAATTGGGATATTTTAGGAATAAGTGAAATGCGAAGAGCAGGGGAAACAATTGAGGAACATCCAGACTATGTACTATTCAATAAAGGTGAAACTGGAGGACAAAAAGGAGTTGGTTTCTTAATAAAAAGGCACTTGAAAAGCTATATAGAAGATATCATCGGAGTTTCAGACAGAATTGCAATCCTAAACATCAAACTACCCAGCTATAGAAAAACATGGACGATAATACAAGTTTATGCACCAACTGAACAAGCTGAAGAACTGGAAACTAAATCTTTCTACAAACATCTATCCCAAATAATAAGAAAATACTCAAACAACCTGATTATCCTTATGGGTGATTTCAACGCCCAGGTTGGAAATAAAAAGAACAAAGATGAATCTCCACTGGGAAACTTTGGTTATGGCAAACGAAGTGTCAATGGACAACGACTAGTGGATTTCTTATTAGAGCACAATCTGACTCTCCTGAACAGTATCTTCAAGAAAAACAAAACAAATAAGTGGACTTGGATTTCCCCAGATGGAAAATATAAAAACGAAATAGATTACATTATAAGCAACTTTCCAAGATCATTTACAAACACATCAGTGATATCAAAATCAAAACTAAATTTTAACACTAACCATCGTATGGTCAGAGCATCACTTAAAATAGAACCACCCAAAAAGCCCAGAAAACACATAAAACCTTCAAACGCAAACGATGTAAATGAAGAAAATTATAAGGACACCGCTCAGTCTTTGGTGGCAATAACTACGGAGCTATCAGACAACAGCAAAATTGATGTCAAAATTACCTACGCTAAATTAGAAAATCAGCTAGCATGCCACAAAGTCAGGAAAACTGAAAAGCAAAAATATCAATTAAGCGACTCGACACTCCAACTTATAGAAGAAAGAAAACGCATATTAACTAGCCACCTCAAAAAAGAAAACACCAAACTGATAACAGAGTTAAGCAAAAACATCAAAGAAAGCATTAGAAAAGATCGTAAAACTAAAAGACTAAAAACTCTAGAAAAGCACATATTGACAACAGGAGGAACAAGAAAGGCTCTGAAAGAGATACGTGAATACAACAAAGATTGGATACCAAACCTTAAAAACAAACAAGACACTATCACAAACAGAAAAGACATGAACACACTAGCAACTAAATTCTACCAAAACCTTTATTCAAACCATATTTACAAACACCCAGAACATGTAAACAGAAGTACCAAAGTAACTAAAACCAACCAAGAACCTGAAATCTTACCGAGTGAAGTAGAGAAAGCCATACTCAGCCAAAAGATGGAAAAAGCACCAGGCCCAGACAAAATCTCAAATGAGATACTAAGAGGAACTTTGAGCGAACTTGTCCCTATACTCACAAAAATTTTCAATGAAGTTTTAATATCTCAACACATACCAGAACAATGGGAAACATCCCACATTACTCTTATACATAAGAAAGGCGCAAAAGATGACATAGGAAACTACAGACCAATAAGCTTGATGTCAAATATTTATAAAGTATTCTCCAAAATCATCTTAGAACGAATTAGCACCACATTAGATGAAAACCAACCAATGGAACAAGCTGGCTTCAGAAAGAATTATGCTACAATAGATCACATACACACCGTGAAGCAAGTTATTGAGAAATACAATGAATATAACAAGACTCTATACATGGCTTTCATTGACTACACCAAAGCCTTCGACAGTATCAGCCATGAGGCTATATGGGAAAGTCTAGAAAAACAGGGTATACACACAACATACATTAAAACAATCAAAACCATATACTGTAACAGCAAAGCAAAAATACAACTTGAAACATTAGGTAATGCCTTTGAAATAAAAAGAGGAGTCCGTCAGGGAGATCCTCTGTCTCCCAAATTATTCTCTGCAGTGCTTGAAAACATTTTCCGAAAACTTGATTGGGATCAATTTGGTCTTAACATAAATGGAAGAAAACTTAACCACCTCAGGTTTGCAGATGATATTGTCTTATTTGAAGAAAACCCAGAAAATTTATGGAAAATGATACAAGATCTAAACAAAGAAAGCGAAAAAATAGGACTGACAATGAATATAGACAAAACAAAACTACTGACAAACTCTGTAAACATGGAAATTAAGATCAACAACAAGTCACTTGAGTGTGTAGACGAGTACACTTACCTAGGCCAGCTCATTTCTCATAAAGACCAAACAACTAAGGAAATAAATAGACGAATAGCCAATGGATGGAAAAGGTACTGGTCATTGAAAGAAGTTATGAAGTCTACACATCTAAGTATTGGGGTAAAACGGAAAGTGTTCAATACATGTATACTTCCTTGCATCACATATGGTTGCGAAACGTGGTCACTCACCAAACACCACAGAGAAATGCTCGAACATTGCCAAAGAGCCATGGAAAGAAGTCTGATAGGTATCAAAAAACAGGATAGAGTACGAAGTATACATATAAGAGAAAAAACTAAAGTTGTTGACGTGCTCTCCAAAATAGACCAACAGAAATGGAGATGGACAGGTCACATGATAAGATGTACCCAAGATAAATGGAACAAAATTGTCACAGATTGGTACCCTAGAGATGGCAAACGGAGCAAAGGAAGGCAACAAAAAAGATGGGAAGACGAGTTAAAATTGACAGCCGGTCCTAATTGGAGAAGAGTTGCTCGAGACAGGAAACAATGGAAGATGTTAGAGGAGGCCTTTGCCAAGAGGCACACTGAACTAAGGGATATCCTATAAATACAGAAATAAACTCAAAAACCACAACTCTTAGTTCAGAATAAAGGGCTTATTGATTGATTGATTGAATTCATTAATAAAAATAAGAAAATCATATTTAGTATCACAGAAAATGTATGTACACTTTATCCAAAGCAAAAATTAAAAATAATTTATATTTCATAAAACAAAACTATTTAAACTAAGCCCAAAATGTAACAAAGGCGTATTGGCGTTTAAGTCATTTTAACAACTTAACTGTGGAATTTTGTCTCAAACTTAATTTCAAACAATCACCAATGTATAAACTACAATTTGTCCGACTTACATTTTAGAAATATTGCCTGACAATTTAAATGTGATTCATTGCGTTACATTTTTAGTATGGCCGGGCAACATTTACCACGATAAAAACGACCATGAGAGTACAGAGCGAGGTGTCTAATCGTTGTACGCTCGGCGCAGCCTTAATTAAATTCATTGTATAGTACCATAGTGAACAGTATACTGTCATATAAATAAATGCTCTTACTCAAATGCAACCATCCAATTTTTACATCCTCAGCTATATGTGTCTCACTGAAAATGGGCATCGAGGAGGGGTTCTGATGCCCTGGTCGGATGTAGAACAGAGAGGAGTCAACAACAAAGTCTCTCCAGTCCTTGTGATACCAGTATGTCTTCTGCGTCTCTTCACCAGGCTCAGTCAGAAAGTGTTCTTGATCCCTGATGATATCAATTTGAATAAATTAATAAGTTTATGTCTTAAAATGCACACATTTTGACCTGCACAATTCATCAGTTTTAATTGTTTGGATAATACTGCAAGGAGTTGATCGTAGCAATTATCAGTAATCTCTATAAGAAGTCCAATTTTTGCATATGCCTTTAGGAGCCAGCTTAAGTCTGTGTATGTATTGTAAGGTGCCATTATAAGATTAACACGAACAATGAAACAAGACTTGCCTGTCTAATACAATAACATGGAAATGTAAACTTACGTAGCCTCCTCTATCCACTGATACATTTGAACCCTCTTCCTCAGCTTCACAGCTTGGACTTGAATGTTATAGTCAGGTTCGGAGATAGGTTCCAAAATGCGTAACGGACCAAGTATGTGCACCACTCGACCTTCATACCGGGCTGCCTCATCCCTCACATGTACATCTATACTCTCTGCTGCTGACATTAGCTCCTCTAACATCATATTGCTGCGAATTGTTTGACTCTGAAATATAATGCTAAATAAATATATACGTAACTTAAGTACAATCCCAATTTAAAGATGTATTATAGACACTGAGTTGAGGTGCAGATAAGGCAAAAAAGACTAGGGAAATTTTCGCTACACTGGAACAATTTCAAGGAAGAAATAGATTTGCAACAGCTTATAATTTCAACACAGGGTCTTACCTCGGCCCATACCAAAAAGTATGTGACTCCAGCAAATAATACAAGACTTAGTAGTGTGGTCAGCCAGGTCTGTTTGAATTGGTTTATAAAAGCAGTCAAATCCATCTGAGGTAAAGTAAACTGTTGTATATTAATTGGCGTATAACATCAAATAATTTAGTTCAAAGTTACATAAAATGTATCCAACCAAACCAAAACACAACACAAGCATTTTTTTTTTTTTTGTTAATTGTTTTACGGCCCTGGATTCTTGTCCTTTTGAGCCATTCGTTTGTTTATTTTTCAAATAGCATTTCGTTTGTCTTTTCACAATTTATCCACTGTGTTTTTAATATAATTAAAAAGCGGCATATAGAATTTTGGTTCAGCTAATAAGTCTTGAAGTCGCGTAGGAACATCGCCGTCATCACAGATTTTTTCCAGTTCTGACACAAGTATTAGTCTGTGAATTCCAAAATTTGGGCAGTTAAAGATGATGTGATCCAAATCGGCGTTTATAAAGTCACAGTAATTACAGGAGGAATCTTGTATTATGTTAAGTCTTTTTAAGTGAGAAGGAGTTCTGCAGTGGCCAAACCTCATACGGTTTATTGTGGTAACAAAATTTCTGTTATCTATCTGTTTATTTTTGTTGTACCATGGTATACCGGGCGGGCTTTTCTGTATTTCAGCATACCATTTACCCTTTTCTTGGCTTAATGACGTCCAACATTCCTTCCACAGTTCTTTTATTTCTTTATTTATTTGTAGGTTATAGTCAGTGTAAGGGACTTTCAATAATGAGGAGTGGTCTTCATCGTATGAGCCTCTTGCTGCTCTGTCCGCTTCTTCATTACCTGTGATGCCTTGATGGGATGGCACCCACATGAAACTTACATGAATTTCCTTCGTTTTTAGATTATATATTATTTGCCTAATTTTATATGTTATGTAGTTAACATTGTATTTAAACACCATATTTTTTAAAGCTGATATAACACTCTGGGAATCTGTTATTATTAATACTTCAGAAACACTTATTTTAGTAATATGTAGTAATGCCTGGTAAATAGCATAGCACTCGGCCGTAAATATACTACAATCATTGTCTAACTTACAACACACTTTAAATTTGAGTTGTGGGTCATAAAATGCAGATGTAACAGAGTTAAAAGTTTTTGAACCATCTGTAAATATTTTATACTGTTTTTTTTTGTCCTCCATATAATTAGAGAACTCAGTTTGATTAGCAACATTAGATGATAAAATTTCATATTTATTATTAATAAGTGCATTCAACTCAACATTATATAGAGGTAATGGAAAACATTTGTACATGTTGTTAGCTAGTGTTTTAATGTGTAACATAATTCTCAACATTCCAGGAAGTTGGCCTGCCAATATTTGTGAGCTACAGATATGAGGCTGATCAACCCTAAATTGTAGAGCAGCATTTGGAAGGAGGCTGTTAATTACCAGAGAATTATTAGAGGAGAGTAACTTTAGAGAATATCGTTCAGCAATTTGAAGTCGTCGCAAGATCAAAGGTAATATACAAGCTTCAGATTCCATTGCATAAATAGGTGTTGAACACATGGCTCCAGTAATTATTCTTAAAGCCTTATTCTGTATAACATTCAATTTATGAAGTAATTTTGAATTAGCATTCCAATAAGCAATTGAACTATAATCAAAGTGACTTCTCACTATACTTTTATATAACATGGAAAGTATTTTAGGATCAGATCCCCAATGAACCCCTGCTAGGGATCTCATTATGTTTAATCCTTTACATGCATTACCAATTAGGTAATTGATATGTGTGTTGAAATTCAATTTTTCATCAAGATAAATGCCTAAAAATTTCTTTTCTTTCAATAAAGATAATGGAGTATTGTTATAGATAATCATATTACTTAACTGATATGGCCTTTTACTATAGATTACCACTGCACTTTTATTGGCACTTATGGTTAGTTTTAGTTTATTAGTATAATAATTATTTACATTAGATAGTGCATTATTTAAATTATGTACAGCAATATTTACATCTTTGTGTGCAGTGTAAATTACAAGATCATCTGCAAACTGTAAAAACTTTATGTTCCTGTTAGTTATGTATTGAGACATTTGACAGGTATAAATATTATACAATAATGGGGATATTGTAGCACCCTGCATTGTGCCTTTGTAAATGCTGTGTGGCCCATAAATAATATTATTATATTTAACATACATGCTCCTGTCATATAAAAAATTAAAAATCCATTTACAGAGCTTCCCGGGAACTCCAATATCATCTAAGATTGAAATCAATATGGAAGGATTCAAGTTATCGAATGCACCCTGTACATCCAAGAATGCACATACAGTAGCAGAGTGACTATGTAGTGAATTATTAATGTCTGATATTAAAGTAGAAAAGCTTTCTAATGCACTCCTTCCTTTACGGAATCCAAACTGTTGCATAGGTAGGATGTTATTGGTTTCAACATAATAATCAAGCCTTATTTTAATCATATTTTCAAATATTTTGCCTAAGCAAGATGACAATGAAATGGGTCTATACGAATTGTAATCATTGCTTGGTTTGTCAGGTTTAAGTATCGGAATAATACACTGAGATTTCCATTGCAAGGGAATACTTTGGCTAGACCAAAGTAAATTAAATAAATCTAATAAAACCTTTTGTGCATTGCTATGTAACCTTTGTATTAACATATAAGGAATGTCATCAAGTCCAGGAGTAGTATTTTTTCTGGAATTTAGGGTTATTTGAAATTCATTATATGTAAATGGTTCACAAAGAAACTTGCTTTTTTCAGTGCCACTTTTTGCAAAGATGTTATTTAAACTAATAATATCTATATTTTTTTCAGGTGCTAAAGCAGGTGCAAACTTTTCTATAAAGGAAGGAATCCATTCATCATTTTTTGGTGGCTTATTAATGGAAGCTCTCTTAAATCGTCGTATGTAATTCCATATGACAGAAATAGGTGTGTATCTATTGAATGACTCGCAAAGTTTACGCCATCCGTCTTTTTTCTTCTCACTAAGTAGTCGTTTTTTAAGTGCATCATATTTCTTATACTCTATATAATTTGTAATTGATGGATAGTATCTATAAGCATTTAAGGCTTCTTTACTTTTTTTTACTGCTTCTAAACAGTCATCATCCCACCAGGGAACAGGTTTATGTAGTTTTACTAGTTTGTCTTTTTTACAATATTTAGGGATACATTGTTCTCTAATATTGTTAAGTATATCACAAAACTGATCATAACTATTTAAGGGGTTATCAGGATTTAAAACTAAATTATCAAACGCTTTTTCTGTTACAGATGAGAATTTGAACCAGTCTGCTTTATTGTAGAGGAATTTGTTTGGGGAATCGCCTACTGTATATTTTTCAACAGTAGTTTGGATATTAATAAAAGTAGGATAATGATAGCTTCCCATTGGATCGTCATGAACTGTCCAATGACATAGTGGAGCAACATTGGGAGATACACAAGAAATATCAATGCTTGATGGTCTAGCCGTAGCCGTGCCTACAGTTGTCAAAGATCCAGTATTTAACAGACATAGATCACTGTCGTCTAATAAGTTGAAGATATCTCTGCCTCGGGTGTTAGTACTGTGACAGCCGAATGCAACATGATGAGCATTAACGTCTCCTGAAAATAAGATTGGCTTTGGAAGTGTACTTATAAGATTCCTGAGTTTATGAACCCTTAAACGTGTTGGAGGTGGTGGACAATATGTACATAATATAGTTAGTTTACCTGCAGTTGTGTGTAAGGCAATAGCTACTGTTTGTAAGTAGTCATAAAAGGGTGTTTGTATAATATCAAATTTATAAGTATCTCTAATGAGAATACCTACTCCGTGATGTCCATTTTTCCCATTTCGGATTATGAAATGAAAACCAGGGATGTTTATTTTAGTCGAATCTTTTAGTCTAGTTTCGTTTAATAAGCAGACATCAACATTTTGATTATTGAGAAAATCAATCAGTAAAGGCTTTTTGTTATTTATACTCTGTATATTAAATTGACAAATTCTAATAAAATTACTATCCATCAAAGACAAGGGATTTTTTTAAAACTTCTTTAATGTTGTTGAATGTAAGTGGTTTGGGATTAGTAGAATTGCCCAGCTCAACAAGGGTTTTAATTAAGCTCGTTATAATGTCATCATTTTTTAAAATTCCTTCAATTAATTGTTTTTTATTAAAAGTTTCAGTTTTTTTTAATTGATTGTCAGTTTCCATTTGTTCAATTTTCTTATTAGTTTTATTTAAATGAGTATTTTTTTCATTAAACTGTTCCGTTCCTTTTTTGGTTTTATTAATTATTTCGGGTACTAAAGTCGGTTGTGGTCTAGGCTTTGGGAGAGCAGGAAATGAGTTATTTTGTAAAATATTAGCATAACTGCTTGAGTTTTTTTTCTTTTCTGCAATCTTTTTTTGTTTGATGGGACAATCTCTAGATATTGCTAGGTGAGATCCTCCACAATTAACACACTTTATAATATCTTTATTGTCACATTTCGAGAAATGATGATCAGATGCGCAGATGCTGCATGTCTGAACACCTTTGCAAATCTTGGCACCATGATTAAACTTGAAACACTTGAAGCATTGCAACAAGGGTGCTACATACTCATTAACTTGGAACCTGTACAAGTCTAAGTAGACATACTTGGGTAGGACATTTGCGAGAAATGTCACGCTCACAGATTGGTATGGTTTGATTTCACCATTGACCTTGCGTTGAAACCGTCTAACACTTATTATTTCAGAATCTGCCTGCAATTTTCTAAATAATTCTTCGTTTGAAATAGTAGTTGGAACATATTTTAGGACCCCAATTTTCTCAACTGCTCTTGCTGGAATGTAAGTCTTGAAGCTGTACTTCTCTTGGAAATCCCCATTTTTTAGGAAGTTGTTGGCGTTATTTGCCTGGGTAAATATAACGGCTATTTTGTTAGCATTTACTCGATGTATTAAATGTATACCTTTAATTTCGCTTTGGAGTAATGTGTTTAATAAAGAGGGGTTTTTATTGCCCAACTTTTCTCCCTCTTTGGTACTTTCCAAGTATACCACAAATTCTGTATTTACCGAGTTTTCTGCAAAGACTCGTTTGTAACCCGGTTTAATAAAAGGTTTATACATACTTGTATCCGGTATAAGTGCATAATTATTAGAAGATGCCTCTACATCAATCTCCTCCCTGCCTCTCTTTATTCCAGTATGGGTGGCGATATAATCCGGTGGTTTTTTACCCCCTGGGGGATCATCCCCAGGAGGGTCATTCATTCTGTTTAACACTGTATACACTAAACAAAGTTTTTATACTATTTATAAAGAAATATGTACAGCTTTTGACTATAAAACAACTTTTTGAAAATTTGTTTGAAAAAAGACGTCTTTATTTTTTGAAAGCCCGCCAAAAAGTCACAACACAAGCAGGCCACAAAGGGTTACCAGATGTGATTTCTTAAATTTCCCCAGATTTAAAATATTTTTTCCCCAAAATGATACGTTTTTCAGAAAAAACCCCCAAATTATATTTGGCGGAATTAACAAAGAAATACACAATACATGCTATTTTTCATACTATTCAACTTGTTTCAGTTGTTAAATTAAGGGCATCTTAACCTTAAATCCTGCTAATAACATACATACCTACATACATATACTCAAGCCTGTCTCCCAGAGGGGTAGGCAGAGACTACAGATTTCCACCTGCTACGATCCTGACACACCTCTCTTGCTTCTTCTACATCCATCAACCTAGTCGTACAGGCTCCTCTATTCTGGGTACTTTTCACCTTGCCCTTTTTCAGTATGTCGCTTATTTGGTCGGCATACGTCCTTCTAAGGCGGCCCGGTCAAGATTTACCTTCCACTTGTGCAGCATAAATTCCTTTCGACACTCTACTTTCATTCATCCTCTTTATATGCCCAAACCACCGAAGCATTCCTTTTTCTATTCTAGTCACTACATCTTCTTTCAGGCCACAACGATCCCTTATGTCAATATTTTTCACTCTATCATTCAATGTCAAACCACACGTAATCCAAAAGGAACGCATTTCCACTGCATTCACTCTACTGCGATGCTCATCTTGCCAGACCCAACATTCACTACCACACATAAGCGTAGGAGCCAACACTCCATTATGAACCACCAATCGTGCCTTTGAAGTCACACATTGGCTGCCCATAAAGGAGTGCAGGGCCCCGTTCACTTTGTTTCCCGCATTCACTCTTCTTTCAATGTCACCGTCACACATTCCATCGCGTGTGATTAAACAACCCAGATAAACAAATTCTATAACCTGTTCCACTGCCTTGTCTTCAATCTTAACCTTACATTCAGTCACCGCTTCATCCCTCTCTAATAAAACAGCTTTTATCAAAAGAACGCTGTATGACTAAGTTAAAAACTAACCGGAAAACTGTGGTTCAGCTTCCCACACTGGTCTTTAACATCTAACCATTTATTTAATTGTATTTTAGATTTTACTAAAACTGCTCTCGATGACTACTTTGTTTCTTTTTTCTTGTTAATCGGTTTTACATCACTGGAACAAAGTTCTTTAAAACCGCATATAAAATTTTAAATGCATTTTACAGATTTTAGTACTTAATTCAAACATGAAAAGTTATTGCCTTATGTCTTAGACCATATACCACGGGACTAAGCAAGCGAACTTATCCCCCTCTGCCCAATTTCATGTAAGTTTGCTTGTGTGCGCGTTTTGTGTTTCTGTTGTAGCTTTTGATTTATTGTGATATGTCAATTTTTCGCAAAAGTGTGCGTGAATGAGTAAATTTGTTCTGTGTGTGCGTGTTTACCTCCCCTTCCATGGAAAACGGCAGAATAATTTTAGTACTAGGAGTCACGCTTTGCCAGGTCCCGTGCTAAATGTTCTAGGCCTTAGGTATATGAATGTATAACACATATTTCATTCTTGATTAACCCCAAATTTCCCTAATGTAAAAATTTTTTTCCCAAAAATTTCCCCAGGGAAATCATTTCCCCAAACTTTCCCCAAGTACCAAATTTTTCCTCAAAACCATGAAAAAAACCCCCAATCTGGCCACAACGTACAAATAAAAAAAAAGTTTGTGTATGCGCTGCCGTTAGCGATACTCCAGTACGTTCGGGTGCTAGCCGTAAATTAGAACAAAAATATTTTTTGTAAACAACAATTATTAGAAGTCTTTAGTGTCAACCGTAGAACTAGTAGCGGCAACAGTCAACGTAAAATGTTCTGATGTTGCTATTTTTCCCACTGCCACGTGGTTTTATTGTATACATTTGCTTGATTTGCCACTTTAGATGTAAAACGATATGAACATTAAATATATTTATTTTATTTATTCAATAAAATTATTTTCAGAGAAGGTCCAATGTATTTAGATTATTTCTTACCCTGGCATTTGTGGTGTGCCTAGCTAGCAGAATCCGTTTAGTAAAGTAAAAATATACCGCGTGTAAATAGAGTGCGACCATTAAATGAAACCACATATTCTACCGACCCTACTGAACCACTTTTCCCAAGAGTCATACCCGCGGACACCCTTAGTGTAGGGAATAATTGAGTTCCAAACAAAAATGCGTGAACCCTAACGCACCGACATACGCGCGAGGTTAGAGAGAGCGTTGACCTCAAACAGCTTCCAGTTTCACGGACGACGTTTCAATAACCTCTAAAATTATCGGGGTTTGTTTGAAAGTCAACCTGTATAACGTAATTGGGTACATACATGACTTTCAGCAAAATTGCAATCTGAAAGTATTACATTGCCGTTAGCGGTACGGTAGATACTTCCTTTTTTTATCAATTTGACATTTTCAGCCTCGGACTTTTCTCCGAGTTTTCAGCTGATTTTGACACTTCATATTTAGGGTTGTTAATTAAGGTTGTCGTTATTAAGGTTGCGTTTCGAAACGAGCAAAAATCACTCTGAGTGCTGCGAATTTCACCCTAGAGCATTCAGAAATGGACACGAGTTAAACTGGGGGTAAACGAACTGTTACCTGACAGTTGCACGAAAGTGTTTTGAAATGCTTCGGAGTAATGCGAAAATCACACCGGGCCACCTGATTGGTGCAACCAGATTTTTCTTTCTCTTGCTCCTATATAGATCTGTCTCTTTCTAATAAACGAGTGAAGTTTCGTACTATGATAGCACGTTCTGAAACGCTTCCTTACTATGCTGTTGTTGTTCTGTCTGACCCCCGTTCATTAAAACACTTTCGTCAGGTTCCGACACTGACAGCAGGATATCGTAGGGTATAGAATTTTCAAAGCACCTCTGGGCCGCGTTCACAAATTAAGGGTCTCGATACGGGTTCTAATGCTATCTTTGTCACACGCATTGAAAATTATATACGCTATCCTGTTGTCAGTGTTGGAACCTGACGAAAGTGTTAATTAATGAACGGGGGTCTGAGGGGCTGTTGAAACGGCTAAGTAAGGGCTACATTCAGTTTAATTTTATTACCCGCCGACGATGCGACGTATACCTAACACTGATAGCAGGATAGAATAATGCAAAATCAACGCGTGCAAAAAAAATCGCAAGTTATGCGAGGTGGTAAAGAATCTTTCTATGGCCGGGTTCCGAATGGCGCTGACGCATTAAATAATATTATAAGATGTCTATGCGCTGACAGCACTAAAAGTACCATCAAACTACTCACGCCGGCGCCGCCGCGCCGCGCCCTACGGCCATCAGTGATTCGGAATGGAGATAGACGCGATGTAATCGATTATATCTTGAATCGGAACCCACTTTAAATCTGACCCCCGCAACAATCAAACTGAACCATAGAAAATATAGAAATAAATTTCTGTAATTTTAAACATTTGGTGATTTATCCATCGATCGCAAGATCACAAATGAACCATAGAGATATTACTCTGTCTACGAACTGAAAGAAAAAGAATCGATAAAGCTAGAAAGACATCCGACGACGTGTGGCATGTGGACCAAAATAATACGTCTGTGAGGGAGGATTGTTGAAATGTGAAAAAGTAAAATGTCAAAACAACTGCCTGCTGACTCCGAAAAATGTAAACAAATATCGTTTTTGGTTCTTTCTTTTTATCTAAAATGTGGTATATTATGGACTCTAAATTGTAGTCTTATACCTGTAAAATAATGTGTCTTCAAGTCCACGTATTTTCCCTCCTGAAACAGGTTGCAAAATATCAATTATACACAAGAAATAATCCAAAGTTTTACCATCGAATACCCTTCTTAGAGCTGTATGAGAATACAACTGGTAAGTTTGTAATTACAACAACAAAATCTTATTATTTCATAATGCATTCAGAAAATGTTACCTCATTGTCTATCAACCACCTACCAGCCGATTTCATGCTGGTCTATTATTTGTTTTTCCAGGCAATTCAATTTCACAGAATCACATCAATATATTGAAGAAGAAGCATCCCAACATTGACATGCTGAGTGTAGACCGGCTCCAATGCACTTTACAGATACTTGACAAATTCAACATAACTGCTCATGAGGCTTGTATGGACCCTCATGTGTTCTGTATGAATCCCATAACTATGGATAACTATGGAGAAATATTGAAGGAATGTGGCTTTGTGAACATTATTCCTAAATACATTATCAGGTAATAAATATGTGATTTTAGATTTCACTTAATTGTTAAAGTTCCCCTTATTATTCAATAAGTAGGTATTCCAAGTACAAAATAATTCTTATTCTTAATTCAACTGATGACGATCTCACAGAAGAGGCTAAAATATATTGAACAAAATGTTGTATTTATTTATTAATATTTATACCATTATCAATATAACAACATAAAAAGGAGTTGATGCTTGTGAATGTTGGCACTTGGTGGATTTTTGATACATTTTGTTTGAAAAACACTTGTACTTGTCCACTTATTTATATTATTTCCCTTACCGGTTTTGCTGTTATAGCATTATCAAAGGTTTTTGGTTGTTTATGTACAATATATGAATACAAAGTAAAAAGCCCAAAGATAGCAATTATTATCTTTATAAATACAGTATAAAATAAACAAGCATAAGTGATTTATTTTATGATAAAGAAATTTAATAAATAGGTACTACCTACTATTAATTCCCAAAATATTTTTTTTAGTGCATGCTTACAAAAAGAAATAATAAAACATACTGTCTTAAAATTTAGTAAGAATTATTTCTAACTCTCTACTTACTTAATTATGAACTTTTTTTAAGTCAGTCTTTTGAACCAAATTTTGTTGGTACATTTTTTCATACTCTTACAAAATAGCTCTGAAATTGACCTAAAGCATAAATAATTGGTAGAATGCCAGTAGTGAAAAAATATATAAGGTCTTCAGATAAATTTTGGTGATGATATTTTTGAATAAAAAGACATGTGATTTATGAAATTACAGGACAATAGTTTATGATGGTGCACATTATGTTTATAACTGTTGTACAGGATCATTTACAAAGTAATGCATAAAATAACACCACTCTGCAATGACACGCCTAATTGACATCAAACTATGGTCAAGGTAATGCCATAAATCATATTTGTCTCATAGTTTTTATTCAAAAATTAGGAAATTAAAACATAAGTTGTGCATTTGTGGTTTCATTGAGCCAACTGCGTACAAAATTATGAGCCACGATTGAGGCTTCATCAAGCCAAAAGTTAAATCTGTAGATTTGAAGATTTTGAAAAATAATAAAATCTTATATTATCTTTGATATATGTAACATCTTTTCCTACTTTTAAAAATTGTAATTTTGTGTTATTTTCTACAAATTGTAAATAGCTGATAAGAGTGTCAATGAAAAAGTTAAAAACTAAACATGAAATTTAATAAAACGATGCTACAAGACATGAAATTTTTTGAAACCTGCTCTTGCTTGTTACTCGTACATTCTTGAAAAAAAAAACCTTTTTCAAAATCTCATGTCTGGCACTTTCAGATACCACACCCTGGTTAGATCCAGAACAGTGGAACAACTAAAGAAGGAAGGTTTACTAGGAGACAACATGAGCCTTGAGGATAGACTTCAACAATGCTTTTACAAGTGGCCTGATAGTCACAAGATTACAAAGAAGTTTGATGAATCAAGTACTTCCATTTGTAAGTACTACCTACCTACCTAAACAGGTATATTAATATGAAGCAAATTGGGCCGATTATTTCTTGAGGATTATGGATGTGAGAGTAGATGCAGCATAAGTTATAAGAGAAACTCAGTTATTGGTTTGATGAAGCAACAATTATAGATATATTTGGGAAATTAAAATTATTATAAATAATCAACAGCTTTATTTATATATTTATATTATTATAGTCATAAAGTAGTAATAAAAAGTTATTTCATATTACTATGCCTATCAGCGTGTTTCGTCCACTGCTGGACATAGGCCTTTCCACTCTTGGCGGTCCTCCTGGAAGGAATGCCAATACTCACACACGCTGGGCAGGCGGGTCGGTGAGCGCGGTGCCGAAACCCTTGCACCAGTGACGCCACTGCCCGTCACCAGTCGCCGGCAATTGGGGATGGATAAACCGCCATCCATCGGTCCCAGGCAATGGTGAGCTGCCTGGTTTTGCCTGAGAGCTGTTCTCTTACTCTCCTTCGAATAACTTCGGGAGGATTTGCGAGTAAGATGGTGGTACCACCACAGTCGAGCCCGGCATTAGCTCTGCCACCTAAATAACTATGCCTATATGAATAAGTTAATAATTAAAGTAACTCTTCATACAGTAAATGTTAAGCATAAGAAGAAAAAAAATGGTGCTCTCGTAATAAGCAAATAAATAATAATAACTACAACTATTTAGTTGTATCTACAAAATTATTTAATTGAATGAAAAGTAAAAACCTGGGTGAAAACGATTTAGGTGGATAAATACGGTTCTTTATGGAGTTGAAATTCGACCTCGGAAATGGAAACTGATCTCTGATTAATCAGGGTTGACAGAAATAATTTTTCATTTAGAAACAAGAAATATAACCCACTAGTTAGATATTAAATCAATTAAATCAACCTTTTTATTACACGACTGACCCCAAAAAAGGAGTGTATTGTTTTCAGGGTTCATGTGGGTATTTTTTCTCAATTCCACCATAACTTCTTAATGCCTGAACCGATTTCGAAGTATGTGGTATCGTTAGAATCCTTATAGCATCCCGAGTGGAGTAGGCTATAAATATATACAAAAAAGTATTAAATGAAAATAAATAATAACAAAAATATTAAAATTCACGACTGTCGAAATAGAGATTTAATTCGGATTTCAGTGCAGTCGGGAGACTATTACATTGGATACGTGTTGTTTAGTATGTCTGCCCCCGACTGCACTGAAATCCGAATTAAATCTCTATTCCGACAGTCGTTTTTTTTTTAAATATATTTTATTATTTATTTTTGTTGAAGTAAAAATTCTGTCTCTTTTTGTTAGTTACAAATTAGTGTTTATTTCTTACGGTATTGAATTTAAGTAGTTATAATAACTGGCGACCAAAGGACAGGGATTCCGTTAATTGCTGCAATGTCCTCAATGGCAAGAAGCTTTATTCTATAGCCTATCTAAATTTGAAAAATTATTTGCTATCGTTCATACTCGAGAGTAATTTTGGCAAAATTTCTTCGCATCGTAAAAAATTAGATGCCTATCTAGAGTTGCCTTGAGCAAAAATATCGTTTCACCACCCGGAATATGATTAACGGAATTGTATGCAAAGCTTTTTCGATGTAAGTGAAATGGGCATCACATAAATGTTTGTTCACATATTTGTGGTTATAACGTAACTAAAAAAATCTTTGCAGCAAACTGGTTCTTGAGTGGAGGAAATAAAAACTAATTTAAAGTTTCTTAAGCACTAAAACTGTTAGGCTCAGGTTCAGATTCGTTTGTAAGATAGAGTTCGGACTCAAAATGCACTCTGAATCTCAGGCTTATAATTACTTGAAAAATAACAAGACAATATTTTAAATTTCAGTAACAATCCGCCTCAGTGTACTAGAAAGATATCTGGATTGGAAACTTAACATCACAACAGAAGAATTCCAAAAGTACTGCAGAAACTACTTACCAATGAAACACAAACCCGTGTCAGATATCGAGAAAGCCATCCAACTGGCACAGGAAGACATTGGCTTTGACCAGGCTGCCATCAAGAGAAATGGCTTCATCATATCCTCAGACCCTGTTAACACAAAGTTGATCATGGAGAATGTGCGTTCAATAGCAGGACTCGATATCAGAGAAGTTATTAAATCTGAACCTGCTATATTGAAGAATAATTTTAATGGGATTGTCGACATCAGAAATATTTTAGAGGTAATTTGAGCCGAATATATTAGAAACGATGTAACACATTTGAGTGGCTTTCTGAAAATGGGAACGCTTGACACAAGACAAGCAACAAGCTTGTCGGTGTCGGCATTTTCTAAAAATAAATACGAAGTTGTAGTGGCAGTTGGCAGGCCATATTTGTCACCGACATGATGGCCGTTGGGGCCGAAAGGCTTTAGAATAGAGACCACGCACAGCAAAGCGTAGTGTAGGCCGAAATCGTGCCCGCTGGACCGATGACCCGAAGGACGTTGTGAATGGTGAAATTTGGGAAAGGCCTATGTCCAGCATTGGACGAACAAGGGCTGATGGATGGATATGTACGACGCACGTTCCCCTGACCAAGTTTATTAGGGTTGCGTACTCAAAAAAGAGAGAAGGGAATCCTTATGGGTATGACTCGTTTGTTTCTGCCTGCACACAGAGCCTCTTTTCTTAACCCTTAAATGCATGATTTTTTCTTTTTACATGAAACTGAAATATATGCTAGCAAAACACTCAAATGGAAAGGAAAAAATAAAAAAAATAAAAAATCATATATTTAGGGTATATTTTCTAAGCAAAATAAAAAAAAATAGTTTTTTGAAATTTTTTTTTCTTTTTAGTTTTTTTTTTTGATCTAAGGTCATACCTGATTAAACTTTTAAAAATTGCTATTGTTCCAGAAACAAAAATATTTACGTTTTTTTTTCCAAAAGGTCTCGTTACGACATCGTTACAAAATAATAATCCAAATCTAATATTGAAGTGTCAAAAAATCATATAAAATCAAGAAATAAAGTTTGAATCAAATGCATTGAACATTATTATTGCTCCACCTCTCTTATACATACTAATACCAATTATTTTGAGTTATCATTTAAAATATTTATTTATTTAATTAAATACTGGTATGTTGCCAATTGGCAACACTATGCATTTAAGGACTTATTAAGCTCTCAACTTGAAATTTGAAATAGTTGTAAAGCTTGCGTGTTCGCACCTAGTCGAAGGGTTATTACCACAGCAATAATTTTTCTCTATTTAAGGGGGGCCGAAGTTCAAAAAAATGTTCTTGAAGTCTGAAATTATTTTACTAGAAAATCTGCAAATATCCCCACACTGCAAGTTTTGCGTAACTGGAATAAAAATGTTTAATCGTAATAGCTATTTATGCAACTGTTACGTTATGGACGGTGTTTTAATACGTGTGCCATTTTTCGGTACAAGCGTAGCGCGTACCGAAATAGGTGGGCACGAGTTATTAAAAGATCAATAACGTACAGTTGCATACAAGATTTTATTTACGAAGGAAGGAATAAAACACAGATTTAATACACAGACCAATAAGTATTTTCAATAGAAACTTAACTACACACTGACTATTGTTTATTTATGTGTAGATTTTGTATTGTACAATTATTAAAATAAACAGGAATTGCAGAATTACAGGCTGAACTTGTAGATGGGCCTGGAGACATGAATTGCGGTGCATTAATGTCAACTAAAATATACCAACAAGACGTTTTCAGAAAATGGTGTGCTTGGAATATTGTTACGTTCCCGGCATATCACGAAATCTTCATAACATTTTTCATATACATCTATTGATTTTTCTGGTAGTAAATTATTTGTAGCCGCAACTGCTCTTTTTCTTATATCTGGTGGAGTATTTTCAATATCACTTGATGTTGGAGACATTTTTAATAAAATTTGGAATAAAATTTCACCCAGAAAATTTTTCTTGCGTTCTTTTTTTTTTAATTTAGTATTTGTTAGGTATAAGGCAAAGATCTTGTAGCCGCAACAGCCAAATAGTACTTTTGTTCTAAACTTGTTCCATTTTTAAAAACATCATTTACATTGTGCCTCGATTTCGAAGTAATACTATAGGTACCTGGCTGTATGTTCAGAATGTCTTTGCTTGTGTTTTAGAATTTATGACGATTATTCGCATAATGCAACCCGATGTCGTTATGGGTATCATAATGAAACCGCTGTCAATTTCGTAATTCGAATATAACGAAACCGAAGTAGATAAAATTGTTTTTTGAAGTATTCCCCTCGAGTTTGATGCACTTACTTTTTCATAATATATGTTTGAACCACTTTCGGCGGGCTCAGTCATGCAAAGGCATATGTCATTTACGTGCGTGTTGAACGCCACTGCCGCCTCTTTTGCGTCCATAAAAACGCAAAACGTCCTTACAAACTCAAGCGCAGCCCCCAAGTCAAGTACCAATGAACAGTAAAAATTTCATTTTACAAATTACGCAAAAAATGTTATTGATCCGTAATACTGATCACTTAAAAGCCTCCAGTATGAATTTGGCTGCATAAATAAATGTCACTTTGTATTTCCTTACATACGTATTTATTTTGCAGGAATTCAAGATATCAGAAGAAGCACAAAGGCGATGCTTAAGGGTATACTGCATGTGTCCGAGGACAGTTCGGGAAAGGCTTGAGGAATTGAAAAGTTTGAAAGAATATCAAGTTTTGAAGTCAAATCCCAGAGTAAGTATACATCTCTACTAATATAAAATTATAAAAAATAAAAAGCGGCGGTAGCTCAGGCGGTAGAACGCTGGCCTCTCAATCTTGAGACCCAGGTTCGATCCCCGGTCCGGCATGCACCAATGAGTTTTTCGGAATTTATGTGCATAGTATTTGTGTTCTTACCTTATACTTACCACTTGCTGAACGGTGAAGGAAAACATCGTGAGGAAACCTGCATGCCGTAAAAAGCGTATGATTGTGGCCGAAGTACGGCGATAGGGCTAACTACCCATAACGTTGGGACGTAATAATCGCGGTGAAACGCGGGTGTACCGGGTGTGAACTGTTACTTGCATTTTCACAATTCACACTCGGGAACACTTCTGACATCCCTTCGGGGATGTATGCGTGACGAAATGTTTTTTTTTCACATAAAAAAATCCCACTCACCCACTCATCAAGAAATCTCCAGAAATATAGAACCTACAAACTTGTTTGGCAGCTAGGGTTTTTTAGGTCACGCAGACATCCTAAAAGAAGAGTTTTTGATACAAGATGTTCAAGTCTGATACTCCTTTAATGCGGGCGGAGCTATGGGCGAATTGCTAGTTATTAATACAAAACACATTATAAATGAAACATGAACCTTAAAAATATGCAAAGAAAAGCAAAAAAATCATTGATTTAAAGGTAAGGATTCGGTTGAACGAACAAGTGCTGCGAATATTTTTCATACAAGAAAAGACGAGCGCCATCTATTAGAACTTGTTATAACTAAGTCAATGATGGCCTAAGTTAGGTACTATCGGCAACCAGTGTGACCACATATGGTAGATTTTTTGTCAATTTTAGTAGCGGTTGCTTGCTCAATGAACAGGTGTTGCACTTTACCGGTTTATTGTAGATTATCTATTCTTATTATATTTAAACTTTCATAAAAAAGCTAAAAATTGGACCGTATTCGCGATAGACCCCTTTAAATATTATAATGAGAAAAGTTATAGGTTACCTAGTAAAAATCATGAATTTGAGCTTTGATTATAATAGTCAAAGATTTTAAATATTTACACCCAAATGAGACTGGTGACTCTAGGTCTACTTTCAGTTTAATTGCCGGACTGAATTTATTTAGTCACAACTTATAGGTTGAAAGTAAATCAACCAACCAAATTCGTACTGGAGACTCGGTTAGTGATCAAGAAATAGGTTCAGGAAACCTTTTGGCCACATCGAAAAAAAAATTATTTCGTTCGACTAGTTTAAGTTCAGGCACTATGGCAAAAAATTTTTTTTTTCTAATTTTACCTGGAGGGTCATTAAACCTTGTTTCTGATGACTAATCGAGCCACTAGTATGAATTTTGTCGGTTGATTTAATTTCAATTAGGTACCTATAATATATAAGGTGACTTTTATTTATCCCGCCAAACTCATACTGGAGGCTTGTTAAGTGATCAGTAACATGGATCGCTAACACTTTTTGCTAATTTCGCAAAATAAAATCTTGACGTCCCATAGTAATTGACTCGAGGCTGAGCTTGTGTTTATAAGGAACGCGAAAAAAAAATTTACTTACTAATTTCACAAAAAGGATCATCGAACCTTAATACTGAGCACTTACCGAGCCTTCAGTAAGAATTTGGCTGCATAAATTTAAGTCACCTCATATACATATTTTCTATCTCTATAGAACGAAACTAACGATACAAATTTAATCACCTTGTGTCCATGGAATTTTCCTAAGGAGTTGAAGATTTGAGATTTATTACTTTTAGGTTTATACAGTGACGTCACGTAGCTTAGACACAGTCCCCCTTGTCACACGATGTCAACTTTGTTGGAACACTCCCTGCTCCTTAACATGCGACGTAATTTATGGATTGTCCCTTATTAGTGATCAATTTATTATAACTTGTATAAAAGTAATGAATGAATGAGAAAATATAATAAGAATTAAATATAATAAGAATACTGCTGTTTCATTTTACAAAAACCTCATTGATCTGATCATTTTCGAAATGTTCAAAACAACTTCCTTTTTCATCCCTCAAAATATTTACATCGATGCTATATAGGATGAAATTAAATCAACCCAGCAAATTCACATTATACAAGATGAAATTAATTTAACCGACCAAATTCATACTGGAGACTCGGTTAGTGATCAGAAACAAGCTTTATTTATCCTTTTGGGGAAATTCAAAAAACATTTTTTTTTCTTACTTCAACCGCTAAATAAGGCTACCGTAAAACTTTGGTATGTCATCATACCATTGTATTACGGTACGGTTTTTACAGTACCGTTTGCAGCGCAAGGCAGATAAAGGTTACGGTACCCATGTCTAATTACGGTACCAAAATTTTACCTTGGCTTCGCTTCAGCTCGTTTCTTTGTTGATGCCGCAGGTCGCGGCGCGCCGCCCACGGGTGTCATTCATTTCATTCGTATGTTCGAGTTATAGATAAAGATGTAAGCAGTGTTGCCATATCAATGACTTAGCCGCTAAAACTAACGGAAATGTAGTCGATTTAATTTATTATGTTTGATCCAAGGTCGGAAAAAAATTTTGTTCTGGCCATATCTCCGGGACGGTTGGTCCTGGAACCATCCAATTTGGAACCCAGATTTCCAAAAAATGTTTTTAAAATTTTGAAAAAAATTCGTTCCGAGGCACGAAAAAAAAAATTGTTTTGGACATATCTCTGGAACGGTTGGTCTTAGAAACCCCAAAATTTTTCATTCAGTTCAAATATCTCAACGGGAACAGGATTTAGCGAAAATGTCAAAACTGTCAAAAGTTTTTTCCATGGATACTGGCTTCAATTCAATGCGTGCAAGAGAGAACGTGGCCGGTTCGCCGGACGTTGTCGACGTTCAAACTGAACGGAGCCCTGGTAGGTTTTGGTAAATTTGGGAACGGTAACACTGTGACGGTCACTATGGCGAACAAAATGACGTTTGTGAAAAACAAATCCATTCTTTGATTAATATTAAGTGCAAATAGTGCCATTGACAATATTTATAACTTACCGGTGATAAGAAATGCCATCTTTTTGTTTGTTCAGCTTCCTACTGTCGCTTGGACAACCTTTCACCACACAACACGGCATTCTCGTACAGAGTTTGTGCACAACGAGAACACATCCGCAACCGACAATGTTACCAGTGCGACTAAATGAATTTCGGTGCTCACATCAGTTTTGAACACCATTTACTTGGCGACATGTTAGCGCGCTCATAACCCCATCCCTACCTTTAAATCTATGAAAAAAAAAAATTTTTCTAGGTGTTCTTCCTCAATATAGCTCGAAAATATCATTAATATCAATACATATAATATATGTATGCAGGGTATATGTATACAGAGTAGCCGGGAAAGAGACGTCAAAAATTTATTTTGGCTGCCTTACATTTTGGGGTATCTTTTAAAATAATCATATCTCCTAAACTAATAAAAATCGCGGAACACCGGCAGAGGATATAAAGAATTACTTCGTAAAGAAGCGACACTCACCTCCTCGCGCTAGTTTATCGTAGACACTTTCCCCCGCAAGTTAGGGGTAAATCTGTATCCCAGTAGAGCTCGGCTACCACTCGTTCGCTGCGCGCGTATTTTGTTTTATTATTTACGATACATATTTTTTGATCAATATGGTTCGTTATTGTGGTATTTATGGATGTCTAGAAAACCGAGAAACCAACAAAGAACGAAGATTTTTTAAATTTCCTTCCGATGAAACAAGGTAGGTAAGGCATTTTCTTCTTTGTCAAAGATCCCATCGGTTTAGGACTCCAACTCTCAAACAGTTGGAAACAATTTCAACTGAAAATTAAAAATCGAATGTTTTTGTTCGACAGTTCGAGCTGAGTAAATTGCAACATTTGAAATTTAAAAATCGAATGTCTTTTGTTTGAGTTTTTGTGCATAGGATTAACCACGCTAAAATTTAGTAAGAGAATCACAGAAGTTGCTGACTTATATGTTGTCCCTCTCGGTCGACGATGCTCACACGCTTGCTGCCAGCCCTAGACTAGCTCACGCACACACACAAGCGTGTACGGACACGCTTATACGCGTGTGGAGTTATCTGGGCCAGATTGGTTGGTGTGTCGGGGGTGTGACATGGGGGTGATTTGGATACCCCTAAATGTAAGGCAACCAAAAAAAATTGTTGGACATCTCTTTCCCTGCCATCATGCATATATTTTTTAATTTCATGTCTTCTCTACCTGAAATATGTATGTTCAGGTGCTCACAATGGTCGTCCACAAACGCAAAATGATGCAACGAATAAACAGGATGCAGTCGGCCAACAAACAATGCTACAGCTTGAACCATCTAGTCTCCTCCAGCAAAGTTTTTAACAAGTAAGTTCGGGTTTCACAATTTCGCTGAAAAGTTTTAGTTCTCTCAAAAGCCAAGTCTGTAATACCGATGCTTTAGTATGCGTCTGATTCAAGATAAGGATTCCGAAAATATCCCTTTTTTCCACTCAATCCGTACATACAACGAATACGGCGTACATTTTACAGCATTTCTTTTGTTTTCATAATAGCCCAGACACAGAATAACAGTAAAAGAGTATTTGAACAGATTATTTACAATTTATAGTTTCGCCGTCACAGAAGAAATAGTATACGCACAGAAGATCCACTATTCAAATACACTTGAATAAGAAGCTACTTTCACCACGCGGCAATAAAGTGCAATTCAGCTCGCACAGCACTCTCTGTCGCGTAACTCTATCTCTTCTTAACCCAATGAACGTTTGGCACGGGTGAGCCGCCAATAAAGCCGATTCTGAAGGCTTTAATGTTAGTTTTAGTGCTGTCAAAACTCAATTTTCTACATTCCAAAATTGTTCTTTATCGTTAACAACAGAAGCTATATTACTTCAGAAAAATTTAAGTATTGACAGCACCAAATCTAATAGCCTTGGCGGAGTGGGACGGGCCTAATAACTAAGTCATCTTCCATGGCTAGTCGCGTCGTCGCAATATACTACGTACATGAAGGCATGCACAAATAAATAATATCATGTTTATATTTCCAGCTACATCAGCAGTTTCGGGAGCAAAGTCTGTGGTCGAGATATAGCAGTCTTGATATGCAACTCTCTCAACACAAACGGCATTGCCAACCGACCCAGTAAACCCACAGACATGAGTAAATCAAGACAGAGAGAACTCACCAACTCGGTCCTGAGAAACTTGAAGAGACACAAGTTCTGGCTACACACGGCTTTGAGTGTTATTGATGATAACATAAAATTACTCCAAAAGTGGTTCGACGATGAAGTGATCTTCACCAACTGCCATCTACTGCTGTATCCTGCGTAAGTTTCTATTTTGTGGAGTAATGTTTTCGAGGTTGAACTTAAGGCGCATAGGTACGCCACCGTTTTAGTACAAAATTTGATAACCCGATTTTCTGTTGTTTTTTGTTATAGACTAAGGTTCCTTTTTAGACCTCTATAGTTTAATACAGGCATTTACAAATTCACTATTTGGCTGAAATGTAAAATTTTGGTATAGGCACAATTTAAGGCAATACAACAACTTTGTACGTCCAGCTAGATATCGAGCAACAAACAAAATCAATACTCAAAATTTTGGCTAATTGGTGTCTTTTAAAATATCAATACCAGACGGTGGCGTGCATATGCGCCTTAAGGTGAATCTTTTAAAAACTCAATGATCAACAGCTGGCAACATAGGGTCAAGGTAGGTGGGGATACCTCCCAATGTGTCAACGAATACATCTATCTGGGCTAAGTAGTTTCCTTCGATAACAGGCAAGACAAGAAAATCGAAAGACGATCGCCTGGAAGAGCTATTGGTCCATGAAAGAGCTGATGAAGGGCTCCCTTCCATTGTCACTGAAGCGTAAACTTGTTGATATGTGTATCCTCCCTATTCTTACCTACGGTTCTCAATCGTGGTCACTAACCGATCATGCATTGGAGTAACTAGGATTTCTACCTTTGGCCCCTGGCTCCAATTCATAAAGCTCAAGAGGTATCTGTTTTCGATTATACGATTGTAATAAGATAAGTAGAGATAATCCTCCATACACCGAGATCAAATACAAACCAAAATACTAAACAAATAACGTCTTAATTTCGGGGGATACATAATAGGTTCGCAGGACTGCGATATGTTGTTTCAGCGATGGGAGGCCCTTGCCCAGCAGTGGGACACAGTGGACAGTGGTACAGGTGGTAGAGCTGATGCCGGGCTCGACTGTGGAGGTACCACCATCTTACTCGCAAATCCTCCCGAATAGTTATTCGGGGGAGAGTAAGAGAACAGCTCTCAGGCAAAACCAGGCGGCGGACCATTGCCTGGGACCGATGGATGGCGGTATATCCATCCCCAATTGCCGGGCCTTATATAAAACAGACTGGTGACGGGCAGCGGCGTCACCGGTGCAAGGGTTTCGGCACCGCGCTCATCAACCCGCCTGCCCAGCGTGTATGGGCATTTCTTCCAGGAGGACCGCCAAGAGTGGCAAAATCCTGGAAAGGCCTATGTCCAGCAGTGGACAAAACAGGCTGATGGATGGATGGATAATAAATAAATAAATAAATAAAAGATACTTTATTTGTCTTACTAAACTAACATACAAAATTACAAATACAATATTACTTACAAAAATGGAAGTGGAAAGACAAAAAGGCCTAAGCTCGGCATAAAGCTAGCTGACACGCATGCAGACAGCCGCCGATTTTCAGCTTAGCCTTGTAATAACTAAGGATGGGACACTTTAGAGGCAACATAAAAAAATATGTTTTTAAGCTCGCCCGGGCCTTCTGCCCTAGAAAAAGACATGCCCCTAATTTAAGACCTACTAACTAAAGTAGAGACAAGTCAAAAGATAGGTGTATCAGGGTCATTAAAAACCTTTAATAATATCTTAGTAGTCTCGTCTTGGAGAAAGGTGTTGGAACTGTTTTAAGCTTAAACATAATTTAGAATGCATTACAAACTGGAAAAGATGAATTGAAACGAATTTCAAGTGAGAAAAAAAGTATTTTCAAAAAATACATCGGACCAGGATGACATACCTCAATGAATGACATACCTTACATAACATGCACTTTTATTTGGTGAATAAATTTCTGATTTCTGGTTTTGAACCTGCAAGTGCGGTTTCACCTTGGTGGCGCAGCAGTAGCACACTTGGCGTGAAAGTAAAAGGTCGCAGGTTCGAATCCTGGCCCTGGGTGCTTTTTCAAAATACCTTTCTCATTTGTAATTTGTTTCAATTGATCTTTTCCATTTTATAATGCACTCCAAATAATATTTGTTTAAAGCATCCAAAGCGATGGATTTCGTTACAAATCATGTGTTTTAAGTTGGTTTTATTTTATGTCCGTTAGTTTTGGAAATTACATCACAGTTAAAAGTGTTTTATGTATAAAATATTCTGTTTATTCTACAACCATTTTGTTTTCAGAACGGAAATACAGCAATACCTAGACTTTTTCCTGAGCATGCGCAACACAAGAGGTAGCGAACAGGAGAGTATACCACTAGACGCCAGCTACAACACCCTGAACTACAGCTGTCTGACGGACGAACAGATCCTCAGCCTCATCCTGTACGAGATCGAAAAGAAGTACCACTTCAGTGGCGATGGCATCTGGACCAAGAACGACGCTAGGGCGGAAGCGCAGCTGGTGAGCTGACATTCATTATCAGAGTTTAAAGTGTAATGTTAATTTTTCAACGGCCACTGTCACTCCAATCGGAAAAACGCGCAGCGCGAGAGGGATGGATTTAGGGCAAAAGAGTAAAAAACTAGCTTCTTTATTTATATATAAAAAAAACTAAAATCAAAACCTCCTTCAGTCAATGTCTAGATATTGTTAAAACCCATGTAATAAAATATATTTAAATTCTGTACACGATTCCTGTTCGTCAAGAATGGAGAAAAAGTGCGTTTGAAGACATGATTTGAAGTAGTTAGAGGATTCCAAAAAGTGACAATATTTTTGCAGTAGCCCTTTAATGGTTAATAATGGCAGATCAGATTACGACATAATCGACTTTTCCAGTACGGTACGACTTCTGCGTTCTCTTTCTGTTGGTCCATGGAACTCTTCCTGCGCTATTATGTAACGTTGTATCAGTTGCCAACTGGTTGCCTTACACTTAAAACATAAATCAAAATTGAACTTCCAAAATTGCCTTCAGTGTGTATGGAACTGTTAACGAATTGTGACGTCACTTTAAGTACAAACGTATCCTTATATAATCTGAATTCGATAGTATATCTATGTTTTCGATGTTTGGCAACCGACTCAAAGATACTATAGTCTTCCCGTCCTCTTTTCCCTTCTGCTATCTTTGTGATAAAGTATTTGATTAAGTTTCCAACCATGTTTCCTTCCCAATGGTCTCCAGTATTAAACATTTTGTGTACCCTTCTTAAAAGAGACGAAAATGTGTGACTGTGTGAGATGAGTTACAACGCGTGACGTAATAGCAAAAAGGGCCAACGGTAAACGATGTCCGATCTAGCCCTATTTAGCAGTGATTCTGGCGCCATGTGACATAATATCGTGGACATATTTTGTGTTCCTTTTTTACACAAACCTTAATTATAGGTATATTACTTTGACTCCGACATTTTGTTGCAAAGTGCCAGAAGAGAAAAATACTCTGGTTAAATAAATATTTTGTAAATAAATAGAAACTTAAGAGAACTATTTTGTAATGATGTTAAAAATGTTAATAAAACACAAAATTATAAAGCACTTTTTTATTATGTATTCTGTCTTATTACTTTAAAAAATCAAGAAAATATTCAATTTATAACCAAAAATATTGCTTTCGAAAAGTATCATATTAATATCATAAAGCAATATAAAATAAGTAAAAAATCATACTTCATTGCTTGCACACCTTGAATCATAAATACATTTAGATATGTGCGGGTAAATAAATTTAAGTATTTTATTCTTTGGTTTCCACTGTAGACTATAGAACTCTACACTAAAACTGTTTGAGAGATCAAAAATAATTCGTGATGGTAAATAGTTAAAATTAATATCTTATGGCATCTTAATTCACGATAAAAGTTGTACACTATCCATTAATAATTTAGTATCTGCTCAACCGATTGAGCATATTGTAAATAAAATATTATATCAAAATTCGTATATATGTAGTTGGGGACATACAATTTGGCACTTACAATTCACGTAAAAAGCACTTAAGTAGATTTCTAAGTAAATAAAGTTACCTACATCGAAATTATCATATTACGAATAATGTAATGTACATAACTGTATTGTTTCAATTTAAACCAAACGTTTAATATTTAATCAATGCAGTTGATCCCTTTTGATGTCATATTGAGAGCAAATATTAATTTTACCTTAATTATAAACTACTTTTAAAATCCTAAACAACATCACTAGCTAAAAGGCACGAGGAATGCACTAGAAGATTATTATGACAACTATAAATTATACCTATCGACAAACATCGTAATATTAAATCATTTTAACCAATAACTTATCGATTATCGACAAACAGAATCTGAATAACAGGTAAATTTATATGTAAAGTAATTTTAATTAACAAATAATTCATTATCTATATTTTGTGCTCTACAAAATGTGGCATAATTGAGTTGCAAATATTTACAGATCCACATTTCGTCACAAATATATGTCTTTATAGCTTCGCACCGAAAATAAACAACGGATTCACAAATCCAAAGGCACTAAAATGTAATACTCCTTTTCGAAATTACTCTCAACGTATATAAATATAATAAAATATCAATATCGCTTCAATTGTCTTTTTAATGCTTAGTTAGCTCTCTTGGCTGTTAGAATAGGATAGTTTCGAAAAGGAGTATTTCAATTCAAAAAAGGGGGCAGAGTGGTGTATGCTTGCCCGGGGCTTGGTTCCATCTTGACAACCACCGGTTGAGTCAAGTCCCCGTGCCTCTCTGCTTCGTAATGTTTATCGTGCATCATGGCTGATTTCTCGTAATCATCACCCGCGTATCTCGGGGGCTCTTCGTGTAGAGCACAAGACGCATATCTATCGTCTTGCTCGTGCGATGGCCGGTACTCAAGTTTCTCGTCATGCGGCTCCATATGGGGCGAGCTCGCTGCCATCATGGGATAGTCCCTGACGCCTAGAGGTGGGCTGCCTTCACCGTACTCGTAATGCCTCGGCGCAAACATCTGACCGTCGTGACCGTTGAGAACGGTTGTGTAGGAGTACGCTGGTTGCGCGTTGAACGGAGGGTAGCCACCGCTGCTGGATGACAGTAGATGGTGCGAGGATAGATCGTACGAGTGCTGATAAGACCAGGAGTCGGCTGGGGCTGGTAGTCCGTTTTGCGGGAAGGCGGGAAGGTTGCCGCCGATGCCGGGGAACCCACCGCTGAGGGTCGTTGAGCTGGGGGAGCTGGAACCTATGTAACCTGTTTTCCGGGGAGGTTCTCGCTTTCGCCATTTTGCTCTTCTATTCTGGAACCACACCTGTAAAAAATATAGTCTATTAAAGTCCTGCAATATTCACAAATATAGTACATTACTGCCGCGGTTTATAATGACTACTTTGCTGGTCGCGCTGATGATGGCCGACAGCGCAACGTAGCGCAGCTCCAGGCCGACACAGCGCGGTCAGGGTGCAGCACTTGATGGACGAGCAGCGAGGACAGCAAGGGCTGCAATGATGACCAAGCTGGAAGGCCTAGAGCGTAGCTAGGCTAGCTCGAGGCAATAATAGCGTGACCAGCGAAGCAGTCATTGTGGGCCAAGGCTTGTATAGTGCTTTACTCAAAAATGCAAGTACCTAATCTAAATAAAACCAGCAAGTAATTTAAATTAAAAAGATTTTTATTTCATATTTGGCTGTATAGAACCAACTACCATTGCTTGAAAAAAAAAATCCATATTTGGCTGTATAGTTCCAACTACCATTGCTTAAAAAAAGTAACATAAGCGCGGTTCAGCGAAAATTTTGTTTTTATTTAGTGACTTTTTTGCCAAAATTGAACTTTCAAAGCGAAAATTCTTCCGATTCAATGTGTTTAACACCGCCAGACATTAAAGATGAAGCTAAATTAGTGGTTGAAAATTTGATACCACGAAACTCAAAGGAAAAATATAAGCTTGCGTATGAAAAATTTGTGCAGTGGAAAATCACTAGGAAATCTAAATCTTTATCCGAAAATGTTTTTCTTGCGTATTTCAATGATCTTTCCAACAAAATGAAGCCTTCGTCTCTGTGGAATACCTATTCAATGTTAAAGTGTTCTGATAAAGCACAATTTGAACATTAAAAATTACCATTTGTACCTATCTCTATAAATACAAACAGCTGTATTTTAAATAAAATCTTTTTGCATTTGATTTCTTAAAGCGTTGAAACGTCAAAATAGCGGCCGGCAATGTTTTGCCGGCCTGTTAGAGCGGCCAGCAAAATTTTGCCGGCCGCTCCTTGAAACAGAACGGCCAGGTCGACTTTGCTCAAACAAGGTTGTCAAAATAATGACAACGTTACATGCATTTTTGAGTAAATAATTATTTTTAATGAATCACGTCTGCTAAGTACATACGTTGTACAGTGCCTAGCTCATACCTTTCTCTTTTAACTATTTTGACTTAGATAGCAGAGACGTTTATAAGGTGCAAGCCACACAGAAGCGGCGCGGCGCAAATCGAGCGCGCGGGCGTCATTCAAATTTCGTACAAAACGCATGGAAATAAAGTCGCAGTTTGAAGTATGGTACGGACGCCCGTTCCACGCCCGACACGGCCTGAAAATACCATTCGGTGTGTTCAAATTGCGACTTTATTTCCATGCGTTTTGTACGAAATTTGAATGACGCCCGCGCGCTCGATTTGCGTCGCGCCGCTTCTGTGTGGCTTGAACCTAAGAATGTCCATTGAATAGGTTGACGTTGACGTGCGGGGGGTTCCGTCAACTTAGATGTGATCTGGTTGAAAATGCGTTAAGCACCCTACCCACATGATATACATATAAGGAGACTTTCGTTTATGTAGCCAAATTCATACTGGAGATTCGGTAAGTAGTCAGGACCAAGGTGTAATGACCTGTTTCTGTGAAATACGCAAAATAAATTTTAAACTTCGTATACTAATTGGGTCGAGGTTGTTCTTAAAACAAGTATAGAGGGAGGCACAAAGAATACATTTCATGTTTCGCGAACAGGGTCATAGGCATGTGAATTTAGCTATATGAACGAAATTCACCTTTTACATATACGTGCTCTCTGGTGAAGAGTTCCTCCAACTAGCGCTGACGAACACGTCGGTCGTCGGGGTAGAAAACCCCTACGAATGTTAGTTGTAGCAGATGTAAGATTAGTGCACCTGTACTCGTGACTCCGTCAGGTTCAGCTTGAGAGCGAGCTCCTCTTTGGCGAACACGTCGGGGTAGGGGGCACGTTCGAAGGGTCGCTCCAGTTCTTCCAGCTGATACGAGGTGAATGTTAGTTGTAGCAGATGTAAGATTAGTGCACCTGTACTCGTGACTCCGTCAGGTTCAGCTTGAGAGCGAGCTCCTCTCTGGCGAACACGTCGGGGTAGGGGGCACGCTCGAAGGGTCGCTCCAGTTCTTCCAGCTGATACTAGGTGAATGTTAGTTGTAGCAGATGTAAGATTAGTGCACCTGTACTCGTGACTCCGTCAGGATCAGCTTGAGAGCGAGCTCCTCTCTGGCGAACACGTCGGGGTAGGGGGCACGTTCGAATGCTCGCTCCAGTTCCTCCAGCTGATACGAGATGAATGTTAGTTGTAGCAGATGTAAGATTAGTGCACCTGTACTCGTGACTCCGTCAGGTTCAGCTTGAGAGCGAGCTCCTCTCTGGCGAACACGTCGGGGTAGGGGGCACGTTCGAAGGGTCGCTCCAGTTCTTCCAGCTGATACGAGGTGAATGTTAGTTGTAGCAGATGTAAGATTAGTGCACCTGTACTCGTGACTCCGTCAGGATCAGCTTGAGAGCGAGCTCCTCTCTGGCGAACACGTCGGGGTAGGGGGCACGTTCGAATGCTCGCTCCAGTTCCTCCAGCTGATACGAGGTGAATGTTAGTTGTAGCAGATGTAAGATTAGTGCACCTGTACTCGTGACTCCGTCAGGTTCAGCTTGAGAGCGAGCTCCTCTCTGGTGAACACGTCGGGGTAGGGGGCACGTTCGAATGCTCGCTCCAGTTCCTCCAGCTGATACGAGGTGAATGTTAGTTGTAGCAGATGTAAGATTAGTGCACCTGTACTCGTGACTCCGTCAGGTTCAGCTTGAGAGCGAGCTCCTCTCTGGCGAACACGTCGGGGTAGGGGGCACGTTCGAATGCTCGCTCCAGTTCCTCCAGCTGATACGAGGTGAACGTCGTCCTGCAACAAGATACAACGATCGTATATTCCAAAGCCCCGAGAATTCACCATTAAAAATAATTTTGCCAAGTGCGAGTCGGACTCGCGCAGAAAGGGTCCCGTATCACTACATGTTATGGGTACGGAACCCTAAAAACATTATGGTACACAAAGGTTGACAAACTAAACTTAGCGCCATCTATTGAGAAGCTATCAAACAAGTTATCTCAGCCAGCGCTATAGTTAACACGATGTTTATTGTTTGAAACTGTAGACCCCTGTGACAGACGGACGGACAGACAGACAGGCAGAGGAGGCTTAGTAATAGAGTCCCGTTTGGCACACTTCAGGGACGGAACCCTTAAAAGTTAAAACATTGTGATTCTTGTTGTTTACAACTTTAACCCTTCGATTAAAATTGGGGTCATTTACTCTTTGCTCCTGTAATAACCATCAGTTTTAAAATTATGAATTCACCAATAGATCACGCCTATCAGCACGCAGCGTCCGCCACATGGCGCGTGCGCGGCGCAATATGGGCAGCCGGGCTGCGGGACACGCGCGGGAATTGATTGAGCGTAAAATGAAATTCACCCCCGTTGCGTGCGCGCCGGTAAGTGCCCAGCAATTGAGGGATGCTATAGTGGCGGTATTTTATTCATCGTTTCACCACCCTATTACGAGGCGTATAGGTTATTTAATTAATGAATCGCTTAGCGAGAATTTTATTAATGTAGTACCTGCATTTTAACACTTGCAGCTAACAACGCAGAGCTTATGTATTTTACGAGCTCTTTCTTAAATAAACAAAAACCCTTTAAGCAAATAATTGGTGTCTGTTTATGTGTACATACGAGTATGTCTGTTTGTTACGTAACACAAAATCGGCTACGCCAAATTAGCTGTTTGGCACCAAGAAACAGCTTTGGATATGAATATATGGAAATTGATGGAAATTATTACCTAAACCGTTTTTAGGCAATATATATGAATAAATATAAGTACAGCAGAAGAATCCATGGCCAAGACAAATGCATCAGGACGCGCTTTCAACTTTAATAAAGCGGTCATTCCACCAACAATGGCGAAATAAGGCCAGCAATCATTGTGAGACAACAAAAACGAGGCCCAACGTTTTAGATTGAAGATGATCTCGGTTTATGCATACCAGTTTAGATTACTTTAGATGAAAAGTGTCTTTCGAAATGCAATTCTTAATCTATGCAAATTGTTCGTTCATACATTTGAAAGGCTACGTATTGACTAAAAAAAAATTATTAGTCCGTCAGTTAGATTATCACAAAATATTGGACACGTATTTTTTCTTTTTTGAATTTAACAAAAAAGGTATAGCCCGCTGAAGTTCCGCGTGACGTCACATCTAGGTACAATTTTACTTAGAATTGACGTCATTTTCCCCCACTCCCAAACTTTGATGCGCTTTATCTCTGTCATTTTTTGTTTGATTGACAAAAGAAAAAATATGTCTCCAATATTTTTTGATAATCTAAATAACGGACTAAATAGAATAATATTTTGCTTACCCTGTGTACAAACCCATTGAAAGGTCCATTTGAAAAGCTTCGTATGCACAAACACCGCCCTTTTTAGAACTACTAAGATTACTTGACTTTCTTTTTTGGTAAAAAGGAGATAGCTACGTAATTGTCGCTTGTTTATCTTTTGGCATGATATTCTTCCATGTACTTCTTACATATAGGCGTTACAAACACATTTAAAGGATAAGTATAATAGATATATTTCGTCAATTAAGATGGTCAACATCGGTCAAAATTATAAATGATAAATCATTAAATGAAAATTTAATTTTCGCTTAATATATATTTATATTTTTTTTTTCACTTCATACAATTTACTTAATAAATTTTATCATTTAAAATTTTGTCGGATGCCGACCATCCTAATATTCGAAACATACCTCTGTTATATATAATATCCTTTAAATGTGTTTATAATTCCTTCTCCTATAAAATTATATTATTTTGACAAAAACGTCAAATTACTTTAATTTTTATCGTTCATCTTTTGCCTACATACATACATATGTATGTGTTTATATTTATCCCATAAACTTCACACTTAACTCATCCAAGGGAGGGTTGGTCAGCATATTTGTTAGTCAACCTTTTTTCATCTTGATCTTATACCTGATCAACTTTATATTATGCAATCTAATTGCCCTCTCGGAAATATAATGAAGTCTTTACTACAGACTCTTAACGCGGCAGCAAAAAGCTAAACAATTTGCTTTTATGATCTCTCGATCGACCAATCTTCCAGCCCGCTATCGACGGGCTAGCCACCCCAGCCTTACAGAATGTAGTATTGCGTCGCCCTAGTCAAGTAATTGTAGTCTTTCGGAATGCAGCGGTGACTTCGCGTGACGTCGGTTTTTATCATAAGGGCAGTTATTACATGTAGTCGGTACCCGTTGATAGAGGCAGCAGAGATGTGATGATAACACAATTGACGTCCCGCCGTCATACGGGTAATTAATCTCACGGCACCAGACGCCGCCTTTTCATACTCGTCCCCCACTGTACACGCGCCACTATCAAGTACTTATTTCGTATTGTTATTGAGATCTTTCAGATAAGAATACTGTTAATTCTTGGTAACGGTTTTTCTCAAGTTACAGGCAATAAATAAAATGTATACAAGTATTTATATATAGTACACATAACTGTCCATAAATGAGTGCAAATTGTGTACATATCTAAAGGATATTTATTTATTTATTATATGTACATGGCAGGCACAGATAATGTACAGGTATATATTCTCCATGAAAAACGTGTCAAGGTTGTTAATGTGTATTTTGCCTTTAGCTGTATTCTGTTTTTCTCTCGTTTGCTTTCAATGTTCAGCACTATTTTGGAATTTGTTACAAAATTACGCTTTTTTTATAACCGCTTTTATGGATTGTAATTTTCTTGGAATTTAGAGTGATGTTAATTATTTCTTTCGGTATAATTAAACGAAGGGATTTACAGCAGCACTGCAGAATTCATAAAGATCATAGGTTATTCTGAAATTAAAATTTTAATGTAATTACTAATTAGGATTTATAAAATACAAAAAATCGTCGTAAAGTGGGAAAATTTACGAAAGTCTTTTTTTAACAGCATAAAAGTCTTTCATAAAATGGTAAATTTGGCGCTTGAAATTTTAAAATAACTCGCATGAAAATGCGAACGGCCCTTGATCACTGTACAGTAACTCCTCTTTTCTCTAATAATCAGTTCGCATTTATATATAGGTATATCTGGTGGTTTTAAAATTATTGCCGAACAGATAGTTCTACCATAAGCTACTGGTAAAAATCGTCCCTCTTCACAAGCACCAAATACTGTAACCAACTGTCACGTGTTTTTGTATCTCATCGTATTAGTTATGCAAACAATATTTAGGGGATATGGCTCGAGTGCATTGCCATACACTAGGGGTTGGTTGGCGTCTACCTGAGCTTAAAGTGATGCCACGTGACTGCGCAATCTATCTATAGTACAAAAGTCATGACTATTCAAAGGATATTATTGCAAAATTTTAAATGAAATTCGTACTAACACTAGTAACTGAGGCCAAAACTACTACTTTTAGAATTTTTGCCTGTCTTTCTATGTTTCTGTTTGTGTGTCTGGATGTCACGTTTTCACTCAAGAACCACTCAACAGATTTGTATGCTGTTTTCTTTATCGTCATTCCAGTGACCCAGGTCTATAGGCTATAAGGGGTATTCATAAAATTATCACCAAGCCAAAAACTGCCGATACTACTCAAAATTTAAAGATAATAGTGTTGAATTAAAATAACTGTATCTAAGTAGATACATGAAGTCATGAACATGATAAATTGATAAATGATAGTTATAATTGGTTTTAGTTTTTCGTATGATGATGTCAACGTCTTTGGTTGGATAAGGTTTTTCGGTGGTATGTCATTTCCCCACAAAAGTAATTGTACAAACATGTATTTTTTTATGTTTATGTTTTATGTCCAATCGATACCATTGAGCCTTAACGTTGGTTTGTCTCGTTACCAGATTATTTTTGTTTTCATGGCCAAACCTAAAGTTGAATGATACTTGCATAGTGAAAAAAGTTTGAGGAAAATGTTGGTGTATTTTGCAAGATATAAATAAAAAATGACCTATAGATGGGCGTCGAGTTAAGAACAGCCTTTTTCAAAGCCAGACATTTTTTTTAGCTAGATTGTCTCAGCAAACATTCGATCCGAATGCATTAAAGCTTAAGAACACAAACATTGATTACTAAGAGCTATCATGATCATGTACAGATCATTCACTATAAGAAGCCCCCTGGCTTAGGAAATGGTAGCACTGCATTTAATGTTGCCAATGGCTCACGTAGAATTCACCCTACTACACATTCCTAACTGCGTTTTTTTATATATTAATTAGACTACTCCTTAATGAAAATAAAATTTACAGAACGAAAAATAAAAAATTGATTGAATACGTATGATCTAATGGTATGAATATCTATACATGTATCTCTGTACTAAAATGTATTTTTTTTCTTGTTCTAGCTCGACGACGTTTGTTCTATATCGTCGAGCTCCCGTTTTTTACGTTTTTGACGATTATTTCCAGGCGACAAATGTGAACGCTTTTTTCCGATATGCCTGCAAATTTAAGTGAATAGCTAATTATTATTTGCCCATAAAATTGGCTTTAAGTTTAAAGCTGGTATCTCTATTTTACTAACCCGTCATGGCATTGACACGAGATCGAACCTGATCGAGAGGAATCACGGTGCATGATTGCATTTTCTCATTCACAAAAGGCGTACCTTCAACACAATCTCTTTTGCCCCATTTTCCAACGGCTTTGGCAATAATAATACATAATTTATCAAATAATTTTGAAAAATCTGACTGACAAACAACATGACAGCAAAAGTTTGACAAGCAGTGATGCCAAGTTATTCAGGGGACAAGTTATGATGGATGGTCTGTAGTATAGTTACTTTTATTCAACATGTATTCCACATTGTCACTTGACACAAGTCACGTGGTATCACTTTAAATTGCACCGAGATATTAGAGCGGTTTTCAAATTTTTTGTCCTTGCCGTTTAAATAGTAATATATATATTGTTTTACGTATTTTCTATAATTGCTTACATGATATCAAAGATTAATCAATATATTATTCAAATTTTATCATGGACTCATTACTTTTTACTTTATTTAAGAAAACGACAATAAATTGTGTGAACGAACGAAAAAATAAATCCACTTGGTTACCATCAACAATATATGGAAAAACTATGCATGGTATTCCATTAAGTTACTTTTCAGACTTTCACTAATGATACTTTCATTTTTAATATTATTTTTAATGTATATTTAAAATAATAATTCTGTTTTGTGAATCTAAATCTGAACATAAATTAATAAAAAAAACAATTGCAACAATTATGTTTCCGCAATTTATTGTAATGTTTAAATGTTCAGTATCAAAAGCGAGGGACAATAACCAAATGGAAGAAGTGGTAACTGTAATGGAAAAGATTAGGCTAAGGTTACATGCATTGAAATAAAACACTGGTACAACACATGGTGACGATGTATTATATTATTATACTAGGATAAAATACACTCGTCACATATGTAATCAAAGGCGGTTTGGCCTTGACTGCAAATTCTACATACATGTTTCCCACAAACCATGCATTTAACCAATCTGCTAAAATTATCATAGCTATTGCAAATGCTGCAACTTATTTTACGGCTTACGGATGTTCGAAGTGATTTCGACTTGAATGGTATTGGCTCTGATTTGTATTTAAGTCCAGACCACGAGGGTTCGCAAGTAGTTTTGTGTGTCAAATCGATTGAATCAGTCAAAACTTTGTTATTGAGATCTGAAATTTCGTTATGCACTTGTCCAGAATAACCAGGTACGACATCGCCATTTTCATCGAATATGTTTACTACGGCACCCTGGCAAAAATTATTAGAATTATCTTTTGTAACTGTGACTTCAACTGAATCTAAATCAATTGATGTATCAGTATCTGCAATAATAATTTCTTGGTCTATTTCTGAGTCTTCGCCTATCAACACTTCTTCAAATATATTATCATCCGATAACAACAAGTGTTCATTTGTTAAAAACAAGTTATTTTCTACATCGGACGAGTTTTCTATTCCATGTTTTAAAATCAGGTCACTTGTAACAGCAGTTGTGTCATTATTTCCAGTTAAGTCATTCATTAGCGGCTTATTTGCAACATCAGTTGAAACGTTTGTTCTATCTTTTAAAATATTGACATTTGCATTAGCAACTGTTCCAGTCTTAGGAGTTTCGGAGTCATTGAAATGTTTGGACCTTGTTGTATTGAATCTATGCGTTTGGGGAGCGAAACAGGCGCAAATTCCATGTTTCTCATCGTTGCAGAAACAACTCAGTTTTCTGTGGTTTATTTCGTTTGGTTTTGTTGACACGACCTGATGTATTTTCATTGTTCCTGGGATTGTCTTGATATCAGCAGGTATCTGTGTCTGTATCAGTTGCACATCTGTTTCGCTAATATAAAAAAACTCGATGGCTTTTATAGATGTTTTTAATATATCGAAAGCTTCTCTTGCTGTGGTGATATCTTTTCCGCATGATATTTTTTGGTCCATTATCCTTTTTACGGTTCCGCCAACAGCATCTGGGACACCCTTACCGTGTCCACTTTCAAAAAAAGACCATGTCAGGTAGTCTAATTCACATTTGATGAAGTATGTGTTTAACAGAAAAAAGTTGTGTTTCTGCCTATATTGGCTAGTGGGCCCATCCGAATATACATGAATAACTTTCACATCAGGTAGTCTTTCCTTTATAAACTGTATCACAGGCAGCAAATGCGCCCAAATACTTGCAGGCTGATGGTCATTGTTGGGTGAAATGCTGCAAAATGTTTGGAAATAGTCTTTAGAGTACAATGCTCCTGTGTGCAGTGAGATTTCCGTTTTGGAAGCGCCAAAATGCATCGCTTGTACCTCAGAGAACATACCACACTTATAATTCTCCGAAAAATCGCAGTGTAAGAGGGCTTCTCCTGGTTTCAAATTGTCAATGAGTTGTTTGAATTGACGCTGTTGATGGTTCATGTTAAAATAATGAATTTTAAACATAGGAATATCTGCCTCTATCAATTTGATGAGTTCGTCCACCTTTCCGTCATATGGTTTTTTGATAGTTCTTTTGGAAGAAATATTTTTTCCGTTTTTTGAATATTCAAATTTTTCGACTTCCCACTGTAACCAAGAGGTGTTTTGCTGGCCTGAATCCTCTGTTGCTGCGTTTAATTTAATTGTACTACATGCATTGCACATTCCGTACATACACTTGTAGTTATTAACATCGCAAGATGTATGTGACATTAGTTGTTTTATAGTTTTGCAGCTCTTGACATTGGGCTTATTCGCCAATGCATGCAGTTTTAACTCTATATTGTCGTGTTTTATGCACAAACATGTGTTCCTTTTATGAATGTTTGGAGTTAGAACAAAGAACGGTTTGTAACGCCAAAATGTCGTGAACTTGTATTTGCCACCTTCTTCTTTATATTTTTCATATGAATTTCTTATTGTATCAAGTAAGAACCTGATTTGTTTTTTCTCTTTTTTTAATGTACGGCACTCTTTCTTGCCAGAGGTGGCTCGCGTGACATCGTCTCTAAGGTAGAATTCCCTGATTTCGTCGCGACTGTTTGAGTCACGTTGTTTGTTAAATTTGCGAATTCTTCCAGTAAGACCTATTGCTTTTGTTAGATATCTTGCCTCTTTTTTATTGGGATGGAAATACGCAATGTTTTTTAAATTCCATTTTTCCTGGTTGCTTTTGCAATTTTTATAAGCGTTTTTAAGAGCGCTTTCTAGCAACTCGTTCTTTTCTTGCAATGTGTTTAATTCCTTTATTAACTTTTCTGAAACCATTGTCTTCTCACGGTTTAGTCTATAATTTCTTTTTTTGAGAGTATTGTTAATTCTGAGACACTTTTCTAATTTTTCTTTCATTTTATTTCTTATATCTTGCAAATATTTAACCTTATTTGACAATCTTTTTTCTTTTTTACTTTGTTCTGTACTTGTTGTGTTATTAAAAGCAGAACTACTCTCTGTCATTTCATTTATTTTCTCGTTCATTTTCTTTTCTTTTTGTTTCTTTTTTTGTTGGCGCCATTTTTCTCTAGTTCTTTCTTTTTCTGCTGCCGTCATTTCGGATATCTTTTTTTGTCTCTTTTTAATGCATTCTAAGTTTTTTTTTCTTTGTATTTCATGTCTAGCTGGATCTTCTTTTAATTTTCGTCTGTATCGTTTCATCTTTTCTGCCGCAGTTAAGGGCATTGTTATTTATTCTGAAATTAATAATGTACATTACCGAAAATAAAAAGTTTATTTTTACAATTACATAACAATACTACATTTATTCATACCGTTGCTAAAAAAAAAAAGTTTTGGTCAATTACTCATCCAAGGTCACAAATAAGCTAAGTTTATCTTCTCGTAAAAGAAAAGGTCTGATAAATAATTATCATCTTATATTTCATTTTGTACCACTGAACATAAATAGAAAAAAAAAAACAATTCTATACTGTTTTCTTTGGATTCCGTTATAAGAAAAAAATACAAACAACTTTAATAAAAAAGTTCATTTATGCCCATGAAAACCAAGCCTAAGAGTTTCCATTTGGTTACTTTTACGTTCCACTAATATGTTAGCTTTGAGTTGGTAATCAAATGGAAGTAACCAAATGAACATTCCACGATGTAAATATATTTTTTTCTAGATTGAACAAACACAATTTTACTAAAATGGTTTGAAAACAGGTAACTTATATTGTTGTTTTACCGTATACAATTAGGAATAATGAAATAAACGCTCATTTACCTCACAAAATTCGGTTTCCAAATGGAAAAATATTTTTTTCTTACTTCTCCCCTCTTCACTTGTTCACTAGAACTGACGTAATTCAACTGACACATGCCAAGATGGTGGTCGTTACCATAGAGCATAGTGTTGCCGACGTAAAATTACTATTTTGTATTAAAGATTGCTCAAGATTACGTAATAAAACGTATGGTAACCAAAGTGGAATTTTAAAGTGGAAAATCTTGAAGACAAAAATAAAATATTCATATTTTTTATTTGGTTTTGAATTTCAATGTAAACTATTCAATTTTAGATGCTTTCCTTCCTAATACTCCCGTTATCCTACAAAAATATGTCTCCTTAAATACATATTTTCCCAAAATTTTACCTCGAACATGAAAATCTGACTAGAAGACATTTGTTCTCTCATACATTAAGAAGTTCAATGTTATTATTTTTTCAAGTATTTGTTTAAATTAGATGATATATTTGTGAATTATATATTTCTTTTTGTAGATAATTAACTCCTTTATCCAAAAAACGTACATTTTTACCCACACACTACAGCAAAAAAAAAAAAAACAACCTTTAAAGTTTAGGACACTGATTTAATGCCTTGGACAAAAAAAATTAAAACCGCTCATTAATCAAGTAAATAATTAAATAGGCTCAGGTAGATGGAGATCATCATCGTGTTTTAATTTAGTAAATATAAGTAAGCCCAAAACTTAATTTCATATTAACATTATATCATTACGGTATAGAAAAGAAGAAAAGTAAATCTGGACGTGAGGAGTACTAAACCGATTTTCGAACCCGGGACCTCTCGCTTACCGGGTGATTACTCTACCAACTGAGCTATTCAGTTCTCAACACAACCTATGAATTTACCCATGTGCTTTCCCATACCGCAAAGATATGTATAGATACTCACTTAATAGTGAGCCCCTTGGCGTCGAGAGGACGAAGACGAAGACTAATATGCCTTACCGTCATGTAGTGAAGAATACACATTACTCTTATCGAAACAATGCACTCCTCACGTCGAGATTAACTTTACTGCTTTTCTATATCGCAATATTGTCAATTTGTTGTCTCCTTGCGATGGATAAATCGCCAAGTGCTTAAAATATAAAAAATATATCTGTCATACTTTAATTTCATATATTGTATTCGCTTGAAATTTAATTTGGTATTGGATGGATTCGATTGATGGTTCTTGGTGGAATATCATCTTGAATAAATTATACACAAATTCTTGTACTTTTATGTGGAATAAAAGTACAAGAATTTGTGTATAATTTATTTAATTTGGTACCTACATTACAGATATAAAGTACTCATTCTCACGTGGTATTATAATAAAATATCGGTTCCAAACGTTTTCGGTTTCGGCGACCGCTTTGATTCGTAGTCGGTACGGCGGTTCTTCCGAAGATGGCCATTGTAGCCGATCTTCTTAGCAAACCCTCTTCGCCTATTATTATACAACTTAAATTTAGCGGGACAAGTACTGGATAGTTCCCACTTAAATTTTAATTTAATCAAGTGTCAAATTAGGCGCTAACGCAGATGAAATTTCGTTCGAACAACGTAATTTCGAAGATAATCATGAGTTTGACAGGTTTTTATTTAAATTAAGAAGGGTTGCTTAAATATTTACATTGAACGTTTCGTGCAACAGAAAATCATGATTCTCGCGATTAAATTAGTTTAATCTCTACTTAAATTTTAAAATTAATTTTGAACAACTCAGTGAACAAATATTTTATTATGTTGCTGCACATGGCAAAACATAGGTGAACAATAAAAGAACTTTATATCATGTAGCCAACCCTTAAGCCTTTATTGCATAACTGTTTTTTTAACCTTTAAAACTAGTATTTAAATTAATTACACAAAATGCAAACAAGTAACCTTTAGCATTTCGTAAAAGCAAACTGCGTACATGAAAAAAGCTAATGCGACATTACATGGATATTTATAGGTAGTTTCGTAGCGACTTCGTAGTCAAGAGAAAGTACGTCTTCGTAGGCGCGTAGCCGCGCGCCCGCGTAGCTAATATGCCATCTGCTACGTACTTGCTACGATATTTGGCTCTACGAAATGGCTACGCACAGTATATTTCTGGTTTTAGATGTAATTTTGTTTACATATTTATTGTTAGAACGTATTATATCCTTTATTGTACACACACAGAAACTTAAACTAAGATAACAAAAAAAAGTAAAAAAAAAATATGCGTAGTGTAAATGGAAATAAAACTCTCACCTTGTTTTCTTCTTCTTGATGCCGTTGTTGTCGTTTTTTTTCTTTTCGCTCTTCTTGGTAGTGGTGGTTGTCGGAGCGGGCTGCTGCGGCGCGGGGGAGGGCTCCACTTGCTGCAGCAGCAGCGGGTCCTTGCGCTTGTCGGGCTGCGCGGGCGCAGGGGCCGGGGGGTGGTAGACCGGCAGGTCGTCCCGGTACTGCAGCTCGCCGCCCGCGCCCACCACCACCTGCACGTGACGCTCCTTGCCGAACTCGCCGAACATGTGGTCCTCGAAGGCGGGCTCGAGCGGCGCCGGCGGCCCCGGCTCGAAGCTGCACTCGTACCGCGCCACCGCGCCGCCGCCGGGCGAGCCGCACACGTACATGTAGGAGTCGGCAGCGCCCGCCGCCGCCGGGCCCGCGACCTCGCCACCCAGCTCCGAGGACTCCGTCGCGACGACACCCGACCAACCCTCGATACGCAACTCACGACCTACTTAAACAATTTAACTTCATTTAGCGGCGACAGTACGCGCGCGCGCCGTTCGTATCGTCGTGTCCGTCCCGGTTAAATGGCTTTAATCAACTTTAACGAACTAACCGAATTTGCTCTACGGTTGGTCAATTTATATTATCATAATACGTTCGTGAAAGGCTGGTCGGAGCCAATGAGCGAGGAGCTCGCGGCGGTCGAGTCACAATGATACTGCGGCAATATGGGTCGTGTGTTACTGAAGAGAGGGTGGATATCGAGACGAGCAGTGCGGACGCGTACGTCATACCCGTCGGCACTTCGAGGAGCCAATCACGTGCGTTGGGCGCCCCTCCCCCGAGCGACGGGCGCCGGGCGGCGGCAGCGGCGGCGCCCTGCACTCGCATCAGCCGCTGCACACGATGCGGGATTCCCACAACCTCACCCGATATGTTTGTCTCCTTGCCATTGTAGGGTCGGACGCCCACATCATTATTTTGAAAGTCCATGTCGCTCCTTTGTAAATCCGCACCGATACAATACCACTCATATCTCGCTTTCATGATTTATAGCCGTGGGAATGTTGGTGCTGGATACTTATTTCACAGGCACTCCACTAAAGTCTTATTAGAAACCTGACCACATTTACCCTAAAACATTGGTATGCTCGAAAACACCTGACCTGTCAGTCTGCACACTTTATATGTCCCTTCATTAAATCGCACAAAATTCTTTATAATCTCAACACGAATCCTGTCACTGTACAATCACCACGTTCCCCGACTGATTGAAGATCGTCGAACTCCAGCAGAGCCTGCACCAGCCGGAGCCAGCTTGCTGCGGAGTGCACCTCGCGACGGCGAGACCACACTGACGCCCGCGGCCGCCCAACGATCCTTTAATTATTAATTAAAACCTATTGCCGGAGATTATTAATAAAAACATTCGCCCTGACTATTGGCACTTAGATTAGCGTCGAGGGAATAATGGCGCATTTCAACAATTTCGGTTGTTATTTAATTGAAGTCAATTTAGATGATCAGAGTCTATTTAGGTTGGTGCTGGAGCTCGCCACGGGACCTCGGCTTCATTGGGCTTATTGGTGACTTTCAGACAACACGAATTGCACTCGCTGATGCACTTCTTGCACGCTCGCGGCTGCAGCTCCTTTCCGCCCTGCTGACGTGGCCGGCTCGGATACCTAACGTTCACCTCACGTGGATTTGTGAACTCCTCAAAGTGACAAAAACCTGCGAGTGAATCTTAGTGATACACCTGGATTTAAGTGATAAGTGTTCTTAGAAGTGTAGAGCGTTTTGGCATGTGATACTAGAGCACAGAGTGAGCTATGGCCGCCCTGAAGTAGCCCTGATGGGTTCATAGACGTGATCTTTGACTTCTCAAAGAGTCTGCGTCGAACGATACCTTTTCGGTTGTTTGGATTCTAACCGCTGCAAAAGAAAATTGATTTGTTTTGAAGAAAACTGAATTCTGAGTAATAAACATTTTTGGAAGACGCCCACGCACATCTTACTAGAGGTACCTATATATGTATAAATTTGTGTGATGTATGTAGGACAATATGTATCTATAGACGGAGCTGTTTTCTTAAGCAGAAAAGATAATGAATTTTAATGTTGATCATAAAACACTTAAGAGAGTTTTAATATCTCGGGCTAGCTTTTAAGATGATATGGTGTCCAAATAGCAAATAAATTTATTAATTAGACCATATTGTGTTTCATTAGATTCTGAAATATCTTTCGATATAATTTGATGTCGATAATTACGACGAATTAATTTTTATTTATTTATTAAGAAACAAAACTTAAATCTATACGAGTACATATGCGCGTTTGTTTTTTCACTAGCCTTCCTATTTCTCATTAATTATTTCTTAATTTGAAAATTGTAAATAGATAGTAGTCGGGCTCGTGTCTCGGATCCATCGAGTGAGTTGTTATTATATTTTTATTTTACATTCCTGTTATGAACTGACGTTGAACAATGCCGAAACATCTGATAAATAAAGAAACTAAATAACAAATTACTTACGTAATACAAACCAAAACAAACCATTTTCTTTTCCTGACATTTCTAATCTGACATTATCAAAAAACATGAAAAATAACTTGATACAAAGGAAAATTTGTAATGAGCTGGTGGCCAGCAGTTTATCGCAATTTCTATGAGTGAAGTTTTAAAACAAGCGACCGTCTTCGCTTACTAAATTTTAGATTGGACTTAGGAAGTAGACTTAATAAATTGGTGTGGCGGCTTTATTGCATCAACTCTCTTAAAAAAAGGTTTGTATTTATTATGGTTTACTCTACCCGCGAAAATTTTATTTTGTTAGTGCATGTACAGGCACAGGCTGAAAACCAGCGCTGTTACTGCACTGCAGCTCACAGCAGTTGCTGGATACGCCCCTTTTTGTAACGTTGCGTTGCATATTTTTAGTAACGCGTTTTTTTGTATGTTTTTTTTTATAATTTCTATCAAGTCAACGAATAATAAATTTTCTTTATTTCTCCTTCTCCATACACTATTGTTACAGAAAATGCACATGAATCACACAGTTTCAAAATGTCACTGTTTTCATATAGATCGAAGTTACAATTAGTATGTCCTGAATGATAGCTATTGAGATTTTTGAGATGGTCTAGCAAATTGAATTTAAATCAATTTAGTATCAATCCACTTCTAGTCTACTTACGATTTACATAAAGTTTATTTGCCTGTTAGTCTAATACGATCTGTTTTAATAGTTCTTGTTTAACGGCGCCATTTTTTCATGTTTTGTTTTTATCGTAGTGTAATACCGAATTTTCAAACTACTCCAGTCCAGTCCCGTTTATTTCCTGCAAACACACGTATCTATTACATAGTAATATTACTGCGGTGTCCCGTGACACTCAGACCGCTAACTACATATGTACATCTAGTTACTAGTAGGTACAACATATATAAATTTTATGTCGTAAACTGTATGAAAAATCTCTCAGCGGCCATCGCTCGCTACGAGGAATCTGCCGCGAGCTCAATTGGACTCAATTGGCTCAATGGATTTAAATTGAAATGACCTCGCCGTGACTCCTCGCCTGTATTCTGACAGCTTTACATCTATCTTTTTTGGTAGTTGACATAAAGTTGAACTAAGATAAATTTTATAGCTCCACATGAAACTGGGTGGCTCTTTAACCCCTCCATCACATAACGCGAATCGGTGCAGTAGTTTTCCGCTAATATCTAGCGAACGTACCTTGTCCTCCAAATAATTTGGCCAAGTGCGAGTCAGACTCGCGCACAGGGGATTCCGTACCACCCCACAATACGAGTGCGGATTTATGGTGAAGTGCAACAATATTGGCACATGCCAAAGCAACATCAGGGCTACAAAAACAAGCTTAAATGGTAGCACCGTCTACGTACGAAACCCTACTTTTTATAATGTTTTGTTTTACTTTATAGTATCTTCTACAATCTGACTACATTTAGTATGTTTTATCTTCTTTAAGAAGAGCCAAAACAAATATTGTTTAAATAATGCAACTTGTTCGAGGTTCCTTGTATGGAGACACCCCTCAATTTTTGTTATATATTTTATTATTTGTCGTGGTAGAAGGCATAGTAACACGTACCTATTCTGTGAAAATTTCAATTTTCTACCTTTGCTTGAGGCTGTAGACCCCAGTGACAGAAGACAGACAAACAGCGGAGGCTAAGTAATAGGGTCCCGTTTGGCACCCTTTGGGTACGGAATCTTAAAAACGAAGTTCCCGATAAATTCTAAACTAACGCCGATCTGAATCTTTCCATTTGGCACCCATAATATTCTACATCTATTTCAGAATTATTGACCTGTAATCTAATCTAATACATCTTTATATTTATATAATATTTTTGAATAAATAAATTTGCATTTGAATTTGAATTTATATTAAAATACTACGCTGGCTCTAAATAACATCAACCTTAAAGCTCGGAAGTTATTTTTAATAATTTAGCAATAAAATTTAGAGTTTTTCCCCTTCCGTCCGATTTTATCAAAACTATCGTAGTGGGTAAGAATTTTTCATACGAGTATAAGGTAACATTAATTAATGCAGCTAATTTCATACTGGAGGCTTGGTAAATCAGATACAGTCCCTCGAAGCTGTGAAAAAATCAAACTTCTAAGTTAACGCGAAATAAAGATACGGCCGTTTATACCGCATAAAACGTATATTTCGACACTTTCATTGGAACCAAAATTCATAAGGTATTTTCCGTTGACCTAGTAGAACTATGAAAATTGGCAAGTAATACCGTCTTATACTACAAGTATAGGAAAAAATCTGAAAACTGTACATTTGTAATTAAATCATAAAAAATATAGTCTTTAACCGAAACCTCAGTGGGCGAGTCCGACTCGCACTTGCCCGGTTATATTTTAAATTTTGAAACCCCTTTCTTAAAAACAACGCGTACCCCCTTCCTCGTTGAAGTTACGAGAATGCGCGACTGCCACGTCAGTCTACGCCCGCTTTCTTAGCTGACGCGAACGACCACTACCATTTGGTTAGACGAGTGACTTACTTTAGTTATTGTAAACGAGTCTCGTTCGATTTTAATTTTTACTTACGACCCGAATTTCGAGGTTAGACTTAGTGCCACTAGGCGCGCCACCGTTTTAGTACAAATTCGATAACCCTTTTCTTTGCTGTTTTTCGTTATAGACTTAAGTTTGAGACCTCTATAGTTTAATATGTACATGCATTTACAAAGTCACTATCTTGATGAAATGTAAAATTTTGGTATAGGCACAGTTTAAGGTAAAGAACAACTTGTATGTAAATCTGTCTAGCCTGTCAATCTTTAAAACAAAATCAATATTCAACATTTTGGTCAAATATTCCTTTTAATATAGGTGGTAGAGCTGATGCCGAGCTCGACTGTGGAGGTACCACCATCTTAGTCGCAAACCGAGCGAAGTTATTCGGGGAAGAGTAAGAGAACAGCTCTTAGGAAAAACCAGGCGGCCCACCATTGCCTGGGACCGATAGATGGCGGTTTATCCATCCCCAATTGCCGAGCCTTATATAAAACAGACTGGTGACGGGCAGCGGCGTCACTGGTGCAAGGGTTTCGGCACCGCGCTCACCAACACGCCTGCCCAGCGTGTGTGAGTATGGGCATTTCTTCCAGGAGGACCGCAAAGAGTGGCGAAATCCTGGAAAGGCCTATGTCCAGCAGTGGACGAAACAGGCTGATGGATGGATGGATGGATTCCTTTTAAAATATTATTAGGTATCACAATGTGATAGAGGTCTTATACTTTGGTCTATAACGAAAAACAACTGAGAAAGTGGGTACCAAATTTTGTACTAAACGTTTGCGTGCCTACTCGCGTATGAACTACTGTTATATAGAGCATAAACGAAGAAAAGAAACATTGCCGACTTCTTTTGAAATCATTGCGATGGGTTTGAATTTGGTAGGATTTTTTTTTCTGGCAAATATTCGTTACTGCGATATGGATCGGTGTCCTCAATCTCATAAATCATCAATTTCGCAACATCCAGCGTATGATTGTGTAAAATTAAGGAAAGACTTTAAAAGTGACGGACAGTTTTGGCACGTGTCTTATCCGGTACTCAATTGAAGTTAATTAGGAAATGGCGGCGCGGGCGCACAGGACGCACCGTACTGCTCACAAACACCAAATTTATGTTCTCTCCATTTATCTAATATTTGAATGTATCTTGCCATAGAAATTAAATGATTATATTAGGCATATAATAAATTGAAGTTCTTAGTACGTATAGGTTTATTATACGATAATTGCTAACAGAAAAACTTAACTCTTTAACAAATAAAATTGTCTTACATGATGTAAACATATACGAGTATAATCTTCTTTTAACTAAAATATAACAATGTTGTGATGTTTATACACAACACTAATTGAAGGCTACTTTAACCAGCCCCGAATAATGTGCAAGGTTAAGTTTTAACACAATTTGTATGAAGAATTGTATTGAAAAGGTAGACAATCTAATGGATAAACCCACACTTATATAACGTTCGCGTAACCATTGGTTAAAATCTAGCGAGTTTATGGATCATAAGACATTTCGTTGGGTTAACCTTTTATCAACTTATTTATTTGTTATTTTTGGTTAGGTAGTGGTGTGGGCAAGAAATGCCACCAATACTTTTAAGCAGTAATTAGTCTATTTCAAAATAGGTTCATTGTAAAGTTAATATTATAGTGCCCTTTATTTACGCTTTGAAACATTTGGTTTCTTTTTATTGCCAGTCTTCTTAGACCAAAATCGTGAGAAATCTAATGCAGTATTCGCAAGGCCCTGCCCTGAATCTTCCTCATTTTTTCCAAGTCCCATGAGTCCACGCCTCGCCTTCGTTGGGCCAAGCATAACGCTTTGTCTTCTGTTCATCATTGCATCATCATCTTCATCCTCGTCATCAAAGGCACTGGTTGAAGGTATTGCGGTGGCTTCATTTTGGAACCGAAGACGTTTTTTCGATTGTATGTTTTGTGGCGTTCTGGTCATGTTGCTAGGTTTTGTTTTCTCAGCGGATTGTACTTCTATGGATGGCTTATCATAATCCGTAGTATGCATCTCAGTTTCTTCGATCCTGCTACTTTGTCTACTGGTATCTATGGTTTGACTTTGCGTCGAATCGGATGAAGACTTGGACACTCTAGCATCTCTTAAAACCTTCAAAATTTTGAGCTCTTTCAAGTCGTCGCTTTCATGGCTTTGGCGAGTAATGTTCATAACATTCATAATTTCTCCAAAATCGGGCGCGGATTCTTCGTCTTTTACATTCACTGCATGTGGTTTTTGTGCTTGTTCAGGACGCTCCGTAATTCTTTTTTTTGCTGATTCCCTATATAATTGTGCCATTTCCAAACTTTCACCTGTTTGCACTCCTTTATCCCATAAGTTTTGCCCCTGCGACATTTTCTTCAGTTCTAGCTCTGCAAAAGAATACATCTTCCGCACTTCACTTTTGTCTGTGGCGATGTTTTCTGCTGAAGAACCTCTTTTCTTTCTCCATAATCTTAGTGCAGCGCATAAACCCAAAATCTTCCTGTAAAAACTTCTTTCCTTTTTTTCATCTAACATCAAGTCGTCTTCTAAAAAGTCGCCATTGTAGACTAACTTTGAAGCGTTATCAAAGTCGGTCGGTGATCTCATCACACTATCCAGGTAGAGTCTGAAATAAATACCCAGCGTTTATAAATGCTTAGCATTGGTAACTAGGGCAAGGGTAACAGACTTCTTTACTCTGTCTGGCGTACCTATTATTGTCCTAGCTTGTTTTATACCAGCCGCTATACATAAACCATCTTAAATAATATTACTTCTAACTGTTTCGTCATAATCATAAATATGATATATTGCTTAAGCTAGGGTGCAATAGTGAACATCGCTACCCAAATATTAGTTTGTCGTCGTTGCCTATTCGATGCCGAATAGCAAACTTCTTACTTATGATAACCATGCCATTCCCATATTCATTTCACTCACACTTACAACAACCAATGACATTTCATAATAAACCAATATATAGGTACGTATAGTGTAACTTACACATTCTCTGTTCCCGCGGTATACACGAAAAACGCTTCAGAGACCCTCGGCACACATCTTTTCAGCCAGTAGAGCACCGTGTAGAGCGTAGTGAGAATCACTGTAATGAATGTGAAACCGGCGAGGTAGACATAATGCTCATGGCTGTTGTCCCCGCCGCAGAACAACCGGTCTTCGTCGTAGATCTCGTAGGAGCCACAGTTAGGCACGTTGTCGCACGCGCAGTTGGAGTCGATGCAGACGCGTTTGCCTTCGATCTGACACTCCAGGTGGGATATCGGACATTGCAAGTTGGAGCTGCTCAGTTGATGGGCTGTCGTTGTAACGAGAGTCATTTGATCTATCTGCGGAAAGTGTTACATGTACTTGATGCGATAATAAGAGATGGTGGGGTGATAAATTAAAATAGAATGCATGAAAAGAGATAAATAAAGAGAAACTACTGATTATTCCACGTACGCCCGGGGCACCATGGACAGGTAGACCAAGACCCAACTAACAGACAAATGCTTTCACTCCGACTGTCTTGTTACCACCCTTGTGACGAAACCATGTCGCCAAGTGACTCACCGTCTACTGCAATGACTTCATCAGAAGCGGTACCGGGAGAATGGTTAGACAAAGACAAAGACAAAAAGACAAAAAATATATATTTCTCATAGCACTACATACATTGTTCCGTGATACCGTTAAATTATAAAAGTTTCAACAAAAGTGTAGGTAAACTAATAAAACAGTAAGAGTAAAACAGTATTAAAGTACACTAGATGTTCAGTTTAGTTTAATATACACATACGATAGAAGAAGTACTTGAGTATGGAATTAACACACTGAAAGTAATGGTTAGTAGCAGACCCCACACTAAGTCGGACTTGTCCTGGGGGTCTAGACCAAGGTTGCAAACAATATGGTTGTATTAGGGCAGCTGTTGCGTAGTTAAAGGGAGTGGAAGTGATTTTTTTGCCATAAAACATTTAAAAAAGACACAGTACAACAAATAAACATGGAGGATAAAATAATGGCAAAAAGAAGCGAGCTCAGCAAATGGTACAGGTAAAAAGCAACTCGCAGCGCTGATATTCAGTTTGCCCCATTTAAATACATAAAAAAAAATATAATTGCAGGTAGGGTTAAAAATATTAAGAGATTGTACTTTGATAATAACTAAATAACATATGAAATAATCGATTTTTATTAAAAATATAAATTACTTAATAATTTGGGCATAGTAAAATTATAGCTCTACAATAAAATAAAATGTATATATATTATATAGACAAATATTAATAATCTCAAGATATATTTTGGGTCCGATCTGGACCCGGCATCAGTTGAGTATATACAAGTAGACATTAAATGTAAATGATGCCGGGTCCCGAAATATATTTTGAGATTATTATTATTTGTCTATATAATTTATATACATTTTATTTTATTGTACAGTTCTAATTATATATGACGGAGAAACAGCCTTGGTTGTATTTTAAAAAAGTGTGACGTCAGCACTGCTGACGTCACGAATATTTTCTTGGTGATCGCTCATCTTCAATTTTCAAAGAAAACATTGAAGGTATTACCAAAGCTTCGTTTATTCAACTGACAGCGCAACAACTTATTAGAGAGGTCCGCACTGTCCGACGACTCGAGCAAGACTGCCAGAGCGTGGGCTGTGCGGCCGTATTTATAGTGTGCAAGCACGTGTTTACAATTTTAGGTTAAGTATTGAATGTATGTGAATTTACGTTAATATTACATTGCAATAATCACAGTTTAATTAATTAATGGCTTATGAACTAGTTTTAATCTACTCAAATTATTAAACAGAGTTATTTAATTAATAATCTTCTTTTATCAACAATGAACCATTTCTGATGCGCCGATACGGCCATACTGACAGGCGGTGCGCGCTCTGCACCAGCCTCGTTGATTCTGGTTCTTATTTTTATCTGTAACAATAGATTGGACTTCTTTTGAGTCGGATATCTGTAAGCAACCTGAGTTGCAATGCAAATATTTTTATCTTTGTTTGTTTGGCAATATTAATGTTACTAAGTTTTTGGGAATATCATAAAGGGTTTTTGGAGTTTCTCGTAGGGTTCTCGAAGTGTCTCGACGGTTATCGTAGGGTCTCGGCGATTCTCGTAGGGTCTCGGCGATTCTCGTAGGATCTCGGAGGTTCTCGGAGGGTCTCGGTGATTCTCGGAGGTTCTCGTAGATACATAAGTGAAAGTTTTTCTCGTGGAATTAGTTTCGGTTACTAATATTGAATTTATGCAGTGTAGTGTTTCTTTGTAAGTATTTAGTAATATTGAACTAAGTTACTTACAGTTTATTCTGATGAATTGCCTTCACTCCGTAGGTCTTGTCTTGTTGGAATTTGCAGCCCTTCTCGTGATGTCGACAGGATGGGCTCAATTGTAGCAGTCTCGAGGATTAGGTGATAAATTTCCTGCCGATACGGTCAACTGCTCACCAGGTTGTGGAGCACGACGCAGCTGGTCATGAGCCACCTTGCGAGGTCGCCCTCTGCCGACCACCTTCTTCACCAAATAGCGGTCGTTTTCCAGTATTCTGGACACTTCATATGGCTCGCTGAATTTTAGGTCAAGCGATGTTTGGTTGCGAGGGTTATTCTTAATCAACACGTAGTCTCCTCGTTGGAAATGATGAATTTTTGCTTTACGTAAATTGAATCGTTGTCGGTCTTGTTCGCTTGAACTCAACATTTTCTGTTGTACTTGATGAGTAAGCGCTTCAATGTCCACGGTCTGATCGTCAATATTCACCAAGTTGAGGAGCTCAGGAGGTACACAGTGCTTTCTTTGTGTAATTAATGTCAATGGAGCAACCCCCGTGACACGATGACTTGTACAGTTCATTGCCAGTTGTAGTTCCTCAAGCGCAGTGTGCCACTGCTCTACTTCGTAGTTTTTGATCATCACCAACGCATTTTTGAGAGTCGCAATGACCCTTTCTACTTGGCCATTCGCTCGGCTAACTCCTGGAGCTATGGTATGAAGATCTATTCCAAAGTGGTCACAATAGTCTATGAACTCGCCAAGGAATTCTCGTCCTCCATCGACTATGATTTGAACTGGCGCACCGAATAGATGCACAGTGCGTTTCAGGGCAGCTAATGTACTGTGTGGGTTTTTGTTGCTGGAGAAGTACAGTAGCACGTACTTCGAGAAGGCATCGATGGTAACTATAACATACTGCTGATCATCTGGTGTGACGAAGGCGGTCTTCTCTATAGAGTTCTCAGCAATTGGTATTTGATGAAAACCAGCTGCCATATCAAGGCTTTTGTAGAAATGACCATTTGCTAGCTGGTCAATCTGATCAGAAATCAGCGGAAGTGGGTAATGGTCACGCAGAGTATTCGAATTGAGCTCCCGAAAATCAACGCAGAGTCGGTCATCCCCATTCTTCTTCTTCACTAAGATGATAGGGCTTGAGTAAGGAGACTTGCTCTCGCGTATTATGTTGTTTTCCAAGAGTTCTTGAATTATGGTGCGTACCTTTTCCCTTTCTACTGGGCTGAGACGATATGGTCTTCTTTCGACGAATTTATCTGGGTTTTTCAGTCTGATTTCGAGCTTTCCAGTATTGACCCGAGTTTTGGGATAACCACGAATAAACAAATGTTCATATTTATTCAGAAGTCCACGTAGCTGCGTGATTTCATCTTCGTTGGTCAGATCGCAGTCCAAATTGTTGAAGAGAGGAGAATTCAAACTTACATGATTGACACGTGTGTTGTGAACCAGTTTTGTCCCATTGGATGTGATAACCATACTCAAATTGGTATCATGAATCAGGTTCATACACACTAGGATGTCTGTTGACGTTTCATAATCCGGTAGTATGTAAAACTCCAGCTCAATACGGATGGTGTCTATAATACATACAGTTGTAAGCTTGGCCAACGATAGTGCGGGAAATTGTCCGATCCCTTTCAAATAATTGACTGCTATGCTGACACCATTCTCGTATTCCGACGTAGGCATCCGGGTCAAATGATGGTAAGTAAATGTCTTTGATCTTTGTTTTTGCCTCGGTGGGTGGAGCACACAAGCGCTCTGACATTTTCTGCATCATTTCCATCATTTGCAAAAGGTACTGTGGTGGTACCCCATCCATCCGCATACCTTCATAGGGGTAGGTATGTGGTTCTGACTGTGGTATGGCTTCCATTGGTGCATTGGTAACCAGCACATGCTCCTGATGCTGGGTATTGGCTGGTTCCAGTTGCTCAGGTGGTAAACGAGCTGATGAGGAGGTGGCTTGGATCGGAATCCCTTCCGATCCCACTTCTGATGACGGAGAAACAGCCTTGGTTGTATTTTAAAAAAGTGTGACGTCAGCACTGCTGACGTCACGAATATTTTCTTGGTGATCGCTCATCTTCAATTTTCAAAGAAAACATTGAAGGTATTACCAAAGCTTCGTTTATTCAACTGACAGCGCAACAACTTATTAGAGAGGTCCGCACTGTCCGACGACTCGAGCAAGACTGCCAGAGCGTGGGCTGTGCGGCCGTATTTATAGTGTGCAAGCACGTGTTTACAATTTTAGGTTAAGTATTGAATGTATGTGAATTTACGTTAATATTACATTGCAATAATCACAGTTTAATTAATTAATGGCTTATGAACTAGTTTTAATCTACTCAAATTATTAAACAGAGTTATTTAATTAATAATCTTCTTTTATCAACAATGAACCATTTCTGATGCGCCGATATATACATTAAAAAATAATAGAAGAATCTATCAAAAGTACGAGTAATTACATTTTTATGGCATAATAAAATCATATAGTAGCCGTCATTTCAGACTTCCGTAAATTTTGCCCAAGCTGAACGAACTAATTAACGTCTTACCTGCTTTCACTCTTTTGGGTGAGCGGAGCATCCTTCATATACTATCGACAATTTCCGTCAGAAACTTTAGTGGCTTACCGTGAGCCCACAGAGTAATCTGTTTTTATGGTTCCGTACCCAAAGGGTAACCAACGGGACCCTATTACTAAGACTTCGCTGTCCGTCCGTCCGTCTGTCACAAATCTGTATCTCATGAACCGTGATAGTTAGACTGTTGAAATTTTCACAGATGATGTATTTCTATAACAACAAATACTAAAACCGGCCGAGTTCGAGTCGGATCTGCGCATTCCCATACAACAGACATTATTTTTTTGCCGTTTTTATAGATAATGGTACGGAACCCTTCGTGCGCGAGTCCAACTCGAACTTGGCTGTTTTTTTTTAATGTAATCTTTATTTTTATCAATATCTTGCTTTACTCTGTCCTTGCAGCTGCCATTCCAAAACATTCTGGCTCTCATTAAATTTTTACCCTATCAATCAGAAATTCGAGTATAAAGAGTCTCACAACAAAAGTTATTTAGTGTGATCAATAGAAGATTGTGGTTTAAGGCGCCTAGGTACGCCACCATTTTAGTACAAAATTTTATAACCCGTTTCTCAGTTGTTTTTTCTTATAGACCAAACTGTATGACCTCTATCATCTGGTGCTGGTATTTTAAAAGGCACCATTTTGCCAAAATTTTGAATATTGATTTTGTTTTAAAGATATCAAGCTGTACAGATTTACATACAAAGTTGTTTTCTTGCCTCAGATTGTACCTATACCAAAATTTAACATTTCGGCCAAATAGCGACTTTGTAAATGCCTGTATTAAACTATAGAGGTCTTATACTTTGCTCTATAACGAAAAACAACAGAAAAACGGGTTATCAAATTTTGTACTAAAACGGTGGCGTGTCTAAGCGCCTTAAGCTCGTCACTTTAACACCTTGTAAACAATAGTGTTCCAAACCGTAAAATTCACGAGCGCCAGGACAATCTTGGAGGAGTTGAAGAGCTTGACCTGGCGATCCTTGGCCTCCTGATTGTCGCAGATGTTGAAGTAGACCGGCCCCACGAACTTCAGAATGTGTCGCAAGTCTATACGGCCGTGCATCTGCAAACATCATTCAATAACCATAAGGTGGTAAAACCAAATCTCGGTGCAAAATGCACATCATAATATTGTTTTCCTTACTTTTGAATAAAAAGTATGCGAAAATTGCGTTTTAAAGAAATTGGCGGAAATTGACTACTAATAATAGAGTTTTCGCATTAAAATTATGTTATTTTATGCCTTAAATTTTGATAACATATTCGATTAAAACGATAAATACGCCTTTAAGTTTGTTTTTTTTTTCTTTAGTTTATTGAACAATTTATACACATTACACTTAAAAACAATTATTATAGAACTATCTGACGTAAGCCACGAAGGTTTATCTGCCGATAGTGAGTTCTACATTACACTTTATACATTCAAATAGGTTAATTTAGCTTATTTTATTTACAAAATGTAGTTGAGGTCACTACATTCCACCATGTACTTTTTAAGTTTTGTCATATAATTATTTTTATTATTAAAATACCATTTTTGCAACTCTTTTGGAAGGCTATTGATGATTTTTGGTAGTATAAATTCCCAATGCCTAGTTCCGAAAACATTATTACATTTAGGTAAATTAAAGGTTTTAGTATCGGATAGTTGCCTTAATTTATTAAATCGTGTTTTTCTTTTTAACCGAATGCAATCAAAATGTAAATCGTAAAATCATAGAATGTGAAACCCTAATTATTAGTAATAAATTTCCGCTAATTGCTTTAAAACTCAATTTTGCATACTTTTTATTCAAGAGTAAGGAAAAAAATATTATGATGTGCATGTTGCACCGAGATTCTGTTTTACCACCTTAAATCAAAATTTGAATTGGCTTATTGTGACAGTTTTAACTGAGAAGGCTAAAAATCTTTCGTCCTATATAGGTATATAAGGTGACTTTTATTTATGCAGCCAAACTCATACTGGAGGCTTGGTAAGTGATCAGTAACACGAATCGATTACACTGTTTGATAATTTCGCAAAATAAAATCTTGACATCCCATAGTAATAGACTCGGGGCTGGGCTTGCGGTTGTAACGAACACGAAACCGATAATTTACGAATTTCACAAAAAGGGTCATCGAACCTTGTTACTGAGCACTTAACGAATCTTCAGTAAGAATTTGGCTGCATAAATTAAAGAATCAGGATGGGATCTCAGACCTAATAAAAAATCGCGCTGTCAACAAGAAAGTAAAGCCGTCTACTATCAACAGAGGAAATTTACGCAATTCGAAGCTCTATTGATTTGATTTGTACACGACGAAACTTTATATGTGCGTTCATGTCGAGTGTCCAAAGAAACCATAGATATTTTAAAAATATCATTATTCATTACAAACCCAACTGAATAGCCTACCTCACTTGTTTGCTATGAGATGACTCTGTCTTCTTTTTCAGGGTTCCGTACCTCAAAATTAAAAAAAGAAACCCTTATCTCATGGGATCACTTTGTTGTCTGTCAAGGCCCTTTTTCTCAGGCCCTATTAGAGATATCAAGAAATTGATAGAATCTACGGACGAATGGTGCTGTTAAGTAATTAGGATTCAAACACAATGCGAAAAAATTTTGCTCTCTATGTAATCAACGAAAATTATTCGAAATTCAAAATTCAAGTAAGTACCTAACACTAGTTGTTAGTTTAGTCACTATAACACCCGGTATAACACAATCAAAATTTGGATGTAATCACGACACGTATTTTATTAATATGAATCCTGGATAGCCTACCGGTAAGAACCTGTTAATAGTACATTATGAAACAAGTAAGCTACGTTGGACATTACAGTCGAGGCGGAATTGCAGCCCGAGCCGAAGGCGAGGCCGTAATGGAGCCGAGAGTATAATGTCTAATCCTCACGCGTTCATTGCGACGTTTTTCAACACACTTTCGAGTAAAAATAATAAAATTTCACTATCTTATTTTTCCACATACCGTAAAAAGGGGCTAATTGGAATCGTAAGGGCTAATTGGAACAACAGAAATAAAAGATTTGGATGCATATATTTTTCTCCTAGCAATGGTAGTATTATTTTTTTGTCACCTACTAATACCACCTCTAATGTCGATTTTACTGGCGTGATTTTGAGGTTATACATGCATCGTGTGAGTGGTGAAAATATTTTAAAAAAATTAGTCAAATCTGCGGTTTTGCACATGAGTTTCATGTGGCTTCGTGAGGCGAGATCATAAACGTACGTGGAAATTGAAATTATCCATGCAGACATGCGTTTCCTAGTTATTTGAATGTTTTTTTAGGTTCTGCTGTAAGTCTTTTTTATCGCCATATTTGATTACTTTTCCTGGAACAAGATTTGGGGCTATTTGGAATTCTGTTCCAAAAACCCCTGACATGCCTGTATTTGTATTTGCTTCGCTGTCTCAAATAGCCCCAAGAGCTGTTTTTGCTTTACTTAAGGGTAAGTTACTAATGGGTAACTGCATTTGATTTTATATTTTAGCGCTGCAGCGGTCCGTATTTATCAACAAAAAAAAATCAGTAATACGAGGAACGATAAATCATACGCGCCGTATCAGAGCTATTTGAAAGAAAATCTAGAAAAAGCGATAGAAGCTGTCCAGGAAGGAACCTTAAAACTGATGGATGTTGCACTACAAGTACACGGTCAAGTTTTTAAAAACGATTAAAAACCACAACTGGCATTTCGCAAGATAAGAAAAATCAACCGCGATGAAGTATTAGATTTAAACAATGAAAAACAAATTTATTTTTAAGCCAATTAATGTTGTTACTCATGTGCCTTCGGATCTGATTATTGTGCTATAGATTATTTTATTATTAATAGTGTTAATTTTGGAGAACAAACTTAAGTTAAAGATAAGTTTATCTTATTAACTTTAGCTAAGAGATGGGTGTGCCATTTGAATCGTTTTTCAAAGAAAGATAAAGTTTATTTTTTTCCTAGAAATTATTGATTTTTGTATTGTATTTTTTGTAACAGTACCTAATTGTTGAAAGTTACGGTCTGAGATGATGTTTTTAGGGTTGTTGCGAGGGACAGCGTAGGGAAAACGCTTTTTTTCTTATTTTTGAATTGAAACTATTAAATAAACGTTTTGTTATTTTATGCATTAATTTGTAAGTAACTGATCCTGCACAACAACTTTAAAGCGCGTTTAAAGTTGTTAGGTAGGCAGGATCGTTTGAAACCAGTAAGTTTGCAACGGATAGCATAAAATAACGAAACTTTTATAGAAAATCCTAAATGACATCAAACTATTGTCGGGCCCTGCCATCAACATTTAATCACATTTATTTCATAATTTTTATTCAAAAATAAGAAAAACAATCTTAAGTTTTGCGTTTTCCCACGCTATCCGTAGCAAAAACCCTAATTGATTATTTTTATTTTATTTATCTACATAATAATAATTTTCTGAAGTATTTACCTCTATTTTTAGTTTCAATAAAAGCAACCCTTGGACCTAGTTACATTCAAATTATAAAGTATAATTTCTTTAATGCAAATTTTGGTAGGTACTTATAGAAAACCACACAAATCTATGCTTACCCTTAATTGTTCCAAATATCGCATTTTTATTTGATGATTGCTTAGAGGGAACTGTGAGCCAGTTTCAAAATAGCCTCTAGGTGTCGACATCACAATCAACATGATAAATGTTTAAATTCGATTATCTCAATTTTTTACTTAAAAAAAGACTGAGAGAATACAATATTATTAATGGTTATTTCGCGTTTTGCTATTCCAAATATCGCTGGACCTTGCTAACTTAGAACAGGATCAGTAAAACAAGAAAAAAGGCGGCATCATACCTCAAGTTTCAAATAACCCCAAAGCGGCGATATTTGGAACACCTGTTTTGAAAAAATGCATTGAATATACTTACAATACACAAATGCAAATGCTTACAATGCAAGTAACCGAAGAAGATTGGTGAGAAATATCCAAAAAAAATTTGTGCAAGTTCAACGAGTTGTTAGTTCCTGCGAAATATAGTTTTTTTACAAAAAATATACCCGATAGCCCCATTTTACGGTAGTCGAAACAACAGCTATGAATTGACAATTTTCTTTGAAAAATGGCGGCGGTGATTTTGTCTATGCGCGCGCAGATGACAACAGCCAAATATTAACAAACTGAATACTTTTTGTATTTACAACAAAAATTTGGGTTAACTTGTTGATAAAAATAAATAATTTGATAGAATTAAATGATCATTTATTATATTTTAATTGAGACAGTTTATCTATTCGCAAAATCTTTACTATTTTTCAAGACATCAAAACTCTTTGCTAAGACTTTAAAAAAACTGTAATATAAAAAACACTAGTGCGATAATCTAAAGTAAAAAGCACTCGTGTTTAATATGCTGCATTATGACCCTAATAACGCTGCAATAATGGCCACTTTATAACTACACTTTAATAATAATAATAATATACACTTTATAAGTGTGTTGAAAATTACATTAAATGTGATACAGTGTCACTTTTCTTAACCTATTTTGTTCAGGTAGTGTCGGTTCAGTTGTGTAATACACAACGATTTTCAAATTTCCAAAATCTTTGGACATTGCATTGTTTTGCAAACTCGACGTTTGGGGACAGCAAGTTAATAGAAAGAACTATCATGATAAAATTACACACAGTACAGACGTACCTCATCATCAACGGGCTCGATCAATGAAGAGAAGGTGATGGCATCAGTATCATTGTGCTTGTGGTTGGTGGGAATATCGATGGTCTTAGTGGTGGTGCGGCTGTGCGGTTTGGCGTTCACTATCGGTATCGACTCCACGCTGCGTTTCCTTACACCCTTCAAGCTGCAAAATGGAAACTCGTTCTTCTCTTCGGAAAGACTGCCTACAGTACAGACGTACCTCATCATCAACGGGCTCGATCAAGGAAGAGAAGGTGATGGCATCAGTATCATTTTGCTTGTGGTTGGTGGGAATTTTGATGGTCTTAGTGGTGGTGCGGCTGTGCGGTTTGGCGTTCACTATCGGTATCGACTCCACGCTGCGTTTCCTTACACCCTTCAAGCTGCAAAATGGAAACTCGTTCTTCTCTTCGGAAAGACTGCCTACAGTACAGACGTACCTCATCATCAACGGGCTCGATCAAGTAAGAGAAGGTGATGGCATCAGTATCATTGTGCTTGTGGTTGGTGGGAATTTCGATGGTCTTAGTGGTGGTGCGGCTGTGCGGTTTGGCGTTCACTATCGGTATCGACTCCACGCTGCGTTTCCTTACACCCTTCAAGCTGCAAAATGGAAACTCGTTCTTCTCTTCGGAAAGACTATCTACAGTACAGACGTACCTCATCATCAACGGGCTCGATCAAGGAAGAGAAGGTGATGGCATCAGTATCATTGTGCTTGTGGTTGGTGGGAATTTCGATGGTCTTAGTGGTGGTGCGGCTGTGCGGTTTGGCGTTCACTATCGGTATCGACTCCACGCTGCGTTTCCTTACACCCTTCAAGCTGCAAAATGGAAACTCGTTCTTCTCTTCGGAAAGACTGCCTACAGTACAGACGTACCTCATCATCAACGGGCTCGATCAAGGAAGAGAAGGTGATGGCATCAGTATCATTGTGCTTGTGGTTGGTGGGAATATCGATGGTCTTAGTGGTGGTGCGGCTGTGCGGTTTGGCGTTCACTATCGGTATCGACTCCACGCTGCGTTTCCTTACACCCTTCAAGCTGCAAAATGGAAACTCGTTCTTCTCTTCGGAAAGACTGCCTACAGTACAGACGTACCTCATCATCAACGGGCTCGATCAAGGAAGAGAAGGTGATGGCATCAGTATCATTGTGCTTGTGGTTGGTGGGAATTTCGATGGTCTTAGTGGTGGTGCGGCTGTGCGGTTTGGCGTTCACTATCGGTATCGACTCCACGCTGCGTTTCTTTACACCCTTCAAGCTGCAAAATGGAAATTCGTTCTTCTCTTTGGAAAGACTGCCTACAGTAAATAGATTGAGGTGGATTGGGGCAGTGACGTACATAGAACTTTTTGCAGAAAAAGCAATGAGAAGGTCAAGTTTGACAATAAAAACACATGAAAAAAAGCAAAAACCAATTTGAAAAATATTTCTTTTGTATGAAATCATGTACTCTAAGGTAGGCAGTGCCTACCCTGGCGTCATACAAATAGTCATACAAAAAGTGACATTTGAATTTTTTCATATTTTTTTATTGTCAATATTTTACTTCTCATTGCATTTCTAGCAAAAAGTTCTATGCACGCCACTGGTTTGCGGCATATTCATTGATAGGATTCCTTGAAAACAAGTACCTCGATAAGGCACTTCTTTCTGGGATTTTATGTGATTTTTTATATGATACCATTTATTTTGTTTGCTTTACTGGTTGGTGTATCAAGTAGTTAGGAAATTCAGAATACTCGTAGATCTCGGTGGACAAACTGGATAAATCTGTGGCCCTCAATATGCAATGTTACGGGTTCGAAACCCTTTTTTCGAGGTTTACTTTTTTCAAAAAATTTACTTCTTAATTTTTTCTTATATAATGTCCTACAATTTAAATGAAAAAAAAAAAAAAGATGATTGAGTATCGCTAACAGACCACTTTCTAAAGAAAAAAAAAGAAAAATTGCGCGTCCTTTTTAGGGTTCCGTAGGCCGACAAGGAACCCTTATAGTTTCGCCATGTCCATCTGTCCGTCTGTCCGTCCGCGGCTTAGCGCAGAGACTATTAGTACTCTAAAGCTGTAATTTGGCATGGATATAAATATTAATCACGCCGACAAAACAATAAAATAACCTCTCATACACGTAAACTGGGGATGATTTTTTTTTCTCGTCTATGCCATAGTGTGTGGTATCGTTGGGTAGGCCGTTTAAAAACATTGTGGGTGTGTGAAAACCATTTTTCGATTTAGGGATCCGTTGGTGAAATATATATGGTAGACTATAGGTGGTAGAACTGATGCCGGGCTCGACTGTGGAGGTACCACCATCTTACTCGCAAATCCTCCTGAAGTTATTCAGGAGAGAGTAAGAGAACAGCTCTTAGGCAAAACCAGGCGGCCCACCATTGCCTGGGACCGATGGATGGCGGTATATCCATCCCCAATTGCCAAGCCTTATAAAAACAGACTAGTGACGGGCAGCGGCGTCACTGGTGCAAGGGTTTCGGCACCGCGCTCACCAACCCGCCTGCCCAGCGTGTGTGAGTATGGGCATTTCTTCCAGGAGAACCGCCAAGAGTGGCGAAATCCTGGAAAGGCCTATGTCCAGCAGTGGACGAAAAAGGCTGATGGATGGATGGATGGTGAAATATTAAGCTTTAAAGTGAACATTTTAGTTAGAGTGGAGCGTCCCCCCCCCCCCCTCTCCTGCTGGCCAAACGGTTGTTTATAGAAATGTGGAAAAATTCACAGTAGTAGTATATATAATGAATTTAAAAGGAAAACTATCACAGCTAAGTAGGCTTTACAGGTTTACGAGTACAGGTCGCGCCAAACTTTTGGCCCCCTATAATGTATGGGACCAGAAGTTTGGCGCGGTCTGTATTAGTAGACCAACTTATATTTACCGGGCAACTACGGAACCCTACATTACGCGTGGCCTGACATGCGCTTGGCCGGTTTTTAAGGTTTAATTTTCTCAAGAAAAATTACTTCTGATTTTTTCTTATATAAGGTCCTACAACTACAATTCAAATGAAAGAAATTTAAGAGGTGATTGAGTATCGCTAACAGACCACTTTCTAACAAAAATAAACAAAATTGCGCTACGTTTTTTTCATTTTTCCGTAGAAATTGAGTCAACCGATTAAACCACTTGGTACTGGGAACTGAAAAATTCATTCGAACAAACTTTTTTTTTTCTTTTTGTTAATGGTCAGTTAACGATACACAAAAATCCACCCTAGAATTAATTTGATACGCCATATTTTTTTTCTGAGTTTCCAATTTGTTCTTCACCTACCTAAGAGCCAAGTTTGGGCAATACGGGTATAGTTGAGAGATAATAACAGCCCAACGAGTTATCTGAGGCTTCTCTATGAAGGCTTAGGTGTTCTGGCAGAATCTTGAGTAAGCAATTTTTTCATGACAGAAATCGATGTATTAGTTTTACAGGTCGTATTGGGGGTACGAAACTATAGATATTTCGATGCCACCAATGAATTTAAAACATAAAAGCCATAAATTAAAACTAAAACTTTTTTGACTTCTTTTGTGCGTAACTTGTTAAACTTCGCCCCCCCCCCCCCAGACTGCCGTATGGCCCTCCCCCAGAAATATGGGTGTTATTGATGTAAAAATATATTTTGTCCCACGATCTTGCTTACTATGTATTGCTTAACTTTTGTTTTGGCGATAATGTGAAATCAACAGATTAATCCTGCGATTCAGTTTGATTGACCTACTGGGGTTTTATATGCAGAAGCAGAGTAGCGTAGCAAAAATTCATTACGTAAACTTGTTGCTGCTACGGCGTAGCACTTCGTAGACATATTAGATAATCTACACTCGCTGGGATACTGCTTTTTTATTTATATCACATACTAAAATATATCTTCATTTTGAAGTCATAATGTGATACAAATATTTAGATAATGAATACTCGTATAACGTAATAATTGTCTGTGAAACGGGTCTACGAATGTGAACAGCGACTTGCATTTCAAGAGCCCTTAGAAACACCTTGAAACCCCCTCAGGAATTCGTGTCCTAACGATGTGTAAAGTATGTAAAGTAAACCTGTCGTCTTCCTGGGTGGCAGTCTGGTTCAGCACCTCAGCTATCCTCGGCGCAGCCTGGACCACGTTTTCCCAAGACTCGTGATCTACAGTGGTACCACTCACTGGCTCTACACTAAACAAACACATGAAAATATATTAAAGATGTATCATATCGTGTCCACATCGTACAATTGGCCATATATGGCTCATATGCAGTATGAAATTATAGGTATATTACGATAGTCTTTCAAAAGATACGAATATGTTAGGTTAGGTTGCTGGTGATTATTAGGTATATTCGGGAGCCAAGCGAAATGGAGCGGAGTGAGGCGACCCCTTTATTTTTAACAGATTTTATGATATGTATGGCCGATCAGAAGTGCAATTGTGTACGAGAATCCTATTTATTTGACAGCCAAAAACGTACAGTTTCTATCGTCAAACATGCTAAGTTACTTAGCCGAATAGCAGTTTGACGATTGAAATCGTACGTGTCAAGCCGTCAAATGAATACGATTTCAGATCATAAAATGGTTAATTTTACGATACGGATACCATATGTACATTCGGTTTGTGTTTATGAAATTAATAGAAAGTTCCTGCCCTTGGATACCGTAAAAAATAGATTATCGTACATCGAATCTTCGGTGTCTGTTTGACCAACACAGACGGTTTGACCAACACAGACGGTTAGACCCTCTGCATAATACTAAAAATGTTTAGTGCATAATATATTACCTTAAAAAAAAAACATTATTTTTCGTTTTGAAGAAGCATATTTGTATGCTGGTTACATCTACGTATGTAAATAGCTACTTTATTGCACCATATCAGCAATGCAAAGGTGAACTTAATACTAATTAACATTTTTTACCAATGAATTTACGGTGTTGTAGCAATAAGGGTAGTGCCAGAACAATAACGAAATTGTATAGTTTTCCATACATACTTATAAATTGGACTGTATAAATATCTACTTTAAAGTTTGTAAAATAAATAATAATAAAACAAATATATATTTACACTATCAGATATCCCACTAATATTATAAATGCGAAAGTTTGGATGTATGGATGGATGGATGGATGTTTGTTACTCTTTCACGCCGTAACTACTGAATGTAGTTCTAGACCTGGAATAGGACATAAGCTACTTTTTATCCCATAAATCAGTTCTCATGGGATGAAAATGCGCTTTCAAATTCTATAGAAAAGTGATGTGTCACCCTTTCACGCCATGCTTACGAAACCGATTAGGCTGAAATTTTGCATAAATGTAGTTCTAGACTTTGAGTAGGACAAAAACTACTTTTTCCCTTTGTTCCCATGGAAAAACTATAAAAGAGACACACAAAATGGAAAACAGAGGCGCATAACCTGTAGGTAACAGTCCGAATAATACTAACTGATTTTATAGGAGTACACAAAAACTAATTAAACGCGGGTAAAACCGCGGGCAAAAGCTAGTAATAAATAAATATTAAAGAGAATGAAGATGACTCAAGAGCACATAGAGATATATGATTATAAATAAGGTAGGTCATTCTGTAGCTGTAAGTGTTGAATAAAATACTGGTTTTGAAGTAAGTCATAGAGAGGGATTGTCGGACAAGTCTTTTTCACAGACACTACCGTTAAAACAATTTATGTACAGGTTGGTACACCGTGTTTAGGGATTTTAAGAAGCAAAGCTACCTATGTACGTACCTATATACATATATAGATTTTTACACAATAATTGGAAATTGCTTACGTTTCTTTACTCGTGGCAAAATTTGTCATAGGCTTATTGACTTCTAAACTTGTAGTCGTTTGCAGAAAATCATTATTATAATGTATTTGATTTAACTTTTCTATCAAGTTTTTCTGCCCCCCGGACATTTCTGTTTGATAAAAAATAGAACATCGCATAAAAACCTTTTTTCGTTACCTTTAGAACACTAAATATTTAAACAGGATATGTTTACCTTGGCTAGGAGTAGAGTTGTACTTAATTTCTACGTTTGAACTTGAATATTTATTGTCTTCTTCGCTGGAGTTTTCCGTCTTATTTTGACTCACATGTATAGTCGCATTTATGAGATCTCCATGTCTTTCCGAAAAGAACAGACCTTCGTTGGTCGTACTTATTATACTTTTGGTATTATTCATTTTATCGCCCAATTCATTACCATCTTTTTTAATAGTTTTCACAGTTTCCTTAAGTATTTGGGTGACTTTAGGAGTGGACGACTTGGGTTTTAAATAAGTGCTAAATGGTATATTAGTTGAGCTGTAAATATGAAAATATCTCAATATTCTTCTGTTAGCAACAGGTGTAATGTTTAAAAAGTATAAGATAAAACGAACAAGAATAACAATTATTACGTTAATATTATTATTTGAGTGCATTACAAACTAGAAAAGATAAATTAGAAACAAATGTAAAGACGAGTTAGATTGGTAGCGCGCTTGTCTTGATAACAAGAGGTCGCAGGTTCGAATCCTGGCTCGAGGATTTTTTACAAATTCTTGTCTTTACCTTTGTTTCTAATTTATCTTTTCTAGATTGTAATTTTTTATTTTTCGCAATAAAAACATGAAATTATTTCGTTTTTTTTATTTCGCAAGAAAAACGATCAGCTTAACCAGAAGAATGATTGACTAAATCGATTTTCGGCAAGATATTTAGGAGCGACATATTCTTTAGGTTTCACAGGGTTTTCCAATCCGTTTCGGTTCACTCCTTAATTGATCAAAGATTTCATATTTGCTTGAGAAATAAAAATTCATTATTTATAGCTATAACAATATCTATTTACTTCATTACGATGGAAACATACCCTAATTTTAATGGAGTTCTTGTGAACATGCTTATATTGAACTTTGTAGCTACTGATTGTCCTGTAAAATGTCTTTCAGACTTTCCATCTTGTACATATAAATCAATATCTGGTTCAAGATAAACTGAAAATTTAAATATTATTACAGCAAGGAAAATTGATTTCGAAATAGAAAAGAAATAACTAAGAACTAACTGCTCATGTTATGTTTCATATCGGATACTTTCTCTTTCACATCTGAAATTGTATCGTTATCTTCTAGCTCTACTTCTTGTCCATCAACCGTCATAGCTTTCATATTATTCATCAAGTTGACAACGTGTTGCCATGAATCAGGATGCGTGCGCACGGTCGTTTCAGCAGTTACAGTCGATCGATCATTAAAAGTCAATTGAGGTTCATTGTCTTGGTATTTGTTTTGTAAGGAAGGCTTTGGCTTGTGCGCACTGACTAGTGGTCGCTTGTTTGAGGTATACCGATACGAGTATGTGGGATATCGAGGTCTTTTGCTTTGTTTTGTACGTCTGAAATGTTATAATCAATGTATATATGTATATACATCTGTATCATGTTGCTCGTTATAGAAATATATGTATAAAATAATTAAAATAAAAGCATGTTTACACCATTATGCCGTAGAAATTGGGGGTAGTGAGAAAGCGAGTGTACGATTGTTTGAGTATTCAGTTGACACTCAAAACATTTATTATTTTATTTATTAATATTAGCGTTATTTATTTTATATATGTATCGTAATAATAGGATATACTGAACAAGATGTGTAATTTATTGGCTGAAACAGAAAAAAACAACGTTACTCAAATAAAATTAAATCTAACTAAAATAATAACAATCTAAAATCTTAAAATTACCTAGAATAGGTATACCTACGTACAAAAAAAGGAAAAATTATACCGAATAACATGTTTTCTCTAAATCACCTCCGTCGATCGGCATGGTCCCCAAAAGGCTGGAAGCATTCCCCCGTTGAATGGCTAGGCCAATACGCTGCGAAACGTCGACCAGCCGCGAGGATATTTCTTTGAAAATAATCTTCGCAGCTGGACCCCACAGCCCTAAGATTTCTACTCAAAAAGGCGCTAATATATATAGTCCGAGCTTAGATATGCATATTTGCGCCTCTTGGAGCTTCCGGCTGTGGCTGCCGCAGCGCCAGCTTTAGTAGCGGTCGCTTGAATATTCCCACATTCGCCGCCAATGGTGTCTATTCAGTGCAACACGACTTAATTTATTTGACAGGACTAACCTTATTTTAAGCACTCTGTCCTTGTCATTTCGATACAGAAAGAAAAAGACGGAATGCTTAAATTAAGTTTAGTCGTGTCAAATAAGTTAAGTCGTGGTACACCGAATCGACACCATTGTGTCGAATACTATCAAAAATTGTGAGGTAGATGTCGAATTTACAAAGGGGGCAGCAGCGCAAAACGTAAGTTAATTTTGGAACAAAAAGGCAATATCTTAAAATGAAGAAAGCAATGTGGGGATTGATGCTTGTTAAACGATCAGAAAAAGGTATGAATTTGGCTACCTGCTGATTCACGTAGCCGGGGATGGATTCCTTCAGAACTGGAGCTCCAGGGAGGCGCAAAGACTCGTTATCGACAATTTTTATGTTAGGAGCGATAGTATTTAATTTTGAAATTATATCAAATGTATCTAAAGGGTTGACGAAATTTGAAACAAATAGTTCGCACTTTGAAAAGTTAAGTTCAAGACCTACACATTTAAATTCCTCGATTAAAGTTCAAGGTCAGTAAGAACGGTCGTGGCATATATTGTATTATTATATGTATTCAACCAACATTCTAAATATTGCTATAAGAATAAATAGTGTCGTAGCTGTTCTGTCGCACGTAGCACTTCGTAGCAGTTTTAGAACAAGTCTCATCTGTAGAGTCATTTTAATAATCTGTAAGGTAACAGTAGGTAGGTAAAGAAATAAAGTTACTTATTAATTGCTGGAGTTGCTTTAAATTTAAGTAGCTTATTCCTTTGGAACGGATGTGTAGCCGCTTCGAAGAAACGTTCTCTTATAGTCTTTATTTTATTGTATCTTCTTCTGAAAGAGTCTCTGCAAGTATTAAGTTGATAAGCTGTAAATAATTTGTATATACAAACTACGATTAAATAAATTATAATTAGGTAAGTAATTGGTAATTTTACATAGTAACACTAGGGCTAGTGCTAACTAATAGATTTGTATTAGTATTTGCTCAAAAGACTTTTGTCGTCGATTTTGGAAAAAATAAAAAAAGCAATTTAATCTCTTAATCAATTTATTAATCAATACACTCTTTGAAAAATTACCTATGTTAGCGAGGAATCGAACCTGCTCATTTTGTAAAAAAAAATACATTTTGTATTTCGACATTCATCAATAGCATTGCTACAGTTTAAAAATCCATACAGTTGTCCAGCGAAAGCGCTTAGACAGAGCAATTGTGCGGGGCAAGACGCGGAAAGTATACGCCACCGAGTTAAGTACACACAATTTTAGAACAAGCAGTTGGTAATCTCGCCCCGCAATTCCCAAGCACAAGCGCTTCGCCCGATCGCCTTCGTTGGACAACTGTATGGATTTTTAAACTGTTGTATTGCTTTGCAAGACTTGTTCGTTACTAACAACACTAGCAAATGATGCTAGATGTCATTTTTGTTGTTCCAAAAGAAGCATGTTTGATTCCCGGTGAAAGTAGGTCATTTTTCTAAAAGCTTTGAATGTAGCTTTTATTTTGACGAAAATTTATAACGAGAATCATTTTAGCGAATTTCTCTATTACGTAGTTTAGATTTTCCCCGTTCTACAGTTCAAGTTCAAAATCTGATTCAAATCAATTCTGTTCAAAATCAGGTCCAAGTTCTGAGGTGCAATTGTGTAAGACGATTGTATTCAAATTTATTGTCTTATGGCTATTCGGCTAAGCAATTTAGCCCGTTTGACAATTGAAATCGTACATTTTTGGCTGTCAAATGAATACGATTGTCTTGTTTTGTTGTTGATAACCAAAAACGTACGATTTCATTTGTCAAACGGGCTTATTTTCGTACCTGAATAGACATATGACAATCGAATTTGAATACCATTGGCTTACACAATCGCACCTCTGAATATAGAAGTTAGCAAGTTTTCATAGTCAATCATTTGCGCGTATGACGTAACTTTAAAACATTTAAACTGTTGCTGTGAAAACTGGCCAAGTTCTACATGAACCAGAGTAGCAAGGACCATAACAAACTATCTTTTAAAACAAGTGAACAACATTGTATAGGTACATTATTGCAGTTATGACCGAAGGAGCCTCCATAAGCCTTGGCACCCAATTAGATCACAATCCTTTTTTTTTAGCGAAGCCGACATTCCAGCACTGCCTTTTTACTGAACTCGGCCCCTTTTTCAATTTTTTTTTTTTTGGTGGGACCCTAGTTACGCCAGTGCTGTTCTCTTACCCCTGATTCAAGTTATATTTGAGCTGGTAACGAGGCTGATCTTCAGCTATACCGCTGCCCTTCTCCACCGACAGCTGCACTATGGGGATGATTGTAGAGCTATAATTTTCGTCTGGTCTGTAACCACAATGTTAAGGTTAAAACAAACCTTAATTATTAAATACCATATTATTTAATTTATTTAAACCTTCACGAATTAATTTGTGAAAAAAGTCTATTAGTGTAAGTCGAATCCAATGTAAAGATTCCGTCAAAGTATTTTAAAGGCCTTGGCAGGCAGATTGCGCCGTGTTGATGGGTCTGATGAGCTGAAACGCACCGTGATTATCACGCTGTAGTCACGCACGTCGTGCTAAGTCCAGCCATGGACGCGCCTGTCTAACGCATGGCTTCGCGTGAACAGCAGTGTAATTTTTTACTCCTTATGACCTGTGTCTACTGGCCTACTGGCGTAGTTACTTGGAAACGGCTACGTCGACTGAATAGAAATAATAATTTAAAAAAGCAGTACCCCGCCCTCCAAAAATAAACTAAAAAGTAAACAAGTTTCATTAGTTAGGTAAGTAGGACATACAAAATATTGGAGAAATATTGTGACATTGATCCAGAGAAAGAAAGGAAACTCTCATCCGTATATGTACAGTCCCCTGCAGCTGAAGCTCCCTATTTGTAAACGATTTTAACCGCTATGACATAGCAATAAGAGCAGCCAGTAGTTAGCCTTGTCATGCTGATACCGCCCTCTGTGCTATAATTTGTATAATGTATTTTATTTTGGTATGAAAAATTTAAATGATTGCAAGTAGTTGCGCGCGCGGTCTTAACCCCGCCATCTCTCGCCCTTGTCGCTCACCTACCGTAGGCGTATCGAGCATGAACTCTATCAGTACCTTGGCATCACATCATGGAGCAAGTCGAAAGCCTCGTCAAAATCGTCTTTACTAGACTGGTGGAAGACTTGGTCAGCGGGCTCCTCATGCACGGATACATTCACGATCGGCACCTCTATCACGAAGCTGTCTTCTTCTGTCATCCGCTTTCTGGATGTGGTTGTATGTTCTGCCGTCCCAAACTCGATTTCTTCTTCTTTCTCTTCTTTTATTCTGAATGCATTGATGATAGGTTGGAGAATACTTTTTACTTATATCTTCTACTGTTTTCGCTAAACATGTTTTAGGTAGTTGCTCTGAGTCTCGTTCCTATACTCACTCACAACTTATGATTGTTTTACTTAATAAAAAGAATGAAATAAATATTTACGGAATTACGCGACAATAGTTTAATGTCAATTAGGCTTCTCTAGCAATTTTGTGTAATTTTATGGATTACGTTCATTGACCTCTCATAAACAACTAGATACACACTCTCTAAGAAAAGTTCGTCAGAAAGTATCCGAACGTGCGACGTGCATAATAGCAAAAATCTTCATCCAAATTAAGACGTTATGACGTTAATATAACATGCAATGTTAGTTGTATGCAATCGTTATTCCAATTTGGCACGCCATAGCGGTGACAAAATGCATCGCGGACACTTTTTGAGCAAAATTGTGAGTCTTGTTGTTTATGAGATGTCAATGATTACGTTGTAAATAATTCTGCAAAACAACTTTAAAACGTGTTGATAGTTGTTGTGCAGAATTATTTAAAAATTAATGCGTAAAAAATAACACAAAAATCGTAGAAAAGCCTGTCATAACATAAACCATATTTATTTAATACTTTTTATAGCATTAAGAAATTAAAATTTGTAAATAAATGTTGTGCGTTTGGGAACGAGACCCCGAGATCAACTGTCAAATAAGTTGTCGTCAGTTTCTTTAAATTTTGCAAATAAAAATTACATGTACGTAGGAACGTAAGCCAGACATAGAGAAAATTTCCTCTGTGAAGCCAGATCACATGTGCTTAGGCTAAGATTTTGTTAAGATCATCCAACTGATACATAACCGGTCGTCGTTTGGTAAGTACAGATCATATCAGCCCATTACAAAACTGCTCTCTATATCTATACGATATAGAACTCGAATTTCTCTTGAATCTTAATCATATAAGTACTCGTAAATTAAAACCCGAGGAATACCTTTTCAAAGTACTCCGTAATTTCTTAATCTCGGCCTTCTGCGTGGTCTCTAACGTGTATACCTTCTTCGTAGTTTTCTTATCTTCTGTTTCCTTTTCCTTTCCAAGGAGCAGCCGATTTGACAACGGGCCCCAATAGCCGCCGTATGTTTCCCCCATCTCGAAGACTAACAGCTGGTCACTGTGAGCTCGACACGAAGTCTTCAACGTCTCTTCTGATGACAATGATATCACGAGGATTATGTTGTTACCCGCTTCGGTCCTGTGAAATCAACAAGTATTAAAGTAGCTTTTCAAGTGTTAAATTTGTTCCTTTTTAGGACTAGTACATATACAGTTATGTGTTTAAATAGTAAAAAGGAATACGACGTTATCATGTAATGTTATAAATGCTATTTGTATTCAAGGTGTCGGTATACTTCTACTAGTAGGTACTATACTTATTGAAAAAGGTTTACTACTTTAAGGGGGTTCCGCCAAACATGCTCTCGTATTTGGACAATTTTAGAATATAAAATCAGAATAATAAAAAAAAGTGTGGTTAGTTAAGTTAGTTAAGAAGTTGGAGCACATTGTGTATATTTTAGATTTAACAGAATCATCAAGACGAAAAATCTGGAAGATTTCTTAAATTGCGAATAACGTCATTTGGCGTTGACCTGACCACAAAATAAAGTGCGCGCCAGATATGTCTGCGCGTGGCCAAAATCATAAATCGCAGGCCGCCAAGTTGTTGTTATGTCAGGTGTACCTAGTGTATAGAATGTCTATCATTTTTATTAGTTTTCAGTGGTCAAGTTTCATCATGCCAAAGGTCAATAAAACATTAGTAACGCCACCAGTCGCGCGCAGACTTATCTGGCGCGCACTTTAGAATTATTTTTTCAGAGTCAGTTTGAGTATATTTTTGATATCCATCCATCCATCCGCTGGGCAGGCGGGTTGGTGAGCGCGGTGCCGAAACCCTTGCACCAGTGACGCTGCTGCCCGTCACCAGTCTATTTTATATAAGGCCCGGCAATTGGGGATGGATATACCGCCATCCATCGGTCCCAGGCAATGGTGGGCCGCCTGGTTTTGCCTGAGAGCTGTCCTCTTACTATCCCCCGAATAACTTCGGGAGGATTTGCGAGTAAGATGGTGGTACCTCCACAGTCGAGCCCGGCATCAGCTCTACCACCTATGATATATGAGCAGCAAATATGAATGGCAATTTATGTTAGTAAACAAAACCTGACAGTGATGAAGCAGCTGTAAGGCAGCTCCAATGGGCCGAAGTGCAGCATCTGCGAGTTGGACTCAATCACCTGTTCGCCCAGAAACACTGAGGGCATTACCCGTCTCCTGCAGTGCTCTGATAGGTCGTTCTGGTACGTCCAAATCATCCTTGCCTGAGTCACACGCCGATTCAGGCATGCAACTACACTTAAAAGTGTCAGCAAAATGCGAGACATTTTACTGTTGATAAACGTTATCGTGGCCGAAGCCTAATTGAATTGGTTTATTTTGTTTAAACAAAGAAGGTTTTCATGTGCACTATTGGTCTTAGCTAATGTTGCCTTTTAGAGGAAGTTAATATTTAAGAGAATAGGTTCCGATTGCATTGATCGCTGTTACTCCATGCCGAAAAACCTGCAGTGCGAGAGGGACGAATTCTGGAAAATTATCAAAATGACGACTTTCATCACGAATTTTATTATTAAAAAAAAAACTAAAGTTTGTATCAAATATCTGTTCGGATAAAAGTATAATAAAGTTTATACAGATTTTAATTATTAAATAATATAATATGATTTTGCTCAAATAATGTTAAAACTCGACATGAAACCTTTTTTTGGAGTCATCTTTGATTTTTTATGGCTCAATGTTGAAATAACTTCTGAAGATTCTGTTTCGATAAGAGTGTACATTATATTCCTGACAGAAGTCCAAATTTTTTTCAAATATCTAGTATTGCTAGATTCTTCAAACAAGGAAGAATAAATTATGGTTTTTCGGAACCTATCCTCTTAACGCATTTTTATAACTTTTTCTGCTACGAACTAAACGCAACATGGTATTTGTTTGTCACCGTCGTAGCATACACGTAATGCGGGACTAGGTAAATTGTGCCCTATAAAAACCTACCATTAAATGCAAAAGATACACTAACAATATTTAAAAATCTTTTCATTCTCATTAGGTAGTGTTGCAAACATTCTATTTGAGAACCTTAGAATAAACACGCATTTTTTTGAGTGCATTACAAACGAGAAAAGATCAATTAGAAACAAAACTAATGACAAGGATTTAAAAAAATCCTTGGGCCAATATTCGAACCTGCGACCTCTTGTTATCAGGACAAGCGTGCTCTTATGCTAGACCGTTGAATTTTTCTACCATACCTGTCCACCGAATTTATTTTACTATTTTATCTATCAGCTCGTAAGGCACGTACTGGACGCTCACGAGGGCGTTATGTGATTTTTCGCCTTTTTATTCGTCGCTACAATATGTGTTGCTTCAGACAGTTTAGAAATTCAATAAGTTCTCATAAACCAGGATTATCTTTTCATAGCGAAATCCATCGCTTTGGAATACTCTAAATATTACTATTACAGTGCATTAGAAACTAGAAAAGATCAATTAGAAACGAATGTTTAATTTAATATTTAGAATATTCCAAAGAGATGGATTTCGCTATTATAGGTAGAATATAAATTACCACTCTGACATTTCGCTATAAAAACGCAATTTATCTTTGCGCTTAGAATTACTTTACAGAGTCCCATAACTTTATAGCTTTTGAAATACATACATTATTAATATTCATAAATATACATACATTACTTAATTACTTACAGCAGTGGTAGCTCAGGAGTATAGAACGCTGGCCTCTCAATCTTAAGGCCCAGGTTCGATCCCCGGTCGGGCATGCACTAATTAGAATTTCGGAAATTATGTCCATAGTATATTTTGTTCTTACTTACCACTTGCTGAACGGTGAAGGAAAACATCGTGACGAAACCTGCATGCCCTAAAAAAAGCGTGTATTTGTGCCCGAAGTACGGTGATAGCGCTCACCACCCATCACGTTGGGACGCAATAACCGTCGGTGAAACGTGGGTGTACCGAATATGGAATATGACCTGCATTTCACAGTTCATACTCGGAACACCTTTGACACCCTTTTGCTCGGGGATTCATGACGATTTATATATTTTTATATATTATTATTTTTTTACAAAATTATACATTACAAATAAATCAATTTCTAAGTAGACCGGTCCGGGGGCCTTAATTAGTTTTTCCGCCCGGGCCCCCGGCGGGTTTAGTCCGCCACTGGTCAAAATACAAGTACCCCGTTCGAATTCCCTCGTAAGAAGAGGATCTTGACTACAGCATCAGAATGTCCACATCCCTTAAACCACATTCGAAACTATCTGAAATGGTTAGGCCGATGCAGAAGACTACGAAGTTGAAAGCGTCGATTGCACCCTGCCAGTACCCATGTCTGCAATCAAGCCCCAACAGCACCGAGAGCCCCGTTCATTAATTAACACTCGTCAGGTTCCGACACTGACAGCAGGATAGCGTATACAATTTTCAAAGCGTGCGACAGAGATGGCATTAGAACCCGTGTCGAGACCCCGAATTTATGAACGCGGCCGTGAAGGCATTCCAGCATCGCTGTGTATAGCTGATCGACTTATTGTAACGGCCGTAATCCATCGTGCAAATCTACGAGCCAACATTATTTGCTCTGACTGATTTAAGTGTTTATTTTACTATTTGACATACCCACTTTATTATTGAAGTAAATACACGTAGTCATAATTAAATAGGTACACTTAAACTTCCCATGTCTTATTAACAAAAGCATAGAGGTGAACAGTATATATGAAGAGGGTCCACCGCAGTTCGAGTAACAGCTCTCTATAGGGGTCGCGTGACCCGCAGCCCATCAAACACTGACGTCACAAAGCTGGTTTAATGAAGGGGACCCGGGGCCGCAATGTTTGTATCACCATAAAAATATCCCGTAGGATCTGGGACACACATACAAGTATAAACCCTGTCGCTTAAGTTCTAAGACCGCGTATTTCCGTCTCAGTTTTGATCATTCTATAACTATCCCCTAACTTTAAAAATTCTGAATAAAATAGAAAACCCTGAAATATTTTTACTCAGGCAGTGTAAATCGTTGGTTCATTAGTTGCTGCGTAATTCAAAATATTAAACATTTTAATTTGTTTTATTGACTGGGGGTTAGAGAATTATTTAAACTGAGATACGCGGTGTTAGAGTCGATCCGTAGTTTTTGTGTGAATCGCAAGCATAGCTATGTAATACTAGGTGAAATTAAATCAACCGACCAAATTCATACTGGAGACTCGGTTAGTCATCAGGAACAAGGTTTAATGACCCTCCAGGTGAAATTCGAAAAAAAAATTTTTTTACCCGTAGAACCTGCACTAGGAATTGTACTTAAACTAGTCCAACCAGTACGGGAGCAAACAAATATATTTTTCGAAATTGGCCAAAAGGATTACTGAACCTAGTTCTTGATCACTAACCGAGTCTCTAGTATGAATTTGGTCGGTTGATTAAATTTCACCCTATATAGACGTATCTACTGAAGTGTTTGATATTTATTTTTACGCATTTCAAGGGCCTCTCGTACGAACAATACCAGACTTGCAATTTTTTATGCATTATTTTACGAGCCAATACTGCAATTGTAGTGTAGATTCCGAAGGTAGTACATTTCCTGTTTTTGCGTACTTACTATTCACGCAATTTTTTTATAATAAAAGCTCTAAACTCGGTGTTTTAAATTTTATTTTATTGGATACTAGCTTTTGCCCGCGGCTTCGCCAGCGTCGAAGAGATTTTCGTGGAAATAAGGAAAACAAAAGAATACGATTTTTTGAAGGGTGTGCTGTTGTCCGTTGAGGAGATCCCGTACCTACCTTCCAGTCTCATCATCAGACCATGGTCACCATGTTTTACCAAAGTGCTAATGAAGACCAATCGAATAAGCCCAAACTCGAAGAGTCTGCTGTTATCCGTTGAGGAGATCCCATAACCACCTTCCAGTCCCATCAGCAGACCCTGGTCACCATGATTTACCAAAGTGCTAATAAATACCAACTAAATAAGCCCAAACTCGAAGGGTCTGCTGTTATCCGTTGAGGAGATCCCATAATCACCTTCCAATCCCATCAGCAGACCTGGTCACCATGTTTTACCAACGTGCTAATAAATACCAACAAAATAAGCCTAAACTCGAAGGGTCTGCTTTTATCCGTTGAGGAGATCCCATAATCACCTTCCAATCCCATCAGCAGACCTGGTCACCATTTTTTACCAACGTGCTAATAAATACCAACAAAATAAGCCTAAACTCGAAGAGTCTGCTGTTATCCGTTGAGGAGATCCCATAACCACCTTCCAGTCCCATCAGCAGACCCTGGTCACCATGATTTACCAAAGTGCTAATAAATACCAACTAAATAAGCCCAAACTCGAAGGGTCTGCTCTTATCCGTTGAGGAGATCCCATAATCACCTTCCAATCCCATCAGCAGACCTGGTCACCATGTTTTACCAACGTGCTAATAAATACCAACAAAATAAGCCTAAACTCGAAGGGTCTGCTTTTATCCGTTGAGGAGATCCCATAATCACCTTCCAATCCCATCAGCAGACCTGGTCACCATGTTTTACCAACGTGCTAATAAATACCAACAAAATAAGCCTAAACTCGAAGAGTCTGCTGTTATCCGTTGAGGAGATCCCATAACCACCTTCCAGTCCCATCAGCAGACCCTGGTCACCATGATTTACCAAAGTGCTAATAAATACCAACAAAATAAGCCTAAACTCGAAGAGTCTGCTGTTATCCGTTGAGGAGATCCCATAACCACCTTCCAGTCCCATCAGCAGACCCTGGTCACCATGATTTACCAAAGTGCTAATAAATACCAACTAAATAAGCCCAAACTCGAAGGGTCTGCTGTTATCCGTTGAGGAGATCCCATAATCACCTTCCAATCCCATCAGTAGACCTGGTCACCATGTTTTACCAACGTGCTAATAAATACCAACAAAATAAGCCTAAACTCGAAGGGTCTGCTGTTGTCTGTTGAGGAGATCCCGTACCCAGCTTCCAGTCTCATCATCAGACCCTGGTCACCATGTTTTACCAAAGTGCTAATAAATACCAATCAAATAAGTCCAAACTCGAAGTGTCTGCTGTTGTCCGTTGAGGAGATCCCGTACCTACCTTCCAGTCCCATCATCAGACCCTGGTCACCATGTTTTACCAAAGTGCTAATAAAGACCAATAAAATAAGCCCAAACTCGAAGGGTCTGCTGTTATCCGTTGAGGAGATCCCGTACCCACCTCCTAGTCCCGTCATTAGATCCTGGTCACCATGTTCTACAAAAATACTCATCAATACCGATCAATTAAACTTAAAATTGAGAGGTCTCCTAAAAAAACATTTACCAGTGGATGATTGAAACCCCGACGATGAGACTACAGACGTTCGACTAACGTGCTTAAAGAATTTTTATAGTCAGTTCAGTAGTTCTAGATATTACCCATTATATGCAAACAAACAAACAAATCTTTCTTCTATATATAATAGTGTAGACAAACTTTAACGTGAGTTGATTTGAACCAGACTACGTCAAATTTGATATTTTGAAACATGCAGCGCCATCTAGTGTATTAAAATAAAAACAATTTCAACGCCAGCTTACTGAGCCGTTATCCAGGATAGCTTCCCAGAGATGGCGTTTTCTAAGCACTTGAAAATAAAATATTTTATTTATTGGTCTTTGCGCAGTCAAGAAATATAATTTCAGCTTTAATATTTTTCTTACAACAGGAAATATTTTTTCTGAAAATAAAATAAAATGATAAAAAATAAAAAGTGAAAACAAATTTTACCAGTCCGAGTTTGAACCCGCGACGATTGACAATGCTACTGCGGCGAACCTTCCATATGTCTCACTAAAATTCTCATTGCGCTGCTCCCTTTTGTCATAGCGTGATGATACATAGCCCTAAACCTTCCCGAAGGAATGATTTATCTTTCATTGAAAACTGCATCAAAATCCATTGATTGGTTCTCAAGTTATAAACGAACGAACAGACAGACGGACATACAGACAGACAGACAGACGTTGTATTTTATAGGTATAGAGAAGATAGAGAAGAAGAAGATATAGATTAGATGACATCATACATTATATAGATCCGTATTAAACTTTTCTTGATTTAATTTTCCACTTGCTTATTCATTATGCGTTTATGAATTTAATTGTTTTCGTATGGTGACTTTTTGGTGTGATTCGTAAACAAAAAGTTCACTTTCAGGTACCTATGGATTGCTACTGTATGTCAGTGTGATTTGCAGTTGCAAATAAATTCTTTATCTATGGTTATCGCATCGCCAATATTTCAAGATATAGATATAAAAAAGTAAACAAAAACAATGAATCATTTTTGTGATAATAAAACCTCAACGGCCAGTTAAATAAATAGACCACAGCAAGATTTATGAAAAAAAAATATTCAAAAACACCACAAACTCCAAATAACAGGGTCTAAAATAATTTTGCAATTAATAAAAGATGATTCATTTAATACTTCTACTTACTTTTAACAACTACTCCGAAAAAAAACCTATTCAACTGTCCCATGAAAAAATCTAAAAAGTGTCGTTAAGAGTAAGTACATAGTATCGAAAAATTATTTGAGTACAGTAGTTTCACAAAAATAAGTTACATCGATGTACCTGCGCAGTACCTAGGCAATTTTTCGAAAGGCGCGAATTTTTATAGACCAGTTACAAGGTAGTAAGTTTGCGCGGGTAAATTCCTCATCGATCATTGGTTGAATTTATTTGCGCCATTTTGACGTCCGCCATTGCTTAGCGGAATGTCAGTTGTCAATTGTCATTCTTACAAACGCTAAGATATACGTGTCAGTACACTTGAGGACAAAATTAAGTGCATCTTTAGTCGATATATTTTTAAATGTCTTCGCTTGAAACAGGACAGCCTTTAAAAGGACAATTCAGGCAAATTTTATACATAATGTGTGTCAATTTATACAAAATTAAGGAATATTTCCCTTTGATTAAATAGTGTCTTAAGTCACCCTAAGGTGTTACATTGATTCATGTGATATATGTAATTATGATATAATAATATTAATATACATATAACTATATATACTCATACCATACCATACACACACACCCTAAAATACCCCCTCTCACACAAACGCACACAGAGAGGGACAGACAGTGTATATCGAGCTTTGACTGTCTAGCAGCCTAACGAAACTCAGTACAAATGGAGTTATGTATGAAAATTGTGCTTGGACGAATGGCGATATGTTCTTACTCTTTCGCTCACTTAACTTGTCTCTGTCTAACGTTGTGTCAAGTTAATATGGCGGTTGTTTGTTTATTTGTAAAACTTAATTTATCTGATTATAATGAGATTTAAGTGTGTTACATTGATATAGTGCTTTATGTTTCACACTATTGTGTTTTATTAATAGAGAAGTAAATAGAACGTATATTTGCATCACGCAATGAACTATAAAAAGCGTGAAATATGTGAGGTGCAAAACGGTCGAAATGATGGTGAAAACATTATATTCAGGCCAAATTTCTTTTAAAAGAGACTCGGTAAGTACCTCTGTACTCATCTTGCGACTTATTTTCTGTTATAAAGAAATTTAAAAGTGAAAACATTTTCATAACATTTATTTGTAAATTGTATAGTGATGGGATTGTGTCCATAAATCATAACATTTCCACTAAGGTTAGGGTGTCATAATTTCATCCTAATGTCATACTGCAATATATTTTTAAGGTGAAAAATGTGCGTCTTTTTCGCTGACAGTCCTTAATTAAATTATAGGATATAATAATTTTTGCGTAAAATATGGAAAATGTTTTGTATTATTTATTTTATGTTGATTGGTTAATCAACATAACTTGTCGAGAAAAATTAAACTGACAAAATAGTCAAATCACTTTCCAAAAATGCGGTCTTATTTTTTTTGGAATTACGATATTGTGAAGCTGCTTTTTAAAATAATACTATTATTACAGGTGACAGCAGTAAGTAAAAGTCACTGGCAGTGAAGACCTTATTTATCTACCAATAGAAAATTTTCCTGTGGAAAGCACTTTGATGACAAACATTTCAATAAGAAAACTTGGTTCAAAAAGTCAACCATACCTTCAAATCAACTCAAAGAAGCATCACTTCCTGATACGATTTTGCATGAGTTTACTTGTCACGTGTATTTAGATAAGGGTACGTACATACATACATATGTCATTTTATTAAAAATATTATTAGGGTTCCGTACCTCAAAAGGAAAAAACGAAACCCTTATAGAATCACTTTGTTGTCCGTCTATCCGTCTGTCCGTCCGTCCGTCCATCCGTTTGTCTGTCAAGACCCTTTATCTTGGGAACGCGAGAAGGTATAGAGTTGAAATAAAAACCATATACTTAAGTTTACAGTCCCTTGAAGCTGTGAAAAAATCAAATTTCTAAGGTAACGTAAAAAAAAGATCGGCCGTTTATGCCGCAAAAAACGTATATTTCGACACTCTCAAGGGAATATAAATTGATAGGGTATTTTCCGTTGACCTACAACTATGAAATTTGGGAAATAGTACCGTCTTAAACTACAAGTATAATTAATAAAAAATTTGATTAAATATTTATAAATTGTACCCACAAATTTGTACGGAACCCTCGGTGGGCGAGTCCAACTCGCATTTATCCAGTTTTTTTATTTATGTGCCAGCCAGATTGAAGTTGCAAAAATTTACTTTTTTAATATTATTATTTAATGTATGTAGACGTGATTGTTTTTTTCTTTTTCAGAGCCATATACTTCATGGCCAAGTCCAAGTCAACATCATTGCTCATATTTTTTATGTAATAAGAATAAAATTAATTGAATAGGATGCTTTTTATTTCCTTTTCTTGCGTAAAAAGTCTGAGATCTTCAGTTTTATCTAGAGCTTTTAAAACTAGAAACGTATCATTGCAAAACTGTCACATACAAATTATTGAAAGCCCCGATAAAACTGAAGTTTTCGTGATTGGCCTTTTTCATTACACATGAAATTCCTACAGTAAAAATAATTCGATATCGATAAAATGTATTGCTTTTGTAGTACATCCCTACACACTTATGTTGGCAGATTTGTTTGTGATTTGTCATTTCTTATTGTAGTTTGGTACTAGTTGCGGGGCATTCCGAGGCAAATACGCATTAATCAGTTATAGGGTAGTCCCGACTCTTGTTACGTAGTACACATTATATTCTCTTTGCTGTCTACTATGTTAGGTACCCTTGTGGTGGATCCTTATATATCCTTTGCATCACGCAATGAACTATAAAAAGCGTGAAATATGTGAGGTGCGAAGCAGTCGAAATGATGGTGAAAACATTTTATTCAGGCCAAATTTCTTTTAAAAGAGACTCGGTAAGTACCTCTGTACACATCTTGAGACTTATTTTGTGTAATAAAGAAATTTAAAAGTGAAAATATTTTCATAACATTTATTCGTAAATTGAATAGTGATAGGAGGGATTGTGTCGATAAATCATAACATTTCCACTTAGGTTATGCTGTCATAATTTTACCCTATCAATTTATATTCCCTTGAGAGTGTCGAAATATACGTTTTTTGCGGCATAAACGGCCGATCTTTTTTTTACGTTACCTTAGAAATTTGATTTTTTCACAGCTTCAAGGGACTGTAAACTTAAGTATATGGTTTTTATTTCAACTCTATACCTTCTCGCGTTCCCAAGATAAAGGGTCTTGACAGACAAACGGATGGACGGACGGACGGACAGACGGATAGACGGACAACAAAGTGATTCTATAAGGGTTTCGTTTTTTCCTTTTGAGGTACGGAACCCTAATAATATTTTTAATAAAATGACATATGTATGTATGTACGTACCCTTATCTAAATACACGTGACAAGTAAACTCATGCAAAATCGTATCAGGAAGTGATGCTTCTTTGAGTTGATTTGAAGGTATGGTTGACTTTTTGAACCAAGTTTTCTTATTGAAATGTTTGTCATCAAAGTGCTTTCCACAGGAAAATTTTCTATTGGTAGATAAATAAGGTCTTCACTGCCAGTGACTTTTACTTACTGCTGTCACCTGTAATAATAGTATTATTTTAAAAAGCAGCTTCACAATATCGTAATTCCAAAAAAAAAGACCGCATTTTTGGAAAGTGATTTGACTATTTTGTCAGTTTAATTTTTCTCGACAAGTTATGTTGATTAACCAATCAACATAAAATAAATAATACAAAACATTTTCCATATTTTACGCAAAAATTATTATATCCTATAATTTAATTAAGGACTGTCAGCGAAAAAGACGCACATTTTTCACCTTGAAAATATATTGCAGTATGACATTAGGATGAAATTATGACACCCTAACCTTAGTGGAAATGTTATGATTTATGGACACAATCCCATCACTATACAATTTACAAATAAATGTTATGAAAATGTTTTCACTTTTAAATTTCTTTATAACAGAAAATAAGTCGCAAGATGAGTACAGAGGTACTTACCGAGTCTCTTTTAAAAGAAATTTGGCCTGAATATAATGTTTTCACCATCATTTCGACCGTTTTGCACCTCACATATTTCACGCTTTTTATAGTTCATTGCGTGATGCAAATATACGTTCTATTTACTTCTCTATTAATAAAACACAATAGTGTGAAACATAAAGCACTATATCAATGTAACACACTTAAATCTCATTATAATCAGATAAATTAAGTTTTACAAATAAACAAACAACCGCCATATTGACTTGACACAACGTTAGACAGAGACAAGTTAAGTGAGCGAAAGAGTAAGAACATATCGCCATTCGTCCAAGCACAATTTTCATACATAACTCCATTTGTACTGAGTTTCGTTAGGCTGCTAGACAGTCAAAGCTCGATATACACTGTCTGTCCCTCTCTAAGTAGATCAACAGAGTGAGACAGAGCACTGTATCAAGCGCTATCGAGCTCGATATGGTTTGCTATGCTGGACTAGCTGATATAAAATAATATGAAGACGTCACTTCCTGTAAATACTAAAATGCGCACGAAAAAATGTAAATTGAAATCATAATCCTAAATTGCTCTATTCATTCCAAAAAGCAGACAAAAATAGATCAAAACACGACCGAATTGTAGGCCAGTAGCCTTAGCATGAAAACATTAGGGTTCGTAGACAGAGTATCTGTCTACGTTATGGTTACGTTATAGTCGCGATCACGTTAGATTTCGTATGTAATCTGATAACCGCCCCTAGCGGTCAGTAGCGGAACTTTTCAAATTCCATACAAAATCGAGTTAGGTTCAAACTATAACGTAACCGTAATGTTTTCATGGGTAAACTTCTGCCGTGCTAAGGATAACAGCGGTATGTGCATGACAACTACTTTCGAGAAAATGGCGCCTAAAGTTTTAAAAATACTTTGTTCATTTACTTCTTCAATATTTACTGTTTTTTTTTCTGTTTCATTTATATTATAGAGAAAATGATGTAGTTTGTATATATATCAAAATAATACCCGTAACACATATATAATTTTTTTTTTTATTAAGAAACTTTTTATTTTTAGGAAACATTCTGGTCAGTTAAGACAAATCCTTACAATTAGCGTTGTAACCCACACACATAGAGCGCTTATGCTATGGAACTCATTTCACTGCGCCTATGATTGAGAATCATTGTAATTTTCTTTTGTTGTTCCTTATCATTACCGCTTTATGTATCACATTTATGGCGCTTATATCTAGGAATCATATTCTCAACAGTGAGCTTTACTTTAAAATAAACGCAGCATACACACATGCGGCTGATATCGTAGGGCTTAGGCGATTGAGGCTGTTGTAGCTTCTTAATATAACCGCTGTAAGTGGTAGTTACAACGCTTATTTTAAGAAATCAGTTCCCGACACAAACGGAAAATTTAATGCATAAAAGTGGCATCAGCAGTTACAACTATAATGCTAAGGAATGAAATTTAAAAAGTGCAGATACAGCGGTTATTAAAATAAAAAATAGCCCTTAGAGGCTTTATTTTATAAAACTGTCAAAGTAAAAGTTACAGATCTTGATACGGCGGTTTCAAATATGTAACTAACTCGATTTGGAGAAAAATGCTGCTTACGGCGGTTATTCTTAGCACGGCAGACTTAATAAAGTAGCTTTTTTTTTCTTACCATCGTTTTTAGGGAAAGGGGTACCAATTTATAGACGTCTAATAGAGTGTGACTTTTCTTTAGATCATTTTACAATAATACTTACCTATCTTCTATTTTAATAAAATGAATGTGTTTTAGTTAAATATTTCAAGTCTCTGCATAAAATAAACGTCACAAAAGTTATGATTACGTACGGACTAGTCCAACGGAGGCACTAGGCACAACAACGGGTTCATCAAAACTTTGGGTGCGGAACCTTAAAGTGTACACATCAGTAAACCTTTTGCTAATCGATGGCTCTGTATGCATTACATACATCGACATAATCTTTATGTAACTCGTTGATTATCTACTCAATTTACCAAAATATATATTATTTAATTAAATTTAATAATATATTTTTTAATCTACTCAACAACAGATGGCGCGAGCGACTGCAAACTTTAATTTTTTCGGAATTTTTCATGATTGCAAATTACAACACTGAATAAATTTTTTTTTTAAACTGTCGGCAGCAGCAGGCAGCCGTCAGTTAGGTTAGGCGTTGCCGGTGCAGGTATTTTTACCCGATTTCGGGTAATTTAGGCCCTAAGCGAGTTTGTTGCGGGTAACCATGACTGCCGGCTAAAAATACTCGTACCCTCAATAAAAAAACCATGTTTTTTTTTTATTAAATCGTCTTGACGCTGCTTCAGCGCATAATGATCACATCCTATTTTTCTCTAGCATTTGTGTGTGTGTGAGAATCATGATATAAGTGAGGGAGGTTATTCAACACTAAAACGACGTGCAAAAGAAATGCCCATACAAATCACCAGTAGAAAGCATGATTATTTTTCTGTTTGTTCCGTTTTGTTTTGTGGCTTGCTCTGAAAAGTTATAAATACAATAAAACGTAAAAATTTTGATAGAAAGGAACCTTTATAATCAACTTTATTTAATTGTAACCTCATTGTTGATAATTATTCTTTTTATTTGCCAATTTTCATCAAAATGGTCTGAATGTGAATGTAGAAAATTCTTATTAATTATTTTATTAGGTAACAACGACTTAAAATATTAAACTCTTCTTAAAATAACTTTTTTATTTATTTTTTTCATCTTATCAATTAAAAACACTGTTAAAACAAACACATTCCTGTTATTTTTAAAGAGGTATGGGAAATGTTAAAATAAAAACAGGGTAATGTATTACTTTCTCTCTAATTACAATCACAAAACGGGTAATTCGGGTAATTTCTGATTCGGTTTCGGACTTTTTCTGGTTAGACTGCCGGCAACGGCAACACTGGGTCTGGGTCAGTCAGACAGGTTTTTTTTGGCGGGCTTTTGAAACGTAAAGGCGGAATTGTTAAAAGTTTTTTCAGAAAATATTTTTCTGCTGTAAAACTGTAATATTTTAAGTTGATAAGTGTAAATAAAAATTGTACAGTGCATAGAGTTTTTGTAAAAATGAAAGAGCCTGCGGGGGCTGAGCCCCCTGGGCAAGATTCTTCTTCAACCCCTACGGGAACAAAGCGTGGTAGAGGTGATGATGCTTATCTTCAAGGTGCTCAGAACTCTCAAGATAATGAAGTTCTCTACAAACCATACAATAAACCAGGTTATAAACGTATTTTCCCTGAGAATCAGGTGAGTACTGAATACATTGTTTATGTCGAAAGTACCAATGAAGGTGAGAGACTAGGGAACAAGAACCCAGACATGATTTGTACCTTATTCAAAAATGAAATTAAGGGCGTGGTGGGTATTAAAAGAGTCAACGCAAATAAATTGGGCATTACGTTTTCACAAAATATTCATGCCAACAATTTTCTGTGCAATGAGAACTTTTTGAAAAAATATAATTACAAGGCGTACATACCAGCTAGGTCAGTGGAAATCATCGGCGTTCTGAGGTTCGTGCCAACGAATATCAGCAACGAGGAGTTATTTAAAAAACTCTCATCTCTGTACGAGATCATAAATATCAGACGTTTTACCCATAAGGTGAATGGCACAATAGTGCCATATGGATCTGTAAGTGTTACATTTCTATCCCAACAATTACCGGACTTTGTATACCTTGATCTATATAGATTCAAGGTCTTTGAGTATGTTGCTCCATTATTGCAATGTTACAAATGTTTTAAATTCAATCATGGAGCTAAATTTTGCAAATCAACCCAAAAATGTTCAATGTGTGCTGGAGAACACCATTTCTCTACATGTGATAAGGAGGCAATTATAAAGTGCATCAATTGTCAGGGCCCTCACCTGGCAATTTCTAGAGATTGCCCTATCAAAAAAATTAAAATAGAAGAAAAATATAACAAAAAGAACTATGCTCAAGTAACTGCCTCCTTAAAAAATAATGGAAACCTCCATCCTTCTAATTATAGCACCAATTTTCCAAAGTTGACAATGACAAAAGAAATAAATAAGACAAAAAAAATGTTTGAAAATGATGTAATTAATAAAAACTCTATTCAAACCACTGAGTATGTAAAAGTTCAGACTGTAGACAGACCGTCTACCGTTCAGACAAACAAAAATACAAAAACTGAAATAAAGAAAAATGAAACATTAAACACAAAAGACTTGGCAGAAATAATTTTGAAAAATGAAGATATTATAACAATTTTGGTAAAAACTTTAGTTCAGCTGGGTAATTCAAGTGATGCTGAACCAATAACATTTAATAGCATAAAAGAAGTTCTGAAAAAATCTCTTGTGTTTAACCATGGATAAAGAACATATTAGAATATCACAATATAACATTGAAGGCGCATTAAATAAAAAACCCCTACTAATTAATTACCTTATTGATAATGATATAGATATTTGTTTGTTAAATGAGACGTGGCTGAGAGAAACACATATTTTCAAAATTCCTAATTATGACTTTATAAATCAAAATGGAGCAGATGGACGATGTGGAGTAGGTATTTTAATTAAAAGTCAATTTAAATATACAGTTGTTTCAACTCCTTATTACGACTTTATGCAATCTGTAGCTATAATATTATCAACTAATGTTGGTAATTTAACAATATTATGCACTTATAGTCCACCTCCCGATGATAATCATCGTCGACGGTTTCAGGGTAGAAGATTAAAACAAATAATAAATAATTTACCAAAACCATTAATGCTATCAGGTGACCTCAATGCTCATCATATTGCATTTGGATGCCTTACAACAAAGACTAGAGGCAACGATGTCTATAATATTTTAGATGAATCAGACTTATGTATTCTAAACACTGGTACACCGACCACAGTAGGCAGTCCAACAAAAAATCCTTCTGCTATTGATATTGCTTGTGTTAGCCCTTCTGTGGCTCCTCTTTGCGACTGGAGAGTGCATGATGATGCAATGGGTAGCTATCACTATCCAACAATTATTGATATCCACACCTCAGTAGAAAAATATGAAATAGGGAGTCCAACGGAACGTTTTATTTATAATAAGGCTGATTGGTCATTATATACATCTGCAACAGAAAAAATATTAAGTAAATATACAATAGATTATGCTAACCCTTTAAAAAGTTACAATGAATTTTGCGAAGGTATAAATCAAATTAAAAATATTACTATACCAAAATTAAAAAAAACCACACAATATGTTTTAAAAAAACAAGTCCCCTGGTGGGATAATGAGTGTTCAGATGCCGTTAAAAAAAGCAAAGATGCATTAAATTTCTACAGAAAAGATGCAACAATGGCAAATTATATTAATTATAAAAAACTAGATGCCCTAAAAAAAAAACTGCTCAAAGAAAAGAAAAAAAATGGCTGGACTAAGTTATGCGAATCCTTTAATAGATATACTCCAGTTAGCGTTATATGGAATTATATTAGAAGGTTTAAACGTGTTTCTTTACCTAAAAACCCTAAGAATGATGAATGGATTCCTTCATTCATCGACAAGTATGCTCCATCCTCTCCATCTGAAAAATACATAGACGAAATAGCTTTGAATGAAATTTTTTGTAAACAAGGAAATGAAAAATGTGCTTTTCTCTCTAAACCATTTACTATAGAAGAATTTTTAAACGCAATTAAATCTAGAAAAGACACAACACCTGGATTAGACGATATTCCATACAAACTAATTCGAAGTATGCACATAAATGCACAAAAAGTACTCTTAAAAATTTACAATTTGCTATGGGACACAAACTGCATACCAGAATCTTGGAAAACACAATGTATTATACCAATATTAAAACCAGGTAAACTAGCAACCGATTTTAATTCTTATAGACCAATTTCATTATCCTCTTGTGTAGGTAAACTTTTTGAATTTATGCTTAAAACTAGATTAGACCACTATATAGAATGTAACAAAATATTACCAGATCAACAGTTTGGGTTCCGAAAAGGACGAAGTGCAACAGAAAGTTTCACATCTCTTATTACTGACATCAAAAATTCCTTTCATAGTCACTCAGCTACAGTCTGTGTATTTTTAGATGTGCAAGGTGCTTTTGATAATGTTAACCCTTCAATCCTGACCCAGATAATGTCAGAAGTAGGTATACCGGGACATGTCTGTAAATGGGTGTTTAAATTCTTATATGATAGAACCATGTATGTAAAATTTAATAACATCCTACATGGACCTGGACAAGTGTATAAAGGATGCATGCAAGGAGCTACCATTTCTCCATTATTGTATAACTTATACACTTGTCAAATCAATAAATATCTGACTGAGAGAAATATTAAATTCTTACAATTTGCTGATGACTTGTTAATATACACTGTAAATAAAAATGTAAATATAGCAGTAAATAGTCTCAATAAGGCACTTATACAGCTTCATAATTATTATGAAAATAAATTAAAACTAAATATTAGTGCTGACAAAAGTAGTGTAATGATATTTAGCAAGAAATATGATGAAAGCAACTACTCTGTAAAATATGCTAATAATTCTTTACCATGGATGATTGAAAAGAAATTTCTGGGTATTTGGCTGGATCAAAAGTTATCTTTTAATGCTCACATAAACTATATTATTAAAAATGCCAGCAGAGGACTCAATGTGCTGCGATCGCTGGCCGGAGTGCATTGGGGCTCAGACCCAAAAATTTTATCAATGTTATACAAAAGTATAGTGCGTAGTCACTTTGACTATAGCTCACTGGCATACATGAATGCGAGTCTCACATTGCTACGCAAATTGGAAGTTACACAAAACAAAGCACTACGAATTATAACTGGAGCGATGTGCTCAACACCCATAAATGTTATGCAATGTGAGACATGCATACCACCACTGCATTTCAGACGCATATACATTGCTGAAAGATTTTGTTTAAAAATGATATCATCAGACAATAGATGTGTTTTAGATAGAGTTCTTCCACAAAAAAATCTTGAAATAAGTAATTTAGGATCCTATGTAAATAGCAATCAACTTTTATCTGGACATGTACCAGAGCTAATTAGAATAATAATTCACTTACAACAATCTCATGCTGCAAATATGTATATAGATAGCATGTGGCCATTATACAAGGTAGATTTCAACAGCCTTGTAAATAAAATAGCTATACTTAGACAAGGTATTTATAATCAAAATGATCTACTAAAATTCTTAGATGAAAATCATCTATATTCACTCTATACTGATGGTTCCAAAACCAATAATAATGTTACTTCAGCATTCTATGACCCTCAACTTAAGATTACAAAATGTTTCAAAATTGATACTAAATGTAGTATTTTTACAGCTGAATGCTATGCTATCTACAAAGCTCTTCTTCATGTAAATAGTCTAAATATAACTAATATAATAATCTTCTCAGATTCACTATCTGTATTATTAGCATTAGAAAATAATTGTTTTCGATACAATCTCAATTACTTAATATTTAATATTAGAAATTTAGTTAATACTTTAAATATGAATGGTACGGCAGTGCAATTTATGTGGGTACCCTCTCATAAGGGTATCACTGGAAATGAAATTGCTGATCAAGCCACCAGAAATCCTTATGATGAAGACCATTCCACAGACCTGAAGATACCATTCACTGACCTACATGTACACTTGTCGCAGAACCTAAAATTATTATGGTGTGAGTACTGGAAAGAAACATGCAAAGAAAAAGGAAAATGGTATTTTAAGATCCAAGGAAACCCGCCCGCCCAACCTTGGTACAATAGAGATAAAGCGGCTAATTGCAGAAAATATATAACTACAATTAACAGAATGAGATTTGGTCACTGCAAAACCCGTACTCACCTGAAAAGACTTAACCTGGCTGAAGATTCGAAATGTATTTATTGTGGACAAGAAGAAGCAGACCTTGAGCATTTGATATTCAAATGTCAACAATTTGGTGTTAACAGATTAGTGTTAGCTTCTGAAATACAAGAAATAGATTGTGATGCACCAAAAGAACTGCAAAAACTATTGTCTGACAAAAGATTTTATCAACCTCTATATAAATACATTTTAAATACTGTAGAAAACCTATAAAAGTGAAAATAAAAATTTGTATAAATGGGAAAAAAAATAATATCAGACTGGCTCAAAAGGACACCGAATCCAGGGCCGTAAAACACATTAAAAAAAAAAAAAAAAAAAAAGTCAGTCAGACAGAAACAGCTGATTAGTGTGATCAAAAATATTGAGATGGAATACGAAAATATCAAACAAAATATGTATTGATATAATTTAAAATCTGTATTATAATTAAATCATTAAGATGACTATCGTAGAGTACTTTGCTGCTCTGTCACAAAACCCTTATTTTGGGGCTGGGTTTGGACTTTTTGGAGTTGGAGCTAGCGCCGCTATATTACGAAAAGGTTTTCAGACTTCCACAGTGTTATTTAGACGTCACTGCATGATTACCCTCGAAGTTCCGTGTAGAGATAAATCCTACCAATGGTTGTTACACTGGATGACACAGAAAGGTGCTAAACAGACCCAGCATTTGAGTGTGGAAACTTCATTCGAGCAGAGAGATAGTGGACAAATTAAAACCAAATACGATTTCATACCAAGCATTGGCCAGCATTTTTTCAGGTACCACTACTGCTACTTAATATTTAGGTTTCATTTATTTAGTTTCCAGTAAATAATTAGATCAATATATCTTCTATAATATAACCTCTGAAGTTTCGGGCAAGCAAGGCCGGGTTCGGAATAGCGCTGACAGCACTAAAAGTGCCATCAAACTACTCACGCCGTACGGCCATCAGTGATTCGAATTGACGATAGACGCGATGTAGGTAATCGATTGTGTCTTGAATCGGAATGCACTAAAGACTCTTCATTCAAGAGCATTCATATGATGGTAAAAAAATTTAATAAGAACATATTTTCAAGCTAGTTAGAAGCGAACGATACAGGGAAGCATCACACTTTCTTTTGGTGCTCCCCTAAACATAATTATTCTTAAAAGTAAATAAATATTCCCTAACGAAAATAATGATTAATGGTTAAAAGTAATTTTCAGATATCGTGGAGTGTGGATAAAAGTGGACCGTACAAGAGAACAGCACACACTAGATCTGCATATGGGAGTTCCATGGGAGACTGTGACACTGACAGCTTTTGGGCGAAACAAACAACTCTACTATGATATCTTGGAAGAAGGTGAGGTAAATTTTAATCTTTAAAAATTTTATTTTTATATTTCGCATTATTTTTGTAAAATAAAGGGCACTAACTTAATGCTATAATAAATAAAAACTTTCTTCGTTAAGAAAAATCGACAAACTGAAGTCAAAATGGCTTTTTTTCTGAAAACTGTAGCCTTTTTTTAATTAATTAATTTAATTACATATTTTTTGACATGGGCGCATTATTTTAGCATAGTGATTTTTTACATGTTGTTTTTTAGATATCAACAAATATAAAAATATAAAAAAGAAACTGCTAAAAATACAATGCGCTTATGTCCAAAAAATCTCTATTATTGTAACCAATCAACAAATAATTAATTTAAACAATTTGAACATTTTTATTTTCCTGCAGTAAAAAAAGATTATCTAAACCAGGGATGCACAGACTTATTAACACTAGGGGCCACTCGGGCAAATTATGAACTGATGGCAGGCCGCCAGAAGTACAGGTAATTAAAGACAATAAAGATGTATTAAACTTGAAAAAGAATTTATTAATTGGAAGCATGGCACTGCATAGTGCTTACAATCTTTTTTATATTTGGCTCAAATTTACTTGTAGCAACACGTAAAACTGCTTCCAAACTTTCGTTTGCAAGGCGGTTTCGATTTTTTGTTTTATTATTATTTAGTATTGAAAAGGTTTGTTCACATATATAGGTAGAACCAAATAAGCTGGCACATTTCAGAGCATTTATGCGCAACTCTTTGTACGTATTTTTATCAATGCAGCAGTAAAAGTTCAGCAAGTCTCCTTCGTTGAATTTGTTGCATAAATCTTGGTCGTTTTGAATGTCGATAATTTCTAACTGCATTGACTCTGGCGCATTTTAAACTGAAATCGTGAAAGGATTGCTGAATATGTCCAACAGAGTTTTCACTTTTTTAAACTCCGAAAATCTGTCTTGAAAAGATTGAATCAAAATATCTAGCTTTTCTACATAACTGAAATTAATCGCAGTTTTGTTGAATTTTTCAGCCATTTCCTTATAATTCGGAAAATGATTGTAATTTCCAGAATTCAATTGCGATCTGAAAAGTGTCAGTTTGCATTTAAAGGATGATACATGAGCGTAGAGCTGGGATATCAGTTGATTTTTGCCTTGAAGCCGTGTGTTCAAGACATTCAAATGATTTGTAATGTCAACTAAAAAAGCCAAATCATACAACCAATCAGGATTTTTAAGTTCCGGGACATCCTTTTCCTTTTCCGCCAGAAATATTCCAATTTCTTCTATTAAATTTAGAAATCGTTCCAGTGTCAATCCACGACTTAGCCACCTTACTTCTGTATAATACAGTAAATCTCCATATTGGCTTTCGATGTCATCAAGGAATTGTTTGAATTGCCTGTGATTGAGTCCTCGTGATTTTATGAAATTTACAGTCGAAACTACCACTTTCATGACATTTTGAAATTCAATTTTTTTAGAACAGAGGGCTTCTTGGTGTATAATGCAGTGAAACTGCATGAGATCTTCAGAGTTCATGTTTTTTTCTTGCAGATGCTTTTTCAGCAAAGTAACTAGCCCAGAATTGACACCAATCATCAAAGGAGCACCGTCAGTCGCAACTCCCGATAATTTTGATAAGTCCAAATCAGTTTTTGAACACTCATCCAAAAGTACATTGAGTATATCAACACCTCTGGTTTGACCTTTCAATGAACACATTCCTAATAACTCTTCTAAGACTTCAAAATATTGAGTAACACCTCGTATGAATATGAGAAGTTGAGCTGTGGAACTAATATCAGTGGATTCGTCGAGTTCTAATGAAAAAAATTCAATGATCTTAGTTTTTTCATTTAATTGTTCCGCAATATTACCTGACAAAGACATAATTCGTCTTTGGATAGTCATACGATTCAGTTGAATTTTCTCAAACTTTTTTGCTGCTTCTGGACACATTTTCTTAGCGGCAATTTCTATGCATTCTTTTACAAAATCCCCATCATTGAAGGGGTGACTTCGCTTTGCTATCATTCGAGAAATGTCATAACTAACTTCTGTAGCTGTTTCTGAATCTTGAATGGGTTTTGTAAACATAGCTTGCTGACCAATAAGCTCCCGTTTTAAAGACAACATTTTTTGCTTTCTTAATTCGCCTGTAAACTTGGTAAAAGTAGGATGCTGCGTTTCATAGTGCCTTTTTACATTATATTCCTTTGCAATCGCAACAGAATTCTTGCAAATTAAACAAACGACTTTGTTATGCGACCATACAAAAAAGTACTTCTCAGTCCAAATTTCTTGAAACTGTCGATTTTCATCTTTAACCTTACGTTTTCTACTAGGCCCTGGCTTATCCATGTTGCGTTCTAATCCTGGCTAGGATTAAGACAGCACCTAAAAACAATTACAGTACCTACTTAAATTACCCATACTATTAAATTAACAAAAATAATTGATTAAATATGTGGGGAAACACTTATTAATAACAGAGTTTTACTTACGATTTCACAACACAATTATACACGGCACTTGACGGGAAATCTACGTTGAATGTGGATCAAAATATATGACACCGGCTAGTCGAGTTAAAATCTACACTAGAATTATTGACACTTCACTCAAATTAAAACCGAACTGTCGGTCGCTGCAGTTAGCGTGGCTTTTATACCGCGCGTATAGAGTCGAAAACTGTCTGGAGAAATCTCGAAACCAACTCTGGAAGCTTCGTGTATCTACCTACGCGAGCAATCGGGAATTCGGGACTATTGCTATCTCGCTTGCTCTAACAATATAACCCGTGGATAAGCCGCCACCGCGCTGCCATCGTGCCATGCACGGCGCACCGATAAGCGCACTTAAGAGAGCGCGTGCGAGATTCAAATTACTTTTCGAACATATTTTTTTTGGTTTTTGCTGTCGGCGCGGCGGGCCACCAGTATTCGACCAGCGGGCCGCGGGCCGTGGTCTGTGCATCCATGGTCTAAACCATATATAATATGGGCAACCGCCGGCCCGCGAGTCTGATCCGGCCTGTTAAGGTTTTTAAAACAGCCTGGGGCAAGGACCAATTTAAAATTAGACTAACTTTTTACTGGAAAGTCATAATTTGTTGTTCTCATGCAACTATTTTGCTGGTCTGAGTAAAGGAGCAAGTGAGTGAAAGGTGAAAACTAACATAATAAGCAGGGATGAAAATCAATAAATCCAAGTCACGGAACCAGGGTAACCTAGAAATATTTCCAAAATTCTTTGTGTCTGTTTATTAGTGGAATTGATTCAGATGTTAGTGGTCTTGCATCTGAAAGTTAGGCTCAAGCTTCCCATCAATTGGAAATTATGAAAATATTACATTGTAACTTTTCTAGTTCTTTTTAAAGTTTTTTTATGTTTATTTACTCAATTTACAATTTTTTTACCTTATTAAATTTTAACATAATAATAAGCTACGGAATCCCGAAGGATTATCTGTGGTTTATGAGATCACTCTTAATTTAAGCCTAAATATTATTTCTTAATGACTAATCTTACTTTTACTTTCCTTTTAATTTGATTGACAATATTCTCGACTCGCTTCAAAACATAAAAATGCTATTCTAGCGATCTCGCTTCGTCAATTTCTCAACTGTAAATCTGTCGAAATTTCACGACTGGTCTCTAGCAGCTGAGATTTCTATCTATCGATTACTTGTTGCAACTACTAAAATTAGTAAATTTTAGTTTTTCACATTTTCTTTGTTATCTTGTTTGTAAACAAATTAATGTGACTTTGGCTACCTTTATTGGCTTTGTTGTTATTTAATTTACGTAAGCAAATACTGATGATGCAGGGAAATATGGTTATAAAGGAATTAATCGCCCTTTTTAAATTTTAGGTACAAGAATTTTACGCGAAAACTAAAAGAAAATATAGCAATATATAATTTTTATATAATATTTCTTTACATTACCTAATAAATATTAAAATAGTTTTCGGTTATATCATATATTATTATAATCTATATACATATAACCAAAAACTATTTTTTAAATTATTATATAATAAAAAAAAAAATATTAATTTTAATTAATTTTTTTAATCTTTTTTCATTTGTTTTCTATTTTTTTAATTTTCTTACAGTTTTCACGTAAAATCCTTGTACCTAAAATTTTAAAAGAGCAATAAATTCCAAAAAATAATACTTAAAATATTTTTATACAATACTTATTAATAATAATAATAATTTTTATACTATATAATTATTATTAAAATAGTTTTCGGTTATATTATATATTATTAAATATTAAATTATGTATATTCGAAAACTATTTTTATATTCATTATTTAATATTAAAAATTAATATATAATTTTTTTTTTTTCGTTATTTTTTTTCATTTAAAAATTTTAATTTACATTTATTTTTTTACTTTTGAAATATTTTATCAATTGTGTTCAATATTTTGAATTGAATTAATTTTCGATTAATTCTCACGTAAACTCCGAAAAGTAAAAACTATGATAAATTAAAATGATAAAAAAAATCGTAAAAATATTCAATTTAGACACGACTTTTTACTTTATTATTAGTATAGCTTAGTAATTTTTTTTTATCATCATACACAGTGAGTATGATTTTAACTAACATTTTAGTTTCCCCAAAACTGACGAAGTACTAAATAATAATCTCAGGTCGGTGTGTCTGACTCGCACTTGACCGGTATATTTTTATAATATACACACAAATTGTTCTTTTTAATTAAGTTTAACTTTTAAGAAGTTATTCGGAGGAGAGTAAGAGAACAGCTCTTAGGCAAAACCACCATTGCCTGGGACTGATGGATGGCGGTTTATCCATCCCCAACTGCCGAGCCTTATATAAAACAGACTGGTGACGGGCAGCGGCGTCACTGGTGCAAGGGTTTCGGCACCGCGCTCACTGACCCGCCTGCCCAGCGTGTGTGAGTATGGGCATTTCTTCCAGGAGGACCGCCAACTGGTGAAATCCTGGAAAGGCCTATGTCCAGCAGTGGACGAAACAGGCTGATGGATGGATGTTTTGCACAGTTGTTTATAATTTGGTCTGAACAGCCGGTCTACTCCGCACCACCACTGTGTCCTATCTCTGTCGCTCAGGTATATGAGACAAAGATATATTAAGTAGGTACTCCCTCGTTAAAATAAACCGATTACAGTACAAACGAATGAAACTGCTTTTTCCCTAAAAATATGGAGATATTGGGAAAACTTTGTGACTTTTTTTATCAAGCAAAGTTCAGTCATTTGTTAAATTTATATCATTGCGGTATAGAAAATCAGAGAAGTAAATCTGGATTCTACCATTTGTTTTTATCAGTTTTCAATTTCATAACCTATAAGAGTGGGATTTGTAGTTTTTAACGTCTTAATCCGATTTGTCTTATATTTTCCGAGCTGGTGAAACACATCAAAACTTCTACTTTGGGTCTTCAGTTTGGAAAAAAGTTATAACGTGCTTTTTGTTAAACCTGTTTTTTTACCTCCTTGTAACTAAATTATTATTTATTTTATATAATATATTTTATTTTTTCATAACATCAATCGTGAATATTTTGTTTACCACAGCTTGGATTTCGCATCTTCGTCAACTCTCCTAGTCATATTGAGAGACATTTGTGTGCTTTGATCTTTGCCCTTCTTCAGTATGAAGCTAATTAAATTTGGTTGGATGCAGTGGCGTGCATCTCATATAGGCAAATACGCAATGCCTACCCTGGGCTTGGCTTAGCTAACTAGACCACTACCTATTTAAATATAGGAAGGTACACACAACTATTTCAATATTATAATCAGGTAAGCTTCACTCGTTCTTTGAAATACCTACCTGCCCCCTGATTCTGTATCGTAAACTCAGTTGCCAAACCAAGTGGCTATCGTCTAAAACATACATATCCGCCTATATAAGGATAAGTTTGGACTTGAAATGACTTCACAGTTCGTCATTAGTTCAATACCCATTAAAGGTTATTTTGGAAGTTAATTTTTTATCTGTTTTTGGTGAATAGCAACTATAGCTAGCAACCGAAACTGAGTTACGTAATAGCCCCGCTGCCCGCTCAGCAGCGCCCGCACTACCGTGGCAACACGCATAGCTAAAATAGAAGGCAATTCTCTATGTGTGCATCTGTAACTATACTCCCATGACGTCAGCGGCTCGCGCTAAGCACGCATTCATTTCATTAAAATACGCAACGCCTGTGCGAGCGAAGTAACCACGTTGTCATGACCCTACTTGCTACTAGATGGCGCCACACGTTTTTAAATAGTGGATTCGTGCGTAGGTAGTCGGAGATTCATTTTTGATAGTGGGGTAAGAGGTTTTTCGCCAATGAGCTTGGACAAAAGAGAAAAACACCTGTGCGAGTTATATCGTTATTTATCGTAATTCTCGCTGTAGGACAGTTTTGTGCCTACCCTACTTAAAAATCCTATGCATGCCACTGCCACAATCCTTATGTTATTTGGAACAACCAATTCCAGCTAGAACAATGGCCTTGAAGCAGCATGAAGGCTTGACGGTGATGTACACGGCGATGGGCGCGGAATGGCGGCCGTTCGGTCACCCGCGACGAAGGCGTCCCCTGGGCAGCGTGGTGCTACGATCCGGACTCGCTGAACGTATCCTCGATGACGTGTTGGACTTCATCAACCATCCTCAGTGGTATATTGACAGGGGCATTCCTTATCGGCGAGGTATGCTATGTCTTTTTGATTTTGGTTATTTGATCAATTATTTCTCATCTATCTTGCTGGCTGTGCTTTTATTGAAAAGATTTATTTTACATAATAGCATCAATTAGGAAGAGGAAGATAGTTAAAATGTATTATACGCTAATAAATGTTATTAGGTGGTAGAGCTGGTGCCGGGCTCGACTGTGGAGGTACCACCATCTTACTCGCAAACTTTCCTGAAGTCATTCGGAGGAGAGTAAGAGGACAACTCTCCAACAGGCACAACCAGGTGGCCCACCATGCCTGGGATAGAATGGCTGTATATCTGTCGTCGTATGATAGCGTAAACTGTTAAAAAAAAACGATTGCGCTCGTCTCCTATAACTAAAATAGTAGAATATCAGTCTTTTTTTGTTGAAATACAAAAATGTATGAATTAATGAGTTATGCCCAGCTATATTTTGAAAACGCCATGCTGCTTTCGAGCGTATGATGTCAGGCGAAATACCGCCTTACCGCCATACGTTGTTTACTCTTCTTTGTGGGAATATCTTGAAATAATAATAATAATGGATTTTCGTTCTGACAGTTTCAGACATAAGTTTAATACAAAATTAAGATAAATGGTAAGAACGCCTCTCTCCTCGCTTGAAGTGAAACTAGAAAACCAATGATACATTAGCTTGTATACAGTGCGAGTCTCGCTTAAGTACACATATATATGAATTTGTGTAAAATTAGACCCAATTTTATCGACAGAAAAAATAAAAAACCGGCCAAGTGCGTGTCGGGCCGCGCGCAATGTAGAGTTCCGTAGTTGCCCGGTACATTTTATAAGTTGGTTTGCTAATACAGACCGCACCAAACTTCTAGTCCCATAAATTAGAGGGGACCAAAAGTTTGGCGCGACCTGTACTCGTAAACCTGTAAAGCCTACCTAGCTGTGATAGTTTTCCTTTTAAATTCATTATAGGTATATACTACTTCTGTGAATTTTCTTACATTTTTATAAACAACAACATATTTCGCCAACGGATCCCTAAATGGAAAAATGGTTTTCACACACCCACAATGTTATTGAACGACTTATCCAACGATACCCCAAATGGGATAGACGAGAAAAAAAATTCATCCCCAGTTTACGTGTATGAGAGGTACCCTTAAAAAAATTATCTTCAAAATTTTATTTTACCATTTTGTCGGTGTGATTAATATATCCATGCCAAATTACAGCTTTCTAGTACTAATAGTCTCTGCGCTAAGCCGCGGACAGTCGGACATGGCGAAACTATAAGTGTTCCTTGTCAACTACAGAACCCTAAAAACAATAGTTTTCTTTTTTTATGTACTTACTTACCTTTATTTTACATACTAATTTTACATGAAATGTTTAAGAGCCCGGTCCGTAACGACAACTTTGATGAAAAACAACAATGTTAAATATTTTTCTGGCCTTTATCGCGATGTTTTTGGAAAAACTAGGGTCATACACCACCACTTCATATCGGCCGTCTCAATAAAGGCCCAGAATTTATTTGATTGAATTGTTTCTCTTTTGCGAGTTATTTTATTACTTACGAACCCGCTCCGAATCGTTATTCATAATATCTAAGTATCAAAATAACGAGCAAAGGAGAAACAATTTAATCAAATAAATTGTAGGTCTTCATTTAGATGGCCAATATGGACTGGCGTATGTCCCTGATTTTACACTGGAAGATATTGGAAATTGATTACTTGTTTTCTTTTAATAAACTTGATTTTGTGCAAAGATTTAATTGTTAACTTGATTCAGGAGTTTTCTCTTTGGGAGCTGAAATATGTAAGAATTCATTTAATAACAATGAGTTTGGGTTTTGCACTCATTTATTTCTTATCATGGAAATGAGTGGAAAGGGAACCATTAGTTACAAAACAAGATTTACACGAATCACATCAGCAGGAATATTCCAAATGATGTTATACCAATGATTAACAAGTTTAGAGTGTAATGTAATTAAATACTACTTAACTAATACATTGAGATTGGTAAGGCAGACGATGACGTAACAACACGGTCTATCGTTGTTCTCTTTCCCTATAAACACGGCTTTTTTACCTAATGTACACCGCGCGTAGTTATTCTGTGACCGCGTACGTACACGTCCACCTATAAAAAAAATATTGGCAACACCGGAGACCTTCCTACTTTGCGCAACTAAGACTTATGATTCAGACATCCCCCACAGGGATTAAATTCCTTAGACTGTTTTGGCCAGTAAAATTACTACTGACTGATCACGTTATTTTTATTTATAAATATTTATTCGATTAAAGGGGGGGGTTATTTACAGTATGTGTACCTCAGTCAGTCTGAGAGCTAAGTACGAGTTGCCTATCGAATAACTTTACTACGTGAATCGAGATAAGCCGGGTTTCCAGCGCGTGTTTTGTCAATACATGCGCTGGAAACCCGGCTTAACTCCATTCACGCGGTATATAGTAAACTTATTCAATTGTCAACTCGAACTGGGCTCTCGGAACCACAGGCGTATAAAATAGTAGCAGACCTAACATTAATAATAAACGCATAGAGTTGACGCGTGCCAATTTTAGCTTAGTGAACTACGGGCTCTTTTTAAATATTGCTTGTTTCCAAACAAAATATATAAGTACTAGAGATTAGTTTAGGAATTAACAAATATGTTCCAAGCATAAGCCAGTCAAAACAGCCCATTTTTATACGTTTCTTCGTACCATGAAGCCTAAATGTAGCTTATTTTTTTGTGTGGAAACTTGCCACGCTATCTAATCCGTATGTTTGGTCTGCTACTTATAATAATTTCTTACTCAGAACCCAGAATCGACTCTGTTTGTCACTTTATTATTTTTATTGTACACGAACTAAAACAGAATATAGTGTTGAGAATACACAATGTAAAGGCGGACTTATCACTAAAACGATTTCTTACACGAAGGCATAAATAACTGACGAATTAGCTCGAAGTGGAGCAGAACGGTCAACTTAAGGAACTTGAATTAACTAGAATACCTATATTCAGTTTGACGGTTTCAGGGTACCTTCTGCACGGACCACCTGGCTGTGGCAAGTCATCCTACATCATGGCGTTAGCTGGCCAGCTGGAGTACAACATCTGTGTCCTCAATCTGTCCGAGAGAGGACTCACCGATGACAGGCTCAACCATTTACTTAGGTCTCTATTTTAATTTATTCATTAAGTACTCCAGTAGCCGTAGCATGCTCTTATCGCGGCGCCACTCGACATTTATTTTGACGACTGAGGTGGGGGGGCATATCGCTTATTTTAACAGATATGCGCGTTAAAAAGCGCAACGAGCGAAGTCGCACGTCGCATGCTACGGGCGCTGGGGATAATAAGTTACAACGGAACAGAAGACGGGTGTGAGGAGTGAGGTTGGTCATAACTAGTCACAAGGTGACAAGGGGGGAGCGCGGGGGATACATAAAGCGCAAAGGACACCTAATTTCACGCCCGTCTTCTGCCCGAACTACGATCTTAACACATCTCTCGCTTCATCCACGTTAATTCTTTGAGTTCTTCTATTCCGGGTGCTTTAGCCGTGGCTTTTCACTATCTATTCGTGTACACCTAAAAATTTTATAATATATTAACATGGTACATTATAAGTATTTCGGTAAAGGGTTTATCGATTGATATCCTGTGGTATTTTTGTTTCGTTTAGACTGATTTCACATGGTAATGCTTTCTTTTTGAGCAATGACAAATAAAACTGTCTTTTTTTTAAGTGGGTGTATAAAAATTCCACGCGTTCTACACGCATAAAACAACAGGCTTAGGGCCTAACGGCGCAAATATTTTGCCTTGAGATCGGCGACGCACCGCGCCGCACTATGGAAAATCTAGGTTTGTTTCGGATCAAAAATCGATAATTTTTATTTCTTAAGATAGACTGTTCAAATTTATCGCACATAATAAGTGGTATGTAAGGCTTTATGTGAAGTGATTTTAATTTTTTTGATTTATACAGACTGACTTTTTGAACATCGTCCAAATTTATTTATTTTAATCTTTAGTGAAAATAATAAAATACGTGTTTTTTCTTTAAGTGAACCCGTGATTGCAAAAACCCACCATACGCCACTTTCACCGGAAATGAGTTAAACACCGTTTTAGTATCCCTATACACATATACGTAAACTGAATGCAAAAACACACCATAATTCATACTCTTACCCTGCAAAAACTGACCTTCCAAAGATAGGTTGCGTCAAGTTGAGTGTAAAAACCCTCCACGTCCGGGATATGGTGGCTTTTTACAAGCAACTGATGGTAACACTACATAAAAAAACAAACGTCAAAGTGACATTGGTTTTGTTTTGCATTGCTTGCCGTGTTTTTATTCTTTTTGTCATAAAATTACTTATTTAAACATGTAAGATATGGATTCCGACAATAATAATAAAATTGATGGAGAAGTCCCAGTTAAGTGCCGTAAATTTATAAACGGCATTGTTAAACATACTTTTCTTTTTAACACTAATAAGAACTTGACTACCTTTGCCTACACAATAAGTTAAAAAAAATGGATGATTTTATAAAATAATATGTAACAGAAGAATCCAAGACACAATTCTGAAATGACCTGCTTCGTTGGCCAACAACAAGGGATGATGATGATGATGATGATGATGATATTGATGATGATTGATTGAATAAATGTAAACTTAGATTTTCAAGTAAAATAATGCCTTAAAGTGCTTGTGTGTAAAAACACAACACCTCCTTGTTGATTGTAAAAAGCCACCATATCCACAAAATTTAATAAATAATAAAACTTTAAAAAGTATTTTTGTCCTAAAAATATCTATCATAAAATACAAAATTTATATATAAGTTAAAAAAATATTAACCCCCCATTAATTTTTTTTTGGTGAAGCATATTTTCTCAATTTTCCAAAAGTTTACTCTATGGCATATGGTGGGTTTTAGCAATCATGCATTCAAGTATCGTCCAGTACTAAAATATTAAGATACAGCTATGCAAAGTTTTGCGTTCGTAGACACCATGCGTCGTGCGCACTACGCGGCTACGTTTGTAGACACCATGCGCCGCACGCGCTACGCGGCTACGTTTAACGTTTAACTATGTTCAAAAAGTCAACCAGTATATATTTTTTTTCGTGCTATTTGAAATGGTAAGACAAAGGAAAAAATTATTCTGTGATGCTTCTGTCTATCGTTAATTAAATAAACATTAGAAAACGCTTTAGATACCGATTTTCTCTTTTCTGCATCACATTTTTCCCAATTACCTAGTTCGGAAATCGCAAATTTTCGCAGCTATTTTTTATAGATGTTTCTTATGATTATCTAGGCTACAAATTTTAATTAAATGTAAATGTTGGGCAAACATGGGTAACTGTCAAAAATCTCGATGAATTTTAAGATTTTTTTTTCTCATTTTATTAATAAACTATTTACACTTGAACTGAACCATAAAATTAAAAACAAGATGAGTTTTTTATAAATATATAATACTTTATATTAATTCCTACAAAGTTGAATAAGAAATTATCTTTTAAAGTGATGAAGTGAGCAGACTGTACGTACATCCATAAAAAGTATTAAACATTGTTTCACTGAATAAATTCCATTTTGTATAACTTATGTAAAATTCTGTCAGTATAGTAAAGTTCGACTCATATACTTTTAAATAAAATGTAAAAAGTGTTTCAGTAGTGACAGTGGGAAAAACCATTTTTGATATGCCGTTGTTCTACCATTTTCCATAGTGCGCCGTGTGGACAGGCTCTCAAGGCAAAATTGTGAACCCGGCCCTTAGGGATAGTAACCAAAAAGAACACATTTAAACTTCCAGCGTAGCTCCCCAACAGTCGATAATCCTGCTCGAGGACGTCGACGCAGCATTTGCATCTCGAGAAGACACGTCGGCGCAGAAAGCGGCATACGAAGGTCTCAATCGAGTCACGTTCAGTGGCCTTCTCAACTGTCTGGACGGAGTCGCGTCTACGGAGGCTAGAATCGTCTTCATGACTACAAACTACTTGGAGAGGTAAGGCTTTTATTTAACTATTTTAACTTCCAGCGTAGCTCCCCAACCGTCGATAATCCTGCTCGAGGACGTCGACGCAGCATTTGCATCTCGAGAAGACACGTCGGCGCAGAAAGCGGCATACGAAGGTCTCAATCGAGTCACGTTCAGTGGCCTTCTCAACTGTCTGGACGGAGTCGCGTCTACGGAGGCTATAATCGTCTTCATGACTACAAACTACTTGGAGGGGTAAGACTTTTATTTAACTATTTTAACTTCCAGCGTAGCTCCCCAACAGTCGATAATCCTGCTCGAGGACGTCGACGCAGCATTTGCATCTCGAGAAGACACGTCGGCGCAGAAAGCGGCATACGAAGGTCTCAATCGAGTCACGTTCAGTGGCCTTCTCAACTGTCTGGACGGAGTCGCGTCTACGGAGGCTAGAATCGTCTTCATGACTACAAACTACTTGGAGGGGTAAGGCTTTTATTTAACTATTTTAACTTCCAGCGTAGCTCCCCAACAGTCGATAATCCTGCTCGAGGACGTCGACGCAGCATTTGCATCTCGAGAAGACACGTCGGCGCAGAAAGCGGCATACGAAGGTCTCAATCGAGTCACGTTCAGTGGCCTTCTCAACTGTCTGGACGGAGTCGCGTCTACGGAGGCTAGAATCGTCTTCATGACTACAAACTACTTGGAGAGGTAAGGCTTTTTATTTAACTATTTTCAAGACAAAACCTTTTGTCACTATGCTTCCCGAAACGATCTTAACGTGGTAACGGAGGATATCAGTGCAAAATGCACATCATAATATTGTTTTCCTTACTTTTGAATAAAAAGTTCGCAATAAATGCGTTTTATAGCAATTCGCGTAAATTGCTTGTTAATAGTTAGGTGATCACATGAAAATCATTCAATTTTATGCGTTACATTTTAGCTGTAATACATTAAAGTACGTAATTTTTGGTGAAGACTTTATTATTAATAAACTATTTCCGCAAGTTGCTTTAAAACACATTTATTGCATACTTTTTATACAAAAGTAAGGAAAACAATATTATTATGAGCATTTTGTACCTAGGTAAAAAGTTACACCCCTAAGGGGGTAAAACCGAATCTCAGTGCACAATGAACATCATAATATTGTTTTCCTTACTTTTGAATAAAAAGTATGCAATAATTGTGTTTTAAAGCAATTAGCGGAAATTGATCACTAATAATAGGGTTCTGGCATTAAAATAATGTTATTTTATGCCTTACATTTTGATTACATTCGATTACAACGATAAGTACGCTATTAAGTTTGTTAATCGAATGCAATCAAAATGTAAATCATAAAATGATAGAACTTGCACGTGAAAACTTAATTATTACTAATAAATTTCTGCTAATTTCTTTAAAACGCAATTTTCGCATACTTTTTATTCAAAAGTAAGGAAAACAATATTATGAAGTGCATTTTGCACCGAGATTATGTTTTACCACCTTAAGCGTTCGAGTATGTATATTGAAGTCAGTGCTTTAGATCATTGCCGAGGCTTATACTACCAAGTTGTCTACGGGTTGGCTATTACGAAACTGAGAATTTTACTTCATTGGCAGAGTACGGCAGTTAAATCTTACAAAAGGACATCGAGGGTGGTACTTTACATAAACATTAGAAGGAGAAGCGTTTGTGACTCATTCGTCACGTCTTTGAAAAACAACAAAAGAGAACATACTAGTGGCGGTAGCTCACGCTGACCTCTCAATCTTGAGACCCAGGTTCCATCCCCGTCAAGTCAAGCATGCACCAATGAATTTATATGCATAGTATTTGTTCCTACTTACCACTTGCTGAACGGTGAAGGAAAACATCGTGAGGAAACCTGCATGCCCTAAAAAGCGTGTATTTGTGCCCGAAGAACGGCGATAGGCTCACCACCTATCAGGTTGGGACGTAATAATCGTCGGTGAAACGCGGGTGTACCGAGTATGGACTGTAACTTGCATTTTACAGTTCATACTCGGAACACCTCTGACACCCCCTCGGAGATTCATGTCGTGACGATATACAGGTGTAAATAGACTGCTACCATTAAATGAAACCACATATTCTACCGACCCTACTGAACCACTTTTTCCAAGAATCATACCCGCGGACAAGTAATTGAGTTCCAAACAAAAATTTGTGAACCCTAACGCACCGACATACGGGCGAGTTTCGACAGAGCGTCGTCGTCCGTGAAACAGCTGTCCCGTTGCAGCGTTCTAATAGACCTTCCTTCTACAAGATAAAGTTACAGTTGAATATCTTTTTCATGGATGTTTTTTTTTTTTCGAATATGTACAATATTCGGGTAGGTAGGTAGGTGTACGTTGAGCACAAGTGAAACGCGTCGTAGCTAGAATCGCACTGACGTTTATTACAATGAAATTAAGATGGTGGTCTAGCCACCGATACCAACATAACATCCCTCCACCAAAAAATCTTACAACTATTTTACATTCTACATAACTAATAAAACTTCTTATAATCTACTTTCGGAATATTTCTCAAAGTCATTTTGATATGAGAACTCCTCGAGGGTGTGGGAGAGGCTGCGGAGGGTGGTGATCGTGCGGCGCTCTCGAACGTCGAGTCCGGCTCTGTGCGGACGGAGACGCCGCCGCTGCCCGGGGCCGTGGCGCTGTGCGAAGTCGCACTCTCTGCTGACGTAGTTGGTTCTCGAGTCGCATTCTCCTCTTCCCCGGCACTAATATCGGAACCCTCGGTTTCAATGTGCTCTTCTGAACCGACCTCCACGTCTGGATGGTGGCTATCCGTAGCGGTGTATGAAATTATTTGATTTGTGTGCCTTTTTATCTCCACCCCAGAGAGACTGTCCTTAATTTGATAAATTACCTTTCCGATTTTTCTTAATATAGTTCCTTTAATCCAAACAAACTTATTTTTATTTAGGTATTTTTTATAACAAATCGCTTCACCCGGAACAAAGTCTCGACGATTAGTTCCTCCGTAATGATCACACTGTGATGACTGTTTCTTTAAAACATTATTATCGAGGGGAGTGAGCACAGGCGATGACCGCGGGTTGATAAGATCTAATCTCGATCTCAGTTGCCGACCGTATACCAGCTGAGCTGGAGACTGACCCGTGGTTGTGTGCACCGTATTCCGATAATCAAACAAATATTTCAAAAGTTTATTATTCTTATCGTTCATAGTACGTCCCTGTAATAATGCACACTTGATGCCCTTTTTTACGATTTTAACATAACTTTCAGCCTGGCCATTACTGGCTGGCCAGTACACGGAACTTGTTATATGAACTATTCCGTTTATGGAACAGAAATTTGAAAATTCCTGAGAAATTAGCGACGAGCCATTATCACTTACCAAAAACCGACACATCCCGAAGCGCGACATAAAGTCGTAAAGTTTATTTATAAGTGCGCCGGAAGAAATGTCATTCTTCATGTAGTAGCATTCTACCCACTTTGTGTGAGCATCGACAATGACTAAATACATTTGACCTTCAATTGGCCCTAAAAAATCTATGTGAAGTCTGTGAAATGGCTCCGCTGGATATGGCCAGGGTGCCAGCCGAGTGCGGGGCGGGGAGGGTCGCAGACTGACGCACACTTGACAATTACCTATGAGTTTCTCAATGGCCGCGTCTACCCCGGGAAACCAAAACCTTGACCGTGCCTCAGCTTTGGTTTTCACAATACCAAAATGAGAACCATGCAGTTCAGCTAGAACCTTTTCTCGCAATTTCTCGGGTATTATTACTTTGTGGCCACGCATTAAACACCCCCTTTCTATCGATAACTGTAACCTGCAATGAAAATATGGCTTTACGTTTTCGTCATTAACTTTTCGCGGCCATCCTTTCTGAACATATTGCATTACTTGGTGTAAAACCACATCATTTTTTGTTTCACGACCCAACAGCTCTAATGAGATCGGGAGTGACCCTTCCAATACAAAGTTAATGTAGGCAGCCCTCTCTTCCCCCGCAGCGACTACCCCGCCATCGCCTTCGCTAACCGGTTCGGGAAGCGTTGCGCGTGATAAGAAATCGGCACTATTATCTGCGCTTTTTATGTATTCTATGCTATAATTATAGGCTGACAAAAATATTGCGTACCTTTGTAGCCTGTTCGCTGAAACCATGGGGATGCCATGATTCGATCCAAATATTGAAACAAGCGGTTTATGGTCGGTACGTAATATAAAAGGTTCCGACCTGGCATAAAGAAATTGGTGGAATCTTCTTACGCCGAAGACTATAGCCGTTGCCTCTTTTTGGATTTGTGAATAGTTTTTTTCTGCAGCTGATAGTGTACGAGACGCAAATGAAACTGGTCTTTCCAAACCATCCGCGCCTATCAGTGATAAAATTGCGCCTAACCCGACCGGGGAAGCATCGACCGTCAAAATGATAGTAGCTTTTGGGTCAAAGTGAGCTAGCACTCTTTCTGAAACTAGACATTTTTTAATGTCGTTAAATGCTTTATTATGGGTTTCAGTCCATGACCACTTGAACCCTTTTTTAAGTAATTCATACAATGGAGACAGCAAGGATGAAGCCCCAGGTACAAAGTTCCTATAATAGTTCACTAGTCCCAAAAACGACTGAAGTTGGTTCAGATTTTTAGGCACCGGAGCCTCAACAATAGCTTTTACCTTTTCTGGTGATTTCCTTATACCATGTTTATTTACAACGTATCCTAGATACGTTAGCTCATCTTTAAAGAATTCACACTTCTCTTTATGTAATATCAGTCCTGCCTCTTTGAATCTGTGTAAAACCATCTTCAACCTGTCCATATGTTCAACCCTATTTTTTCCTGTTATGAGTACATCGTCTAAAAACGTAAGTACTCCCTCTATGCCTAGTATACTTTCCATAGCCCTTTGGAAAATTGCGGGGGCGGAAGCTAACCCAAAAACCAATCTTTTGTATTTAAAAAGACCTCTATGCGTATTGATACAAGTAACATTTTCGCTATCATCTAAAATCAGCTGATTATAAGCAGCTGACATGTCCAGCTTAGTGTACTGCTCCCCCCCATGTAACTTTGAAAATAGTTCCTGCACGGTCAGTAACGGGTATGTCTCAATTAACAGCTGTTTATTCAATGTCTGCGAATAATCCGCACAAATTCTAACTGATCCGTCACGCTTAAGTACCGGCACTATCGGAGATGCATACTCGGAATAACAAACCGGTTCTATAACCCCGGACTGCAACATGCGATCAATTTCGTTATCTAACTTTTCTTTTAACGCGAATGGGACGGGTCTTGCTTTAATAAACACAGGTTTCGCGTTATCCTTTAAATGCAATTTAACTTGACATTTATTAAAGCAGCCAAGTCTTTCTGAAAAAATATCTGAATACTGACATAACAACTGTTCTAAATCCTTGTCATTTGAACGTTCACAAAACTGTATGGTTGTTATTTCTAAATTAAACAACGAAATAAAATCTCGTCCGAGTAATGGTGGTGCGCCTTCCTTTATAACATAAACATCGAGCGCCTCGGTCCGCCCTGCATACGTCACTGGCAACTGAACTATACCTACACTATCTATGCTACATCCAGTATAACTACGTAAATTCTTTTTGCTTGGTGACAATGGCACGCCGCTAAAAAGTAGATTATAAGTATTTTCGGATATAGCTGATACGGCAGAACCGCTGTCCAGCTCAAACTTTAACTGAACGCCATTTATCAATACGGTTTCGGTCATCGGTGCACCGTTACAAGAACGAATATTAAAAAACTCACCGTCATCACCCTCGCTCACCTCGCCTGATTCTACGTAATTAACCCGTTTACACATTTTCCTGAGGTGCCCTTTAACATGGCACTTTTGACACGTATAATCAGAATATTTACACTGAGCACTTTTGTGATTTTTGCGACCACAAACTAAACACCTTTCACTATTCGATCGATTGACGTTCGAAGGTGATTGCTTGTGTCCTTTAGCAATTTTGAACAAGGTTTCGCCACTGGTTCCCGAAGACGAGCCCGTCGCCGCACCGGCGCGCGCGCACCGTTGTCTGTCAGCCACGTCAACCGCCTTCGCTAACGTGAGATCCGTTATCTCCATAGCAAAAATCTTCTCACGTTCCTGACCATGTAGCATGCCCATTACGAATTTATCTAATAAGGCCTCTTCCAAGTTCTTGAAATTGCAGTGGGCCGCCAGCCCGCGCAAACGCGCTGCCCATTGCGCGTGTGATTCACCCGTCTTTTGTACCGCCGAGTAGAAATGTTGACGTTCCGCGAAACTGCATCGTTTTTCTAAGAAGTGTTCGTCTAATATTTTCACGATCTCGTCGAATGTCACTTTGTCCAATTTACGAGGCAGTACTAGGTTACTGGCGAGCTGATATGTGACTTCGCTGAGTGCGCTCAGCAATATTGCGCGTCTTTTGACTCCATCTTTGTCCACCTCCTCCTTGATGTCGTTTACAATGAAAAACTGTTTCAATCTATCCCTGTATGTAGCCCAGTCTTGATGTTCATGATCAAAATTTGAGATTGTTCCAACTGCTGATTGAAACATTTTAATTATTCTTGTGGGTCCTCGTCGCCACTGTACAATATTCGGGTAGGTAGGTAGGTGTACGTTGAGCACAAGTGAAACGCGTCGTAGCTAGAATCGCACTGACGTTTATTACAATGAAATTAAGATGGTGGTCTAGCCACCGATACCAACATAACAGAATAGTTGTTCAGTATGATCATTAGAGTATGTGGTTTTATTTGATGGTCGCACTCTATTTACACCCTATAAGGTGAAATTAAATCAACCGACCAAATTCATACTGGAGACACGGTTAGTCATCAGGAACAAGGTTTAATGACCCTCAAGGCGAAATTCGAAAAAAAAATTTTTTTTCCCGTTTGCCTGCACTAGGAATTGTACTTAAACTAGTGCAAAAAGTAAGGGAGCAAAAAAATTTTTTTTCGAAAAGGCCGAAGGATTAATGACCCTAGTTCTTGAATAGAATAGAATAGTATTTTATTTGTTTTCAAAATAATACATACAATTTAGAATAAAATAAAATAAGCCTGGAAAACAAAATGGTCAAGACTCGGCATGTAGCTATTAAGCATGCAGGTTAATAGCAGCCGATTTTCAGTCTAAGCCAAACATTAGTTTAAAATAAATTAGAACACAATTAAATTAAATCGCAATAGAAAATAAATTAAATCACAATAGAAAGTAAATTAAATCACAATAGAAAATAAATTAAATCAAATTGAAACACTAAACAGTTGAAATCGCCAGTAAGTTATACAAAATTAGGTTATTAAGTTATTAGGTTATCATTATTTATCATAATCAAAAACAAAAAATAGATTACGACCATAAAAGCCACTCATGTCATGAAGGGATCCCAAGAGGCAAGGATTGCTTCGATCACTAACCGAGTCTCCGGTATGAATTTGGTCGGTTGATTTAATTTCACCTATACAACGTGAAATTTAAGTCATTTTGTTAACGAAAACTGGTGATAGTACTCGTCCATACGAACAACTTTTACCATGGAGCCAACCCTGAAATCATGAAAAGAATACCAGCTGTTCCATAGAAAAATTAAATACCTACGCGACCCAGATGTATGAAACAGCTGATTTTTTTTCACGATTTCAGGGTTGGCTTCATAGTAAAAGTTGTTCGTATGGAAGAGTACTATCCCCAGTTTTCTTTAAAAAAAATGACTTATATTTCACGTTGTATATGTATACATAGAACAAGATCTTGATAACAAGAGGTCGCAGGTTCGAATCCTGGCCCGAGGAACTTTTTCAAATTCTTGTCTTTACATTTGTTTCTAATTTATATTTTCCAGTTTGTAATGCACTCTACATACTAAAAACTTACGCGAGTGAGTAGGAAGCCTATATTATTAATATATTATTTAAAACTCAACGGTCCCAAATGATATTCCTAGAGCCGTCGTTGGGTGCGTCATTGTATTGGCCATTGCAGAGGAAAGTGGACGCAGCGGTACTTCAGCCTGTTAAATCTTTTAAGCTATATCGGTGACCCTGGTTCTTTGACGAATTACAATGTTCACCAGATTGGCTGCCTGAGGAGGCTATTTTCATCGATGACCACTAAAATGTTTTTTTAAACTACAATGGACTTACGTTTGGCCACTCCCACTACCCCGCCTGATGGAAAGCGTCGATGAGATCGCGTGCAGAGTCCAGAGACCGGGAGAGCGACAGCAAGCGAGATGTTAATCAGTCTTTCCAGGGACTCACGTAAAAATCTACGGAAGTCGGATTTGGAAGAATGACTGTTAGTACGCAACTGCCTGTGACCATTCCCCTGGTGCGGCAACTCATGACGAGTCGCTTATTGGCATGGTTTCGTCGTAAGTGTGGTGACAAGCCTCCCATCAGTAAATAGGTACCCACGACGTTTCTGCAGACGGGGCCAAGATCCGATGATCTCATGACCCTCAATACTAAAGAGACACAGATTGTTGGTAAACCCGTCTATCCCTTAGTCGCCTTTAACGACATCCTTCCGGGTCATGGCTGCACACATGACAGAATGTCCAAATTGTTCGATAACCTATATGCTAGATAATATGAGAGTCAAAATGCACAACAGACATATAATACGATTGTTTGAAAGAAAGATTGTTATATGGATTATTAGTCATATAGATAATTTGTCAGAATGAGCTAGTATCAAAATGAACTAATTGTCACCAAGTGTAAGTGTTAGAACGATAGAGTGTCAGAATGTATAAAATCATAATCCACGAGATGACATGGAGTGACAATATTCTTGTGACGTCATACTATAACGCAGTTTTCGTGCATTGTAAACCTGCAGAGGCATTTTTCGTGCTTAGTTGGTTTCAAGCTCTTTCCATAGATCACCATTGACCTCTCATAAACAACTAGACACACAGTCTCTAAGAAAAGTTCGTCAGAAAGTGTCCGAACGTGCGACATGCATAGTAGCAAAAATGCATGCAATTAAATTAAGACGTTACAATAATATCAGTTGTACGCAATCATCATTCGATCTTGTCGCGTCGTAGCGGTGACAAGATGCATCGCGGATGCCTTTTGAGCGAGATTATGAATCTTGTTGTTTATGAGAGGTCAATGTAGATCACATAATTATTAGTACCCCTAGTGCAGTGGTTCTTAAACTTTTTGTAGCCACGGACCACTTTTAGAAATTTCAAAGATTCCACGAATCCCTGTCGAAAAATTTTTTAGGAAAACAAAATAAAGCATATTAAAAATCACTTTTATTGGTTAGTTTACATTTTTGTACTTAATTAAATAGTATCAAAACTAAGTTGATGAAAAAGATACTGTAGTTTGAACTCAGCATAATAAATATCTGGCACTCACGTGACGGACCCCTAAGGGGTCCATGGACCCCAGTTTAAGAAACCCTGCCCTAGTGGGTACCTAATACGTATTCATTTTGTTCGTTTCAGGTTGGACCCAGCGCTGATCCGTCCCGGGCGGGTGGACATGAAGGAGTATGTTGGCTACTGTGACCAGGCGCAAATCGAGCTCATGTTCCTCAGGTTCTACAAGGGAGAACAAGCCGCTGAGTTCGCCAAAACGTTCGCAGAAAAGTTAGTTCGATTTAGATATGACTTCTTTGTCATGGAGCTTGCCGTTTGCGACTAGAATGTTTTACTGGTGGATATTTTGTCTCTTGAAGCTGAAACGAGGAAGTGCTCGCTAGAGATATACTCTACTCGTCTATACGGACAACTGTGTAGCCAACAATAAAATTGAAAAGATAATAACAACTGAAAAGGTGCATAGTTACTTGACTAAAATAAGTCAAACAGTAGACATGTTTTCGAGATTGGTTTATGAACAAAAGTTAGCTTAGAAGAAAGCTTTTATAAAACCTTACCAGTTTTCGGCTTCTCATCGTCTTAAAATCTATCTAGTATAAAGTATAGCCATTTCACAATCTTGTCTCATATAGCTGGCGCTGTATGTAACAACCACAGATATAGATCTATGTAAATAGATGACGCAGGTGCATCAAACTAAATGAAAACCAAGCGTGTCTCATTTTACAATGAAAACGGTTGACAGCTGTTTGAATCTTAGAAGGAATTGTAAGACTCAAGACATAATACATAAGAGTCAAAGTTGTAGTAGTCAATATCTGTGAAGGAAGAGCATTGCTCTCCCTTTTGGCGCGCGATTGGGCACGCGAAGTACGTACACTCGCGGCATCTATTTTAGATCTATATCTGTGATAACAACCTTTATGTAGCCGTGTGGCCATTATGGTATTTATGACCTATGAAATCTACGCGAACCGCGTGGGTCGGAAGTCTACCTTTACAAGGGCGGATCCAGAGGGGGGGTACGGAGGCACGGGCCCCCCCAGTCGGTTCAAATAAAACAAGGAGCTGGGAGATTAACACTATATCGCTTAAATAATATTAGTTTCTTTTTATGTCATGCTTTTAACTACATTTGCAGCATTTTCGGCCTACTGATAGGACTAAAAGATATAGTCCAACTATGCGGGATATATATCTATTTGGCCTTTGTGCCCCACCCAAAAATAAATCCTGGATCCGCCGGTGTACCTTTGTTATCGTCTTGATTATTACTTAATTACCTGTATAAAAACGGTTACAGTCTTGTTTTTCGAGTGCCTTAGCTAGCTATTAATAGCTTTATTCGACTGTGGCAGTCAAATGAAAGTTACATCTGATTTCAGAGTGCTCACCAAGGGGAAGAATGTTAGTCCAGCTCAAATACAAGGATACTTCATGTTCCACAAGCACTCGCAGCCCGAACAAGTGTTATTAGACGTGGATACGATATGGACGCTCGGATAACGTTATCCGTGATGTAATGTTACATACTTAGGTTAGGTTAGACTGTTGTGATCGTATGTTTTACTAAATAAATGTTATTTTTTATTATATTAAATGTTTGTTTCCATATAAAGGAACTCCCTATAACGCAATCCCGGTATCTCCCCGCAGCATATCGCTGAAATAGCCAATGTGCAAAGTCCCACTAAACCCCGGGAAAACCTTCGTAGAAGTCCACATTTTGAAAGACCAGCGTGTTGCCGATTCTATCAAGGACAACATTAGGAGATGGGCTGATTCATTCGTACTTTTAGTGAACCCGAAGTGAGTCTCGGGCCATTATAATTTGCAGCAAGTACATGACCAATCTACCTAAGAAAATTTATTTTTCTCAGAGAGAATATGCATGTCGTTTAAATAAGTAAATACATTGCGTTTTTTGTATTCTATTTACTTAGTAGAGTTTAATGGTGACCATGGGAAACTATTTTATTTTATAGTTTTATAATTATTTCCATTTAAAAAATAAAACACTGATGAATTGAAACGCTAATGCAAAGCGCGTCATCATTAGCTACCTTTTGTGACAAAGTGAGTACATTTCATCATAAAATATGAAGTTCAAAATTAATAAATGTAAAATAAAACCCTCAAATATTTTGTAATAGGTTGTTTTCATCAAAAATAATGAAAAAAGCCGGCCACTCGCCATACACCGCAAGCAAGAGCAGTATCATGTGACGTCACTTGATGCGCGCTAAAATACCAGCCGTTTCAATAATAATTGTAAAAGATTATTATGAAACTTATTTTGATTTTATAACTATGAAATATGGAAACTAAAATACCTAAATGGTATGTTCCTTATGGAACTAAATTATAGTTATAAATTCTTATTCATAGCCCAAATTTGCCCGCTTTTGGCTCGTCTTGGCGGGAAGCACTGCCGTGCCCCCAGATTGACCATACTCGTGTCGCTTTTAAAACGATTGTGTTGTCATCTAACAATTTTGTCCAAAATATAATCCATCCATACATCAGCACGTGTTCGTCCACTGCTGGACATAGGCCTTTCCCAAATTTCGCTACTCATGTCGGTCCTCCGTCCTCCTCATCCAGCCGCCTCCCGCAACGTCCTTCAGGTTGTCGATCCAGCGGGCACGATTTCAGCCTACACTACGCTTTGCTGTACGTGATCTCCATTCTAAAGCCTTTCGGCCCCAACGGCCATCATGTCGGCGACAAATATGGCCTGCCCACTGCCACTTCAACTTACTGATTCTGCAGGCTATGTCAGTTACTTTCGATCTCCGACGGATCTCCTCATTTCGAATTCCATCCATCAGAAATACCCCAAGCATAGCCCGCTCCATAGCTCGCTAAGCGACCTTAAATCGGTGTATGAGGCCCTTTGTGAGAGACCACGTTTCAGCGCCATACGTCATCACAGGAAGGACGCACTGGTTGTACAGTGGAGCCCACATCAGGCTAAACACTTTCAGTATAAGCTGACCTCTCACTGTATAGGCTTCCCATACAATGAGAGGTCAGCTTAAACTCAATGTGTATAGCTTGATGTGGGCTCCACTGTACAGCTTAGCCTATAAGCACTGCGGTATTGACGACGTAAATATGTGACGCAGCTTTCCGAACGCTGCTGAACCCAAGCATATTCTTCTGGCAGCCTCGGCGTCGAAGTTGTTTTTATCCAGCTGTATCACTTGACCCAGATAAACATATTTTTGAACAACTTCGATGCTGACGTTGTCGACGGTTAGTGGCGCTTGGATGACGTGACAGTTGGACATGACCTTAGTCTTATCCAAATTCATCTGCAGGCCCACTCGTCTCGAAGAATCGCTAAGGTCGCGCACCATTTCCTCCAGTTCCTGCAGCGATTCCGACATTATCACGATGTCATCGGCAAAGCGAAGATATGAAATGTAGAGTGCGTTTCACCGAATACTACCTATGGCGCTATGTTGGCCTCCCTGTATTCTAAACGTAATGATTGGATAAAACAATATTTTATGAATAGGGATGGATTGCGTCACTGGTACAAGGCTTTCGGCACCGCGCTCGCCAACCCGCCTGCCCAGCGTGTGTGAGTATGGGCATTTCTTCCAGGGGGGCCGCCAGGAGTGGTGAAATCCTGGAAAGGCCTATGTCCAGCAGTGGACGAAACAGACTGATGGATGGATGGATTGGATGATCTAAACTGGATTGCATTGCTGCCAACATAACGCCATAGGTAGTATTCGGTGAACCGCACTCTACTCTCCGTTGACGTTTATGCCTCGTCAATTCCAGTCTATGTAGTGTTTTAAAGTAATAAATTCAAAGATATATAAGTACCATTATATATCTTTGAATAAATTCAATCAATCAAAGCCGTTTTAAAATTTCTCCCTCTACGCATGTTTTTTTATGTTTTTTTCGGCCTGGATACTAGTCCTTTTAGCCAAGTCTCTCTACAAATGGCACAACAAAGGTAACCTTAATCGAAATATAATGTAAGCATTCGAATCGATTTAAATAGAATTATAGGTTGGGCCATTTTCCAGACTAGTTTCCAAATAAATCACATAAATGGCGCTGAACAAGGACTAAGAAATATATGGCGGAGTTTTCCGTATATGTAAAATAGTAGGTGTTTACTTTGCGTTTACTTTATTTGAACTTTTATTTATTAATGAGAATCGTACATGCCATCATCATACGGAAAGCTAACTGCGCATTATTAGTCAACCGTGGCCATACTTACCAAAAATCAAAAAAACGATTATCTATAAACATAATAAATCGATTCTAATATGTAAGCACGGTTACTCTGATAAAAAAATAACGACACAGGTCAGATCACATCATATCATAGATTCACTCACAGCGCGGACATGGCTGCGTATTCTTTACGAGGAAAAGAGTTTTTTCAAACAACATGTCTAATCGCGGCCATCGGTGCATTAACTGTTCGTTGTTGTCGCCTACCCTGATTTTGAGGAGCAGCGCAGAACTGACCTTGATGCCAAACACGAGTTTTAAGCCTTACCACCCGCGGCCATTCACAGGTACTCTAAGTGCTTACGGGTGTTTATGCGGAAGATCGACTACATTAGTCATCTTCGGGCTTACCAGCGCCGTACCGACTAGCCGCGACTACGAGTTGAAGTTGTCGCCTTGACCGAACACGGTCGGAGTGGACTCACTGTCACCATCATCATCATTTTACATAAATGGAAAATATCCGAAGTTAAAAAGTACTTTTGTTATCTCGTGAATGTTTCCTACCTACCTGTTTCTGAAAGACTCTCTACAGATATGTTAATAGTATCCATTTCACGAAATTAAAAATCACGAACACTCTATTGTATTTCTTACTCTATTGTATTCGTCCGGTAATCATCATATTTTAATTTATATATTTATTACTTCGTAATTGTTTTGTGGCCACGTCGTAAAGTATAAACTTCAAATACGCGTAGAAAATAAACATAAATATTTTTATTATGATAAATAATTAGGGCAAAGTATAAATGTTCATAAGCAACAATTTCAAAGAAATAACTGAAATAACCTAGTTTTATTAGTTTTAATGTCTATGGTTTTATGTTATTGTATTCATAACCTTATGTACTGTCGTTGCCGCTTTTTAAACATATTTAGACATAACAACCCAGTTTTCAAAAAGTAAAACGTGGCTCTACTCTTTTTCTCGCTTAATCGGTACATTTTGTACAAAATATATTTTAATCTATAGTAATGATCTTAGTACTAATAATATCTATTCATATAAAACACCAATTTTATACATTTTGACCATTATCTAATCTTGACACAAGAAATATTTAAAAAGGTCAAGCTAACTTATATAACTAACGGGAAATGTACATCTCTTGTTACTATTTCTGTACTTCTTGAATTAATGTTTTGATTCCAGAGAAAATGAAAGGCAAAGATGGTTTTTCCCGATTTGAGATAAAATCATATTATTCACATATTGTTAAAATATATATTTCTTGAATCAATTGTAGATAATTTATCAGGGATAAAAAGTTTAAAAAAAAAACAAAATTTAAATCGAAACAGCATGGCATTTCGTTATTAATATTATCATAGAATCTAGCCGTAAACTTTAACATAGGTACATATTACAAACTTAAGAGATATGCTACGTTTAAAAGAAATTCTTTTGTAGCACTGCAAACATCAACAACAGGTATTATTATTTATTTGCAACATCTGATGTGTATTCAATGGTTTTCAGGAGTAACACGAAAGTTTTGGCATGTTCAGAAACAATGTTGGAGACTTTACTTGCAAACTGCAATATTTTATCAGACACCTCACCACGGAAGGCTTTTAGCACGTGCAGTTGCCAAGTCGCTGGTAATTTATCGATATCCATTTCGTCATTACTGGGCGAGTTTCTGAGCTTGATACAGAATACATTTCTCGATGCAAATAAAGCGAGACTGAGGATTATAGACTTCTCATTTTGGCTAACATCGAGTCTGAATTTGACGAGACATACAAATTCTTTTGACAGTGAAACGTTGACTGTAGTTACTAAAACTAGTCCATGCATCTTTAATAAAGTTTTAAAATATTCAATAGGATATTTTGTCGACGTGTTTGGAAGATCAACAGAATTCATTGTGATGAGGCCACTGTCGATTTGTATACTCAAAGGGTTGGACGGCACAGGTGGTCCTGCCAGGGGTGGTGTGTAAAGACTTGGTTGTGGCGCCGGAAAAACTCCCATTTGCGGTGCTATATAAGCCCCTCCTTGCGATGCTACGTAAATTCCCGGTTGAACTGTTTCTTTCTGAATTTCTGTCAGACTTTGTCTCTTGTGTGCAATGGCACTTGCAGCGTCATTCACACCATTTTGGGGCGCCATCAATTCAGCTACAGGCTTACATTTTATGCGTGGAACAGCTTTTTCTGCATTGCCTTTTTCCTCAGAAATTGGCTCATTAGATTGGCAACTTTTTTCAGATTCCGTGGATTTAAGTTGTCCCACGACCGGACCAGAATTTGGAGCTAATGATGTTGTAGACATTATTATAGGCAATGGCATTCCCGAAGATTCTTCATCGGAATCGACGCATATAGATTCGCCAGTACTTTCGACTGGTGGTTTGGTTCTGCCGCTGTCTTTCTCGAGCTCTAATTGAAGCAATGACATATTAGGCTTAATATCGTGGAATGTGTTTTTTTTTGGAAGTTGCTTTGGAAAGGCTACAGGATTAGCATTAAGAAGTTTATTTTCGTAATGCATCACAGCAGCTTTCTTTTCAGTAGTTTTAACCGGTGCATCTGAAGTTTCTGAACTGTCTACATTCACGGTCTTTGTTAGTTTCACCGGTGTATCAGCTGCTGTAATGATTGCGGCTGGTATAATATCTGCCGGTTTATTCTGTGTAGCGGAGTTGACGCTTTCTTCTTTATCATTTTCATCTTGATTGCTAGCTTCCTCAATTGGAGGGTCCCCATTATTTTCATCAGTAATCGCACTTACGGGTTCCAGTGTCTCAACAGCTTCCTGATATTTTTCAAAATCTTCATTTTTCTTAATAACCGTCCAACTATTAGAGTCATCATCATTTTCGATAGCATCTAATTTGGTGTTTATTCTCACATAAACAGTTTTGTTTCCTATGGCCAGCTGTTTGTTAACTGGAACCCAACATATATGCAAATGTTTATGATGCAAATACTTCGTGAGACCATTAGTTGTGGTACCTTGCGTAGACAACACTTTTCTTCCAGTACTCAGAAGTTTTTTATTAAGTAAATCATCATCCTTACTAGACTTGTCACCATCCTTATTCCCACACAAATACTTTTTATAGCAGCCTTGAGTGATATCTTGTATCATTTTGAGTTCTCTGTTCTGACCGCCAGGCATTGCAACTGCATTGCTATCATTAGATGAATCATCAATACATATTGATTCCCCGGGTGAATCGTCTTGTGACTCAAAACGCTTCTTTGTTCTTTTTTTGTGAATAACATCATCAGATCTTTTACCAACGTTTCGGTCTAGTACGACCGTGTCGTTTGACGAACTTCTTGATCGAATACGTTTTTTCTTTTTAACTGGTTTAAAGTCTTCGTCGTCGCCACTATCAACATCAGTAGAGTCATGATAAATTATTCTTTTTGATGTGGAGTTTCTATTTCTCTTGTTTGAATATGTTTTTTGGGAAACATTATTGGTGTTATTGTTGTTTATTGGCTGATATCTAATAAAGTATTTGAAACTCCCCTCATCACAAACAATGTTATCAGGCGCTAAAACGACAGAATCTGTGTCACCTGTCACATTTGGCTTCAGCTCAACTCTTTCCATCAGTATCTTGCAATGATTTTTAATAAGCTTCTTGTAATTCTTCATCAATCTAGAGTGTTCTTTGATATGCATGTCGACTAATTCACGGGAGGAAAACTTCAGATCACAAAATCTGCAAACATACTTTCTCTCAAAGCTGTTGTCCCATGATAGAGAATTATTATCTTTTTTATTTTCCTGGTTTGTTTTAGATTCTTCTCTTAGAGTTAGTGAACTTTGGACATTTGTAGAAGCTTCACTACTAGAAGCTGAACTTGTTGACAAGATCAAGTTTTTTCTTCTTTTAGGTTTCTTTCGGTTCATAGATTTTATACATTCTGCCTCATCATCAGTTGAAGAGTCATCTTTTCTCACAGTCTGAATTTTATTTTCTTCAATGCCTGGTTTTTCAATTTCATTGTGTGGACTCAATTTTTCTTCTATTTCTTTACTTTTTGCCGAATTTGCAGCTATTGACTGAAAAGTAATGAAAATCTGTTTTAAAGAATATTTTTGAAAGTATATTTATGCGATATTGGGAAATTAAGTGGTAGAGCTGATGCCGGGCTCGACTGTGGAGGTACCACCATCTTACTCGCAAATCCTCTCGAAGTTATTCGGGGGAGAGTAAGAGAACAGATCTCAGGCAAAACCAGGCGGCCCACCATTGTCTGGGACCGATGGATGGCGGTATATCCATCCCCAATTGCCGGGCCTTATATAAAACAGACTAGTGACGGGCAGCGGCGTCACTGGTGGAAGGGTTTCGTCACCGCGCTTACCAAACCGCCTGCCCAGCGTGTGTGAGTATGGGCATTCCTTCCAGGAGGACCGCCAAGAGTTGCGAAATCCCGGGAAGGCCTATGTCCAGCAGGGGACGAAACAGGCTGATGTATGGATGGATGGGAAATGCGCTCTTAATTCCTATGGTGCATGAGCCATTTCACATTGTCGCGAACTTTTGAATGTTACAATGTAAAAAATAGCTCATGCATTATAGTAGTTAAAAGCGCATTTTCCACAAGCATGAACTGTCATGTTTTTGTGAAGCAAAAAAATATACTTTAGGTATCTAAATTAATAAAACAGTTGGTAGGAAATTGTTTATAACTAGTCGAAAGCAACTGTTCAATCTATCGTTTGGTTTGAATGGTGGTTGTTAAATTCTACCTCCCTCTGCAGACAGAATTCAGCAGACGTACACCCTTATGTAGATATAAGGGATAATATTATATATGTATAAGGTGCAGTGGGGTTATTCCGATAGATTTTTTAATGAGATGGCTGGAGGTCTATGCTATATTTTCTTTTTATATTGTTTTTCGTTTACGTGAGTTATTGTTCATTCTCGATCTCCATGAAATGATTTATTTTAAATATTTATTCTTGTCCAAAACATGTTGCTGGTTTCTTTTTCGATCGTTATTACTCCTAACACAAAATATCATGAATTTTGTTGATGGTTTCAATAATATTATTTTTACAACTTTTTTATTTCAGAATTACCCCAGGAAAGGACTGGTTCTCAACATTTTAGATTAGTATTTAGATAAGACAAGGAAAAAACAAGTGTGTTACAACAGCAGAGCAGAGAAGAATTACAAGGAGTAAAGCAGGGTGGAGGTGCGGATTCCTCTAGAGTCTGTGAGATGAGAACATACAGGATTATTATTTTTGACCCCTAGCCAAAAGTAGATATGATTAATGGGAAGAAATAAAAAAACATATGGTAAAAATCGTTTCCTTTTTTAAATCCGCATGGGAGCTGTTCACAGACATATTACCATAAATGCGATAGTAAATTCGGCAACCGTATACAACTTCTTTTTTATGACGACACATAATATAGGTATTTACTTTATATTATTTAAATTAAGTTATCCTTATACAGGCTGGAAAGAAGAATACTGAAACGACTTACAAAATTATATCAACATTTCAAAAAGACATAACACATTTTTTACAGATTGAGAATAAAATCTATTTGGGTTTATAGTGAAATTTTTATACATCGGAATTACCCATCGCGGGGTATTTCCGAAAAATAAATCAAACTGCAGCTAGGGCGTTGTGTCCCTCTCACACAATCGCTAAAAACGATAATCTTATAAAAACAAACAATAATTCAAGTAAGTTATTTCGATATACAACACAATACAATAATAACGAATTTCCGAGAAAATGTGTTGGGGTTATTCCGAATAAACAAAAACGGCGTGAAAAACACTATTCTCAGAAAACTTGACGCCACACACGTGTTGTCAATACTAGCGACTCGTGACAACTGATGCGGCCAGCACAATTAAGATAGCGATTATATCCAGTGTTGCTAGTAATTAAATATCGCTTAGACTAGTAGATTTTTTAAGATTTCGGAATATACCCATTTTCGGAATTACCCCAATGCACCTTACATAAGGTGACTTTAATTTATGCAGCCAAATTCATACTGGAGGCTTGGTAAGTGATCGGTAACACGGATCGATAACACTTTTTGCTAATTTCACAAAATAAAATGTTGACCTCCCATAGTAATTAACTCGGGGCTGGGCTTGCGTTTGTAGGGAACACGAAAAAATAACTTACGAATATCACAAAAAGGGTTATCAAACCTTGTTACTGAGCACTTACAGAGTCTTCAGTATAAATTTGTCTGCATAAATTAATATATTTAATATACTAGCCTTTGCCTGCGGCTTCGCCCGCGTTTATTTCATTTATGCCCGTTTTAGGCTTCGGCCTTGACCTGCTAGTCTAGCATAGCAAACCATATCGAGCTCGATAGCGCTTGATACAGCGCTCTGTCTCACTCTGTTGATCTACCTAAAGAGGGACAGACAGTGTATATCGAGCTGTCAAAGCTCGATATGGTCTACTATGCTAGGTACCCAGGTCACTAAGATGAAAATAAAAAACGCATCCAAATCCGTTAAATGCTTCTCGAGTTAAAACATAACATACAGACAGACAGACAAAAATTCTAAAAATGGTAGTGTTGGCCTCAGTTCAATACTAATATAATAACCCATTTCAATTAAAAATTTTCGATAATATTAAATGTACAGACACGACTTTTTTACTACTTAATTATTATTATACGTGTAACAGAAGGGTGTGACCATATTTAATTTCAGTAGGTAATTTAGGGAATATTACTAATGCTATCGGCACATGTTTACTCCAAAATCGAAACACGCAACAAGATACACCACCGTCTGGAAGTTGTATCTAACTAGGTATGAACGTTTCGTCTTACAACACTATTCTCTTACGTGATGCATGTCGATAAACTGTGCGCAATAGACAGAGGTGAAGAATTTCATTTGCACGGTACTGTGCCTTTTATAAAGTTTTATTACCCTGGTACACAGTCGTGGTGTTGAATATTGAATCTAATAATAAGTAAAAAAGGATTAAATTTTTGGCGTCGAGCTTAGGTGCAAGCCACATAGAAGCGGCGCGGCGCGCTACCGGCTAATTCACTGAGTTCTCGGGCCATGACCCGCTAGTGATGCGACAAGTTTGTTTACGTTTTAAAATAATAAGGAAAAGTAATTTTTAAAATTGTATGGAAATTTAATTTAGCGCAGATCCGCCTGAATATTTTTATACGAGATCGTCAACATGTATAGGTTTGAACCCTGAAATATGGTCACACCCTTCCGTTACACGTTCTAGATGAGTATAGTGGACCAAACCGAGATATACTCTTAGATTTAAAATGGTTCAGCAACTAACTGAACAACATACAGATTAAACCGCTAAAGATAGAAACACGAATAAATAAATAAACGCGAAAGGAGAATGCCACGGGATCGTAGCAAATGGCGTCACAGTCAAATAAAAGTCATAAAAATTGATATTTTAAAATCTGTTCAACATCTCTTTGATCAAAAGAGTTTATTTAAATCCGGAATTCTAACATCATAATAAAAAATATTTCGGTATTTTCATTTCCGTTGCCGCTTTACTATGATTAGGATGCCAACCAATAATCGCCTCTATCAAAAGGTAATAAAGCCTTTGCTGTTGCCCTTGTCAGTGTACAGTAATTTCGAATTACGAATACTAATTTAAATGAGACTTGTTGATTTGGTAAGTAGATTTTAGTCTTCCTAAAATTAACTTGGTTTGGTTTTGACTCCATGACTTTGGGTTCGGTACGAGGCGCCATATATTACGCGGCAATCTCCTTTGGAACATAATAGTCTAGAGGTGCACTTAGAAGGGATTTTTCAATGAAGGGATGAAATGGAGTGTAAACTTTTGTACCAAAAATGCATTTCCAAGGGGTACAATGGGATTCAAGATTCAAGATTCAAGATTATTTATTTGTGAACCAAGGGTATAAAGGTAGGTGTAAATAATGTTTTTTAATAATGGCTGTTTATAATATCCCAAATCCAAACAGAAAAAATGGCGGGCATCCCTTGGTTCCTCACTAAAGTTATTCTCAGTTACTCGCAACAAAACTTACCTCATTGAATTTCTGGACAAATATTGTTTGGTTCTCAATAAATGTTTTTTTCAGAGCAGAGTAATCACTCAAAAGAGTTTTACATTTTCTACAAATAAGTTGAGGTAATCCATCAAGATGTGTCACCTGAAATAAAAATATTAAGTAAAATATAATATAGCTTTTTGTAAGCTTTATTTATGTAGGATAGTTGATTAATACAAACAATTATTCATATATTTCGGTTCTTGGTATGGGTTATCAACAGTCAAATCAACTATGCTACGAATATAATAAAGAGATGTCAAAGAACACAAGCGGCGCGGCGGCGGTGGCTCACGCTGACCTCTCAATCTTGAGACCCAGGTTCGATCCCCGGTCGGGCATGCACCAATAAGTTTTTTGGAATTTATGTGCATATTATTTGTGTTCTTACCTAATACTTACCACTTGCTGTATGGTGAAGGAAAACATCATGAGGAAACCATTGTCGGTGAAACGCGGGTGTACTGAGTGTGGGCTCTCGCACTCGGGAACACCTCTGACACCCCTCGGGGATTCATATCGTGACGATATGTCTATGTTTTATCTTCTTTTTATATTTAGCAACTGAGGTGTTGCCCGCTCAGCCACTCTGCAGCACCTGATGTCGTTCGCCTTACCACCGTTCAGCAGCAATTGTAATGCCATTGCTGAGCGGTAAGGCAAACAACATCAGTTGCTGCAGAGAAGCCGAGCTAGCAACGCATCCCGATGATGCATCGTTTAGAGACGTGTCAATAAGGATAGATAAAACAAAAGGAAGATACGCTACCTCGCTTCTCGCGCGCGGCCCTGCTAATATGGGAACAATGGGCTTGTTTTGTGTAGCTTGTCTCGCTCGCGCCACTGTCGAAGCTTGTCGCTCTATCTCTGTCGTTCAGTGGCGCTTGTTTAAAAAAGCGGTCCATTTATCAGTTGACGATATAGGAGCGTACCATAATGTATCTACCTTTTGTTATATCAATGTCAATAAGTGTTATTACTTGGGAAGCGTTTCAGAATGTGCGATTATAGTGCGAAATTTCACTTATTTATTAGAAAGAGACATCTATATAGGAGCAAGAGAAACAAAAATTTGGTTGCACCAATCAGGTGGCCCAATGTGATTTTCGCATTACTCTGAAGCATTTCAAAATACTTTCGTGCAGTTCGGTTACCCTCGGTTTAACTCGGGTAAATTTTTGAACACTCTAGGGTGAAATTCGCATCACTGCAAGTGAAATTCACTCGTTTTCAAACGGAACCTTGTTATTTAAGACTACTGCTTTGTATTTATGCTTGAATTACTTGCTAGTGCATGTTTTATGTTGCATTAAATAGCATGCTGTTTAACAGAATATTACAAATTAATAATATGTCCATAAGTTAAGGCTATTTTTGTTGTTTGAATCGAATAAATGAACATCAAACTAAAGCCACCACAAAGGGTAGGTAGTTGATCAAAATTATTTGATAATAGAAAAAAAAATGCGCCATGATAGAATATTTCTGCTACCTTTAATATTTAATGAATATTATGTACAGTCTGTCGAAAAATTGTTGCAATGAATATTGAAGAAACTATTTTTCTTTCGCTTGATTACACCAAACAAACAAGTACAAAATCTGTTAAATCGAGTTAACCGCGTTGTTATTTCATGACTATATTACCTAAATTATTCTACTTGAACGTTTAAAGTTCAATAAAGTTCATTAAAGTTCAATATTCACTAGTGTTATTTTTGATGATATGTATTTTTTGGTTCCAAGTTTTCAAGTAGAGTTCAAGTTTGAACTCAAAATAAAACAAATTGACTTACAGTTATATCAAAGCAATACTTGATTTGTTCTTGGAATATCTGATGTATTCGGAATGAGCCAGTTTCATTGATGCACAGTCGACACTTCACATACAGAAGAGGATCAATCTCTGTATCAGGATCAACTCCTAACTCCATTTTGTATGAACCCACCTGGAACAAACTTTAATTTTAGTTGGAGTTGAAGGCGCTATTTTATTTTATTTTATTTTATTTATGAACAAAATCCACAGCAAATACATTAAATATAAACTAATAATAACATCAGCTAACAAGGCCAATAAAGGATTTCACTATGCTAGACAATAAATACATACTATTGACTGGGAACATGATAATTAATTTATAAGTTTAAACAATTCAATTTAGAGACAATAAAGACGCAAGACTTTGTGTTTGGTTACTAACTAGGAATTTTTTGCGAGAGTATGTGGGTAGATTGATAAGTGTGTATGTGTACGTGTGAGGGTGTGTGGGTGAGTGAAACTCAGATAAAGATGTAAATAAAGGTGGGTTTACATGGAAAATTGTATGACAAGTTTTATACTATGGGGAAAAAGAATTGAAAATTATGCATGGCGAGTCACGGAATGTAGAGGAGAGACCGCCATACATTACGACTACCCCGAAATTCTTAAAAGATAGCTCCTCCTCAGGGGTTATTCCCATCGGCTCACGTGGTCAGATGCAAATACAAAATTATTGGTTTTTTTTCCTCCATTGACCACTGACCCATTGCAACTTTATTAAGTAAAATGTGAAATGTGAGCTGTGAAGTATTATATATCTTCGACCTTCTACTCTGTTCAACCTAAATCTGCTTGGCATTTTTTTTAAATCCTAGAAATTGTATACAATGCCTGAAAAATATACATACATTTACGGTAACATCTATTAAGTATTAGATTAGGTACATCATCGTAACGTTTTAAGCAATTTCGTAATTTCCGGAACTTTGACTATCTAAACAAATAATATTTTAAGAAGCAGACTCCATAGTTGCAAACGTTTTCTGTAATTTTTTCAACTTTAGGTATATATTGACCCGAATATCATATCCATGGTTATGGGACAGTTAAAAATAGTAATAAAGTGCACATACGAGAGATGAGCTGAAAGAAGCTGTTCTCAGCTGTGTTAGAACAATTTTTTTCAAAAATGGATTTGGAGCACTTTGGCCTAAACATTGACAGATCTCACCTTAACCATCTAAGATTTGCAGATGATCTAGGCCTGTTTGAAGATCCAAAAGAATGCTGGCGTAACTGGCAGGCAAAAGCAAAGAGGTAGGACTAGAACTAAACTCTAATAAAACCAAACTAATGACTAGTGAATATGTTTACTTGGGGCAAATAATTCCCCTACTGACTAAATGACCAAGGAATTAGACAAAAGGATAGCATATGGTTGGGGTAAATACTAGGCACTAAAGGAAATCACAAAAAGCAAGGACCTCAATGTCAACATAAAAAGAAAAATCTTTGACACATGTATTTTACCATTTGGCTGCGAAACATAGGCACTCACCAAAAGTCAGATAAATAAACTGGCATGGAGAGGAGCATGCTGGGTGTGAAGCTGCTAGATAAAATTTGTAACTCAGATATTAGGGAGAAAAGCAAAATCACAGACATTCTCGCCTGGGTAGATACCTATACAAAAATGTAGGTGGACAGGCCACATGCTGCGATATCAACAGGGTAAGTGGAGTCACAGGATCACTCTATGACAATCAAGAGATGGCAAAAGGAAGACGGCACATCAAGTAGGTAAGGAGATGGGAGGACAACCTCAAACTCACTAGTGGCCCATACTGGACAAGAGTAACACAAGACTGCCAACAGTGGAAATAATTGGAGGATGCCTATGCCAAAAGGCACACCAAACTAAGGGAAAATAACATCATTTAATAATTAAAAAAAGTACAAACATACATCGAGTTAACTTTTGTAACTTCTTTGCTCTGAATAAAAGGCTCTATTATTTATTTATAAGAAAAACATATACTTCTTGGGAGTTTGTGGTTAGATTATAGACTGTATTTTCATCGAGGATAAGTCCATCCATCCATCAGCCAGTTTCATCCACTGCTGCACATAGGCCTTACCAAGATTTCACCACTCTTGACAGTCCTGGGAGAAATTCCCATACACAAACACGCTGGGCAGGCGGGTTGGAGAGCGCGGTGCCGAAAACCTCGCATCAGTGACGCTCCTGCCTGTCACCAGTCTGATTTATATAAGGTCCCACAATTGGGGATGGATGTACTGCTGTCAATCGGTCCTCCCAAGCATGGTGGGCCACCTGGTTGTGCCTGTTTGAGAGCTGTCCTCTTACTCTCCTCCGAATAACTCCCGAGATGTTAGAAAGTAAGATGGTACCTCCAGTCGAGCCCGGCACCAGCTCTACCACCTCGGAATAAGTATTTTATGGTAAATATTGGAGTTTCTTTAACAATCAAACCGGAGTTAGTTGAATTAAGCATTCGGTCTCTCTTTTTAAGCCGAAAACAATACCAAGTCAGGTTATACTAATCGTTTCAGCACTTGATATACCTACCTTAATATCAATTAAGTAAAGGGTAACTATGAATAGATGATTTTTAAAACCTAGCTTTAACTAACTTTGTCTTTAATAGAAAGAGCTTAGCATTTCTCTCTGGCGCCGTTTCCAAAATTTTGTTTTTCTATTACACTTGACATTTGCTTGTTGGCAAGTCGGTCGAGTCCGGTTTGATTTGAAAACTTAGCATGCTTAAAAAAGTCAACACACGCCTTGAACATACACATCGGTTGAAAAAATCAATGCATGTATTCAGACTTTGCTGTACACGACGTTGAAAAAAGAATCGGTATTGGCATCACTGACCTCTATTGGTGAGTAGCAAATCTTATGTAAACCCGAGAAGCTCATGGCCAAGAAACATAATGTATGTACATATGACACTGACGAGTGAACGATTTTTAACTCAGGGCTGCGTTCATAAATTAGGGTCTCGAGATGCCACATGGGTTTTATTGCCATCCCAGTAGCGATGGTATTTATCCGAATCAAAATTCACCATCGGCTAAAAACTGAGTATTTAACCATATTCATCAAAAGCAGGATAAACACTATTTATACATTTTTTACTTTTGTTTGGAGTTTTTCATCAATATTGACATTTTACAAGCCCTTTCTTTTTTAAATCTCCTGGGCCGCGTTCATAAATTCGGGGTCTCGACACGGGTTCTAATGCCACCTATCCTGTAGCCTTAGCATGAAAACATTCCATACAAAAACAAAACTAAACGTAGGTAACCGTAATGTTTTCATGCTAAGGCTGTCAGTGTCGGAACCTGACAAAAGTGCGTTAATTAATGAACAGGCTGTAGCCTTAGCATGAAAACATTACGGTTACTTTTAGTTTGAACGTAACGCGGTTTTGTATGGAATTCTGATAAGTTCCGCTACTGACCGCTAGGGGCGGTTATCAGATTTCATACAAAACCGCGCTACGTTCAAACTAAACGTAACCGTAATGTTTTCATACTAAGGCTACTGTATGCTAGATCCTGTCCCATTTGAGCTATTTCTATGAGACAAAAGTTTTCCTTAGTTCTGGGGAGTCAACTATTTGTTTGTTGTCAAAAATTTTGACTTTGACAGTTTTGACATTGCTTTGACATTTTAGCGGAAAAAATTCAAATATTTTTCTACTTTTTGATCCGAGGTTCGAAAAAAATTTTCTTAATAAGGATCCGATATTTGCAAAAAAATTTGTTTTGGCCATATCTCCGGAACGGTTGGTCTATTCATATTCGGACTCCAGGGTTCCGAAAAAAAATTTAAATTTTTATTTTTTCATCCGGGGTTCGAAAGAAATTTTCTTTCGGTCATATCTCCGGAACGGTTGGTCCTAGACTACTCATATTTGGGCCCTAGGGTTCCAAAAGTAGTTTTTAAACTTTTTGACCCAGGGTTCAAAACAAAATTCATTTCGGCCGTATCTCCGGAATGGTTGGTCTAGGACCAGTCATATTCGGACCCTAAAAACGGCTCCCAAAAAAAGCTTTTAAAATTTGGTTTTTAATTCTGAGGTTTGAAAAAAAAATCCTTTTTGCCATATATCTGGAACGGGTTGTCATAGACTACTTATCTTTGGACGCAGTGTCAAAGTGTCAAGTGTCAATCTTTTTCCGTCCACATCTCCCAAACGGCTGAAGCTAGACCCCTGTTCATGGTACTCTTAAAAAGGGCTCGAAGAGATCTACCTACGCGATGTACAACGTGGCACTTGTCAAAAAAGTCATTTTTTGGAACCCTGGGGTCCATATTTGAGGGTTCCAAGACCAACCGTTCCGAAGATATGGCCATGAAAAATTGTTTTTCGAACCTCGGAACAAAAAGTTGGAAAAGTTTTTGAAAATTTCATTTTGCAACCCTGTGGTCCAGGTTTGAGAGTTCCAAGACCAACCGTTCCGAAGATATGGAATATTTGAAAACGAAAATTTTGTCAACTTTTTTACGAACCCCGGCTTCCAAACGTGGAAAATTTTTTGGTCCAAAAGTCGCACAGCCGATCCACAATACAGTAAGAATTTTTCACCTGCCAAATATCTCAACGGGAACAGAATCTACCGAAAATGTCAAAGAAATGTCAAAACTGTCAAAGAAATGTCAAAACTGTCAAAGTCAAAATTTTTGACAACCAAAAAAAGGTCACACCCCAGAACTAAGGAAAACTATTTTCCCATAGAAATAGCTCAAACGCGATAGGATTTAGCGAAAATGACAAAAGAAATGTCAAAGTCAAGGTTCTTGACATGGATAATTTTATAACCAAATCATGAGCATATTATGTAGTTTATGCTCTTCCCCGTGCATGTATAGAATTTCGTAAAAAAAGGATTTATCCTACTTTTTGAGTTTTTATCCGATAAAAACGAAAAAATACGAGTATTTATCCAAAAATTTCTAGAAACTGAATAAATACTATGTGAGTTTTTCCCCCGCCTAGTTTTTTCTAGCCATCTCTATCGCACGCTTTGAAATTTGTATACGCAACCTTGCAGTCAGTGTCGGAACCTGACGAAAAATTTAATTTATGAACAGCAACCAGAATGTGTCGTTGCCTCAGACCCAAAAAATTATTTGTTAGGATGTCAAATAAAAAATTTATACAGTTTTTTTTTTCATATAAATGGTTCTATTCTAACGGTTAAAATGTAAGGTATTTTGATGTTCCTTTTTTATTTATTTATTTTCATAATAATAATAAATAATTTTAGTATCACGACATATTTTCAAATTCAAATAATTTATTTTGGAAAATAAATACATAAAGTATACGTTTTACAGGTCAATAATAATCTTCAAAAAACCAATAGAAAAAATTACGAAAAATTCAGTTTACAGTAAAATGTAAAAACATACAGTAAAATACAGTTTACAGTAAAATGCGCTATATTTCGACCCCTGAGAGGGGGCGTCATCAGGCGAATCGCTATAGGTACTTTCAATATTGAACAAAAAAACCGCGCCGCATGCTGTGATGAGTTGAAGTATTTGTACGGAAGTTTATCTTTTCGTTGCGCGGAGGCGTTTTTGTCTGGTAATAGTTGAAAATAAATTGTACATTAAATAATAAATTGTGGATTGGTTGGTTACGGTTGGAGGTTTCTGAAAGGTAACCCGGTGGGAATCGGCTTCTATTGACCCTTCGCCACTGAGCAGTATCTTCACCTTTTCAAAGCGTGCGACAGAGATGGCATTAAAATCCGTATTGCGACCCCTAGCTTATAAACGTAGCTCAGAGGGCTTCTACGGGGGGACCCCACTGAAAACGAGTCTATAGTAATGCCTGAAAACTTAGTTTCGTTAACTAACGCCAACTTGGACCCCTACAAAAGTAAATTGACATCTACTTGAATTACATTTGGGAATGTAAATTTTATAAATTTCGTCTTTTTGCATTTAGAACTAAATTATTTGCAATGAACCAATCAAGAACCAGTGAGAGAGTTGAACTAGCGTCATTAAGAATATATAACAATGTTGTTTCTTTTTAAAAATAAATTACGTGTCTTCTGCGAATAGAACTATCTCAGATAAGTCGTTGAGTAAGAAAGGAAGGTCATTTATGTATATTTAAAACAATAAGGGCCCAATATGGAGCCCTGCGGGAAATCCGTTTTAACTAATAGTCCATATGAATTTACCCCATAAATGCCTACCTTTTGAATACGGTCACTAAGGTATGACTTCAATGACGCCAAAAATTTAACCTTAACGCCATTGTGATCTAATTTACATAAAAGTGTTTCATTATTAACGCAATCAAAAGCTTTTGAGAGGTCACAAAATACAACGGACGCATCTTGCTTTGATTCCCAAGCGTCAAATATGTGCTCGACTAAATCAAATCCTACATCTGTGGTTGACTTCCTGCTAGTAAATCCATATTGTTTATAATGAAGCAACTTATTTAAATAAAATATAAATTGTAAAAACATTTTTTTTTCGTAAATCTTATTAAATACTCGTATAACTGAGACCGGTCTACAGGCTGGTCCAAATAGTGACATCAAAGAATTTTTATAGATTCCTCACACCTAGGTGTATCCGAAAATATGCCATGTATGTTCCGCGATTTTGGTAGTTTAGAAGTTATGATTTTTTTATGTGTATTTGCGAATTTTCTACCGCAGTGGCTTAAAAAAATCATAACTTTTTTGTAGTAAGAATTTTGTACATATTTTTTTTTAACATAATTGTCTTGAGTCACTCTTCCTTACGTAAAATAATCAGCTACAAAAAATCCAAACGAGCTACCAAAAAAAAAGTTCAAAGTGAAATTATTTGGATTGAGTTGGACATAGCAAAATTTTCATAATTCGTTTAAAATTACAACATAGGTAGATGTTTCATAGGTTCAAACTAATTTTAAAAATTCAACGGTTTATCAGCTTACCAAGAAATGAAAAAAAAATGCTTCTTAATAGGCCATTTTACGATGATATCGGCTTCCAAAGTTAGTTACGTAAAAAATTGGTGAAGAAAATGTATTGTTTGTAAAAATTGTTTAAGCTATTTTTTTTTCATTTTTATGGTGTTTACAGACATTGTAGAAAATTTTGGGTTGAAATTTGTTTTGCTTTTATTTTCAAATTAGCGTCTATTAAGAAATAAAGACATGAAAATATATTTGTTCCTCGATTGATCTCATATTTAGTTTTGAAAAGGTAAACGATATTCCAGGCATAGGAATATCGTTGGAAAAGGTATAGCGATGCTTCGTACGGTCCTTGTAATACAGTAAAATAAGGTTTTGACCGGGACATTTATTATTACTAAGCCTGACCTTTTGGAATATGTTCGGACACCTTCCAGGATAACGCTCAAAAAGGTCCCACGACTATCCCTAGTAATATAATAATATAAAAACTGGAATTTCTATAAAATTCAGGAGGCCCAAAATTGAGCTCATTTTTTACTTACAAGACATCTAAGATTTCAAATTTACTCTCCAGTGCATTACAGTGTCAAAAAACCTGGGGTAACTGGAATGTTCTTTAAAAACGCTAAAACTTAAATTATGAAGCATGTCAAGGAGTAGTTTCAAACCAAATAGCATGTACAAATTAACGCCAAGACAACACAAGAGCGAAGAAAGGAAAGAGCGCGGACGAAAACCAGAAACTATCACTTGGCCAATGGCTACTGCCTTTCTCTGTTTATTTGCATGCTATTAGAGCTCCTCTAGAAATAATTGAAGACGGTCGAGAACTAAGTCTTGCCCCCCTCCTGACTTGTCTGGCACAGATGGATAACAAGAAGTCTCATATGCTTTAAAGAGCATGTCCAGCCGAAGAAGGTAAGCTGCTGTCAGGATGATCCTCAGGCTCTCACTTTGAGGGTCCGCATTTCTGTTACTGTACCACTTGTCACTTGAATTTCATGAGTTACGCCCGTGAAACACAAAACAGACCTTGGTCCCTGTATTTCAGTGAACGCAACTTCCTCCCTGTACTTGTATTTCAGCTTTCTTGTAAAGTGCTTTTAACTGTAAGTCTCGTGAGTTGGATCATACATATTTCTTCATTTTCAATATTAGCTGTTCAAGAGTTTACTGTCAGTTGTTCATCACAATCCTCTTCAAGCTCTTGGCATAAGGACAATGGGCATTTTGGTACCACTTTTCCAATACTCATGATAGGTACGTGATTGAATAGGTCTTAAAGTGTAGAACAATAGTTACAGAGACACCGTGTTTTAATTCTCTGTTCGTTCAGTTATATTATACTGTTACGAAAACAGCGGGTTTCACAGTATTACTTTTACCAAGTCATTTTCATTCAGCTTGGGATACGTACTAGAATTACTCAAAGACCGGTTTTATTTTATATAAGCGACGCGCCGGAAAGTTTCCCCCCACCCCGCGCTGTACTAGGCTCTAAGCATGGCAGAACTCATCTTGTGCTCATTGTGTGGTACTACGCCAGACAGAAGGATCTATTCCTTCTGCATTGTATTTAAACGACATTATCATTGATTAAAATGAAAAATATATAATTATTTATGGTAAAATAAGCCCAACGAGACGAGATAAAATACGTAAACAATTGGACAGTTACTGAGTTATCCCTATCCTTATCTTTCGTACCACTCGTACGCAATAATGGCCTCAGTTGGTCGACGACAGCTGTCGTTGCGTGAGTCGTGTGGTACAGGTAAGCAGTCAGTACTGCAGCGAGCAACATTTGTTCCGCCATTTTGTGAACAAGTTCATTCCTGTTTGGATCGCGTTCAAAGTGAATTTTTTTGTTATTATTAATCCGTTCTGTTATTTTATCTTGTTGGTTTTTCTTGTTGATTTTTGATTGATTGACAACATGATTGATAATACAATAGATAGTTTTGTCATAAATTCGGCTGATTCGGACTCTTTCGACGAATCATCTTCGTCTATACATACGACGATTAGAATAGGGAGTAAAAAATTTGTAAGTATATAAATCTTTTTAAATAAAAATGTTTTAAACCCCTGAAAGTGTGTTTAAATTCTTTATCTCGTATTGTTGGCCTTAGTTTAGATAGTGTTATTTTTTATATTCTCAATAATAATATTCATTAGGATAAGCACAATAGATGGTGTAAAGCGAATACAGATCGGGCGATCGCACTTGGCCGGCCCGAAGCTTTACACTCTCTCTTTTTTTAACGAGTCTATCGGTATTTTTTATCAGAAGTGGTTTAGGTTGGACATAGATAGCCGAAACAATTCAGTACAGTCTTAGGTTCTAGGTCAGTACTAATCCACGCATGATAGTCGCTTATACATTCCGCGTTAGTAGTTACTAGCCAGCACTGGTCGTTACTAGTCTGCAGTAATAGTTACTAGTCATAATCAGTGCCATTAGTTACTAGTCGGCTCTAGTCAATAACAAGATTCTACAGATGCCACATGAACAAAGATATTTATATGTTAGCAAAAAAATTATCGTGAAAATCTGTACTTTTCTAGACATTATTTTGATCGAACAATAAATGAAGATAAGCGCCGTCGTCGTAGCCCTTGTTATAGATATCACGATCTTTCTAGTATTAGGTATAAAAATTATTCTTATTGGGCGTGGTGGTACCAGAGCCCATATATTTTTGCCCATTTTCCTTTATCGATTATTTATGCACTTTTCACTGCATCGCCTTTTCTGCCCTGTGCACTAAATTACCTTGGGAGGGAAGACCCAACACGATTGAAATAATTGTAGCACTCCCTATATGGTATCCACCCCTAGCTGCCACCAAGCCTGAAACTGTGCTGATCTTTGTGTATACCTTCTTACCCCACTGGTAATTTCTCTTGACAGCATACACACGAATACTCGGTATTATTTCTAAAGTCCCCACCTGGCAGAAAGGCATACGGTCTGGGTGTTGAACATTCACCGGATCACACAAGTAATGCAGCTTGGAGTCGAAGTTCGTGGTCGATGAGCAAGTTTGTTTCTGCACTTGTTCAGGTGCAGGAAGGGCCTTCGTATGCCTAGTGTAAACTTTGCGGCACAAGACATGTAGCTCCATCGATGTTTTCCCTTTAAATAGTTCACCGGCTCCATCTTTCCGAATTTCACTGTATTTTATGATGGTCTCAATGCCCTTTGGTCCACACTGAAACGTATTACCACCACCGCACTTCACATAATCACATAATATACACTTTTCCATGCGGAAACGGTAAGCGCAACGGCAAAGAAATTCTCGGCGAAATGCACTGCGTACTATTTGTCACAACTCGTCAGCGGTGGGCCGGGGGATGCACTCTGGAATCCTGGAACTGAAAATATTTACCGTCAACATATTCAGAACCATAGAAAGTACCCTAAACTATCGTTTAATACTATTTAAAAATGGCGTCCTAACATCACTCTAAGCCCCTGTTTTCAGGGAAAATTCTAGTTTTTCCATGTTTTTTGACACTGGAATGCACTGGAGAGTAAATCTAAAGTCTTAGATATCTTGTACGTAAAAATGCGAACAACGAAATAATCGGGGCGGGTGGTGTCAGAGACGCCAGCGCGACGGTTTGCGGGAAACGTCTTATGTCTGTGTGGCTCAATGGGCAGTGCGGTTAAGGGGCACAGGTAAATGTCCAGTGACATTTACTAAATTTAACACGAACAGTTTAAGTTGCGTAGACATATCTAGTGTAGTCGATGATTGGCGAGTCACTTGTACTTGTCACGCATCTCCTTAACGTTGGGCGCACTTCTACCGCGGGAGTGGTAGAATTTGAGCACGCGTTGGTGAGGTACATGCCTTCGAGGCTAGTCACACGGCTCATCGCCACGTACAGGAGCTGCCGTTTGTGCTAAGAGGCGGTATTGGTACATGATCTGCTGCGAGCTGCCTCCTTGCGACGTATGAATAGTGAGTGCACTAGCGGGTACTATTGGGAACTGAATCCTTTGGCAGCGAATCTTCTTAGTTACGTTGATATTACACGAGCGCCATGGTACTGGCATCCACGAGTCGTGCAGCACATGCACATGGCTTGTTAGCGATAAGCTTTTTTGGCGTGAAACGTCTTTCAATTCGGTAAGTAGGGGGTCACTTACTAAAACTGCATGTAACGAAAACACGTCGCCTCGGTGATGGATGATTGTAGCTTTATTACAGTGTGCCATTCGTGATTCAGTTGAGTAGAGAAGTAGCCATTACTTACGGCCTCTGAATTAATCCAGCTAGATGGCCCCAGTGCTGCGTGACGCACGTCGCAGTTTGGGATAAAAACAAAGCGTTAAGTTTGCTTAAAACTCGTCAGTACGTGTATAAATTAAGACTTAAGTGGTCGCATTTGTTATAATTCATCGCATTCTAAGTACACCCAATATAAATATAGGTACAATGAAAAATAGTTAGACAGCAATAATGGATTTATTCGGCTATCCACCATACCAAGAAAAAACTATGATAGAAATCAATTCCTATATTTTTAACACTTGGCGATTTATCCATCTCAAGGAGATAACAAATTAAATTTATATAATTGCGGTATAGAAAATCAGAAAAGTATATATAGTCGTGAGGAGCTCTGAAGCGCAATTCGAACCCGGTACCTCTCGCTTACCGGCTTGCTCTACGGGTATACCCTAATGATATAAATTTAATTTGTTATCTCCTTGCAATGGATAAATCGCCAAGTGTTAAAAATATAGAAAATGATTTCTATCATAGTTTCGTTAAGAGTAGTGTATATTCTTAACAACCCGATGCTGTAACAGGTGACGGTAGGACAATAATAGTTTTAGACTCGTCTTGAATACACTACCGTCCTCTAGGCGCCAAGAGGTATCTATACATATTCTGCGGTATGGGAAAGCAGATGCGTCAATTCGCAGTTCGTGTTGAGAACTGGATAGCTCAGTTGGTAGAGCAATCACTGGGTAAGCGAGAGGTTCCGGGTTGGAATCCCAGTTCAGAGTTCCTAACGTCCAGATTTACTTTTCTGATTTTCTATATCGCAATGATATAAATTTAATCTATCATACCTCCTAGACGTACTATTATGCGTCAAAAACAGCGGGAAGCAGCTAAAACGAGAAGAGAGGAGGCTAATCGACCCCGACCACTACCAGCCACCTCGGCTGAACGGAACCGAAGCCTAAGGGAGCTCGCCAGATTTGGGCAAACGCAGGAGCCGTATGCTGATACGATACCTTAATGCTGCTGGACCAAGTGGATTGTTGCGGCCTAGAGTTGAGTCAGCTGAGTCGCCTGTAGCCCCAACATAAGTAGATAAGACCTTCAGCCCATCAGTGGGCACCGTGGGTAGCCAGGTTAGGACGTGCATCGGAGTACTTTAGGCGATGAAAGTTGGCCATAGGTTGCTTTAGTAATGTGTTTATGAACAATGAGTTCGGTTAGAAGTGCGACGCGTACCTATGCGATCAGATGCGCGCCATCGTCTTGGTCGTCTACAACGGCTATAGCACTGACACCGAGATGAACGAAGCCACAGGTAAGGTGGCGATGAGCCACGTGAGTCGCGTGACTAGCCTCTAAGACCTGTACCTACCTCACCAACGCGTGTGGTAATTTCAAATCCTACCATTCCCGCGTTAGAAATGCGCCAAACATCAAGGAGACGCGTGGCGAATACATGCGACTCACCAACCATTGACTAGACTAAACATGTCTACGTGTGTTTGGTTTCTTCAATAAATTTACAAACTTAAACTGTTCTTGGCCTTGTCTTGACCCTTGAGTAAGGCGTCACTGTTGCTCACACAGGCAGAGTGGAGGTGGGTGCGATGTCGGGTGACTTATGCCTGTTGCAGTAAAACATGACGATCGTACATCAGCGGTGCGCTACGCTGCCCTTAAGTGGGAAAGTGATTACTTGAATTCATACTCGAGTCAAGTTTGAGTTGAAGTTACAGAGGACCTCCTTTATATGACGTAAAGTTGTTAATGGCGGTCCACTATAACCTAAACTAAGTTAACGTAGCGTGTACAGACCATTCAACATAACTTGTCCCTTGCCGTCATGTTGAGATCACCGCTTGTCAAGCTTTTGCTGTCATTATAGTTGTCAGTCAGATTTTCCAAAATTATTTGATAAAATTGTGTATTATTATTGCCAAAGCCGTTGAACAATAGTGCAAAAGGGATAGTGTTGAAGGTACGCCTTTTGTGAAAGAGAAAATGCAAACAATGCACCGTGATTCCTCTTGATCAGGTTCGATCTCGTGTCAGTGCCATGACGGGTTAGTAAAATGGGGTTACCAGCTTTAAAAATAAAGCCAATTTCATGGGCAAATAATAACTAGCTATTCACTTTTGCAGGCATATCGGAAAAAAACGTTCACATTAAGTCGCCTGGAAAAAATCGTCAAAAACGTAAATAACGGGAGCTCGACGATTTAGAACAAACGTCGTCGAGCTAGAACAAGAAATAAAAAATACCGTTTTAGTACAGAGATACATGTATAGATATTCATACCATTAGATCACACGTATTGTTTGCGAAATACAAATGAATAAATAATTGATAATTTTGATTTTTTCATTCTGTACATTTTATTTCCATTAAAGAGTAGTCTAATTAATATATAAAAAAACGCAGTTAAGTAAATATTAGGAATGTGTAGTAGGGTGAATGCTACGTAAGCCATTATATGCAGTGCTACCATTTCCTAAGCCAGGGGACTTCTTATAGTGAATGGTCTGTAGCTGTGTTCTTGTATTTTTTTTTAAACGTCACTAAACATTTATCTGCACACTGCCAATTGAGCCACGCACACCTAAGACGTTTCACTTAAAGCGTGGCACTGGCATCGCTGACACCAAAAAACATAATGATTCAAATTCAAATGCCACACTTTACTCGATCGAAAAACAAAAACGAAAACTTCGTAAATTTTTCAATATATTTTCGTTCTATACAAATTTTACGTACATGACAATTGCAGATAATTAAACAAAAGTACTTTACTATTATTACTTTAAGGGATACTTTTTAATGTCATCTTAAAGTCATTTCTTAAGCAAAAAAACGCAATTTTTGCAAACGCAAACACGTGATATTTCGGTTATCGTAACAGCCACAGCTCAGAGCACGCTATTTTAAACAATCATGAAACATCACAGGGCACTTATTCCAATCGGCTCACTGGTACGTTGTGGAGTTGCATCGGACCACGCCAAATGTTCCCATTGGCTCAGTGGTCAGATGCATGCAACTACAAAACTAATGTATTTGCACTGAGCCGTTGCAACTACTTTATTTGATGGAAAAAAAATTAACGGACCACGGTAAAATATGCTACAAAACGGTGATTCACTAACCGATTGACATGATTGTTTCGGTGGTAGAAGTAGCATATGGGCTGAGGGGCATGTCTTTGGGACTAGAGATGAAATCTGACATTTGTCATTTTTTGACATGGGTTCTGACGGTTCACGTAGAACCTGTTTGTATGGAACAAAAATGTTCTGTCTTCTGTCCAGCTGGTGAGACCGAAGGTCAAGACAGCGAGGTCATTCATGTCAAAAACTTTGAGTTTAAAATTTCTTTTGACATTTTCGCTAGATCTTATCCCGTTTGAGCTATTTCTATAGGAAAAAGGATGTCCTTAGTTCTGGGGAGTGACCTTTTTTTTGGTTGTCAAAAATGTTGACTTTGACAGTTTTGACATTTCTTTGACATTTTCGGTAGATTCTGTTCACGTTGAGATATTTGTTCGGGAAAATTTCTGAGTGTATTGTGGGTCGAGTATGCGACTTTTGGACCAAAATAATTTCAGAAACCCCATACTTGGATCCCAGGGTTCCCAAAAAAAAATCTTTTGGCCATATCTCCCGAACGGTTGGTACTAGACCACTCACATTTGGACCCTTGGGTTCCAAAAAAATTTTTCTTTTCTTCTAGTGTCAAATATTTTTCAGCCCATATCTCCCAAAGCTGAAGCCCCTTTGACCAAATATAAGTGGTCTAGGACCAACCATTCCGGAGATATGGTCACAAGACATATTTTTCGAACCTCGGATAAAAAAAAAATTAAAATCTTTTTTTGTAACCCTGGGGTCCGAATATGAGGGGTCCAAGACCAACCAGTTCCGGAGATATGGCCAAAACAAATTTGATTTTCGAACCTCAGATAAAATTTTGTTAAAAATTTTAATACTTACCTATTTTTGGAACCCTGTGGTCTGGATATGAGGGGTCCAAGACCAACCGTTCCGGAGAAATAAGTTTTTTTTTCGGAGATCGGATCAAAAATTTTTCAATTTTTTTTTTGGAATCCTGGCTCCGAATATGAATGTTGCAACTCCGCAACGGACCAATGAGCCGATGGGAATAACTCTCACAGAGTTCATTTCTACTTGACGCAAAGTAAAATGCTCAATGTCACGGATAACCGGCCTTTGTGTTGTTGGGTAATCCTATGGAATCTGATAAAATTTTTCGGACCGATAATTTTATAGTACAGGGTTGGGCAGATTAAGTGTCCTAGTTTGAAAGGGCTGTAAAAGTCTTAAATTCAGTGAGTTTAACTTTGTGGGAGGGAGCACTATCTTGCTGGAAACAGAAATAATCATCCCCATACAAGATTCTTGCATTCCCCAGCAAATTGATTCTGCAAAACGGTCCCGATGTAGTATTTTTTATCGATTTTACACCTGTGTCGATAAAAAGTAGCGGGGACATTCCTCTTGGAGATCTCGCACTCATATCCATGACTGCCGACGCACTTTGAAATTATTATTAGAGTGCATTACAAACCAGAAAACATAAATTAGAAACAAATGTAAAGACAAGAATTTGAAAAAATTCCTCGGGCCAGGATTCGAACCTACGACCTCTTGTTTCCCAGACAAGCGCGCTACCAATTGCGCCACCGAGGTACTTACCTAGACCGTTGAATTTTTTCACCAACTTGTCCACCGAATATTTTTTTGTAACTATTTGATCTAACTAGCCTGTAATGCACATACTGACGCTCACGAGGGCGGTAAGTGATTTTCAAATTCTTGTCTTTACATTTGTTTCTAATTTATCTTTTCTGGTTTCTAATGCACTCTAATAATAATATTTAGAGTATTCCAAAGCGATGGATTTTCGCAATAAAAACATAATCTTAGTTAATGAGAACTGTGAATTTCTTAACTGTCTGAAGCAACACATATTGTAGCGACGACAGCGCCATCTGTTTCTTAAGAACAAGGCGTTAAATCACATAACGCCCTCGTGAGCGTCAGTATGTGCATTACAGGCTAGTTAGATCAAATAGTTACAAAAAATATATATTCGGTGAATGAATGAATGAATATATTTATTTATTTCAAGGATAACTTAAATCTAAATACATCCCACAAAACCAAGTAGGAATTTGGTTTGTCTGTCTGGAGTGAGTCGCACTTCTTTTTCTATAATTAGTTAGTTACTAAGTTATAAGAAGGTAGGTACATTAACAATAAATAATAACATTGTTATTTTAATCTATGTTTACATGTTTTGTAGAAGGTAAGTTTTATATAATTTTGCAAATTTATTTTTATTTTGTTCAGATCTTATACGAACAGGCATTTCATTATATAACATTGGAATTTTGCGTTTAAGCAATCTGCCGCCAAAGTAGTTATTCACTTTTACTGTTTCATATTTACCCTGAGCAGTTGCTCTCGTGTTGAGCCCAGCTGTTCAGGTATTTATATTTTAATGAAGTCGGTAGTATTTTACATAATGAGTACAATATTTTGATATTATTTAAGTATGGGACAAGTATGGTGGAAAAATTCAACGGTCTAGGTAAGTACCTCGGTGGCGCAATTGGTAGCGCGCTTGTCTGGGAAACAAGAGGTCGCAGGTTCGAAGCCTGGCCCGAGGAATTTTTTCAAATTCTTCTCTTTACATTTGTTTCGAATTTATCTTTTCTGGTTTGTAATGCACTCTAATAATAATATTTAGAGTGTTCCAAAGCGATGGATTTTCGCAATAAAAACATTATCACTTTGAAATTGTTGTACGGCTAATTTTTCAGCAGAGATATTCCTCAACGAAACACCATACACGCGATCGTTGCTGCTGATTATGGCTATCTTGTAATAGAAACACACTTTCGTCGAAAAATATTATGTCACCTTCCGCGTGCCAAGCAAGTACCTATAGCTCTCTGCATTTTTTCACCCTATTTTTTTTGAGATTTATTCAATCCATGATTTTTTTTCTCCTTGTGGGCTTTTAATTCAAGATCGTTTCGAATAATACGGCTCATCACTCGCCTTGATATTTTCATATCTTTGGCGAGCTTACTAGCACTCTGAGCCAGGTTTCGTCTAATTCGCTCACGGACACATTCGATGATCTTTTCGACACGAACAGATGGTTTCTGGCCAGCTTTGGGCCTGATTCTCAATAATCCAGTTTTTTTGAATAGTTTTAGGGCCCGCGATATGGACCAGATATGAATGGTCAAATGTTTCAACTTCCTCAAAATCTCGCACAGTCTGAAATTTTGTTTGTGCAATTGTACGACGAGTTTGCGTTTCACTTCCGTTGTTATAAATTACAGAAAACAAATGATATGATGTTAACGTTTTACGTTTATGAACGTTAGATACATACTCAATGAATACATTTAATGACAAGAAAAAAGTTTAAATATTTAAAGATAAAAAATCAAGTTAAAAAAGTAGGACACTTAATCTGCCCAACCCTGGACATATTTTAATGTGATTTTTTTAAATTCTTTACATGCATTTTCCTTAACTTTAAAAATAAAATAAAGGTTCCTTTAAGTAAAATTTGCTATCTCTAATATTTTATTTGAATTTGGAATTTTCCCTCCGGGGGCATTCGTTTCGTTCACCTGTATCTTATAGCCACTGTCCAAGTGAAGATCTAACCATTACAACAGTAACATAAATTTTCAAAATGGATTCCGTAGCTATTAATGCCTATGTCCCTAGAAAACTGCCCACCCTCAGGAAAAAAACTAAAGCCGAGTCCAACCAATACAAGAGTGAATTTCCAAAATCATCACTTTTTTATATAGAATTTGTGATGGATGTCAAAAGTGACATATGACCTCGTTTTTATACAAATTTTTACCGATGTCCAAGTGACTGTTGATTGATTTTATACAGATTTTGTGACAGATGTTAAAATTGACAAAATTCCATGATAATTGTGGTAATTGATGCATATAATTTCTATGGTAATTTCAACCTTGTTGACAATTTACAACTCCTTTGTTTTTTAATTCAGTTCACTTAGTAAATGATCTGGAAGCTAAACATAACAAAACAACATGCATGTCAATAGGGTCAAAAGTAGCTTGATACCTTAAAAACTGTCGCGCTCATATGCACAACATTTCTATGGTATCAAACCAATTTCAACGTAATTGACATACCGTCTTTTATTGTTTGTTATCTTCAGTTTTTAGATTACCTACAGAGTATACTTGATTAAAAAACACAAATGTACTTCAATTCCAAGTAAAAAAAATTTAAGGGATGATACACCGCTTTTCACTTTACACCGAAAATATATTTTTACGCGTATATTTTTTTAAACTTTTCCATAGATATTTACGCAGCTGATTGAACCACCTTGTGCTGGGACGTCATAAAATTCTTCTCCTCTATGGTCAGTTAACGATACATTATCGTAATTGCAGGACCTTAGATACTGTCATTAAGGGTGAAATTAGTCTGATAACTTAGAAATTATGAAACAGTTACTAAGGTATTAAGCGAATTTCAACCTTATTGACATTTATGCTTTTTATAAACATATAACAATATTCAGCTTCCAGATCAGTCACTAACTAAATGAGTTGTTAGTTGTCAGTAAGAGCAAAATTTACTTTACCTTAAAAATGATGTCTTTTTATGATCTAGATAGTTCCTTATCATCAAATCATCTTGCCACTTTTAAATCTGTCACTTACATTTGTATGAAAAATATATCATCTGTCACTTGGAAATAATAGGTTGGGGAAAAACTCTTTTCGCAAATAGTATGTATGAACTTATAATAAATTCTCTTTGGCTATACCATTTGTATCTGGCTGATTTTGGTATTATTAAAAAGTTTAAATTTTAAAAAAGGTAATTCCGAATTCAAATTAGGTAAAATGTGTGATTTTCATTTGTTTTTCTTACTGTTAAGATGAGTGAATCTAATGAAGAAATTGATACATTTTAAAATTTTACTACAAAAAGGTAAAAATGCAACGCAAGCTGCGAAAAAAATTTGTGATGTTTATGGACCTAATGCAGTGTCTGTGAGAGGAAGCACAAATTTGGTTTAAGCGTTTTCAATCCGGAAATTTTGATGTCAAAGATGCACCTCGCTCTGGGCGCCCTGTTACGGATAAAATGGATGCCATTTTTGAAAAAGTGGAGCAAGATCGGCTTATCGGTAATTAGGATGTAGCTGAAGAACTGGGGATTAACCACAAAACAGTTTTGGCGCATTTGAAAAAAGCTGGGTACACAAAAAAGCTCGATATTTGGGTGCTTCATGAGCTCACTGAAAGAAACCTAATGAACCGTGTACTCATTTGTGATTCTTTATTACGACGTAATGAAACCGAACAATTTTTGAAAAACCTGATAACTGGTGATGAAAGGTGGATCACGTACGACAAGAACGTGCGAAAAAGGTCGTGGTCAAAGGCTGGTCAGGCTTCACAGACTCTGGCAAAACCCGGGTTATCTCGCAACAAGGTAATGCTGTGTGTATGGTGGGATTGGAAGGGCATTATTCATTATGAGCTGTTACCGCCAGGCAGGACCATCGATTCTGAACTCTACTGCGAACAACTGATGAGATTAAAGCAAGAAGTTGAGAGAAAGCGGCCGGAATAAGTCAACAGAAGGGGTGTGGTTTTTCATCATGATAACGTTAGACCTCACACATCTTTAGCCACTCAGCAAAAATTAAGAGAGTTTGGCTGGGACGTATTAATGCATCCGCCGTATAGTTCTGACCTTGCACCTTCAGATTTCCACTTGTTTCGGTCTCTTCAGAATTCTTTAGGCAGTGTCAGGTTAACATCATGAGAGGACTGCCAAAACCACTTGTCGCGGTTTTTTGATCAGAAGCCCCAGAATTTCTATAGCGATGGGATCATGTCCCTACCTACAAGATGGCAGAAAGTTATCGAACAAAATGGCACCTACATACTTTAGTTAAATGTAAATAAACTTTATTATAAAAAGTTTTGAATTTTCATATAAAATGCGAAGAAACTTTTTCCCCAAAATATCTGCAAAAAATAGGTCATCTGTTACTTTTGACATCTGTCACAAAATCATATATTGTATTATACAAATATATAAAAATAATAAATACAAGCGCAAATAATATAAAATAGGCTAAAACTTAGACTAAATCAATTTGAAGGTATAAGCACGTATGTAATAAAATATGTATGAGATACTTTTGTTAATTATAGTGCTATCACTATTCTTTAAAAAAGAATATATAGGTTGGGGAAAAACTCTTTTCGCAAATAGTATGTATGAACATATAATAAAATCTCTTTGGCTATACCATTTGTATCTGGCTGGTTTTGGTATTACTAAAAAGTTTAAATTTTAAAAAGGTAATTCCAAATTCAAATTAGGTAAAACGTGTGATTTTCATTTGTTTTTCTCACTGTTAATATGAGTGAGTCTAATGAAGAAATTTGATACATTTTAAAAGTTCACTACAAAAAAGGTAAAATGCAACGCAAGCCGCGAAAAAAAATTGTGATGTTTATGGACCTAAGACCAGTGCAGTGTCTGTGAGAGTAGCACAAATTTAGTTTAAGCGTTTTAAATCCGGAAAATTTGATGTCAAAGATGCACCTCGCTCTGGGCGCCCTGTTACGGATAAAATGGATGCCATTTTTGAAAAAGTGGACCAAGATCGGCATATCAGTAGTTACGATGTAGCTGAAGAACTAGGGATTGACCACAAAACAGTTTTGGTGCATTTGAAAAAAGCTGGGTACACAAAAAAGCTCGATATTTAGGTGCCTCATGAGCTCACTGAAAGAAACTTAATGAACCGTGTACTCATTTGTGATTCTTTATTACGTACGACGTAATGAAACCGAACCATTTTTGAAAAACCTGATAATTGGTGATGAAAAGTGGATCACGTACGACAAGAACGTGCGAAAAAGGTCGTGGTCAAAGGCTGGTCAGGCTTCACAGACTCTGGCGAAACCCGGGTTACCTCGCAACAAGGTAATGCTGTGTGTATGTTGGGATTGGAAGGGCATTATTCATTATGAGCTGTTACCGCCAGGCAGGACCATCAATTCTGAACTCTACTGCGAACAACTGATGAGATTAAAGCAAGAAGTTGAGAGAAAGCGGCCGGAATTAGTCAACAGAAGAGGTGTAGTTTTTCATCATGATAACGCTAGACCTCACACATCTTTAGCCACTCAGCAAAAATTAAGAGAGTTTGGCTGCGACGTATTAATGCATCCGCCGTATAGTCCTGACCTTGCACCTTCAGATTTCCACTTGTTTCGGTCTCTTCAAAATGCTTTAGGCAGTGTCAGGTTAACATCACGAGAGGACTGCCAAAACCACTTGCCGCGGTTTTTTGATCAGAAGCCCCAGAATTTCTATAGCAATGGGATCATGTCCCTGCCTACAAGATGGCAGAAAGTTATCGAACAAAATGGCACCTGCATACTTTAGTTAAATGTAAATAAACTTTATTAAAAACTGTTTTTAATTTTCATATAAACTACGAAGAAACTTTTTCCCCAACCTATTATAAGAATAAAAATGTCGCAAAGTATAATTGGAATTATGTAAAATTAATGGACCAAAAAAGATTTGCCATTTGAAAAAAAAACTAATTTTTTTTTGGACCCGTGGTTTCCAAGTTTGGGTGTTCCAAGACTAACCGTTCCGGAGATAGGGCCAAAACAAATTTTTTTTTGCGCCCCAAATATATATTTTTAAAAGCTTAAAGTCTTTTTTTGGAACCCCAACGCAAACCGTCCCGGAGATATGGCCAAAACAAAATTATTTTTTTTTACATATAAAATTTCTTTTTTTTTGAGCCCCCGGTCCCAAATATGGTGTTCTGAAAATTTTGGGTCCAAAGTCTTATACTCGTCCCACTACCCAGTAAGAATTTTTTCCCGTTCAAATATGTCAACGGGAACAGAATTTAGCGAAAAATGTCAAAACTGTCAAAAGTTTTTTCCATGGATACTACTCGCCAGGTCGCCAAGACAACAGTTATGAATTTTTCCTGTTCAAATATCTCAACGGGAACAGAATTTAGCAAAAATGACAAAAAAATCCCATAAAAACGACCTCACTTTGAGCCCCCTAAACTCATGTCAAATGCCGAAAAATGTCAATGGTCAGATTTTTCTGGAGGTCACATAATAGTCGATTACACCCCTCCCCCCCTACATCACTTTAACGTCAGACCCCCCCAACCAACTAAACTACCATGTCAATCAGTCAGTCAATAACCGTATTGCAGCTTTATATATTGTCACAAAAAAACGACAACAACAAAAACAAGCAAACAAAAAAAAGTATCACATAACCAATTTTATTATAGTTTTTTAGGACAATTGCTATGCCCTTTACGGGGCACTATAATGTATTTTGCCACCTATGTACAACCTATTTCTCTTCTTTTGTACATATTATAACGTACAATAAATATTTGAATCCTTAACCCTGAGACATAATGGAATAGAATAACAGGACAGATGGGAACGAATTCACAGTCTCTCCTCTTTATAATATTGGTGTAGATTGGAAAGTGTGATAAATATACAGGCTACCGCCGCGAAGAGAAGAAGACGCGTTTCTAAATACGTTGCACCAGAGAAAGGCACTCTAAAGGGCAAAAGGATCATGATTAGTTCGTATGTATCATGCAATTTCGGACCAGCCGTCATTGGCCGACTAATGCGAGGGCCACGGGCAACGAAGCTCCAAGCGAATTCACTCTGCGCTGCAAGCGTCGGCGTCAAGCTCATTTGTATGCTTGCAGCACAGACCGAATTCGCTTGGAGCGTCGTTGCCCCGTGGCCCTCGGGTAAGACACAGTGTATGCTGTTGGAGCCGTCAACATACGAAACTGTGTTTAACACAGTTTGTCATCGGGTCATATTTTAGCGTCAGACTTCTTTCGTTCACCGCATGCTATCCCGACCGCTACCAGGGTATGAGCGGGTACCCCAGATTCGAAAAGCAAATAATTTATCACTAATGCTCTAAAAGGAAGTCGCAACATATTCGAAATGCGGGACAAATGGTAACCAAAATGGTAAGTTACTCATAGTTATAGGGCGGTGACGATTACTATAAATAAAATATATAATTTTCTCTTAATTTTTGTAGCATACGTATTATTACAGCTTTCTCTTGCCTGCTTCCCCTCCCCCTAAACACAATCCTGGAAATTTCGGACGCCGCTAATTTGTATGCGCGTGCGTCGTTAAGGTGAGTAAATAAAAAGGTTTGCAAATTATGCAAATAGGCGCCGTCCGGAGGTATTCCGGCCGGAAATTCCGGTGCGTGTGTTATCGCGCTTAAATGCACATATCCTTGCGCACATAACCCCTTAATGACTATAGGTATGAACAATCAAGCTTTATTTTAAATTTTTAAACTTGATAAATTAATCATACGCGGAAAACAATTGCTGGCGCATATAGACAGACTGACGAACAAACGACTCATACAATAAGGTTTTTATTTTGATTACTGTACCAGAGAAACGGTCAAATCGATGTATAAAATCCTACATTTGTCAACAACGCCATCTATTGTCGAGTAGCTGAACAGCAACAAATAGCTGCACTACTATTGATGCCATCTCTCGGCAAGTAAATAAACTATTTGCTACTAAAAGCGCCATCTAGACGTTTGCAATATAACTTTTAGTAGACGCCATTTCAGGAGTGATTGTCACAGAAATGACGCATCACAAACATTACTTTTTGAAAAGCTTGCTTATTCAAATAGGGCAATCAAGATAAACTACAAATTACAATACAAAAATGAAAGGTACCTTTTTATCAAGTTATAAACTTTGCACTTTTTTACAGAATCTCAACGAACACAACCTTCCCTCACTACTTAAAAACGGCAACTGTCAGTCAAAAATAAAAAAAGAAATAGCAATTATACCACCCTCCAATGTTTGTTTTCCCCAAACTCTCTAAGAAAATCCCCTACATTAGGCACTATTCAATTTTTTTTACTATTTTAAATATATAAAAGTAAAATACCTAAGGTTAACAATAATTTATTAAACTATGCTATGACTAATGTCTGCCTAGGTTGAAAAGTGGATATTAGAGATTTGAAGTCAAAAGAAAACTATCTTAAGGTTTTTTTTTAACTTGTTACTGTACCCAACATTTTTCGATATCGAATAACTTTCCCCTAAAAATACCGTGAATAGTGTATACCCTGAAAAATCCCTACGCATGAAAAATTACCCTAAATTTAGGGAAAAATACCCCAGGGTTGGAGCACTGAAAAGAAAAATGACTTTTGACCTGTGTAAGGAAGAGAAAGAAAGATGTGAAGGGGGATTGCGGTAAAGAAAAGATAACATTATATTTTTGGTCCGACCGTTTCACTGCATGTTTCACTTTTAAGGGTTCCGTAGTACCTGAAAGGTAAAAGGAACCTTTATGGTGAGACTCCGTTGTCCGTCCGTCCGTATGTCATAGCCTCATAACTTTAGCCCCGTTAAACATAGACTTGAAATTTTCCACAAAAATAGCATTTACTTGCATACATAAAACGGTGTAAAATAAAATTGAATGAAATTGCTTAAAATATTTCCAATACAAAAGAGAGAAAAAAAAAAAAAAATAAAAATACAATATGGGTATCTAATTGTAGATATTAAAGAGCTGATTATAAAATATGTACTTCTATAGTATGAATTTTTTTAAATGTCGGAATCCACTTAAGATCTTATCTTCCAATGAATGGCATTGTCATCTATTGTTAAGTTCGACCGCTAAATGAGCAGTGCATAACGAAACTCATAAACAACAAAATATTCTATGTTAATAGCAACTATACCACCTAAACAAAAATGGTTCAAATTTTAATGCCAAGTCGCCAACGCATTTCAGAATTAATTTTTGAAATTGGAAGCGGTAGCCATTTTCTGTGTCAGTTACAGGATGATTAAGTAATGGCTTTCGGATCATAATATCGTATAATTCTCTGTGTTTTATTCTGCATATTTCATAAACTTGACCCCGGCCTACGTTTATATGATTTTGATTGCTTACCTACTATTTGGATTTTTGTGAAAAGTGTGTTCGATAACGACCCCGGCTGTGTATATGGACTTTGATTTGGCGGTAATAAGAGGTACAAAAATTTTATGTACCTATGTAATTTTAAATGTGACTTAAATAATTATGATATGATCTTTCTAAGTTTCTTGCCCATTCTTCTTAGCAAGGCTAATCGAATGGGCGGAGTAAGGCATGTATTTATATATGTAACGTATTAGTATTTAGTACATGGGTAGCTATTATTATTATCATATCGTATATACATAATTGTATACATTAAATATACCTTTATTTTAGTTCATGTACGTGTATTTACTTATTAAATATAAGCAAACCCAGAACATATTTTAATATATTGTGTTTCCCCTTTTAAATTTGATTATTTTTATTACCTATTTATTAAATACTAACGTGCGATAAGTGTATTTATGTAACTATATTGCGGAAACAAATTATTCATTTCATTTCATTACCTACCGTAGACTGCAGCTATACAATTTTTTTTTAATTTGTAGGTACTTACTTATTTTACTTTTTTAAACTTTAATACTGTTTTTCTTAATTTATTTATTTTAATAACATGCATATAAAATTACAATAGTATGTAAAAATCTTAAATCGTTTCATCCTGTATCACACCTGTACCTTGCTGCCGCTTTCAATTTCAAAAAGTACTAGGTATCTGGAATGCGTTGCCGTTCAAATTTGAGCCTTTTTGTTCAGGTATTAAAGCATAAAATATTTTATTGTTTATGCGTTTCGTTGTGGATTGCTAATTAGTGGTGGAACTTAACAATAGAACAATCCCATTAATTGGAAGGCAGCGCGAATAGAATCGTTTTCTATTTTTTGGACAATGTCCAAAAGATAATGGAGAATCTCCTCCCGCGCACCTCCCACACTACCGGCAACTTTACTCGCGCAGTCTTGCCGTGCATCAAACAGACGTGTTTAGGTTTAGTGCAGTTCATAGAGTACCTAATCTCTATATAATTTGTGGAGTAGCAGGCCTAACATGGTTGCCACTTTAACACCATTTTAGAACACCATTTGACAGAAAATTTATGAGATTCACTGTCAAATTGAGTTTAAAATGGTGTTAAAGTGTCACCATGCTAGGCCCCTAGGTAGGTGCTTAACATATTTGTTGTCAAAGCTAAGACGCGCTCATTGTATTTTAAGGATTTAAGGTTATCTTTTGTGGATATTTAAAATGAAGTGGTCGGAAATCTCGGAACGCACCATTTACTATTTCCCTTATTATTTCACGAAGTTGATTACGAATTTCTTCCATGTTTCACAGGCATAGTGACAACTGACAACCATAACTTGACAACAAATGTAATTTGGAACTAAACATGAACTAAGCTATCCCTCAGACTAATTTTTAACATAATTTTTATTTGGATAGATGATGTGATGATACAACCTTTCATCCGTCACTCTCTTCTATCATAAGACAAATCACACTGTGGTGCAGATTTTGAGGACCCCCTAGGGTTTTTATTATTATTTGTCGTGATAGAGAAATATGATAGTGATATAGAAATACGTAACCTACATATTTTGTAAAAATTTCAACTGGCTACGGACGAATGGACGGATGGACGAACAAACATTTTTATAGCATTATCAGTGGGGGCTAAACCAGCTTCAGTTTATAATGGGTGTTAAGATGATAACCTTTTTCCTTAAAACGGGGTGTTCTACCCATCAACATGAACAACTTTTACTATGAGGCCAACCCTGAAATCGCGATTTAGTTCGAGTAGGTATTTAATTTTTCTATGGAACACCTAATTTTTTTTTCGCGATTTCAGTTTTGTCCCCGTAGTAAAAATCTCAAAAGTTCATAATGATGGGTAGAACCTGTTTTAAGGAAAAAGGTTATCATCGTAACATTCTGTGTACTGTTTTGTCATTATTATTATTATATCTCCTCTAAGACCAGCTTCTGTTGTTTGATATTCCTAAAAATTCACAAAATATTTCTTATTGTCTTCCAATATAGGTTGTCTTTTAATATAGATCAGACTTACTAAAGAGAGCAGAGCCTTGCCTTAAATAGTTTTTCAAAAAATTTCGATCTTATCAACAAAAGAGAAATTGGTCTAAAGTTGCTTATGACTGTATCAGGTCCCTTTTTGTGAAGAGGAACTACAACTGCATCTTTTAGAGCTTGGAGAAATATATCTGCTTTAAAACTCAGATTGACTAAGGTAGGTTAGCTTAGGGGAAAAGGTAGAGTATATACATATACAGGTTGTAAATAGAGTACACCATATATTCTACTGATCATACTGAAAAACTACTCTAAAAAAACTCCCGCGCAAATCTTCAGGGAAAAAGATATTCAACTGTAACTCAAAGACTTTATCTCATAGGAGGAAGGTCTATTTTAGAATGCTGCACCGTAACAGCTGTTTCACGGACGACGCTCACTCGAAACTCGCCCGTATATCGGTGCGTTAGGGTTCACGCATTTTTGTTTGAAACTCGAATATTTCCCAAACTAAGGGTGTCCGCGGGTATGATTCTGGGGAAAAGTGGTTCAGTAGGGTCGGTAGAATATGTGGTTTCATATAATGGTAGCAGTCTATTTACACCCGGTAGGTATTACCTGTATAGGTAGGTACTCGGCAGACAAAATCCAACCTTGGTTAATGTTAATAAAATAGTTGAAATAACTAGACTACATCCTAATAAACATTCAAAGAAATCCTTTTATGCAAATTGGCTCACTATGGGGTTAGGGGCAAATCTTTGGCGTTATTAAAGTCATACCTTAGTGATCGAATTCAAAAGGTAGATATTAACAGAGTAAAGTCAGCTGGAGCATTAGTTAAAATGGGTGTCCCGCAGGGTTCCATATTGGGGCCTTTATTGTTCTTAATATACATAAATTACCTTCCTTATTTGGTTAAAGACTTATCTGAGATAGTGCTATTCGCTGACGACACGTCACTTATTTTTAAAGTTAATAGACATAAATATATCCTTGATGATGAGAATTTAACTCTATGTATGATTCTTGATTGGTTTACTGCGAATAATTTAGTTTTAAATGGGAAAAAGACAAAATGTATGAAATTCACATTACCAAATGTAATTCAAGTAGATGCTGATCTACTTTTGCAGGGGTCCAAGCTAGAGTTAGTCAACAAAACGAAGTTTTTAGGCATTACTATAGACTCTCGTCTTCAGTGGGGTCCCAGATAGAAGGCCTTTGTGGTAGACTAAGTTCAGCCGCATACGCTGTTAGACGGATGTGGCAAATTACTGATGAGGATACTGCTAGATTGGTGTACTTTAGTTATTTTCACAGCATTATGTCATATGGTCCGTTGCTGTGGGGTAGAGCTGCGGATATAAACGCTGTCTTTGTTTTGCAAAAGAGAGCAATTCGTGCTTTTTACAATATGAAGCATCGAGATTCATTAAGAGAAAAATTCAAAGAAATTAATATTTTAACAGTTCCTTGTGAATTTATTTACCAAGTTATTAAATATATCAGAAAAAATATCGATAATTTCCCTAGGCTCGGTGAGAATCACTCTATAGACACTAGGAAGAAACATTAACTGGCTTTTCCAAAAATTAGACTTGCAAAAGTAGGCACCTCTTTTGTAGGACATGGTATAAGATTTTACAATAAACTTCCAAGGGAGGTCCTTAGTTTTTCAGAAAATAAGTTTAAATTATATATTAAGCAGGGACTCTTGAGGAAAGCATATTATAAAATTAATGACTATTTGGATGATAGTGACGCTTGGTGTCATGAGAATATTGATTGATACTACTGTTCGTTTATTTTCCAACTGATTTGTGTTTCAAATCGTCTGTTTTTATGTAGACTAATATTTTGATATTGTTTTTTTATTATTATTTTGACATTCCTTTTTACATATTGACATGAACATTGTATAACTTAAACTTAGCATTTATTACTTAGTTGATAATCTGACTATCAAAAAAGTGATAAACTATATGAGACAGGTGGATGTTTTGCTTAGTATTTTAACTTACTACCTCATTAGACAGGTAGACTGAGACATATTTATTATTTTTTTCTCGTGACACAATTTCCCTCTGTCTTTTATATTTTTATCCTTTTTTAATACATTGTTTAGTATTATTTTATATAAGTTAAAAAAAACTGTAATAGTATAAAGGCATATTCAGAAAAAAAATACTGATAAAAAAGACATGATCTTGCTAAGTTTCTTGCCCTTCTTCTTAGCTAGATTAATCGAATGGGCGGATTTAGGCATTATATCTATTTATAGTTTATTTATCTATTAACTTATTTATTCATTGAATTATGTAAGTATGTATATACAATATTTTAATTTCTTACTTATGTTAGTATATATTTGGCTAGGCATTATATTTATTTAGGGTCTATTCAGTTTATTTATCAACTTATATATTAATTGCATTGTGTAGTTATAATAATATTCGTATTCCAATAAGTCTTTATTTTATGCATTTAACTTTTGTGGCCCAACTTAAATATAGTTTTTTTATATTTTTCCCGTATCATATTTGTTAATCATAAAATATTATTTTTATACAGATTAGATTTGACATGTAAAACGTATACTTTATGTATCTATTTTACAAATAAACAATTTGAATTTGAATTAGAAAATCTATAGCAGGGTAAGGTAATATACAGGATGGCCGGGATTTTTTTTGGCTGCCTTACATTTAGGGATATAATCACCCCCATGTATATTCCGAGATTGGAGATATGATTATTTTAAATGATTTTAATAATTATTTTCACCTGACATTAGTTTTGATTTTTTCTCTCTTTCTATTTAATATTTGTGAATATTTTTTTGAAGTTATTTATGAAAACGAGGTTATTTATGAAAACTATGTGAGTAACTACCTTAAAAATTATGGTTTACGTAGGTCTTGTGGAACATGACTAAAATTTAGTCGAAAATTTAAATATACTGTTCAATCATAATAGTCTTAAAATTTCAAAAAATAGATTATTGTATTTGAAATGTTGTCGGTGGTTTCAAAGTAATTTCAAAAACTACTATTGCCCTTCAGCAACAAAAACCATGAAAAAACCGACCTCAATAGGCCTTTTTTTCTGTAACCAGCCTTCAAAGTTAAGGAGTAACTTTTTTTTATCTTAATAAATAACTGCATGTAATTTTTCTTTAATTTATGATTTTATTTTATTTAAACACGGTTGATTATGATTAAAATTAATTTATTTACTGCAAGTTTTCGAAGTGCCACCCTCCAACAGAATTGCACAACCTACACCTATACAAGAAATTTTCATTTTATTTGCCTAAAAGCTACACTGTTGCTTCTTATAATATTTCAAGCTTTTTCAATTTTCTCCCTCAGCTCATTTTCACAAGATGCTTCTTGTGCGTGTGCCATTTCTTTATAATAACCCAAAAAAAAAACGAAAATACCCTAACTAGTGGATCAGAAGAAGCGGACCAATCAACTGGCCTCCACGCTCTCGTTAACCACGTGGATTTTTTGTTTGGGGTTATTTTTAAATAGCATACGCAAGATAAGAAATTTCTTGCATAGTAGGTGTAGGTTGTGCATTTCTTTTGGAGGGTGGCACTTCGATTACTTGCAGTAAATAAATAAATTTTAATCATAATCAAATAGTTTTCGAATAAAATAAAATCATTAATTAAAGAAAAATTACATACAATTATTTATTAAGTTTAAAAAAAAAGTTACTTCTTAACTTTGATGCCTGGTTAAGAAAAAAAGGCCTATTGAGATTTGGTTTTGTATGTTTTTTGTTGCTGAAGGGCAATAGCAGTTTTTGAAATTACTTTGAAACCACTGACAACTATTCAAATATACTTTTCTATTTTTTGAAATTGTAAGACTATTATGATTGAACAGTAATTTTAAACTTTCGACTAAATTTTAGTCATGTTCCACAAGACCTAGGTAAACCATAATTTTTAGGGTAGTTACTCACATAGTTGTCATAAATAACCTCGAAAAACATTCACGAATATTAAATAGAAAGAGAGAAAAAATCAAAACTAATTTCAGGTGAAAATTATGATAAAAATCATTTAAAATAATCATATCTCTTAAACTACTAAAAATAAATACCAATGAGGTTTTTATATAATGTCCTACAATAATAAGTGAAAATAATTCTAGGCTAGGTCATGTATCGTTCACTGATCAAATTCCAGAAGAAAAATATTTGCCCAAATAATTTTTTTCACTTTCCAGTACAAAGTGGTTCAATCAGCTGAATAAATTTCTATGGAAAGGTAAAAAAAAGTAGGCGAAGAAATTTTTTTTTTCGTTTGAGTGTGGTCTATTAGGGATACTCCATCATCTTTTGAATTTTTTTCACTTTGAATTGTTGGACCTTATATAATGTTCTCCAATACATACAAAATAGTAACGAGGCTTTATTTTCGGCCAGGTATTGTCTATGGCCTTTCTATGCCTTACGGCGCGGCGCGTTGGAGTCGGTCTGTCAAAGGATGAACTGTTTGTTGCACCATAGTTTTCGAGGAAATGTATTTATTACTTACAGTGGTTTAATGGGTCCAAATAATTATTTTACCCTAAAATTATTGACAGCAGGGATGGTGATGAATGATATTTGACTCCACCTGACATTCTGTAAATAACGACGAAAATTACGAACACTTTCAGAACAATCTTTTACAAGAATAATCAAAAGTGGCTGACGACAAATTTACAAAAATTATGAAAACAGGTTTGGATAAAATAGTGTATGAAACTATACATAACTAGGTATTAAAACACTCGTGTTCTATTAAAAAACGAGCCCAGTTTCATAAACTACTATTATGAGATACAGATATTACTGTAATACCCAACGACCTTAATGAATTCACTAGACAAGGCGTTCCGTACTGAAACATTGCGCTTTAAAGTTTGGATAACTGACTAAACCTCATTTAGACGCTTGCAAGCGAGCGAGAGAAGTGGACGCTATTTAGATAACGCTACCAACGTCGAAGGTACGAATATACGAATTATTTCGTGAAATAATACCGGTGAAAATTAACACAAGAACTAAAATAGTCAGTTTATATTTATTTTGGGTAAGTTATTAATTTGTTTCGTGTTTATTTTCCAATAAAACAGTATTTTATCGTAAAAACGCTAGTAGCCATTTCGTATATCCATCTCGCTTACTCATCACCAGAATCATATTAGAGCGAGTAGAATTGCCAGTTTCTCATAGATTAAAAGAAATATGTATTACAGATTTGAAGCGGAGACGCATTCTATTTTACGCACGTTTTATGTTTCGTTGTTGTTATCAATGTGACAAACTTACGGTGGGAATAAATATTGAAAATGTAGATAGAACTGCCTCTTTTTATGGTTCTGTACCGACGGAGTGCCAAACTGGATCCTGTTACTTAGCCTCCGCTGTCTGTCTATCTGTCACAAGGGTTTACCTAGAGTTTTTACGCCGCGATAAGAAGCCAATTGAAAATTTCAAATAATCGTACTACTGTGGCTTCTATCACGGCGAATAATAAAATTTAGACAGGAGACAGTACTGGAACTAGGAATGGTAAGGTAGTCGTATTTGGGCTATATTTGCTCAAATGGTTGAAAAATTATTTCTACATAACGTTGGCATACGCCATTATTTTATTATTATTATTTCAGATATCAGATAGAATAGAATAGAATAGAATAGAATAATTTCTTTATTTAAGATATATATGTAACAAACATAATTTAGACACTAGTTACCACTATAAGTTGTCTTGAAGCGTGGATAACTAGGCTCTATCCCGAAACATGTATTAAGAAATTATATAATGTAAATTTAACTAAAGTACAACATTTTTATATAATTAAAAAAGAACACAAAGAAATGGATAACAATTAGTTCCTAAAATACGAAAGCCTTTCAATAGGCCAGTTTTACGAAGGTGTGTATTTGTGAGGGAGGGTGTTTTTGTGTGTGTGAGGGTGTGTATATGTGTGGGGGAGAGAGAGCGAGGGTGTGTATGAGTGGGTGAGAGGGTGAGTAAGGGTGTGTGAAGGTATGTTTTAGTGCATATATATACCTAAGGATATGTCAATAGATAGTACAAATATATGAAAATGATAGTAGATTAATAAGGGTATCTATAAATATATACTTAAATAGATACAAAGATTAAAAGTATGCGGATTAAAAATAATAATAATGTGTTATTTGGTAACTACAAGAAGAGCTTCTGTTTGATGGTATGACAAACTTTGTAGGTGGTTTCTGACTCGTAATTTACAATCAAATAGATTTAGAGGGTGAATATTTAAGGATTTATTAATTTTATTATACAGAAAAACAGACAGGAAGCATTGAAATCGATTTGTAAAGCATGTTCGAAATTTTACATTTCTGAAAACAATATCAACTCGTCTTTTGGTTCTATTTGGGGTTAATAAGTTAATATTATTGTGTTGTCGAGTGATGGTAAGTAAGATAAAAAGCTGCCTTATTGTTAAAACTTTAGTGGCTTGATATAAGCTTAGGGTGGGTGTTCTAGTTGGCATGAAGTGACTCACTTTAAGGACGGCTCGTTGGGCTCTTTCGAGGTTAATAATATGAGTTTTGGCAGAGCCTCCCCAAACAGTTAAACAATAAGTGAGTATAGATTCACACAAAGTGGAATAAATCATTTTAATTATTTTAGGTTCAGCTACATGCCGTATGTTTTTGAAAATGTATATCAGTTTGCGGACACGGGCAGTGACCGCCCTTATATGTTCCTGGAAAGAGAGGTGTTTGTCCAATATAAGGCCTAAATATTTTATTGAGTTAACATGGTCTAATTTTTGACAATCACAATCAGGGGGAGGTGACAAAAGACACTGAACAGAGTGGGCAGTAATAGAGAAGGTATTTAATCGAGGCTGGGTTTGGGGAACAATGGAAAAAGACATGTATTTAGTTTTACTACAGTTTAGACTTAATAAATTGTGATCTAACCAACACTTTACCAGATTTAAGCCCTTTTGGGCATGCTTAAATGTTGAGTACCAATTTTCTCCCTGGAATACAAGAGCAGTGTCATCCGCGAAAGAGATGATGTTACCATTAGGAATGTTTAAATTACAGAGACCATTTAGGTAAACCAAGAATAGCGAAGGTCCAAGGATGCTACCCTGAGGGACACCATAGTTTACAGGTAGTGGATCACTTAGCATATCTCCAACACGAACACTTTGTTCCCTATTACTTAAATAATCTTGAAAAAGTCGAAGCTGAAGGCCTCGCACACCAATAGATTCCAGCTTTTTTATGAGAACTGGTATTGAAATCGTATCAAAAGCCTTTTGAAGATCTAGAAATATAGCCAGGCACCTGTCTCCTCCATCAAGTCCTTTTACAATTAAGTCTGTAAGGCATGTTACTGCATCGGCAGTTGACTTCTTTGAACGAAATCCAAATTGATGATGTGATAGAAGATTGTAGTGTTCTAGGTAGTTTGTAAATTGTTTATTTATAATTTTTTCAAGGATTTTAGACAGAGTTGACAGAATGGAGATAGGTCTATAGTTACTGTACGCGGACTTGTCACCTGATTTGTGTAAAGGGGTTATCATTGATTTTTTAAAAGCCTTGGGAAAAACGCCTGAAGCAATAGATAAGTTACAAATATGTGTTATGGGTGCAGCTAAACATTGTATGTTTTGTTTCAGTATTTTGGATGAGATTTCATCACAGCCAGAAGAGCATGTATTTTTAAGGGAGTTTATTAATATTACTACTTCAGAGATATTGGTTTCTAAAAGTACAAAAGAATTTTTATGAGATACGCCATGATCACTAGAACGGTTGTCCAAGACGGTATCATGTGGGTATTGGTTTATTATTTCTTTGGCCAAATTTTCACCAATATTGGCAAAATAATTGTTGATTGAATTTACGGCGTTTAGTGGATCTGTGTTGGATTGTAATATATCTTGAGAAGCCGTCTGCTTAGGTTTAAAGTTAGTTATATTGTTAATAACTTTCCAAGTTTGTTTTATGTTAGATTTACTAGCTTTTTCTAATTCTGATTTTTCATGTTGTCTTTTTAGTTTTTTTAGGATCGAGTTTAGATAATTTCTATAACGGCGATAAGTAGTTTTTATTATTATGCTATCTGGATTTAACTTAGCTTTTTTATACATCATATCCCTGTTTCTCATACAGCGCAATAGCCCCTGTGTAATCCAGGGTTTTATCGGTGTTTTACGTCTGGATAAAGTAACTGTAGATGAGTTGTTTTTAATTATATTGGTTAAGGAATCAACAAAAATGTTTGTGGCCATGTTGGGGTCAGAGCAATCCATAACCTGACTAAAATTTGAATTTGTAATATCATCCGTAATACCCTGATAATTAATTTTTGTAAACGTTTTCTTTATTAACAAGTTGCGCTGTGTAAGGTCAGTGAAGTCAATATAGGTAGTGTCATGATCCGTTAGGCTATTTTTTATTATAAGAGTTTTAGAAATTTGGCGTGACTTTAGTATAACGTGGTCTAGACATGCGTCTTCTCTTGTTGGCTTGTCATGAGCAGGGAGTAGCCCATGGGAGGCAACAAGTTCTAGATAGGAAGGGGCTCTGGTATCATCAGTGTTTGGAGTAATATCTATGTTTATGTCCCCGACGATAATTATGTTGTTGTATTTATCGAGGGAAAGAAGGACATTGTCTAACGATTTTAAGAAAGTTTCAGTTTTTTTATAGGAGGGTGATCTATAGATCGATATAAGAGCAGTATTATCTCCTAGGATTGAGACTAAACAATTAGCTTCATGGAAAGTTGGTTCATAGTTTTGTATTTTAATGTCATTCTTAGTATAAACTACAACACCATCGTTTTGGTAGTTGTTATTTATAGATGCAAAACAAGTGTAGCTGTCAAAGTGTGGAAGAATGGCATTTGTAGAACAGTTTAGCCAACACTCCGAGAAGACCATGATATCAGGTTCAATTTGAGATCTATTAAGTAGTGTTCGAAAGCCGGAAATATTTTGATTTAAGCTCCTAATATTTTGGTGTATTATTTTTAATTTCTTGTTTGGATTATTTAGATAATGGATACACTGCTCGGGATCACAGGAGAAAGATTGTGAGACTTCAAAATTGTCTATGTTGCTAATTACTTCGTTTATGTCGTTATTCATTAAAAAGGTTCAAAATCAACAAATGATGTAAGATAGGTGGACATAAATTATTATTGTATATGAAACAAAGTATAAATAGGTAACGAGATGTGATAGGGTCAAGAATCAGTATGAGGGTAGTTTGTATAATTTTATGATAACGTTTATTATGTTTGTGTTTATTTATATGCAATCCATTTCTCGGACGTATTAATGGGAGGCAGCAAGGGCTTAAGCTATTTGTTATGCAACCAGAGATGGCACCTAAAATCAGTGCCAGGAGGTAAATTACCATGAGGTGCACATTATTATTTCGTAGTAAGCGCCATGTACAGGTGGTGAACGATCGTAAGTTAATAAACGTATGGTTATTTATACAATAAGTTGTATATAAGTGCCAGTGGCATAGCACTTGCGGACTGTTTGTTTTATTTGTAGATAGATAATAGTAGATTAAGTTGTTTGCTATAATGGCACGTGGTGTATTATGTAAATATGTATTACAGGATAATATATATAAAAATTTAATAGAAGTGTAGTTAGAGGCAGTGGCGTAGCGTGCCATTTTGGCGCCTGGGGCGGGAGACCCACTTTGCCGCCCCCATTCTATAGGTGCTTAATTAAAATTAAATTGCACAGGCAATGAGATACTTTTTATTGAAGAAAAAATTGGATGAGCGGTTTTACAAGCGGATTCTACGAGCCTTATGAGCAGCGAAGTCAGAAATAACTTTGTCAAAATCAATATTAGCAGCCAATTCTTGTTCAATCGACAATATAGCCAAGTTTGATAATCTAGCGGAGCTCATAGTAGATCTGAGGTAATTTTTTATTAGCTTCAACTTCGAAAAACTTCTCTCACAGCTTGCCACACTAATCGCCAAAGTCAAATATATACGAATCAAGATGACTATATTTGGAACCGAAATTCCGAGATTCAGTTTTTGAATGAACTGGAGGAGCTCCAGTGGTCCTTTACCACTTATATCTTCCTCTGATTCAGAACAGGCAATAAATTGCTGGAGACGCTTCCGCTCCATCTGAAACTCGTCCTTGTCGATGTCTTCTAATACATGGGAAAGATCACACTCGAACTTGCTGTCCAAAAGTTTTGCTGGCATCAAAAATCCGAACTTGTCCGATATTTCTTGAATTTGCTGGAATCGAGTCGTCATTTCTTGAATGATCTTGTCCAATGATGCGAACACCTCTCGACGGATTTCCTGCTCGTGAGACAAAGCTGCATCTGCAGAAGATTCATCGCCATGCATGCGTTTTTTCCTGCAAATTCTTCTCGTTTTGAGTTCGATTCCGAGTTTTTCGCAAAGAGTCTTAGCAAAGTCAATTGCTTCTTGCACTAAACGGTCTCTACTTTCCACTAAGAGGGTTTTCAAAGCGCAGAGTTTCTGAGCACACTTATCCACACTTAGTCCTCGTTGCTGCAGGTAAATCTGTGCGTCATCTACTTCAGGTAGCACTGCAGCCCAAAAGCCAAGAAAAGTTAGGAAGTTAAATGACTGCATGGCTGTCAGGAGAAGACTGGCTCCCGATCTTGTTTCGGAAGTTTGAGATGAATCTGTTAATTGTTCCAGTACCTCAAGAACTCCCTCAAACTTATTTTTAAGCATCTTGACAGCTACATGTCTAGCGCTCCAACGCGTTTCAGTGACTCGTTTCACTGCTTGACCTGTGACGGCAACCAAAGCGTTCCATCTAACAGTTGATGCAGAAAAGAAGGCAAATAGCTTCTCTAGAATTCCAAAAAACGTCACCGAATTCACTGATTCAGAAGCAGCGTGTACCCCAGCCAAGTTTAGTGAGTGGTTTGTGCATGCAACGAATAGAGCTTTCGGATTTAGTGCTTTAATCCGGGCTTGAACTCCATTGTGGATCCCTGACATTGTGGCAGCATTGTCATAAGCCTGTCCTCTCAGATTCTGTATGTCCAGTCCGTCTGATGTTATCTTCGCGATTATATCGTTGCTGAGATCTTCTGCATTTTTTCCTTTTGGTTGGAAGAAGTCAATGAAAGATTCTACCACAGCGACTTTTTCTCCTTCGATATGTACGTATCGCAGAACTTGGCTCATTTGGTCATTGTGGGAGATGTCTGGTGTACTGTCGAAGATTACGCAATAATATTTAGCTTTTTGAATACGACGGATGATGGTGGATCGAACTTGCTGTCCCAGTAAATTTATAAATTCATTCTGGGTTTCTGGAGACAGATATGAAACTGACACTCTTGCTCCCAGCTTTATCTTTGTCAGGTGTTCCATTAGAAGAGGATCGTATTTAGCTAGGAGGTGCACTAACTCTAGAAAGTTCCCGCGATTGCCACTATCATCTCCTCGAATGTCTTCTCGATGTCCTCTGAAGGCCAGATTCTGTTTGGCTAAGAACTGGATAATATTCAGCAACCTGTACAATACATCCCTCCATTTCTTCTCCTCACTTTCGAAAACTTCTTGTTGTTTCTGATCGATGGTTGCTTTACAGTTCAGGCGAACTTCCAACTCCTTCCATTTCAAGAAGCTCTGTTCATGGCCCAGGTTATTTTCATGGTCTCCGATTCTTGGATTTAGCTTCCACCATTTGTTGAATCCTTCTTCAGATGCGAAGTTCGAGCCGGAATTGCCAAACAGCTTGCAAGAAAAACAATACAAAGACTGCTTCAGAGGCGAGTACACCAGCCATGTTCGGAGAACCTTTTCGCCATTAGATAATGGTTTGTAGAACCACTCTTTGGTTAGTTTTCGGGTACCGCCTTTCGTTGAAGTCCCTGAGCGAACAACATCGGCAAATTTGGAATCGATGTGCTGTACTGAGTCAGACCCGCGACGTACTAGAAGCGTTCTGACTTCGTCGGTCATAGGAGAAGGCCAGCAACCTACATCGTCGAGATTCACATCTTTGACTTCGGCAGGAGCAGAAGGCACGATTTCAATTATGTCTTCTTTGGCAACATTCACTTTTTCTGCAGGCTTATGACTAGATGCTTGAGGCACATCTGGTGAGTCGACTTCGTCTTGACCCTGCTCTGTGGTGGGACCAGAACTACTTCCAACTGCGACGCCAGGCACGTCTTCTTCTTGTGCCTGTAAAATAAGTTATGTATTCCCATGAATATTGGCTAGAAGACACGTTCGAATTTCAAATAAGTATTTTAACTATCACAAAACAAAAGTGGTTTTGGTGACGGCGCGGCTAAATGAAAAATTATGTTACCTACCATAAATAATCAAGTGATCAAAAAACAAAGAAAATATTCCTAGACATTTACAAAACATTCCCAATACAAAATTTCATCTTATTTTGTTTAGCGGCTTAGGCTATAGAGCTGACAACTAAAAACAAACGCACATACATACACATTTTGATTTTTTACTTTAGATAAAGAACCTTGCAATTTATTGCGAGCGACCCAGCCAATAAAATGTCTAAAATAACTGGAGTAATTCTAGGCCACACACGATTCTAGATGGAGGAATCATATATCTACTTACACTGGAATCACTTCCGCTGCTGCAGGATGCCACCGAAGACGTTAACGTGGCTTTCGAACCAGAACTAGAACTGAAATATTTCTGTAATGCACCTTGAGACTTTTTCGCATCTGCTGCTTTCTTAGCCCTTTTTTTGCGGAATTCCGCACCGCTTTCTTTGACTCTTTTCATTTTCAAAAACTAATTCAAAGATTGGGTAAAGATCTAAATGTTTAGTTTTAGAAGATTCAATAGTATTTAAAAGATCGAAACACAATCAAAACGACTTTCGTTCCGTATCCAAAACTCTCGCAAAACAAACATACGAGTAATGCGTGATTGCGTAATGGCACTTCACGATGCACTAAAACAAACAAAGTACCTACAAATGAATGCGTAGTACTAATTCAATGAGTGCGAAAGAGAGGCATCGACACGGGCCGACTCGTAAAACAAAAGATTTCAGATTCAGATCAACTCGGTTCGCGCGCGTTGCCTCGCCGGCGCGGCGGGCGGGCGGCGCGGCGTGATGCGATGTTGCCGTTCGTATGTAAACAAACAAACCTTATAAAGAGCTCTGTCAGTAATTTAGCAATTTTTCTTTTAAATAAATTTTAAAAAATCCTTTGTGCGCAAAATTTTATATAAAAATGGAAAATTATACTGTGTAATGAAATGAATGAATCATAGATCAGATCTCAACCCGCTTCAACGGCGACATTTTGCCGCCCCCCGCGGGCTGCCGCCCGGGGCGGGCCGCCCCCTCCGCCCCACCCACGCTACGCCACTGGTTAGAGGTATATAAATGTGGTAGATTGGATTGATATTTATGTGTAATATAGGTGCAGTAAGTTTTTAGGGTATGTGTAGTGTATGCATGTGTATTTATATGAGTTTTAGTGTAATTAACAGGCTGTGGAGTACAATAGTATAATGTAAGTCTTAATTTAAAGTTATCTTGAAACATTAACAAATATATTTTAAGCAGAACTAATTCCAGCAAGCTCATAAAGAAAACCTCGAAAGGTTGATATGTAAAAACACAATAATGTCATTTGTTGGCAATATGTGTGGAGTCGATTTTGAGCTGATCAAGTTGTGCCATATTCTTGAGCATAATGTGAGGCATTCCTTCTTCCTTCCGCAAGTAGACTCTCCCATTTGATGGCCAAGCAAATTTATACCCATAAGACTTTGAGAAGTCTCTGGCGAGGAAAAATAAGCGATTCATTTTGGGAGTCAATAGTTCTGAGGCGAATATAGGAAGTGTAGAATTTGAAATGCCCAGGTGTTTAGAGTTTAGTCTGTCGGAATATGTCTTGTTATATTTTTTAACTGCTTCTAGAAGTTGCACCTTTTTCAGGGCATTTGTGAGTTCAATGCAGATTGAGGAGGTTGTTCTTTCTTTTTTTGATGGTAGTCTTGATACGTCACGAATGTCATATAGTTCGATGTTCAGCTTAAGAGTTGCAGTAAGTTTACGAACATAATCGTAAAGATCTCCTTTCTTTTCCCGAGGTACCTTTGGGACGTTACGGAGTTCGATACACGTCTTAAGTGAGCTTATCTCAAGGTTTTCAAGTCTGTTATCAACTTCCGACAGATGAAAATCCAACTGCTTCCTCTCCTGGTCCAAGCTAAGGAGTTTGGTTTCTATTGTTTTTATATTTCCATTTAGGTGGTTCATTCCTTTTTCGATATCGTGGTTAGACGATTGAATGTTAACATTCTGTTCATGAATGCTCTTGATACGTGCATCCAGCTTGTCCAATCTACTGGATTGGCTCTCCATAAAAGACTGTAGGGAGGCCATGAGGTCCTTCTTGAAACTACTCAAATCGTCCTGCATGTCATTGCTTTGAGATCTGGGTCTTTTACTGCGTTGAGTAATAGATTCTTTGATCAGGTTAGCCATCGATGAGATATCAGGTTCCGAATTTGATAAGTTAGTATGAGGATTTATCGTTTCAGGGTTTGTTTTAGGTGGTGTTCTCTGCATAACGAAAAAAACGATCAAATAAATCTAGGCCTGTTTGCACGGCAGTTATCCGTACCGGCTATTCTATGAGGCGTGTTTATACCACCAACTTAATGCAATAGGAAATTCAGGTAGATACAGTTGAATCGTCCTCCTATACTCCCGTAGATACTAGCCGTAAGGTAACACACACAGCTGTGAAGCACACTGACAAAGTATGTGAAAATGTTTGACTTACAGATCCGGCCGGTGTTATGAGCTCTATGGGTTTACTAGCGATACTGTAGCCGGGTCTTTTTAGCTGGGCAGCGATCGATCTACCAATAGTTCCGTCCAGCGTAAGTTGAACTGCCCCGTCCTGGTGTGAGCGAGAACACAATTATGCAGTTGTCTCTTTTCCCCGAGGTGAAGTGGGGAGCTGCTAGCTGCTCGTAGATGTTAGGCGTTGCTTTACTAATTAAAAAGGTCGTAACACAATTTTATATGGACCGCCAAACACTTGTCACTTTAGTACTTGTTGAATTACTTGTAAAGGTGAAATTCGTATAATAAACAATTATAATTTTTAAGTGAATTTGTGCACACGTCTGTATTCGACCAAATCCAAGGAGGAAGAGGAAATCACCACTTTAAAAAAATGCCAAATTGCAATTCTTCGATACTGCAAAAACCGGCCAAGTGCGTGTCGGAATACGCGCAATGTAGGGTTCCGTAGTTGCCTGGTACATATAAGTTGGTCTACTAATACAGACCGCGCCAAACTTCTGGTCCCATACATTATAGGGGGCCAAAAGTTTGGCGCGACCTGTACTCGTGAACCTGTACACCCTACTTAGCTGTGATAGTTTTCCTTTTAAATTCATTATACATACTACTTCTGTGAATTTTTTCACATTTCTATAGACAAATAGAAAGCTTAGCCGGCAGGGGGGGGGGGGGGGACGACGCTCCACACTAACTAAAATTTTCACTTTAAAGCTTAATATTTCGCCAACGGATCCCTAAATCGAAAAATGGTCTTAACACACCGACAATGTTTTTAAACGGCCTATCCAACGATACCCCACACTATGGGATAGATAATAATAAAAAAAATTCATCCCCAATTTACATGATGAGAGGTACACTAAAAAAATTTTTTTCTAAAGATTTTATTCTACCGTTTTGTTGGCGTGATTAATATTTATATCCATGCCAGATTACAGCTTTCTAGTACTAATAGTCTCTGCGCTAAGCTGCGGATAGACGGACATGGCGAAACTATAAGGGTTCCTTGTCGGACTACGGAACCCTAAAAACTATTCTAGGAAGACAAGAAAATCAGATGGCGTAACGTTATTCATAAGTAATAATTGACAGAGGAATGATAAAAATATTGCCAATACAATAGGAGCAGGTAGAAAAAATTATTAACGGTTAAATTAGGAAACAATAGATTATAAACTTCCATTTTGTATGCTTAAGATTTGTTTCTAAATGTAACCGTAAATGATGTTTTTTCTAAATAAAAAAAATCATTAATGGTTAAATTAGGAAACAATGGATTATAAGTTATATTTTTATGCATAAGATTTGTTTCTAATATTCTACCTGCTCCTATTGTTTTGGCCATTTTTTTATCATTCTTCTTGTCAATTTGAGATTTTTGTACCTCATTCGAAAGCAAAAAAATGCAGATATTTTCAAGTTATTACGCACAGAAAATTGCATAGAGATTGATATTGCATTGTTTAAACTAGCTTTTTTGTGTAAATCTTTTGTAATTTTTAAGAATTTTCAATTGTTTAGGAGCACAGTGTCAAGGTTTACGTCAAATATGTGCATTTTAGGGCTATTGTTTATCGGTTGGGATGTTATCAAAGCGCAACAAATAAAAGAAATGTAAAATAATGGCTGGCTTTTTAATATAATTTTTTAAAGTTTACTTTAAAAAACTTAAATTCAAAATATCGCAGAAATGGTTCACTTTTGCATAAGGCATTATTATGGTCGAATCGACTGCAATAGCTCTCTTCTACAACCCCTTCAAGGGATTGCATCTAATTACCAGTCGCCCTGTTTAAGTGTATGGGCATATTTTTTCAACTTTATTTTAATAAATGGTTCATGGTAGAGTACTAATGTTTAATTTATTTCACCTGAATTATTTCCATCTTTTCAAAGTTTTGTTTTACTTAAAATAAACAGACCTTTCGTTTTCGAGCCTAAATGAATGGTTTACTCTCAGAGACGAAACGGAAATAGGTAAAGCTTGTTTCGTAGCGCATCTGCGCGGGCGCCCGCATATTCACCTATTCATACATTTTACACGTAAATTCCCCGGCCGCGTTCAGTTTCATTGTCAGAGGACGCCGCCTTACATTGAGAGTAGGATAGCAAATACAAATTCTACGCGTGCAAAAGAGATGTCAAGATAAGCGGGCGTGATCCGACAATTAAGCGGAACAAACCCCTGACTATGGCATAATACCAGATTAATTTCGTATGTAAACATGTTACTACATTAAGTATGACGGCGCGTCAGTGACACCTGCCTCAAATTGTCGGCTATACACGATATTCTAGGGTTGTTAGGACGGGTTGATCCGACTTGGTCGGATCAACAATTCTGAACGCATCGTCTAGCCACCCTGACGTAATGCAGAACGCTGCCGTAAGACGGACCGAACGAGGCTGATCTATGGTAATAGAGTGACAGAAAAGGGGTTCGCCATCTTGGAGGGTTAATCGATTGGCATCGCGTCCTGGCGGCACGCGTTCTGCAGAACGTTATTTTAGGGTCGTTTAATTTTGTTAAACAGTCATTGTAGAATAGATATTTACATAGTTGATTTTTAGTGAAGTGAGTTTAATTATAATTCTGTTTGTTCAAAAACCTTGTTTGAACTCCTCGCCCGATACCCACGTTCCTGGAATATAAAATGAGTGAACCCGAGGACCTCGGCTCTGATCCTGTCCTCTCATCAGAAGTGGGATCTAGAGGGCCTCTAACAGAGGAGTCTGACGCTAACGGCACTCCGGTTCCAGCATTGAACCTATTGCAAAATATGGAGATGCTGCTCACCCGTTTGCTGGCAGCACCGCAGACACAAACGATTCCTGCTAGTGGAATAGCGACGCAGTTGATTAAATTTGATCCCGATAGCCCGGAAGCGGACATAAAAGGTTGGTGCAATGTGACAGAGATCATCGTGAATAGAAGACGGCTTGAAGGCACCGAACTATTGCTCATGCTGACGCACGCTCTCAAGGGCAGGGCTGCTACGTGCTTAACCAAACTGCAGCTTACACAATTGACCTGGCCGCAAATCAAGGAGATACTTATTGCCAAATTTGACAAGCCAATGCTGCCTCAAGACTATTTTGATGAAATCCTTCGTTTTCAAATCGGTGCGAAAGAGACCGCGAGCGAAGCCGCCGTGCGTTTGTGGGGATACATCGAACGCATTCCACGTGTCGAGATGGCGGAAGATATGATTATTGGACTCGTGACATCAGTATTATCTCAGAAGGATGGCATTATTCGCAGAGAATTGCACTCTCATAACCTACAAACGAGACCACAACTATTTCGCGTGCTAAATGGCATTTCAGTCAAGAGGCGTCATGAAGGCAATGACCATGAATCAGAGATAAAGAAACCACGTGTAGATGACCAACGTTTTACTGGAACCTGTCATCGCTGCGGTGCTATAGGGCATAAGATAAGCGATTGCCGTAACCGAAGAGATGGAGTCGAAAAATCCGAAGCTTTCGGAAAACAGAAGATCCTCAATAAAGCAGGGGGTACTTCTATAACCTGCTACGTGTGTGGCCGACCGGGACATCTAGCATCGGCGTGTTTAGAGCGCAAGGGTGGCGGGGGCGCCGGTGGCAGTAGCGGGGCACCAGCGGTGGTCAAGGAAGTGCAAGTCTGCGAGCGCCGAGTGGCCAAGGGGACGCTGACTAGATCACTGGGTGAGACCGTTTCCTTTCTTTTTGATAGTGGATCTGCCTGTTCGTTAGTGAAATATAGTGTCGCCGAAAAGTTACCGGGTACCTTGCACAAAGACCTAATTAATCTTGCGGGAATAGGTAGCGATAGCATTGAATGTGAATCCCAGATTCTCAGTTTAGTGGAAAGTCAAGGTATTCAGGTGTCTGTTTTATTTCACATAGTACCGGACAATACCATTTCAGAACCAATACTGATAGGCCGTGATTTGTTAGATCTAGGCGTCAATGTTAATATAAGTAGTGATCGTATCACGTTTTCGATGCAAAAGGAAGTTCATAAAGTTGAAGTTTTTGATTTTTTTGACATTTTTGACAGACTTGACTAGGTAGCTGATCTAATGAGCTCGGCCTGGCGTGGGGTCGATGTTCAATTTCATGCCGCCGTGACGGGTACCGTAGGCTACTGCTAGTAAGTGATACAAGGCTGGGCTCACAAGGGCTCCACGTCTTGATCGCTGTCATACTAAGCGGTGGGAATTGGGCCAGAGGGGCGCGTGCCCGGTCCGACTATGAGCGGATGGTTGTAGGGGCACCAAGTGAGTGGTACCCGCTACAATCATTGGTGAATCGAGGAGGTGGTTGCAGAGGCACCAATGAGTGGTGGCCTGATCACAGTTGAGACGAGTGTTGTTTTTGGGGGTGTCAACGAGTGACTATCCGATCTGACCAATGGTGTATGGGGCCTGAGATTGTGACTATGAGATAAGACTTTTTATTAGTATTACGTACTATTAGTACTACGTGTGCGTATGTCATTGGTTTAATTGAAGGTTGAGTGGTGTATGTCAGGATGGATGAGCGTGTATCGTGTATCGCCTAAAGCTGTGCGTGTTGTTTTCTTTGCAGAATGATCTGCGTTGGAGTCGCACGAGGACGAGCGACGTGTCAGTCTGGCCGTGACGGCGCGTCAGTGACACCTGCCTCAAATTGTCGGCTATACACGATATTCTAGGGTTGTTAGGACGGGTTGATCCGACTTGGTCGGATCAACAATTCTGAACGCATCGTCTAGCCACCCTGACGTAATGCAGAACGCTGCCGTAAGACGGACCGAACGAGGCTGATCTATGGTAATAGAGTGACAGAAAAGGGGTTCGCCATCTTGGAGGGTTAATCGATTGGCATCGCGTCCTGGCGGCACGCGTTCTGCAGAACGTTATTTTAGGGTCGTTTAATTTTGTTAAACAGTCATTGTAGAATAGATATTTACATAGTTGATTTTTAGTGAAGTGAGTTTAATTATAATTCTGTTTGTTCAAAAACCTTGTTTGAACTCCTCGCCCGATACCCACGTTCCTGGAATATAAAATGAGTGAACCCGAGGACCTCGGCTCTGATCCTGTCCTCTCAAGTATTTATTCCAAGATTTTTGTTTTTCCACCATATCATTTTTTAAGCACAGACTTAAGCACATGGATATGTTTTGTTGTAGGACGGCTGATTTGTTATCAACTTTCTAATAAAAGTTTATTTATAAATAAATTAAAACTATAATGGTGTACTGTACATTCTGTTACCACATATTTTAATCATTTAATTTCAACAAAAGAGTTAAGGTTGTACCAACAAGTGCGATATCATGATAAATATGGATAAATCTAACCACTATGGCGACCATGTTTGACGATATAAAGAGCGCGTGTGCAGTTCTACCTCTGTGTTCGATCACTATCACTTTCCGGCACAGACGTATAATATAGTAGCAGACCTAACATTTAGGAACTGTTTCAGAACGTGCGATGGTAGTGCGAAATTTTACTCGTTTAATAGAAAGAGATAGAGCTAAATACAAGAAAGAGAGAGAACATCTGGTTTTGAAACGCTTGCGAGTGATTCCAGCGAGAAAAACGTTTTAGAACGGGTCTGGGTGACAAACGTCAGTCTCAAATCTAATTCAAGGGCGGGAAACTGAAATTGACTTTTGTAGTCACAAAAAAAATTATAGACAAATGAGCTCTTACAAGCCTAATGCAACTTTCACAATAATAATTTTCACTTCTTTTCCCTATAAAAATGATGAATACATTTTTAGAGTTTTGAATTTTGTCCAAAACCCGGCAAAACTACGAAGTGACAACTATCACCAGACAGCGTTAGAATTCGCACTAGCCGGTGCGATTTTCGCATTACTCGGAAGCGTTTCAAAACACTTCCGAGCAACTGTCAGGTAACAGTTCGGTTACCCTCGGTGTAACTCGGGTAAATTTTTGAACACTCCAGGGTGAAATTCGCATCACTCAAATTCCCTCGATTCGAAATGGAACCTTAATAATAATCGCATAGAGTCGACGCGTGGTAATTTTATTTCAGTGAACTTCGGGCTCTTTTAGATATAAATCTTCCTTGTTTCCAAACAAAATATAAGGTCCTACAATAATAAGTGAAAATAATTTTAGGGTAAATCATGTATCGTTAACTGATCAGAATAAAGAAAAAAAAATTTCTGTGTCAAATGATTTTTTTACTTCTAAGTACAAAGTGTTTCAATCAATCAGCCGCCGACTCAATTTCTATGGAAAGGTGAAAAAAAGTTCGCGCAAAAAATTTTTCTTCTTTGTAAAGTGGTCTATTAGGGACACTCTATCACCTCTTAAATTTTTTTCACTTTGAGTTGTAGGACCTTATATATACTTATAGAGATTAGTTTATGAATTAACAAACACATTCTGTCCCAAAAGTACCCGGAAATTCTCATTTCAAAATCCCTTGCTAGAGGTATTTAAAAAAATATTTTTGCGTTAGGTTGGTACAACTGTCATTGATTGGCGGTAAAAAAATTACCTGACCTCTGTTGTCGAGTATTTTGTGAGTAATTAACATTTGTAACAAACAACTTTTGTGGTCGCGTCGTTTTTTACTGCAAAAACAGCGCAGAATGGACGTTGCTATAATGAGATGCTTTCTGAAGCACGAAACGATTCCACGTTTATGAAACGCATCATAACCGGTGATGAGACATGGGTCTACGAATACGACATGGAAACACAGCAACAAGCATCCGAATGGGTTGTTTCAGGTGAGCCGAAACCAAAAAGACCGCATCAAACCAAGTCAAAAATCAGATTGATTGATTATCGGGGTGTGGTTCATCATGAGTTCCTTCCAACGGGCATGACAGTGAGCAGGGAGTATTACTCGAAGTCCATGAGGCGTTTGCGCGATGCTTGTCGTCGCAAACGGCCAGATTTGTGGGTAGAAAACACATGGATTTTGTACCACGATAACGCGCTAGCTCACACAGCCATGATTATTCGTAGCTTTTTGACCAAACATTCAACGAACATCGCTCCGCAGGCACCCTACTCACCAGATATGGCATCATGTGACTATTTTCTCTTTCCTAAACTTAAATTTCCGCTTCGTGGAAAGCGTTTAGAGACCATAGACGCGGTGAAAGAAAATACGACGAAGGCGCTGAAAGCCATCCCGATTTTGGCGTATGAAAAATGCTTCGAGGACTGGTTGAAGCGTTGACGTATTGTATAGCATCTAATGGAAGTTACTTTGAAGGGGACAAAATAAATTTGGATGATTAAAATTACCCCTTGTTTTATTCACAATTTCCGGGTACTTTTGGGACACAGTAGTATGTTCCAAGCATAATCCAGCTAAAACAACCCATTTTATACGTTTCTTCGTACTATGAAGCCTAAATGTAGCTTATTTTTTGTATGGAAACTTGCCACGCTATTTAATCCTTGTTTGGTCTGCTACTTAGTAATAATTATATGTCTGTGCTTTCCGGTAACGCACGGTTTTTGCCGTGTTTCGTGAAAGTTCTATTTGTTTTGAAAAGTGAATTTTGCGTGTTTTGTGAATTACATACAATAAACTGTGAAAGTGTTGTAGTGTTTATATTATCAATTATGTGGCAAGATTATAGTTCTGACAGACTGATGGATCCAGAATATTTCATAGTCCCGCCCGGTCCAGAAAAACCCACATAAGGCGAGGTATTATTTGACGTAGACGAAAGGCTACTCATGTAGGTAAATAAAAGAGTTAAACTGACTATCTAAATATTATATTTAAAAACAATTTCTGCTTATGAATGATAGCAGCGATCATAACTCCACGTAATTAGTCTATAACAAAATTCACATTCATAATGATTTTAACAATACATTGATCAATTCATATTGATAAGTCAATTTATTAGCGTCAATAATAATTTCATAATTGAAACAAAATAATCAATAAAATGCATTTATCGTTTGGAGTTCTATGTATACTTAATCATAATCATGATTCGTCATCTCATTCTGGGGTCCGTCCTAAGATTCATTTGATTGCAACAGTTTTCATGCAACATTTATCACAGCACTTCAGCATTGCGGTCTCAGAACAATATTTACAATATTACCATTAAGTAGTCGGACGACGGCGGCGGCGTCCCCAGAGACGTGCGTCGGCGTCATAAGTACTCATCGAACTGCGTCACATAATTCGAAAACATTTCAATCCCTCGACTCACTTCAAAATTATACCTAAACGTGTAGTATAATTTTTGATTTAGATCTATTGTGAAGCGGCGTTTATCTGCGATGGCGGCGCTTCTTCTTGTTGGTACGCTGTTGTTGGTCCTGCGGCGTGCCGGCGGCGGAGGGGCCTGAGGCGGCGTGCGGGGGAGGGACCGGCGGCGGCGGCAGCGGCGGGCCCGACATCGCGGTGCGGCGCGTCTGTTCGCTTGGCGTCGCCTGTCCGTTGTGTCGCGGCGCAGCGCGGGGAGCGATCACAGGCGCAGAACGTGGGGCGGACAGGGGCGCGGGGCGCGGGGCTGCCACCGGCGGCGCAGTCGCGTTCAGAGCCGCGCGCAAACGCAGTCTCATACGTCTGCGAGCGTTACGTGATAAGTGTAAACCATTCTCATTAGGAGCGTCGTTCCCGTTTTCAACCGCGTTGTTATTTGCTCGATTGTCAGTAGAGGCGTTGTTTCGTGCATTATCAGCGGGTACGTTACGGGCATTGTCTGTGGGCGGATTGTTGCGCATGTTGGTAGCGAAGTTGTCAGGACGTACATTGGCGTTCTCGAGGCGTGCGCGTACTTGCGCCTCAGAGCGTGCCAGAGCGTCCGCCTCGCGGCCGAGTGTCGCGAACGCGCGGGAGAGTCTGGCGACGTCGTTCTGCAAGTCTTGGAGGAAGGGCTCGAGGCGGGCGCGCGGCGGGGGTGGCGGCGCGGGGGCGGGTAGCGACGGCGGCTCGGTGCCGCGGCTGGCGACGCGGAGCACGGCGCGTGGCTGAGCGGTGTTGGCGAGCTGGTCGGGGGGCGCTCGGCGAAGCGCGAGGCGGCCCGACACGTTGGCACTGGCGGTCAGAGCGCGCACGTCCGCGCCCGTCACCACCAGGCAGCGACCGCGCTTCTTAAGGGCACCCTCGCACGATCTCACGGACCAGACCTGACACAAAATCATATCAATACTCATCTTAGTACGGATAAGGGGAACGGATAATAAAACTGGACTTACACAATCAGTGAAAATTGCTTCCCGATCGTTCCCTGATATTGTGACAGTGTAGCAGAACTCGTGCGCGACCCACGGCGCCGCGGCCATCGATACCCATGCGTAGATCGACTCTTCTGTAACGAAAACAATCGGTTAGTGCTACCAATCATTGCAAAACAAACATTTAGAAAAACTGTTTCAAAATTCGAGTGTATAATAATCCAAGTAATAGTTACTGCTGATCTCGAAGACTAGGAAAAAGACGCCCATGTCGGATACTCTGACGGCGATGACGATCCGGCCCGGCACGGTCGCTATCTGCCACGCTTGTAGATACTCCCCGCTCTCCGACTTGCCCTGCAACATGAGGGCTACTTTAAGGGGAGGTTATCCAGAGAAATCTGTCTTGCTCCAACGCTTTAATTTTACACTTTTCTATCCTGCTCAGTGAGAGCGGGTCGCTCAGGAAACTCGCGATTTCGAGGCGTTTTTATTTATTATTCTGTAATTAAGAGGATGATTTATTTAATATGACGGTCATGATATTTATTTAAATAACGAGCAAAAACATGCGTCCGCTCTCGTTCACAACCCGCACAATACTGATGATGCGTCCGCAGACGTGTGGACGGTCGCCTTGCGTCCGCGCTGAAATCCTTTGATCCGTGCCCCAAAAAACGACAAACGGACGCATCCGCAGATGGCATCTGTCGATGCATCTGTCTACGTGTAGAAGAGGCTTTAAGCATATGCGGGTGCTTTGCACAAATTATATAAATGGAGAATAAAACCGGCCATTATTGCCGTAAAATTTTCACATATACAAAAACAATCGTTAAACTGACAGGGGGGAAAACTGACTCTTAACAAAAATTAGCACTATAAAGCTTAATGTTTCGCAAACTGTAGATAATATTTTTGAACGACCTATACAACGACACCCTACATTATGGGATAGACAAGAAAAAAATCGTCCCTACTTTACGTGTAGGAGAGGCACATAATTTCTTTTTCATACCACCTGCTCGACAGTGTCCAATCACATATCATGCAACCTCAACGTTAAGTAAAGCATTATATCAGGGATATAAAGTTGTATGAAACTCTCTAGGGAATAAAGTGATTTGAATTTTGACCGTCAAATTCGTGTGGAAACTCGTGGAAAACTCTAAGTGAAAAAATGCCCATATGGAATTGTAAAGAGGTTTGTTCAAAAATCGAACTGGCCACCATAAGCAGAACTCAAAAAAATAGAAAAAGGTGCGTTTACAAAGGAATGTGAAACAAAAGACGGTGTTTGGTGCTGTGATTGTCATTGAATTTTATTGCAATATTCATGTGGATAAAAAAATGACGATCGGTAGTGATGTATGTACCGAACAAAAATGTTACTCTATCCTTCCACAACTGGACTATGTGTCTAACATCAATATTCACTTTTGATTTTTATGAATTACAAAATAAATACTTAATTTATAGAGCCCTGGCTTTTTATTTTCTCGCAGAAGGTGTGAAAAGTAGAGTATGCTCCTCTGGAATAAAGCCTGTCTTCGTCTCGGGCAGCTTGAACCCCTCGCTTCACTCAGGACTCTACATAACTAGAGTCCCTCGTTACGCTCAGGGTTCAATATGCCGCCCGCGACATAAGACACTGCTTTATTCCCTAAGTGCATTATCTACTATTTACCACTTTGTCGGCCTGATTAATATGTATACCAACCCATGCCAAAAAATTACAGCTTTCTAATACTAGAATCTTTGGGCTAAGCCGCGGACAGACGGACATGGCGAAGCTATAAGGGGATCCTTGTTGATTACGGAACCCTAAAAAGTTGCAAAATATAAATATTGCAAATACGGCAGTTTAACTAGACAGTGACTACGTAGCCGTTAGCGGCTTCCTTAGTGTTAATTTTATTCGAACGTTAGGGATAGGTCGCGACGACGAGCGAAGCGAGGAGGAGCGGTTTGGTCGACATGTAAGTACATATTAGGGAGCCGAACGAAGCGGAGCGAGGCGACCTCCGTAGTTTTAACTGAATTCACGATATGCAGAAAAAAACATTTTCCGAGCACTTTCCGATAATTTACGGTTCAATAATTTATAAAATTAAAGGACCGCTTCCCTTTCCGAACTGTACATTGCTAATTGAACTTTATTAGTTCGTGGTAAGGAAGATATTCCAACAGCCAAATAATGACTTACCGGTCAATAATTTTAAAATCAAAGGACAGTAGCAGACGTAGCAGTCCTTTAGTCACTTCCTTTTAACTATTACGCACTTTAGCGCGTTGGGCTCATTAACGCATACACGTATTTGTCTCTGCTCCGCGATACTAAATTCTAAAGTAGTGATTTTTGCGGGCTTTTACATTTGCTCCTTGCACAATAGTAAATTCAACATTTCCCCGAGGTTTTAGTAAAGTCAGATCCCAGTTTCATTGCCTAGTTTAGCTTTAATCATCAAATTGATCTCCGCAACGTTAACATTTTCGATCTACAATACCCGTTAAAACCGACACCGAGAATTGGTGAATCATCAGCACAGCAACACATCGACAAGGAGGGTTCAGCCAATCGCGCTCCACTACGAGTAAGTCACTTTAGCTACTACCTATAGCTACAGCGCGTCATCGCTTCGCTTCTAGCTGTACCGCTTGCAACAAATAGGTACAGTAGACAGCCCTCTTAGCAGTAAAGAAACATGGCAACAAATATGACCGACAAAAATAAAACTGAAGTTCCTTCTTCTAAAACTAAAATGAATTCGAAATCTTGTGCAGGTTGTAGGAAGAACTTTGCAAACAACAGTATTTTGAAATGCTTTGAATGTCAAAACAAATATGATCTGTTTTGCGCGAATGTGGCTGGTAAGGTCTTCGATGACATGGATACTGAAACTAGACTAAACTGGATTTGCCCGGAATGTTTCTGCAAAAAACCGAAGTTGGATAACATAAACACCCCCGTTCGAAATTCCTCAAGACATGCAGAAGACTTATTGTCTCCAATAAATGATGACAATATCACACATCGCAACAAAATTCAAAACAGAAATTTGAACTGTGAGCCTGAAGTGATCGGTTTTGACGTGTCACAAGATAAACTTAGAGCAATTATCAGAGAAGAACTGAGTGCTATCCTGAAAGAAACGATCAAAGAACATATTGTTACTCAGCTGAAGTGCATAGATGATAAGATGACATCCTTTACAAACTCGGTTAGTAACATCAAAAGCGAGATCTTAGTACTCAAAGAGGAAATTGCACTACTGAAGGACCAGATGAACCTACAAGAGCAAGCAACACTATGTAATGAAATAGAACTGGCCGGCATTCCGGAAACAAAGACTGAGAATTTGCACCACCTAGTTCTAGTAACAGCTCATAAAGTTGGGGTTGAGCTAGAGGATAAAGACATCGACTGGGTCAGCAGAGTAGGACCCAAAAAATCTTACTCCGCTGCTTTTACAGGAACAAGACTTCCTCGGCCAGTTGTCATTCGATTAGTCAGACGGGCTAAGCGCGATGAGTTGATGAAGGCAGGAAAAGCAAGGAAAACTCTTACCTCCAAGGACTTGGATTTCCAGGAGGATACACAAAAGATTTTCTTTAATGACCGTCTTACTCGCGAAAATCGGATGTTATTTCGTAAAACCAGAAACCAGGCCTCTCAAGCTGGCTACAAACATTGCTGGACCACTAAAGGAGTCATACATGTTCGAAAAACAGATCGAAGTGAAGCAATACAAATCAGATCAACAACTGATCTCAACTGCAAAATCAGTAGCTCTCTGCCATTTGGATCTTCCCTTGGTAATAATAAAACTTCTGACTGATTGTATAACCTTAATTACAGTATTTGTCAAGATTTGCATGGTTTGTGTAGCTTTTTGTTATCTTTTTAGTGTTTTGTTTGTCGAGGCTAATGTTGTAACAGATTTTTGCTTATTGGTTGAATCCCTATTTATTAGAGTATTTATATTTCTGAGCATCTTTTTTAACTATGAAATCAACATGTATTTATATAAACACCAACTTATAAATTACGAAAGTCGAATCAATGTTTTTAAGAATTGGCAGGCACATTTCTACCACATGACAGGAAAAGTTATAATTTGTCAAATTTACAATGATAAACTTGAGATAAAACTGCCATGCAGGTAGAATTGGAAACTGACATCGATAATTCTCTACTTGTACCATGTCATGTGATAGACTTTCCAGAACATTGTCGAAATATAATTAATATTGCAACTGACTTTAAGATACTTAATTTTAATATTAGAAGCTTTCAAGCAAATTTTAACACATTTTTGGTGGTTCTTAAGCGATTGAATATAGTTTACGATGTCATAATATTAACAGAATGTCACTTGACAGAACTGGTTACGATCACTAGTATTCCAGGTTACACACATTACTTCACTAAAAAAGTTAATAACTCAGCGGGAGGTGTTGTAGTATTCGTAAAAGATAACTGGGAGAATCTCATTACTGTTAGTGAGCCTGACATCGATGAAGCAGAATGTTTGGCTGTTGACTTTCGAGGCTTACATACTGTTCTTGCAATTTATCGGTCTCCTTCTTTTAAAGAAACAGGTCCTTTTCTCAAGTCTCTTGAGATCATTGCAAAACCTATAAAGCAACGTAAATGTTTGATCATAGCAGGTGACATAAACATAAATATTTTACTTGATGAACAAAGCAATAAACGGTTAGAGCAAGCAAATGATTATCTGTGTCTGATGTCGGAGATGGGCTTAAAGCCGGTCATTACAAAACCAACTAGGGTTAAAACTTGTCTCGATCATATTTTCATCGAGACAAAAGTCACTGCAATTGGAGTAGTATGTAAAACATCTGTAACTGATCATGATCTAGTCATGATCGCACTTCAAATAGAAAAAGTCAAACCAGCACAAAAGCGTACGCTTTTCAGAACTGACTTTTCTGCTGTAGCCAATGAATTATCAAATCACGATTGGTCAAATGTGACTAGCAAAACGGATCCCTCAGATGCCGCCCACTGTTTTACGAGTGAATTGGATAATATAATTCAAAAACATACAAAACTGGAGACGGTGAGCAGATCTAAATTTAATCTTAAGGAATGGATAACACCCGGCCTCATGCGCTGTATCCAGCATCGTGATAGATTACATCTGAAAGCTCGAAAACAACCAAATAACGCCACTGCACAAATTTCTTACAGGCGATACCGAAATTTCTGCAACAACCTACTCAAATGGTTAAAAACTCAACATGAAAATAAAGAGTTGCTAGATAGCAAAGACAATACAAAAAAGCTTTGGAATGTCATCAAAAGAATTTGCGAGTTAGGCAACAAACAAAGAGCTCCAACTGACTTACTCCTAATCGATAAAACTCCAAAAGACTCTCTAAATCTCTGTAATAAGTACTTCGCTAATATCGGTCAGACTCTAGCAACACAAACACTTGACAAAATTGGCAAAACTGAAAGTGAACTAGTAAGCGAACAACGCGAATCTTTCAGTATGTCAAATCCCAACTCTTTCTTTTTCTATCCCACGGATGCGCACGAAGTTAAGACTTTAATTAAAAAGCTCAAAAATGAAAGCGCTCCTGGACGAGACGGGTTAAGAAATCCAGTAATTAAAAATGTTTGTAATTTTATTGTAGAACCACTTGTACATATATTTAATATAAGCCTATCGTCTGGAACCTTTCCAACTGACTGGAAAACTGCTCTTGTAGTTCCGATACACAAAGGAGGTGCAAGGAACGTCCTATCTAACTATCGACCAATTTCTCTACTCGGAATATTCTCAAAGCTGCTAGAAAAAATAGTCAATAAACGCTTGGTTGATTTTCTGGAGTGCCATAATTTGCTCTCACCGCGTCAATATGGTTTTAGACGGAAAAAATCCACGGAAGACGCAGTCACAATGCTTTTGGATAGCGTCTCTTCTGCACTGGACTCCGGTCAGGCTTGTGTTGGCGTGTTTGTAGATCTCGCAAAGGCATTCGATACGGTGTCTACTAAAATTCTTCTTAGGAAACTAGAACTTCTAGGAATACGAGGCACTACCCTTGAATGGTTCCATAGCTATTTGTCTGGTCGATCACAATGTGTAAAGCTTAATGATTGTGTCAGTGACGAAGAAAATATGATCTTTGGCGTGCCTCAGGGCAGTATTCTGGGTCCTACACTTTTCACTATATATATAAACAGCATAACTGAACTCTTCCAGTTGAATGATAACATTGAGGTCATATGCTATGCTGATGAGACCGCGGTAATATTTAAGGATAGAACCTGGGACAAAGTTATTAAGTGCGTAGAGGCTGGACTAGCTTCAATAGCGGATTGGCTACAAAGAAACCTACTTACGTTAAACGTTGATAAAACTAAGTTTGTTTGCTTCCATAAGACTGCTGCTTCTGGTCCATCTCTCTTATTTCCACATGAAATCAAGGTCCACATTTGTAATAAATGGAAAACTCCATCTCAATCAATCTGCTCGTGCATGACAATTGGTAGGGTGGCATCAGTCAAGTACCTTGGAGTTGTGTTGGATGAGAATCTTAACTTTAAAGAGCACGTACGAAACGTGGCAGGTCGTTTACGGAGATTGATTGGTGTGATGAAACTGCTACGAAATAGTGCGGACCGAGCAGTTTTACGACTTGTCTATTTGTCTTTGTGTCAATCAGTAATTTCCTATTGCATCACTGCGTGGGGTAGTTGCGCAAAGTCAACTCTTATAATATTGGAGAGGGCTCAGAGATCGGTCCTGAAAGTTATGCTTAGGAAACCTTTCAGGCATCCAACAAAAGAAGTTTTTGGTGAAGCTCAGGTCCTTTCTGTAAGACAGTTGTATATACTGAGAGTTGGACTTTCCCACCATAGAACTGAATTAAGAGAATGTAGCCAGAGTGTTGAAACTGGGCGGAGACATCGAATGAATGTGAATACTCCCTTAGTCAAGACACAATTTGCAAAGAGATTTAGTTGTTTTTCTTTCCCATATATTTACAAACAGGCTTGTAAATATTGCAATCTCAGAAGCTGTAGTGTCTGGGAAGTGAAGCAAAGAATAACTAAATGGTTACTTACACTTAACTATGACGCTACCGAAAAAATATTAGAAATACAAAAATAAAAATAATCTTTTTCAATATGTTGTATGTCATATCGAGTATGTATTTTATTTAGTATAAAATTATATAAATATATATATATATATTCTTTTTCTTTTGTAATAAATGTAATAAATTTCAGGATTTAATTAAAATGTTAAAAAAAAAAATGGTAATGACAAAAATCTCGCATATTATAATTTAATTCATCATCATTTGATAAATTTTATTTAATTTGGCCTTGCAAATAGAAAATGTATTTGATTTCAATTTAATTTTAAGATAAATTTCTTGTAGTATACTTCTTTGTACATCTAGCCCATTTGTAACAATTTTTGCAAATCTCTGTTAAGACTCCCGCGTTTCAAGCTCGACTTAGTTTGGGGTCTGTTATTAAACGGGTGAAATTAATTCAACGCTCAAACGTACAAGCTCCACTTTTTTACTACACTGTCTGCGTACTGTGTACAACTACTTCCGCATGATAACAGGATTATTATTTTTTACGCTACCCACCTATATTTTTGTTTTTTGTGTACTGATTATTTGTTTGTGTTTGGGTCTGTAACTTCTTATTTTTCTTTTGCATTTGCATGTACTTTTGAGAAAATAAATGTTTTTGTATTTATTTGTATTTATTTGACGGGTAGACGCAGACGTCTGAAGAAGACCGAGTAGTGTAGTAATTCACTTGGCGCCCTTTAACTTTGACTTGAAACCGACACGAAGCGGAAGTCGCCCGACGTGATGCGACGCAAAGTAGCACTAAGTGACACTCTACCATCCTTCTATGGCTAACTTCGGGCAAATTCGTATTGTAGTGAAGTGGAGGCTAAAAATGTAATTACTAGAGAAAACCGCAATAAAATAATGTCAGTTAAAAGTGAATATGTGTACTGTTTATGATGGCCACTGTTCAGCTCCTGGTACTAGTATAATCTACACGGTTAGTTTTCCAAGTGGGCGTGGATGGCCATATTGGCCATATCCGAAACTATAGGGAATATCGTAAACTGCTCAAAGGAGTATCGAGGCCGATTTTAATGAAAACAAAAACGGCATCATATTTTTTAAACGACGACGATCCGAACCTAAAAGAGAAATCGTTTATTTTGAAAAATAAAAAATCATTATATTACTTCACCAACCTATAGTGTCCCTTATAATATAAGGATCAAATTCTGGGATTCTGAAGAATATTTTTTGCACGAAGAAGGAAACTAACAGTTTATGCTAGGGGAAAATACGCTTTTAACTCCTATGATCTATGATGCATGAGCTTCAAAAGTTCGCGACAGTGTGAAATGGTTCATGCACACTTCCCACTATCACGAACTGTCAGTTTCCTCCTTCGTGTAAATAGGTTACCTCAATGAGGTCTGATGCATGAGCTATTTAACATTCAAATGTTTGCGACAGTGTGAAATGGCTCATGCACCATATAGGAATTAAAAGCGCATTTCCCAGTATCCCGAACTGTCAGTTTCCTCCTTCGTGCAAATAGGTTACCTCAATGAGGTCTGATGCATGAGCTATTTAACATTCAAAAGTTCGCGACAATGTGAAATGGTTCATGCACACTTCCCACTATCACGAACTGGCAGTTTCCTCCTTCGTGTAAATAGGTTACCTCAATGAGGTCTGATGCATGAGCTATTTAACATTCAAAAGTTCGCGACAGTGTGAAATGGCTCATGCACACTTCCCACTATCACGAACTGTCAGTTTCCTCCTTCGTGTAAATAGGTTACCTCAATGAGGTCTGATGCTTGAGCTATTTAACATTCAAAAGTTCGCGACAATATGAAATGGCTCATGCGCCATATAGGAATTAAAAGCGCATTTCCCAGTATCCCGAACTGTCAGTTTCCTCCGTCGTGCAAATAGGTTACCTCAATGAGGTCTGATGCTTGAGCTATTTAACATTGAAAAGTTCGCGACAATATGAAATGGCTCATGCGCCATATAGGAATTAAAAGCGCATTTCCCAGTATCCCGAACTGTCAGTTTCCACTTTCGTGCAAATAGGTTACCTCAGTGAGGTCTTGAGCTATTTAACATTGAAAGTTCGCGACAATTTGAAATGGCTTATGCACCATATAGGAATTAAAAGGGTATTTTCCAGTATCCCGAACTGCCAGTTTCCTCCGTCGTGCAAATAGGTTACCTCAATGAGGTCTGGCGCGTGGAAGTACCGCAGATGGTTCAGCAGGCGCGCCGCGGGCAGCCGCTCAGAGTCTCCGCTCTTGCAACAGAGACAACGGAACAAGCCCTTGCAGGCGGCCGGCGCGCGCGCCAGCGTCGACTGAAACAAACGGGTTGCGGTCAGGATCCTTCGGTTGGTTCGTGGTTACTATCTCTATTGCATCTTTGGTAGCTTATACATTTTTCTAATATCACTGTTTTATTGATGCTCTATGTTTATATTACACTTTTTGTACATTTACATACATAACACGTTTTAAAATAAAGAACAGATATTGTGTACAAAGGCGGCATTTATTGCTTATAGCAATATCTCCCAGGCAACTCTAGTAAGAAATAAAAGTCTAAAAAACATTTCTAAAGAGTTATGAGTAGGTTTAGTGTAAAGTTATGAAGAAAAAATTATTACGTCCTATAATTTCACAGTACAAAAATAAAGATTACATCCGCAACCGCACTAGTTTTTTTTTTTCGGGTATTCATTTTTTATTTTATCTGACATCATAACTATACGAAGTAATATGCCAAGTGCGTGTTTTACACGCACAAGTTTAGGGTTTTGTAGTACTTATTTAAACAAAAAAAAAACGGACAAGTGCGAGTCTGACTCGCCCACCGAGGGCTCCGTTAAAGAGTATATATTTTTTGATTTAATGACAAGTAAAGTTTTCAGATTTTTCCCTATACTTGTAGTATAAGACGGTATTACTTGGCAAATTTCATAGTTCTAGGTCAACGGGAAATACCCTATTAATTTTGATTCCCTTGAGAGTGTCTAAATGTACGTTTTTTGCGAAATTTTTCCCTATACTTGTAGTATAAGACGGTATTACTTGCCAAATTTCATAGTTCTAGGGCAACGGGAAATACCCTATGAATTTTGATTCCCTTGAGAGTGTCGAAATGTACGTTTTTTGCGAAATTTTTCCGTATACTTGTAGTATAAGACGGTATTACTTGCAAAATTTCATAGTTCTAGGTCAACGGGAAATACCCTATGAATTTTGATTCCTTTGAGAGTGTCGAAATGTACGTTTTTTGCGAAACGGCCGTGTCTTTTTTTCACGTTAACTTAGAAGTTTGATATTTTCACAGCTTCAAGGGACTGTAGACCTGAGTATATGGTTTTAATTTCAACTCGATACCTCGTTTTTCTCTATTGAGGCACGGAGCCCTAAAAAGGCCAAATGCGAGTCGGACCTGCGCACAAAGGGTTCCGTATCACCAAATAATGCGGGTAAGTATGCCTAAAAACACTATGGTAAATAACAAAAATCAGTGCTTCTCCCGAATCTAAATCTTATTTCATAACTCACGTCAACGTCTGGCTAGTTAACAGCTGTTGTGTTTTCTTAGAGCGTCAAGTACCTAAATATTCAAAAGCAAGGCTTGGTAAATACGTGATGATGACAAAGGAATTTTCGGTGTTCTTACTTCAAGGGTTTGGTCACATAGTAACCATGTCACCCTAATTGTACACATTTAACATAAATACACTTAACTATACAACAACACTCCTTACTTTAATCCCTAACTTAACATCTTGGCTTTGTCCGAATAAGGGGAAACCAAAGCGCTGTTACTTCCATACAGTTTGAATAATGAGTGGTAATTTATTTCTCTTCTTTGAGCCTCGTTTCGCACTCGCTCCATTAAAATGTGATACACGTCTTCCACTAGCCCACATTCAGTACAGTTTGCCACATTCAGTACAGTTTGGTGTATCTGACTTGCGCAAATTTATTTAATGAAATGAAGTGTAAAAGTAAGAACTACATAGATCCTATTAGCAAGATTTTTTTCGAACCAAGGCAAACAAAGGGGATTACTGTGAATGGTTCTGTACCAAATTCTCTTTTACAAGAATCTCTGATCAAAACTATGTGTAACATGTCTGAAAAGAGTGAAGTACATTTCATGGACATGCCATCAACAGTAGCAAGTTTGGCCAACAAATCAGCCTCTTCGTTTCTCTTAATTGTGTTATTTTATAGTTTTTTATTATTAAACTTGAGGTTGCCAAAGCAGTATTAGTTTCATAAGCTATGTGAAGATGAAGAAGACTTTACGTCAAGTTGCACGAGGGGGACCTCATTCACGCGATAATGACGAGGCTGATTCTGTTGTATGTTGCTGTACACTCACCAAATATACTGCATTTGAAATGACAGACAATCGACAACATTAAAAATTAATAATTAGTGCAAAACTGAAAACCATTTCGAGATATGGACTTTCTGAGCATCATATTTTTTTTTCAGAATTAAATCGTGATTACTTAAAGAGATATTTAAAAAAAAGTAAAAATATGGTAAACACAGGATTTAAAAAATAAATTCCTTTGCTTTTAAGTTCAGTTTATTAAAAAAAAACTTACATGCCATGTGACAGCAGACATAAACATGCCAAGGTTTTTTTTAATAATCCATTGGCAATGAACTTCGACTTTTGAAATCCTCAGATGCGACTTACGTCCTTTTAGAATGAGTGAATAAGAAAACATTAAATTATGCAGGAAAACCATAAAATAAAACAAAATGAAAAAATACTTAAGCTTCTTTTTTAGGTAGACTTTCAATATAAATATTAAAAACGAATGATTAACTAAAATGAAATGTTGTCGATTGACATGTTGCATTCATACCGCCAGACGACATCAACCTTAAGATTAGACTGCTATACTGCCCTCATAAGCAGTGGTCGGCGTAGGTAGTGCATTTGGGGTGAACAACCTCAAACTTTATGGATATACCCCAAGAAACCCAGGATTCTCAAATTCAATTGATTACCTATTTACTTTATAGGTAGCGATTTCGGCGGAATAATAATTATATTATTAATAATAATCAAATTGTGCCAAGAAATTGCTGGGGTTTATACGTTGCTGTCAAGTAACAAATTTATTTCCTTTTGAATTGATAAATTAAATGCGAATCCCAGAAATCAAATCTAATCCTGGAATAAGGGCATGTCCACGTTATGCTAACATTTATGAATGGCACTACCTAAGCAGACCACTGCTCTGCACTGCCACTGCAGGTAAAAGCAAAAGCAACAGCTAGCAGTGGCGAAGGGTCCATTAACAGGATTCCCATCGGCTTGTTAAGGAAATCTTTACTTTGTCAAACATTTCCATAAATCTCAATACGACAAATACACTTGGCTGAAAGGGAGTTGCAAAGTACAAAACAAAATATGTTTTCCTTGGTTGCTTTTCTGAATAAGGCAACATTTTTTTTTGGCTACCCTTTTTTAAATGCTCAACCTTCTCCATTGGTAGTTTTGATGTAATTAGACTAGATTTAAATAATGGAGAAGCACAACATTATCAAAACATAATTATGTGCTTTTTTTTAGTGCCTCCTAAACCATTTATTTCATACATTTTAATAGAGCACATAAAATTTTTAATATGAAAAGAAAAGTGGCTTTTCAAAAACATATTTATAAATATGTATGTATGTATATGTATATGCCTAAGGTGAAAGTAGTATGAACGGAAACTACCATTTTAGCGGCATGTTTTTTGCAGGCTTGATGTTGCTTTGACATGTACATTGTTGTTATTTACCATAATAGTAGCTTCATGTGTTCGTGACGGATTGACTGCTAATTCAACTGATCAAATTGATGTAGCCAGCCCTAGCACGGACCTCGGTCTATTTTGGGCTGCTACTGCCACAATTTATACATAAGTAAAGCAATGCATCAGTCAAACCCAGTTTCCATACCTATTGATCAGCGCTCTGCATGTACTTTTGCCATTAAATTTTGCGATAAATAAATAAATAAATAAAATAAATAAATAATTTTTGTTTAGTGTTCCTTACCCCTAGTGTGATGGTACGGAACCCTTTGTGCGCGAGTCCGACTTGCACTTGGTCAATTTATTATTTTTAGAATTAATGGGTGTCAGTTGTTCCCAAGTGTGAACTGTGAAATGCAAGTCACAGTCGATACTTGGTACACCTGCTTTTCACCAAATAAGAGGAAATAATTCCAAGGTAGATTGTGTATTATTGTTGACTGATCATATTCCACTAAATAAAAAAGGTTTTTTCGCTAAGATTATTATTTCGATTTGGAGAACAGAGCAGTGCAGTCAGCACTGCCCAACAAGATATAGATGTACCAGAATCTGATGGCAAAAATTTATATGAAAATTGTCTATGATTCCATATATTTTTTTGGCATGAGATTCTGGTACACCTATAGTAGAGATAGCTTACCTGAGTCAGCTCATCATTCTCCTCATCTTCAACACTTCCATCCAGAGTAGCTCCTGCTACAGACGTGTCAGCTGAGGCAGTACTCTCGGAGCCACCGGAACCTGAGGTCACTGTCATTTTACCTCCAAGTTTCTGAAAAAAGGTCACAATAACATTCAACCTTAACTTTGGGTACATCTTCTTTGTTTTTTTTGCACATTTATCAGCAACCTAAATAAATAACAAACCAAGCAACTTTTGATTATTTACTTTAAAACAAGTTTTAAATAAACATTCTGAAGGTAGCCATTATTTAAGTTCAAAGTACAATTTTTATACTTACAAAAGCTTGCAGTTTTCTGACATTGGCAATGAGCTCTTCCATTGCATAGTTTCGTGTACCAAAGAACAATGCCCGGCACACCGGGCACTGGTCGAGACGAGCCTTACAACGACCACACACATGGTGGCCCTCGTTACACTGAAAGATCTGGCCAGTTGGGATTTCATAGCACACGGGACACTGGAGTAAGTCATCCAGGTCTGGCAGAGCATCAGCCTGAAACAAACAACAAAATTGTTTTCTCTACATTTCCTTTAAACACCAACAAGATGTTCCTTAGCTATGTTTTTTTTTTTTTGGTCTTTTCTATAAGCAACTATCAAATTCCTTATCATACAAAAGTAAAACTTGATTATCAAAAGACCTAATAATAGGGCAGACTGTATACTGTTTGTCAAAGATAAAACAAAATGGTACCTATTGCTTTTATCACCCATGTATTTCAAATGCACTGAACATGTGGTCATTAGTTTGTGTAATAGTTTCTTCATAAAGTCACTCTTTACTAATAGTGTCACAATATAGCACAACAGTTTTAATTAATTGATTTGTTATAAACAACAATACATTTCATTTGAACTTTTAAAATGTGTGGTATTTAATACAAAAAAGCCTTTAATGAAGGTAATAAGTCCTTTTGAAACATTCCTATGGCCAGTTTTGAGATTGTGTGCAGTTTTATCAAAATTTATAATAGTTTTGGAGCCTGACTGAATAACAAAGAAACAATATACCTTGACTGCGTTAACCAAGCAACACCACTGTCTCATTTTCTCAGCCCAATGCACAGGGAGAAATTAGTTAAATAACCAAAGAGTACCTAATGCATAGATACTTCGAAAATATGGATCATCACAAAACTCCTAGGATTTTAACAAAGTTACAGATAATTGGAAACTTTCTGTTAAGAATTAAAGGGGTCACCTCGCTTCAAATTTGTTAACATTTAAACCTAACAGGCTCCTTCTTGCTTTGCTTGTCGCCAGGCTAGGATGGTTAAGTTCTTTCCTAGTTTCTACATTTTCTGAACCTTTGCAAGCTTCCTAGGATTTTCGTGTTCTGATTTTACTGATTATCCTGTGACATATGCACGCCGAATACCTTGTGAATCCTTAGATTATAAAATTATATCCAAGATTTTTACTTTCAACTAGCATGCATCTACCCTACAGTTTGGGTAGAAAATAAAATAGTTCGGCTGTGGTCAAGGGCGTAAAGCTAACGGACAAAAGACTATCCCAAAAAAAAGTTGCAGTCAGCGTCATTGAGCTCCAACCTTGAAAATTTAAGAACTGCGCAAGCGTTCATGCAACCGCTAACGGTGTAAACTCAGTTGGATAAAAATTATGATCGTAAAGAAAGAAATAGTCTTCAAAATATCGACCAACCGACAAGGTCGAACAATGGATAGCATAGCATGGAAATTATTCCCAAAAATACAAAAAATGGCTTTTACTTACTTTTACCTCCGTCGTATTAGCCATCGTAGTAGCCTTCAAAAAGGCAGAGATATATCAAAATTCTATTATTCCGTCGGGAAATAAATGTAGAAAATATAACAAGTAAAATAATAAAACCACACAGCTGTTTTTCAGTTACAAATTACAAATGGCGTCATGCAGTGTTGCCATGCCACTTAAAAAATAAAATGACACGCTCGATAATCCGAGTTCCGTTTGATCGTCAAGCAGTATACGTACGACCACGTCGACCACCGTACGACACAACTTTTTTCGTCCTACCGAGAAACCGACGCGACAAAATTCAAACACAGCACTCACTACACTACGATATGAATGAATTTGTCCTACCTACGTAACCTAACTGGCAACGCGCACGTTTAGGTTTTTCTTTTTATGATTAGAATCAAATGTTTTTGTCTTCATTTTAGTGTATTAGTAGAATAAATTATTGTTTTTTCGTAGCTGATGATAAATTTGTCAGTAAATATTTTAAATGTAAATGTTCATCCAGAAAAAAACACGGGGTTTGATGAAGCCATCTTGACGCTTGACGACACCCGCCCGACAGTAACACTCCGATGTGGACACGTTGGCAATGTCGTATGACAAAAAAGTTGCATGGCAATCAAACGACTATGTATCAATTAGGTTAGGACATACCGTTACTGTTCAAGTGAGATCGCTTTACGGGACCCCCTGCCCCCGCAGGGCCCCAGCGTGCGGCCGGCGGTGCGCTCCTGCCACCACGCCAGACAAGCAATGCAAATAGCTTATTAAATAACTGTCCTATACAGAAATGAATGACAACTCGAGTTGTATGTAACTCAAAAGTAACTCTAGTTGACTCGACTTGGCTTTAATAAAGCGAAGTTTTTTGCACTATGCAACGAGTCAGCTTGAGTTTGAAACCGAGTTACTAAGGTAATGCCGTATGTAAATGTGTAAACTCGCGTGCTGTCGACTTGATAGTACATATGTTTAAAAACAACAATTTATTTTATTAAAACTTTGATAGTATGTAACTATAACCTTTGCTTTGATCAGTCAATTAATTCATTTTTTTCAACAAAATAAAATTCTGATCACACTTAACTAATTGACGACAAAAATTAAAAAAATATTTTCATGTAAAATTATAAAAATATTTTCACATCGGACCGAGTTACATATACGATTTGCCGTGAGAGTCGAGTGAGTTGCATCGTACAGTACGATTAAAATCAGTTAACGATTCGGCCAACCTCGGTAATTGTCGTGAATCCCTCATCTCTCACATAGAGTTATCAATTTACAGATATGACCTTTAATTATATTACTCGTTGTATTGAATACAATACAAGAACGATATGAGCATCAAAACCTCCTTTGTAGCTCAAAACTAACACAACCTTTATATTGAAATAAGAAAAATAATTGATTATTTTGATAGTATGACTTCTTAGTGTCAATAAAAACAGTTTGTATATGATACATTTATGTTTATGAACGCTAATTTCATTCGTGAGAATATTCGATTCTTTCAAATTTTATGAAAATTAACTTACAACAGTTAAGTACGAGTATCACGGCTTCAACAAATTTAAAGCGAGGTAAAAAAATTGTTGCTCAATACTTTATTGTACTTTATTGTACACATAAATATAATTACAATTGAAGTTAGAAATAGGATGTACACAGGCGAGCTCTAAGTAGAGATTTCTTCCAGCAAACCCCTCTGATAAATAAAAATCATAATAAATGAATAAGTAGACATACGTGTACACAAAACTACGCATCATACTATTAAATTAAAATTTTAATACATATAGAGATATATATATATATATATATATCCCTACGTATACACACTCAGCATAACTACATTCTATAAGATATAGGTAATAATATACATACATATAGCGTGTACATTATGTACGTACATACTTACATACTATACAAATTCACTTATGGAAGAGAAAGATAGTGCTCTTTTAGTCTTTTTTTAAAAATACCAATTGTTGGACAGTCACGGATGTTTTGGGGAAGTGAGTTCCACAATCTGATAGCCACGACATTAAAGGACTGACCGAAAGCACATGATTTGTGCACTGGAGTTTTAAGTAGAGAGACAGTACGTGTCCGAACCGGCCTGTCTCTAGAAAAATGCCGTGGTACGAATCGTTCACGAAGATAAGAAGGGGAGCGAGGATTTGTGAGAATACTGAAAAGCTGAGTGAGAATATGGAAATCACGACGTTGACGGATAGGTAGCCATTTAAGTTCTTTGCGGAAAAGGGAGACATGGTCGAATTTACGTAAGCCATATATAAAACGAATAGCCAGATTTTGCAGGCGCTCGAGCTTATTTAGTAACTCTTCGTTGGCATCAAGGAAACTGACATCGGCATAGTCGATCAATGGAAGAAGTAGAGATTGCGCAAGGGAAATTTTAGTTTTAAAAGGCAGGAAGTTCTGGAGGCGCTTTAAAGAGTGAAATGCTCTATGCACTCTTTTGCTGATCTCATTGACTTGAGGAGTCCACGACAAGTGGCAATCAAAAACAACTCCTAGATTCTTAGCGGTTTTAGAAAAGACAATAGGTACCCCATTATAAACTACAGCTGGTAAAGTATTGTCATTCAATTTCTGTAACATGTACCGGCTACCAAGTAGCATGGCTTGCGATTTGTTTGGGTTAACAACAAGTCCAAATGATTGAGCCCAATTTTGTATTTTAGTGAGATCTTCATTCATCTTTATAACGGCAGATTTTGCCTGATCCACTGGAGAATGGCAATAGAGCTGCAAATCATCTGCATAAAGATGGTAGAGAGAAGATAAATTGTCGGTGATTGAGTTAATAAAAACTGAAAACAGGAGAGGAGAAAGAACGCCACCTTGAGGAACGCCAGCTGTGAGCTCACACCACCCCGATGTAACATCATCAGAGCGTATGCACTGCTGGCGACCATGAAGATAAGTATCAAACCATTCTAATACTAGAGGAGATACGTTAAGAGAGCTAAGGATTTCTAACAGTACGTCAAAATTTACACAGTTAAACGCACTGCTAAAATCTAATAATGTTAGCACAGTCACATTTTTGCTGTCGATTGCGAAACGAATATCGTATGTAACCTTGAGTAGAGCAGTGACCGTGCTATGTCCGCTACGAAACCCTGATTGAAATTGGTTTAATAAGTTGTTGTTAGAAAGATATAATGATAGCTGATCATGTACTAGGGATTCCAGGACTTTAGAAAGGATAGGAAGGATTGAAATAGGTCTATATTGCGAAAAAGAGGAAGGGTTAGATATCTTGGGTAAAGGAATAACATTACCCCGTTTCCATGCTGAAGGAAACGCGCAAGTTACCAAGGAGTAATTCATAATGTGGGTGATGGTAGGTAGAAGATCGTCCAAAATCGTGAATAACATCTGAGAACAGATTTCATCGTCACCCACGGCTTTAGACGATATGGCTAGAATAGCTCTCTTAACGTCACTCGTAGTAACAGTCATGAAGGCAAAGGGACTACAGTTAGGTTTCGGCTTACTGTTAAGTTTCGAAAGAGTTTCATTTTTGGTTCTGTCTTCCAAAATGACAGGAGATGTAGAGAAGTGCAAATTTAGTGGTTCGAAATCAATGTTTATCGGAGTGGTTTCAGATGATTTGCCTATACCTAGTGTTTTAAGAAATTTCCATACTTGAGCAGGGTTATAATTGTCGATAGATACATGTATATGGCGTCTTTTGGCATTCTACTACAGTGATTACGCAGCTTTTTAAAAAGAGTGAAATTTGCATCAGATGGATCTTTTTTGAACTTCCGCCTAGCCTTATCCCGCTTAGCTATTGAGTTGCGTATACATTTTGTCAGCCATGGTGCCGGTAGGTGATTCTCTTTAACTTTTTTAGTCGGAGCATGCTTATCAAATAAATTCAGTAAGAGTCTGTTGAAGTGAGACACCTTCTCAACTACAGTTACGCTCTCAATGACTGAGGATCAATCTCGTGAAATTGTAAATAATGTATATAACTATTTTAGAAAAGAAGCTAAGTAATTTATTTAAAAAAGAAGAAAGTAAATATCATAATTTTTTTAAAATATATTGTATACAAGTATAGCTTCAGTAAATAATGAATGTTCAAATTCATGTCGCTTCTGCATAATAAATTTCTTAGGTCTACCGGTTAGTAATGTCATCTTGGCAGGTGCTATACATTGCGTTTATGATACTTCAAATTGAAGCTACCTAAAAGAAATCGCGGTAACGTATTTCGTGTCATTTCCGTCTCGGGATTTAGGCGATGATATCCGAGAAAAGCCGAATCGCTAACTGATTTTAATGGTCTTGTAAGAACATGCGAACTCGCCGACGGTGGCAGTGAGCTAACTGACTCTGTGACTCGGCAACTCGCTTAACTGGGGCTGTTCATTTATTACGTAAGACAATTTCAACCACTTTCCAACCCCCCATCCCCGTACGTAAGAAAAAATAAGACTTCGATGAACCTCCTTCGGGGGGGGGCCTTTCAATATTAAGTAAGATAAGTATCTACCAAAATTGCAAAGAAAAATTAGCAAAAATATAAGAACGCGCTGGTTTATGTAATAAAAAAGGAATATGAATCGGTAACACATGCTTTTGTGATCTTACGTAAGAACAATCTAGACCCCCTCCCACCCGCATGTAAGAAAAAATAAGACTTGTTCGGACCCCCTCCACTCCCCAAATAGACTTACGTAATAAATGAACAGCCCCACTTGGCTGCACAAGCGACTCACCACCGGCAGTTGAGCGACTGGTGAGTCACCGCCAGCATCGATGAGCGAGTTGAACTCGGGCCGGGTTGACTCGGTTTCAACTTAACTCGAGTTAAATGACTCTACTCGCCCATCGCTAGACGTGGTATACGCTTATCGCAGCCATAAAAGGACGAGAAAACGTTCCGTTTTTCTTTTATCAGCCCAACAACACTACCTGAAGTCAACCAGCACAACACATAAGCGTCCAGGTGCGTCATCGCGGGATCCAGATACAAAACCTTCAGGAGCACTGCATCTAGCCAGCCTCCTTATCGTCCAACTTAAAATATCCATCGCTACAGCCTTCAAAAGCGTCGTGATTGGTCAAAAATTGTCTGATCTCATTTCTAGCCAACCAAGGCGCGTTTGAAGGCGATTGCTTTGAATGTCGAAGTTAGATGATAAGGCCCCTGGTCAGTTTACTTCCACATCCCACCCTGCATTCCCGTGTACCACCACCGGCCTTACCTACGAAGCCTGATAAAAACATGAAAAAGCGTATGAATTGAGAGAGAAAAATCAATTGTCGCGTTTATAGACTTTGTATCGCCTCCGCGCTAGTTGCCACGATGGATTTGTATTAAACGGCCATACGTCAAAATGACAGATAGCTTATATGCTGCAGAGAGCAGCGGAAATTATTCGCACTGCTCGATGCTTGCAAAGTCATGTGAAATGGTCGTTTATAAGTTACTCCTATTAAGTCGTAATTTCATCCAAAAAGTTTCATTGCTGATACGAACGCCGACTATAGTATGTTGTTAAGTATGATATGTTGGTCAGTAAATCGCCGAGACACAGTCAGTCAAGGTACAGTGTCCCCATTTATGACGTCATCAAAACGGCCGCCACTGCACTATGAAAAACTGCTCACTTATTATAAACTACTGAACTGAAATAAGCATGTGGGGTACTAAATGATTGGAAACTAAATTACCTACGATATTTTTAACACACTGAATGTTATTCGACTGATAGTTAATGAAATAAATGACAAAAGTGAGGAAATCATACTTAAATGTTTCATCTGTATCTCCTAAACACACTAAAATTAAAAGTTATATATATCAATATTCAAACTGGATTTATAGGTATTTAAAAAAAGAATGTTCCAATCGGACAAAAAACAAGCGATTTACATCGATTCTAATTTATTTATTTATTTATTTATTTTATTTATTTATTTGCATAAAAATCTTACATTCTAATTAACAAGTAGTGACACTAAACCTAGAAGGTTTATTTGTGTCTGTCTGGCATTTTACACCAGTATAAATAAAAGGTATAGATAAAAGGTAAAAATGGTACTACATGCTAAGTGTGAAAGAGACTGGCGACAACCAGCGCGCGCGCGTTTTATTAGAGAGAGTAAAATATATGTAGGTAGCATTGCACTCTTGCGCGTGTTGTTGTTTCCAGTCGTGACAAAAAGATATCAGTGGGGCAATTCTACTTTGTACATTTAGTATGTTGATGAGTAAAAGGTTTTTAGTTTTTTCTTTATATTTTGTTCTTTAAAGCGTGTTCTTATATCATAAGGCAATTCGTTTAGTATATTTGGGATAAGGTAGCATGCTGTTCTTTTTCCGTTTCTATTATTAAAATTTGGTACATAATATTAATTCTGCGTATTTTTGCGTGTGTTTATTTTGTGATCTACTTTTTTAAGTAATAAGGTATCACGAATTTTATTATATTCTTTAAGGAAATAATAATCGAATTGGGTAGATAGTGGCATAGTTTTACAATAATTAAAAAGTTTAAGTGGGTTACTTTTGCATTCTAACTTAATGTTTAGCGGGGCTATGGTTTTCAGTATGCGTTGTTGAAGCTTATGAATTTCATTAAGTAGGTATGGGGATGCTCTTCCATATGTACTCAACCCGTAGGTTACAATAGACCGCAGTTACAGTATCTGCGTGCCTCCATGTATCGTCGCCGCCCACTGTGGGCCGTTATGAAGAAAATGCGTTGCTTTAAAAGTCAATTTTGGCTGTAAGCGTAGGTTAGGTACTAATAATAAATAAAAGATATATTTTTTATTATATCATTTAATGTTTTTGTGTAGTAAAATTAAATAATAGAACAACATTCACAATAAAGATTGAATACAACTCAATTATGCTTTATAGGAAAAACCGATCTTTTAGAAAAAAAACAACAAAATAATTATTATTAAATGTCAAAGATTTAGTACCCATATTATATATAGAAGAGTTTTATGTACGCATAAAATCTGAGCAACTGAAAATATACCACCTACTCAAGATGCTCTTGACCAACATGTTAAACGAGCTATATTGCAGATAAAGATTTGGACAAACTGTTTAGAAAATCACCCAAATAGTTTGTAATTCATCCCTGTATGGAAAATTATTCCAGATGCCAGCCACAGTTGCAAAGAGCTGGTAACTTGCAAGGGCAAACAACGTTGCACTAAATGCCGCTGTGTAAAAAATGGCCTTAAATGCATGCTCCTTTGTGTTTGTGAAGGTACCTACTTTAAAAAGATTTAAATCCCCAATTAATATGGGTTCTAAATCTTTGACATTTAATAATAATAATTATGTTTTTTTCTTCTAAAACATCGGTTTTGCCTTTAAGGCACAATTGAGTTGTATTCAATTTTGTTCTATTATTTAATTTTACTACACAAAAACATCATACTATATAATTTAAAAAATATGTATTTTACTTATTTCTAATGCCTCACCTAGACTTACAGCCAAAATTCACTTTTATAGCAACGCATTTTCTCCATAACAGCCCACAGTGGGCGGCGACGATGCATGTCGGCATGCGGATACAAAAATCGATGTAAATGGCTTGTTTTTTGTCTAATTGGCATGATTTTTTTAATGCCTATAAATTCAGTTTGAATATTAATCTAAATAAATTTTAATTTTAGTGTATGGTTGAGGAGATGCAGATGAAACATTTAAGTATGAATTCCTAACTTTTGTCTTTTAATTGTTTTATTTCATTAACTATCAGTCGAACAACATTCAATGTATTAAAAATATCGTAAGTAATTTAATTTTCAATCATTTGATACCCCATATGCCTATTTCAGTTCAGTTGTCTATAATAAGTGAGCAGGTTTTCATAGGGTGGTGGCGGCCATTTTGATGACGTCATAAATGGGGACACTGTACCTTGACAGTTTGGCTGAGATTCAGAGTGCATTATGAGTTCGAACTCAAGAGGAACTCAATCTTACAAACGTCACTCTAGTATGTGACACGTCACTTTTTGACATTTATAAGATTGAGTTCGGACTCAAAATGCATTCTGAATCTCAGCTTCTGTGTGTCAGTGATTTATTGATCAGCATAACATACTTAACAACATTCTAAAAGTCAGCGTTCGTATCCGCATTGAAACTTTTTTTTTGCTAAGGGAAGTCACTATAGCCCTTTGCAGGGGCTGCATAATTTATCGCTGCAACCATGCAAAGTCATTAAACGCGACAAATATAAATGTTATATATAATATAAAAATTAACTCCGCTTTTTTTGTTGAAAATCCGCGTTTTTGGAATAATCCGCGTAATTTTCTCATCTGGCAGCAATGTTTTTTTTTTCAATACGTCATTTTGACATTTTAAATTTTCAAGTGTTGTTGTTTTTGCTTTCCCTTCTTGCTTTTATCTAATTTTCCAAGAAAAAAGCGAAATTAAATTAACGTTTCCTTGAAAATGTGTTTTCGGTAAATTTCTTCCTATTCGCAACAAATTAACAACTTATAACTGAAATACAAATGAGTCGCATAACAGACTTTATTGATAGAGGTTTTCAGTGAAAAGTGAATAACAATGGGTATTGCTTTAATAAGCTTTATTTTCAGCATAGTAGCGCTTTCTAATTGTGAGTATACAATAATTATAAATTAGGTATCTTGTAGACTGGTAAAAATTTTCCATGCATAGATAGCCACATTCTTTGGAAGTATGTTGCTTAAACAAGTTTTTTTTTAGCTGCTATCGCAGAACGGCTTCATGAACAAATATATTCTTCAATCGAGGGTGGAGCCGCATGTTTTAGAAGATTGAATGGCACACATCAAGCAGGCTGCTCTTGTAAGGAAACTTAAATTATATACCTTTACCAACAACATTTAAGCTTCTATAACTGTAAAGCTTTCCTTTTCAGCATCAGACAAAGGTGCTGTGGGTACAGTTCACATGGTAAGAGATGTGAAAGATGCAGAATGGATAAAGGAAGGTAGAGCAGGCCCATATGTTGCAGTTGTGAGCACAGCCGTATTCTATGACACTGTAGAAGTTTTCATGAATTATTCAGAAAATATGGCAGGCATACTACTTTATGATAACATCACTGGAAGGTAAATTGTAAACATCAAACTTGGCACATTCAATCAGAGGTCAATTTGTTTATCTATATGCATATCTTAAAACAGTTCTGTGATTGTATGACTGACATTCAGTGCATAGCTTAAACCATTTATGATAGAAACATAAAGTTTAAAACAAGTGTTCCTTAAAATGTTTGTGAGCTAAAAAAAGTATTTGAAATACACCCCATAAGGAAATATAAAAAACTAGAGTTTGTATGTGGTTTCCACTGCATTGATTAGTTTTTGGGTAGTCCTATTGTATCTGTTAATATTTTCTGGACTAATATTTTTATATTTCTGACCCTATGTGTATGTCCCTAGGGAACTTTTTCCAGGCAACAAACTAGCCAAGTGAAGAATTTAACCATTAAAAGAATTTTCATTACAGTTACTTATTAATGACTTTGTCCCACTTTGTCACAAAATTTTCATAATTGGTTCAGTGGTTTTAGAGATTAACAGTGCAAAAATTCATAGTATATTCTGCATTAGACATTCAGATTTCTCGTTAACTGCTAGTGACATTCTACAATTTCTCATACGCAGTTGCTAGTGACTGTTGAAGCCCAAATTCATGGTACAGTTTCAGTGTGATCCCAGCATATAAGTACTTTATTACTAAATATATGAGAAATACTGGTGTTGATTCGGTGTAACACAACTTATTTTACATAACTATACTTAGTTTAAGCATTCTGTCTTTTTATTTCTGTATCGAAAAGACAAGAACAGGACCCTTAAAATAAGGTTAGTCCTGTCAAATAAGTTAAGTTGTGTTACACTAAATCAACACCCTTGTAGCTTATATTCTCATATAAGATTTCATATATTTTTAGTTACAACTCTTTTACTCAAGAGTCAAGATGTCCAAATGAGTACTCATCAGGTCCTGGAAGTCAGTGCACATCTTCTGAAGCTGGAGGGATTGTGTGGAATGAGAAGGGAACAGCATTGTTGAGAAGGGATATTCCCTTTCCTATCTTTTATTTGCCCAAGTCAAGGGCTGAGGAAATAGATAAGATTCAAAGTTGCTATGAAAGGTTTGTAATCTCATCATTGACAAATAAAATACATATACTCTTAGGTACCTAGGTACTCTACAGATTGGTATATTTCTGACTTAAGTGAACAAAATAGCTTGGCTTAGGTAGGTATAGCCTGACACAATCTCCTTTGCTTCCAATAAGAAATATAAAATTAAAACCAAGCAACATATTTTTTATGATTATCAATGATAATAAAGTAATAGATAATTTATCATTCATAAACTGTATTTAATTAATTTTCAGGTACAATTTAGACAAGGGGAATCAGAGAGGAATGCCTTTGTGCTCTCTACAACTAAATTCATTTATGTTTGCTGCTGTAAACACTGAAGTTTGCTTGAGAAGGTCAGATTTTGTTTACAGATATTTTTCATAATATGATTTGTCGCAAAATCCGTTGCTTTTTTTAAATTTATTATAAGATGTAAAATCAATTAGACTGAGTTTTATTTTATCGTAGAAATTGATTTTTAGTTGTTTTTCAATTTCGTAATGTATTCTAAAAATGTTTACAATGGTGTTATTGTTACAGATCGGCTGCTACCTCATTTATGACACCAACTAAAGTGTGTGATCCATTAGGAGATCAGAATGTTTACTATTCATTGTTTCCTCGCGGAAAGGTATGAACTATTCAACATATCTAAAATTATTATAATTAAAATAAAATTGTATGATATGCTAGCCTTTCGCCCGCGTTTTTTAAATCTCTGCCCCGTTCTGCCGTTTTCCATGGGAGGGGAGGTAAATATGCACAGACACATTTACTCATTCAAGTACACTTCTGCGAAAAATTGATATGTCACACTAAATCAAAAGCTTTTGTTTTATATTATATTATAGTATGTAATTACAAAAAAGAATTTAAAAATATTTCAAGATATTTCTGACCCTAAAGGGCCCGGCATCAGTTCATATACTGCTCAAAACTATTAGCGGAATAAGATTTCAAAGTAAAATAAATAAAAAGCCTTTATTATAACTGCCCACTAAATATTAAAGTGACATGGTTAATGAAAATAAGGAACAAAAGAACATCATCGTTTTTGTAAGCAGTTCTTAATACGGTGGCCAAGAGTCTATGTACACCTAAAAACAAAGAGACGCCATTCAATTTTCTTAACTTTTTAATTACAAAAAACCGATTTTAAGTGCCCTTTCAAATCTTCTGAGTGCTGTTATTGATTGAAATGAGTGTAAATTTGGTTAAGAAGCTCATTATACCAGATCTGACTGAAATCCAAGTCTCCCGAGCTGTCACTCTGCTTCAAGAGGGTCGAACTATGGCATATGTAGGAACTGACCTAAGAGTCATCTCTTCTGTCATCTACACAGTATGGAAGCGGTATCTAGGTGACGGGGGAATACTCAGGAAGTGGTGGTCAGGGTCAAAAGAAAAAAAAACACTCCTTTGCAAGATCGCTACATTATCAATATTGGTAATTTTTTCCTTGTTAATTTGTTAGTTTTTTAATTTTACAAAATTTAGAAATTAAACGTTTTAGGCGTAAAACAAACTGGTGTTCAAAAGGTCCGTCACAGAAATGTTTGAATATTCGTCTTCACTGACTTTTACCTCCATGAGCCCTTATCACAGCTTGACAACGACGCGGCATGCTTCGTATGATCCTCCGAATATCTTCCTGCGGAATTATCTCCCATTCTTCGATTAATGCTTGAGTGAGCTGCTGCAGTGTTTGGGGTGCAATAGGACGTTTCCTGATGCGTCTATCAAGCAAATCCCAAATGTGTTCTATTGGGTTTAGGTCCGGGCTCATGGGAGGCCATTCCATTACACGGATTCCATGATGCTGTAAGTAATCTAACGTGATGGCTGCAGTATGTGGTCTGGCATTATCTTGCATAAAAACAAATTCTGGGCCGATACCATATGCTGCGGGCAAGACGTGGTCTTCGAGCACGTTTTCGATGTAAACTTGAGCATTCAACCGCCCGGGAACAACGATGAGATCTGTGCGCTCGTCCAAACTCACTCCGCCCCACACCATCACAGAACCACATCCAAATTTGTCATATTCTTGGACTGCCGCTGCACTGTATCGCTCGCCTGGGCGTCTGTAGGCACGTAGACGACCATCGCAGCGTGTTAGACGGAATCTTGACTCGTCAGAAAAGAGCACTGGCCTCCAATGTCTAAATTGCCAATTAGCGTGGCTTTGTGCGAACCGTTGGCGAGCTTGTTTGTGTTGAATAGTTAGACGCATGGCCCGCACTGGTCGACGTGCTCTCAAATTGGCTTCCCGCAAGCTATTCCTTACCGTCTGGTCGGAAATTTCTACAGCAGTAGCCGCTCTTAGTGTATTTTGCAGATCTCTTGCAGTAGTGGTGCGGTTTCGTAAAGCACAGTTGATGATGTAGCGATTTTCCAAAGGAGTTGTTTTTCTCTTTCGACCCTGACCACGCCTAATTGAGTATCCCCCCGTCTCTAGGTACCGCTTCCATACTCTGTAGATGACAGAAGGGCTGACTCTTAGGTCTGCCATAGTTCGACCCTCTTGAAGCAGAGTGATAGCTTGGGAGACTTGGATTTCAGTCAGATCGGGCATAATGACCTTCTTAACCAAATTAACACTCATTTCAATCAATAACAGCACCCAGAAGAGTTAAAAGGGCACTTAAAATCGTTTTTTTGTAATTAAAAAGTTAAGAAAATTGAATGGTGTCACTTTGTTTTTAGGTGTACATAGACTCTTGGCCACCATATTAAGAACTACTTACAATAATGCTGATGTTCTTTTGTTTTTTATTTTCGTGAAGTATGTCACTTTAATATTTAGTGGCCAGTTATACTTAAAAACCAAAAAAAAATATTTTTATATCACTTTGAAATGTTATTCCCCTAATTGTTTTGAGCAGTATATAAAGAACAAGCTATTAAAGTTTATATACATTTATTTTATTAAATCAAAAGCTGCAACACAAACAGAACGCGCACACAAGCAAACTTACATGAACAAATTGTTAATGTACTGGGATATGTATGGGATAATGATAATGTATGAGGATAGTGCGCTTGCCTAGTCCCGTGTTATATGGTCTAAGACTTTATTATTAATATTAGATAAGACAAATAGTAAATTATTAGGTAATAAAATAGCATATAGATTAGAAACTTAACAGATTATAAAAAAGGCGATTTTGTATTTTTTTATGAAATTTTAATTGAGGTTGATTATTAGTATTGTACTACAATTAGAACTACATTTTTAGATGTTTTTTTTTATCTTCCTGTCTGTATGTATGTATGTATGTTCCGTCTTAACTCGAGAACCACTGGGATTTGGATGCGATTTTCTTTATTATCACCTTAGTGTCCCTAATAGACTATAAAGGAATTCATTAAATAACCACCAAGCCGAAAACGGGGCAGAGATTGAAAACAACGCAGGTGGAGCCGCGGGCATAGGCCAGTAATTATAAAAACTGTTATCAATTTGATTACGTCTACATTTGTCGTGTTTGTGTGTCGAGGCTGATTTAGCCATTCGGCGGCGACATATACATTAAAACTAATTTTAGGAGACTGATGACACAAAAAAATCTGTTACCCTGGTGACTGCAAGGATCGACACGGCTTCACTCTTTGACGGTAACATAAAACATATATTTTAATAATTACATTAAGTATGATATTGGTGTCAATTCAGTGTACACGACTTAATTTATTTGACAGGACTAACCATATTTTAAGCGTTCTGTCCTTGTCTTACGAAACAGAAAGAAAAAGACAATAATAATTTAAGTTTAGTCCTGTCAAATAAGTCAAGTCGTGTTACACCGAATCGACACCAATAACTATTTTGACTATTTATCCATACAAATAAATACATTTCAAGTGTCTGCCCGTGATTTAGAAATAAAGGCTTTTTCTTAAGCTCTTATTTATATTAATTTGCACCTTACCTAAACCCAAAACCACATACATAAAAACGCGTATTTATATATATATATATATTGTATGTCTGTTTGTTTGGCCAGGCTAAGCTCCGAAACGGTTGAACCAATTTTGATTGGGCTTTCATTGGCAGAAGACTTTCCAGATATCTGTCACATTTGGCCTCTCTCGCTTTTGACATCTGTCACTGAAATTGGTCAATTTCCTTCTTTGGCTTCACAAAAACAAAATCAACGCTGGTAAAGCCGCGGGCTGCAGCTAGTTTATTAATATACATAGATAAAACACATAAAAAAATACATGTTAAAAGTTTTCGGACCCATCTGTAACAGTGAAGAAGAAAATAAATTATTACTTATATAATACTTAACTACTTGCTGAATGGTGAAGGAAAGCATCGTGAGGAAACCTGCATGTACTAAAAAGCGAAGTACGGCTCACCATCCATTACGTTGGAACGTAATAATCGTCCGTGAAACGCGGGTGTACCGGGCGTAGACCGTGACTTGCATTTCGTAGTTCACACTGGGGAACACCTCTGACACCCCCTCGGGGATTCATGTCGTGACTATATATGTGTGTTTATATGTATTACTCATATGAAATTAAATTATACTCCTACATATTTCATAACAGGTATAGCCCCTGGCGCTGCGAGTTCCGTAGTCGGCATGGTATCACTGATTACAGCAGCCAGTGTTCTAGCAAAAATGATACCACTCTCGGATGCACATTTTTACAGTAAGTATTGGAACAGCTGTCCTTTTTCTAGTAAGATACGATCTAGTTCCCTTGACTCCTGACTGTGTTGTAGTAGTTATTGTGCACTCTGAAATATGTAAACCATTTAATAGCAATGTTTATTTTTATTGCGCAATCTTCTGAGGCGATCGAACTGAACTCGGCAGCTGTGTTCAGTCAACAAAAAAGCTATGTAACCATGCAGGCCCATCGCGAAAACTCCGATCCTAAGACCATACATTAAGGTGGTAAAACCGAATCTCGGTGCAAAATGCACATCATAATATTGTTTTCCTTACTTTTAAATAAAAAATATGCAAAAATTGCGTTTTAAAGCAATTAGCGGAAATTGATTATGATAACTAATAATAGGGTTCTCGCATTAAAATTATGTTATACGTGGGACGCACTATAAGTTTCCGGAATGAATATGAAAAAATACTATTAAAGGTACAAAATTAATTTATTGTTTTTCAAAATAATCTCCCTTGGCGTCTATGCACTTTTTCATTCGATCAAACCAGTTTTGAAAACTTTTGTGCCACTCCCCTGTGGTGACCTCTGAAACGTGTTTTTCATACTCCTCGACAGCCTCTTCTGGTAATGAAAATCGTTGACCGCGTAATTGGTTCTTAATTTTTGGGAACAGAAAAAAGTCACAAGGTGCCAGGTCGGGACTGTATGCAGGATGACTCATGAGTTCTACATTTTTCGTCTTCAAAAAGTCGTTTGTCTGTCTGGCCGTGTGAGAACTAGCATTGTCGTGGTGCAGGATGATACGGCGTTTACGGTTATTTTTACGGAGTTCGTCAATAACTTCCGGTAAACAAATGGTCGTGTACCAGTCACTATTCACGGTACGACGATTCTCTAAAGCAACAGTAGCCACGTGTCCAGTTTTATTAAAAAAAGAAGCAATCATCCGCTTAGATGCACTTTTCACGCGCGCCACTTTGGTTGGTTTCGGCTCATCTTGAAAGACCCATACGCTCGATTGCTGCTTTGTTTTGGGATCGTAGCAATAAATCCATGTTTCGTCACCTGTTACTATGTCCCACACCAAATTTGACGCACCTTCGTTGAATCTGGTAAGCATGGCACTGCACCAAGTGATGCGGTCCGTTTTTTGAGCCTCGGTCAAGTTGTGTGGGATCCACCGCGAGCACAGCTTTCTCACACCCAAATGTTTGTGTAGGATTGATTGTATTTGACTCATGCCTATTTCTAAGGATGCGCGAATTTCATGGTAGGTCACATGCCTGTCTGTTTCAACCATACGGCGCACAGCATCGATGTTTTTGTTGGTCACAGCGGTGGACGGCCGACCATCGCGAGATTCGTCACTGAGATTGATACGACCACGCTTGAATTCTGCAAACCAGCTATAAACAGTCGTCTTGCATGGTGCTTCATTGCCAAAAGCTGTTTCAAGCCGAGCGATGCTCTGTTGAGCTGTCAAATTACACTTAAAATCGTAGAAAATCATACTACGAAAATTTTCCCGAGTTAAATCCATGTTGATGCAGACACACAATTTTTTAAATGGCGCCACAAGGTAAAAACAAAAGACAGTCAGATGAAACAAACTGCATTCTACAGCCAAAGAGTTCTATTTTCAAATGTTGCAATAAATTTTTAAATATTGTTTATGTAAGTGGCCAGTTCCGGAAACTTTTAGTGTTACCTATGTATTATGCCTTACATTCGATTACAACGATAAATACGTTTTTAAGTTTTTTAATTGAATGCAATCAAAATTTCAATCATAAAATGATAGAATTTGAATGAGAAACCCTTTTTGTTATTGATAAATTTCCGATAATTGCTTTAAAACGCAATTTTTGCATACTTTTTATTCAAAAGTAAGGAACACAATATTATGATGTGCATTGTGCACCGGAATTCTATTTGACCACCTTAAGGTGGTTGCTTTGGATTTCGTTCCTAAACGCATAACTATTGATTAACTATTCCGCATCTCATCTATCAGTCGTCAGTGAGTCAAAGGATAAAAGTATCTGCGCTGGGCCCGATTACTTATCTCTTTTGTTAACCCTACTATACCTATATTATATAATTATTATCTTTATTGAAATAAAACATGTACATACATTTTTAACACTGTTCTCTAGTCCTGTATGCTGTATGTAACCGCTTTCTAACGCTCTGCCATTGGGTACATTTTGTTAAATTGAATACAATTTAGAATATTTAGGTACAACAAATTTTCTAATAACTCTCTAAATTAAAATTTAGAATTACAAGTTATGTATGAAACAACTTATGCTAGTGTGTACGTATTACGAGAGGTGGAAAGAAAATAATCAGTTTATGGATATCGAGGGTTCCTTCCTATTGGGCACACTGTAAATCTTACAGGCCATTTATCTACTATCAATCATAGAGCAGACGCTCAGCTCCTCAGAAATCTATATCAAACATATTTCTGGAATAGATTCTATCTATAATACTATCTATATTTTCTAGGCCACAACATCCTATGGACCTTGTTCAATGGGGAAGCGTTCGACTACATCGGATCGCAGCGCGTCGCTTACGATCTGTCCCGCGGGGCGTGGCCTCCTGTCGCGCCTCTACAGCTGTCACAGATCAAACTACACGTGGAAGTGGGACAGATGGGAGGCTCCTTTCTCTTATACAAGGACAACGCTTCATGGCCGCTGCACGCTTTCACGCCTGAGACTAATGTGCCGCCACAAGAGGTACTCGTTATATATTAACATATTTACTATGTTAATAATGTTTGTTTTTAATCATAATCATAATTCATATTTTGTCATATTTTGAAATTCTTTCTATTGAGATAAGAATATTTTGGTCAATTCCATCGTTTAGAAACGCAAAATATGATTTAGTTTCTTCTTTTATATTCACAAAACTGAGAAAACACATTAAAATTAATTATTGTGAGATATATTTCGGGCCATTCGGGCCCGGCATCAGTCATATATACTATATATCATAATTCAAAAGACAAAAAAGGTTATCAATTACATTTATTTACATTTCAAGAATACTAATACTGAAAAAAATATTCCAACTTGTGATACAACGGTAACAGAAACATACAAATATTTCATCACAATATCCATTAATTATATTAATCATCACATACTTATTATGATACTCCTGGATGCTTACTTAATAATTCTTTTCAGGTGAACGAATTCCTCGCGGAAATGTCCAACAATTTGAACGAAAACAACATGACTATATTACCAAGTTTCACAAATAATCTGCCGCCATCTTCTCTGCACTCGTTCAGGAGAATTCTCAAGAACGTCACTGAAAGCGGGGATCTCCCTGAGATCGTGTTGACAGATCACCAGGAGACTTTCACTAATATGTTTTATCACTCTGTTCTCGATGACGCTGATAATGTCGCCTTCGTGTATAAGAATATCAGTATCGATGTCAATGGGACGTGTAAGTACAAACATTTTATTGATTTCTGTCAAAGACGTGGCGTAAGGACGAAGAAGATCTTCTGTTGGTGTCTTACTTGCCTTTTGGCTCTATTTAATGGCAGTGCTATAATTCATACATTAAAACATTCACTCTCGGGAACAGTAAATATCGCATCAAATTTGGTTCAGTGGTTTTCAAGCACTTACTCGTAAGGAAACATGTGATTTAGATCATGTCATACTGAAGTTATCAGGGTAAGATTCCGTCAACACATCGGACGCGTCGTCGGTGTCTGTCCGTCTGTCCGCAGTATAACACAACAATGGCGATGGAATTAAAATGTCTTTGTGTAGAACTAAAAGAAGGCGAAATAAAATCTTAAGGCCCTGTACACGTTCGCTAATGCGTTGGTGCGGTGCCAGTCTGACAGAGACAAACCTATGTGAGTAAGTTAAATGCACTGCGTTCTTCTCGCTTACTCGCATAGCTTTTCTAGCCAGCGCAACAACATGGCTTTAGATGACGTACATTCTAGGCACAGACTGTCACATTTGCGTTGACAGATAGTGCACAACGTATTTGTATTTTTTTTTGTGTTTTAGTCATAGGTACGGATGCGCTCATTGCGAATGGTACAATGAAGGAGACAGATGTTCAAGTGAAGATAGCTCGCTTCGTAACTGCGTTGTCGAAGACCTTGTACCAGAGAGTCGTTGGAACCGCCTACACTGGAACTGAGTTGGCGTCTGCGCATTTGGTAAGTTGTGGGTTATAAGTATGTTTCTACGCATGTCCATGGGTTTGTTTGTTTTGACTTTCTTTACAAATACTTTATGTTTAAGTTAATATTCATTAAGCGAAGGAAAGGTAATTTAATTAGTAACTACATTTGTGAAATCAGTATTACCTACGAGTTACAAATAACTCTTAGGAAAAAAGGCTTCCTCAGAAGTAAAGAATGACAAAACTATAAACAAAAATCAATAGTCAGAAGATTTAGTGTATCCCTCAACAAGCAAGCAAATAAATTACAATCCCATTCCCAGGATCGAACAAGTATCGCTTAAAAAAAATCGAATCACTCAATTTGTGTGTCCGTCTGGTCATGTATGTCGTTGGCAAACCGAAGACGGCATATCATGAGTTACCTCGGCAGGTCGTAAACTATGAAATCGGAAATCATTCACCAAAAGTTACAAATAGGTGCCACGACGAGCGAATCGAGGAGGAGCATGCTAGGCTAACATGTCAATAAATTTGGGGAGCCGAGCGAAGCTGAAGTGCGTTCATTAAAGAACCCTAGGGTAGGTAGGAACACCGTGGTTGCAACACTGAGTTTTTGAACGGGTTTGGCCGAGTTGCTACACTCCAAACGTCATTTCACATATTTCCAATAGATTTCGTATTGATTTATAACTGTCATTTTGACGTCTCTGTACGAACCTTGCGAACCCTACTCAGAGTTGGTGTTGAACAATTCGACACCGGTGTAGCGACACTGCTATTTTTGAACGGTCGGCGCGACCCGTGTCAATTTTTGAACGGTTTAGTGTTGGAACCAGTGGCGGCTGCACCTTAAGTGCGCCCGTGCGCCGCACTACCATTTAAATTAAACTTACACAATAATGTCTTATACCTATCATTACCCATCCATCCATACTGCCATATACGGAAATTAAATATCTGATTATAGTACATATATATACATGTTTTGTTATTACGAGGTAAATAAAAATGTATAGATTTCTACTGCAAAGGAAATAAATCTTATTTTTGCTTGAACAAAATCGGCCCCTTACCGCGTGCGCTCGGGAAAGCGCACGCAGCGAGCTCATACAACTTCTATGAAACACGGTGTAAACAGCCCGGCGCGTGAGACAGAAGATGCGTAGTACAAAATGTATGGCAGTTTTAGGACAGATTCGTGCGCCGCACGCGACCGGAAATTGCCGAAAGAATACGAAGCGAAACGAGTAGTTCACTCGCGTTACCCCGAGGCCTTGACCTACGCACGTTGCTTTTGTCGTCAGTTTGTCACTTTTTGCGCGCGCTTGCGGAGGATTAATTGTTTATTTAATTACTATAATTATGTAAAAAAGTAAACTAAAGATTAGAAAGAGTGATAATAATGAGTGTAAATTACAATATTGACTTTATTAAAACCAACAGGACTTATGAAAACCCGGTCTATTCATAATATAAAACAGGAATGCAAAACAAAAAAATAAATCGTTCACGAGAACGTTCAAAAGTGAAATGTATGTTAAAAAGAAATGGTTATGTGGATGTGAGAGACTAAATGCTTTTTTTTTGCTTTCCTTGTGTTATTTTCGGCGGAGAAGCGATTTGGACGGAATATAAATAAAATTTGTTTCCTTAAATTGCTGCATTTTATTTCATCTTTTTAATAAAACCATGCAGTGCACCACCGGTTCTCTGAGGCACCAGCCGCCACTGGTTGGAACCCGGGGTACGAACCCAAGCGGGTGTGAGTTTTTGAACGACTATCAGAGCGACTCTCCTAGTTTTAATAGAAATTCGCTGTCTACGCCTTAGACCATTTAACACGAGACTAGGCAAGGGCATTTATCCCCCTCTGCCGAAGTACACGAACAATTTGTTAATGTAAGTTTGCTTGTGTGCGCGTTTTGTGTTTGTGTTGCAGCTTTTGATTTAGTGTGACCATTGACCTCTCATAAACAACTAGACACACAGTCTCTAAGAAAAGTTCGTCAGAAAACGTCCGAACGTGCGGCTTGCATAATAGCAAAAATGCTTCAACCAAATTAAGACGTTATGTCGTTAACATAAGATGCAATGTCAGTAGTATGCAATCGTTATTCCAATTTGTCACGCCATAGCGGTGACAAAATGCATCGCGGACACTTTTTGAGCGAGATTGTGAGTCTTGTTGTTTATGAGATGAGTGTGACATATCAATTTTTCGCAGGAGTGTGCGTGAATTAGTAAATGTGTGCTGTGCGTGTTTACCTCCCCTCCCGTGGAAAACGGCAGAATAATTTCAGTACTAAGAGTCGCGCTTTGCTACGTCCCGTGTTAAATGGTCTAAGGTCTACGCAGATTATGAAAGGCGACGTATATATTTATATCTAAGGTGGCTTTACTTTATGCAGCCAAACTCATACTGGAGGCTTTTTAAGTGATCAGTAACACGGATCGATAACACTTTTTGCTGATGTCGCAAAATAAAATCTTAACGTCCCATAGTAATTGACTCGGGGCTGGGCTTGCGTTTGTAAGCAACAGGAAAAGAAAATTTACGAATTTCACAAAAAGGGTCATCGAACCTTGTTACTGAGCACTTACCAAGTCTTCAGTAAGAATTTGGCTGCATAAATTAAAGACACCGTATACAGGGTGTAAATAGAGGTAGTCACTATTGGTAGTAAAAAATACTATGGTAGTCATTTGTATTTCGTTTCTTTCCAGATAGACGAAATGCTATACTGCTTCCTAAAAAGCCAAGCGTGCCGCCTGCTAGCCGCCGCCGACTACGCCAACAGCGGCAACGACGAAGTGCCGGCGAAACCGCCGCCGCTGTACGTAAGTGTGGCAACGTCGCCGGGCGGTCCCCCCGCGGTATTCGCCGGACATCTGCTAGCGCTGTTAGCTGGCAACCAACTACCTGGGAATAAGACTGTCTGTGATCAAATGAAAGACCCTGTAAGTAGATCTAGCCAGTATTTTTCTCAGTCATCGCTTTAGGTAACGACTTACCAGCGGGCTGAGTAGGCTCGAGCTCAGGACGGCAGATTTTAGGGGCAGCAAATGTGGGGACCGTGTCATTTTTTGTGAGCAATTAATATAATTATAATTACGTTCACCGAAACTATATTATTTTGTAGGCAGCATAATTTACCCTATTCTGTAGTCGTACATTAATTATTGAGCTCAGAAACACACCCAAAAACAATTTTTTGTGCAAATTCATCTAAATTGCAAAAATAAACTACGAAAAGGGCGGCAAAAGTTTGACAGCTTTTACTTGAAAAATGTGTAAATCCGCCACTGTACCGCCCAACGCCTCAGCTGTTTTTGAGAATATGATTAATACTTGCGATTGTCGGCACTTGGTGAAACATCGTCATTATGTTCTATATACATATATGTATATATACCGGGTGTAAATAGAGTGCGACCATTAAATGAAACCACATATTCTACCGACCCTACTGAACCGCTTTTCCCAAGAGTCATACCCGCGGACACCCTTAGTTTATGAAATAATTGAGTTCCAAACAAAAACGCGTGAACCCTAACGCACCGACATACAGGCGAGGTTAGAGAGAGCGTTGACCTCAAAAAGCTAGAGGTTTCACGGACGACGCTCTCTCTAAACTCGCCCGTATGTCGGTCGGTGCGTTCATGCATTTTTGTTTGGAACTCAATTATTTCCCAAACTAAGGGTGTCCGCGGGTATGACTCTTGGGAAAAGTGGTTCAGTAGGGTCAGTAGAATATGTGGTTTCATTTAATGGTAGCAGTCTATTTACACCCGGTATATGATAATAAGTATTATTTACCATCTTCAATGAATACTGTTACCTAAATATAATCTGTATAGTTTTTAGTTATTAAGATAATTATAACCTGATGATACTGTAACGCGAAACTGGTAGTTCAATTAAGTGAATCAAGTGAAACGGTACAAGTGTATTTTTCAAGATGTTTTTGAGAACTATTTTTAGAGTTCTGCCTAAAAGCAGATTCCCCTATAGTTTTGCTCCTTTTACATAATAAATAAAAACGACCCTATTCGCCGTAACTCCCATACTAGCGCTGTTCGCTGATAATATCCTTATTGATAGGTACATGCTTATTATTTTTTCTTTTTCAACATATCCCAGACAATTTCCATAACTTGAACCTAAAACATTTATCAAAATCAAATACATACAAAAGTTATAAGCGTATAAAAGTCCTGGATTTTACACATATTTTCATGAATATTTATGTACCGTAATGTCCTAGAAGCGATACAACAAATCAAATAATTTTAGGTTCACAGCATAGTATATTTTATACTATTCAAAAATATTTTTGTTTCGGGTTTTACTCGCGATAATTAATAACATACCTTTATAGATACGAGGGGTGGCTGAAAAGTAATCTACCTGACTATGAAAGAAAAGACATGGATTAATAATTTATTTTTATTTTTCAATGTAGTCCCCTGCAACTGAAATGCACTTACGACATTTGTCAATAAGTGACAGCATACCATTAAAATAATAATTTGTATTTTGATCGTCAAAATAGTCATTCACAGCGTCCTTCATCTCTTCGTCTGTTGAAAATCTGCGCCCTCTCAAATGTTTCTTTAAATTTTTAAATAAGATGTAGTCAGAGGGAGACGGGTCTGGACTATAGGGTGGGTAGTTGATCTCTGTAAAGCCGTTTTTTGTCAGAGATGACAACGCCTTAAAACCCGTGTGCACGGGTGCATTATCATGCAAAATCAAAACGCCTTTGCTAAGTTTGCCCCTTCTGTCTTCTTTTATTTTGTCGCGTAGCTGATCAAGTAAGTTCGCATAGTATTCATCATTCACCGTCGTGTTTTTGGCAGGTGATCTATCATAAGAATCTCCTCAACATCCCAAAAAATGGTTGCCATTAGTTTGCCTGCTGACGGCCGGACCTTGAACTTCCTTGGTGGGTTTCCCCTTTAAATTTCCATTGCATCGATTCTTGTTTGCTTTCGGGATCCCACTGACGAATCCAAGTTTCATCACAGGTCACTATTTGCAAGATAGTTTCTTCCTCTTTATCCTTTATCAAGTCTAAAAATGACTGCCAACATTCCACATGCCTTTGCTTATCAAAGGGGGTCAACATTTTAGGCACCCAACGCGCGCTCACCTTGGACATCCCCAAATGTTCATGAATTATTCCATGAACTCGTTCCTTGCTAATGCCAACATCTCTAGCTATTTTCCACTGCTTAATTCGCCGATCGGCAAGGTTCAGTTTCTTCACTTTTTCCACATTATCTGCGGTAACTGCAGAAATGGGCCTTCCACTACGAGGATCGTCTTCTAAGCTCACACGGCCTTGTTTAAACTGTCTTGACCAAAACTTTATTACAAATTCGGAAGGACATGAATCTCCGAACACCTTAAACATGCGCTCTCGGATCTGCGTTGGCGTATTCCCTTCTTTACCGAGGAATTTAATCATAGCGCGATGCTCAATTTTATCAATTTATAATTTTATTGCAACTTGATGAAAACGAAGACGCGACAATAAAATTTGGACTCGTAGAAATAAATGAGTGTCATAATTTTTTAAAAAGGAATAAACAAAGAATACGAGAATATAGTGGCTAGTAACATTTTTTAAACTTTCTTTAACAAAGGAGATTTTATATCAGCCACCCCTCGTATGTGCTTGACGTTTTTCTGCTACTCTCGTCAGTTAGCTTGTGACCACGACAGCCTACAGAGGCGTCGAAACGTCAAGCACATATCTATTAAGGTATGTTAATAATTATCGCGAGTAAGACCCCAATACAAAGTTGTGAAAATCCCGAAAGTTTAAAGTTTACTATTTTTGTTTCATTTCGTTTTCTCTTGAAATCATAGGGAGACCCAAAACCATTCTCGAGTTATTTCAAGACATGAACTTTGTCTCGCGTTAGCTTAGTGTTCGGTTAGTTCCGTACGAGCTCGGGAAATGAACGTTTGGGCCAACCAATAACAGTCAGTCAGTGCTCTATAATCCGAAGTTGAATGTAGAATGAAATAGCAAGCATAGAGACCCCGTGCGCGACTGACTTTAAGCCGCCGGCTACCGGCCCCTTAAAGGGCCAAGTCAAAGAGACCCCGAAACAGAAAAGCTCGTATGACTCGATGGATGAAAATGGAAGATGATAAAGAGGTGTGTTAAGATCGCCTACCCCTCTAAGAGACAGTCTCTTAGAAGCTCTTAGTGTAAAAAGAATATTATGTCAGCTTGTACTAAAAACTACAAAGCGATTGGATTGCGACGAGTTTAGCATACGGATCCTGGGAACTATAGGTATTTTCCTTGTGGTGGTGTGTCCGACAATGCTCCTTTCTTTCCAAGCAGAATGCTAAGTGCGAGTTGCCATCGAATGACTTTACTGAAACCAGGCGGCCCACCATTGCCTGGGACCGATGGATGGCGGTATATCCATCCCCTATTGTCGGGCCTTATATAAGGTGAAATTAAATCAACAGACCAAATTCATACTGGAGACTCGGTTAGTGATCAAGAACTAGGTTCAGTCATCCTTTTGGCCAATTTCGGAAAACAAATATTTTTGCTCCCTTACTGGTTGGACTAGTTTAAAGTACAAATCCTAGTGCAGGCACTACGGGACAAAAAAATTTTTTTTTCGAATTTCATCTGGACTTTCCTTAAACCTTGTTGCTGATGACTAACCGAGTCTCCATTATGAATTTGGTCGGTTGATTTAATTTCACCTAGTATAAATCAGACTGGTGATGGGCAGCGGCGTCACTGGTGCAAGGGTTTCGGCAACGCGCTCACCAACCCGCCTGCCCAGCGTGTGTGAGTATGGGCATTTCTTCCAGGAGGACCGCCAAGAGTGGCGAAATCCTGGAAAGGCCTATGTCCAGCAGTGGACGAAACAGGCTGATGGATGGATGGATGGACTTTACTACCGCGTGAATCGAGTTAAGCCGGGTCTCCAGCGCACGTTTTGTACTACACACTAAACAAAAACGTGTACACAAAACATTCTGTAGCTACACATTTTTACTGATAAGCATGCAGGAGACACGGAGCTTATAAACATGAATATGTAGCGGAAGAATATACTGTGTAGACGTTTTGGTGTAGTGTGTAGGACAAAACACGCGCTGGAAACCCAGCTTAACTCGATTCACGCGGTAGTAAAGTCATTACTTGAAAGGCAACTCGCACTTAGCATTCTGGACTTATCTTGGTGATTACGTGTGAGTCCTATGCTCCGTTCTTCCTATAACATCGATACTATATTAATTTGAATTATATTATTTTACTTCAGGACTTCTCCCATTACTGGCTGAAGGGATGGAATCATACCGGAGTATGCATTCAAACGACAATGAATTTTACACAAGCTGTTAGCCCCGCGTTTATTGTACAAGGTTAGTTTTATTTCAAAGTGTTCAGTTTTGAAATGCCGAATCCGATAACCTTATAGCATTTCTGGACCCTATTATCTAACTTCAACATCTATCACTATCGCTTGCAAAGGTATCGTGATTGGCTAGAAATGACGTCACTCATAATATCATTTTGCGCGGAAGAGAAAAAAGTCACATTACGAATTGTTTAAGCCTAGTGTGTATTTTGTACGGGAAGGCCCATTTAAAAATTCGTTGGCTACGTTTCTTTGGAAAAGTTTTTCAGTAGATTATGTGATATAATTTGAAGATACACCTATGCATTTTAACTTACGTCGTTGATTTTAACCAATGTATTCAAATCTTGTACAGAAGAAAACTATATAATTTTCAGAGTACGACTACAGTTCGGGGCTATACTCGACGTGGACGGAGTCGGTGTGGCAAGCGATGTCAGCGCGCGTGTTCGTGCGGGCGGGAGGGGGCGGGGCGCGGGCGGCTGCCGCCGCGGGGGGCGGGGCCACTATCCTGGCCGCTATACTCACGTTCTGGCTGCAGAGGCACTCGCGCATCGTATTCCTCAACTCGCCTGCTTCCTCGATCGGGACCAGCGACGCTACTTCAGGGTAACAATTATTTCATTTTAGAGTATTATTGTTCCACATCTCGCCATTTGTTTTGATGATCAATCACTCATGGGTTCATCCATAGATTTATATGTCTATGGGTTCATCAACTTCATCATCAATGCCAGATAGTGAAAGATTTGTCAACAAAAAAATTGAGATTTAAATCGCGATCATTTCATATTTTGGAGAAGCAATATTATTGATCAATAAACTTTTATAAACATCAGTAAGCACATAAAACGCAAAAATTTCATCATTATTTTACTTGATGGGCTTAAGGACCTAAGTATATAATCAATTCATTTGTACTATTATGCAAACGGTACTTTTGAATCCCAATCCAATCGTGGAACAATTATACCTTCGTTGCTTACGTTGAATTTTATTCCTGTCTTTTAAACGTTTAAACTGATCCGTAATTTCATGAAAACTGAACACCTTTGTCGCACCCATTACTCCAGTTATATTTTTTTATTAAGCAAAGTATTATTTTAATGTGTATTGGTAACTTGAAAATATGATTTAGATACAACGTTCTTAAATTGTTAAATAATTATTATATCCTGTTTATACATATATTGGAAAAATGTAACAGATAATCTTCCGTGGAATTTCCTGATGTACCTAACTTATTTCTGGGTTACCTATAGCTTATCTAATTGTGCTAAATTTTGCATGTAGGTTGAGATAAGTCTGGGACAACATTTACATGATACTCCTATTCATTAAGGGGGATGGTCCAAAGCCGCTCTCCATAGAAACTCGTGGGAACCAACAACCACGACAGAAGCATTATAATTTCGTTATTCTTCTTTTTTCCACTCCTTCAATGAATTCTACACCCGCGCATAATTAATATTTTCACAAAAAAGTTTTTAATACACCTGCTCAAAATATGATAGATTACGTGCCTGTTTAGCGTGCGTAAAACGATATATTTCGCACTCGTGCTTTTTGTTTTTACTACTGACGCCATCTAGGGGAAACCGCCCACATCATTTAGTAAGCATGTAAACCTTTGTTTTACCAAACAAGATGAGTAATTTCAAACTTTTACATTTTATTATTAAATATATTATGTATTGTTTTAAAAATTCAAAACGATTTTAGACGTCATAATTCTATTTTAACTATCTTAGAAATTATCATTAAAAAAAATTTAGAAAGAGACATTGGTTTTTGTAGTACAGATTGGCGCCAACCAGACTGCGTGCTTCTGTCGACTTGTATCTGTTTTGATTTATAACAAAATTGCTTTTATTTTATTATTGCATGTAATTTTTCGCAGGTGTATTAAAAAACATCATATGATACACGTGTGAAAGTGTTTATATTTCTCGTCCCGACTGTTTTTTGCCTCGACTGCGTCTCGGCAAAAAAGTCAATCGTGGCTCCAAATATCAACCTTTTCGCACTTGTATCAAATGTACTATTTTACAATCTAATTTTGAATTTTTTTATTCAATAGGAAATATTTTTTCGTGAAAAAAATTGATTATTTGCGGGTATAAAATTGATGGAACGTGTAGAAAAAGGTAAAACAAAGAAATTATAATGCTTTTGTCGTGGCTGTTGGTTCTGGTTCCAACCTTGTAAATTCTAAATTTGTATGGAGAGCGGCTTCGTACCATCCCCCTTAAAGTAGGTAATACATTGGTGTTACAAATCATTTTAAATTCGCTACAATATGCCGAAAACCGTATGAAAATAGCAAAATTAAACATTTAACAAATATATTCAATATTATGGTACATATTTTTCACTAAAAATTGTCTTGTTTCAGAATCCTCAGAACGGTCAACTGCTAAGTCAAAGATGAAAATAATGAACTAAGACATAGCGTGTGATCATGGTCTCTGTTGTGTTAAACATGAACTGATACTAATAACGAAATTAAGTTATTATTTACTAGTTCTAAGCATTCCAATCAATAACACTGTCTCAAATAGGTAATTGAAAAAGACTCTTAAGAGTTTTATTTATTAACTTAGAATTATAACTACATTTTTACATTTTATAGACTAGCTAGATCAATTATTTCACACTAGAGATGTTTGTTTTAACCAGTAATTTAATCATTCATAAAAATAAAAGAAAATACAATAGTAATCTTACATGTTGCTTTATTATTTATGTCGCAATACTGCAAAATAAAGAACTACAAAAAGTGTACAATAAAGATTTCATCAAATAATACGGAAATATTTTTATCAACAATTCACCTTGTCTAGTAAAAACCCTTTTTATAGGTTGTTGCATTTTATCTTCCATCGGTTTACAAAATAGTTTTGCTAACCAAAGACAAGTGGATAATAAGTTTAGACTATAATTATTGCGATGTTTTTCAATCACGCTGTTAAAGATGTTGTTGTTGTTACATGCGTAGTTTATTTCTGCGCTGTATTGTGAACACGAGGGAGTAAAATCATAATAAGATGGTCTTATCCGAACCTCTAAACAAGATGATGATTTTTGAAACACGATTTCTTCCAGGTTTTTATCATCTTTAAACAGATTTCCATCCGTTTCTGGTACCTTTTGTGCAACCGATATCAGATTTATCACCATGCTTTGTTTGCTACGCCGTTCTAGAACATCAGCGAATATATTTTTATTAAAAATATCATTATCTATATCAGTTGTGTACTGGACAATCGGGCTTTTTAGTTGAAGATAAATTTCAACTACTGCTTTTTTGTATGGCATTATCAGAAGAAGATACCTAATTTGCTTGGCATGTAAAGTGAAAGTACTTTTAGTATGATTTATGATAAACTTCATGTAGAAGCCTTGTGCAATATCTATGAAATACCACTTTATATGCTGGGTTGATGGGACATGATTAAATATCCCATGAAATGGAATAATGTGTTTACTAATACTAATATCAACATAGATATCAGATTTAACAAAACACTCCAGATATTTTACAAGGCTAACTGTTAGTCTATCTAAATTTGGAGAGTAACCTAACAGATCTGTACCAGAACAATTCAAATAAGCTTCGTCTCTACTTTTCTTTAAAGGGATATTTGTGTTTGCAGAAGTTAAAAGTTGAGATTCGTCTGTATCAGTCCAAATAGTATCTTTTATTGTATTTTTTGCGAATATAAATTTGCGAATGGCCTCTACTTCAGAAAGTGGGGTATATTTTGATAGCGATGGATGGTTTATATCCAAAATATCATAACTATTTAATGCTGCTGCTAATATTTCTTTGCAATATTCTACTGGCGTATTTTCAATTTCGCAACATCTCCGCCCTTTGTTCGCTTTTACAAACGTACCGTCGCTACGGTATGCTATAATGAAATACTCATGTAATGTTGGCATAATCCATGGGATTAGTTTAATTAAGTTCTTAGTTTCTTTGCTTCTATTGCTTCTGCTACACAGAAGCTTTGGATTACTTTTCATTTTTTATTTGTAAAAGAAGTTGTCCTTATTTAAGTCTGTTTTCTAGTTAGTTTTCGGGCTATTATACGCGAAACGGCTTGCCATGCTGAGGTCCAGAACAATAAATGTGAGTGATATATTATGTGGAAGGCTGCCACGGATTAGACACAAGGCTGCTCATTTTCTGGTCATCAAGGTGACGATAGCACTGTGGGGTGTAGGTGAGATAAGTATGTATTTATTTTTCCTGCAATAAGAGCAAAGTATAGTTTATTCTTGGTCCCTAGACCAAACATTATTAACAAGAATCACTAATAATTATATGTCTGTGACAAGAATAACAAAATCAACTTACAAACAAAACAACATGTTTCATTGTTACTTTCATTGTTGGGAATTTATTATTCAAATTCAAAGTTACGGTTCAGATTAAAATTTCCGGAAGTAGCAATAAATCCTCTTTATAATAGACCGGAACCAGAAGAAGCGTTTTTGATTTCGGATGTTTCCAACAAAAAAGTTTTCATGGCTATGCTATAATAGTCAAGTTTACATGGGCATTTTACATATTTTGTCGTAAATGACACTTTGTTTTATGATTAATTTTTATTATGCATTCCAAAAATCTTTATTTTTTTCTAATAATGGTACAAACTCAATAAATAATGCAAAATGGGTGAGCGCATAGACTTAATACTGGCGTATTCATTTTAAGTCTATGGGTGAGCGTGATGGATGGGTTCCTTAGTCTGAGGATGAATGACACATACGCCGGAATATTTTTGATGGCGCAAATTTAAAGTTGCGCGCGCGCGCTGTCTGTCACACACACCCAAACCCAAACCCAATCTCGTCCCGTTGCGTATGATCTGTGGTTGCTCGTGTCACCTCGTCGGACTTCGCCTCGTCGCCTCGCCAGTAGGGTTGCAAAGTTACGTAATTTTATCAAAAACGCTCGTAAAATACGGGAAATTTACGGTCATTTATATAGACTAGGCACAGTAAAATTTACGTCAAGTTATGACGTCTTAAATTTTGATTTCTTTTAAATTATTGTTATGTACTGTTGCTTAAAATAACGCGACATTTCCGATTAGTGTAGGTAATCATCGTAGTACTTGTAGTCGATTTTGCGCCATTCCGCTTCCGCTCTCTGTCGGCGTTCCGCTGTCGCTTAGCGACGGCTAGTGTTGCCGTTTTAGCTACCTTGTGGCTACATCTTGCGAATTTTCATCGGTTTTAGTCAAAAAAATAATCAATTTAGACACCAAAACGAATCTAGCTACCTTGGGTATTTTTTTCTTCAAGAAATAATCATTTTACAGAAAATTGTGGTCATCGCCTTATAATGAGTAGGCAACACCACCGCGGTCCGCCCTTCACGCCGCAGTTGTAATCTTTGATTTGGGTTTCCTCAATAAATGTTTATATTTTTTGATTGGTCCCATACAAACATGACATAAATAAAATGCAAGTGAAATAAAAGCTTGTAAAAATGATTTAACCTATTTATTTTATTCATATCACAGTATCGTATCATAGAGTAATTTACTCTAAGCTACATACCCTCATGAGGCCACATTATGTGGTACGATATGAGTTCGTATAATATAGTTTCTACGGAATTTACGTAAAATATCGTTTTTTACCGAAAGTTACCGTATTTTACTGGCATAATTTTACGGCTTTGCATCGCTACTCGCCAGCGGTGTTTGTTTGTATTTTGTTTGCACTTGCAGTCTGTTTTTTTCTTGCCAAAGCTATGACAACCAGTCCACAGCTCGGCCGTGCATGACTTTGCGCTTATTGCGGAGCAAAAAAGTGGCACGATTCTGTTTATAATCTTACTTATTATATATTTACTTATTTACTATCTTTTTGCTGAAATTAGACGTAAAGTTCGGTAAGTAGTAGTTGCCTACGTCTCCTCTTTATTTTGTTATCCATCTTGTGTGTACATGCTTTGACATTTAGAAAAAAATATATTGGATGTCTGTGCAAAATATATCTGCAACATAGGCTCAAAAGGACTTGTTTCAAGGGCCGTAAAACATAAAAAAACAAAATAGGGATGTCCATTCATTCTAAAAAAGAACGATTTTGAGATCGATTTCGTATAGTAGTGTAAAGATCGATCCAAAAAAAAATCGGTACAGAAAAGATCGATTCTCAAAAATGTATTCAAAATGGGAACAGAAATTAACACAATTAATAAGCGTTACTTAATTTTTATTTATATTGGTAATCTAGGCGAAAATTCATAAGTGTTAATTTTTCCTGAGTTTATTGTAAGTTAAGTTAGTTATTTTCTCATAAATAAAACATTAATTAAAATATTCGTTTAAATTTTATTGCCAAAGTGACTTAAAATACACATACATAATACAAATACAAAATATAATTTTTATTCGATTATTATTATGTTAATGTTATGTACCGAACAATATTTCGGAGTCTCGATTACCCACTCCAACTTCCCATCTTCAAATGTAAGGCATTTCATAAATAATAATTCTGAATTTTGAAATCAAATACGTGCCGGTAACTTAATTAAATGTAGGTACTCTTTTTAATTGTATATTCATTTACCTAGTCGGTTCTTAAATACTGTCACTGGCCATTTTTTTTAAATAGAACACCTAGAAAATAAATGAGATGGTGTTAGATTTTCAAATATTTTTGATTAATAATCTGCCAAATCACAATTACATTCATTCATTTTTTACGATGGAGTGGACTCGCAAAGAGGACCGAGTAGCAGTAATTGCATTGCATCGTTGCGGCCATCCACCGAAGACGATATTCAACTTGCTTCAAAAATTAAAAATCACGAAGAGGTTCGTGTACCGTACCATCAAAAGGTACAATGAAACCTCTAGTGTCGATGACGAGAAAAGAACTGGCAGACCTCGTTCCGTTAGGACTCCAGGGGTCATCAAAGCAATCAAGGCGCGTATTGCAAGAAATCCCGTCCACAAGTAGAAACTGATGGCTTTGGAGATGGGATTAACCAGAAGTACCGTAAAAAAAGTACTTAATGAAGACCTGGGACTACGAGCTTACCGAAAAAAGAGTGGACATCTTCTGGACGCGCGTCTGATAGCTATGAGAGTCAAAAAATGCAAAGTTTTGCTAAAGCGGTACGCAAGAAACAGACACCGCGATATCCTGTTTACAGACGAGAAAATTTTTAATATCGAAGAGAAGTACAACAAACAAAATGACAGGGTGTACGCTACCAGCTCTGCGGCCGCTGGAAATGCCATTCCTAGAGTGCAGCACGGCCATCATCCATCATCAGTCATGATTTGGTTGGGAGTGTCCTACTATGGCCCTACTGAAGTGCATTTTTGTGAAAAAGGTGTCAAAACCAGTGCAAAAGTGTACCAAGACACGGTTTTAGATCGCATGGTAAAAGATCTGCCCCAGACACTCTTTGGAGGACGGCCATTTGTATTTCAACAGGACTCCGCACCTGCTCATAAGGCCAAAACAACTCAGGAGTGGTTCGAGCGCCAGAATATCGAGCTAATAAGGTATCAAGATTGGCCCTCATCTAGCCCTGACCTCAATCCACTGGATTACAAAATTTAGCAGGAATTGGAGGAGAAGGTCTGTTCTAAACCTCACAAAAATTTGAGCAGCCTAAAGTCATCATTGATTAAAGCAGTGGCCGATATCGACATGAATATGGTCCGTGCTGCTATTGATGATTGGCCGCGAAGATTGAAGGCTTGTGTGAAAAATGGTGGCAATCATTTTGAATAAATTTTGTGTTTAATAAAAGCTAATTAAATTACCCTTTGTTAAAAAAAAAACTTTTTTTGAATACCATGGCTAGTTTTCATTTTATAGCCAATTTTGTTTGTGACAGAATTTAAGCACCGACTAGGTATTATATTCATATTCTTTATTGCACACAGTTATTAATACAATTAGTCTTAAATGAAATGTGCTATAGGCGAGGTGTGTATGTGATTTGTTAGCAAAATTTTCCGTGAAACCGCAAAAAAATCGTGTCCACGATTCTGCGGTTGTGTGGATCGATTCAAAGATCGAATAGCTTCGAAAAAATCGACATCGAACAAATTGACATCCCTAAAACATAATTTGTTTGACAGTTGTTTGTTTTTCATGAGGAAGATAAGCTCGTCGAAATCAAAATTCATTTTCATTCCAAACTTTCGTCCGGTCGAACTGGTTTGGTCGCGCCGGTATATCGGTTTGTGTGTCATATTTTTAATTCTTTTTCTTCAAAATACAAAGAAGTTCGTATAAGAATGTCAACTAAAAAGTTACTGCCCAAAATCTTCAAGCATGTAGACTTGAATGTAGCAACATATAAGAATCTTTTGAGAGAGGCTGTGGCTATTCCTTCTATATCCAGTGATGCTAAATATCGTGATGATTGTGTCCGAATGGTGCACTGGACGGAGGCCAAACTTAGGGAAGTAGGAGCCACGACAGAATTAAGAGATGTCGGGTTCGAGACTATTGATGGCAAAGAGGTTAAATTACCTCCCGTTTTAGTCAGTGTACTAGGAAATGTAAGTACAATTTTCGTGTTACCTATCTTTTTTATATGCTTTCCTTCATTTGCGAATGGCACACAGGTCAGTGTCAGAAAAATAGTTCAATAGGCAACACACTGATGGCGACAGGTTGACATGGCAATCTGGGTATGAGGTGAATCGTGGAGGCGGTGACGCCCCGCACACCCTCACAGCACCTGCACCATGTTGGTCATAGCTCTGCACCAATTGGCATCAACTGTGTTTATCGATTTTAATCTCGCTCAATTTGTTGCTTTTAGTTTTGTATTGAAAATTAATTTGGTTGTCTCTTGGTCACGTGTTAAAATAAAATGAAGAAATAATCCTTTCTCACTCAAGCATGAGAACTAGCCAGAAAATTATTGGAAAATTGTGATATTAAACAGAAAAATTATTGTTATAAATATCCTGTCAATCAGACACTGGAGAGGGCTGTTTTACACCGGCATATCAAAAAGAACTATGTCCAGAATAAAATCCGAATCAAAATCAGTAAGGCCAGATGAACAATCCCTTTTCAGAATTGATTCCTTAAGTGTTTGCAGCAATGTTAAGTTCATTTGATTTTGATTGTGATTAGTAAAATGTTACTTTTAGGTACATAGGCATGCCACCATTTAGTACAAAATTTGATAACCTGTTTCTCTGTTGTCTTTTATTATCAACAGGATCCTAAGAAGAATACAATCTGCATTTATGGTCACTTAGATGTTCAACCAGCTCTTAAGTCAGATGGCTGGGCCACAGAGCCTTTTGATTTAGTGGAAAAGAATGAGAAACTGTATGGCAGAGGATCTACCGATGATAAGGGGCCTGTCTTGGGATGGCTGCATGCTATCAATGCATATAAATCTGTTGGGGAGGAGGTACGTTCCAAACTAGACAAAAAAGTTGATTCCGAAAGCTTTAATTTTAGTGCTGTCAATTTTTTTCCAAAGTAATGAAGCTTCTGTTGTAAACACTAAAGAACTATTTTGAAATCAAGAAAATTTAGTTTTTACAGCACTATAAATAAACTTAAAGCCTTGCTTAACCCTTCAGGTGAGCTAAAATAGCGCAAAGCCGTTGAGCGCGGGGCATTGCAAATGATGACGTAACCCACGAGACCGCAGTACACAAAAAGGCTGATTTCTAGATTATTTTCTATGTGAGCTATTAAAACCGATTACATATTTAAATGGACAGATATATTTGTGTGTAGTCTGCAATATTTTAACAATTATAACATTGATTTAAATTATTAAAAAACTAAGGGACGATTTCGGAAAGTTGTAAGACTTCCCGTTTTTGTTTATAAATCGGCAAAAACGTAATAAAATCACTATTATTTTAAAAAATTATTTACTTTTACTTTTGTCCTTAGGTCAATACTACATAAAAAAAAGAAACTATTGTTTTTTATTATAATTACTCGATTATTTTATTGCTTTTATTTACACCTCGAAGTTTGCTCAAGAAAAAAGAGGATAAAAATTACACCATTCCTTTATTTTTTCTTGACTCTGAGAGGAATTATTTTTTATTAGTTGTTATCCTATGATTTAGTTTATGTCTTTACCAAGTACTAGAAAAAAAAACAAGTCATTTAGGGTTACTATGACGCATTTAAAACACTTTATTAAAACTATCTTGTAATTTGAAGTGGAATGGCAGGCGTGAAAGAAACATCTGTTTCCCAACACATTACAACAATTTTAATTAAACTTTTAAATTCTAAGGACCTCTTAAAAATTTCCAGTCTGCCGGTGTACAAATAATAATAAAAAAATATATTTAAGTGTTTAAAAATAAGTCTTAAAGAACGCCCAAATCTAGCAAAAAAATACATAGTGGGCTCGCTAAGTATAGATACGAATTCCAGCTGCTTCAACTAACAAGTATTTGTGTGAGACGTTCTGAAAGTTAAATAAACGAATATATTTTAATGTATTAAGGTGGTAAATAATTATAAATAAATGTACAAAAACTAAGAAAAAAAATAATTATATATTTTATGAATTTTTTTTTTAATGTAAGTGTTACAAGAGATGACAAAAAACAATAATTATGACAAATAAAATTAAACTACTGAGTATGAAACTTTCACTCATCTAAATTTTTACATATAACAAAACAAAATGTGTTACTTAAAACCTAAATGAGCATTACCTTGGACGAAAAAAATCACTTTAATAAAAAAATACGACTGTGCTGATTTTTATTAAGCTAAATTATTTGTTATAACAATCAAAATTAATATAAATTATTAAAACGATCAAAATTACTGAGCTAAATTTTATGAAACAATTTTTTTAAACAAATTTTATGTTATCAAAATTGGTATGCGATGACCTAGATAGGCAGAGATGTCTTTAAGGTGGTAACAGAGGATCTTGGTGCAAGATGCACATTATAATATTGTTTTCCTTACTTTTAAATAAAAAGTATGCAATAAGTGCGTTTTATAGCAATTAACGCAAATTGCTTGTTAATAGTTAGGTGATCACATGAAAATTATTTTGACTGAATTACATTACAACTGTAAACACGCTTTAAAGTTTGTTAATGTAATGTAAACAAAATGTAATACATTAAATTACATAATTTTCACGTGAAAACTAATTTATTAATAAATTATTTTGCAAATTACTTTAAAACGTATTTATTGCACACTTCTTATTCAAAAGTATGGAAAACAATATTATGATGTGCATTTTGTACCGAGGTAAGAAGTTACCCCCTTAAGAGTGATAAGTGATGTGGCATGTGAAGGTACAGAGTACTACGTTGCAACCTGGGCAGATAGTAGTTGTCCTTTCGTGACAAAGAACGCAGCGTCTCCTTATATGTCTTCCATTACGTTGACCAATTTCTTTTGGAAAGTGGCTCAGAGCCATCGCAGAAAATTTTGGTGTGTCTATTTGACCTACCCTCGACACCATGTTAATAGGATCAAATAGATTAACATTCCGCTTTGTATGTTTTTTAAGAAGGCTCTTTACCAATTCTTCTCTAAATTCACGTTGCTCCTTGAAAGCTGTGGGAGTTTTCTTTTGTAGCACCCAGCTATTTAATAAGCTCACATTAAGTAGCCTTTTAAAAAATTTTTTGTACCACACCTTGGTCCTTTTTCTCTCCATGGGGTATGTGGACAATAACTGATCTTTTTTGTCCACACCTCCCATGCAGACATTGTAGTCAAGTATAGCAACTGGCTTTAACTTATCTGTTCCTTCACGGGTGGAGATGCCGTTGCCTTGGTAAGTCGAGATAAACCCTACACGGTTTTTATCCCGCCAAACCATAACATCGACATCACCAGAAGTTTGTCCAAATAATTCCCCTTCGCGCATGTTCTGTTTTTTTAATTGTGCTAACGGCTTTGGAACATTTTGGCGGTTAGTTCGCAAGGTTCCTACACAGTCAAATCCTAAACACTTCAGGATTCTGGCGAGGGCGGGGCTGTTGTAATAATTATCCATAAAGACCGTGTGACCCGTGTGCTCAAGCCCTTCTAATAACCTTAGCACCAGAGTCGCAATGGTTCCTGATATTGGTGTCACTTCCTGTTCAGAGGATGTCTCTGACTGTGCCCCGGCATAAACCTCTATGCGCCATAGATAGCCTGTCTTGCTTTCACAGAGCTCAAAACTCTTTACGCCTGTTGATGCAGCTTTGTCTTTTATAAATTGTTTAATAAGGAGCCAACCCTTCCACTGTGTTAAAGACTCATCGATTACTATATTCCGATCTAAGTTATATAGTACCTGAAATTTACTGTTCAGATGGTCAACAATAGGTAAAATTTTCCTAAGTTTCGCTTTTGATCGATCAGTGACACTGCTGACATCATCATTGTTTATGAAATGGAGAAATTTATTAAGCAGAATGTATCTATCATAAGTTAAATATAAATTGAAAAACGGTGTGTCTGTGATCAGTCCAGATCGGTAGAAATATTCTTTAATATTGGTCTTGATGCATATTCCAGTAGCAATCATTACAGCAAAGTACACGTACAACTCGTCAACATTGGTCTCCAACCAAAAATGTAATCGTGAACGAGCCTTCAATTTACCTTCTGTCTGCATACGGCTAATGGTCTGTGCTGCGTACCGGTTTGTTTCGAGAACTATTGTCTCCATAATCTGCCTATCCCATATTTCGGTAAAGGCATCATATGGTGACAAAAGTTCTTCGGTGGGCCCTGGCCTCCCAATAAAAGCTTCTCTTCTTGCTCTGGGTGGAACAGGATCCGCAGGGAAAGCATTCCATTCAACGTCAAAAAGACTTGTAGGACCTTCGTTTACCAGACCTTCTTCAAGCAGGCCTGAAGGTGATTGATCCTGAATATTATCATTAGATGGTGTAGCTGGTTCCTCCAACGTTGGTGCTTCCACTGTCTGTTCCGCAGCTAAAAATTCATCGTCATCCACCAGCTCCCATCTATTAGCACGCGGTAGGTAGGGCTGGAAGATTTCGTCTTCCTCATCGCTGTCGTCACTGTCAAGTGCATTGTCTAAAATGACAAAAGCAAACATCAAACATAATGGTATTGTTAAAAGGATTACCAGTTTTAAACAATTCTTTTAAAATAAACTACCGAGAAATCTTACCGATGGTGTTTATTAAATCGTCTATTTCACTATCCCTTAGTGGCATTGATGCTCTTGAGGTGCTAGGTGCGGATGTTATTTCCATTGATCTATAAATTAAATAATAATTTGTCAATGTCGCAGAGTTAGAAATTACAAAAAAGTAAAAGGTAAGCTTGGTAAAAAACGGCATATAAATTATATAAAAGTTACATAACTTTCGAACGAAATGCTTACTCAGATTCTATCAAAGGAGTCTGCCCTCTAGAAGACTCGACCACTTCTATAAATCTGAAAAAAAATAATACATCAATACCAACACATTCTATTACAAACCCGTGAAGTGGCAAGAAGCAAGATTGTGCCGGAAGTCAATTTCTATCGAAGTATTTAAGCTATTTACAAAAACTCTTTATTTTGATAGACCACTCGAAGGAATTTAATGAAAAAAAAATTTTTTACCATATAATATGGCACCAAAAAGAATTCAAGAATGATCATAATTTTGTTAAACCCAGTGTCATTCTCACAGGTAAAACAATTCTTAAGACACCTTTCAAGCTAAAATCCACCAAGCCGTTTAGGCTACAGAGTGTGCCAAAGAATTATACATACAAACATATATACATACACTCGAAAAACATAACCCTCCTTCTGGAGCAGTCGGGTAAAAAGAGGGTTAATACTTGTAGTACTTACTCGACAGGTGAAGGTACTTCACGAGCAATGGACCTAAAATAAATAATGCGCGTTAATGTTACTAGTAAAATGCAAGTCAGTATTTCGTTTTACCATTTTATAAATACATTTTTCTTTATTGATCACTTGTAATAATGTTTTAACTACTGCTTTTGATTTTAAATAATCAGTGTAATTTAAACTGATACAAATAATCTTTATATAATCATAGTGTTAAAATTGTTACTTTATAAATGTAAACTTTGTTTTTAAAACTTACTCAGCAGTAGAAAGTACCATGGGGGCTCTGATAAGCGTAGCGTCCTCTCAGGATTTACAGGGTTTCTGAAAAGCGTATGTACACTACATATTTGGAGTTTGTATTCGAAATAATCATCGCATATTAAGTGAATACTCATATAAAACTTACATCGATAAAATGTCTTGATTGGTAGGCAGTGTCCGTTTTCGACGTTTAGTGAGCGGCTCTTCTAATGTCTCACCATCTGGTATAGGGTTGTAAATGGTTGCAGGCCTAGCAACTGAACCCGGCATCAGTCCACGGAACATTCTAAAATTTATCATTGACAGAATAAAGATTTGCACAAAAAATTTAACAAATTTATTTTATTTTATACTTACTCGCCCGAGGTGCTTGATCCTCTTTGAATGTTAAAACCTGCTCGAGAAACACGGCCACGTCTGGCAGGCCCACTTCTTCGTGGAGCTGTCTCACCACGCCCTCGACCAACAGAGCGTCCACGACTTCGTCTACGACTTCCTCGCCCACGTACTCTGCCACCATCTTGTGTCTCTGACACACCTTCACTTAGTTCATCAGAAGCACCATCATCCAGTTCAACAGAAGAACGACAAGCAACAACCCCTACACCTCGCCTTCCCCTCCTTGTCCGACCTCTTTCAACTACTGACTGTGTGCTTGCAGAGTCCTCATCGGTATTTTGTGAACTAAATGAAAACAATGCAAGCAAATGACAATAAATACAAGGTGAAATTCAATCAACCGACAAAATTTACACTGGAGACTCGGTTAGTAATCAAGAACAAGGTTCAATTACCCTTCAGGAGAAATTCGAAAAAAATTTTTTTTTTGCCCCATTTTGCCTGCACTAGGAATTGTGTACTTAAACTAGTCCAACCAGTACGGGAGCAAAAAAAATGTATTTTTCGAATTTGGCCAAAAGGATTACTGAACCTTGTTTCTGATCACTAACCGAGTCTCCAGTATGAATTTGGTCGGTTGATTGAATTTCACCCTATTTAACAAATATAACGATAAATAAAAAAAATACAACAAAGCAAAAGTAAAAAAAAAATGCTTGCAACAGGTAATTTATGCATGAGTACTAATGAATAATTTACGTCAATAACAATTGTATTGCTAATTGCGAATGGTAAGATAATCGATAAAAAAATCCACTATAGGAAATAGTTTTAAAATTACTAAAAATTTTGTACCAAATAAAGAAAAGAATATGTATTCTGCAATAAAAACATTTTAATGTACGTACTTCCGTGCAAAAGGAATGAAGCCGCTGTAACAATCCACACTTAGCGAGCCTGGAGTTTTAGCAGCAAAATGACGGAGCGTGTTTGTCCACCCGGTGGACATTAAAGCTTTTATCGCATTTTACCACCGTAAAACCATTGTCAGACGAAATTAATATTATTAATACTTGAATACCAGAAAAACATTACTATTTTTGTAACAACAATACACAATTTGTATCCAAAAACAAGTTAAATGCGATAAAACAGCAAATTAAATGACAATCCCTAACAACATTGCACAGAATGATCGTCAACCTTAATCTAAATCACTTGAAAACGATTAAATAATACTTAAAAAAGAAAGAATACTTACTCGTTCATCCTTGCAAAGAGTTCAAATTCAAATTATTCAAGAAAACACACAATATTTAGCCACTTTCGATACAACAAATGCACGGTATGCGCAGCGACCAACTGCCGGATTTAAAACAACGGAAATTTAAAAAATATTGTTGAAAGTAGTTGTTATCTTAGCAACAGATGGTGTCTTTTTTCATCACAATTACATTTGAGTAAGTAAGAGAAGGATCGGTATATATTTCACAACTCTGTGACATAAAATATTAGAGCATAGACATCTGTCCCCGTCGAGGACAGTTGCGCTTAAGCAGATAACAACAATGTCCCCCTGGGGGACAAACCCGCCTGAAGGGTTAAGATAATTTTATTTTGATTTGGTGAATTTTTTACACTCTTTTTTTGATTGCACAGCTGCCAGTGAACCTTAAGTTTGTATTAGAGTGCATGGAAGAGTCTGGATCGTTAGGTCTTGATCATCTTCTAATGGAAAAGCTGAAACCTGAAGGTTTCTTCAGCAGTGTGGACTATGTATGCATCTCTGACAATTACTGGATTGGGGCCACAAAGCCCTGCATCACATATGGGCTCAGAGGAATCAGCTATTACTTCCTGGAGGTGGAATGTGCCAAAATGGACCTGCACAGTGGGGTCTATGGTGGCACTGTTCATGAAGGTAAATTTCTATTTTATTAAAAAATAAATCCCTTGTAAATTTTATTTATTTATAGCAGATGACCTAATGTATTTAGGTATTTTCCAAAGGATTTATGTTATTTATTGATATTTTTTGGAACATTTTCAAGGGATTAATTCTGAAAGACTTACACTCATGTGTAACCCTGTTATGCACCAGTTTCATACACTACATGAAATTCATGTAGCCACTAAACGCAACCATTATGTCAACTTATTTTTCTCTCTACCCACATTTGCTAATTGCATAAAAAGTAAACACTAAAATGTATTTTTGTATAAATTGAGTTATAACTGCCTGTAGGTAAATAATATTATAAGAAGTGGGACAGTACAGAGTATTTTCATTCAAAATTAATATTTTCCAAAGTGTAAGCATGTGACTGCTTAGAACACAAGGATGGTAAATAGGTAAATCAGCAGTCAAATTATGCAACTTTTCATATTACTCGTAACTTTCGAGGTGCGTTAGGATCGTAGCAGATGGAAATCTGTGGTATCTGCCTATCCCTTCGGGAGACAAGCGTGATATATGTATGTATGAAAAAACGTGGTCATATTCACATGAAATATAATCTTATCTAAACAAAGTCTTTGGTAACAGCTAGGTATGAATAATATTATTTGTTATGTACATACATAAATAGATTTATTGTTTCTGTTACAACTTATTGTTTTGTTTAACAGCTATGTCGGACCTCATTTACCTGATGAACAGCCTAGTTAACAAGGACGGCAAGATCTTAGTACCACACATCTACGATTCAGTAGCTCCCCTCACCGAAAACGAGAAGAAATTATACACCAACATTGATTTTGACCCAGAATCATACAAGTAGGTCAACTCTTTCAGACTACCTAGGTACTACTTTAATTTAGATATTAAGTTAAAAAATCGTTTCCACACGCCTGCAATATTTTTTTACGACCTATCCAACAGAACACCACGGGTAGACGCGAAAAAAAATTCATCCCCACTAACCTTTTGTTTTATCACTTTGTCGGCATTATTAGTATGCATGCTCGCAAATGCCAAATTACAGCTTTCTAGTCCTTAGAGTCTCTGATCTAAGCCGCGGACAGACAGACATGGCGAAACTGGGTTTGCTGTTGTTGACCACACTTAAAAAATTTGGCTTTTTAAACCGTTAGGTTCAGAAATTAGGAACTTATGTTATGATGGACCCAAATGTTCTCTACACATAAAGGTAAATGAAACAAATATGACGAAATCTAAATTCTTCGAACACCAGTTCGATAAACAAAGATTTTCCAATCTAAAACCTTCAAAACCAGAGCTCTCATTAACATCCGTAAACAATTTTTTTCCAAAATATTACATACAAGTAAATGCAAAGTCAAGAATCCCTTTAGGGTATGAAAGTATACACGATTCTAATGTCATTACGAGAAAAAAAATATACCTTGAATTTTCACCAAAAATTCCATCATTTTTCTAAGCTATGGCTACGCAGCTCACCGGCCTCCCCACACACCTAATTGCAACCCGCACCTCTCATCCGAGTGGCCAGCGACCAGTGAGGGTGTCCACTTGATTAGTGTATTTTGAGTAAAGAAAATCGTCTTATTATGAGGTACTGGTACTTTATATGAGATCCCAGTATTTAAAATAATATCTTTACCGATCATACTAACACACTCTTAAAGGATTCTTGCCTTTGCTTTTACACCCGGTATAGCATCAATTACTTTCAGGAACGCGATCGGAGCTCATCAGCTGGCGCACAATGGAGTGAAGGAGCAGTTGTTGATGCATCGCTGGAGGTACCCCAGTCTCTCTCTACACGGCATCGAAGGTCAGCCCCATAGCTATTACCTTGGAATTTGGTGGCCAGATAAAGGGATTTAGAGGGAGCCATCGTAACTATTTGCAACTGCTTAAGGGTCGGAGTTCCTAAATCGGGAAAAAACAGGGTTCGGCATCTTACTTCAGATAGTAAATATTAAACTTTCTAAACAAAGTAAATACTTCTTACTACGCTATAAAATCAAGTACAAGTAGGCCTACCATGAGTTTTGCTTACTATACACGTTACCGTCTGCGTAATAAAATATTTTATAGCACACCGTGCGTAAAATGACCACTTTACGCACGCCGCGCTTGCGTAAAGTCGGCATTTTCCGCACTTTTGCTATAAAATATTATACGATACTCGTGCGAGAAACTTTTTCTCGACTCGTGTGATTGCAGCACTCACCTTCGGCTCGTGCCGCAAACTCACACTCGTCAGAAAACGTTTCATCGCTCTCGTATCGTAATGTACTATTGTATGAGAAATGCTGGTTCCTGTAGTAAGCCGCTAGGGGCGCTGCACAATTTCTTCCGAGAGTTCCGTACTTGAATCTTGTTTCTGTAAATTAATATTATTTTTACAAGCCTCCATGTAAAAAATCATTTTTAGATTTTTTGGTCGTTGCCTTTCAGAAATAAAGGTGAGGGAGTATGTAATATAGTTTTCACCATTACTATTCGAAAAGGGGTTATTGGTTCACCAAAAACAGTGAATAAAACGCTCTTTTCCTCACTGAGTGAAAAGAAGTAACTTTTTAAACTTTTTGGATAGGCAAAGGCATGGCAAAGGTATCTGTGACCATACAGCCATCTTAAAACACAATCACCCGAGAAGCTATAAACTATAAACTTCTTGCAATCACTACATTCTATGTTCCGTAAAAATGCCCGAATAAAGCATTTTAAATTTGGAACAAGCGTGAATGCACGTACCAAAACGTACTGGCTGGCCGCTTGGAAAAAAGACCAGAAATAAAAAAACAACTGTTCTAATTTTGCTGTTAAAATCTAGAGCTTATTTTTCATGTTTTGCTCTCTTATTAATTTACTATGTACCGATTGGTTGTAAGTATAATAAAATTTGATTCAAATAGTTAATATGGTACTGTTTATTTTCTCATAGTCAATGGTGAAAAGTATAGTACATAACTCGTGAAAAAAAAATTCTATCTCGGCTCTTGGATCCCTCGCTCCGCTCAGGATTCTACTCTAGAATCCCTCGCTTCGCTCGGGAAAACACTGAAAACAGTGAATAAAAAGGCCTTTTAATCACTATTTTGGTGTTTGAATTTAGAACACACCAACATATTCGACCTCCATCTCAATGCTTATACAACCTCCTTGCGCGAAAAATACTCGATACAAACTCCTCGTGCAAAGAATACTCGACATACAAACTCTTTGTGCAAATAACTCCTGGAGATTTGATTGTTCGATATTTGCGACAAGAAGTTTAGCATTAGAATAAAAACTGTTTTGTGTTCTTAACTGCCATTACAGAAAAAAAATATTAGTAAATTGGCGCCATTTTGAATACTGTAAGTTGTACGACCACGAAGTTTAGTGTTACTTTATGATAAATCGATCGAATATGCATTTTTTTTTTAATCTTCCTTTTTTCTTCATTAAATGTCTTTTTTCGCTTAAATTATTCCTTTTTCTCGTAGTCATGGTATAAAGTATAGTATGTAACTCTTGAATAAAGTACGGATTTATATTGAGGATTCTAACGACTGAATCACGACCGTATTTTTTCTACTTGCTTTTCTAATCCGTCCTTTATTCACTAATTGCATAATATACTATTATACCATTCCCATTCTAAAAAGCTTATTTTATTCACTGAAAACAGTCACTAAAAAGGCCTTCTGATCACTATTTTGGAGTTTGAATTTAGAACACAGCAACATAATATAATTAGACCTCCATCACAATGTTTATACAACCTCCTTGTGCAAAAATACTCGATATAAACTCCCTGCGCAAAGAATACTCGACATACAAACTCTTTGTGCAAATAACTCCTCGAGATTTGATTGGTTGATATTTGCGACAAGGAGTTTAGAATTAGAATAAAAACTGTTTTGTGTTCTTTGCTGCGATTACAGAAAAAAAAAATTTTCGCTTAAATTATTTCTTTTTCTCGCAGTCATGGTATAAAGTATAGTATGCAACTCTTGAATAAAGTACGGGTTTTATATTGAGGGCCATGAATCACTCGCGTCGCTCAGGATTCTAACACTTGAATCACTCGCTACGGTCTTGATTCAGTCGTTAGAATCCTTTACTTGCTCGTGATTCATATATGGCCCTCGCTTTACCACTCAAAAAATACGCAAAATTAATTTATTATTGAATGAATAAACGCCTCCTTTTGAAATGATACCCCATTTGATGGGATTAAAATAAATGATGAGAGGCTGTCATCGTCAAGCGGACTTCACAAACACCTTGGGTTTTTTGTATGCAGCAATGAGTACAGCCGTGCGTACAGGCTAGGTGCAAGTAACCTTGATAAAACTATTCCAAATTTAATTCTATAGCTGTTAACGTCTCGGAGAAAAGTGGCTGCGACAGACGGACGGATACACAAGCCATATCATAAGACTCATAAGGGTTCCTTTTTCTCATATTCGAGTACGGGCTCCTAAAAAATCACATTTGTACACCAACCTAAGTTCTAAGCCAGTGACTAAGCCAAATATGGAAGTTTATATAAATGCAATGCGTTTGGTCAGCATGTGACTCATCCATCACAATACGTACTTAAATGTTCATAGTTCTATTGAATAAATCTAGGTCATGCACAAATAATGAACACACTATTGCATTAGACTGCATATCACTAGACTGAGACTTTCAAGTGATTCAAGCTATGACACCCATATATTATGATAACAATAAATTTTGTACAATAAAGTTTACAAAAGTATAAGTTATAAAGAAAACAAAACTAAAAAAAATAATAAATTGATCAGTAACTTTTGTTTAAAAACGCTTATGGAATAGCTTGCCATTAGACATCCATGAAGCGTCGTCAATATCACTCGTCCGGAACAAGATCCGACAACACTTACTTGAGTTGCGGAATATAACTTAATTATAATTACTTCTACAGATTTTTGTGTTATTTTATTATGAATTTTCGTCATTATACATATTATTATTGTATATACGTGGGACGCACTATAAGTTTCCGGAATGAATATGAAAAAATACTATTAAAGGTACAAAATTAATTTATCGTTTTTCAAAATAATCTCCCTTGGCGTCTATGCACTTTTTCATTCGATCAAACCAGTTTTGAAAACTTTTGTGCCACTCCCCTGTGGTGACCTCTGAAACGTGTTTTTCATACTCCTCGACAGCCTCTTCTGGTGATGAAAATCGTTGACCGCGTAATTGGTTCTTAATTTTTGGGAACAGAAAAAAGTCACAAGGTGCCAGGTCGGGACTGTATGCAGGATGACTCATGAGTTCTACATTTTTCGTCTTCAAAAAGTCGTTTGTCTGTCTGGCCGTGTGAGAACTAGCATTGTGGTGGTGCAGGATGATACGGCGTTTACGGTTATTTTTACGGAGTTCGTCAATAACTTCCGGCAACCAAATGGTCGTGTACCAGTCACTATTCACGGTACGACGATTCTCTAAAGCAACAGTAGCCACGTGTCCAGTTTTATTAAAAAAAGAAGCAATCATCCGCTTAGATGCACTTTTCACGCGCGCCACTTTGGTTGGTTTCGGCTCATCTTGAAAGACCCATACGCTCGATTGCTGCTTTGTTTTGGGATCGTAGCAATAAATCCATGTTTCGTCACCTGTTACTATGTCCCACGCCAAATTTGATGCACCTTCGTTGAATCTGGTAAGCATGGCACTGCACCAAGTGACGCGGTCCGTTTTTTGAGCCTCGGTCAAGTTGTGTGGGATCCACCGCGAGCACAGCTTTCTCACACCCAAATGTTTGTGTAGGATTGATTGTATTTGACTCATGCCTATTTCTAAGGATGCGCGAATTTCATGGTAGGTCACATGCCTGTCTGTTTCAATCATACGGCGCACAGCATCGATGTTTTGTTGGTCACAGCGGTGGACGGCCGACCATCGCGAGATTCGTCACTGAGATTGATACGACCACGCTTGAATTCTGCAAACCAGCTATAAACAGTCGTCTTGCATGGTGCTTCATTGCCAAAAGCTGTTTCAAGCCGAGCGATGCTCTGTTGAGCTGTCAAATTACACTTAAAATCGTAGAAAATCATACTACGAAAATTTTCCCGAGTTAAATCCATGTTGATGTAGACACACAATTTTTTAAATGGCGCCACAAGGTAAAAACAAAAGACAGTCAGATGAAACAAACTGCATTCTACAGCCAAAGAGTTCTATTTTCAAATGTTGCAATAAATTTTTAAATATTGTTTATGTAAGTGGCCAGTTCCGGAAACTTTTAGTGTTACCTATGTATGATTAATACTTGCGATTGTCGGCACTTGGTGAAACTTCGATAACAACATGATGAATAAAAACACTTGTACTCATTTTTAAATGTTTTATAATAAACTATAGCTTCACTTTAAATGTTTATTAAGATGTAGTTTAACTTACTTACTTAAACTTTTTAATTTGTCGTATTTAATCGTATGACTAGCCTTTGCCCGCGGCTCATGCCCCGTTTAATCAATCTCTGTCCCGTTTTCGGCTTGGGCGTTATTTTATGAACACTCCATAAAGCCTATACTCGTATGTTGACCGGGGTGATAATAAAAAAGACTGAACATACATAATACAGACAGAAAAAAATTCAAAAATTTTAGTTTTGGCCTCTGTACAATTGGCTAATTAATAACCCATTTCAATTGAAATTTCTCAAAAATGTTCAATATACAGACAAGACTTTCTTATATTAAGACCTTATATTAAAACATTAACATTTTTGGCACTACTCGACCCGCAACAATTTCCCATTGTCAGAGGTTAAGGGGGTAACTTTTTACCTCGGTACAAAATAGAATAGAATAGAATAGAATAATTTCTTTATTTAAGATATATATGTAACAAACATAATTTAGACACTAGTTACCACTATAAGTTGTCTTGAAGCGTGGATAACTAGGCTCTATCCCGAAACATGTATTAAGAAATTATATAATGTAAATTTAACTAAAGTACAACATTTTTATATAATTAAAAAAGAACACAAAGAAATGGATAACAATTAGTTCCTAAAATACGAAAGCCTTTCAATAGGCCAGTTTTACGAAGGTGTGTATTTGTAGGGAGGGTGTGTTTGTGTGTGTGAGGGTGTGTATATGTGTGGGGGAGAGAGAGCGAGGGTGTGTATGAGTGGGTGAGAGGGTGAGTAAGGGTGTGTGAAGGTATGTTTTAGTGCATATATATACCTAAGGATATGTCAATAGATAGTACAAATATATGAAAATGATAGTAGATTAATAAGGGTATCTATAAATATATACTTAAATAGATACAAAGATTAAAAGTATGCGGATTAAAAATAATAATAATGTGTTATTTGGTAACTACAAGAAGAGCTTCTGTTTGATCGTATGACAAACTTTGTAGGTGGTTTCTGACTCGTAATTTACAATCAAATAGATTTAGAGGGTGAATATTTAAGGATTTATTAATTTTATTATACAGAAAAACAGACAGGAAGCATTGAAATCGATTTGTAAAGCATGTTCGAAATTTTACATTTCTGAAAACAATATCAACTCGTCTTTTGGTTCTATTTGGGGTTAATAAGTTAATATTATTGTGTTGTCGAGTGATGGTAAGTAAGATAAAAAGCTGCCTTATTGTTAAAACTTTAGTGGCTTGATATAAGCTTAGGGTGGGTGTTCTAGTTGGCATGAAGTGACTCACTTTAAGGACGGCTCGTTGGGCTCTTTCGAGGTTAATAATATGAGTTTTGGCAGAGCCTCCCCAAACAGTTAAACAATAAGTGAGTATAGATTCACACAAAGTGGAATAAATCATTTTAATTATTTTAGGTTCAGCTACATGCCGTATGTTTTTGAAAATGTATATCAGTTTGCGGACACGGGCAGTGACCGCCCTTATATGTTCCTGGAAAGAGAGGTGTTTGTCCAATATAAGGCCTAAATATTTTATTGAGTTAACATGGTCTAATTTTTGACAATCACAATCAGGGGGAGGTGACAAAAGACACTGAACAGAGTGGGCAGTAATAGAGAAGGTATTTAATCGAGGCTGGGTTTGCACATCATTATATTGTTTTCCTTACTTTTGAATAAAAAGTTTGCAATAAATGTGTTTTAAAGCAACTTGTAGAAATAGTTTATTAAGAATAAAGTCTTCACAAAAAATTACGTAAAGTCGCCGTCAATAGAAATTGTGGACTATGTAAACAAAGCGCCATGTTGTCTTTGTCTATGAATAGGTGAACTATATAGAGATGGGTAAGTATGTGATTAAAATATGTTAGGTGTTTAATTAATTTTCTTCATTTGATTCATCGCTACAATATTCTGATGAATCACTAGTCAAATCGCCCACGTTAATTACAAATGGTTCCAAATAATTACAAATTATTTTGGTCGTAATTGTTGTTAATCCACTTGGCAGTATCAGAATCCGTAGTCCGTAAAGCAGGTCGTTGTTTCAAAGTAAAACACTATCCAAATCACAATGCTAGTACGATAAAATCAGTAAGAGAAGCCAAGTCGTTAGAAAACCGAAAACACAAAAGATTTTAGAGCAACGCTGGAAGATCACACAGCTCTCGATAGAATCACACACACTTTTATGTCAAAGATTATGAAGTAACGCTGTCAAAAAAAAAATGACGGAATAAAATAGCATCACGAATAAAATAGGTTTATATTCAAATAGATTCGTACATCACTGATTTTCAAAGACAATACAGATTCGATGAGAAAAAAATATGACAGCAATCTCGACGCAGTACAGAATTGACTATTGATTCTATGATTTTTAACTGGTAATTATTGAATATTTCATGATGAAATACAGTGAATGGCAGGTAAGACTTGATGCTTCATGATTTGAAATAATGTTCAGTGAGACTCCGTGACAGAACCTTGAGAAAAATTGAGAAAACGGTTTGTTTACATAGTCCACAATTTCTATTGACGGCGACTGTACTTTAAAGTATTACATTTTGTTTGCATTACATTAACAAGCTTAAAAGCGTGTTTACAGTTGTAACGTAATGCAGCTAAAATGTAACGCATAAACTTTAATAATTTTCATGTAATCACCTAACTATTAACAAGAAGTTTGCGCGAATTGCTACAAAACGCATTTATTGCAAACTTTTTATTCAAAAGTAAGGAAAACAGTATTATGATGTGCATTTTGCACCGAGATCCTCGGTTACAACCTTAACTGGTAGTAAATACTAATTAGTATTAAGCTCGCCTTTGTACAATAATTGTATTTTTGTGCAATTAAGAATTTTATTACTATTATTCAGAGGATGAACATACTGAAATACAAAATTATTTTTTTAAGAAAGAGGGCTTCTTTTAGGTGCCGCATTCCAGCCTGGTGCAAAAACTGTGATTCCTGGGAAGGTGATAGGCAAATTCTCCATTCGCATCGTGCCCAACCAAGAACCCGAAGAAGTTGAAAAACTAGTCTTCGATTATATCAACAAAAAGGTATGAGAAGACGCGGTTAACTTTCTCTATGTTTACATCTAGTTATCAACGTTTATGTACTCAGCGTATCTATTTACTGTCATCTGGCTTATGTCATTCATTAAACTGATATCATATCGTATTGTGCAAATATGCAATTACAGAATGTACTCATGCTTTTTGATAGCAAATGTTATACTTGTACTTCAATCTCGGTTTTACTTTGTATGTTAACATTCTATCCGAATTACAATGTACTATTTCTATTTGGGTTGAATCAGTTTCTCCTTGATAAATACGACCGTTAACAGGGGTTAATTAATTTGTTCCGAATCATAAAAGTGCGGTTCACAGGATAAGAGTAGTAAATGGAGCTTGTAAAACATTTTTGTTTACTTCGATGAGCAAAAGGCAAAGGTATTCACTTTGTTGCTATCAAAGCTTTGTTGGCTGTCTGTTTCTCCGTCTCTTCGATTTCTTCCACGCAGCATAGCTGTTTGACATTTGGAAACTGAAAACATCTTGCCTAGTATAAGTTTGTAAATAATTGTACAGTAAAGATTATCTCGCAACATTTGGTAAAATGCGTTTTTTTTTCATAATGTCACATTATTTAGAAATATGCTCGCACCCATCCATCCATCAGCCTGGTTCATCTACTGCTGGACATAGGGCTTTCCAATATTTCGCCCTACTTGGCGGTCCCCCTGGAAGAAATGCCCATACTCATACATGCTGGACAGGCGGGTTTGTGAGAGCGGTGCTGAAACCCTCGCACCAGTCTGTTTTATATAAGACCCGGCAATTGGGGATGGATATACCGCCATAAATCGGTCCCAGGCATGATGGACCACCTGGTTGCCTCTCCTCTTACTCTCCAAATAATGACGTCATTTCAAGTGCGAACGTATCTAATAAGCGGAATTCGATAGTATATGTAATGTATGTTTTCGACGAAGGCACTCGGTTGGCAACTGAATTTACGATACAGGATCAGGGGGCAGATCACATGTACATTGATAGAATCCATCCATTTCTACGACGTACGCCTGTTTACTGCAGTGGTCGGAGCGCGGCTCGCCCAACAAGATGCACATCTCGGCGCAGAGCGGACGCGCGTGGACTGAGGACCCCGATCATCCGCACTACCAGGCCGCCGCCAGGGCTACCAAGCTCATCTATCAGGTACTACTTTGTATTGCAAACGTCTGTAAGTCTTCAGAATAAAATAGGTATTGCTTAAGGCGCATATAAGCACGCCACCGTTTTAGTACAAAATTTTATAACATTTTCTCAGTTGTTTTTCGTTATAGACCAAAGTATAAAACCTCTATCATCTGTTACTGATGTTTTCAAAGGGCCCATTTTTCCACAATATTGAAAATTGATTTTTTTTAAATATATCAAGCTGGACAGATTTTCATACAAAGTTGTTTTCTTGTTATAAGTTGTACCTATAAAAAAATTTCACGTTTCAGCCAAATAGTGACTTTGTAAATGACTATAGAGGTCTCAAACTTAGTGTGTAACAAAAAATAACAGAGAAATGGGTTATCGAATTTTGTACTAAAACGGTGGCATGCCTATGCGCCTTAAGGGCCCATAATACCTCAATTCGCAGTCCTGCTCTAACGCTACTGTTTTTTAACTGTCTATCCTACTCTAATCAGATGCCGCGCACGCAAAAACATCAGTTATTTTTAAATCACGGCTACACTGATGGTTTTTTAAAATTTATGGAACAGTCTGCAGCTGCTTTATACTAATATCAGTTATATTATGCAAGGTTTCAGATCTAATTTCAAGTATTCATTGAATGCTATCGGTTTATTGTACGGTTTGGAGGTAACTTTGTAATTTTTTTCTATCGAGAAAATTTAATGGAATCAAGTTTTCGCAACAACATGGACATATCATTAGTCCTCAACTTTATCATATATCAATTTCAGAGTGATTGTTGCAGTATTTGTTGGTATAAAACAGGATCATGCGAAGCGAAGTGAGGTATTATATACCCTTAATAGTGTTTGTGCTAAAAAGATTTCACTGGGTTCCTTTTCATATAAGGATGTTTTATATCCGTTTTCATGAATAAGGCGACGTCTACTCAGGTAACAACTAATTTGTTTAAAACATAGTTACTCAGCGAAGAGTTTTGTTAACTGTGACCTAAGAGTTGGCGGTGGTTTTTGTCCTAGGCAACTCTTTAATGTTCAGATATAGGGGTCTTCTAGTTGTCAGAACGAGCTTAAGTGTTCGCCAAGAGTACATGATGATCAGCCTAACTAACCCTCGATTTCGCATTTGAGAATTTGAAGTTATGCGGTGCTAAATTTTAATTGCAGCGATGTAATTGGCGTGATTGGCTGATGTTTGAAGTTAAGCATTGCTTAGCGAAATTTTCTATATTCAGAAACTATACCTACAATATTGATCTTAAAATGTGAAAGAATATAAAGCCCAGGGTTTGAAATTATCAAGATAAATATGTCCCTTGATAATTACAAACAGATAACGCATAGCAATCCTTTTTTAACTGATAATAAATTACATATCAACATTTACGTTAGAAGCAAGTAGTTAGTTAATTAAGTAAACAAATTATTCACATTTTACAATCAAGTGAAACTTTTATTAATTTTTTGTTCTTAATTTTGTGACTAAAAACTTATCAAAGATAATTATCAACCTATATTTATCTTGATAAATATCAAAGATAATTGATATTTATTTATTATACCCTTGATTGAATTTATTAAAGCCATTAATTTTCTTGACCATAATATATAAGGTGACTTATATTTATGCAGCTATATTCATACTGAAGACTCAATGAGCAGTAGGTTTCAAAGTTCGATGATCCTTTTTAGGAAATTCCTAAATAATTATTTTCCTTTTTCCTACAAACGCAAGCTCAGCCCCGAGTCAACTACTATGGAAGATCAATATTGTATTTTGCGAAATTAGCAAAAAGTGTTATCGATCCGTCATACTGATTACTTACCAAGCCTGCAGTATAAATTTGGCTGTATAAGTAAAAGTCACGTTATATTTGTATTTCCCCAGACGGATCCGGACATGTCGCGCGAGGGCGGCTCGATCCCGGTGACCATCACGCTGCAGGAGGCGTCGGGCTGCAACGTGCTGCTGCTGCCGATGGGCGCCGGCGACGACATGGCGCACTCGCAGAACGAGAAGATCAACGTGCGCAACTACATCGAGGGTGTACGTATCTGCTACCTAGTCGCAGTTAACTAAGCCGCGATTACACCGCCCGGTTTATCGTGCGAAGAAACAGACCGTCTTAAACGCGATTACACTGTCCTAAGTCCAATCCTATCTCAGTTAGGATGGTGTAATCGCGCCTTTACAAAACTTATAATTTATTCGGCATCGTTTTATAGCAAGCAGGACCAGTCGCCTGATTCTGTATCGTAAAATTAGTTGCCAACCGAATGCCTATCGTTGAAAACATACATATACTATCGAATTCCGCTTATCTAAGGATACGTTCGCACTTGAAATGACGTCAAAATTCGTAAATAGTTCAATACCCATTGAAGGTTATTTTGGAAGTTCATTGTTTGTCTGTTTTTGGTGAATAGAAACCATGGTTGGCAACTGATTCAAAGATACGCATTACGCCCGCTGTTCACGAACTGTGACGTCACTTTGAGCACGAACGTATCCTCAGATAATCTGAATTCGATGGTATATCTATGTGTTTGACATGTGGCCACCAGTTGGCAACCGACTGAACGATACAAAATCTAGGGGCTGGGATGCCTCACTTAGCACTTTATGTACGAAGCTACAAGTACGTATATATCGGCGGTTGCGCCTTGGCGGGCCCATTCAGTGCAGTGTTAGCTGATCTTAGGATAAAAATACGGCATACGGCAGTATTTATACCTTACTCAATACACGGTAAATTACCAACCCACCCAAAAAACACATAATTTTGCCCGAACGGTGCCAAACGGGACCCTATTACTAAGACTCCGCTGTCTGTTCGTCTATCACGGGTTTCTACAGTTAAGTCGTTAAGGTAGCCAGTTGAAATTTCCACAGCATACGTGTTACTATGACCCCTATCACGGTAATAAGCATTTTTAAGGGCCCATAATACCTCAATTCGCAGTCCTGCTCTGAGGCTTCTGCTTTTTAACTGTCTATCCTACTCTAATCAGATGCCGCGCACGCAAAAACAGCAGTTATTTTGAAATCGCGGCTACACTGATGGTTTTTTCATTTTTATGAAACAGTCTGCAGCTGCTTTATTCTAATGTCAGTTATATTATGCAAAGTTTCAGATCTAATTTCAAGTACTCCTTGAATGCTTCGGTCGGAGGTAACTTTTAATTTTTAGTTTTTGTTTCAAAATTTTTCAGTATGTTTCTTAAAATTTTTAATTTTAGTTTTTAATTTGTCACATAAAACTGTATAATTTGCTATATATTTTTTAAAATTAGGTTTTATTATGTTGTGGGCATGCTGTGTTTGCCTATAATTGGGAATACACTCGTACATGTTGTCTTTGTCTTATCTACTTTTGTAAGTGTAATTTCTGTTGGCAGACCAATAAAAAAAAAACTGTATTTTTTTTTAGAGAAAATTTAATTGTATTATGTTTTCACAACAGCCTGGACATAGCATTAGTCCTCAACTTCACCATATAGGTATCAATTTCAGAGTGATTGTTGCAGTATTTGCTGGTATAAAACAGGATCATGCGAAGCGAAGTGAGGTATTATACACCCTTAAGGTTATTTGTTTCATTTCCATTTTAAAGATATACATAATACATGTTTCAAACTTGGTTCGATTGTTGTACATACTCTAAATCTAAAGTAAAACAACAAATGAGGGGTTCCGTACTCAGCGGGGGCCGCTTGTTTGTCAAGCGTTACTATTTTTGCGGCTTGTTTTTGTGTCGTGTCCGATTAGTGCGATAAATCAAGAATGATCTAAATTGATATGAGTGATAAGATATTTTATCAAGACCCCTTATAGCCTATAACAGGCTTTCTCAAACTTATAGCCCCACGTACCCCTATGAAATTTCCCAAACAATGGGGAACCCCTACAAAACTGCCTATAAAAGAAAATAAGATATAAAAAATATATACAGCCATAAATAATAATGTGCCTTTAATTTGTGAGATGTATAAGCTTTATTCTTGTCACAAATTGAGTCTATTTTAGGGGCATTTTTCCTCAGTTTTAAACTGCATTCATATTTAACATTCAGTAGATTCATGTACTCCGATGTTAGTTTGAGATGTGAAAACTCACTCTCACATAAGTAGTCACGAAAGGCAAAAGGAATTCACCGCTCTGCGTGGGGGTCCGAATATTCTTCCTGTATTGCTGTCCATTCATGAGAAATTAGCCTGAACAGTCTACGTCTACTGAAATTTTATCGCGTACCCCCTAAGATCAACTGGCGTACCCCTAGGGGTACGCGTACCCTACTTTGAGAAACCCTGGCCTATAATGTTGACCAAGGTTATTACAATGACAATAACAACATTATATACGATTACATGCAAATCGGTTCTCGAGTTATAATGTAACATACCTACATACATATGGACAGACAGACAAAACTCTAAAATTAGTAGTTTTGGCCTTAGTACAATTTAAAATTTACAAACAACATTTTTACTAATTTTTATTATTAGTATTACATTAAATATAAGATGACTTTTATTTATACAGCCAAACTCGTACTGTTTACTTGTGATCAGTAACACGGATTGATAATACTTTCTGCTAACTTCGCAAAATAAAATCTTGACATCCCATAGTAAATTATCTGATATTTATCTTCAAAGTCTTAGACAAAGTTACGATGTCATCGTTTTTACAGAAACTTGGTTGAATGATAGTATTTTTGATAACGAGCTATTGAACTCGAACTACAACATTTACCACAGGGATAGATTTACTTCCGGTCTCTCAGTTAGTGAGGGGGGCGGCGTGCTTGTTGCAGTTTCCAGGTCCATTGAATCTCGACGTATTAGTCATTTTGAAAGCCCTCATGAAGACATTTGGATTTCTATGAAGGCTAAATATGAAGACCAAGCGAAACCCTTTAATTTATGTGCAGTTTACTTGCCATCGCCTGTAGCGCCTAATACTTTGCAGTCTTTTCTTGATAATGTTAACTCTGTTATGTACGCTTGTGATTGTAACACTATACTTATTGGCGACTTCAATTTATATTTTATTGAATGGGTACTATCTAAAACTGATAATAGTCTAATTCCAAATAATTATAGCAATACTCTTGGTTACGCTCTTATAGACTTTATGTCTTATTATAACTTTTCATAATTTAACCACATAAAAAAAAAATCCAGAATTTTGGATCTTGTTCTTTGCAACTTTTATGGTGTGACAATTAACGATGTAAGTTGCGACCCCATGAGCAAGATAGATGCTCATCATCCCCCAATAGTAATTGACTTTGAGTTTTCCAGCCCTCCTGTATTAATAAAGTAAACCATTTGCGACTCATAATTTTAGAAAGGCCAATTTTACATTAGTCAACGAAAAGCTCAGTAAAATTAAGTGGACTGGCTTGCTTCTTTCATCTAGCGACAATGTCGATGTCATGGTGGCTTCGTTTTATGAAGTGCTCTACTCTGTAATCGAGGAAACTGTTCCCAAAACAAAGTCTAGGAATATTAAATACCCGGTATGGTTTACAAAATCGCTGATAAGGCTCTTATCTGAGAAAGAAAAGATAAGACGTAAATTTAAACTTTACAATAACCCACGTGATAATATTGAACTAAAGCTTTTGAATAAGCGTGCTAGGGTAATGATGTCAGAGTGTTACAAGTTTTATATTAAAGATTTTCAAAACTCCATTAAATCTAACCCTAAAAGCTTCTGGTCATACATTAAAAATCAGAGGAAAGATTCTTGTAATATACCAGCTACAATGCACTTACTGGATAAAACTGCTCAGTCTGGTAGTGAAATTTGTAATCTGTTTGCAGCTCAGTTTTCATCAACTTATTCCCCTGTAAGTAATAATAGTACAGATAGTGACATCAGCGCCCTTACCTTATTTCCACCTCGTGACTGCTTTAACAATCTTAAAGTTGATGAGCGTAAATTACTCAAATTACTTCAAAGTATTGACGCTAGTAAAGGGGCTGGCCCGGACGGTATTCCTCCTATTTTTGTTAAAAAGTGTGCTCAAATGTTAACATTACCTCTTTTTATTATCTTTAATAAGTCTTTTTCCTCGGGAATATTTCCTACCACTTGGAAAGAGGCTAATGTAGTTCCAGTTTTCAAAAAGGGCGACAAGGGTTCAGTCAGCAACTACAGACCCATTTATATACAATAAGCGCATTTGCAAAAATTGTTGAATTAGTAGTTGTCAGCCTTCTTAAACCTGTTGCGATCAAGTACCAGCATGGTTTTATAAAGAATAGGTCAACCGTCACAAACCTTTTCTCGTTTACATCTGATATTTCCGAAGCAGTAGATTCTTGCAAATAAGTAGATAAAATATATACTGACTTCAGTAATGCTTTCTATAAAGATGACCATACGTTGTTGTTGAAAAAATTTGCTGACTATGGTATCCATGGTAATTTACTGAGTTGGTTGTCTGCTTACCTTCAGGGTCGCATCCAGCGAGTAACCGTCTGTGGTTATAAATCCGCTGCTTACAGTGCCTTATCAGGCGTTCCTCAGGGCTCACATATCGGTCCTATCCTCTTTGTTTTGTTCATTAATGACATTGGTGACTGCATCAAGAATTCTAAATTCTCTCTATTCGCTGATGACCTCAAACTCTACACAGTTGTGAATTCAAAAGACGACATGTTACTTTTACAACAGGACATAGATGCTGTTCATTCCATAATATGAGGATCGTCTTTGCCCCTATCGATGTAGTTACAATGATCGGTTAAAGCATTTTAAGTTGTCCTCTCTTGAGGATCGTAGGACATTAATAGATATGACGGTACTATACGAAATATCAAACAGCATAATAGACTCACCCGATTCACTAAGTCAGATTAATATTTCTGTCCCTCGCCCTACCACCAGACGGTCAAATCGTAAGCCGTTTGCAACGCCTCGGTTTAACAGCAATCTTGGTAAATTTATGCCATTAACGCGTATGATGACAACGTATAACAAGTTATCTATTGTTGATGACGATTTGGACATACATTTTGTTAGTCTTCCATGTTTTAAATCTAAGATACTCGAGTGTTTAAGTTATGCACGATCTCATGTTTTGTTGAGTTAGTGTATGTTTAAGTTAATTTTTCAGAATTACTATCATAATTTGTTATTTATAGTTTTAATTTAAGGATCATTTAAATTTAAAATTTTGAAATATTTGTGCACCTGTAACGTTACAACACACGGATTTAAACTATTGTTATATACTATTGTTATACTATTTGTGTATGTAACATTGGTGCTCCAAATAAATAAATAAATAATTGACTCGGGGCTTGGTGAATAATTCACAAAATAATTCACTTCGGCAAGAATTTGGTTGCATCAATTAAAGTCAACTTATGTATCATAAGAATCGGTTAATTTATCACACTAATATTATAAATGCGAAAGTTTGTGTGTGTTTATGTTTGTTACTCTTACACGCTGAAACGGCTGAACGGATTTGGATGAAATTTGGAATGGATATAGCTTAACACATAGGCTACTTTTTATCTCGGAAAAAATCATGTCGTTAAACCGAATAACACGCGGGCGGAGGCGCGGGGAAAAGCTAGTTAACTATAAGCGCAAGTTTATATATTTATTCTTAATGTACACAGAAAACATATTATTAAAATATACACTTGAAAAGCTATGTACAATGGCGCGCTTATCTCAATAATGAGATTTCTTCCAGCAGACCAAGGGTGGATGAGATATATAAGATATAAGTAAGGTATTCATAATGTGCACATAATAATACTTCCACAAAAACAAGATTAAAATAGTACCTAAAATATACAAACAAGTAAAAAATACATACAATAAACTACATAAAATGTACATACATATACCTACACAGTATTAATAAATAGTATCCTATCAATAAATATATAATCATACATATATATATATACCTAGTCGGTGCTTAAATTCTGTCACAAACAAAATTGGCTATAAAATAAAAACTAGTCATGATATTCAAAAAAAGTTTTTTTTTAAAAAAAGGTAATTTAATTAGCTTACATTAAACACAAAATTTATTCAAAATGATTGCCACCATTTTTCATACAAGCCTTCAATCTTCGCGGCCAATCATCAATAGCAGCACGGACCATATTCATGTCGATATCGGCCACTGCTTTAATCAATGATGACTTTAGGCTACTCAAATTTTTGTGAGGTTTAGAACAGACCTTCTCCTCCAACTCCTGCCAAATTTTGTAATCCAGTGGATTGAGGTTAGGGCTAGATGAAGGCCAATCTTGATGCCTTATTAGCTCGATATTCTGGCGCTCGAACTACTCCTGAGTTGTTTTGGCCTTATGAGCAGGTGCGGAGTCCTGTTGAAACACAAATGGCCGTCCTCCAAAGAGTGTCTGGGGCAGATCTTTTACTATGCGATCTAAAACCGTGTCTGGGTACACTTTTGCACTGGTTTTGACACCCTTTTCACAAAAATGCACTTCAGTAGGGCCATAGTAGGACACTCCCAACCAAATCATGACTGATGATGGATGATGGCCGTGCTGCACTCTAGGAATGGCATTTCCAGCGGCCGCAGAGCTGGTAGCGTACACCCTTTCATTTTGTTTGTTGTACTTCTCTTCGATATTAAAAAATTTCTCGTCTGTAAACAGGATATCGCGGTGTCTGTTTCTTGCGTACCACTTTAGCAAAACTTTGCATTTTTTGGCTCTCATAGCTATCAGACGCGCGTTCAGAAGATGTCCACTCTTTTTTCGGTAAGCTCGTAGTCCCAGGTCTTCATTGAGTACTTTTTTTACGGTACTTCTGGTTAATCCTATCTCCAAAGCCATCAGTTTCTGCTTGCGGAAGGGATTTCTTGCAATATGCGCCTTGATTGCTTTGATGAACCCTGGAGTCCTAACGGAACGAGGTCTGTCAGTTCTTTTCTCGTCATCGACACTAGAGGTTTCAATGTACCTCTTGATGGTACGGTACACGAACCTCTTCGTGATTTTTAATTTTTGAAGCAAGTTGAATATCGTCTTCGGTGGATGGCCGCAACGATGCAATGCAATTACTGCTACTCGGTCCTCTTTGCGAGTCCACTCCATCGTAAAAAATGAATGAATGTAATTGTGATTTGGCAGATTATTAATCAAAAAATATTTGAAAATCGAACACCATTTCATTTTTTTTCTAGGTGTTATATTTTTAAAATAAATGGCCAGTGACAGTATTTAAGAACCGACTAGGTACATATATTATATACATAATATGTATACCAGGAGGATAGGTTAACGGAGATAGTGCTCTTTTATTTTCCTTTTGAATACACCAATGGAAGGACTGTCTCTGATAGTGTGAGGAAGAGAGTTCCACAGTTTGATGGACTGTACAGTAAATGATTTTCCATACGCTGCGGCGTTATGAGAAGGTGTTTTTAAAAGTGAGAACGTGTTAGACCTGACTTGCTTGTCTCTAAGGAAGATATACTCATAACGATCGCGGAGGTATGGAGGAGAAGTGGGACTGTTTAAAATGTTGAAAAGGCAACAAAGGATATTAACATTTTGACGCTGTTTGATTGGAAGCTATTTTAACTGTTCGCGGTACTGAGATACGTGGTCATATTTTCTTAGCTCATAGATAAACCTGATTCCCAGATTTTGTAAACGTTCAAGTTTACCAAGCAACTCCTGACTGGCATCTAGGAAACAAACATCAGCGTAGTTGATAATCGGCAAAAGAAGAGATTGTGCGAGAGTAACTTTAGTTCCAAATGGGAGAAACTTTTGGAGACGCTTAAGGGAATGAAATGTCGCATAGACTTTCCTGCTGACCTCATTAATATGCGCAGCCCACGTCAAGTTACAGTCGAATATGACACCCAAATTTTTTGCAGTTTTAGTGCTAGTTTTAGTTAGTGTAGTTAGTAGTTTTTAAGTTCTTCTTTGTACACGTTCGTATGTTACTCCCGTTGGACTAATAATATAATGGTTTGCAACATCCCTGTTTACAGATAAGCCCGCTAATGTGCATGTTCACCTGTTATTGTAAATATTGTTCTATATGTATGTTGTGTACAATTAAAAAGAAATTGGTTTAAATATTCTGAACGTGAAAATATTTGTGCAACAAGAGAGCAAAGGTAGTTTTTGTTGCGAGTGCCGAGTTTGAATCCCGAGCAAGCGAAGGATGTAGAATCCTGAGCGTTGTGAGTGATTCAAAGGCACAAGAAACAAAATTACCTTGCTCTCGCGTGACACATACAACTTTTCACCTCACTAGCGAGAAAATACAAGATGTAAAAAAAGAATTACAAACATACTATATTATCACGCCTGTCTCTGGGAAGAGGGGTGGTCAGAGACTAGAGATTTCTATCTGTTATGATCCTGACACAATTCTTTCGCTTCTTCCGCATCCATCAATCTAATTATACAAGTTTTTCTATTCCGGGTACTTTGATTTCGCCTATCTCCAGTATATTGCAAATTTAGGCGGCATGCGTCCTACTAGGGAGGCCCGGTCGAGTCACTCTCATTCATTCTTTCGTCACTTTTCTTTAAAATATAAAAAAATCGTCCAAAAAGCATGATTTTTTGCGTAACTGTGTTTTGAACGATAGTTGAGCGTGGTGTAGTGGTGGTCATGAGAAAGAGCAGTCAGGCAAGCCAAAATAAAATCTATATGCTAATTCGCGACCACAGAGTCTGGTTTCGCGACGTTCTTAATTTTTCACAACAGTTTTTCTTACCGAGTGAGCAAAATTGACTTTTGCTCACTGATTTTAAGCAACAAAAGCGCGCTTTTTGAGCTATAGGCTGTCCGAGATATCATGATATGGGTGGCAGTTCAAAGTTGACAGTTACAGTAATGTACCCTAACGAAATATAATCGTTTTTTTTTTAGTATCGAGAAAGTTAACAAGTGCTATCAAATCGATTTTTTTACTTGATTGATCTTTGATTATCCAAACTATTTTTTGTTAATTATTAAATTAAATGAACCAATAACTCCAGAACTTGAGAATTCAAATTTTTTTTTTGTTTTTCTCGGAATTTCACCAATAACAAAACAAAAAATCAACAAAATCTGTAACAAAACAAATAGTAGGTAAAGCAACCGCAACGAAAACACAAACGGTATACAAGATGTACTCATACTGACGCGATCCTATATGATGGCCGCACCGATTCATCGATATATTTTCGATTATGTAGTTGCAGTACCTATGGGTTAGCGTTCCGATCCACGCATCACGTAGCTAAGACATTATTATTTACTGAATCTTTTCTTCTTTAAATTTAACGTATACACTGGGATTTTTGTTCCGATTTATAGAGGCATTATTTATTGTGTTTTTGCAATAATTATTTACATTATTTCTAAAACCTATTATTTTCTTTTGTGCCTGGGTGTACAGTGAGTTGCGCAAGAACGTACGGGCGATATGTCCGAGGTTCGAGTATCGGGGCAACCAACGAGTGCTATTATCGTATTCAGGGACGACTGCTCTTCGATGCACTCGAACCCAAATGGTTAATTGATCAAGTCGCGGCTCTATCGGCGTCGAGTCTTGTCGCGCCAAACGAAAACGTTTATTTTTCTCCCGCCGGACGTCGGTTGCAGCGATTGCATCGATGCTGCTGCGTCGTCAACCACCCAAGCCGCTTCTCCCGTCTAAGAATACGCATATTATTATGGCAACGGTGCAAAGCGTCATCCGTTTGTTTGCGCGACAACAATATTTTTGTTTCTCATAAAAATACATGCATGAGCTAATGAAACGTGATTGCGATAACGCGCGATTGAATGAACCGTCAAGGCTGCATGATGTTGCGTCGATTGTCAAAGTTTTGTAGCCGCGTTGTCGTCTTGCAGCAGCGAGGCTATGCTCTTTGTGCACTATGCAGATTCGTCATCGCATCTACACTTTGAGAATTACCATGCACTTATTACTTGACTCCTATTGACTTGTGCGCGTGTGCCGCTTGCTCTCAAATCATGCACGCCGTTGACACGTGTATAAATAAAACGTTGGGAATGAGTGGTCCTCTGCGCCGCTCGTGTAATCATTTCCCCGAATAATGTGCACAGATATGAATTGTTTTCTATCAAATTGTTCAACGATTCATGCCTATGTGTGTGTAGCGTGTGTGTGTGGTGTGTGCGTGTGTGTGCGCCTTAAAAAACAGGCAACGATAGGCTTGGGTGTCCGCATTAAGGAACTGAACGTTCAGTACGTGCTCATCTTTCCGCTCGCGGTTGCCTGAACGAAACGCTGAACAAAATAAACACTGCAAATAGACTGGTTATTGCTGCACGGGCGCGCGCGTCATCACCATGGAATCCCACAAACGCCGGAGAATGATGTCGGCTGCTTCGGCGCGGCCACGGGCACGAGCCTTGCCACCGCTGGTGCTACCGGTGTTGACATCAAAAAACATCAGTTTACCGGAAGACGTGTACCTATACATGGCCAAGTTTTTCGATTTTGTTAATTATCGTAATTTAATTGAGTCGCTCTGGCCGGAGATGAATGTATCCGAGGCTATTGCAGCAAAATTGTGGCAACTCTCTACATATCGGACCACAACTACATTCATAAACGGTAAAACATTGAACGTGGAATACAATTGCGATCCTTGGAGGAAGAAGGAAGAGCGCGTTCTGGTAAGCATTGAATCTTTGCTACCTGTATTCGGTGGAATCGTCCTACCCAAAATGGACAAGTTTCAAAGCGTGTGCAAGTTGAAAAATTTCGTCGCAATGCATGTTCATTTGAACATGTGCACGGAGGGTCGATACGCCTCCTGTTCCTGTTATCTTCACGCCATTGACCCCCTGCTCTGCTACGGTGCTCCTGCCGCTGCTGCTGCAACGTTTGTCAAGCCTTTGAAAGATACGTGCTGCTGCGAGTTTAAACATTTCCACCATTATTGCTGGCAACATGTTAACCATTGGCTCATGTTTTTTCTAGATACCGTCCTCATGCCCTCGAAAGATAGCGCATCATTTTTCGACGAACACACAACCAGAGGTTACTTGAATTTTCTCAGTGAGACTATTAATTTCCGAGACACCAGCAACTAGGCCAGCAATAACGACTCGCTCCAAGCAGATTTACGCCACCGAGCAGTTTACCAATTTATTTATTCAACATACATATTGAGTTCCATACCGCGCGATGTAAATGCGACTGATAAAAAACATCCTGTACAACTATCCAGGTGTTGCATGAATATTTCATGATGGAAATATGTTAAGTGTCTATCTCGTACGTGTCTATGTGGCGTATGCGTCCGCTCTCGCTATCAATACGATAGTGAGAGCGGACCTACCGAGACGCTACTAACCGGACTGTATATTTTAGTCAAACGACATATTGCTTTGCAAATAATAAGGCAAACAAAATGGTTCCGGAGGCTCAGCCATTTCATCTACCTTTGGAAATAATTCTGTACTTGAGCAAATTTCTCAAGTTTGAAGACTACAGAAGGTTGGTCAACACCATCTGGCCCAATGGCAATGAAGGCGACATTGTTCGAGGAACGCTATGGCATCTGTCTACTCACAGCTTCGAAGCGACATTTCTCAATGGAAAACAATTAACCATAATATACAATTTTGATCCGGCTAGAATAAAAGAAGAGAGGGTTCTCATTGATTTCGAATCGCTCGTTCCTGTATTTGGTGGTATTTTCCGACCAGCGATGAAGGGATTCAGGACAATAACGGAGCTGTACAAGTTTATTAAAATGCATGTCCACGTAAACCTTTGTTCGGGAGCTCGTCACGCCTGTTGTCCGTGTCACCTGCTGCTGTCCGACAACAACGACTACGGCTACGACGACCAAGTGAATCCTTTCGAAGCGTTTGTCAAGCCTCCGGTCGACGACCAGTGCGAACACGGCCACTTTCAACATTATTGCGCGCAACACGTCACTTCGTGGCTCGGCCAGTATCTTAATACCGGCATTCTCTTGAGGGAATCGAAAGAGCTTTTCAACGAGGACATTGCCGAGCAATACTCATCTTTTCCAGAGGACATTGTGTACTTTCAAACGGGCAAACGCGCAACTCTGCAACACTTGCTCAAAAGTGCTCTGGCAATCGACGCAGCAATTTATGAAATGAGCGACGATGAAGCAGCACCGCGATGACGAGCGTACACGTAGAAATTGTTTGGTACGAGCCTTTTTATTTTATTCTAATAAACTCTATGAAATAGCCTTGCTTTTATTTTATTGTATTCCCGGTGTAGGCGCCCATCTACATTATATCATAGCAGCTGCCGCATGACTGGTTGATCGGATGTAACCCCGGGTTATCAATGACCATTTACAATTTGTAAGAGACTATCGCGGTCATTGCCCAGTTCCGGTTCAATAGGTCGTGTGCAGGCGCCACCGCCACGCAAATCATTTTCATTCACGCTCCTGCTCATGTTAAGTGTACAACGGCAAGTCCGGTCAACGTTTCGTCCCAGCTAGACTAGATATTTATCCAACACAGTTTATTCTTTTCTCACATTACAATAATATTTGGCATTGAAATATATACAGCGAATGATTTAGTCTAGTCTGAGAATCGGTCAACACTGCCGCATCTAATAGAGAATTAATGAGTTGGTAATGTAATCTGTGTGAGGGTTAGATGATAGAGGCTGAGAGGAAATGCGATCGAGACTCGCAACAGAGTAGCCAAGAGCTGCTCGCGTAGATAAGCAGCTAAGATTTCGAGCGGCCTGAGATTGCACGGCAATCAGCGGCGTCGGCGGTGTCACGGACATGTTATTCCCACTGGTGACAAATCTAGATAAGAAAGCACGCGCGTTCGTTACGACTCGGAATAACAAAAACGCCGGCACGCGACCGTGATGAATAATCCTGCACGCGAGCGAAAAATATGGTGGTTCGCATAGCCGCGAACAACACGTTTTGCCGCGGACGTGATATGATACTTGAGCTTCTTCGTGGTCCGCTACTCTACAGATTCGCTCAGACCTCTAGACCTCTAGCGCGCATGCAACCATCAAATGTTGATGAAAAATATTATTTTCTTGACCGTAGCACCGACCACCAACAAAATCCGCGCGAACGTCGTTGCATCGTGCATCAGTCTCCCCTCGATGCAAAAACTCCCCCCTACCCTTGCCACAATGCTTAATTATCGAGTTATGATGCGTACGTTATTGTGCCGCGGACTGTATGTAGTATGGTGTGAGTAGTGAAACGGAAAATTACGAACTGTCACCCATATCATGATATCTCGGACAGCCTATAGTGAGGTGAAAAGATAATTCGCGTTGTAAGCGCTGCACATTACTGCAGCACGGCCGCTAACTTTTGTACGCGTTTCACAAATTATCTTACTCCTTTACGGAACCGGCATAGGAAGTACGTAAGCATCGATTCGATTAATTTAACAGATAACTCGATAAATTCTAAACGACAACTATTATTGCTGAAGCGATGTCGAGTCGACAGCATGTTCATATTTGGCACCCGGTTTCGCACCACGTACCGATTATAAATAGACAGTCTCTTTAAAATGAACCACATAATTTACCGGTAACAAGGAACAAATTTCAAAAAGAAAATAAAGGCTCAGATGAAAAAAAAATTCACCTGCATATTCAACATTAACAATATGGTGCAATTGCAAACTCAAGAATCCCTTTAGGGTATGAAAGTATACACGATTCTGATGTCATTACGAGAAAAAAAATATACCTTGAATTTTCACCAAAAATTCCATCATTTTTCTAAGCTATGGCTACGCATTCTTATCCCGTAGCGGCTATCCGACCTAACCGGCCTCCCCACACACCTAGTTGCATCCCGCAACCTACACCCCTCTTCCGTAACCGCCGCCGCGTCGCCCGGGGTATGCAGTGGCCGCCTGTTGCCAAATCGTGCAGCGCCTCAATCTGAGGCCGCACCGTTGCAAATTCTCTTTCATTCTCTCGCTCGCTCGATAAGTCACACGCCAATACCGACGTTATCAGTGGCCAGCGACCAGCGAGGGTGTCCACGCGATTAGTGTATTTTGAGTAAAGAAATTCGTCTTATTGTGAGTATATAAAAATAAATCTTTACCTATCATACTAACACACCCTTAAAAGATTCTTGCCTTTGCTTTTACACCTGTATATAAAGGTTTAAAGATGAAAAATTTTATACAATCACGTCACGTGATTCGGGTTGCGAACGTAAAGATTTTTTAGGTTTTTATACGTTGTCGAAGCGAAACGTGTGATCATAGTGTGAATTTTCACTCGTTCTGTAGAAAGAGACATACCTATATAGGAGAAAAAGAAAGAAAATCTGGTTGCACTAATCAGGTGGCCCAGTGTGATTTTCGCATTACTCCGAAGTGTTTCAAAACACTTCCGTGCAACTTTCAGGTATCAGTTAGCTTACCCTCAGTTTAACTCGTGTCTAGGGTGAAATTCGCATCACCGCGAGTGATCTTCGCTCGTTTCCAAACGGAACCTAAGTGAGGTGTAGTAGTAAAGAAGGGCTCACAAACGACAATGTTTTTTCTTTCAACGTAATTTCTGTCGATCGGAATTAATTTTCACGAATTATGTTACTGATATCTTTTTCTCTTTGCATTTTTTATATCCATCCATCCATCAGCCTGTTTCGTCCACTGCTGGACATAGGCCTTTCCAGGATTTCGCCAGTCTTGGCGGTCCTCCTGGAAGAAATGCCCATACTCACACACGCTGGGCAGGGGGGTTGGTGAGCGCGGTGCCGAAACCCTTGCACCAGTGACGCCGCTGCCCGTCACCAGTCTGTTTTATATAAGGCCCGGCAATTGGGGATGGATATACCGCCATCCATCGGTCCCAGGCAATGGTGGGCCGCCTGGTTTTGCCTGAGAGCTGTTCTCTTACTCTCCCCCGAATAACTTCGGGAGGATTTGCAAGAAAGATGGTGGTACCTCCACAGTCGAGCCCGGCATCAGCTCTACCACCTATATTTTTATATGTTGTTTTTTTTTTCGTTTCAGATAAAACTATTCGCTGCGTATCTGTATGAGGTCGGTAATTTGCCGAAAGAAAAGACTGTCCAATAAGAAGAGACGTTAATGTATTAAAAAAAGGTATTCTGAATTAAGCATAATAAATTCAAATTGAGGAATAATAATACTCAAACTGGTAAATGAGGTCATTCCAGTTTAACGCAAATGGTTGGTGCTTCTATTAAAATTTCGACAAGTTCTTTTTATTTTCTTTTAAAATATCAAACAGTAAATTAGAATGGCCTCTCCCACTAAATCAACGACATTCCTGTGTTTGTAATTATGTTACAAATCATGGTTGTGTCTTGTTTTGATATTTCGCATAATAAGCGTACAATTTTTATTATTTTTTTATGGACGTTGCATTAGAATAATTTTTTTCGTGTATTTTGAAACATGTTATTATGAGTTTATAGTCTGTAGTCAGTCTGTAGTAGACTATAGGAAGAAGTATAGAAAATGTTTATACAACAATATTATTGCTATCTTATGGTGCCTTAAATTATACCTGTGTACAATTTTAAAGTGTGCATGTTACGTTATTCTTACATAAAACATATTGTTGTTAAAAAAGTTTAATAAGTATTACTTTGCACTCAAAAGGTAGATATTTTGGTAATTGAGTTAATTCCAACAAATGCTCCATTTTGCATTTTACCTATGTACCAATCTACTTTTTCTCCAAAATATTGCATAATAAAGTTGTTGTTATTTTAAAGATTGTTTTTATTGTCTTATTTATGCCTTTTCTTAGATTGCTTAACATGATAAGTTTATTATATAATTAAATTAATAATTATATAATAATGAATTAATCCGGCATGATAATACAAGGTGAAATTAAATCAACCGACCAAATTCATACTGGAGACTCGGTTAGTGATGACAAGTGTCCCCCCTGCCTCACACTGTTCAAACATGTATGGGAGCGTCGGCCAATATTATTTTTGATTAAAAACATATTGAACATGACATAATAATATTTAAAAAATGCGTTTTGCTCAATTTTGTGATCATACATGATTTACTTACAAACATAAAAACTGAGAAAACTAAAATTAAATCCTTTTACTTATTTTTTTCAATTAGTTCGAGTCTGTTATACTATTCTCTTTAGCCGTGTCATCGTGATTATAGGTACTGTAATCTAGTTATGGCACACGTAACAATAACTTCATGACTTCAGGTGGAATGTTTATTACTGGTATTTGGAGTGCTCAAGCAAACTTGAAATGTAGGGGTCAGAGGACAATTGAGGACATCAACAATCGATAAAACACATCTGTTGTAAAAAGAACTATTTCTTGGGCATTTTCGAGAATAGTTTTCTATAAAATTATTTCTATATTTTTTCGCTTTCTCCGACAAAGAACACATACTTAAGTAAAAGAAATTCTGGAACAATTTCTCCTATATCAACAACTCACGTGCGTCAGCTGTTGGAATGTAGTATCACCAGGGGTATAATTTTAAATAAACAACGGCAGTTTTAAGGATATATACATATTTCAAGTGCTTGTAAGTTAATTTCGTAGATGCAAGATATAGCAATCAAAATGTGGTAAAACCTTCGAATTAAATTCCCGTTATTTCTGCTGAAACCTCCCGGCTTAAAAAAAAAACGTATTGCGATATTTCCGTCATTATAATTACCTTAATTTTGTTTTGGCTGATTAACAGTAAGGCCTAATTTTGAATAAAATCAACAAAAAATATTAAAATAACCATAACTCCATTTTTGTACTAAATTTGTATGACGGCCGGGAAATGCCAACAAAAATATAACTAGAATAATAATCTACACCTTAGTACTATAAATCGTTTAAATAAACTACTTAGGGCATAGAAATTTATTAGGTTCTTTCTCAAAGTTAGTTAGTTTCAAACTCTAGATGAACATTTTATTATGTATAGAAATATTAACTCCATGAATTAATTCCGGAACTAAGTGTTTAATTTAAATTTAAGCAATTCTGTGCATAGTATATTAAAGTACATACGTTGAGCTTTATATTCCATTTTGAATTATGATAATCACATTAATAGAACACACACAATCAAATTACCAACGATAACTAATTTTAGAATTTACTTTATTTAAGTACCTATATAAAGTTAAGTTTTTTTAAATACAATTTAACAATACAACACATACTACAAATTCTATGTTAAGTTATTTTTATTTTACTTTTACAAGTAGTGTTGAGGTTTTTTAACCAATTCTTATCATTATGAGTGTTGATAGCAGGAGGAATTTCTAAACATTAGGTGCAAATCTAACTTTCTTAGGTAAATTATTTATAAATGAATTTACGTGATTCTGTCCTTCTATAGGCCACTACTCATAGTTCTTGTGTGGAAATTGAGTTTCTCTAGGTCCTTTAAAAATATTGTATCTATTTCTTTTTATTATTTGTCCTTCTAGCATCACATCAAAAGATCTATTTTCATTACATTTTACTATTTTTCCTTTTACATTTATATTTTTCTTATCTCTAATAAAGACATTCTGTCCTTTCTTAAACTCTATCTCCTTTCCTTTACGAACATTATCATGATAAAATTAATTTCCTTTTCTATTTTTACAAGTATTCTACAAAATGTTAGCATTGTGTCTGTTTCCGTCTTCCACAGGGGGATCTACAGCTTCAACCTTAATATGTATCATAGATTTGTTCGTTCATGATAGGTATTCAGTTAAAATTTTCACAGAATACGTGTTACTATGGCCTCGAGAAATAGAAAATTTTAATAAATTGAAACCCAAGGGGACTTCTTATACAAGAAACTTTGAAAAGGAAGGGGGTATCGACAATAAGCTAAGAAAATTACCTCAATACTATATGACAAGAAATGTAACTATATATTTTTTTATTTATCTAATTGTTTTAGTAAAATGTAGATAACTCACTTAACGCCTCAAAAAATTAAAAGTTAAAATGACTACGTTTTCTTCACAGTTTTTGGAAAATTTTACCCTTTTTTACTATTACGAGTTTTTTAGACATGAGCGCATTTTTTAACATTGTGATTTTGTAATTTACATGTGTTTCTTTAGACGTTAACAAATATAAAAATACAAAAATTAAAGTGCTTAAAAATGCGCTTATGTCTAAAAAATCTTCATGTGGTAAAAACTGGTACAATTTTCCAAAACAAGCCATTTCTATGTAGGTAGATCGTTTGTTTACAGTTTGTTTACGATTGTTTTATTTAAAACATCGTTTGTTCACATTTTTTCACGTTGTTATCTGTTTCAGCTTTATTTTAAGGACCGTGCTACTCTAATGTTTGAAATGCGGTCAAATTGTTGTACAAATAATAAAAATTTGGGTTCTATACTCATTCATGGGTGCCGAATTGTTTGTCGGGTTGCGGAATATTCGTCCTCAAGGATTCGTCCTCTTTTCTATTTTTGGTAAAATTCGTCCCTCTTGACTCAAGCAAAGTAAATTCGTCCCTCAACTCATATAACATACATAACCGTTAGGTACTTAGAAATGGTATTTCTTTTCGATATTACAATGAGAGTGAAAAGTGAAATCAGAACAAAATGAAAGTAAATTTCCAATCAACATTCTGTTTATTAAAAATCAACAATTTTTATAACTTCAACTAAAGTATACTTAAAAATACTCATACATATATTATAAAAATAAAAATGCTACAATATTCACTGTACAAATAAAAAAAAGAAAACAAAGTCTGAACTAAAAATAATACATAAAAATTCTTACAATTTATAATAAACAAAGTATTAAACCATAGTAAAATATTTTTTTTGTACAATGAATATATTCATTTTAACTTTTGTGACTGATAGTACTCTTATATAAAATAAATAGGAACCTAGGTATAAAATCTATTGTCAAGACGAAGGGGACGAATCGACACCCAAAAAGAGGACGAATTTTCACTAAATTAATATATTTTTTTAAAAGGGACGAATTTACACCAAAAATAAATTATTTAAGGGACAAATTTACGCGGTACGAATTTCAACAGGAGGAATGTACAGTGGAGCCCACATCAAGCTATACAATGATTGATTATAAACTGACCTCTTATTGTACGGGAAGCCTATACAATGAGAGGTCAGCCTATACTGAAAATGTTTAGCTTGATGTGGGCTCCACTGTACAACGACCCTGTTTGTCAGGTCAGGCGCTATCACTTAAGTGCCTTGTTTTTTGTCGCCTTAATCGGCATCTATGTTGTTGTTATGTACGATCTATTGACATTATGTATATCTTAGTGAGGTATCCATCCTTCAATCTATGTCGTTAATTATGAAATAAAATAACATGGATTATACAGGCTGTTAGGAAAAGTACTTCGTTCCTATAAACCACGTGTGCTGTAGGTATAACAAAGTAAGTTAAGCCTGTTTATTTATTTTTTAAATATATATATATTTTTTATCTTTTATTAAATTTTTCAACCTTAGTTCAGCAGAACGCAATAGATAAATAGAGATAGGTGATAGACAATTGCAAAAAAACGGTGCGTAAGAGAAAGGGATAATAATTTAATTTAATAATATAAAAAAATATATAAGAAGTACCTATATAAAAAAAAAACTTTTTTTTAAATTAAAAATATAAATTAAATACGCATAACATACTTTGTTATACCTATAGCACACGTGGTTTAAAGGAACGAAGTACTTTTCCTAACAACCTGTATACTTTTTATTCAGCCAGGATTATGTGGTTGACTCGGGTAAAACGTAAATAAGAAAAAAAAAAAATTTCATTTTAATTATTAATTAAGTAACGACTTTTGATAATATCCCCCATACTTTCCAAAAAAATCGACTGTATCAACAACATATTTTTTTTGCGTTTGTGGTGGTAGGGAACTCGGAGTCCGACTCGCACTTGGCCAAATTATTTGCAATTCCTTTTGGCCTACATTTACTAAAATTGCATTGAATTCGTAACTTATATAATGTATTTGTCAAGTAAATTTTCACTTCCCGCTTTCAGCAGTTCCAACCCCAAGCCAATTCGTATTGGAAGCCGAAATTTGATTTTGTGAATTCCGCAGAGGATAATAGATTTATAATCACTTACCAAGTATCCGCTATGAATTTTTCCGTCTCAAACTAAATATTATTTTTCATTACATTAAAAAGATGAAGTTTTCTTGAGATTATTGAACTACATAGTTGTAGACAAGAAAATTAATGTTTATAAACAATTCCAAATTTCTAGTTAATAGAAAATGTGTCTGTGATGGACATACGAGTGAATCGTAACGATTCAAATACCATAAAAGTTTTTCCTCTTTCATGAGTAGGAAACCAGATTTTTTTATCCCAAATTCACCACATCAGGGTGATCTCTCCATTGTAATAATGAATTGTCTCTGCGCCATTTGATCTTATCTACGAGATAATATAAAACTACTGACCCGAATTAGTAAACAGTTAGTAACACTGAATGTGCAGCATTGTGGTGATATTCTAGGTAACGGTTAAACAAATAATTAACTCCCAGTGATCATATCTCAGTTAACCAGCTTTTTGCGGTAAGTGTACGAGTATTTGTTGTGCGTGGGCGATTAAAAGTGTGTTTTCATTTTACCTGGAGGTTGACATTGCATGGGGACCAGATGGTGTGACCTAAACCAGCATCTATTGCCAACTGCTAAGAGTCAGCAGGTGTGTAGCCGGCAGTATGTCGGTTTGTCTGTACCAGTTTAACAAAGCTACTCATAAAAGAAGACCGACCGGTCCTCACCTCATTCAGTCAGTCCCTGTGCCTCGATCAGGTTGCACGCCACGGTCTTCTGTTGGACAATACCCGCATTCTAACCAGACATTGCAATAATTTAGACATCTTTTTACCTTCTTTTATTCGGTTTTGGTGCTACGGAATTTATGTAATCGAAGTTCATCGTCCTGCTTGAAGTTACGTGCTCAGTCTTCAAATCGGTGAGTAGAGATTTTGTACTTGGGTGTATTTTGTGTTAATTACCACCAGCTGTGGGATTCATGTGCGGTAATCGATTTATTTCCTAATGAAAAATACAATTAGTATGATTAATTAAAATTGTTGTTAGTTTTGTTACAACTTGATTTTTAAACTCTTCTGAGTGGTGTGAAAACCTGGTATTTTTCTTTTTCACTTATTTTTTTATTTTTGTGTATTACCTGTTTGTTATTTAACAAACATGCGTTGTTAACGTTGTTATATCGGACACAAGCCTGTTCGGCGTTAATAAAGCGACCGACCCGGACAATCATGCATGCTTTCTAATTTACTCTGACGAATTTTGCAACCGTTTACTCGTCATTGTGACAACATAGTACAGTGTAGTATTATGTACTTAGTTGGATATATTTACGTTGCTCCCCGTAGTTCGTTCGTTCAACCCAAAAATAATAAAATTGCCACATATAATTCTAATAATTTTCTTTTATTTAAAATTTCTAGGCTGCGACTTAGTATCCAGACTTTCGAATTTGGAACAGTGGGTGCGGAAGGGGGTAGGGGGAGATAAGGGAACGATTACTTCTCTTTTCTCCCCAACCGGAAGAGCGTAACTTTTTTTTCCAGAGCCGTAAAATATCTTACTCCAACATGAAGGATTATATCGAGCTAGTTATAGCGCTTGATACAGTGTTCTGTCTCACTCTGTTGATCGTCCTAAGACAGACAGTGGTATATCGAGCTGTCAAAGTTCGATATGGTCTACTATGCTAGGTATACCCAGTAAATAAAGAGTAAGACAGAGCACTGTATCACCACGCGCTATCGAGCTCGATATGGTTTGCTATGCTAGACTAGCTGATCTCACCAACATTGTTTGTAGCCAATCCATGGTCCTAATTAGTGGACAAAAGTACTACTACTACCATAGCTAAACGGACTTCGTGAGATAAAATATCTGTAGCACTAAATGCTCTACAATTATTCACATTTGGTGTAAATGTGAACTTCAAGCATTTGTAAACTCTTATCATGGTTCACACTTGACCTTAAGCTGATAAAGATGCTTAAAGCTGCATAGAGTATGTATAAAAGTGTAAAAGTTACCTATCGTGTAACTATTGGTGTTATAAAAGATGGCGATGACGGTTCTATTCAGCTTTTATTTCAGATGCTGTATGAAGCTTTTAGTGGAGGCATACTACGTCAATTGCTTAGAGGTCTACGCTTATACTGAAACAAGCTTTTTCCCGCGGCTTCGCCCGCATTTGTTAGCTTATTTGTAGCCCTATCAAATCCGTTAATATTCGTCAGACCAATAATTTTATAGTACGCATTTGACTGTGACTATTGGTTCTCTTGAAAATAATTGTATATGTCTGACCCTACGTCTATGTCCCTAAAGAACTACCCGTCCCCAGGGAACAAACTATGGGCTATGTCCAAGTGAAGAGTCTACTAACCAATACAACAGTGAAACAATTTTCAATATAGTTTCAATAGTTATTTAAGACTTTATCCCTACGGAACTGCCAATCACCAGCGAATAAACTATAGCTATGCCCAAGTGAAGAAGCTAACCATTGCAACAGTATTTTTTTTAAACAATTCCTTAGTGCCACAAAAATCCGCGCTAATTTAATTAATAGCTATGTCCCTGGGGATCTGCCCATACCCAGGGAAAAACTAAAGCCTTGGTCCAAGTGAAGATCTAACCATTAAAACTAAAATAATTTTCAAAATCGGTATTGTAGTTATTTTAATTACTAAGTTCCTCAAAAACTGCCACTTCCAGGAAAAAAAATACGTACATATAGCCATTGTCCAAATAAAAAGTCTAACAATTACAATAGTGAAAGAATTTTCAAAATCATTTCAGTAGTTTCAGAGATTACCCACGCAAATTTAATCTATAACTATACTTATCCCTAGGGAACTGCTCTTTTATAGGAAAAAAACTATAGCCTATGTATGTCCCAGTGAAGAGTCTAACCATTACAACAGTGAAAGAATTTTCACAATTGTTTCAGTCGTTCCAGAGACTACTCGCACAAATTTAGTTAATGGCTATTTTCCTTGGGAAATTCCCATCCCCAGGGACCTTACTATAGCTTATGTTACTCAGCAATAGTGTAGCTTTCTTTAGGAGAAAGAATTTTCAAAATAATTTCAGTAGTTCTAGAGATTACCCATTACATAGAAACAAACAAATTTTTTCCTCTTTATCTAAGGGTACTTTCGTTTAAATGGCAAAATTCAAGTGGTCCCAACCAAGGTTCAATGATTCTGTCTGCGAAGTATGAAAAATACACTTTTCACCTCAGAAGCTCGGAAAGGCTCTGTTTATCATTCGAAATCTGGGTGGAAAAGCGCACTTTATCCGCTAGCGTGAAAAGTGTTTTAAAATTCGAATATTTTTATTCAATAAAGGTTTCGTACAATAATGTTACATATTATATAGAACCTCATTGGTTTCGTAATAGTTTATATTATCTGCAGCCAGTCCACTGAAATGGAAATACTTATTTCATGTCATGCGCCAGCCTCATTTAAAGAATAATCGCATTGGCCAGCAACAAAATTTTATTAAAAACAAAAACTTTAAAATTTCCTTCTCATTCACTTTGATCAATTCACTTTCCTTCCATTATTTTGGTTTGTTTTTGGTCAGTGGTCAGGTCAGGACCAAGGTAATTGAAACGCATAATTGAATTTAGACTTCCTATACTAATTGAGTCGGGATTGTTCTTGAACAAGTATAGAAACACAAAAAACATTTTTCGTATTTCGCAAACAGGGTCATTAAATCTAGTTCCTGACACTTATTACCAAGTCTCCACTATGAATTTGGCCATATAAACATAAGTCACCTTATATTTGTCCACATGAATCACCTTTAACATGGTTCAGGTTGAATAATTGAATACACATGGACTTTTGTAATACTTATAGGTATATTCGCCATTTGCATTGATGTCCATCGTTGTGTAACGACCACAATCTAAAAAAAGCTTTTTATCCATTCTACACATCATTTTTTTACGCGAGTTTATATGGACTGGACAACTTTGTTACTTTCTTTCATAGAAAAATAGTGTTACACAATTTAACACATTATTTCTTAGTATGTGTAAATTTATGAAAATATGAAAAATAATAGCTTACTAAAATGTACATATTAATTGTATTATTAATGTACGTATTTTAATGTCAACCTCTAAAACTTGAAGGTGGTAGAACAAATATATTTATTTGACAGACGGTAAGTCATAGTGAACTATTGAAGATCCGAATAACAGCCTGCGGCTGAATATGAGCCCACACAATTAACAGCACAGATGTGTACCTTTATACCGATTACAACATTAATTTGGAATTTTAATGGTTTATACGTGGGACGCACTATAAGTTTCCGGAATGAATATGAAAAAATACTATTAAAGGTACAAAATTAATTTATTGTTTTTCAAAATAATCTCCCTTGGGGTCTATGCACTTTTTCATTCGATCAAACCAGTTTTGAAAACTTTTGTGCCACTCCCCTGTGGTGACCTCTGAAACGTGTTTTTCATACTCCTCGAAAGCCTCTTCTGGTGATGAAAATCGTTGACCGCGTAATTGGTTCTTAATTTTTGGGAACAGAAGAAAGTCACAAGGTGCCAGGTCGGGTCTGTATGCAGGATGACTCATGAGTTCTACATTTTTCGTCTTCAAAAAGTCGTTTGTCTGTCTGGCCGTGTGAGAACTAGCATTGTCGTGGTGCAGGATGATACGGCGTTTACGGTTATTTTTACGGAGTTCGTCAATAACTTCCGGCAAACAAATGGTCGTGTACCAGTCACTATTCACGGTACGACGATTCTCTAAAGCAACAGTAGCCACGTGTCCAGTTTTATTAAAAAAAGAAGCAATCATCCGCTTAGATGCACTTTTCACGCGCGCCACTTTGGTTGGTTTCGGCTCATCTTGAAAGACCCATACGCTCGATTGCTGCTTTGTTTTGGAATCGTAGCAATAAATCCATGTTTCGTCACCTGTTACTATGTCCCACACCAAATTTGACGCATCTTCGTTGAATCTGGTAAGCATGGCACTGCACCAAGTGACGCGGTCCGTTTTTTGAGCCTCGGTCAAGTTGTGTGGGATCCACCGCGAGCACAGCTTTCTCACACCCAAATGTTTGTGTAGGATTGATTGTATTTGACTCATGCCTATTTCTAAGGATGCGCGAATTTCATGGTAGGTCACATGCCTGTCTGTTTCAATCATACGGCGCACAGCATCGATGTTTTTGTTGGTCACAGCGGTGGACGGCCGACCATCGCGAGATTCGTCACTGAGATTGATACGACCACGCTTGAATTCTGCAAACCAGCTATAAACAGTCGTCTTGCATGGTGCTTCATTGCCAAAAGCTGTTTCAAGCCGAGCGATGCTCTGTTGAGCTGTCAAATTACACTTAAAATCGTAGAAAATCATACTACGAACATTTTCCCGAGTTAAATCCATGTTGATGCAGACACACAATTTTTTAAATGGCACCACAAGGTAAAAACAAAAGACAGTCAGATGAAAAAAACTGCATTCTACAGCCAAAGAGTTCTATTTTCAAATGTTGCAATAAATTTTTAAATATTGTTTATGTAAGTGGCCAGTTCCGGAAACTTTTAGTGTTACCTATGTATAGCTGAATATCGCCACTATTTTTTATTGTTAAACCTTAAATACTTACTTACCTTTTTCTTGATTAACGATGATTTGAACACTACGAGTATAATAATATATTGAGTTTTCATGCCTGGGTTCATGCCTGGGTTCACAATCCATTCCGAATAGACCATAGCCTAACTTGAAATTATAAAAAAATAAAAACACGAATATGATTTTTTCGCAACTGCTTATTTTTTAATACTTTTTTCTTAATAATGCATTTTTTCTAGAGCGCATGAAAATTTCAATTCTGTATACTTCTAACAATGCTGAATTTTGTGATATCTTTAAGAGTTTTGTTATTAAAATGTTAGATTTCATGGTCTTCCTTTAATTTACGATACAACGTTACTCAGAAGAATTTGGTTCTCATGCTTGAACCGTTTGATCGGTATCATAAAAATTCAGGATGTTTTTTTTACACATTTGCCCGGTTCGAATCCCGGTTCAAGCACATGATTTTTTTAAACTCTTTAAATGCAGTTTACCTTAACTTTAAAAATAAAATAAAGGTTCCTTTAAGTAAAATTTGCTATCTTTGATATTTCAGGTACTTTCCCTCCAGGGGATATTCGTTTAGTTCACCGTGTACACATTGTAAACTTGCATTACCATAAATATTTAGAACAGGTAACAAATAATGTTATACAATAAATACTTATCTACCAGTTAAAAAAAAATATTCCCCAACATCTTAGCGATCGACTCCGAATGCCGTTTTTGCGTACAATTATATTTAAAATAATGTCATATTTTGGAGAAAAGACAAGATGCTCTAGTCCAGGGGTGGCCAACTTGATTGGACCCAAGATCTCTTGTTTACTAACGAGACCCTGTGCGATCTACCAATTACATACTTCTAGAAATCTTAAATGAAACAGCATAGTTCAGCACAAAATCATGTAGCATTTTTTTATTTTATTAAGAGAATAAACATAAATGTGAAAATTATACATACTAACTACCTGATTACGTTGGGCAGTCTGGTCTACGTATTTATATTTTTTGCCTTGCCACGATCGACTTGACTAACAGTCGCGATCGACCGGTCGATCGCGATCGACCTGTTGGCCACCCCTGCTCTAGTCTGTATAACGAGTGCAATCAAATTGTCCCCCTTATTATGCCGTTATTCAGCTTATGAATCACGGCTACCTCTCATATTGCCACTGTAATGCTACTTCCAGCCATCATTATCGACGACTGTCTACTCTTCCAAAAATGGCAAATCTTGCACCTTGCAGCCAGAATTCTCAAAGCTGATTTTAGCTGACACAAAGTAGTATGACCATATAATTATGTTAGGCAGTACCGTTAGGTTAGAATATAAATATTTTAAAAAGAGTTTGTGATGGCCACTTAAGTGCAACTAACGTATGCTAACGCACCACAGCAAATGCTAAACCATTCAAATTCAATGTTATCTTGGTCTCCTGTTCTTGACATTCTTGAGAGCAACAGTTTTTAACAAAGAGGACCTTTGGCAGTGGCCATTGATATTCCGGCGACGCGCGACGCATCGTTCGGCTACCAGTTGTGATGCAAGCATAACGTTAAGAACAAGGCCTCTTCTGCTTAAGGGTCCATTTCTTATAATGAATTATTATAAAGCCCAGAAAACAACTCAGCTTAAAACTATGTATACAAATAAGGTTCTACGTGTATACACCTTTTTTTTTAAATATTGTGATTAAATGACGGATAAGAATCACGCACATCACGAAATGAAATGGAATGAATACTTTATTTCTGTAATAAAGGTACATAAAAACTTATTATATGTTAATTACAACATTTATGATATCAACTCATTCTAATTTTAATGAAAGTTTTTTTTTCAATTATCATCAGTTCAAAATAAATAAATAATCCATAGTTGGAATTTTCGTAATGTCCAGTTAAACTCACGATTATTGTTTTTAAGCTTCTTTAATACCAGAAATAATTTTGTGTATAGAATAATATTTGTATTTTGTATCCATTGTCCCTGTTTAAAGCAAAAGGAAAATTTTTGGGCATTCTAATCATTTCTTGTAGAATAACATATATTTCAAAGCCATATTTCGTAAAAAAAACAGCCCATTTCAGGAAAAAGCGAGATGTCTGTTAGCAAGACGACGAGCAAAACAAAGCGAGAAGAGCTTGTAGGTTTCCGCTATAATTCAGTTTTCACGAAAAAGCAGTTTTTGACATCCTACGAAGACGTGTACATATAGGTATAGACGTAATATACGGGTGGAGAAGGGAGTGGTTCCTCACCCCTTTCCCCTAAAGCCTGAATTTGAGTCGGCGTGTAAAAGCAATAATAATAATTTGCCTATGTAGACTTGCTATCTGGCTGAACTACACGAGCAGAAACGCGCGCAAAATTGCTGAAAAATATCTTGCCCAGGGCATGCGAATAACTTAAGCCGACTCGAGGTATGTGTCATTTATATGGTATGCTTAACGGAGCTGTTATTATATTACTAATTATAACTCGTGTTAATAAAACCAGTCGGTCAAAATTGCCTGAGAGACAGAGATTTTATTCAGCATGGGTCGAGGCCAAAACCTAGAAACTTATACTCTTGGAAGAGAGACACAAAGTACCTATAGTTATAAAAATATATAATATATACGAGTATGTATTCTTCGGCTTTACTTTATTCCGTTATAAAAGCATGCTGTTTACTTTTTCTTTGAAAGTGGGTTTCATACAAAATGCCATAAAGCGATATTCAATAGCCTATTAGCAAATCTTGAATGGAGAGAGTCCAAGTCTAGATAAAACAAGAAACAAAATTCACGGTCAGCGGACAAAAGCTTCTTCAGTCTCCATTGTGGTCTTTCTTCAAACCGTTTTATTGTTAGTCGAAGTTGTTGTGAATTTTGTTAGTAAATAAATCCAAGACTGTTGATCATTTGACTCATACATAACATAACTCTCGGCATCCGGCTAAGCACGAGGCCACAAAAAGGCCACACTTTGTATAATATGAGTGTTGCTGGAATTCCCTAACAATGCAATATGGGTAAAGTCACATGTGATTTTCAGCTTTGATAATGTATTTACTTACGCCAACGAAAAAGAATATAATTTTCATTGTTATAGTAGCCAGTACACAGACCTCATTGGAGTATAATAAATAAGAATAACAGCGAGTGACAGAACAGATCGACTTAAGGCGCTTAATCCCTTCAAATAATGCCAAATAGGTAATTTCTAAAGCCTCTACCTCGTTTACAGCTGGACCAAATGGCTTGAAAAAAATATATATGAATTATTAACTCTCAGAAAACATTTGCAACATATTTTGATTTCGTACGACCAAAACTTCCATATTAAAAAAATAGCAAACGAACGACGTTTTTTTGGCTTAAATGCATTCTAATTCTTAAGCTGCTATAAATGGAAAATAGATAAATACGTAGGGGCCAGGGCCGTTTTTACGCAAGGCGCCAAGGGGGCCTGTGCCCGGGCCTCGGGCCCGTGTCTTAGGGGGCCCCGGGCGGGCCCCGCCCAAATGCTCAAGCAATAAGAATAGTGGTAAGAGTAAAACAGTGGTGGGACTTTCACACAAGTGGAAACTGGTGCAAAAATTATATACTTTTTTCTCGAGCTCCACACCACACCGGTGGAATATACTGACAATATATCTGGGTACGAAAAAAGTAATCAAATGCCCGTCTGAAACCAGGTAGTCAGCACGTGCTGACGCTGCTGTAGAAGCTTTGCGTCGTGGTTACAAACAATTTTTAGAAGCATTGATATTTATTGCTAGCGATACAGATCAACCGAGAGAAACTAGCTACGAAGCTCTTTCTCTGGCTAGAAAAATGGAAATGTTGGAAATAATTGTTCTAACAGACATATGTAGTAACATGTTAGAAAGGATTAATAAAACCAGTATCAGCCTACAAAAAAACACTTAAACTTTAAATTGTTTGATTCTATTGCTGATTATTATCTATCTGATGTAAAGAATAAGTTTGATCAGTACGAATCTATGGCTTAAGTTAATTTGCTGGAGGCCGACTACAAGAAACAAAGAACAACGCATAGAAGCTTTAGAAGGCTCAGCGGAAAACGTACAACACAGTATATATGCTAAGTCTATAACTAAGTGGTAAAGGGAAATTTAAAATATAAATATTCTTTCCATTAGTTGATACATTGTTCCAAATGGTGCAATAACATTAAGAATATTTTTGTCGATAATGATAAGGAACTGCAGTGGTGAGCGCTCATTTAGCAAGCTGATAAGAATATTCAAGATATTTTGAATAGTCTATCTTTGATGAGCATCGAATGTGACGTATTAAAAGAAATAAACTTCGAAGATATAACTGATTTTTCCAATCTGAAATCAAGAAGACTGCCGCTTTTCGCAACTTAGAATGTTAACATAATAATACAGTGTTACTTATTTTCGATTATTTAAATCTTTTATCCTATTTTAACAGCTCATTTGCCTCTCATTTACAAATCATAACATCAAGATCAGAAACACAAGTGAAATTACTTGTATGCTATCCTTGATGTCTCGCGCTGTCTCTCTTTGTACCTACAACGACTACGACGAGAAGCTGTAGTTTTTTTAACATAATCATCGACGTTCTTATGGCAGAGGGCCCTAAAATAGAAAATGCCCAGGGCCTTCACATGATTAAAAACGGCCCTGGTAGAGGCCAAGGACGACCCCCCCCCCCCAGAATACCATCTGACCCCCCCAGAATACCATCTGACCCCCCAGAATACCATCTGACCCCCCCAGAATACCATCTGACCCCCCCAGAAATACGGGTATAATTGATATAAAAGTATGCTTTATCCAATTTAAGGCGTTAGTTATTTGTTATGTTTTTTGTTTTATTTTTAATCTCGGAAGTTATCTATCATTATTTATCCTACAACGATCACATAATCGAGAACAGATACCTGTTGATGGCTTCATGAATTAGAGCCCCCCCCCCACCCCAGCTACAAATCCTAATTACGCCGATATGTCAAAATATGAACCACATAAATTTTCTCTTTTTGGCAGATAATGGCACATTTTTATGACAAAGTGTTCATAGTTGACCTGACAAAGTCAAATGGGATCACTGTCACAAACAGTCGGTCCGGGTGTTACACAACGCTGCGATGACGGAGTGCCGGCGGCGCTTTCTCCACAGCTCGGTATTCTCCATGTCCGAAGGGAAATCCGCGCGCGCGCAGTCTCCCGACCACTACACAATATGTGTGCTAACGCTCATGCGTGCTGCATCACATCTCGCTATTGACGGGATTCCCTTGTGACATGACTCATCCGCCTTACACTGGATGTTAACATGATTTTTTGCATTAATTTGAACGACCCTAAAATCATGACACTTCTTGAAAAATTAAATATGTATCATCAAATAAACTTTTTACTAACATAAAAATCTAGAAATAAAAATCTTTTATTTTTTTTGCTCAAACCATATGTTGTTTTTGAAACATAATAAGCCCTTTAAATAATCTACATTATAATAATAAGTTAACATTCAATTTATTAATGGAGCCATTCGCCCACGGCTCCGCCCGCGTTTATTTAATCTCTGCCCCGTTTTCGTATTGGGCGTCATTTATAAACACTCCAGAAGTAAAACATCAACAATTAAACATTTATAACAGGTTCGCTACAAAGATAATAAAAAAAAAACGAATCCAAATCCGTTAAGTGATTCTCGAGTTAAAACGGAACATACATACAGAGAGAATGGATAGTTTTGGCTTTAGTATAATACTAATAAATACATCCATTTCATGTAAAATTTAAAAAAAAAATTCAGTTTACAGACATGACTTTTTACTACTTCTACTTTATTATTAGTATAAATAGATATAACTGTAAAATTTCGTAGAAAGTGTACCATCTGCTATTTTAAAACTGAACGACCCCTCTTATCTAGTTTCAGTTACAAAGAATAAGGTATAATTTCCATTAAAATAGCTGGTTTTTGGCACGATGGTTCCAAAACAAGTTGAAACCGTGTCAATGCAGAGGTCGCGTCTCGGGACGATCCGGCTACAGTATGACATTTTGGGGTTCCCGCGAGGTCAGCTGGCCGAGACAAGAGCCTTCAATAACGAAGTATGATGGATCACGATGCTCACGATCTCGACGTTTAGCGGTCATCGTCGCCGAGAGAAAGCGCTGCTGGTGCACACAACCGTTTAGAGAGCTCTACAGACAGCTCGACCAATACTTAAATCTTTATGAGGGTTACCACTTCTTTTCAGTTCAAATATTTCGTTGAGCAGCGATTTGATGCTCAACTAGTATACATTTTTTGATTTTATCTAAAACAATAAAAACACATTCGGCTAAAAATTTTTGTAAATAATCCGTAAAATTTACGGTTTTCAGGGGTATGTTGTTAAGATAATGGTTAAAATTTCGCGATTCTTAGTTCTAATTCGAATGGTCCATAATACCATAACAGCATATAATTGTCGATTTTTTTTTAAAGGAATAGACTTTTTTAACGTCATATAAAAGTATAAATTTTTTTCTCCTTGAAATACAAAAGATATACATGAAAATATTCAGGAACTGAATAAATAGCTTTTTTTAATGTCATTTAGGCATTACAGTAAATAGGCCATTGCCCACTGTTTTTTTTATTTTCAGTAATCCCATCTTCAGGTTTAGTGCCCTAAATTTTTTTTTATTTTTTTTTTTTCGCATGGAACTCTTTGGCCTAAGAACTATTGAGCCTAAACGGCATGACTATTACGTCACATTCCCATTTCTCCAATAATTTCGTTATTAAAATACCAGCTGAAAGTTAAAGAACAGTATGTATCTTCATGATTTAGCCTATATAAAAACAAAAAAATAAACAAAAGGGCCTGTTACAATTTATGTATGTAAACACCCAAAAAATTTCAATCGGGGCTTAAGTCTTCGGCATGGAGTTCAGTCATACAGAAATTTAAACCTCGCGATTTATCTTCGAATATTTGCCTCGATACTGTTAGTGTTGTGTGTCGTGTGTGACGAAAGAAACAATTAATTAACAAAAGACAAAGTGCGGGTAGGAAAAAGAAAAATAATGTGCTACCTACCGCCGGCTCACCAAGGACATTTTTGCTGCTACTCTCGTCAGTTAGCTTGTGACCACGACAGCCTACAGAGGCGTCGAAACGTCAAGCACATATCTATTAAGGTATGTTGTTAGTTATCGCGAGTAAGACCCCAATACAAAGTTAATAATTTATGGTTGGTTCGAATTGGACATAGAACCAGATTATGTGAATGGGACTCAGCCTGAATTATTATAAAAAACGTTTCATAGACATCTCACAATTTTATGTTTGCGTTTGTAAGGAGGTCTGCGCGCGATAGCTGTTTTTAAGTAGGTATACGTTTTCATATATTCATGTTCTTATTGAAATAAATATTATTAGTAACTGAAGTCTAAACTTAATGCAAACAGGTATGCAGATAGTACTGATAGGAGAAATGTGAACATAAGTAATTCTTTTTATCAATAACCAATAACCAGTGTCAAACGGGGAACCGCCGCGTAATGTTTGCCTCCGAAGAAACTGTACGAAAACTGAAACTAGTCAGGCGAAATCTGAATATTTAACAAATCGCGAGTAGCCGTTTCAATAGCATTATGAATCTTAACCACGAATCTTTTAGTAGTAAAATTATCAATAACCGATAAAATAGAGAAAAAATCGGCCAAGTGCGTGTCGGGCCACGTACATTTTATCAGTCGGTCTACTAATACAGATCGCGTCAAACTTCTAGTCCCATACATTTAGAAGAACGGCCCATACATTGTCGTGTTTAGAGGGGAGTAAAAGTTTGACGCGACCTGTACTTGTAAACATGTAAAGCACTTAGCTGTGATAGTTTTCCTTTTAACTTAATTTTATATACTACTTCTGTGAATTTTTCCCCAAATTCATAAACAACCGTTTAGCCGGCAGGGGCGGGAGACACTTTACTCTAACAAAAATTTGCACTTTAAGCTTAATATTTTGCCAACGGATCCCTAAATCGAAAATGGTTATCATTACATTTCAATGTTTTAAACGACGTATCCAACGATACCCCACACTATGGGATTGAGGAGAAAAAAAAATCATCCCCAATTTACGTGTACGGGAGCACAGTGTATTTTTAAACTCTGACGGGAGCTACCCATAAAAAAAGAATTGACATTTTATTTTACCATTTTGTTGGCCTGATTAATATGTATACCCATGCCAAATTACAGCTTTATAGTACTAATAGTCTCTGCGTTAAGCCGCGGACAGACGGACATGGCGAAACTATATTAAATAATTCCTTGTCGGACTACGGAACCCTAAAAAACGTAAAGACTATACTTATTCTACATAAACTAACTACAAATCGGTACATTTCACATTGCAATAAAATAAACAATATAAATAAATACTAAAACCGATTCTGAAGACTTTAATTCTAGTTTTACTGCTGTCAAAACTATTTTTTTTTTCATTTCAAAATAGTTCTTTAGTGTTTACAGCAGAAGCTATATTACTTTGGAAAAAAATCAAGTTTTGACAGCACTAAAACTAAAATTAAAGCCTTCAGAATCGGCTTTACTGTGATACATAATAAAAATAAACAAAAATAATAAATATTATAACTGTATAAATGAAGTAATATAATTACAAGAACAATTACTTCATTCCTTGTGGTGATTCTAATAAGTTTAGCTAACTTGGGGTTCTCCATCGATGTTTCTTAAACACCAATTGTACAGTTTCATAAATACACTTTGAATATCTACGAGTACAAGTAACAGTTTCTGTTGTGAAAGTGTATAGAAGCAGTATAATTATACTTTTCTTTCAACTACTATATTGAATTGTATGACATATTTTTAAACCCAATAGCGTGTGATAAACGTCACTTTATTTCCCACCGGTCGCTAAAGTTGTATGAAAATCCATTGTCTCCCGGTATGATTCACTTTTTTGCACACAAGTATGTACATTAACTCGACAGTCAAATAATGTAACTTTCTTTTGAATATTACTCAAAACATGATTAAAGCAACGAGCGATTTTAACTTTATTCTTCTTCTTATTCATATAAATATGTCAACTAACGCAAGAAAGATAATAAATTACAGACTAGATTAGCGCGTTGAGATCCGGCAGTATTGTAAAAAACTTGAACTATACATGATATCTAAACTATCGTCGGAATCCATACCATAATGAACACACATTTGGACTACTTGTTCATAAAAATCCCAATATCACAACAATATGATTATTTTATAAGTACCTACGACCTACGTAATACAATACATACACATCCAGATTGAATTTTCTTCTTTTCTATGCAGCAATGATATAATATTAATTTGTAATACTTTTCACAAATAGTAAAAAGTAGTATGAATAGGTAGCAGTGGCGAAGGGTCCATATAACACGATTCCCATCAGCTTCTTTTTCTTGTAGCATTTCCATGCTACATTTTTATTTCTTTCGTGCTCTTCGCGTTGTCAAACATTTCCATGGCTGACAGGGAGTTGCAAAGTACAAAAAAATGTATGTTTTCCTTTGTCGTTTTTCTGATAAAGGCGATTTTTTTGTCACCCTTCGCCACTGATAGGTAGGTATCAAGAAAACACAAAAATAAGGCATATCCATCGATTTGTCACATAATGATTCTTTGCAAGACTTTGTTCTTATTAATAACACTATCGAATTCGATTGATGCCATTCGTGCTATTCTGTATAATCTGCTTTTTTCTGCTCGAGAAAACCTTTGCGCCCAATAGAATGTTCAATTTTGTAAGACGATGTACAAGTAGTAGGTTCCCACTTCATTTTTCTTCGTAAAATAAGACTAATACATGTTTTTTTTTCCAGAGCCAACATGTTAATATCAACGGTGATAGCAGTGCTGATGGTATCATCAACCGTCAACAGCCAGTGTCTCTACAAAGATGACTCATCTAAGAAACTGTTACCCGAAGCCAGAGCCTCCCTCTACGAAGGCCAGCTGAAGTTTACGCTGAATCTCTTCAATATCATCAACAAGGCGGTACCTGAAGACAACATATTCTTCTCTCCGTTCTCCGTGTATCACGCGTTGCTGCTCGGCTACTTGACGGCTGGCGGGAACACTGAGACGGCTTTAAAGAAGTCGTTGATGATTGATGAGAAAATGGTGAGTCCTACGTCTATGTTCTTAAGCCTACAATGTCCATGTTCTTAAGCCTACAATGCGACAAGATAAGGCTCTATTGGCGCGTCGATGACATTATATAACAGGGGGGCTCAGTTGTGAAACAGGGATTACTTAAGTGTTATTAGGGTAGCGGCGTTACGTTAGTTCCGACTTTGGCCACGACCAATCCATGCCCTAAAAGAGCCTTGTCGCACTCACTGTACATTGAACAGCGTGCCCCATTGAACTGGAATCACATACGTATCAGCAGAGTAATCCCGAAAAAAAACTCGATGATGAAACTGCAATAGAGTGTTAAATTAATCCTTTTTTTAAGTAGATTTTTTTACATTAGCTTTAGCCCACGGCTCCGCCCGCGTTTATAGAATATTTGCCCCGTTTTCGGCTTGAGAATTATTTTATAAACACCTCTTAAAGCTTATGTGTTGACCAGGGTCACTACGATGGTAATAAAAAAACGCATCTAAATCCCTAGAGTAGTTCTCGACGTAGAACATAAATACAGACAGACAGAAAAAAAAAACTAAAAATTTCTGTTTCGGCCTCAGTACAATACCAATAACCCATTTCATTAAAAAATTCGCGAAAATATTCAATGACAAATACACGACTTTTTCACTACTCTATTATTAGTATAGAAGTTATAGATACATGGAAAAAACCCGTCCATTGTGTGTACATATGACGTATGTTTTTCTTTTTAAAGAACAAGTTTACAAATTACTGTAGTGTTATACTTGCGGATTAAAACTGGTATCAATACTGTATTTCTGGCGGTAAATTTTGCTTCTGCTAACGTCTCTCCAATTTCCAGGACAAAATTAACCTAATGACGGCCTACAAGGTGGACAAGAGAGCCCGGCAGTTGAACAACAACAGTGACAGCTACGAGTTCACCAGCGCCAACAAGCTGTTCGTGGAGCGGACGCTGCCGGTGCGACAGTGCATCCAAGATCTGTTCGGAGAGGAGCTGCAGCCTTTGGTGAGATATACACAGATATTGCTGTCTTTGTATGACCCGAATATATCACAAAATTGTTCTAAGAGCAGAACGGAATGCAGAACTTTCATCGATGGTACATAGCACAACATACACTAAACTCGAGCAAAGTAATCAAATGGATTTCGTCAAATATAAATTGTAGTGAACATTCAAAGTAATACTAGCTTCGTTTATTCCTTGTTGTTATTTCGGTCGTTAAATTAATTCTAACAAATACAATGTGAAATTTAAGTAATTTTGTTAACGAAAACTGGTGATAGTACACGTCCATATGAACAACTTTTTCTATGGAGCCAACCCAGAAATCGTGAAAAATATATCGGCTGTTCCATAGAAAAGTTTAATACCTACACGACCCAAATGTATGAAACTGTTGTTTTTTTCACGATTCCAGTGTTGGCTTTATAGTAAAAGTTGTTAATATGGACGAGTACTATCACCAGTTTTCGTTAACAAAATGACTTAAATTTTACGTTGTATATTTAGTTAACTATTCATATCACGCCTGTCTTCCAGAGACAGTAGAGACCACAGATCTCCATCTACTACGATACATTCAGGCCAGAGGTTTCGCGCGATAAATCCGTGAAGACCGTGCCGTTATTTATAACTGCGGCTATTACGAAGTATTTTTATTATTGCTTGGATTTATTCGACTAACTGCATTTTATGATTTTACGACCAGTAAGTGGTTTAAAATCAATGACAAAACAAAAAAGTTTAAATATATCGAAATATATAGGTATATATATTCATACAAGTACTAACAAATTGATAATTTTCAGACAGTGATACGAGTACATTACTGCTTAATTACCGTAACGTAAGACTAAATTGCGTAAAAGTGACAGTCACGTGGTCACGCCATAGGCAAAATTTATTTTTTATTATTAACCATGTAAAGCATACCCTGTGTACCAAATTTCTTAGTTCTAGAGTAAGTAGAAGTTACTTGAATTTTTTGATAGTGTTTTACGTAGGAAGTGCTTTATATGGTTATTAATAAAAATATAAATAAAATTTATACCAAGTTTCGCCTGTGCGGTTTTTCCTGAATTTTATTTTTATATGAAAGAAAGTATAAAAGTTATAAAATATAGAAAATTCAACCTCATGTCGTGGATTTTTGTCCATTTATAACAATAACTACTGCAGTTTTTGTCGCAAAAGTAGAATTTATGGACAACACAATTTACATAATAAAAAAGGACTATGGTTTTCTGACTTTTTGGAAATTTATTTATTTTTATTGAACATAAATAAAATGCACATTTTTTCGCACTTGTATGCACTAGCGACTGATGTAACAGCCACGTTGCAGTGAGAGATACTAAGAACTTTATTTTAATATGGTTTTGTTTGAAATTTCAATCACCAATAATCGAGTTGCTAATTTTACCGACTGCCTCACCTTAATCAAACTTCCTATATACTTATACCTATAAAGGTAGAGCAAGATAAAGATATTGTCGAATCATCCACAGAACTTCCGCGACACACCCATGGAATCCCGCGACCTGATCAACAGCTGGGTGGAGCGGGTCACGAAGGATAATATCAAGGACCTGATTCCCGAAGGCGGCGTCACTCACACCACGAAGGTCGTCCTCGCCAACGCCGCCTACTTCAAGGGTGTCTGGGCTTCCAAGTTCGCGTCCGAACGGACCAAGAAGGAACCCTTTTTTGTGTCGGAGACCAGACAGACTTTGACGCCATTTATGAAGCAGAAGGGCACATTCCATTATAGTGAGTTTTTTTAACATGATAATTAGACGAGTTTGTTAACGAATGTGGTCGGTTTTCATAACGTCAAAAAGTTTTCATGTTAAAATTATTGTTAATACGTATACATTCTTCATACATTTGTTGACTGTTGGTACTTTTAGTTTTATGTTAGTAAGATATATTTGCATTTTGTGTACATCCATTCGTGGAAACTTCACTGGCCAATGTGATGCCTATTTGTATTTAAATTTAATGTATTATTTAAGGCTGTTTGTTTTCCTTAATAAAGAATAATGAAAAATACTCTGACACAGTCACATTAGGTCTAATACATATTCTTAACAATAAAAGCTATTTTGTGTAGGCCCACATTACGTTTTTGTTAAATTATTGGGAAAATATCTAAGAGTACTATTTTATACCAATTAAAATCTGATTATTTAATGATCAAAATTTAGTAACATGATTCTGTAGCCCAGTATTTTGTCAGCTAAAACAAATATGTATTTTTTCAGTGGTGAACGAAGACTTGGGTGCTCAGATCCTGGAGCTGCCGTACAAAGGCAACGACATCAGCATGTACATATTACTGCCTCCGTACTCTATGAAGGAAGGTGAGATCTTGGAGTTGTGCCGATAGATCATTGATGAGGAAAAAGGGTCACTATCAAAACATCCACTTTCCTCAGATTGAATACACCGGTATTTATACAACGTGAAATTTAAGTCATTTTGTTAACGAAAACTGGTGATAGTACTCGTCCATATGAACAACTTTTACTATGAAGCCAACCCTGACATCGTGAAAAAAAATCTGCTGTTTCATACATTTGTGTCGAGTAGGTATTTAACTTTTCTATGGAACAGCTGATATTTTTTTCACGATTTCAGGGTTGGCTCCATAGTAAAAGTTGTTCATATGGACGAGTACCTATCACCAGTCTTCGTTAACAAAATGACCTAAATTTTACGTTGCACACAAGGTGACATAAAATACAGACAAATTCTTATTGAAGACTCGGTAGGTCCTCAGTGTCAAAGTTCGATGACTCCTTTTGTGTAATTCGTAAATATTTTTTTTCGTGTTCTCTACAAACGCAAGCGCAGCCCCGAGTTAATTGCTGTATGGGAGGTCATTTTGTTTTGGGAAATTAGCAAAAGTGTTATCGATCCGTGACACTAGTTTTACCAAGCCAGTAGTATGTATTTGGCCCTATAAATTAATGTCACCATTTGTACTGACTGGCTCCTGCTGATTTTTTTTCGCGTTAAACTCCATTGTAAAAGTAATTGGGATTGACGAATTTTATCCCTAATCCATTAGGTTTCGTCTTTTCAGTAAACAAAATTAGCCAGTAATACACACGTATAATATAATATAAAAATGTTTCGTGTTCCCATCAGATAATCCTCCGTTGACTTACTTTTTGCTTTGCATACAACCTCATAAGTAAAAGAAGTGTAGCTAAAACTAGTCCCAAGTGTTCTGTAAAGGCTTATTCGTCACCAGAGGAAAAATTAGGAGGGCGGAAAGAAATAAGGAAACCAATAAATATATAGCAATCATAGAAAACGTAGGTACTAATAATTATACGCCTACCAGGCAGGAAGTTCGTGGACAATGAATGACATAATAAGTGTGGGTTTAAACTTTGAAAACAAGACCATTTTCGTATCTGCACAAAATGCAGTCGTTAAACAACAAATAACGATTATTATAATTGTGCGGCTTTGTTTAATATTCCGTTCCTAAATAGCAATAGTTTGTTACCTAATGCAGGTAGTTATGTACCTCTACACATCATAAAATACATAGGTACTTAGTAGGTATTTACATTTCAACATAATGATCTAATTATCCATCATGCACACAATTGCACTCGTACATGAAACAAAAGAATTATTTTTAATTCTGACAATTAAATTCCTCCTGTAGTCATAACATAGTAGGTGAACATGTAACTTGTCTGTGACACAAAAGAAATGTAGTACTACGTAGACTGTGACATAAAACATCACACTTTGTGTTCACATTCCTGACACGTCTTTGTAGGATATTGAAATGTTTTTTTATGTAACGCGTGGTGGCTTGCACTGAATACGCGTACTTTATATTAATAAACTAGGACACTAGCTTTTTTCTGCGGCCCCGCGTTGGTTTAGTTTGTAGTAATAGAGATGCTTCTCTTAATATTTTGCGGACTAGTCATTTTATAGTACTCCCACGTACTTATTTGACTTTGAGTTTTGTTTCCGTAAAAATATTTTATGTCTGGCCATATTCTTTAACTAGCCTTTGCCCGCGGCTCCGCCCGCGTTAATGCAATCTTTGCCCCGTTTTCGGCTTGGGCGTTATTTTATGAACATCCCTTATAGCCTATATGTTGGTTAAAGTCCCTACGATGATAATAAAACACCGGCCAAGTGCGAGTCGGACTCGCGCACGGAGGGTTCCGTAGCATTATCTACAAAAACGGCAAAAGAAATCATGTCTGTTGTATGGGAGTGCGCAGGTCCGACTCGCACTTGGCCGGTTTTAGTATTTGTTGTTATAGCGGCCACAGAAATACCTCATCTGTGAAAATTTCAACTGTCTAACTATCACGGTTTATGAGATACAGCCTGGTGGTGGTGACAGACGGACAGCGGAGCCTTTGTAATAGGGTCCCGTTGGTTACCCTTTGGGTATGGAACCCTAAAAAACACATCCAAATCCGTCGAGTGGTCCTCGAGTTAAGACGGAACATACAGACAGACAGACAAAATTCTAAAAATGGTAGTTTCGGCTCCAGTAAAAAACTAATAAAATAACTCATTCCATTTAAAATTAAAAACAAATATATTTTTGAATAATATACTATGCTGTGAACCTAAAATTATTTGATTTGTTGTATCGCTTCTAGGACACTAACACTCATAATACTCATCAAAATATGTGTAAAAGCCAGGACTTTTATACGCTTGTAACTTTTGTATGTATTTAACATTGATAAATGTTTTAGTTTCACGTCATGGATATTGTATGGGATATGTTGAAAAAGAAAAAGTAATAAGCAAGTACCTATAAAAAAGGATATAATCAGGGAACTGCGCTAGTATGGGAGTGCGGGCGAATAGAGTCTCCTTAATATAGCCTTTTAACTACGGTTTTACATGAGCGAGTGTAATAATGACTGACTATATGCTTAGGGAACCGCCCGTCCCCAGGTAATAAACTATAGCCTATGTTAAGGGCCCATAATACCTCAATTCGCAGTCCTGCTTTATCGGTTCTGCTTTTTAACTATCTATCCTACTCTAATCAGATGCCGCGCACGCAATACATCAGTTATTTTGAAATCGCGGCTACACTGATGGTTTTTTCATTTTTATGGAACAGTAGGCAGCTGCTTTATACTAATATCAGTTATATTATGCAAAGTTTCAAATCTAATTTCAAGTATTCATTGAATGATATCAGTTTATTGTACGGTTTGGAGGTAACTTTGTAATTTTTTTCTATCGAGAAAATTTAATGGGATCTAGTTTTCACAACAGCATGGACATAGCATTAGTCCTCAACTTTATCATATATTAATTTCAGAGTGATTGTTGCAGTATTTGTTGGTATAAAACAGGATCATGCGAAGCGAAGTGAGGTATTATACACCCTTAAGTGACGAGTCTAACAATCACAACAGGAAAAGAATTTTCAAAATTGGTATAGTTTTATTAATTAATATGATTCTAGGAAACTGCCCGTCGCAAAGTAACAAACAAACAATAGCCAATGTCCACGTGAGGAGTCTGGAATTACAACAGGAAAAGAATTTTCAAAATTGGTTCAGTGGTTCCAGGGATTATCCACGCGAATGTAGTAATAATAATGGATAGTTCCATAGCACAACTGATACCGGGCCCGAGTAGGATCCGAAATATATATCGAGACCATTTTACTGTGCAAATCTTTATATTAATATCATCACTATGAATTTGGTAACTTTCATTTATATAGCTAAATTTATAGACTCTGTATGTGGTCTGGACCAAGTTCAATGACCCTTTCTGTGAAATACGCAAAATATCATTTTAATCATTTAGACTTCCTATACTAATTGAGTCGAGGTTGTTCTTGAACAAGTATAGAGGCACAAAAAATATATATTTCGCAAACAGTGTCATTGAACCTTAGTGCCAACCACTTACTGAGTCTCCAGTATTCATTTGGTTAGATAAACGATATACCTACCTAGATAAAAAAAAAACAAATTGAATTATTTATCAAACTCAATTAGAAATCAAGTCTACACATACTGTGCTTGTACACAGAACAGGAAAACATAAATACTTGAGATAACAAATTACGTAAGTTGCTAGGCTTTATTACCTCCACGAACTAAAATTACTGCATTGACTTATTCACAAAGCCCAAATGAGGAGATCAACTATTGTGAAAAATTGTATTTAAGGTGAAGAGAGACGTTTTTCAAACTCTCGTAAAAACTATTTTAAGACGCTAAAAACTACGATTTAAGGAATATTCCAGTTAGTGAATTACAATGCCAGAAACACTATTTGACTGAACAGAAAAAAATGAGTTTATTCAAATTATAATTTTTTTTACCAGTAAAGCAGCAGGAGACACGGCCGTGCCGGAATCAATAATTCCACTGGTTAAGGAAAAAAACAGTTTCATTCGATTGTTATCAGAGATATTTAAATTTAATTATCTTTACCGTGATCCCTAATGGATATGTTAGGGAATTACGGATTGCAAATTCCTTAAATAAGCCTAAGCTTTCCATAAAAAAAATATGCGCGAAATGATGTCGATGCTATAGATTTATTCCTGGCTTGTGCCCTACAAAGTTCGACTCTATTATTGTCCGTTAAAAATAGACTTTACCTCTAGCTTGTTTTGTTTTAACGATATTTCAACTGTATTATATTACAGCGATCGCACTATGACGCACAATTCGTCGGCGAAACAAGGTTTCCAACCACAAAACACCTAAGACACCACGAGGAATCATATAGTGACGACATATACATACCGGGTGTAAATAGACTGCTACCATTAAATGAAACCACATATTCTACTGACCCTACTGAACCACTTTTCCCAAGAATCATACCCGCGGACACCCTTAGTTTGGGAAATATTGAGTTCCAACAAAAATGCGGGAACCCTAACGCACCAACATATCGAGAGAGCGTCGTTCGTGAAAGAGCTGTTCCGGTGCAGCGTTCTAAAATAGATTTTCCTCCCACGAGATAAAGTCTTTGAGTTACAGGTGAATATCTTTTCTCTGAATATTTGCGCGTTTTTTTTCAAATAGTTGTTTAGTATGACCAGTAGAGCATGTGGTTTTATTTAATGGTCGCACTCTATTTACAGCCTGTATATACTCGTACGCTTTACAAGAAATCGCAGCATTGCAGACAATGACTATATTGACAATTTGTAGAATTCTGTCATCCTAAAATCCCTTTATCCGTGTGTAAGTTTCAAGTGTAACATAAGTAACACACGTCGTTCGATACATTTGCAGGTGTAACGAACATAATCGCCAACTTGACCCCCGAGCGGCTGGCAGCGGTCGTGGAGGAGAGCTACATGGGCCGCGAGGTGTTGGTCGAGATACCCAAGTTCACCATGGAGAGGAGTTTACCTCTTAGAGATGTGAGTTGTTTCGGGTGTGACTATCTGATATAATTATTAACTTTATACATGTTATAAGAACTATAGTAAATCCTTTACTTTATCTCTTGAAGTAATTTCAAAGTCTCCTCAAGAAATTATCACAAAATCACACGAACAAACAACTCGTTTGTTTGCGTCCATTTTGTTTCTACAAATTATTTATAATTTAAATTATTATGATAAATATTTTTACCGTATGCAGGCTTTTAAATAAAATGTATTTTCGTAAGTATATAAATATTCATTCTACTCGGAAATCCTCCCGAAGTTATTCGGGGGAGAGTAAGACAACAGCTCTCAGGCAAAAAAAACCAGGCGGCTCACCATTGCCTGGGACCGATGGATGGCGGTATATCCATCCCCAATTGCCGGGCTTTATATAAATCAGACTGGTGATGGGCAGCGGCATCACTGGTGCAAGGGTTTCGGCACCGCGCTCACCAACCCGCCTGCCCAGCGTGTGTGAGTATGGGCATTTCTTCCAGGAGGACCGCCAAGAGTGGCGAAATCCTGGAAAGGCCTATGTCCAGCAGTGGACGAAACAGGCTGATGGATGGATGGATGGATAAATATTCATGTAATAAAAATTATTAGTCCACTTGTTTGTCTTTATTCTAGAGTTTATACTAGGTGAAATAAAATCAACCGACCAAATTTATACTGTAGACTCGGTTGGTCATCAGGAACAAGGTTCAATGACCCTCCAGGGGAAATGAGAATTTTTTTTTTGTGTTTCATTGTGCCTGCACTAGGAATTGTTCTTTAACTAGTCCAACCAGTAAGGGAGCAAAAGAAAATATTTTTCGGAATTGGCCAAAAAAATTACTGAACTAGTTCTTGATCACTAACCGAGTCTCCAGTATGAATTTGGTCAGTTGATTTAATTTCACCCTATATATACATATATTTAATAAAATAACATTCAAATTGAGGGTGAGATCTATTTCGGGGGTCTGGCATCAGTCACAATGTTTACTTTAAAATATTAATAGAATTTAAATATATTTCGACGCATTTGGGGTCAATTTGAATTTAGAACATTCAAATTCAAAAAAGTTTCATTATCATGAAAAAAAAAATACATTAACATTAATTCAAAAAATTAAACTATCTATGTATTATGTGGCGCCTTAACCTGCGTCTTCGCTAGTCGATTCGCATTGTAATAATTACTCGTTATAATATTCCTAGTCGAAAAGTAAGCATTTAAATTAACTGCTACGCTTTTTTACGTTTACAGGAAGTTAGGCTAAAAGTGTGTGGGTATAAATAATATAATTTTACTGTTTAGGAAAATACGTACTTTGTATTCAAATATGCATAACTAAATCAGTTAACCAGAAAACTAAATCAGTTAATATTCACAAAGTGCGTGAATTAGGAAACTTATTTGTGCATAAAAGGACATTTTATTACGTTCTTTGAGAACTGCAGCACAGTATTAGTAGATTACACAACAAGTGAAAAAAAAGGGAATTTCTTTCGTGGCTCAAAGATGGATCCCGAGAGGAGCGAAGGATTCTAAAGTTGAATCCCGAGCGAAGCGAGGGATTCTAGAGTAGAATCCTGAGCGGAGCGAGGGATCCAAGAGCCGAGATGGAATTTTTTTTTCACGAGTTATGTACTCTAATTTTCACCATTGACTATGAGAAAATAAACAGTACCATATTAACTATTTGAATCAAAATTTATTATACTTTCAACCAATCGGTACATAGTAAATTAATAAGAGAACAAAACATAACAATGGTGGTTCTTTTTTTATTTCTTCTCTTTTTTCCAAGCGGCCAGCCAGTACGTTTGGTACGATATTTTTTTTATATTGTGCATTGACGCTTGTTCCAAATTTAAAATGCTTTATTCGGGCATTTTTGCGGAACATAAAATGTAGTGATTGCAAGAAGTTTATAGTTTATAGCTTCTCGGGTGATTATGTTTTAAGATGGCTGTATGGTCACAGATACCTTTGCCATGCCTTTGCCTATTCAAAAAGTTTAAAAAGTTACTTGTTCTCACTCAGTGAGGAAAAGAGCGTTTTATTCACTGTTTTTGGTGAACCAATAACCCCTTTTCGAATAGTAATAGTGAAAAAGAATTGACTACAGTCCGAGGTTAGAGTACCAATACTCAATGGTTGAAAATTGAAATAACGTCCCAAGAACGCTGCGAGGTGATTTGTGACTAACTTCGCGCCCGTCTTGGTTGGTCCAAACTGTACATGCTTAAACTATGTTTTCAGATCCTGGAAACCCTCGGGGTTGGTGACTTGTTCAACGCGACTGCCGACTTCTCGACGCTGACTGAAGAGCGCGGCATTCTGTTTGACGATGCCATCCACAAAGCCAAGATACAGTTGGACGAGCAAGGTATGCGGGGAAATAATATTACGTAATATGATATGAGACGTCCATTTTTCCATTCATTGTTAGGCGCCATCTATTGTGTCTAGTGAAAACTACTCGTATTAACTCATTTTAAATCAATAATAGGCATGATGACTAAAAAATTTAAATGAGCCCGTCAGTTAGATTATCAGAAAATATTGGACACGTATTTTTTCTTTTTTCAATTAAACAAAAAATGATGAAGATATAGCCCGCTGAAGTTCCGCGTGACGTCACATCTAGGTACAATTTTACTTAGAAGTGACGTCATTTTCCCCCACTCCCAAACTTTGATGCGCTTTATCTCTGTAATTTTTTGTTTGATTGACAAAATGAAAAATACGTGTCCTATATTTTTTGATAATCTAAATGACGGACTAAATAGAATAATATTTTGTTTACCCTGTCTACAAGCCTATTGCACTCATGGGCGTCGGAAGGGAAGGGCAGGAGGGGGCAACCGTTCCCCCACCCCCCCGAAACGGACTGAGACAGTAAAAAATAGTACTAAAGTACACATACCCAAACAAAAACTGCCGATCGGTCTTGAATATACATGAGACAAGACCGATCGGCAGTTTTTGTTTGTACAAAAGTACGTTTTTTTTTGTTTTCAACTATAAATCCCGTTGATATTTGAAAGGTTGCCCCACCCTAGACTTTCCTCTTCCGACGCCCATGATTGCAGTGGAAGTGAAACCGTTTGCAACAGTTTATTCTCGCAGTAAGCTATCAATGATGATCTGAATAAATTATGTTCTTTTTGTAACTTGTATTCGTTATATTTCCGTTAATTTCACTAATTAGTACGCGACTAACTCTTTTTAAACCATTCGGTACCGCCAAAAAATTGACTTAAACCATTTTGCCATAATATTATGTATATCTCCAGTGTTTTTAAACATATCGAAATTCCAGTTAGACCATTTTGTACAAAAAAAACGGAACGAATAAAAGTCTTGAGTCACATTTTTTTTTAATTTTTATCGCATACCTAGCCGAAACTGAATCCGATCCAAACCTGGGGCTTAGAATTATGGAGCCCCATAAGTAATAAATTATTTAAAAATTAAATAACCTAAATTTTTTTTTTATTTTTGACCGCCTTTGGTCTGGTGGTTCGTGACCGCCTCTGTGGTCTAATGGATCGTAGATCTCGTATCAAATCCCGAAGGAAGCACATTTGTGTTTGGTCTGCGTGCTACAAAATACAAATACAAAATTGTTTATTTTCTCAAAGCACAATTCACAGATGCTTAAACCACTCAGTAGAAATAAATAAAAAATAGCTAAGTGTAAATATTGTAACATTTGAGTGATTGGTACAAAAGAAATGAAAGAAGCCTAACTTTTTACTGTAGACTTTTGTAAAAGGTATTTGTTTTAATTTGATATCTTTTTTACTACTATATGTAAAAGATTTGTAGTTTAGTTAGATTCATATTGATATTGAAACGGCTACTCACGATGTATTAGTCAGATTTCGCCTAACTAGTTTCAATATCAATATGAATTTTATATCTCTAACGGGGCCCGAGAAAAAGGGCAAGTAATTAAATGGTATTTTTATTAATAGTCGGTCAGCAAGAAAAATCATCTACAAACTTATTTTGACTGCAAAATATGTTTTTGTTGACAATAAAAAAAACTACCAGCAATACCTGGTCAGCAACTACATCAAGGGTTATCAGAAAATAAGTAGATATTTGATCAGCTCGATAATGTGTATGTTTGCAAAATAAATAGTCCTTTTATACAATTGTTATTTGGTCAGCAAGATTATACAAGGGATTAGCATAAAATAATATTTATAAGCTACAATCTCTAAGAGTGTCGCAACACGAGCGTCCAATTGCGTGCGAGCATTGTCTTTCTATGAATTGTTGCATTGAGAATAACGTGTTTAACAGTGTTTACAATTATTCTTGATGTTTGACGATTAATTTATTATTATTTTGTGACCTCTTTTACTGATATCTTTATTAAAATCTAGCATTTGTGCGCGGCTCTGCCCGCTTTTATTCAATCTCTGCCAGGTTTTCGGCTTGGAAGTTTTTTTATGAACACCCTTTTAGCTTCCAGGGTCACTACGATGATAATAAAAAAGCTGCATCCAAATCCGTTGAGTGGTTCTCGAGTTAAAACGGAACATGCAGACAGACAGACAAATATTATATAATTCTAATAATAGAATTGTAGAATTCTAAATATGGTAGATTTTGGTTCAGTACGATATTAATAAACCATTTCAAATTAATTTTTTTGTAAAATATATTTATGATTATAGCTTTTAAAACATTCTGATATTTTTTTCCTACTTTTATTTTAATTTATTTTCAAATAGTATGTAGGTAGAGTGGTCAGTCCACAGTGTCCACAGTTTGTTGCAGTGAATGCAATAAATTATTTTACAATAACCCAAGGCAAAAAAAATGCACACTCTTGTTGGTGTAGAAATAAAATTTATTAGTAAATCAAAATAAGTTATACAGCTTGCCAAAATTTAATAAAATATGAATCACGATTTGCTACTCTATTACTAATATTGCTGCACATACTCGTATATTTAACCTCATATGACATCAATTTTAAAGCTGCCCAATATCACATTACTTGCTGATCAATTTAGTTATTTTTGCTGACCACAAGAGGCAGGTCAATTCACTATGTTTGCTGACAAAATAAATTTTGGAGCTGACCAAAACCTCTATAATTAGCTGACCATTTAAATGATAGCCGAGAAAAAGTGTCGACGGACGGACAGATAGACTGACAACCAAGTGATCGTTTAAGGGTTCCGTTTTTTCATTTTGAGTTACGGAACAAAAAAGAAACTGTGTCTTAGAAAAGGGGATCAACCTACCTACCTGACCAAAATGTATGGTACAGTTGGTTTTTTCGCGATTCAGGTTTGGCTCCATAATACAAGTTTTATGTGTAGACGGACCATCATCCAACCTATTTGTACAGATTAACTCATTCAATGTAAGTGACGTAAACAGTCACACATTCTGTAAAAGCAAATGCATTGATGCATTTAATGTGTGTTACAGGCACAGTGGCGGCAGCGTCGACAGCGATCTTCGGATTCAGGTCGTCACGTCCCGTGGAGCCGGCCCGCTTCGTCGCCAACTTCCCCTTCGTCTACGTCATCTACGACCGACCCACCGCCTCCATACTGTTCATGGGGGTCTACCGAGACCCCAAGAAGTAAATTATCTAAATTTCATTTCGAGTTCTTTAAGCAAGGTTTTACTCAGTCGAGTTCACGTACAAGCATAATGTAGAATTCCTGCAGAATAAAAGCAAGGAAATACAGTAGCAAAAATTTTCATTTTAACCCGTTCAGTTATCTATTTTTGATAACATTTGAAGAACCATAGATAGCGCGATCGCTCTTTGCGAAATTAGATGTGTCAAAAAATGATGCTCTGGAAAAAAATACGTTTGCTAACCAGTATTTTTAAACCAGTATGCACAAAAAGAGGCGTTTAAAGAGGAGTTTTGCTGAATGAAGAAGGAATTTTCTACACAAAACAACTTAACCTCGTTCTTTTTCTTTGTCGTAAATATATTTTTATTAACTTATTTTGTAAGGATGTCAACTATTATAATTTTCGATTTAATTCAACTGAATGCTAAAATTATGGTGCTTCGAATAAACTGTAAATAAACTCACCAAAAACTTGTCACTTGTACAACACTTGTATCATAATGTCAGTATCAATTTTTTTTTTAGTTTTATTTGGGTACTTACGTCTATCCGTTATTTATATTAGCTAAGCACTTATTTTTTAATTAACTCAATTATTTTTAGTTAATAGCTAGTTTTAATTTAAGTTGTTTCTACGAGGATGTTGTGATAAATAAAAGATTTTACTATAAATTCTAGTAATTTGTTATTTATATCCTTCTGTTTTTCCCAAAGTTGCATTCGTCAAATAAACTGGTAATTTGACTTATTACATGATTTTACAAACTGCAAGCCAGAAATTGCTGTGCAATTGTATCTTTAGTGAGCATAATTATAGTAATGCGCAAGTTACTTATATTGATTGCTCTGACTTATTTAAAAAAACTTGTTTTTTTATAATTCTGGCTATAACCTTCTTACCCTGTTCTTTGTCAGCGCCTTGTATTTACATCTTTACCATAAGATATAACTAGTTGACTTCAATTCGAGGAAATATACAGTTTGTTAAGATGATAACCTTTTTTTTAATAAAACTACCTCGTTCAATATGACCAACTTTTACTATCGTGGAAATAAAATCACCTGTTTCATCCTCGTACGGTTTGGTCAAACAATCAGCTGTTCAATTAAGTTAAGATTATTTTTTTCGAGATTTGGCGGTTAGTAGTTGTCCATATTCATGTCCATGCCCATGTTTGAAGGAAAACGGTTACCAAATTAACATCCTGTATTGGCTGGTTAATTAATTCTCCGAACACTATAAACCAAGAAACTCACGTTGTTTGCTATGCTGAAGTTATTAAACTCGATAAAGCTTTTAAAAAACTTGGAAAGTCAGGAACGACAAATAAATTGTATAATTTCGTGTTAATTGTTAATCCCACTTCCCACTAATATTATAAATGCGGATCGATGGATGGATGTTTGTTACTCGTTCACGCCGTAACTACTGAACCGAATGGGCTGAAATTTTATATAAATGTAGTTCTAGACCTAGAATAGGATATAGGCTACTTTTTATCTCATAAATCAGTTCCCATGGAATGAAAATAAGCTTTTAAGTTTCCATAAAAAAGTGATGTGTCACCCTTTTACGCCATGCTTACGAAACCGATCAGGCTGAAATTTTGCATAAATGTCGTTCTAGATTTTGAATAGAACAAAAACTACTTTTTCCCTTTTTTCCCATGGAAAAGCTTTAAAAGAGACACACAAAATGAGAAAAAGAGGCGCATAACATACAATTTCACCAGCTGTGTTTACTGTAGGTAACAGTTGGAATAATATTGACTGATTTTATAGGAGTACACAAAAACTAATTCAACGCGGGTGAACCCCCGGGCAAAAGTTAGTACTTCATATTTACAGGCCAAATACCACCATCGTCAATTAGTATGCTTCTAGTCGCAATCGTGATTAGGTTTCCCACTTGATTTACAACATCAAAATCGTTAACTGTAAGGAGTCAGAATCTCCACTTAGTTTGCTACGCCGTAGCAATAATCGTAGGTAGTGTTCCCACTTTTTATACAACATCGTTGACAGCATACTCAGGATTTCCAATTAATTTGCTACGCCGTGACAACTAAGACAGAATTCTCGGTTTGTTTATAAATATTTACAATACAGTTGAGTCTTACTTTGTTTTAGTACGAATAGAAGCAGGCGGTAGCAATGCTACGGTTCCCACTTTGCTTACAACTTTGCAAGCGAAGCCAGAATTACTATTTTTTGGGTTTCGTGGTACCCGAAGGGTGCCCAAGACCACCCTATTACCAAGCCTCCGTCTGTCTGTCTGTCCGTCTGTCACAGGGGTCTACAGCTTTAATCGGTATAGGGAGCCAGTTGCATTTTTCACACAATACATGCTGCCATGGCCTCTACCAAGCCAAATAATAATAAAATATTAAGGAAACTCCCCATACGATACACATTTTTTTAACGTTATTTGCTCTATTCTAAACACTGACACATACGACTTACAATGTGGTCAAGTTGTTGGACATTACTCTAAAGTAAAATAATAAAAATTAGGGTTCCGTCCACAGAGAATGTCAAATTTGTAAGGTGCTACCATTTTAGCGCCTTGTTTTTTGTTGTCTATTACAATTATGTTGTTATGTATGTACCATGATGTTTTTAGGGTTTCGCACTCGTATTGTGCGGTAGTACGGAACCCATTGTGCGCGAGGCCAACTCGCACTTGGCCAAATTATTTTATATCACCCTAATACGATGTCCCTGTATACTCGAAAAGGTAAGGCAAGATGTGAAGATTCCGCTTTAAACAATTGTACTAGAAAGATTATTTTCTAAATCAGGTATGGGCAACCTTTGGGAAGTCGCGGGCCAAACAATCATATGCTCATGAATTCGCAGGCCATAGGTTGATGCATACTTGTATAGTATACGAAAACAACGACGCGATCGGTGAACCGTAGGTTTAATTTTTACTAATTGAAATTCAAGTTTCATAACAAACTAGAAAAGTTATATATTAGAATCAATTCCACTAATATACAGGCAAAAAATAATACAATTTTTTATATATTGGTCTGATTCGTGACTTAGATTTATTGATTTTCATGCCTGCTTTTGTACATATTATTATTTGTTAAATTTAAGATTTCTTTAACTTGCTTCTTACTCAGATCGGCAAAAAAGTTAAGCGCAGCCTGTACTTAACTCTTTCAGTAACACGGACCGCCCACAGACGTGGTTCTATTGTTCTTTCTTTTCTCGTTCTTTCTTCGTTCTCGTTATGTCCCTGAAAGTATTAAAGTTGCAGGAAAACAACAAATTGCGACTTTTTGGTAAAGATCTTAGTCCGATTTTAAATTGTTCCTCGCCGCGGGCCGTATTAAAAACCGTTACGGGCCGAATGCGGCCCGCGGGCCGGTGTTTGCCCATATATATTCTGAATTGTGCTTGCTCCAAGTACCGACTAACACTCGTATAGCACAGGAAGTAGTACCTAACGAAGAGTTTAACGGTTCATTTGTATGAGAATACACACAGTTTACGTCTATAATAACAAGTTTATTATATATTTGCTACAGGCCATAATCATATAAGGAGAAAGTATTACAATTAAGGGAAACTGGTAGAAGCGTTAACTTTCAATCTTTCAACTATGCGATAAATTGCACTTAAGTAACCGACATCACAGCCTGAGACCGGCAGTTGTATGTCTTCACCATTTTGTCAAGATATAATTAGTAATAAATGTTTATAACTGGGATTCCTCTGTTACCTACCACGTTGATGTTAAGAGGAAGACGTTTTAAGGGCTAGCCTTTGGCCTTTCAATGGTTTTTGCTTTAATATGCTGAGACAACTACTTATTTGATCAATGTAAAACTTGAACACGCGTTTTTTCAGACCTTTATCTTTCCGTTGTCAGGTCGGTTACCTGATTGGACACATTTCACTCGATAGATTTAATTTTTGAAAATGATGCCTTTTTAAGCTATTATTTCGTTTTATGTCTAAACGGCTTGAGTTTTATGTCTGAAATTACTTCCATAACAAGAAAACATTGTTTACTTTCCAATGTCAGCTGAAAAAACTGCTAAATCAAATACTTTTTCGTAAAATCCAATACAACCTCGAAAATTCCAAAATTGAAGCCCAAAGTAAGCTTCTGTTGTTAACACCAAAAACAATTTTAGAATTAAGAAAATTTTGTTTTGACAGCACTGAAACTAAAATTAAAGCCTTCAGAATCCGTTTTATTATAGTCACATTGCTTGACACTCGAGAGTAGGGATTTCTTATACCATTATTTCCTACAGAGTATCAAAACTTATGCGTGCGTTTGAATAGACAAAAGATAAGACATAAAAGAGCATAAAACCATAAAATTACCATTGTCTGTATCTTAGTACACTACGCCTTAAAACGATTAAGATTCCAGCGTAATTCAGAATCCAAATGTAATTATGGCCGATAAAGTATGTCTTGCTAATCGATATGACTTTACACCTCTGAAGGATAACATTAATGTATGTGTACGTATGTACGTACATTGGATTCGAAGCGAGCGCTTCGTTGTGAGTGACGTATACGGTTTCTATGAAAACGCATCCCATAACCTGTTTACAAGTAAATTTTACAAATGGACCAATTCGGCCAACGTAACAATGGACTGATGCTAATATTATATTTTTCATTCAAACAACAATGTGAAATTGTGAAAGAAACCTGTGTAATTTAATTACTGTAGGTACTATAATATTATTAAGTATCTAATTATCGTACCATTTTTATTAAAACGTACTCTAACGTACTTTGCAGTGGTTATGAATAAACATTTCCGGTCCCGTGTGTGTCACGCCTAATTTCGGGGGGGGGATAAACCCCACCTATTTTTGTGTCCCAATGCGATAGGAGGTGTCGTACTTCGGGCACAAATACACATTAATACAATCTTAAGAGCATGCAGGTTTACCTCCAGTATTTTCCAGCACCGTTCAGAAAGTGGTAAGTTTACAAACACTCATTGTTGGATGCTTGTCCGAGGACAAAAGGGAAACCAGGAAACCGGCCCAACGCCAACTAAGCTATTGCTGCTTTAGGATTCCACGCCTAAAAGGCAAGACGGAGACTTTTGTCTGTCCGTCAATGTTTGTATGTCGCGGGTCTCTAGCTTGCAGACGAAATGAGTGACAGATTTGAAATTTTGATATTTTATGTATAATGTTGACTCGAAACTGGATATTGAATTAAAAATTAAATCACGGGGTCCCATGCATGAAAGAGGTGTCGAAAAAATATGTTTCTTGGCATGTAGGGTGTCACTGTCTAAAACTCATTGAACGGGGTAAAAAATTTATTTAAAAAAAAATGTCTCCAAAAGCAAAGTAGGTATTAATTGGGGTGCCATCAAAATTGACAGTTTTAGACCATTTTTATTACGGGGCTTATCTGGAAATCTAAACTAGCTAGGAATTTGTAATTTTTATTTAAATCATTTTAGTGTGTTATTTGAATGGTACAGAACCCTCTGGGCGCGATTCCTTTTCGCACTTGGCCGGTTTTTAAATCATATTAGTACAAAATATAGATATTTCTCTTACTTGACTACACAACTTGTAAGTCTAATAATATATTAAAGTCTATGATATATAAGGTGACTTTAATTTATACAGCCAAACTCATACTGGAGGCCTAGTAAGTGATCAGTAACACGGATCGATGACCCTTTTGTGAAATTCGTAAATTATTCTTTTCGCATTCAAGATTTTATTTCGCGAAATTGGCAAAAAGTGTTATCGATCCGTGTTACCAATCACATACCAAGCCTCCAGTATGAGTTTGGCTGCATAAATTAAAGTCACCTTACACAGTACCAGTAAGAAGCAGCGAGTACCCAGAGCGTTCGTCATTACACAACTTGTAAGTCAAGTCTAATATTAAAGTCTATGATATATTTAGGGGCTACACGACAAGTAAGAAGCAGCAAGTACCCAGAGCGTTCATCATTACACAACTTGTAAGTCAAGTCTAATATTAAAGTCTATCAAATCGTCATCTGAGAGGTCACCATCTTAAAATTAACACGTTGACATGTGCAAGCAACCCACGTAGACATTTCCTTCCTAACCGTGTAGTTCACGAGTGGAATAAACTGCCTGACAGTGTTATAAGTGCTACCTCAGTGAACTGCTTTAAAAATAGACTGGACAAATTTTTTAATAAATAAAAACATAAAGTGCTGTGACATACACATCATCAGCTTATAGCTGCTTGTGTATAATAAATAATAATAATAATAATATATTTAGGGGCTACACGACAAGTAAGAAGCAGCGAGTACCCAGAGCGTTCATCATTACACAACTTGTAAGTCAAGTCTAATATTAAAGTCTATGATATATTTAGGGGCTACACGACAAGTAAGAAGCAGCAAGTACCCAAAACGTTCATTACATCCTATGTCCGGCTAATGTCACCTTGATAATCTAATATATTCACAAATGCTAAAAAATGTAGCACTAATGTCTCACGGACAGCTAATTGGAAATGCTTCTCTTAAATTTATGATGATTGACGGCTCATCAGAGGAGAAAGTTCCAGCACCGAGTGCCTTGAACCAAGACCCGAGTCGCAGGTTAGTGTAATACAAAGTAACGTGCGTTTTTAGGGTCCCTTTTAGAGATAAAATCCTAATAGCAAAGCTTGGTGTTTGGCCGTGGCATAAATAGAAAATAGCTGGACCGTTTGAGTTGAAAATAGTTGGGACGATTGAACTGAAAATAGCTAGACCGATTGAGCTGGAAATAGCTGAACCGATTGAGATAAAAATAGCTCGATGACTGAGCTTAAAATAGCCGGACTTATTAAGCTGAAAATTGCTAGATTGATTGAACTGAAAACTGCTGGAAATTTCAGGACCCATTTAGCAAAAATAACACACAAAAACTCGGACAAAAATTAAAACTACAATGACGTCTGCAGAATATACACTATCATTCTGAGGACTGAAAATGTCATCTGTTTATAAATTCGCTTTATTTCACACAATATGAATACAAATTTCAGTAAATAATGTGACGTCATCGAAACATTTCTTGGAGTCCTAATGTTATACTGTGCCTACATCCTTAATATCAGCTTATTCGGTGCAAGTTTTTTTTATCAAGCTGCTGCCAGGCAACGGAGACACCGAGGCTTTGTTATGATTGAATAAGGCGCAATGATTTCCGTTTATTGACAGAAAATTCAAAATCAAGTGGTGTTTCAAACGAAGCGTATTATGCAGGTAGCACATACAGTGAGGGAACCCGTATGTTGTTTACAACGTACACTTGACAGACATTAGATCTTGTTTGATTCTTGGTTGTAACCGGTCAGCGCTCAAAACTTCTGATTTGAACATTCTCATACTGTGTTGATAAATGCTTGCTGCGTGCACTTTGTGTTTGTAGACTGCTAGTTTAGTAGGAGAAGCTCTTATTACCACTCCATATCATGTCCAGATGCTTTCTAGAAATTACTCAGTACTTAAAATGATACCAAACAATCCACTGAAGCCTTTCCCAAAGATAATACGTATACCTGCAAAAATTAATTACCTGACAATAGATAATTTACAAATTAATTTTATATCACTGCGGTATAGAAAATCAGAAAAGTAAATGTGGACGTGAGGAGCTCTCAACCGGGATCGAACCCATCCTGGTCCTAATTTACCGCTATTCAAAATGTAAAATGTGAAAATATTTTTTAATTTATTTAATTATTTAAGAAATAATACTTTGTTCAGTATGATCTGTAAATTTTGTGGTTTCATTTGAAGATTCCTGTTCATTTACACTCAGTATTGATTTGTAGAGATTAGAGATAGAGAGTATTGATTAGGTGGTAGAGCTGATGCCGGGCTCGACTATGAAGGTACCACTATCTTACTCGCAAATCCTCCCGAAGTTATTCGGGGGAGAGTAAGAGAACAGCTCTCAGGCAAAACTAGGCGGCCCACCATTGCCTGGGACCGATGGATGGCGGTATATCCATCCCTAATTGCCGAGCCTTATATAAACCAAACTGGTGACGGGCAGCGGCGTCACTGGTGCAAGGGTTTCGGCACCGCGCTCACCAACCCGCCTACCCAGCGTGTGTGAGTATGGGCATTTCTTCCAGGGGGACCGCCAAAAGTGGTGAAATCCTGGAAAGGCCTATGTCCAGCATTGGACGAAACAGGCTGATGGATTGATTAGTCAATCAATTCACTTTTAATATTGAAAAAATATACGCACCTGTATGCCCGCGTCAAACATACTCGTCAGTTAAGCCATCTCAGCTTTGTCCCTCTCAGCAGCGAACGACAAAAACATAGAAATCGCGTTTCTAACGAATTGGATTTGAACATGGTACGAAATATTTAAAAAGCCAAAGGCTCATGATTGGTTCGTACTGTAGGTATGTCATGTGACACTGGCTGGGCAAGCCGTAATAGTGACAGTGAAAACCATGGGAACTTAACATGTGCCCGGCACAGTTTTCAAGGATTCATTCTTCAGTGCATTCAGACTTCTATCCTTTTTCGTTTGCTGCATCTTGCTATTTAAATTATCAAAGTATTGGCACATAATTTCAGATATTCTACATACCTACAAGAGGAACATCATTTCAGATATTCTGTGGTCCATCACTGTTTTTTTATTTAAATGGCATCCGAATGGTAACGGAGGATCTCGGTGCAAAATGCACATCACAATAGTGTTTTCCTTACTTTTGAATAAAAAGTTTGCAATCAATGCGTTTTATAGCGATTCGCGCAAACTGCTTGTTAATAGTTAAGTGATCAGATCGAAATTATTCAATTTTATGCGTAATATTTCAGCTGCATTATATTACCACTGTAAACACGAATTTCAAGTTTGTTAATGTAATGCAAACAAAATGTAATACATTAAAGTACGTATTTTTTTTGTGAAGACTTTATTATTAATAAACTATTTTCAACAGGTTGCTTTAAAACACATTTATTGCATACTTTTTATTCAAAAGTAAGGAAAACAATATTATGATGTGCATTTTGTGCCGAGGTAAAAAGTTACCCCCTTAATTGTGGTTTTTAAGGTCACCAGCAGTTAAAGCCCTCTTAAATAGGTACAGCAACGGAAAAAGACTTTATCGGAGGTTCAAATTGATTCATACTATGTCTTATAAAATACAATGAAATTATAATGTTTTGTAGGAACAAGTAAACAATGAGTGGAAAGCAGGTACGTAAATCCATCGGAACCATCGATAAGATCTCTCAATCCACAATAGAACTAATTACTGGCTTGTAGCGGTCGAGAAACAATGCCTCTGGAGGATATTTGTATTTATGTGCTTCTTTTGTTGCCATAATCTTGCTTTTTACAAATCACAGGCTGCTTTGGCGGTCAAAGCCTCAGTTAACCTGGTTTCGTTCGATAGGTCGTTCGGCCGTTTGTTCTCGAGACATCGTAAACTGTATAAAATAATGTGAGATAAAGAAAGCTTACTTAAAATATACTGGGCACTCTTGTAAAAAATTTGGTTATACTTTATAGAGCCCTTAGTAATATAAAATTTACAGTAGATAATTGAATCAAAAGCAGAAGTAATAAGCAATGTTTAAAACCAATATTGCCTTAGGCAAAAACTAAAGATTTAAAAAATAATATAGTAAAAATCCTAGCTTTTCACTTGATATGAAAACCATGATAACAATATTTAAAAAAATGTTATGGTTTGGTAATAGTACATTACGATACGAGAGCGATGAAACGTTTTCTGACGAGTGTGAGTTTGCGGCACGAGCCGAAGGTGAGTGCTGCAATCACACGAGTCGAGAAAAAGTTTCTCGCACGAGTATCGTATAATATTTTATAGCACAAGTGGGGAAATGCCGACTTTACGCAAGCGCAGCGTGCGTAAAGCGGTCATTTTACGCACGGTGTGCTATAAAGAACATTACAATTTTATAAAAATATATCAACAATGCAATGTGAAATATCTCTAAAGACTTGAAAATAGGGCTCTGCTACTCGCACTACAACTAATTTTTTTATTAAAAAAAGCTTGTAGATAAATTGCCTATTGTCTGCAAGTCATTTCATTTATTATACCTAAGACACGGGTCTTACATAACAAACCCTTAAAAATATCACCCATCATGGCTTGACTTTCTTTAATAAATCGTGGTTTAAAGCAGACTGGCCGAAGAGATGTAACTGAAAAATGACATTAACCCGACAAGAGAATAACTAAAGTCTTTGTTAAAATTGTTAACATCGTCACGCAAGGTAACTACACTGGAACTAAAAAATGGTTCACTTTTAATAAAAGACAAGGCTAGTTTCAATAACTGCTTATTCTACTTTGATCCCCTAAAGAGAGTAGATTGAATTACCACTAACTCTCACATAACTTTATAAAACTTGTTAGAAATTATGTTTAGGTATGCTTGAAAGCACATTTGTAGGTATATTTACGCTAGGGAAAAATTGACAGTATATTCAATATCACTTGACAATATTGTTTGCGGTAAATTTGTTTATATACTTACACCTTAAGGCGAGGATTTGGTAAACTTTTAATTTCAAATCGGCGCCTTAGGAGAGTGGAGTGAGGGGGACTTACTCCATACAAATATGCGCTCTCCAGCTATCTTATCCGTAAGGTCGTGTGCGGCAAAACAGTATTTTTCATTTAAAATGACAACTATAAGTTATTTAATAAATCCAATCGGCCATATTAAAGTGTATTAGTAGACAAATTAAAATAAAAAACTTAGAGGCTTCATTCACTCCCGTTTGTAAGTAAAATATTAATCTCTGTTTTAAAAGAGGTTTTCTAAATATTTTCTCTGTTAGGAAAATTAATCAATCAACTAAATCTTCGGGCAAAATAATGTCAGTGAAATGCCTAATCTAGTATATAAATTGGTAATTACATATATTTTTTTATTGCTTAGAAAAATGATTGTCGCCAAAATTTCCAATGCGTCGCCTTAACAAGTTGAATGATTTAAGAAAATAATTAGTTATGGCTAAGTGAAAACCCTTTTTACGTTCAACGCTTTGTTTGATTGCGTCTCGTTTATTCATCCTAAGCCTTGATGAGTTCAACACTTTGCTAGAAAGTAAACAAAACGATCGTCCATGCATATTCTGTAAGCTTTACGTAATTAAACGAAAAGAAAAAAGAAAGGCTGGGAAAATTGTCTGTGGAAATAGTATCTGGGCGATCCATCTTGTCTAGTCCAGCTAGAGGATTTACTATAGGGTCTCGAACAATGCGGTAAGAACACATTTTTTAATATTTATTAGGTGATGTGATAATACAACGGATACGTCTGTTTGTTTATTTTCACAACGCTCATTATGCATAGAAAGCTGTTTTATATCGTTTTACAACAATGGCATCCATACTAATAAAATACCCATCTAACGGGAGTTAAAATGATATCACCGTTGTTATATAAAAACATTTTATTAGAAAACTAATGTAGGAAAGTAAAAATATATGAAATCCGATACAAAACTGTTAAAGTTCTAAAAAGTATTCACGTATCTGATTGGATCATTGTTCGTATATTCGATATCTCCGAGTGGACCGGATCGGACGATGTCGGAAGAGCTCAGTAACCAGTATCGGGAATCAGGACACCATCGCGATCATAGGTACCCCGACTATACAAGTATGTGTACATAGGTAGGTAGGTAGGTACTAATGTAACATTGTACAGCGGACAGTGCGCCGCAGCGAGCTGAGGCACTCTGTCTCTGTAGTCAGTACAGATAGCAAAAATCACAGCTTCGGTTAATCAAATACAATGTTTGTTTCTTTCATGTCACTTAGGGATAAATTTATAAATAAATAAACAATTCATTGTACAGTATGTTGTTAGTTTAAGGATGAAGTGGACGAGACTATAATTTTACATTTTCATTAAATTTTGCATCACTTCTTTTTCTGTTATCTACAGATTACATTAAATTAAATAATTTATTTATATTTACATTCGTCCTCATTTTGTTTTAAGTGACATTTCCTACTACCGGTCTACTTCATCCACGTCGCCCTTAAAGCCACAGCAAATTAAAATTAAGTACATTAAATTACACTCGAAAATTACACGTAGAATTCTTATAAACAATAATGACGTATCAATAAAATCTAATAATCAACTCAGGAACAAATGCAATAAAATCAATCAGTATTTAATAAAACCAACTTTTCCAAATAAGTACCACTTGTAAACCAACATAATATATTACATTGAATATATTAACAACCATTGTAACGCTCACAATCTTATATGATAAGGTAGCCATAGTATCTTAAAGTAAATGGTAAATCTCTCAGAAGTCTCTTACAACACTAAACTATAAATTCGCTAACTTTTAAAAATACCATCTAATGAGATACAAGGGGCAGAGTATAAAGTTTCGTCTCAATACCGTTATTTACAACATAATGAGTATTAATCTCAAAACTTATATTATTCTCCAAAAATAGATCCAATTTGTAAAAATAAAATACATTGTAAAAATGCTGCGTACCGTACATATATGACTTATCCGTTGAAGTCCTATATAGATAAAATAAAGGAGCATTATGTATGAGGCAGTGATATTATCTATCAGCTAATTGTTTTTTCTATTGATAATGTTGGCAAGATAATAATCAAATGAGGCTCAACTCTGATCGAACCAATCTTATGAACGAACAGTTTTACAAAAGTTTGGTTCTTCGGTAAGAAATAACTTAAGGTGGTCGCTCCAAGTCTCATTCCCAAATGCACAACATATAATTGTTTTTGTTATATTTGAATAAAAAATATTACATCAATGTAGTTTATGGCACTACGCATAACACAATACAACTTTACGATGAAAGATTAAATGTCATTAAACTATAGTCGCGTAGTGCCATAAACCACATTTATTTAATGCTTTCTATTCAAAAATAAGTAAAACGAACGTAAGTAGTGCGTCTAAACTTTAAGACCGGTCTGCTTTAGGTCAACCAATCTAAATTAATTAGTCGTTGAGAGTACGTATAATATTTATTTATAGCCAATTAAAATCTTACTGCCGATACAGATATACAACAATGAAATAATAGAAGTAATTCTGAGGAATTGACATTGCAACACAGTGCGATCGAAAATGCTTGACGTGCGGAGGCCGAATTGATATCGTACCGCGTCCCGATGACCTTAAAGGCCTGATTGGTTCATTTTACCGAGTACGTTGTGGCTAGTCGGATAACAACTCCTACTCTAGATTAGATTTTAGTGTTCAATTAGTTACGAATTAACTTTTTATCTTAGATTTACTTCCTTGTCGACGTAAGCAATGTTTTGTTATTTAAAGGTGAATGCCGAAGTGTTAGAGGGTTTATGCAGTAGTCGGCCGCGTGCTACGATAAACATTTCTATGCGGACGAACAGCCACAGTATTGAATTTTACTTTAAATTTATTGTGTAGCTACATTTAAGGATCTTCTGAATGCTGGAACATATTTTTAAGGCTCAATACGACAATATGTAGTAAAACTAACCGTATAAACTATTGGAAAATTAAATGAAAAATATGAAACCCTTGTCGTTATAGAATCACTAACTCTGTTTTTCTCAGATCTACAAACCCATAATAAATGTCAGAAAAATTATGTTAATTATTAAAAGGAATAATTTAGTCCTCGCATGTTCCATTTCTAAATGAGATATTTTAAAACTCGAGTTTACTATCTCTGTGGCATCTGAAACACGTGAATTTTGCTGTCCCTATCAAAAAACATAAATGAAAGTAAAACCCTCGTTGTAAGCCCTTAAGTGAATCAAGACATCATTAACGATAAGTTTTTTGGCTATTTCACGCGAGCAGCACAACACTGCTGAGTCATATTTGAATTTATAATGGGTTTCCTGATAAGGAGGTCGCACTAGACTGAAACTCTTTTTACTTTTTACAAATAATCTGTCGAGTAATCTTTACTGAATGAAAAAGTTCCACACAATAAAGTTGTTCGACCATTCGTTGTAAAAATAGTTAGTTATAGGTAATTTTGTGAAAGCCGTTAGAAATGTTAGCGAAGTTTTATTTTTGTGAAATTGCTAGGTATAGGCGAATTAAAAAGATTGCTAATTATGGAGTAGAAACTTTAGATTTATAAAATACTTGATCCATACTCGTAATAACTTTGAGCTAGCTGTAATGGTCAGATGATACTTAGTTACTGTAGACAGGCATTGTCCAGTGTTATTAAATTAAGTACAAAGAACAAAGAAAGGCTAAATCTAACGACGAGAAAGGGAGCACCACTTAAAGACCAGGCGCGGCGATTGAACACCACTTGTCTTTGAAATTTATAGCAATCTCTTCGTAATCAGGCCTCTCCCAGTATGAGGCGAAAGATGTAATATTGGCAATGAAAAACCGTTCACCGTTCATTGTCCAATATGGAGAGCCAAATAATCGGCTGGCTATTATAAAGATAGTTCCTAGAGAAACAAATAGTTATAACGTGGCCGCAGCGCGCCTCCGTCCTGCTTAAGCGGTGAATGTCGACAATAACAACAAGCAGCAATTTATAATGACAAGATAATACAATAACCACTCTACTCTACGTATCAATGAAATGGAACATATCTATTCCATGTTTGATTATATTTACAATCGTGTTATACAAGTTCAGGTAGGTAGGAGTATAATAAAAATATTGTATATTTTCGGTATATAACTATACACATATTGGTCACTATGTGCCATTTGAGTTGTCGCTAGCACCGGGAAAACCCTGGACCAACTAAGTCTAATAATAGAGCTCGGTACATACCAGGAAGATAAAAAAACAACCGAGATGGCGATGTAGACTTGATAGAGGCGAGCGGTGAAAGATGGTACTGAGTAGTGGTTCTTTTGCTCCGTTTTTTTTATTTTTTAGAAAGTTTAGTTGGTCGCGCCGCGGGAGAAATTACGGCGGGGCGGCGGCAATAATCTAACACGCTGCTCATCATTGCTACACCCATCATCTGATAGATTATTACAATAAAAAAACGAACGAAAACTTTAGATAAAGCTCTACGGCATTAAAAGTTTTCAGGTTATGATAGTATTTGATTAATAAAAAAGGAAGAGCGAACTAAATAAGAACCAAACTTTATAAAAACACTTGACACCGGAAGAAAAAGTCTTCATTATTTACAATAGAAGTATGACTTATAAATATGGACGTTACTTTTGTGATAACTTTGAAAGTAAAAATATTTAACAATATCGGCGCTAAGTAAGCTAAAGCTAGAGTATTCGGTAACGGACGGAATAATTACATACGAATTAACAAACACAGGTCCTAATCGTATATGTCTGTCATTGTTAGAACAATTGCCACCTCAATGAACACTGCGTTATTTAGCACCTTACCAAATTAATCTGTGATTTTTTCAGCCTTTCAGTACATTAAAATTCATTTCATTATCACGGTGTAAGATCGCCGCATTGACTAAGCAATTACCGTAGAATCGTTTATTGGAACAATCGGACGGGACTACCTCTGCTTGTTGGTCTTTAGCGCGCCATTAGCGGCGGCGGTCTTCTGTGCGATGTGTGTCTGGTAGTGCTTAGCGAGGTGCGCCTTCTGTCTGAAACTCTTGCCGCACAGCGAGCATGCGAAGGGCTTCTCCCCCGTGTGTGTTCGTACGTGTACGTTCACAGAATACTTGTCCTTGAAGCCCTTCGAGCAGATCGAGCAGTAGTGCAGCGACCGCTCCTTGCGCACGCCATTCGACGTGGACGTCGCTGGCTGGATAGCCGTCCCGGTCTGCGCCTGCACCGTTGGCGGAGAGTTTTTGTTCTGAACCCTTTTATATTTTTTACTCACTGGCTTCGTACTTGTGACCGTCGGCGACGTCGCTACTATCTGTAGGTGCTGAGGCAGCTGCACCTCTCCGGCAGGTATCATCGTCACGAGCTCTCCATTCACGTGGTGGATGTTGTACACGCTTCGGCTCGGGTCTATAGGCTCGACGGTGCAGTACGGTGGTACAGAAACAGATTCACCGAGTTCTGACGCTATTCTTTTTAGTTTCTCGTAGTCATCAGGGTAATTGGTGTCCAGCTGTGAAAAAATATCGTCTACGCTTTGAGTAGAAGATGGATCGCCATTCGATATAACTGTTGTATTGGGATCGTCTAACAATATCGATATATTAACGTTCCCATTCGAGGGTGAAAGTGACATGATAAGTTCCGTTGCTGTATCTTTATTGTCTTGGTACATAGAGGGCACATCGGCTTTGTTGTTATTGTTTATAATGACTCTTTTTACTTCTGCGTTAGAATCGAGTTTAGTGATCGCGTTCTTTTGTATCGTACTATATCTAATGAAAGCTTTTCCCTGTAATGCACTCCTAAGTAAAGATTCTGTTGTTTCTGATGAATTTTGATCGGTTAATTTCCAATCATTATTATTGTTGTTATATTCTTGAGTGTCTAAGCCAGGTGTACCGATAATAGAGCTTCGTGAATCATCTTGTTTTTCACTAGATTGGAATTCGTTGTCGTCATAAGAGTAAGGTTCTGCTTTAATTAAACTACTTGTTGTTAATTCATTGCTAGGATTATCCGTTTCCGTTTCATCGTAGCTGAAATTTTCTGGTTTTGGTAACATTGTAGAATCCTGATTGAAGTCATTTGGAAATGGGTTCAAAGCTAAAATAGTTTCGAGATCTAGTGCGTGGGGTGGCGGTTCGAGCTCTGCAGGGCTGGAGATAGAGACGTCCTCCTCCTTGCCCCAGTATCCGTTGGTGACGGGCTCGTTGATGTCCTGGTTGAGCACGGTCAGCGTGTAGATCTGTCCGTCGGTATTGTTGCTGATCAACTTGTTGGAGATGGCGGTGTCCGCGTGGTGAGTCCCGCTCAGCTCACTTTCCGGGCTCCAGTAGAACTTGTTCAGGTCCTCAAGCATGCTGACGCTGTCGAGTCGGTCGCGCTCCCGCTCTGGGTTCCAGATGGAGTCGAAGCTCTGCAGCGTGGTGGAGGTGGTGGCCGCCATACTGCAACTGCTCGACTGCGCACCCACCACGCTCAGGGGACTGTTGTTGTTCTGCTCCTTTGGCTCCTCGGAAAGCAGGGGATTAGATCTCGAGTCTGGAGATTCCATAAATACATTGACCGATCGCATCTGTTGCTTGTACTGGGCATCAGTAACCTCGTTGGACGTAACGAAGTCGAAAAAATCCGATTTTGACAGTTCTGGGGCAGTGGCCGTCATGCTTACCGGTTCAGGTTTAACCGAGGACGACAACTCGGTTCGTTTCCTCGCAACTTTGCTACATGAAGCGAACTCTCGTTTGTATAAAATATCTTTGTACTTCTATATGTGTTTAATATCTAGATAATAAATAAGTGGATTATAACCCGGTTTGACTTGTACTGTATTGGGTGTCGCTAGGCGTCGGTAACTGAAGGTTCAGGGTTCGAAGTCGGGCTACTCAGAGCAAGACGAGCGCTGCTCAAGCGGCGGACCAATGGAGTGTGCGGACTTGATCCGTACGTTCCTTTTTCCCATTATTCACCCCAAAACTTTGCTTCTAGTCGAAGTCTTAGTTAGCAGCGAAGCCCACGGAGGAAATGATGCGTCCGGTCGAAACAGCCATGATTTTCTCTGAAGCAGATTGAAGGCGGCGTTACACCTGAAAAGAAACAAAAAGAAACATTTTAATGGGAACGCAACGTTGTATCAAGATCTAACTTTATGAAAATGTAGAGCTTAAAGCTCCGGCGTCGTTGGGTCGTGCTGTAGATCCTGCATGAAACCAGGGCGGGCTAGTCACGAGCGGGCGGCGCGCGGGGTGACGCGGGGGGAGCACGCCTGCGGGGGCGTGCGGATTACTTATCTATATTGTAGGTAAACTACTTGTTGATATAATAGTTTTGAGACTATTAATAATAACACGGAAATCGTTGCATTTTTGCACGCACATAAAGTAAAACCGTAAATTGTATATTTTTGTAAGCGCCCTGAGCTTGAACTAGTAGCAGATATATGAGAATAACGTCACCTAATAATATTTAATTTTGATAACATTTAACAAATTTAACATAAATTTGATATCTGTTTACAACCCAGTGTGAATCGGTATAGGTATAATAAAAATATATAATATATAAATACTAATGGGTCTCACAATACGGAACAAATAAATTGTTATTTACATTTTTCATGTTATGTTCCCCAAATGTAAAATGAGAAATGGCTGTCAAAATGGCATATAACATGATACGGTGTCATAGGAGAAGTAGTCTGTGAACCGAAACAGTCGGTGTAGTGTTTCGTCTGTCAGCTGATACAATGGACATTTGTTTGTTGTTCTCATTTCACGAAATATTAGTTTGATAAATCAGTTGGTACCAATAACTGACAATGCGCCAAATGTTAATTTTAGAAATTTTTATTTCTAATACCTAAAACTATGACATAAATAAATAATAAGATATGAATTCAGGGCCCAGAAAGGACGATAACTCTTCAGAAGTTTACATTACAGTACCAAATTACTTAGAAAATGTCAAATTTCATGTTTCATAGCATGGTAGACCATATCGAGCTTTGACGGCTCGATATGCCACTGTCTGTCTCTCTTTAGGTAGATCAAAAGAGTGAGACAGAGCACTGTACCAAGCGTTATCGAGCTCCATTTGGTCCTTCATGTTAAATAATTAAATTATTCCTTCTTAGCTTTTGCCCACGGCTCGGCCTGCGTATTGTTCGGTTTAAAAGCATGCTTTTTTCCGGGATAAAAAGTAGCCTAGGTGTTAAGTTAGGGTATAAGTTTTCCAAATTTCATCCAAATCCGTCCAGCCGTTTCAGCGTGAAAGAGTAACAAACATACACACACACACATACTTTTGCATTTATAATATTTGTGTGATTAAGAATTTTAATGATTAGACGATAATAAGGAGTGTGGGTGGTAACAGTACAATAAGGAACTAAATGATATCAGGAAGCGAAAAACTCAATTAAATAATCGGCCTTAGTAACAATTTACCGAAATTAGGGAAAGCGCGAGCATCGTCAATACATAGGTAACACTAAAAGTTTCCGGAACTGGCCACTTACATAAACAATATTTAAAAATTTATTGCAACATTTGAAAATAGAACTCTTTGGCTGTAGAATGCAGTTTGTTTCATCTGACTGTCTTTTGTTTTTACCTTGTGGCGCCATTTAAAAAATTGTGTGTCTGCATCAACATGGATTTAACTCGGGAAAATTTTCGTAGTATGATTTTCTACGATTTTAAGTGTAATTTGACAGCTCAACAGAGCATCGCTCGGCTTGAAACAGCTTTTGGCAATGAAGCACCATGCAAGACGACTGTTTATAGCTGGTTTGCAGAATTCAAGCGTGGTCGTATCAATCTCAGTGACGAATCTCGCGATGGTCGGCCGTCCACCGCTGTGACCAACAAAAACATCGATGCTGTGCGCCGTATGATTGAAACAGACAGGCATGTGACCTACCATGAAATTCGCGCATCCTTAGAAATAGGCATGAGTCAAATACAATCAATCCTACACAAACATTTGGGTGTGAGAAAGCTGTGCTCGCGGTGGATCCCACACAACTTGACCGAGGCTCGAAAAACGGACCGCGTCACTTGGTGCAGTGCCATGCTTACCAGATTCAACGAAGGTGCGTCAAATTTGGTGTGGGACATAGTAACAGGTGACGAAACATGGATTTATTGCTACGATCCCAAAACAAAGCAGCAATCGAGCGTATGGGTCTTTCAAGATGAGCCGAAACCAACCAAAGTGGCGCGCGTGAAAAGTGCATCTAAGCGGATGATTGCTTCTTTTTTTAATAAAACTGGACACGTGGCTACTGTTGCTTTATAGAATCGTCGTACCGTGAATAGTGACTGGTACACGACCATTTGTTTGCCGGAAGTTATTGAAGAACTCCGTAAAAATAACCGTAAACGCCGTATCATCCTGCACCACGACAATGCTAGTTCTCACACGGCCAGACAGACAAACGACTTTTTGAAGACGAAAAATGTAGAACTCATGAGTCATCCTGCATACAGTCCCGACCTGGCACCTTGTGACTTTTTTCTGTTCCCAAAAATTAAGAACCAATTACGCGGTCAACGATTTTCATCACCAGAAGAGGCTGTCGAGGAGTATGAAAAACACGTTTCAGAGGTCACCACAGGGGAGTGGCACAAAAGTTTTCAAAACTGGTTTGATCGAATGAAAAAGTGCATAGACGCCAAGGGAGATTATTTTGAAAAACAATAAATTAATTTTGTACCTTTAATAGTATTTTTTCATATTCATTCCGGAAACTTATAGTGTGTCCCACGTACATATGATATCATGAATTAGGCATACATTAGGCCTGGTGATTTGTCTAATCCCCGAATGAGCAGTCACTGGCTTTACTTTACAGTCTTTCGTTGATAGAGTTGATAAGTAAGCATGTGTTTGCGAACTCATGATCAGTTTGTTTCGCCACGTATCCTTCTCAAACACACAGAACAAAAAAGCTCGTTGATGCCAAGTCCATCCATATTATAGCGCTAGTGCAATGTGGGTCAACGAGCGACGATGCGTTTGCGCCACGAATCCGCGCTGTTACACTTTATGAACAATTCTGCTGAGTGATCCACTGGACCCCTAATTTTGAACCCACTACTGCGTTTCTAATATATTGGAAAATTAATCAACGTTTCAGATGTCTATATCTACACATCCTGACACTTGTATAAGAATGAAATAACCTTATTTTAGGAATTTGTAATCTTAAGAATAATACCTTGTTCAACAGCCGGTTTTCAGAAATGCCAATCCTGAATTTAAAGCAAATTTTTGATATTGTTTGATTTTTTTATGTATGACGATCAGTCTTTATGTTTGATAACGAGTTCTTTCAAATAAATATTAATATCTAGTTCGTGTTCAGGCAGTTTGGTTTTTGTCACAATTAATTAATATTTATATTTAAATTGCTATTTTGCACTAATATTTCTGAAAATATAATATTGAATAGCATATGTTACGGCTTAAATATTTTGTGAGGCTAGGTGGCTACGTCTTTGTCTAGCCGGCTAGATGTATGTAGTTGCAGTTGTTAAGATAGAGTCGACTTGAACCAGGTACAAAATGTCTGACTAATACAATATTGTCTAGTCCATAGCCAATAAGTCAAGTGGGTCCATGCTCATCATACTTTGTATCACGACACAGGTTACGATTGTCATAAAGTCTGTAACTTTGAATTGAGCATGTATTGTAATGGTCAGCTAGACTAATTGATTCTTGCAACAATGTTTGTATTTGAATCTTTTGGTATCTACTTGTGGACTCAAACATTCGTTAATAATTATTAATGTTGTACCGTCAGCAATAAAATTTCTGGAATAAATTCGCTCTATTGTTTACTACAAAAGGTTTTAACAATTTGTTGTTACTGACTCTACTAGCTAACTTTAGAACCTCATGTTAAAAATGTCTTTTCTCTTGTTATCTATCAAAAAGACTTATCGTGGACGTATGCTAAGAATTAGGTAGAAAGTCCGTGTCTATTGTCAGCCACAGACGTATAATATAGTAGCAGACCACAGACTTACAGACCAAACATGAATGATAAACGCATAGAGTGTTTGCTTGTTTCTAAACAAAATATATACGAGAGATTAGTTTAGGTATTAACAAATATTTTCCAAGCATAAGCCAGCCAAAAAAACCTATTTTTATAAGTTTCTTCGTACCATGCAGCTTAAATGTCACTTGGTTTTTGTATGGAAACTTGCCAACACTATTTAATGCTTAGGTTTAGTCTGTTATGTTATGTTATGTAGCATTAATAAACGCAAAGAGTCGACGCGTGGCAATTTTAGCTCAGTGAACTACGGGCTCTTTTAAATATAAATATTGCTTGTTTCCAAACAAAATATTTAATAGAGATTAGTTTATAAATTAAAAAATATGTTCCGAACATAAACCAGTCAAAACAACCAATTTTTATACGTTTCTTCGTACCATGAAGCCTAAATGTAGCTTATTTTTTGTATGGAAACTTGCCACGCTATTTAATCCTTATGTTTGGTCTGCTGCTTAGTAATAATTATATTTCTGTGATTGTCAGCTCTCTCCGTCTCGCTCTAAAAATGAATTTTTTCGTCATCTAATTTGACATGTCATAATAAAATGCTGATCCTTAAAAAATACTGCAGATAGTTAAGAATACTAACTATAGTATGTCAAAAAAGTGTTGAAATGAATTTTGAAGAAACTATTTATCTTTCGCCTGGTTACACCAAACAAATAAGTACAAAATCTGTTAAATCGAGTTAACCGCGTTGTTATTTCATAAATATATAACCTAAATTATACTACTTGAACGTTTAAAGTCCAATAAAGCTCATTAAAGTTTCATTTTCATTTCAACACTTTTTTGACAGACTATAACTTACCAAAGTAGAAATTTAAAAAAAATTGTATGTCAACAAAAAAATTGCTTATGCCATTAATTTTCTTTTCCGTACACGAGAATTCAATACTTTTGTCGAGAAACACCACTTTTTAAAAATTTAATAGGTACTTATAATATAGTCATAAAATCTTACCGGATTACTTTTTCAATTTGAGGATCAGTTTTAAAATAATAAGAAGAAAACCAAAAAAAAAAGTTTTATTTTCACGCATGGCCCCGTGCGCGCGCGACCTCTTAAATTTTGCCACACGTAGTTCAATCTAGAGAATCAGATTCACACTTGCGGGTTTTAATGTGGGTAACATAGTCTCGTGCACGTACCTAAAACTTGAAGAGACCTAGATATTTTTTATACATGAAATAAACTAACAGCGTGCGTATAAAAACCAGACACCAGACGCTTGCGAACAAATAAGTTACGTTGTGTATGGTACGTACAATAATTTATTGTAGTTGTATTATGGATAACAGAGAAATTAAAAAAGGAAAAAAAATATATACGATATATTTCGACTCCTTCAAAATTATAATAATTTAAGGCCAGATACTGGTAAAATGAAAAAATATATTTATGTACGTACAATAATAAACTTTAGCAGAGAAAGTGAATTACTATATGAAAAAAAATATCGATGGCGGCGTCCAACAGTGTGACAATAAGCAATAGCAACAACACCTTAACCTATCACAACCTGATTAAAACTCTATTACACATTACCTACTTAAAATGGTTTTTTTTCAATACCTATAAAAGCTTATATAGTTACAATAATGAACAGTAACGTAGAAAGTGTGAAAACAATACAACAGTTTTGGAACCATAACAGACTCAGCTTTAACAATAAAATACTCTTCATACAGTATCTATTGTTTGATCAGAAAACATTGTTGGCATTTCGCGTTTCTCTTCGCTTAATATTTCGACCATCTTTGGCTGAAAAGATGTAATCTTCAAGTGAAACCTCTGATCACTACAAATTGCATTGTATTTATTTACTGTAAAAATTATCGGACAATTAACGCTAAAGGCCCAATCCTCACGATTGTATCGCGGCGGGCGCTGCACCCGCGAAGCCGATGCGGGAGCCGATAGCCTCTGAACGACAATGCGACGGTTTTAATTGGCTGACTTGAATCGAGAAGCCGCTGCTATAGCTCAGTTTGAAAATGGAATGTTGACGCGGTATCTGCAGTGTGCAGGTGCTCTTCTAGGACACGTGAATGGTCAATGGAAATTAAAGTACGTTTTACAATACTCACATCGCTCAAGTCACGATACCAGAATTAAATACAGAAAGATATTTGTATGTTATAGTACTCAGCGATCAAATTTAATAAACACCTAGAATTACGTTCAATACAGACACCTATGTAGTAGAAGTGTATTTTCCAAAAACTGGTTACAAGTCAAAAACATTTATCATTTCTACATTTGCATGATTAAAACTTTCTTCGCTGCTTAGTTTACCATAACTACGCGTGTAATATATTTCTAAAATACGAGTATACTAAAATATTATGTTAACATGAAAGGGAAGTTGTTTATCGGATAATTGGCGTTCTAATGCTTTTTTAATTCACTGAAGACGCTTTTGACCGTAAATGGGAGCATGCTCGCATACCAGACCATAGACTGCCGGTCGCACGCGACCCCTGACATTTTAGCGAAGATGGCCGACGCCACCAGCCTTGCTGAGGCTTTGATCTCTCGCACTGCGACTGTCGCAATTTTATGAGATTTTACTGCGTACACGCTTGTGCCAGTAGATAAAAGTGCAATTATCATCGCGGCCTTAATACCCCAGGCGATACGGTATGTCTCGTCAATACTTGTCCTGCAATACTTGTACTATCGGGAAAAATAGCACAAGCCCCCTTATACACTTATTACGTTTAAATGTGGGTCTTCAGAACTTTCTCTGAAATTTGTAAAAATTGCTATTGATACTATTGATTGAAAAAATAATACTGTGGAAATTGGTAATCAAATCTGATTATTAATTTTTTATACAATTAAAGCTCTGTTTACCTTACTTTGAAATGGTTTTCTCAGTAGACAACGTGCCGTGGTTTCACTGATGCATGCAAATTTTACACAAATTGTCTAATTAACAATAAATATTTACTCTTTATATATTATTATTTACATTGTACTTTATATAGCTGCGATTAAACATAATTTAATTAGATATCACTTTGGGATTTCGATTAATAAACATGTAGTTTAACATGGAGTCGATAAAGTAAATGCCAATACGGGGTCGATCGGTGTTTAGTGCCTCTAAAAGTTATTGCACGTCGTTGGGAGATCGGCTATTGCAAGGATTCGCAATCTAGTCGTGTAGCCTCGCTCCGAACTAGAGTGCGTCGAATTCTGACATAAAATATGGTCGAAGTATCGAGCAGCGTTCGATCGCATCGCACGAGGTTCCCACGCCGAATGTCACAAAGAAGCTGCCGTTCACAGACAGATAACTAAAGACATGGAAACATGCCACACATAATGTTTACAACTTGATGCGATAAATGCGCCACATTTACTAGATCGCTTTATTTTTAGGAATGCCATCTGCGGGTGAATCCTAGAACCGGCCTGCGCCGGACCAATACGCAGGTTTAATTCGATTATTCATACCAAAATGACCGCTTTGACCTAATTTAAAATACCAAGATGCTCCGTATTAATTGGACGCATCTATTGCTCTACAAAGTTATGCTACGATCGAGTCTTTCATCAAATTTTTATTTCAAAGTCGTGATTTTACGTACTCGTGGGTCTCAAATAGTCCGCAATTAAACTTAACATTTCCAAATATGAAACTTCTATTTACTTGGCAGATTCTTAACCCAGTTTCCAATAGGGATTTCTGTACACGGGTAAGGTAAGTAAAAGTGTAGATAAATGATAGTTTAATAACTCTCTTAATGCTCATCATTGCTAATACAATAGATCGCAGTCGAGATCGTGGCTGGGATCCTCTTACAGATGAACGATATGTATTGTCCGATAAGCGTCAAACAAGATTCCTTTTGGAAATAAGCTGAGATTGCCCGACATCACAGGTGTACCCACAAAAAAGAGAAACTGCGGCATTACGGTGAACAAAAGAAAATCTTATTATCGTAGCGAAGGGCGATATTCGAGCCCCGGTGCTCCAGTTTCAGTAAAGCGCTCGTCGCGCGTTCGGATCCGGTTCGCTCTGGTTTCATGCGAACTCTACCTTCGCTCTCTTATGGGACTTTAATCACTGTTATTTAAGAAGTGTTCCTCTCGCTACATTATCGAGATCAAAATCGACGTTGTTAAGTAAATAAATTGACATCGTGTCACTTTTGTACTGCCGCAGACCGCCCCCCAACCAGGGGATCGAGATGTTTCGACCACTTTTACTTTTGGCTGAAATTCCTCAGTGGACTTAATTTGACATTCGAATCATACGAATAATTTTACCTTCAATCAAAACGACACGTGACTTGTTTAAAGCACCAATATATAGAGTTAAATTTATATTTTTATGGATATAATGTTCAAGTCGACTGAATTCGAAACTAGCTCTGATACTCTCAGGTGACCAAAGCTATCCAATTTCATAAAAGTCTCAAAATGTAGCATGGGTAAGGTTTCTTGCAGCGCAGTAGCGTGATACCGCAAAATTTACTTAATAAAAAAATCTTTATGAAATTACTCAAAAGCAACTACTTTGCCCAAGATCAACAAAGGTTTTTTAGTAAATGAATACAATCGCGGTAGCAAACATGTGTAAAAACAAATTATTGCATACGTATAATCAATTTCTTGCCAATGAATGCCTTGGCTTCAAACACAAAAGAATCAATAAGATTTACACACATTGTATGGACACGTCAAACCTGACACACTATACGAAGCTGACTTTATTAATTAGCATTTAACCACATGAGTTAGCAATCAGTGCGGAGAGTGCGCTCGGTAGGTCGCCACACGCTGGTTGTGAGATCGAAATTGGCGTCAAACATTTTGACAGGTGAAGATGGAGTATGTGTGGATACAACACTAATTTTGACCCTGCAATTTTAAAATGAAAGTTGCCAATGCACGCTGTCATTGATTAGTTTAATTAATTCTTTACGCACTGGCTTTCATATTTCTTTAACATGTTTGAAGACGTAACATGTCTGAAATACATAGATATAATTGGCAAGTGGTAACTTGTAATTACTCAAAATTACCTTTAACATTTGTATCTTGTACATATTTCTGCGTAAACATATTTCACCAGCTATTTGTCTCACAAAGCTTTATGAAAACAAAACATGTAAAATACGGTGGTTTGGATTGTTAGTATAGTATGTCTTATCTCGATTATTATCTGCGAAAGCTAGTGTAATTATTCGCTCTCGTATTTAGCTTGTCATAAATAAATATTGTTAACCATTTGCTGTTGCGATTCAGGAAACGAGTTTTTGTGCGATCAACTGTACGTATACGTTCTGAGTATAATATTTTATCGATTTATTACGAGTAACAAGTGCGTCGTGTAATCTTATATGTAAGTGTTAGATCTACCACTTGAATTAACACTTTCTTGCTAATCACTTATTACACATTTTTCTATGTCTGTATAACGGCATTAATGTTATTTTAGCGTTGGATATAGAAGAAACATTTACATTAATTGCTATTGTCTAATTATTTTTATACCCCAACGAAAATTTCAGTGAATGAATGGTCCTGCGCAAGAGTAAGTGTGTATTAGATATTTGGTTTTAGAGGATTCAAACAACAAGAAAATCACAATCATTAACTAAAGCTCCTCAAAAAGGGCTCCCAGTTGAAAACATAATACTATAGTATTATTATAATAATGTTACTTTATATTGAAACTCGTTTTTCATAACGTAGCTTCATGTTTTCTTACAGCCGTAAATCTATCAGTAAATTATGTTTAAAAAAATCTTTAATTACTGACTGAAAGTTAACTTTCCAAATTATTTTGTATCTACTATTGTATCATAAAAAAAATGTTTTTGCTTATTATTATTGTAATTATTTATTTTCATTTTTATATTTATCGTTTTTAGGTTCGAGTTGTTCTTTGGCGTTATAATTATTTCAAACGACTTCGTTACAAAACTAAAGAATCGATACTAAATAGAAACACTCGTCTATGAATAAACTACACACATTAGTATGTAAGGCAAATGGTTATCCGTTCCATAAACCGTCATAGTTTGTGGCCGCCGCGCGCTGCAAAACTCCAGTCTGACACTTAGACGTGGAGCAGGTATTTTATATTTCTCTACAAACGCGAGACATCGGGTACCTATCTGTTCGTGTCAGGTATGTTCTGATTTATATATAGATCGTTAAGTGTTGTAACGTGGCCGGGGCATTTGCATATTTCGTGCTGCGGCGGCATAAAGCGGCTGCCCCAGAGTCGCGCGCTTGCAGCCTACGCGCTCGGGCCGCCGCGCCGCCGCGCCGCGCCACCAGCCGCGGATGCTGGGATGATCCAGATTCAGGTCGAATCCTTTCACTGAATACGGCCTTCGGTCCACTGTTGTCCAGGACATCGACTGACCATTAACGACGACGATCTTAATGTCCTCTAGAGCCTTCACTTCGATCGTTACCAAGATACGATATTTACACATTTTACGATGTAAATAGCGAGTAGATAAACTGTACGCAGTAAGCCATGATAAATAGCGGATTATACAAATTAGAATTATTGTCGTCGCTTTGATATTTACGTGCTTTCTATTTGTAGCCGGGGGCAACGTGACACCCGTGGTAGATAACCGAACGAAATGTATCTTCGTTTGCAATTTAAATTTACACAAAATAACCAACCCGGTCTTTATTTTGGTCGATACCAACCAGGTTGGCTCATCTGGCTTATCTAGCGAGTATGAGATTATTTTAGTATTTTTGATACAGGTATATACGCTTCACTTCCTGCACAGCTAGTTTTTCAAGTTACAATACTGTATATATAATTAATTTGCTCTCTAAAATATGTTTAAGTTACGAATATGGTCAGACAATAAACGAAAGTGCAAAATATTTCACATTCTTTCTAAGATAGTGTAAATATTATTTTTACGCTGGAAATGACCAATTTAAGCGGTTGATTTCGAATTCTTATATATTATAATTTGAAGGCAAAGAGGTCAGATCAGTGAAGGAATACGCTGACGCAATTAATAAAAAAAATGTAAGTACATATGAAGCGTGATCACCCCTTGTGAATTTATTTATACTTAAAAATTACGCCTTTCATGGAGAATCCAACAACTTTGTTAAATAGAATGTTGAAACTACGCTATCTGTATTTTCATACCATCTACAACATCCAAACAGAAAAAAAAGCAGAAAATGCAAAAGTTTGTTATAATATAGTCGTTTAAAACGCTTTTTATTCAATATCGAGAGGAATAAAATACATATATGCAAAATATTATTTCACCTGATGTCGGTCTAATAGTGGGTCGAAAGATATTTCGAAGAAAATTTTTAATCATGTACTTTATTTTCCTAAATACTAAATAGATACTATACTAAAGATACCTTTAAGATAATCTACTTTGAAATGTTTGCGTAGTACACATCATAAGATTCTTATTCTTTAAATAAACGCACAGTGATTCTTTTCATTACGTTGGAAAGCCAGACTAAAATGAGATTCAGTTTTACTTTTATATTACTTTAGATATCTAGATCGAGGAGATTTTCTGAAGTCCTTAGAATCTAGAGTCTAAACAGTTTCACATCGACTTGAACATCCCAAACATGCCAATAAATTGAGAATTTCAATCGTCATGTCGCTGTGATACATTATGAAATGAGTAAAATAAACTTTCGTAATGGTTATATCGAGAAAAGGCAAGTGTCTATAATTATAAAGAATTTTAAGCCCATTAAGAATAAAACCGGAAATAAACCTTAAATTAACTGTAGGTACACTTTTTCTGATGACGTTATGTAGATATGGCACGTTTCAAGAGAAACCACTTGTTTGTGTTTTATTTCATTTCTTAAACTGCTCCGGATATTGACATTTACGGTAAATTACATACCTATACTATACCTATACAATTTATTTACATGCAGGCTGTAATACCAATTTAATTATGTAAATTGCGAATTATATTTATGTTATAAACTGCTTTTAGATATGAGTTGAGCACAAGTTGAAAGGAGTTCTAGATATGCCGAAAGTTACTTAAGTACATATTAAGTATCTGTTTTGATATTTTAAAATGAAAATGGGCGATTAAAACTCATCAGTTATTCCGTTATATATAGCAAGCTTTTTTGTTACTTTCTTTAATCTGCTGACTTCTCATCATCGCTAAAACAATCGTATAGATTGCAGGTACAAATATTCTATCTCACCAAGTCCGTTTGGCTATGGTTGTAGTAGTGACATGTACAGATAAGCGTGTTTTGTGTGTTTGGCGAGTGTTTTAGCGCTCCCGAGAAAAATGTGTGTGTGCACAACCATAGCCAAACGGACTTCGAGAGATAGAATTATCTGTAAAATCGTAGCTAGAATATGTTTTACGCATTAATCTTATACCACAAATGTTTAATTAAACATGTGAAATGCTTATTACGACAAAGACGTAAAAGTTCTGTTTACCCAAGAAGAAGTTGCACGCTCTAAAGAAGCCTTTATTAGGACATAAATCTTCAGTAATTAATATCAACATTGTAGCTTAACCGCTCTCATCTTTGTTAAAATTGCCGATGGTATGAGTGCAAGTGCAGTATAATCAAACCGTAAAACATTTACGCAAAACTTACGGACGCAGTATCGGTTAAATATCGAGAAGTGTCTTGTTCGTGCATTATTACTTGGGGTCGTCGGTGTATAATGTACGTGGTTCGGTAAATGGTAATCGTATGCAATACTATAAGCGGCCATGTCGGGCTGGTACTGCGAGGGGCTCGTCGCAAAACAACGGCAACGTTCAAATCGCCCCACACTTGTTCACTATCAGGTTTGCAGGTTCAAACACGGCTATAGGCTCTCGTTTTCATGTTTCAGTTCGCTACATGGTCGCTCACACCATCGTAGAATATTTGGATGATGGATACTTTCCAAGAAAATAGCCTATCAAACTTACCGCTCCTAGCCTATTTTAAAGAAAGCGCATTTTTCTCGTGGTTTTGAGTAGCAGAAAAAGGATTTTACCTCCTAAGCCAAGATAAAATATTTTTATACAAAAGACGAATTATTACTCGTATTACATTTTAAAGAGTAATAATAATGTAAGGGATAATACACACGACTTTATAAAAAAAAGTATATAATGCTGTGTACCTTGTGAGTCTGATAGGCACAAACCGCTTCGATCTTCAGTCTTAAGCGTCTAATATACGCAGGAGAAGTGACATCTGTAACCCGAAGATAGCACTCGTATATTAATGCAGCAAGATGTGAGCCCGTGATAAATTAGATACAGCCTGCATCCAATCTCGGCCAGTAATAGGCTTTGCGAAACGTGCCTCGTTTGCACGTAAATCGTTTTGTCCATTACACGCCGTATGTTTGCACTAAAGTCAAACTTGTGGATGCCCCGGCGCAGAGATATGGGAAACATTTCAAATCACACGTTATGTGAAGATGATATTAAACGTTTCATTTCAGATTGCAATTCTGCAGTTCAACATAAATTTTAATAATGTTGGACCATGTTCTCAAATGAATTTTGTAGGAATGCACTTTCTTTGGACAGCAATCTTGGTCGATTGCTTGTAGAGATGTTAGATTACGTGACAGATAAGTTGTATCGTATTTATCAGGAACAATGTTGTAGCGCTCCAAAATTTCTCTTATGATTAATTTTGTCTTACATTGACAAAGATCGACGATCACTGATGGAGCGTTTGTTTTCTCGAAGTGTAGTTTAAAATATGCTTAGGTTAAAAAGTATAGGTATATATTTATTTATATGAATCTTATACAATGGTTTCAATAAATTCCTATAAAATTGCGGTTTTTAGGGTTCCGTACCTAAAGAGGAAAAATCGGAGCCCTTATAAGATCACTTTGTTGTCCGTCTGTCCGTCTGTCTGTCAAGACACTTATTTATCTCGGGAATGCGTGGAGGTATCGAGTTGAAATTAAAATGTACTCAAGTTTACAGTCCATTGAAGCTGTGAAAAAAATTAAACTTCTAAGTTAGTAGGCAAAAAAAAGATACGGCCGCTTATGCCGCAAAAAACGTATATTTCGACACTCTCAATTCAAGGGAATTAAAATTTATATATATATTTTCGTTGATCTAGAGCTATGAAATTTGGCAAGTAATAATAAGTATAGGGAGAACACTGAAAAGATTGCATTTCTAATTAAATTACAGTCTTTAATGGAACCCTCGGTGGGCGAGTCCGGATCACATTCGTATGGTTTTTTTTTTCAAAAAATGATCTACAAATCAAAAGTGTTTTCACGCTTAATTTACATATATAACATCATTCCGATGAATAGTTAAGGTAATACCAACGCAGTTTATTTATACCCTGTAGTACTTACCTTAAGAAGAGCTTCTTCTATATTAATTTATTGCACAGGGTTTTAATTAAATGCAATTATGGTGATATCTGTCAGCATCTCGATAAGTTACAACTAGTAAGTATGAAGTAATACATACTGACATATTTATTCTTCTATATTCGTGTATATACTTTTATGCATAGGTATTTGAACTGACATTAAACTAAAACTTCAATAATGTAATAATTATAAATAGTTGTAGACAGATAAAAAGGAAGCATAATTTGAACACTTATTAAAAAGGATATCAATTTAAATACAAAACGAAATCAAGCAAAATACGAATTCATTTATGAAAAAATACATAATATGAAAAAGAAGCAATTTAACCGAGAATATTGATTAATGATTGCTTGGGTCAATAAGCGAACTTTTATAGTGTAGTCAAAATAAAGTAAAAAGTGCTATCGGCTCAATAAGAAATGGTTTTTGACAACGCGTGCGTATAATCACTTAACCAGAAGAAATCTCTTTAAGAATCAGTTAGTTTTTTACTGAGTTCCTTAACAAAGAACGAAAACGAATCAATTATTATATGAACAAATCAATGATTTTTAAACGATAATATCTCAAAAGACCACAGTCCGAAATTTAAAAAACTGTATCATATACTGACTATGAAGACATGTATAGCGGTGTAGACAAAATTTTACAGGTGTCAACTAGGAAACTCTTGAAAGTTATGGCTTTCGAAAATTTGCAGATAAATGTGCCGTCGTACTTTAAAAAAATTCCAGTTACATCATCTCTGGTATCACTATTAACCCAACAAACCATTTCTTACTAAGTTTTTAGGAAGCATGTATGAAATTAGAAGGGTCAAAATTCGTGGCCAGTAGGTATGTATTAGTTTTTTGAGCTTTGGACGATGGTCTATAATAATATTGTTTCGAAAATTTTCTAAAAGAATTCTTAAAACTGTTTCTCATCAGAAAATGACGCAGTTTTCAAATAAAACTGCAAAAAGTTTCCTATTAAATAGTTTCGTCACACAAACTCGTGAATGAACAAAAAATTAAACAGGATTTGCAATGGAGGCTATTCTACCGTGATATATGTGTACTTATCAGATATTTTCATGTTCTTTAAAGAAAAATCCCTTCCAGGATAATAAACAATAACCAGCCATGACTGATGAAACTTAAAATAAAATTAGGAAATAATGAATGAACTAAACGTGATGATAGCTCGTTAAAATGGCTTACATAAGCTTGTGTTCGGTAAAATAATTATTAAAGACATTAATACGTTTAACGATAAAATGTTTAACAAAATTGACTAGAAAAATCATACAATATGTAAATTTTCAGCAAATGTTGTTGTATATTTTCCCAAATATTTTTTTCCGCTTGAAATTGAGTTTTTGTGATGCTTACTAATTCTTGCAACTACTTAATTCCTGATGTTTTTCAATTAAAATCTTTGTATTATAACAAACCCGAAAATCATAAATTGTACATCGATGAAATTTTTTTAATAACCAATAAGAATAAAGTGATTTTTAACTACAGAAATTCTGCGGGTTAAGATTTATCAAGTTATTAAAGTATGATATATTATAGTTACTCTCTACTTATTTTATTATATTATATTAAGTTTTTAAACAGTAAAAGGTAAATTGAATCAAATTTAAAGTGAGAAAATTATTGTGAGGTTGAAATTCTGGCTGGGGTATTTTTGAAATTACTTTTCTGACTTGTAATTTATTACAATTGATCTTTTCCAGTTTGTAATGCATTTTAAATAATTTTTTGAGTATTTTTAGCAATAGATTTTGCTGTGAATCATATAATCTCTGGTAAAGATAAATTAAAACAAATTTCAAGTAAGAAAACTATTTTGATAAATACATTGGGCCAGGATTCGAACTTGCGACATTTTGCTTTCACAGCAAGTGCGTTACCAATGTGCACCTGGCCCAAGGTAAGTACTATCCAAAGTGATGGATTACGCTATCGATCATATTTAAACTTATCTGAATATATATATTTTTCTAAAATAATGTAAAACAGAATTTATGAAATTATTCGTTTGAGATGAACTATTTTTGGGTTCAGGTGAAGTGGGCATTGGAAAAACGTGCTGTGAGAGTGCAAAACGAACTTATCTTGAGTCAAGCGTGAGTGAGCAAGATAAACATAATATATGAGCCTTACCAAATTCAACGTAAACGACAACATGACAGAAATTTAATTTAAAAAATCTTAGTCAATATTTAAAAAAAATGACAGAAGATGCAAAATTATACAAAAAAAAATTGTTTAAGATTTTTTAATGATACGACCCACGTAGCAGACATAAAACATAATAAATAATTTTTAGAGGTCTCTTTAAGATATTTTTTCCATTCAGTGAAAGTTTCAAATCACGTTTTAAGATAGTCAAAAGATTTCTCGCATCTTCGAAAACATATGTATTCTTTTTAGTTCTATACTTACATCTGGTTTTCTAAAATACATGTATAAAGTTGTATATCTCAACGTCCACTTCACCTTAAACGGAGATACAAATAAACACATTTTTTATAAAAACAAACACAAAGTGGTAATACACAACGTCAAACTAAAAGGTCCACAACGAGTTTGGCGGAGTATTCGGGAGGTAGTCGTGTAATCCGCGTGGTATAATCGATGCGGAAAGTGGCCTGACAATAGGAGACATGCCCTCAAGGTCAAGTTCACAAGAAGTGGGTAAAATGTGGTGTCATTGCTGACGTGGTGTTGTCCGGTGTGGCGTTATCAATGTCAGCCCGTACGAATTTTGGCACGACACGCGTTGATTTTCTACGCTTATTTTTAGATTTGACATTAAATCCGGTTTGATTCTTGTAGATCGACTTTTGATTTGTTTTCATTGACAAATATCTCCGCAAAAACTCTAAGAGTATCGTGTGGCTGAAAATGTAAGTGTTGGTCGTACATTCCTTTGGCAATTTAAGATCCCTTTACTTTGAACCATAGTGTGTGAACTTTTCTAGATAATATAGCTAAGAATCACTACTGGAAATATATTGAGTTATTTTAAAAGTTTTTTATTTACATATATATATATAATAATAAATATCATTAAATTAAAGACACAGGTAGTCAAATAAATAATATTTATTGCATTACTGAAAATGTTGTAATTTGATTAAAGCAGTGTCAAATGAACAATTCTTTATTTGTTCAGAAGTATTAACACATAAAACTGAAAGTTTACTATTACCATTTTAAAAATACCTACTTAAATATAAAAGAAAACAAAATGCATATGTACCTATACAAATAAATAAAAATGCCTACAAAAAAACCTCATCCAAATCGCTGCTCCGTGGCAAAGTGCCCAGTAAGCTGGCGACATTTAATAATTAAATAAAAGCTTCATAAAAATTTAAATAAACCAAAACATCTAAATTATAAAAGAACACATACCTATATAAATAAATAAAAATTCCTACAACTTAATTACTTTTGATAGCATCCGAAACTTAGTACGGGTAATAAACAAATACTAAGCAAAGTAATTAAAGACGTCGTAGTCATAAATCTTTGACAAAGCGCAAGGAGTAGAGACCGTGCTTGGCTTCGAGTTGAACTATTTTTGTATGAAACGGACCGGCCATGCAAAAGACATCAACGCGTTGCGCAAGTTCTAAATGTTTTGTTTGTAGAATAATATTTTATATTGGTCTATAAAACGGAAAATAAATTAAGTCTGCTTTGTCTGATAATTGATTATTAATATGCACATAAAAATGATAAAATTTTATATTTAATTAATTTTATGAGAGGTGGAGTGACTGTTCGGTAATTGTAATTCTATGTAGGTTCCTAATAATATTTTTTTGTTCGATGTTTAACCTATAATTGAATTTTGTTGCAAGGTTACCGCATTAAAGCAGGAGTATTGAACTGGACCAATGCGTAAATACGTGCATAATAAAGTAATAGGTGGAAATGCTTGTACGCTGAAGGTATTTCCGCGTCAGTCGACGTCCGGAAAACCTTCAGTGTTTCCGAACAAAACGCAGTTGAATCACCTCCTCCCCCCTTCCCAGGTACCCTTCCCCCTCTCCAACCCCTCTTGTCTGCATGTGAGGTCACTGTCTCGATCGTGCTACCTCCTGACATTCGAACTTAATGGGCTCGCTTTATTGAAATTTAAGCAAAACAACCGACGATCATAATGGAATTAAATTAGGTTATCGCAACAACAAAACGGTCCCTGAGTGGCCATCTTTAAATTTTGCACTGGAAACCTTTACCAGACAGACCTATTCAAATGATAGTCATCTCGCTCTCGATGTCTGAATCCCCTGTAAGTAAGACAAGGACAGGTATATCGACCAGCTCCTATCATCGAATAGTCATTGTTCTTAGCCGTAATTGAACAAAATAAAGACGGAGCAGCGGTATTCGTGACTTTGAGAGGAAGATATCTAATTTGACGCGTGGAAAAGAGACGGATGCAGATGCTTTTAAGGTCGACGTCCGGCTGAGGAAGGCAAAATTGGTTTTTCTCAGGTATGTATCATTTAGGACAAGTCAATCATATTGATGTTAGTTTGTAAAATACTATGTCGTGCGAGTTATAAAATATGTATATTTGTAAAATACGGAAAACTTTTCAAACTTAGTAAACAAAAATGTATGTCAGAAAACCAGATCAAAACTCCACGTGTTAGCCACTTATCCACCCACAGCCTCCACACGCATACTAGCACGTTGCTCGTTTACCTCATCCTCATAAACATAACAGGATCTCAGTAGGAGCACAAACCTTCCAACACCCTCATAGTTCCACTTCTATGACGCAACGTCCCGACTCTCCTGAGCGTGACGTAGCGGGACCCCGCCCCGCGCCCCGCGCCTCTCCCCCGCCGGGACCGTTACTCCAGCGTCCTTGGCTGAGTTCTTTCTTACTGGCAGCAGGTCGATCCGGACTCGTTCGAGCCGCGGCACCGCGAGCCACGTGTGTGTCTCTGTGTGCGTGACTGTCAGTGTGGGGGTGAGTGTGGGAGTAGAGTGGAGGTAAAGCATGGGAAACTTTTAGTCTAGCTAGAGTCTAAGCAGAATTCTGTGGATGGTTTTCTACTTTTTTTTAATCAATAATGATAACTTGAATTTTTAAATAACGCAGAATAAAGTAGTTTAGTATAAAAAAAAACTAAAATATCATATTAACACGTTTATTGATTCTTTCTCTTTTCGCCTTCTATCATAAAACATAGCTTTTTAAGTCTAATGTGACCCAGAAATTACCTAAAAAAGTAATGCTTCCTAAAAAGTTATTTTGAAAATAGTGTTAAAGCCTACTGTTTGATTAGTTTCATAATGAGATAATATATTGTTATCTAACAAGAGATTGCAGGTTCGAATCCTGGCCCGAGGAATTTTTTCATATTCATGTTTCAAAATTTATCTTTTCTAGTTTGTAATGCACTCTAATCATAATATTTAGGGTATTCCAAAGCGATGGATTTCGCAATAAAAACATAATCTTAATATATTTGTTGCAACGATTTTTATGCATACTTACTTAGATAGTAAAAAAATATAGAAATATAATATATATTCTATAGAAAAAATCTATAAATTCCAAAAAAACAACCCTTTTTGCAATGCAATAAGATACATATTTTTGTTTATCGAATTCATATCAAGACCGTACATGTACTGTAGATCCAAATGATGCTTGACATTCACGGGGAAAAATAATTACAATTATTTTCTGCTATAAATAAAACAGCATTTTAGTTTTTGACAATTTAAGAGGATAGTGCCTGCAATACCATAATTTATTCTTCCTTATTTGAAGAATCTAGCAATACTATATACCTATACATACACTTCTGCCAAGAATATAATGCACATTGAATCTTCAGAAGTCATTCTAAAATCTATAATTTTCGGGGATGTTCAAAGAAGCATTTGCGGCTGGCAACTCTACTTTCTGTATACTGTTGCTTTACCATGTACGTAAGACATACCACGCATACAAGCGCACATGTATGCGCCTCTGTATGCGTGAATAGATTTAGTCCTAAACTCAACAACGTACTCCTAACGGATATTACGGAATTCGTAGCATAAATGCCTTAACGTCTAACTCGACTTGAAATGCCTGACTGACGTGCACGTAGTGTATAAAATATACAATGTATTTTATACATACCATACATTGTATAAAATAAAACATGTCCAATTTAAGTTTTGTTGTTTAATGAAATAGAAATTAATAAGTTGCGGTGAACTTTCTAGGTCACTCTATGAGTTATTTAACGGCTAAGGCGTAAATGTATGATAAAATATGATTAAATTTATACTTATTATTTACAAAGTAAGTACTGCATTATTCTAAGTGAAATATTTGGGGGATTGTTGATTATAATAGTTTATTTTAATCTACTTTTAAAATGTCGTATTTTCTGCAGATGATTTTTAGTAAATATACATTGAACTTTTGTTACATTAATGAAACAAACCTTAACTGCACTCACCAATAATGTAAATTTTGATTTGCGTAAAAAAGAAGACAATAATTATAGTTCTAAATTTGTTAAATAATAACACCGAATATAAACCTACGTGTACGCTAAATCTATGTTCAAAACATTAGCAAACTCCTTTTAAAAATCACTGTACAATATCATGTAATTATAATGACTCAATCTAATCAATCTGCGCTGTATTTTATTTTAAAAATGGCGAAGTGACCTTATGCAATGTCAATCGCTAACAATAACGTTAGTTCTCGTGTCTGATATTCGGAATAAGAGATAAAAACGACCAAGATAACATACCTTATCGATTTTCATCTCTATTCCGTGACAATAAGGCTGTGTGTTGTTTGTGGTGAGTTAGTTTCGACATTGCAGTTGTAACTACAAAGGTCGTAATCACAGCTATGTGGTTATGATATGGCTCTATTCAGAACGTCTAGTGTGATGTGGCACCTCACCTCGCAGCTTATTTTACACTTGAGTACACCAGTTTAACTTCATTAGCGCTCAAGTAATGTGGTGAGTGCCGAGTGCAATATAAATTGAAAATATTCATTTACACAGATCATAAGCTGTTAAGATAATCACCGTTTTTTTCTAAACGGGGTGTTCTACCCATTATTATGAACAACTTTTGCTATGGGGCCAAACATGAAATCGGTGTGTGTAACATACACTTTGGTCAAGTAGTTATTGAACTTTTCTATGGAACAGCAAATTTTATTCCGTAATTTGAGGGAGAGTATAAGTTGTCCATCTTCACGGATAGAGCACCGCGTTTACAGAATAAAGCACATCAAATTAACAACCTGTATAATAAGAAAAGTATGCGTGGTTAAATTGTTTAAATATAAACGAAACTGGCTTTAAATCCCAAAACGTTGCATACGATTAATGTGAAGCCAGAATGCAGCCATATGTTTATTGACTACATAGACACGAAGATCAAAGCGGTCAAAAAACTTTACTTTACTACCTAAGTATAAATACCTCACTGGAGAAATTCTGAATAAAATTATCATTGTGACTGATGCCGGAACCAGAATAGGGCCCAAAATATATCTCACTATCAATTTTCAGCTAATTTTATTCAGTATAAACTCCATTATAAAGACAAACAAGTCAATTAGTCATATTTATTTACATCACTCAAGAAATGCACTGCAAAACTATTTTTATAAATGAAGCGTCCTGATTCAAATATTCATAGTATATTTTGTTCGTTAATAAGTTTGTAATTTTTGTTGAAATTATTTAAGTCTATTAACTTATTTGAATGGTGCGGAAACCTCAGGTTGCGAGTTCTACTCGCATTTGACCAGTTTTTGTTAGGGCTCCGTAGTCCGACAAGGAACCCTTATAATTTCACCATGTACGCCTGTCCGCGGCTTAGCTCAGAGACTATTAGTATTAGAAAACTATAATTTAGCATGGATATAAATATTAATTACGCCGACAATATGGTAAAATAAAAACTCGAAAAAAAAAATTTTATGGGTACCCCTCATACACGTAAACTGGGGATGATTTTTTTTCTCGTCTATCCCATTTTGTGGGTATTATTGAATAGGTCGTTTAAAAACATTGTGGGTAAGTGAAAACCATTTTTCCGTTGGCGAAATATTAAGCTTTAAAGTGAAAATTTTAGTTAGAGTGGAGCGTCCCCCCCTCCCCCCCCCTGCCGGCTAAACGCACCTTATTATAGGAATATACTCTTTTTATAGGAATGTGAAAAAAATCACAAAATAGTATATATAATGAATTTAAAAGAAAAACTATCACAGCTAAGTAGGCTTTACAGGTTTACGAGTACAGGTTGTGCCAAACTTTTTGTCTTCTCTAATGTCTGGGACTAGAACTTTGGCGCGGTCTGTCTTGGTAGACCAACTTATAAAATGTACCGAGCAACAACGGAAACCTACATTGCGCGTGGCCCGACACGCACTTGGCCGGTTTTATATATACATATAAGGTGACTTTGATTTATATAGCCACGCACGTCTCGTTGCATATAGCCAAATTCATACGGTGAATGATAATTTAATTGAATTTTTAATTCAATATTAAAGATAAGATAGATAAAGAGCTCTTATTTACCAAAAACACACACGACACAAATAATGATAAGTTTGTGGTCCCCGAACTAAGGTAGAATAGTAACGCGGGGCCGTAGAATGATTTTATAAAATAACTATTTTGTGAATTACGTGAACCCTCCACTGCAACAATAAAACACTTTAATTTTTTAATTTTTGCATTACATTTTTTAATTTATTTAGTTAGCAGTTATGTATTTTTTACGCACACCCCTTAAATTCAGGAGATAGTTTTGAAAAGTGGTCAAATCCAAAAAAGAAAAAACATGCCCATCTATATGTACTGAATGAGTCTCTGTTAAAAATTTGATACATCTTCGCCTCAAAAGTAGTCATATCCAAATTAGTTTTATAGCCAACTAGCTTTTGCCCGCGGCTTTGCCCGCGTTGAATTGGTTTTTATGTACTCCTATAAAATCTGTCAATATTTTTCGGACTGTTACCTACAGTAAACTAGCTGGTGAAATGTGTGTGTTATGCACCTATGTGTTTCCAATTTTGTATGTCCCTTATATAGCTTTTTTATGGGAACCGATTTATGGGATAAAAAGTAGTTTTTATCCTATTCTAGATATAGAACTTTATTTGTGGAAAGTTTCGGCCCAATTGGTTCAATAGGTGCAGCGTGAAAGGGTGACACATCACTTTTCTATAGAAACTTGAAACCACATTTTCATCACATGGGAACTAATTTATGGGACGAAAAGTAACCTTTGTCCTATTCCAGGTTTAGAACTATGTTCATCCAAAATTTCAGCCCAATTGGTTCAGTAATGACGGCGTGAAAAAGTGACAAACATCCATCCATCCATACATCCAAACTTTCACATTTATAATATTAGTGGGATAGTGGGACAGTGGGATGGGATGGGAATAACCAGGATATGACCTCCCACGAAACGTAGATCAATAATATTCTCGACAAAGACAAACAAACGCACTCTGAAGTTTTTAGATTTGACCACTATTGAAAATCACCTCCTGATGTGGTTTCGGGCTTTCTAGCTTTTCGGGCTTTTTCCCGCGGCTTCACCCGCGTTTTATTTAGTTTTTGTGTGCTCCTATAAAATCTGTCAACATTTTTCGGACTGTTACCTACAGTAAACATAGCTGGTGAAATGTGTGTGATATGCATATATATGTATATGTATGTCTCTTTTATATCTTTTCCATGGGAAGTTTGGTTTTTGTCCTATTCCAGATCTAGAACTTTATTTGTGCAAAGTTTCAGCCCAATCCGTTCAATAAGTACAGCGTGAAGGGTGACACATCACTATAGAAACGTATATCTATAGAAACTTGATACCACATTTTCATCCCATGGGAACTGATTTATGGGATAAAAAGTAGCCTATGTCCTATTCCAGGTCTAGAACTACTGAATGTAAAAAATTTTATAAAAATAAAATTTCAGCCCAATCGGTTTAGTAGCTACGGCGTGAAAGAGTAACAAACATCCATCCATACATCCAAATTTACGCATTTATAATATTTGTGGGATTATTAAAATATTATTTTTGTGAGGTAGTTATCTACCTCATAAACATAACCTTATAAAATTTGCATTGTTTTTGTCACTTATAAATATGCTGACAAATAAAATAGACTAAAGAAACACTCTTACGTGGTCATATCTAGAAAAATATTGGTACCATCTGAAGAAAATCTGTTAGCCTACTTTTTATTTGTATAAAGTAACGGCGATAATTGTGTCAGTAGATCTTTCGGCGATAGTACATAGAGTCGCGTCGTGCACTCGAGATCTTATTGCTACATTAATATTAACACCAATAATTATGTTTTTGTTCTTATTCGGCATGTTTCAGTGTTTCCAAAAGCTTTTAACCTGATGAGGCTAATTTAAAGCACTTATGTATCGAATATTGGGCAATTTGGCAAGGACGACGGAACCAGCAACTAGTACAGAGCAATATAAGATTTTAATATGCCTGCATGTTTTAATATTCGTTTTATTTTGTTGTACCGTCTTTTGATATAGCAAATTGTCGTTTTATTAAAATTAGTTAGTCTTAAAGTAAGTATCGCTTAGTATTGCTTGTAGCTTGTATGTTTATAGCGTACGTTAAAAACCATTAAAATTATGAATATTTACAACTTATGCAGGTGCAGAATACGCAATGTACCAAAATGAAAAAAATATATACCTATATATATGAATTTTTGTTAGATATTAAAATATTACTATACGAAATCTTACTCACAAATCCTCCCGAAGTTATTCGAGGGAGAGTAAGAGAACTGCTCTCAGGCTAAACCAGGCGACCCACCATTGCCTGGGACCGATGGATGGCGGTATATCCATCCCCAATTGCCGGGCCTTATAAAAAATAGACTGGTGACGGGCAGCGGCGTCACTGGGGCAAGGGTTTCGGCGCCGCGCTCACCAACCCTTCCCAGCGTGTGTGTGTATGGGTATTTCTTCCAGGAGGACCGCCAAGAGTGGCAAAATCCTGGAAAGGCCTATGTCTAGCAGTGGACGAAACAGGCTGATGGATGGATGGATTATACGATTCCGGTATAACTGTTATGATATGACATATTTCTTTTTGATTCTCTTGATAATTTCTAAGCTTTTTCGTTAAACTTTTATGTGTGTATAAATCAAAAAGCGCATTGTGATATTTTATTTTAATCACAAGTATGTATAATGCCTCAGTAGTTAGTGTAATGGTCCGATCTTGAAAAACGGGTTCAGACACAAAAAGATAAAAAATGTAGAGCAATAAGGCATTTAAGGCCGTTCAGTTTATTTGTTCGTTAAAACTTTAATTTTTGGCATGTCTGCGGTTTTATGCGGATGCTGGGGTGACCATGTATTCCGGGTTGCAAAAGATATAAAAAATCTGTCTGTAATTGGTAAGCATGTACATCGCATAATAAAATAACGATTGGGATCGTTCTTTAAGGATTCACAAGTCATTAACTTTTAAAGTGTTCATATTAATTGTTAATTAATTAATAATTCATTCATATTTATTTAATTAAAAATGGTAATAATAAGTATTCTAAACTGGAAATATTATGTTTTTACATAATGCATACAAAGATGTTCAACATATTTCAATATTTTTTAAATGTTCTTGTTAAATATTTATTCGGATGGAAAACTTCCTAGTTTTAAATCCAACAATATCAATGAAAAACATTGGTACTTCTAAGTCATAGCAAGTGGACACCCGAAAACCAGCATGCACCAACAGCAAACGCCATGAATCAGATTAATACATGCTTGTGTTAGACACTCACACAGATATAGTACTCGTGCGCACGAGTGCTATTTGCGCCTGTGTGCGTGACCAGACGTCTGTGTGCGCAGACACACACACGCGAGCGCAGTTCAACGTACCATTCTCGAACTACGCGAGTTCCTTGTTCCACTTTACCACTGACACTATATTATTATCGTTCAAATGAAGTATTCGACATGGGCAGCCAGTGGTCCTTTTTCTAAAAATATCTGGTCACTTTAGCTACCCACATATTTTCTAATGATTTATCCATTGATGTTTCAATGGCGTCTGGCGGTCTACATTACTCTGAGCCAGTCTTACATCTAGTGGCGACATTTCAAATCTAAGAGAAAACTCTAACAAAGGCACAATCACAGCAATTGCATCTACTTATGACGTTAGTCATTCATGCGGCTCCTAACCTTTAAATATCAACTCAGGTTTGAGTCAAATATCAAATGAAGTTACAACTTGAGGCCAGCTAAAGATAATTGAAAATATTTATTTTTATTTTAAAAGTGATTATTTTGCTCTACACATAATTGTACAAGAAAGATCAAAACTTTACCTTTGTGCTTAGTACTTACGAGTATAATAAAGTTTTATAGTTCTTTTCAACTTCTAGCTTACCTTTTGTAATAGCAATCTATAATCTATCTACACTAATAATAAGGTATATGATATAAGTGTATATGGTAATAAATATATATATTTTTTTAATTGATATGGCTTATTAGTACTGTACTGTAGCCAAAACTACAATTTTTAGAATTTTTTGACTTTAATAAAATAGCACCCAATCCGAAAACGGGGCAGAGATTCAATAAACGCGGGTGGAGTCGCAGGCAGTTCATACTTACAACTATAATGATAATGACCATTTTCTGCTATTATTATTTCTTGATTTATATAAATGTAAATAATACTCTCGGTTTATACAAATGTAAATAATACTTGCTATGCATCTTGACATAATCGATGTGATGTTTTATTTTTCATTATTTTATTACCCACGATAGAGATGTCATGCATCAAAATTGGGGGGCGGGATTGACACTTCATAAAAAACGATAGCAGAGTAAAATAGTTAATAATTCAAATTTTAGAAAAAGCGAATTAATTACATTAAACTCAGGTATATGCTCGTATCCGTATACATAAAAGTTGGGTCTAAAACTAAATCCTTCACGACCTCCACGTCAAAGTACGAAAATGTTGATGATGTAGGACAAGTGCTCGTATATACATATGTATATTATTATAAAATAAATGTATATAAACTTTACCAGCTTGTTCTTTTATTTAAGTATATATGTACACAAAAGAATCAAAAAATAATTATTTCAAGATATATTTCGGACCCTACTGGGCCCGGCATCAGTTTTATCATATTATTATATGTTAGTAGCACTAAAGCCAATTTTGAAGGTTTTAATTTTAAGCTAAGAAACTTACTAAAAGACGTAATTTTAAGTGACAGAATTATATATTGCTATTCTGAAGGGCACGCCAACTAAGATTTGCAAGTCTTTAAATGCTCTTAAATCAAGCAAAATTTTTAAATTCAATCAAATGACAGCTCTTAAATGTGCCTTCAAATTACCAAAAACAAGTTAAAATCACTAAGTTCAGTAAATTATGGCTGTCAAACTAAAATTTTAGTTTGACGTTTATAAAATGGTGACTTGAAAATGGCTCTTCGTTTTAACCATACTTAAGTTTAATTTTATGTATGTCAAACTAAAACCTTCAAAATCTGCTTCAATGAGTGAAATTTATAATTTTTAATTAGGACAGTAGTTAAGCGCGTTCTAGATTTTTATGTGTAAACTGCACTTACACTTTTCCTTATACAAAAGACATCAACGTGTGTTTTATAGCTCACAGCAAACAACTAATAAGTTTCTCGGTTTAAGTGCCATGGAATCAGGTCAGAAGTGCAATTATTTGCTGGGGTATTATGATAGCTTTATACCAAAAAGCATAGCAAATGCTTTTGCAATTTAAGCTTTATTTATATACAAATATAAACAAACCACCTAACTTTTAAATTCAAAAATGATATTGATTGAACTAAATTTGGAAACGATCATTTAATGAAAAATATTTATTGTATTTTAACTGGTCCTACCATAGTTTTATTTACTTTATGAGCATTCAGAGAAATTCTATTCGCCATGAACGTAGTACGCGATTTATTATTATATATATTATATACAACCACGATAGTTTAAAGAATCACATAATTTAACTACCCATATCTAGATCAAAATCAAATAATTTATTATAAGAATACCCAGTCACAGGTATTACTGAAAAGCTATGTTTATTCTTGATGAGAACTCGGTTTTTCTTTAATATTAAAATATTGAAGGCGGAAATACGAAAAATAGAATTAACCAAACGGGGCAGTGAGAGCAAGAAAGGCCTTACGCCTAACATTTCCAGACATAATTGATTTTTAATTGTGTCTAGAAATGTTAAGCTTTTCTTGCTCTCAGTGCCTCAAACATTAAAACGTTTTGAATGTACCTACCCACAATGTATGCATATATTATGCAAAGCCTGACTCGATCGCAACGCAGTACGTGCTAAATTTCTCTGAAAAGCTTCCTACGACTTCTGTGTATTTAGTTATTAATAATAACTTTAACTGGTAAATTTATGACTTTAAGTGGACATCATTACAAATCATTTTGTGCTAGGAGAGGTTTATAGACACCTTTGCTATCCACGTAACAGAGCTAACACGGAACGAAGATTGCACCACACCAATACTGAGAATAGACATTTCAAACAAATTTCAAATTAATCTTGAAATGAAATGTTTATCAGCATCTTGTAATAACAATATTAAATTATACTATCAGAGTAAACGGTAGTAAAATATTAAGCTGTTCCAATATGGCGACGGCGTGCGTTGATACAATGTCAAGTGTGTGACTGAACAAATAATGCTTCGGTGCTAACAGCTAAACTCATAATAAAGTATTAAAATGTCGTGTCTGTACATTTAATATATTTTTTCAAATGAAATGAATGAAATGTTCCGTTTAACTCGAGAATTATGGAACGGATTTGGATGCGTTTTTTTTATTATCATCGTAGTGATCTGGGTACCTGGCATAGTAGAACATATCGAGCTTTGACAGCTCGATATACAGTCTGTCCCTCTTTAGGTAGATCAACAGAGTGAGTCAGAGTACTGTATCAAGCGCTATCGAGCTCGATATGGTTTGCTATGCTAGGGTACCTGGTGTTGACCACCGGTTCTCGAGTTAAAATGAAACATACATACATAAAAATACATACATACATGGCTATAAGGGGTGTTAGGATATAAGGAGTGTTCATTAAATAACGCCCAAGCCGACAACGGGGCAGAGAATGAATAAACGTGAGCGGAGCCGTGGGTAAAGGCTAGTTTATCATTAAATGTGTCATGTCTGTACATTAAATATTTTTAACATTGTAATTATAATAGTTTTTAACTTTAGGATTAATACAGAGGCCAAAATATGTTATTATTTAAACTTCGTTTATAACGAATATCTTTGTGTTTAAATTACGTATCTAATCTAAAAAGAAAGTATTATAGTGATTTTATAAGGTTTTAAATGTATTGTAGGTAAGTGTATCAAAAACAATAGGCATCCATTAATAAGGCTGAGATATCAAGGAAAAGGCAAAGGTAAAATGCATAGTTATACCAAGATTTGCTGTATGGCACCTTTCAGTAAGTTTCGTTATATAGAATTTTAACCTTGAGTGCGTTATTTTTTTTTATTAGGATGGTCTCTATCACTACAAAACTTATACCAAGGACACAAAGACACGGACAAAATCTACTATTTAAAACCTCTTTATAAGACGACCTACGGACGGTCTGTACCTAAATCAGCAGGTAGACTTGTTCTACCAACGATTCTCACTTTACTTTAGCTGTCTACTACAGCCCATACTTTAGACTAGTCAATATTTATGATGATCATGCACGAGGTATTTATGTATGACATTTAGCAATGATGCTTGCGTATCGGTCCGTCTCTACTGATGACGTAAACATTACGGCGCCACATATTTTATAAAAAAGTATAATTTAATTTAAAGATTAGATCTGGCTCAGTTTTTGCATGCCATTAAGTTATTAGATGTCTGACGCGTTAGTGAAACGCTACTGTTATTTTGATTTGAATATAGAATCTGACAAAATCGAACGCTCGTGATTAAATTTGTAAATTTTCTAGTACTGAATATTTAAAACATCTTACTGACTGTGTAAAGTCGTCATGAAACAAACGCTATTATCAGTGCAATACAGCACAATGGCGAGACGGAAACGTCCGGATTGAGGGCGTGATGCCCTTGACTTTTATATAAATCTCATAATATCTATGAAATATATCGTATGAAATATCAGATCATTGTTTTTAATTTTGAAAACCTTGAAATAGACTTCGAAACTTTCGGAACATGTTTTAATAATATAATAATATTAATAATACTAATTGTAACCATGTCATTTTATGTGCCATCATTTCATTGTAAATGTCATTATTATATCAACTGATGCCGGGCCCAGTAGGGTCCGAAATATATCTTGAAATTATTATTTTTTTATTCTTTTGTGTACTTATATACTTTAATATAATAAAAAATAAAAATAAAAGAACAAGCTGGTAAAGTTTATTTACATTTATTTTATTGTTTTCTAGATCCATAATACGTTTACACGTTTGCTTAAAAGTCACTGAAAAAGATTTGTTCTTTTTCAAAGACGTCTATGTAAAGACATGGCGTACGGCACTGAAAAATTGTGCACTGAATTAAACAAATCCTATTCAAGCGAGCGAGACAACAGACCTACCACAAGTGACAGCGAGGGAGACAAAATTTCCGCGGCGTGAGCATAATTTTGATACTGAACTGCATGTCTGGTATTATTACATTACATTCATTTATTACATTATAAATTGAAGTCTTTGTTCCTTACTATCTTATACCATGGGTATTTATAAGTTATAAGTTGCTACGGATACACTCAGAAGAAATATATCAGTCGTCAGCAGACTATGAATATTTGCAAGTTGTTACTCGCAATTCTAAATATATCTAAATCAATGAAATGTGTAAATTTAATTAGAAATCGCAATCCCGTCGTCCTTGACTCCTTGGTCAGCTCTGAATTCAGGTTATAGGTGGCGACCACACGTGGGTGCTGTGGATTGATCTACAACAAACTATATTTTATGACCACGTACACATCGAAGGTGACTGAAATATCAGATGTTGGTATTTTAGACCCCTAAGAGATGATTGTTCCTTCCAAGTTCTCCTGCTGCCGAGATAATGAGTGCAAATTGCTTCGGTGAAACAACGTGAGAGTCATAAATACATCCCTGCCTCAGTTTGCGGATGTTGAACAGGACACGTGGACTATTTCTCATGAGGACATTTAAAGCACGTGTTTTTCTGTGGAACTCTTTGTTAGCTACTACGAGAGAGATTCTTTGAGGCAAAATGACAATATTTTAATAAGACAATAAAATACATTGTTATTGCAAGGTAATTTTTTAACCCCAAGGATAATCAGTATTTTTTTTCTCTTCTTGCTTTGTAACTTTTGTGTGCTGATATTGAAAAGATTTTAAATGTAAAACCACGAAGCCTCGCTAGTGAGGAGTCGAATGACGCGGTTGGTGGTATCATGTGTCGTGTTGGCGGTAATTGCCGGATTTATCTCAGCAATTTTGCCTTTTCGCGTGTTTTGTGTTGTTTATATGTTAAGAAACACAGCTATTTTGAGTTATTACAATACAAATGGATTTCGATTTTTACATTGAAGGCTGAATGGCCAATCTTGGCTGAGTTGTGACCTACCTCACGTTTAATTTATCTGTGTTAAACAACTAAATCGTATCGTAAATTGAAGATTCATAAAGAAACACGACGATATAATGTAATAGTAATATATAATAAAGTAACACACCTTTAACGCCGATGATAGGTACGCGTACACTGGCCGGATCTGTAATGAATAAATTTGAATATTAACCATGGGGCTTCACAAAAACAGAACCCTATGAGGACGTTAATGAGAATGTCGCGTACCCTCAGGCACATTAAATAAGAGCACGAAAATACAAATCAGAGGCGGTAAATTGATGAGATAAAACAATCGACCCATATACAGAACCGAAACAGAAACATGCATTAATTCCAACGTGACTCGGTCCGCTGCGACGGAATTATTGTGGCTATAAACCGGGTGTTTCACTGCAGGATTGAAAGTAAATTGGATATTTTTATTGCCGAAAATCATCGCCCATTAGAGTTCCAGGAGGTGACGCTGTTGGCTGCTGGTGGTTCGCTTTCTACTTGAATTGTTTACTTGTTTCGCTTGCAGTTCATTATTGTAATATCGTAATCAGCCATGGAATCTTGAGCACGCAATGACGCAGCTATAATTTAAGAGGATTTTCTTTTAAGATAGGAAAGTGTTCATAACTCGTAAACAATAGTTAAACTATATAAATAATTTTAGATTCCGTTATGGAATATAGCTAGAAAGACACTGCGGCACTCTGAAAGATCATTGTATTGTCAAATCAAATAGGTTCATTCACATTAAAAGGACACAAACTATGAATTTAAAGTCATATTATGTGCACACGTATGCAGTTCAGCCTTCTTTTATTGCAATATTAATTTACAGTGCATTACACAACATAAAGCTATTGAAATCTTGCCGTCTTACTACACTTTCGGTCAGATTACGTCGCCTCTAGATGCAAACGATAAACTGCTTTCCGGCCGCTTTTTGTGATAACATTATTTTATTAATTACGAAACAATTAGTGCACGAAATTGAAATCATCGATTTTTTTATGAGCACATGAACGCTTGACCTACTATGAGCCCTCGGTTATATACCGGGTGTAAAAGCAAAGGCAAGAATCCTATAAAGGTGTGTTAGTATGATCGGTAAAGATATTATTTTAAATACTTAAAATATCTCTAAATAAAGTACCAGTACCTCATAATAAGATGACTTTCTTTACTCAAAATACACTAATCGCGTAAACACCCTCACTGGTCGCTGGCCACTCGGATGAGGGGTGCGGGTAGTGGGTTGCAATTAGGTGTGTGGGGAGGCCGGTGAGCTGCGTAGCCATAGCTTAAAAAAATGATGGAATTTTTGGTAAAATTTCAAGTTATATATTTTTTTCTCGTAATGACATCAGAATCGTGTACACTTTCATACCCTAAGGGATTCTTGACTTTGCATTTACACCCTGTATACTTACGTGCAAACGTGGCACAATTTACCGTAAATTTTGGTTAAGAGCAGTCTTAAGAGAACTCTTCTCTCTGTGGTTTCGCTCTTATTTAATTCTTATACTACCTTCTAAGCAAATTATATAAGGTGACTTTTATTTATACAGCCAAAATCATACTGGAGGCTTGGTAAGTGATCGGTAGCACGCAGTGGCGTGCATAAAATTTTTTACCTTAGCCTAGCTCCAGTCAATTACTATGGGACGTTAAGATTTTATTTTGCAAAATTAGCAAAAAGTGTTATCGATCCGTGTTACATAGGCGTAGCTTTCTTATGGGGGAAGGGGGGGGGGGAAAGGTACAAAAATGGAAAATTAATTTCTCTATTTTGTATGTAGTTATTGATTCGGGGCTGCGCTTGCGTTAGTAACACAAAAAAATACTAATTTCACAACAAGGGTTATAAGATTTTAATACTGAGAGTCTTCAGTATGAATTTGGCTATACAAGTTAATGTCACCGTGTATTTTATGGTACTGATAATCCGCACCTAATGCCTAATATTAAGGCGAATATTTCTTTTTGATTACTCGTAGTCTACCAACATTAGACCTTAAAACAGGAAAACTTTTCTGGGAATTCCCAAGCTTTTCCGAAAGCACGACTTGCAAGACTTGACTGAAATATTCCAAATTGTTTCACTTTCCGGATTGGATATACGTACGAGTGAATATATTATTTTTTTATATTCTTTGTACTCGGCGGCTCGACCGAGCAACTGTTGGTATAACCCATAATGTATGGAACTAACATCCGTCTTTTACTTTACCACAATATGCGAACCCGGACTCGTATAGGGATATGATAATAGTTATGTTTGAGTCATACCTCTCTATACGACAGTATTGATATAGTTTCTTGGAATTTCGATCTGGCAATAATTGAGATTTAAAAAAAACGTTTTAAAAATGTCTTGTGAAACTTGACATACGAGTACACTTACCAAAATTACAATTGACTTCACCATCAAATTACCTATTTTTGGTTTCCAATCAGTATATACAAGGTGTCATTAATTTATGCAGCCAAATTCACACTGGAGGCTTCGTAAGCGATCAATATTTATATTTACAAAATGTGAAAAATTTTTCCATACTATTAACTCGGAGTTGGGGTTGCGTATGAAGGAAAAAAAAAACTTGCGAATTTCCCAAAAAGGGTCATCACATCATGACACTGACTGCTCACCGAGTCTTCAGTATAAATTTGGCTGCATAAATTAATGTGACCTTATATATAGGTCCGCTTGATATATGAGTATAACACAACATCAAATACTAGTTATAGGTTTGAGGTTTGGATGAAGGAATGTACACTGACGCAGCCCGTACATACTATTCGTTGCACAATAAAAGTAAAAGCCTTTTGAATAATAACTGTATGTAATGTAGTTTATATTATGTCCTGCGCCAGATTCAGCAGAACGCCCGGTAATTACAGGCTCCTGTACGAAACAGGTAACAAGATATTCAGAGCACTTTAATGAGGGTGGTAATAATGATTGTCAGGCATGGCCTCTCGTATTTACTTTTTAACTGTCGTAATTAATCATTCATCAATATAAGGGCATTAAATTATCGTTTAGTTTCGTGTGTATTTTATTTAATTTACCATGTTTGGCATGCTGCAATTTCATTTCTGTTTGCGCTTCGATACTCGTTAGCGACTGCGTCAAATATTTTGTATTATAAATTCTGGTTCCTCTCGTAAACCGCTAAAATAATTTTTACATTAAATTTTCCGCAGTTGCTATCGAGTATCGAGGCCTAAGCTCATGGTAGGCCCAGTCCCCTGATTTTGTATCATAAAATCAGTTGCCAAACCGAGTTTCTATCGTCGAAAACATACATATCCGCTTATCTAAGTAGGTATACGTTCGCACTCGAAATGTCGTCTCAATTCGTAAATAGTTGAATAGAATTAATACCGTTATTTTGGAAGTTCATATTTATATGTTTTTGGTGAATAGCAACCATCGATGGCTACCGACACTAAGTTACATAAATAGGCCTGCAGGGTTGCTCATGGGTACAGTTTGATTCTCGTATCTACTTACACTGTAAAATTAACGTACCATTAAAAAAATTCCAGAACCTTCGTTTTTTCGTGAATATTTAATTAACAAGAGTATATAACGTAACAATTTTTTGGGTATTTAAGGGTATCCGATTCACGTTTTGGCTTACCCGCTGCACTTGAATATGACACTGCCTCTGTCTACTCATTTTTTTTTTGTTAAAAACCAAAGCAACTGAGATTTTAATGCAATTTTTACAGTATTTTTTTTACATTACTTACTTTTTTTAAATACTATAGAACGGCCTTGGAAACTTAAAATTCTCGTATATTTACGTACGAGAACCTAGTTTGCCTCGTACATCGTATACATGAGTTGATTTTCGCGTACATATACGAGAATTCTATCAACAGTGCAGATCTGGTCTGTCAGGTGATAAATTAAAAAAAATTCCAACTTTAAAGAATGGACGATCGCCGACAGACCGAATCCTCACCAAAGAGAGGCCGCACCATAAAGATAGAAAACCACGATATGGTTCCAAAATGAGACTAAGTGTATAAAAATGTGATTGGACATCTAACGTTTGCAGAAACCATGTTCTAGTGATCATCTTTAGCAACATTCCTAAATAAACGTACCCGCGAAAGTGACAATACTGTCCTGCGTTGCTATTACGTATTTTATTATTATTATATTATTATCCTTGAATTGGTTGCCAAAAACCAAAACTTAACATTAACAATTAACTGTCATTTCGACTGTCTGAGGATACGTTCGTATCTGAAATGACGTCAAAGTTCGTAGCGAGGTTAATACTAGGGCCCCCTATTAAACTCGATATAAACGATATTTGACACATCCGTTTCTCAGACCTGTCAAATATCCATTTAATCGAAACATTCGTTTTTATCGTTTACCAGAAAACGAAAACAAATGCACAACGATTAGACGTATGCACGATTGTTTGTAGTATAAGCCTGCAAAATTAAAATTGTCATTCTAACAATGACATTTTATAATATCACTTAATATCGAACTCATTTGTTGTCTATCTATACCTACCAAAACTATTCAAACTTTCGTTTCAAAACCTTCGTGGTGGTCCGTTTATTCGAGCATTACGATTATTTCGATTAGTAACTTCGATTATTTGGTGTGTCCGGTATATTTCGTTTAATTCGATTTTTAGTAACGTCACCGATAACATTTGTTCGTTTAGGGATTAATAATTTTAATCAAAAACGGATTGGTCTGGGGCCCTAGCTAATACCCACTGAAGGCAACTTTCACAGATCAGTTGTTATCGACATAGGAACATGTTGAGTATGGTGCGATCGGCTCCATTTGCTCTATATGAAATCGATGCGAACTGCAACATGTCAAACACACTGGTCTAATCGATCTTAGGATAGGTTAATGTGGTATAAACTTTCAAGAAACACCTCTGCCGCTACCGCTTGGTATAGGGCAGGGACGAGGCTACATTTTGTTCCGGCTTTTGGATTTCTTATGTACTCAACTTCAACTAAATATAATTTATTTTTCATTATTCAATTTGTTTAAGTTTGTAGTATTTCCCAGGAATATTTAATTTTAATTTGTTTCGGCTATTTTTGCTTAATTTATTTATAGAACATTAAAAAAGTGGTTTCAAAACATGAAAGTTAGCCAAGAAAAAACAAAATTTAATAAAATATAATAAAATGAAATGGCAAAGTCGTAAAGAACCTCTCGAATACATAAACTTACAAGTATTTACAACATTTCTGTCAATCTGTCACACCACATAACTCCTTTATTCGTCGATCAAAAATTGCCAGTGCTCGGGGCGCAATATAAAGCGAGTTTTTAAAGTGATAATGTAGAGTTGAACATGTTTTCGCATGCAAATGTCTGCGCTGAGTAAATACCCGGCTCTCGGGAACAAACTGGTGCAAACCACGAGAACCAGTTCACGTTAAATCGGAAATTACCTCCGGATAGCTTTGTGTTTTGGGGTTTGAAGATTGGGAATCACCACTATCTCTTGGATACGAATATTCGAGGATTAACAGACGTTTCGATTTTCGCATCGTTTTAGGTCATGTTTTGGTAAATGCTTAGGAAGTAATGTTACGAGCTTTACATACACTAGGCGAAATTAAATCAACCGACCAAATTCATACTGGAGACTCGGTTAGTCATCAGGAACAAGGTTTAATGACCCTCCAGGTGAAATTCGACATAAAATATTTTTTTGCCCCGTAGTGCCTGCACTAGGAATTCTACTTAAACTGGTCCAACCAGTAAGGGAGCAAAAAAATGCATTTTTGAAATTGGCCAAAGGGATTACTGAACCTAGTTCTTGATCACTAACCGAGTCTCCAGTATGAATTTGGTCGGTTGATTTAATTTTACCTTATATGTGTACAAAATTATCTTTAACCTGTTTGGTTACAACCAGCAGATTCGTCTAATATAACAATGGACTTATTGTTATATTTTTTCCGTTAGTATGCAGGTTAATAAGTACTGCTATCTGAACAAAATTATTCATAATAAGTAGTAAGTAGTGTCGATTCGTAAGAATTCGTGAGTGCCTTTTGAGTAAATTTCGTAAATTTGTTTATGAATGGATAAACTAATTTATATTTTTTCTGGAAAATTACATAAGTAATTCTTAATAAACATGGCACGGAAGGAGTTTATGTCAAGTAATTTATTAAACTTAAAACATTTTATAAACTTGACAAATTAAAAGAAAAACAAAATGAAGCACTTGAAATCTTAGTGAGTAAGAATAACTCGAACAAATTATATTAGAAATGTGTCTGTGTATTCTTTTTAAGAAAAAAATACATTTATCTTTTTTAAATATAAGTCAGAAACTGCAATCAATCGATGAACCAAGATAAAACTTTGACATTTGGTCAGATTATTAAATGGGGTAGGGCGAAGAATCCACGGGAGAAAACTAATTATTTTATTTAAAAAGTCCTAGTGCTATAGTTAAAACAATAATTTGTTACTTAATCTCGGAAAATCAATAGGGTGTAACGTCGCGTCGGGTGTAACTAAATCCCATGTGTATATTTCCGAACGGCCCCAGGTAGAGCGACAGGAAGTGGCCTCAAGCACCTGAACGACTCAACCTCTGTCCTTCATTGTGATTTGTGATTTGATTACGCATTAATTTTAATAGTACTTACTTTGGTATTGTTAGTTAGTACTAATATACTTACTCTTTGTTTTGGTTAAGTAATAATGTGACTTATAAGAAATATAAATGACTGCTTACATTTTTGCTGTAAAGAGAATATTTCAATTTACTCATGTTTAAATGAATTGAAAATTTGTAATATTATAATTATATTTTTATTTTTACTAGTCCAAGACAATTAGGCCAATGACCCATTCAATAATCGCCTCTATATAAAGGTTATTAAGTATTTGACATTGGTAATTGTGCTGGACGGGTAGCATGTGGATATCTTAATACAAATGTACATATTTTTAATTTTTGAATTTTCTTTGATCCGGAGGTTTTTAGTATAATATATTATAACAATATTCATTGTTATTAGTTGTGTATTGTAATAAAACAGACTATTTCTTCAAAGATTTTTAAACACAATCCTTAACAGATTTAAAATCCTACTACAACGTAGAGCGGAAACAAGATAAGCAGAACTTTCTTCGATTTTACTTATATAGATATGTATACTTATCTTTAGAAATCCTCAACTATGTAAGCTACAATGTAGTGGCGCTTCATTTTCTGGCTTCACAAAAGAAGTTCTTTAACTTTTAGGCAGTACAGAGAACAATAAGTGTACAAAAAGCAAGGCACGAGGGCGAGCAAGCACAAAGACTGCTGCGTCATCGAAGTACCGGCGCGTACGTCGAACGAACCGCCCAAAGAAACGATCTCATAGAAAGTAGAGCAACTGAGCAACTCATTTATTTGTTCGTTGCAGCGCTCAGAAGCCGCGGGTGCGAGCGGGACAGAGCACGAAACTGGCTCATTAAAATAAAACTCAGATTTTCGAGCACGCGAAGTGAAATAAAAGTTTCCGACGAAATTTGCTCGAGTTATTCCAAAAAAGGCGCGCGAAACGCCTCCGCGAGATCGTGAGATACAAGTGCACGGTGAAACCGACCGCAATGCCGATATATGCACCGGCACTTATACCTATATACATACTGGCTTCCACACACAAGCGACAATCGCTTTCTGATCACATTTACCCAAGTACCATCGTTGAACCTGGGTGCTCTTGTTTTCATCTTGCCCTATGTAAGTTGGATCCGAGCCATGATCTAGACTGCGATCTATTGTTGTAACGATAATGAAAATTAGGATGATTTAAAAAAGGAAGTATAATTTCAATCAGATGAAACCATGCTGAAATGTTCATATAAATGCAGAGTGTTGATTTTATAACCTTTTTCTTTCAAACAAGGGTTCTTTCCATGAATATAAACAGCTTTTACTACAGTGCCAATTTTCAAATCGCGAAAAATAGCAGTTCTATTTCTGTAATCTGCTGTTTGTGATATGTTTATACGAGTAGTAACTATGGGCCGTGCCTGAAATAAAGCTTTTTTTAAATAGATTTCATTTGAAATATCTACTCGAGTAAATTGTATGAAACAGCCGATTTATTTTTTCAGGTTGGCCTATAGTAAAAGTTGTTCATATTAAAAGGCAGAATACCCCGTTTTAAGGAAAAACGTAAATCATCATAAGACGTGTTAACATGTTAACTTTTGTTAAAAATGTTAACTTTTGTTAATAAAGTTTTTTCCTTAAAACGGGGTATTCTGCTACCCTGTATACTTATTTATAAATATCACCGAATTAACCCCTCAACATGTTTATTATGATCATTGATGATACAGAAACTAAAACATAACTTGTATCTTCTCATGCGACACGTACTAAGTATAGTATGTATAGCACTATGATAAATACAGATACAAGGTGTGGTGACATCAAGGAGTATGATTAGTAAATAGAAACACACATATCATGTAAGTCACCGACAATGTGAGAGAGACCGCGTAAACAAACCTTACGACACACTAAAATCTACTGCTATTTCATTCTAAACGTAACTTGTATCTTCTCATGCGACACGTACTAAGTATAGTATGTATAGCACTATGACAAATACAGATACAAGGTGTGGTGACATCAAGGAGTATGATTAGTAAATAGAAACACACATATCATGTAAGTCACCGACAATGTGAGAGAGACCGCGTAAACAAACCTTACGACACACTAAAATCTACTGCTATTTCATTCTAAACGTAACTTGTATCTTCTCATGCGACACGTACTAAGTATAGTATGTATAGCACTATGATAAATACAGATACAAGGTGTGGTGACATCAAGGAGTATGATTAGTAAATAGAAACACACATATCATGTAAGTCACCGACAATGTGAGAGAGACCGCGTAAACAAACCTTACGACACACTAAAATCTACTGCTATTTCATTCTAAACGTAACTTGTATCTTCTCATGCGACACGTACTAAGTATAGTATGTATAGCACTATGACAAATACAGATACAAGGTGTGGTGACATCAAGGAGTATGATTAGTAAATAGAAACACACATATCATGTAAGTCACCGACAATGTGAGAGAGACCGCGTAAACAAACCTTACGACACACTAAAATCTACTGCTATTTCATTCTAAACGTAACTTGTATCTTCTCATGCGACACGTACTAAGTATAGTATGTATAGCACTATGACAAATACAGATACAAGGTGTGGTGACATCAAGGAGTATGATTAGTAAATAGAAACACACATATCATGTAAGTCACCGACAATGTGAGAGAGACCGCGTAAACAAACCTTACGACACACTAAAATCTACTGCTATTTCATTCTAAACCTAAATTCTTTTACTGCACATTTAAACACGTTCCCTGCAGTATTTAAAGAGTTTAAATTATTCACAAGTCTGCTTTCATTCTGAATTCGATCTGCATTCCGCGTTTCGGTGGGCGGGGACCACTCTCCGACAATTTCTGTCGTTCATTAAAGGAAATTAAAGCAGTACACGTCAATTACAACTTGCTGCGGGCATACATACGGATACATATATTTATTACCTTCATATATTTTGAAGTTTATTTAATTTCTATAAACCTGCACAACTACAAAAGCCAATTTTTAAGTCCTATAGGATAGTTTTTAATATGTGAATAAATATTGTTTATGGAAATTTGAGCACTTTAAATAAAAAGCTGCGAAATGCGAGTCGGACTCGCACTCGAAGGGTTCCGTACCATTACCTATATAAATGGCAAAAAAATCATGTCTGTTGTATAGGAGAGCGTAGGTCCGACTCGCACTTGGCCGGTTTTAGTATTTGTTGTTATAGCGGCAACAGAAATACATCATCTGTGAAAATTTCAATTGTCTAACTATCACGGTTCATGAGATACAGCCTGGTGACAGACGGACGGACGGACAGCGAAGTCTTAGTAATAGGATCCCGTTCGTTACCCTTTGGGTACGGAACCCTAAAAATGGTCTAGGTTGAGGTAGGTATTTTTTGCCAATTATATTTTGAAATTTAATTTTAATTGCTACATCATTTTTGGTTAAAGCTGTATGAAATTTTTCTGATTCGCCGCCACCTAGAGACTAGGTAATAAAAAATTATGAAATAAAGTTTTGTTTCTATAAAATTAAATATTTACAGTAAATCTGAATCATTTTGAAGTAAAATTTTTTCACATTATTACATTATCATTTTATGTGTTAAACTTTTACGTAAGTACGTATCTATTGTTCAAAAAGTGCTTTAAAAATTGTTTTTTTATCGGATTGATCTCTACATATTGCAATTGAATAGCTGCAATCTGAAAAACGAATTTTATTTGTAGTTTTCTGTTAAGATCAACGACCGGCAACATCATATTAGAAAGTTACCAAAACAAACTACACATTAACTAGCTAGCTAAGATACATCAATGTACAAAAATGCTTAAAAAAGCTGTTAAATAGCAGTAACTTCACTTAGAAGAGAAAAATGGTAGGTAAATATAAAAAGAACGTTACAAGTTTTGTAAAGAACAAAGCTATGCCGGCCAGTATTGCTTACTTGACATTGACTAACGACCGCAAGGTCACAGGTTTACTTACTAATTTTAAGATTTATTCATGAAATTTCTATTCTCAGGATAAAGTGTTTAGTACACAAACTTTATCATATTTTTATACAAAATAATCGAACGAAGTTTGTCTAAAACGAAAATTTATGAATTACAGAAGTGCTAGGGTGATATTAGATTTTACTTTCGTATATTTACAAAGATTTCATGACGTACAAACTTATTACACTTGAGTAGCTAAATCACTGTTTTATCCTAGCTAATGAGTTTTCTCATTTTAGAGGTGCTACGCCATCATAGCTACCGCGTAGCAAAAAATTATACGCCAGTTGATAATACTGGCCCTATGCAAATACATACAAACATTTATTTGCATAAAATATATAAAACCAAATTGTATTCTTAACAATCAAGTTTAAATATTAACACATCATGATTATTTCGAGTGTGCTACGTCATCGTAGGCATTTCGTAGCAATGTCTACGCCAATACACAATCAATGAGCTCAATTATATTATTAAGACTTATCTGACTACGAACTCGTTAAATAAAGATACTCGTGCCTTGAAGCTATCATAGTTACCACGTAAGTCCACGGTATCTTCATCCTCGACAGGCTATCATTCCTCCCCCCCCTCCCTCGCTTCAGTTCACATCTGATCCAGTTGTCACGTCAATCACCGGAGAAACCTACCCGATTGACTCGAAGCATTTTTTGGGGTCCAAAGTAAGGTAAAAAACCCGTTAATTAACGGCTGGTGAGCTGTCTGTAATTTTAGCACCAACTGGACATCCAGTTTGGCAGTCAACCGTTTCTTCTTTAAGTTTTTTGTACCTGCATACTGCACTTGGACTTTCGATTTATATCTATAAAATTTTACTTTTTAAAAATACATAAAGTTCACACAATCAGCACTTTACAGTTTTTATATTCACAAAATAAGGAAGCAATACAAGCTTGGCATGAACGGTCGCCCGCAAAATTTAATGTAAATAAATAGCTTGTAGTGCAGATCTGTAGAGAAGCAGTTTAATTAGAGGTTGTTTCTATGAATGGTTTATTTAATGAGAAAATATTCCTGCACTAATTAGTTGGCAACCATTTTATTTCAATATACAACATTTCGTCATCAATAATGCAAAAAGCTTATCTATAATGTATAGGTAGATAAGATATTATCTTCTATACTTATAATAAAGTAGTAAGAAAGTCTTGCCTACACATTGAATAATTTTGCGAAATTTTAAATAAAATGGATTATTAGTATTTTACTAAGGAAAAACCCACAATTTTTAGAATTTTTATCTGTCTGTATGTATGCTTCGTTTTAACTTGAGCACTAAACAACAGATTTGGATGCGGTTTTGTATATTATCATTGTAGTGACCCTGTCAACACATAGGCTATAAAGGATATTCATAAGATAATGCCCAAGGATAAAACGGGGCCAAGATTGAATAAACGCGGACGGAGCCGCTGGCAAAGGCTAGTCTAATAATAATATGTAGTTATAAAGGTTGTTGTATACAGTTATTTATGTTTTCATTTTGGATATTAATAGAATTATATTAATGAATTAACAACTATTATTATATTTAATAATTATTATTATATTTATTTTAGGTGGTAGAGCCGATGCCGGGCTCGACAGTGGAGGTACCACCATCTTACTCGCAAATCCTCCCGAAGTTATTCGGGGGAGAGTAAGAGAACAGCTCTCAGGCAAAACCAGGCGGCCCACCATTGCCTGGGACCGACGGATGGCGGTATATCCATCCCCAATTGCCGGGCCTTATATAAATCAGACTAGTGATGGGCAGCGGCATCACTGGTACAAGGGTTTCGGCACCGCGCTCACCAACCTGCCTGCCCAGCGTGTGTGAGTATGGGCATTTCTTCCAGGAGGACCGCCAATAGTGGCGAAATCCTGGAAAGGCCTATGTCCAGCAGTGAACGAAACAGGCTGATGGATGGATGGATTATATTTAATCAAATAATTGACCCGCAAACAACAACTTGTAATAATAATATATATAAGGTGACTTTAATTTATGCAGCCAAACTCATACTGGCGGCTTGGTAAGTGATCAGTAACACGAATCGATAACACTTTTTGCTAATTTCGCAAAATTTAATCTTGATGTCCTTACTAATTGACTTAGGGCTGGGCTTGCGTTTGTAAGGAACACAAAGAGGGTAATTTACGAATAACACAAAAAAGGTCATCGAACCTTGTAACTTAGTACTTATCGAGTCTACAGTAATAATTTGGCTGCATAAATTAAAGTCGCCTTATAAAATATCAGCTGTTCCACAGAAAAGTTAAATACCTACTCGACCCGAATGTATGAAACAGCTGATTTTTTCCACGATTTCAGGGTTGGCTCCATAGTAAAAGTTGTTCATATGGACGAGTACTATCGCCAGTTTTCGTTAACAAAATGACATAAATTTCACGTTGTATATTATATACTATTTCTATATTTTTTGAAATGAGCTTTTTAATCCAAATTATAAAAGTGTGTTCAAGTTTATAACTTATTTAGCGCGGGCAAAAGTGTAGTCCCTTATATAGGTATAACAATTTAAATTAAAAGTTATTCTGACCAGCTCTGCTCTAACAAGCTATGTTAGAAAACCTTTTGGTACTGGGAGTGCCACAAATCTGCCACCAATTTTGCTATTTACATAAAGAAAGTTCGACATAAGATATAGATACGCCTGTATTAGTAAAGCGACAATAATTCGTTTTTAGGGTTCCGTAGTCCGACAAGGAACCCTTATAGTTTCGCCATGTCCGTATGTATGTATGTAAATTCTTTATTGCACACAAAATATACAATGCACAAAGGCGAACTTAATGCTAATTAGCATTCTCTGCCAGTTAACCTTTAGTTATGTGGAGAGTTCAAGGGTAGTGCCAGATAATTGAATTAATTTGATATTATAAAAATTGGTACTATTGGTATTGGTATATATATATTAAACTACACTGAATTACAGATTACATATAAATGAATATAAATAAAATTTAAATATATATGACTTCTCATAAATACTAAAATATACATATAAAGGTACATAAATACATAATAATAATTAATATTTACGAAAAGGAAAATGACTCAGGGAGACTTTAAATTATTATTACCGTCTATCCGTCCGTCTGTCCATCCGTCTGTCCGTCCGTGGCTTAGCTCAGAGACTATTAGTACTAGAAAGCTGTAATTTGGTATGGGTATAGTACATATCAATCACGCCGACAAAACAGTAAAATTAAATCTCAAAAAAAAATTTTTAAGATTATCTCCCATACACGTAAATTGGGGATGCATTTTTTTTCTCGTCTATACCATAGTGTGAAGAAAAAGAAAAAGAAAACTATCACAGATAAGTAGGCTTTACAGGTTTACGAGTACAGTTCGCGCCAACTTTTTAATCCCCTCTAAACACGACAATGTATGGGCCGTTCTTCTAAATGTATGGGACTAGATGTTTGGCATGATTTGTATAAGTAGACCAACTTACAAAATGTACTGGGCAACTACGGAACCCTACACTGCACGTGGCCCGACAAGCACTTGGCCGGTTTTAATGTAAACGCAATTTATCAAAGAGTTCTTTGATATTCTCTTTAACAAAATGTGCCACATTCATATCTCTAAGCGCGTGTCCTCTATATTATTTAGTCTCGTTGGTAACGCCCACCGCGAGTGCACTTGTCTATGGTCCGAAATGCTGTGTATGTTAGTTTACGCATGCGCGATGTTTGCTCGGAAAGTGCGCCCACAGAAGCTGTCACTTACACCTGTTGAGTTGTTCACACAGTCAGTTAAACTAGCACTACTCAACTGTTTCCACATACTAACGACTTAAACACTCGAGTGCTTCTTACATGCGTTCAAAAGTTTACATTTTCTTACTGAAAGTGCAATTTTCTAAATTTTGCTCGGGCAGTCAAAATCTCTCCTTTAGGTACATGGGATATATAAGCTTATACAGGATGATAGGCATAAAGCCTTTCTACCAAACTTACTTTTAGAATGAGACTTCACTTCACCCCATAGAGACTCGAATAACATGAATTGTTTTTGGTGAGTTTTCCCTCTTTTTTTTAAAAATCTTTGTATTCGGAAGTAAAATACTCCAAAAGTTAGGGTAAGTCTCCCAAGTACATTTTCTTATACCTATAACGTTTCTGGTAGCTGCCCTTTATTCCCCATCATAAGGCAACATATGTAGTAAAATAATAGGTTTTAAAACAGTAGAACTCCCATTCTACGATAAATAGGGTTCTGAAAAAAAAACATGTTATAAATAGGGCCATTTCCAAGACGATACCAGAGCCCAAAACGTAACAGAGAAAAATTCGCTACATTGAAAAAAATTGCAAAGTGAAGGCTGTTTTTAGGGTTCCATACCGAAAGGGTAACCAACGGGACCCTATTACTAAGACTCCGCTGTCCGTCCGTCTGTCCGTCTGTCACCAGGCTGTATCTCATGAACCGTGATAGTTAGACAGTTGAAATTTTCACAGCTGATGTATTTCTGTTGCCGCTATAACAACAAATACCCGGCCAAGTGCGAGTCGGACCCGCGCACTCCCATACAACAGACATGATTTTTTGCCGTTTTTATACATCGCACTTGGTCGGTTTTTTTTTCAGTTCAAATAGTCTGTCATAACTAATAAACTAAAAAGAACAATAATTACTACTATGAACATTTTAATTTTAGTTTTATCTCAAACATAAAAACGCGTTTTTTTAAAACGCCTTTGTGTGACCTTATATTATTCACTAAAAAACAGCAATATCTAACCTTTTCTTGACGCGCACTTTTTCAGATTATGTTAATTGTTTTCGTTGTGCGATGAACATATTGCGCCTTAACTTTCTACCCTGTATACCTAGTCTAAGAGTTTAATTGGTAACTACATAATAAATCTGTAAATGATGAAAAGATGTTTTGATAGAGCAATCTTTGAGCAGCAATTTCACCATGCAAAGTGTTCATATGTTATTCTACCCGAGACATACTTTTCAGTTCAACTAACGAGTAACTACCTAATTCAAATCTAACTAGATACGAGTAAGTCGTAATTATCTTCGCTTTACTGGCAAACATGAGAATAAAATGAGTTAAATATAGCTGGCCTAGACAAAATCTTCTTATGTAAGGCTAATATTTCTTCGTTTTGTTCTACCAAATTACCAAAAGGAAATTTTTTGCCATTTACAAAACAGCTAAATGAGTTTTTAGTTTTAGGTGTTTCTTTGGAGAAAAGCGGATGCAGACAGATGCGCTTACTTTCTGCAGCGGTGACGTCGTGACGCGTTGTGCTAATCATATACGATGCAACAGGCTATGAATATAAGCAATTAAAGAGAGATATCACATCAAATTTAGATTAGTTGGGTTACCTAACAACCGGTGTCAAGAATACTTGGTATGGCAAAGGAAATATGTTGGTATACTCCATGACATTGCAAAGACATCCGCCACGGTAGCCGCGCGATACAAACAGGGGTAGAGCCATAAAGCCTATAGGTGCCACAGTCACGGAACCACGACCTAGCCGTACCAGTATTATTACATTGTTCTGCGTCCGGCTAGTTGCATAATAATGACTGCGACTCGTCGTCATACAGCCTATTTGAACCGCTCTATAATTGTATACGCAGATACTTATTTAAATTCGAACGCTACCGCAGAACGTATCAGACCAGTATTTAACTTGTTATAAATATCCACTGAGATGAATATTACTTAGCCTACTTATGATTAAATATAATATGTAATGCTATAAGTTATAAGTCAGAAGGTCACACTTTCAGCTGGTTTAATAGTGATTCCGATTATGGAGATCGAATAAAAAGCTGTTTGATGAGCTTAGTTAGGTTTAACCAAATATTGATGTTCTCATCTGTTTGATTGATGGATGGTGTTGCCAACAAATCAATCAAGGATTTAAATACGCATAACTGATTTTAATGCATATTCATTTATTTATCGAATGCAAAAGAAGTAAATCGGTTGCACTTGAGGTATAGCTTCCTGCTCCGGCGACCGTGTTTTAACTGGAGCAGGTTTTTATGAAAGAGTCTGTACTTGTCAATAATTCTCACTTGATCACGACTCATTGTTGATTTTGAAAGAGCTTTTTAAGTGGGGTTGCGACACTTAAAAAAACCAGGCTAATGTAAAATCGGTAATTCTAATTGACATTGTAATCTCATATTGAACTCATTAAAAAGGTATTTAGTGAGCTTTTTTAGCGTGATTATGTAATGTGTTTCGTTAACAATGTAACTCAATTTAAAGAAATCGAAAACAAAAAAATGGCAAAAACATATATAACTTATTAATGCAGCCATATCCTCTCGCAAAGTTCTATTTAAGAGCTTTCACAAAGGCTTTCATAGAAACCATATATCGTCGTAAACTTGAAGTTGTTTGAACGAAACAATATATTATAAATATTATGCATAATCCATGACTAGATAAGTAATAAAATGAGCATTCAGCCCACAGTAGCGGCGACCGGCCGATGTATAGTAGGCGGCCGCTACCGGGCGCTTCCATAGACGGTATAGCTATCGTTGCGCTCTTACACTATACATTGTTATAGATACTACTCGTACTTCACACACACTAATGTGCTTCCATATTCTGAGACGAACTGCTCACTTTCCAATTCAAATTTTAATCGAAATACCGCACTAAATATTGAGTTCAGCCATATTGATAGAAAACGGCTACTCACGATTTAATAGTCAGATTTCGCCTGATGAGTAGCTTTTCCTATCAATATGAATCTAAGCCCCGAATATTTTTGTAGTAAAATTGTGTTCAGTCGTTTGTTATCTATTTAAATCTGTATCATAGCCCAATTTCCTAAGTGTAAGTTGCTTCCCAATATGACAGTTCTATGAATTAAAGTTGTTTTTATATATGTACTAGCTTTTTCCCGCGGTTTCACCCGCGTTGAATTGGTTTTTGTGTACCCCTATAAAATCAGTCAATATTATTCCGACCTACAGTAAACACAGCTGATGAAATGTGTGTGTTATACGCCTCTGTTTCCCATTTTGTGTGTCTCTTTTATAGTTTTTCCATGGGAACAAAAGGAAAAAGTAGTTTTTGTCCTACTCAAAGTCTAGAACTACATTTATGCAAAATTTCAGCCTAATCGGTTTCGTAAGCATGGCGTGAAAGGGTGACACATCACCTTTCTATAAAAATTTGAAAGCTCCTTTTCATCCGATGGGAACTGATTTGTGGGATAAAAAGTAGCCTATGTCCTATTCCAGGTCTAGAACTACATTCATGTAAAATTTCAGCCCAATCGGCTCAGAGTTACGGCGTGAAAGAGTAACAAACATCCATCCATCCATCCATCCATACATCCAAACTTTCACATTTATAATATTATTATTGGGATAACATGTCTTAAAAAAGTTTATCCCAAACAATAATTAGGATAAAATTCATAAGGATCATTTAGGCAGAACCCAAGTTCGGGCTCGGCTGGTCGTGCGTGAGTCTGTTTCGCTGCATATCCAAGTGAATCACGATCTAAGATTCCGATAGAAGTGAGAGTGATCTATTTAGAACAGTTTTTTGCCGTTCAGTCGCGGCAAATAATGATCTGGCTTTCCGGGATATACAAACGCATACATCGTTGACCTATAGGAAACAAGGCGCACTAGTTTTTTCTGCGACTCGTTTATTAAAACTCCATGACTTGTAAGGTTCTATAGAATATTTATAAATGTGATTAAATACGCATTTTAAGGATGTAAACATGTATCAATACGAGTAAAGTTCATAAATCTTTAACTTTATAGCGGGCTAACAATAACAATTATATGACAATAAATCTTGAACGTATAGGTTTCCGTTTCAACTTTTTGGTACCGACTCCTAACAAGGAAGTTCTCCCAAGCTTTCGAGTGCAGCAACTGAATGCTACTTTATAAAGGCATAATGTAGAATACCTGCATACAATAGAGGTTGTACTTTAGCGGTCCGAGCGGGCGCCGCCGCGGTCTACTGCCGGATGTCCCTCACAAATGCACAATCACACTAACACAAACTCTCACGAATTTTTCTCCCAACGCTTTCTCGTCTTCCACTAATTATTATCCACTTTATCGGGCATCTTCAATTTGATTTACGGTCCAGCTCTTACACAGCTCAATTGGTATACTTTTCCTTTTCGGCGAGGTAATTTAAGAGTAGATACGAGCACTGCTAATAAACGCTCAGCCGACCTCCTTCTGAGCTATTCCAAAATATATTCGTTAGTTCTGGACGGTGCCGTCATCATCATTATTAGAAATATATTAAAAATAATGTGTTATAATACTTTTTCGGTTTTAATTGATGTCGTTAGTGTAAAGTTAATGTTTTAGTCGAGTTCCCATTGGAAAGTTATTATCATGACATAAACCGTTTTATGGTGAATCATTACAAAATGTGTTTCATTGGTAATATTTTATGGACCTACTTGGGTATGTACGTGAGTGCTCGTAAGCTGTAAATGTCTATAATGGTTATAATTTATACGCCATCAAATATTGCGAAAAGAATTTCCGCCACGATTACTACAGAACGTTGGGGTTTGGATTTTACTTTAAAGTAATAAAAGTCACCAGAATCGCGGACCCTATTCTTATGTCAGATGTAAATAGGTGCGCAATAATTAACTCGAGATTGCAAGAACCTCATCTATTTAAAATTGCTTTTAACGTGCTTCACAGAACTTTAGCCCCATATAAAATGATAGCTTTGTGTCGTGTTTATGTTAATTGTATTTGTATTACTTCTTGGGCAACACTTTATGTACCCACTAGCTTTTGCCCGCGGCTCCGCCCACGTGTTATTCGGTTTAACAACGTGCTTTTTTCCGGGATAAAAAGTAGCTTATGTGTTAAGTTAGGGTATGAATGTATGTATTCATCCAAATCCGTCCAGCCGTTTCAATGTGAAAGAGTAACAAACATACACACGCACGCACACACAAACTTTCGCACAAAGTGTGATGGGATAGTGTGATGAGGGATTGTGTAATGTTTTGTCACAATGTTTATTTGAAGAAATTTCGCCGTTATATCTAATCACACTTTGTTAGCTGAACTATAGGTTTCAACAGTAACATAAATAATGAAAACCAATCAATCAGAGTGCATTAGATGCGCGCGCATGTGCGAAGTCACCTGATGCGCGAGCGCAGATGAAAGTAGTCTGTCTAGTCGTCTTCACAAGCTTCCTGTAGACGTAGTACCGGCGATGCAGGCGCTAACCGGCCTGTCGTCGGCTACAGCCTACCAGTTATTGTAACTATGAGTATTTTGCTGTTTTCCTATCGAAGTGGTTCTTGTTGTCCAAGGGTATATCCCCGGTTAGAGCTGGTTGAAGTCCATGTTTGTGTCGATTGAAATATTCATAGTTGGGTGTTAGGCTGCTGTGCTGCTCGCTAATTATGGAAATGTAGGCTTTCAAGTTTGATAAAAATCAATTTCTAAATTCACAAGATTTTTTGCTATTCTTATTATGTACATACATTTTTGTTTTGGTATAAGATCTAAAAGCTGATAATGCAATGATTTTTATTAATGGCAAAATATGTAAAGTCACCCGCTGTTCAAGCTTCCCATTTTATACAATACAAATATTTACGACAGTGTAATAAATACTACGATTCGGTAAACTGACGTATGTATATACAACTCTAATCAAAGCGTTATTACAAAATATTATATTCACTTCCAAATTAAAGAAATTTCGTGTTGATGGCATTTGACGGTTATTGAATTGAAGTTTTTTTAAGAGTCATTATTTACATTGTCAATCACTCATGGATAGTTTTGAGAGTAAACAGTAGTCTGTATTTGTACAATACGCTCTTGTTCACGCCTACACCTGTTCGAGCGCTACAATCAAATTAATTAAAAACGACGAGAAGCTGCTTTAGATGCCACATAATGAACTTAAAGTTGCTAATGCATATAAAAGACCATTGACGTGTTAATATTTGTAGAGAGATCAAATTAATCGTTGGAGTAACGTAAGAAACTAATCAATTAAGTATAAATTAGCATTAGCGAAAGTGACAAAGTACCTATAACAGTGTTTTATCAAACTGTGAGTCGTAATTTCTTACCCCCATATCTCCGAAACTAATTGGCTGACAATATAATAAACAAAAGCACTAAAAAATATAATCATTATAAAGAAATAGACATTACAGCTAAGACTTACTTTGATTTTTACGAGACAATATATTGATATTTCGAAGTGTAATATACCCGGTGTAAATAGACTGCTACCATTATATGAAACCACATATTCTACCGACCTTACTGAACCACTTTTCCCAAGAATCATACCCGCGGACACCCTTAGTTAAGGAAATAATTGATTTCCAAACAAAAATGCGTGAACCCAAACGCACCGACATACGGGCGAGTTTAGAGAGAGCATCGTCCGTTTCACATGCATTGTGATATGATGCTTGACACTCACTCCAATTTTAGTAATATAATAACAATTATTTTATCTTTTAACTTTTTACCCTCCTAATTCTCACAATCGCTAAAACGAGTTCGCTAAGTCGAGACCGTAGCCCGGATCGATCGTATAATGTTAAAAAACTTAAAAGATAGAAACAATCAAATTTTCAAGATGGTATATGGAATTTAGAGACTAGAGGTTAATTTACAAGTTTCTGCAGAAAGAGTTTTGAGATTTAAAGTTTATAATAAAGCTGAAAACCCTTTTTGCAAAAATCGTTTCTCAAAACCCTTTTAAAAACTTTTCTGAATGTTTTTTTTTTGAAGTGAGGAATGAAAAACGCAATCTATTTAAATTACTGAAAATATCAGCGTGGCCCACCGAGTAAGCATATTGCTGTCACAGGCAAGAAATAAAATGTACAGGTTCTAAATCAATCAACCTGTGTGTACACGTAACAAATAAACATAGGTAACACATGGGTGGGAGGAGCTTGAAGAAGTAGAGAGCACTCAGGTCAAGCGGATAGATGTTTATAACGCGTATTGCATCCACGATGTTGAAGAAAGTGCATCTTAGTTGACAGCCATCACGACAACTGCTCACACTCTTACAAAGTTTATGTGCCGCTTGTAAGGATATAAGCTTACACTCCTTATAGCCGTTTAAATATCGACGCATAAATCTGTTAAGAAATCCCCTGTAATGAATAAATAATTATTTATTTTATTTCTTCAGTTCAAGCAATTCCTAGCTCAGTTAATTAGCCTTATCTGAGAAGGCCGAAGTCTAATTGTAATTACCGTGGAGCGTGTGTGGTGTGCGACGTCACAGATAACTTTCCTTCGTTGTCTCTTTCAGCGTCATCGGCCGCGGCTGCTGCGCGAGCGCATCAAGAGTAAAACCGTAACGCGGAGTGGAGGACACGGCTGCGCCGCACGCCATGCTGTCACGCCACCACCGCTCGAGTGAGTCATTATAAAGAGATTCCACTGGCATGGCGTGAGTTGACTGAGCCGAGCGGCGAGTCACGTCAATCAAACCCTAGCTCGAGCGATGTGTGTAGATAATCGCTACAAGCACCGCCGCCGCAGCAACGCCGCCGCACGTGCTGTTCATCCGCTCCGACCACGGCTACGCTGATTGTGTTAAACGCCCGTTTCAGACTTTCTCCTTCTTCAGTTAATTCACTTAAACAAATATATATGTATATTTTTCCTTATATGACGCTTAGACCATGACGATTATAACGAAAGTGCTGAGTTGCAAATTGATGACTATGAATATTCAAGATGTGGTGATGTTGATGCCGGTGTCGATAGTGACGTAAAGTAACAATTACCCTTCCTGCACGCATAGCTGCCTTAAGAAATGTCAATTATTCAATTAACTTTGCAACATTTATTTCTGCCAGGATCGCGCAGATTTCATTTGAATAAATACCGTCGAGTTGCCATGAGTTGTGTTTCCCGGGACTAGCGAAGCTCATGTTACGTACGAGTACCTTCTCGAACGAAGCCAACAATATTCGAATTAGGAACGGAAACCGGAACTTCTTGACCTTTATTGACTTGTACAAAACCTCCTCATAGAGTCTAAGCTAAGACGTGGTTTCGTGAAGTTATTCGTAATCAAGGCATTCTGAAGTGGTCTGAGGAAAGTCTCGCGGTCACCACTTGACCAACATTCAGACTTTGGAGCGTCATTTGGAGGTACGAGGTTTGTTATCTTTTTGCTGATGTTTATCCATCATTTGATCCGTCAAGTAGGTACAGAAGTCACACATTTGATATTCATAGCATCTTCGTTAAGCACATATTGATGTGGTCGTGAATGCCTTTGACCGAGCACTCAGGATCTGTTTCTTCAAAAAGTTAAGTAGGTAAAAAGTATGGTTTACCTGTTTGTTGCTATCTTGTCTATAATGAGGATGTCTTGTTTTTGGCATTTATATGATTATTATTCAGTAAACAGTTTACATATTTTTTTCCAAAATTGCCAACTGAGCATGCAAATAACTTAAATACACAATTAAATATAAAATAATATAATTGTAATTTTGTATAATTTCCTTAAAATTTGTGCCCCGTTTGTAGCATATAACACGACCCCAATCACTCATTAAATGCCAAAATTACTGAAAAGGGTACTTATTAAACGAATACTAATTAAAAATACATATATGAAGAGGAAATAAATTATTGTTCTGTCAACGGTTAACCCTTATTGGTAGTCATTGATCATCGTAAACATGACTTGGCAATCATTCATTTGCATCTTCTCAGAATACCGGAAACTTCGTATCGTAGTTATTGGTATTTTTTATGTTATTTTAGTCCTATTTTGTCGAGTATGCAGATAACTTCTTAGTTAAGGCGCAATATGTCCATCACATAACGAAAAGGACAAAAAAAATGGATATTGCTGTTTTTAGTGATCATATTTTAATATAAATTTAAACGATGCCGTTAAAAAATCATTTTTATGTTTTTTTTAATAGATTTATTTGTATAAAACAGTAATAGCTGTTATTTTTAATTTATTAGTTTGGACGGACTACGCTTTTGAATTGAAAAAAACAGCCTTCACTTTGCAATTTTTTTCGATGCAGCGAATTTTTCTTTATCACATTTTAGGCTCTTCTATCTTCTCGGCCTAAAAAGTCTTATCTCCAACATGTATTTTTTTCACAACCCTATATATCGTAGAATGGGATTTCTACTGTTTTAAAATCTCATTTTTTACTATCTATGTCACTTTAATTAGCAAAACAACCAATACGAGTAGAATTGAGATAAAAGCCTTTGTATTCGGTGCGAACAATAGCTAAAATCGTCATTCAAGCAATATTGATATTAATTGATCAGAATGTCGGGCGATTAGTTTGATAAATAATAATAAAAGAGCAGAAGGCGTGGGCGCAGGCGAGTTGGTGTGGCGCGGCGGCGGCGGCGGCGGTGGCGGCAGCGGCGGTGGCGGCTCACGTCTAACCGGATCTCGGTCTCAGATAAATCATGCTTGGACAGAGCTTTGTAGACTTCTAGACGCAAAATAAAATAGACAACTTATATTAATCTGTTCAATTCTTAGTATTGATAAAACAATAGATCGCAATCCAGATCGTGGATGGAACCATCTTTTGGTTAAGAGTCCAAAACAAAGATTTGACCTTGTCTTACAAACGTGAATTTTCTTGAAATTTTAATAGACCGAAGTATAAAAAAACCGGTTAAGTACGAGTAGGACTCGCGCCCTGAGGGCTCCGTACCATTTTAATAAGCTAATAGACTTAAATGATTTGAATAACAATTACAAACTTATCAGTACCTACAAAATGTGTGAAACAAAACTGCAGAATTCAGTTGGTCGAGTATTCGTATACGTAACCTTAAATCTAATGTAAAGCTTCAAAGGAAGTTCGTGAAGGCCCTAGATTATAGGACTGGTCATATTTACTCTGACTTTACGTTTTCAGAAAAAAGGCACAACATTGAATTGTTAAAACACCGGCGTGATTACATTGACGCTGTTGTTTCGTATTAGTACATTAATGCTAAGACCAGGAAATAAGCAATCCCGGACGAGTAAGTTAAAAGTCCGAACCCGTAGGGCGAGGAGTTTTATATACTAGGCCAGGATTGCTAATTCATGGTCGAAGCAAGAATAGTGCTTTTCTCAAAAATTAAATGAGACATTTTCATGTTTTTCGTGACAATGAGTTATATCAATTAATAGTACATTACTGCTAAGACCAGGAAATAAGCAATCCTGGACGAGTAAGTTAAAAGTCCGAGCCCTGTAGGGCAAGGAGTTTTATTTACTAGGCCAGGATTGCTAATTCATGGTCGAAGCAAGCATAGTGCTTTTCTCAAAAATATAATTAGACATTTTCATGTTTTTCATGATAATGAGTTATATCAAATACAATAAACTGACTAGGAAATATTAAAAGTTACTTACTTGCTCATATATTAGTGGAGAACAATCTATATCAGAGCCCGCTTCTGAACTCATTTTGTAATTTATTTGCACAAAATACTTTCAACAAAAATTTATAGCAACATAAATTCCCGCTTTTACGCAACGTTTTTTGATTATTGACAGCTGGGCAAAGGTATTTACCGCCATGCAGCCTTCTTCATGGACAACGCCATCTAGAGGAACGCTAAGAACTAAGAAAAAAAAAAACAACGAGGAAAACCTCCTTAGTCTCTTATAAACATAGACACGGATAGTTTTAAAAAGAAAACATGAAATATACTCTGTGAACATGAACATATGGTATGTAATGGATTTTCATACGAACTTTCTGGACAGTTATTCAGATTTCCTGGACAATTTTAAATAGCTCGCCAGGACGAAGTATTTTCTGACAGGTCTTTACAGTATGTAATGGTAATATTACAATGTATTTTTGGAAAAAAAAAATTCCACCATGGATTATTATGCATTATTGCAAAATATTCTATTCCGGGTTCCTCGAAGACGTGAACGTACTGCTCGTAAAAAATACTTGTTCTCTATTTCTAAATTCAATACTTCTTCTGCAAATAATACCTTTATTAGACGTGCGTGTAGACTTTACAATAATTGACATGATATTTTTAGTTTATCTTTAACATCTTACAGAAATAATGTTCAAAGTAAAATCTCACAATCATCATAAATAAGATATTTAATAGTTTATACTGCCTTTGTTAGTATTTAATAACAGATGGGTGTTCTAGCATTTCTTTACAGGAAACTCTAGGTCAACTAATATATCTTAATTGCTTGTTTATTTTTATGGACTTTTTACTTTTTGTTATAAGTGACTGTTTGTTCATATAAAAAAAATTATATAATAAAAATTATGTTTTCAGTAATTGTTGTTTAAATACAGTAACTATATATGGTATTATAATACGAGTATATAGAAAATTCCAAATTTCTAACTAGTGTAGTTTTTGAGATAGACGCCGTAACAAAATGGTCTAAAACTGAAAACTTTGATGGCAGGCCAGGATTTGTTTTCGGAGATAATAAGAAATAAAAAATGTATTCTGACTCTACTCAATAAGTTTTAGTTTTTCATGCATAGGACCCCCCTGTAACTTACAGTTACACAACATATCCACACGTGACATACGGACGGACAGACAATCAGACAGTCAGCAGAGCGACATGTTCGACAATTATGTTTTCAGTATTTGTTGTTTAAATACAGTAACTATATATGGTATTATAATACGAGTATATAGAAAATTCCAAATTTCTAACTAGTGTAGTTTTTGAGATAGACGCCGTAACAAAATGGTCTAAAACTGAAAACTTTGATGGCAGGCCAGGATTTTTTTCGGAGATAAAACGAAATAAAAAATGTTTTCTTACTCTACTCAATAAGTTTTAGTTTTTCATGCATAATAATAATAATAATATCCATTTATTTCAGATAACATTGACCATAGGACCCCCCTGTAACTTACAGTTACACAACACACGTGACATACGGACGGACAGACAGACAGACAGACAGTCAGCAGAGCGACATTAATAGGGCTCCGTCTTCATCAAACGATTTTAAGTTGGGTTCTTTATTTTGTCTGTCTAGAAATTCTTAGAGGCATTGGCTGCAGAATGACACGGGGATCTTATAAACCGTATGAAAATATTTGATGAAGTTGGATTATTGTATTACTGAATTTCTGTGTCAAGGTTTTAAATGAAGTGTCTGTTGGAGCAAAACTATGTAATATGTGATAGACAGATATGAGGTTCAATATTCGAGTCGGACCCAGTGTGAGTATTAATTTATTATTATTTGTTTTTGAAAAAATTTGTTTGATTTTGCAATCATATTTAGAGATCCCCAAGCAATTGGGTTTTTTTTCGGAATCATATAACATTTTATACAATAGTAACTTTTAGTTTTTAGGGTTCCGTAGTCCAACAAGGAACCCTCCTAGTTTCGCCATGTCCGTCTGTCCGTCCGTCCGTGCGTGGCTTAGCTCAGAAACGATTAGTACTAGAAAGCTGTAATTTAGCATCAGTATACATGTTAATCACGCCGACAAAACGGTAAAATATTGTTATCTAGGGTATTTGGGTATGATTAGATAGGTTGCTCAAAAAATTTGTGGGTGTGTGAAAACCATTTTTCGATTTAGACATCCGTTGGCGAAATATTGGCTTTAAAGTGCAAATTTTTGTTAGAGCGAAATGTCCCCCCCTCCCTGCTGGCTAAACGGTTGCTTATGGGTATGTGAAAAAATTCACAGAAGGAGTATATATAATGAATTAAAAAGGAAAACTATCACAGCTAAGTAGGATTTACAGGACGCGCCAATCTTTTTATCCCCTCCAAACACCACAATGTATGGGACGTTCTTCTAAATGTATGGGACTAGAAGTTTGGCGCGATCTGTATCAGTAGATAACTTATAAAATGTACCGGGCAACTACGGAACCCTACACTGCGCGTGGCCCGACACGCACTTGGCCGGTTTTTTATTTTAATAAGATTTACTTATTCTACTTAATAGAGGCATTAGGTATTCAGCATTCTAAAATTCAGTAAATGAATCAAATATCAATGTGAAATCAACAAACAAAACGTTCGAGGTAGTTGATAAATCATCTACAGGCTTATTCGCTGAGAAGAACCAGCGGGGTTTCACTAATACATAACAAAATACTTGTTTTCGTCTACAAATTATCGCTATTGGGACCAAGATGATAAATTGGTCTTCTCCTCAAAGTTAGGCGTGTAACTCGTTTATTATTAGATAGATAAGTACGTAATACGTAATGTCCCTAATACAGAAATCTGCATAATTCAGCAACATCAGCGGCTGTTTATGGATAATTTATCACATTCAGTGGAAGTTGCAACTGTTATTAAGATCGTTACACAAACAAAAGGACCTGTTTCTGTTTCGCTGTCTGCAGAAAAGTATTATCTATGAACATTTTCAGCACCCCATATTTCGTTTTCGATGTCTTGAAACTTTGTTCTAACAAAATACACCCCAATTTGATATATATCGTGTCTTCCCTTCTCATTGTGTTATTAATCCTTCTAGCTAGAGTCTAGGCATGAACTTTTCATTTCACCGTAATTGTTACGCATAAAGCTCGCCCACAAAAAAAATCGAACTGCCTGAATGAGGTTTGCGCTGAGAGTGTTAACATTATTATTAATTAATAAGATTTTAAGCTTTAATTATTAATCTCATTAAAGCTCTTATGTCTAGTGTAAATTATTGTGTAAATATATTCATGTAAAAATCAAAAAATACAACAGTGGCCCATGCGTTAAATTTATTACCAAAATAAAAAAGATATATAAGAAAAGAAGTGACTAAAGAGCCACTAGAGATCCTTTGATTTTTAAAATTTATTAATATTTATGTAATTATTTAACTGTTGGAATATCTTCAGCACGAACTAATAAAGTTCAATTTGCAATGTACAGTTCGGAATGGGAAGCGGTCCTTTAATTTTATAAATTATTGTAATAATAATCCCCCGCAGTCTTAACCGTAAGTCAAATGATTTTTTCTGCATATCGTGAATTCTGTTAAGACTACGGGGGTCATTTTGCTCTGCTCCGCTTCGTTCGGCTCCCTAAAATGTACTTACATGTCAACCTAACCGCTCCTCCTCGCTTCGCTCGTCGTCGCAACCTATCCCTAGCGGTCGAATAAAATTAAAACTAAGGAAGCCGCTAACGGCTATTTAGTCACTTTAAATAAGTAGGGCAAAGTTCAGTTGTCAGTATTCATTGACAGATAACATATTTTTTTAAACCAATAGTTTAACGGTGTAAGTAGATTTTTTTTATAACATAATGAGTATTTAAATGTACATAAATTCGAATTTAGAAATTTTTGTGGGCGAATAGTTTTGCTAATGAAGCATTGACCAAGAATTATTGTATTATCTAAGTTAGTTCTGCTATATTATAATGTGATGGTGTGTATCATTGCCCTGGCTCGTCTCCCCGCCCCGCCGCGCCGCCGCTCCGCCCCGCTACTCTGCCTGCCGCTACATCGCCGCGCCGCGCCGCGCCGCGGCCGCTGGCCTCGCGTTGATTTCACTTTTATTAGCAGACCACCTAATTGGATACCTCTGTTGCGGTTTATTCATTTTGCAGATTCGTCTGAACCGCATTTGCAAATTAAAGTGTATCAACGTGTGGAAAAGAACAAAAATCTCTATAGTAAAGTTAACTTTTCAACAATTTAATGTATCTTGAATGTTAGAACGATAACATAATTTTTATTAGACTACACAAACGAAAAAGAGGGGGGACCTCTTTTGATTGTTTCAAGTGTCATCGACACTTTCATTTCATCAGAGGAGATGGTAGTAAAGATAAGATGAACATTAACGAGAACCAGTATCTGCGGTATAATCGATACAAGTGGGCACCTAATATGTAACTACCATACCGCAGCCATTATCTTGAAAACAAACTCAACTTGTGCCAATCCAGTATGGAAATAAAGGATATAGCCTGGCTAACCCTTAAGACCTATGACCATTTAACACCACGGCATCGCACACCCAGAAATTCCTTTTTTAGGTGCTACTCGTACATATCTAGGTACAGATTTAGTATCCAAATATGGGTTTTATTATTTTCTTCGTCTAGGTACATATACTATCAGGGAAATTGCGTGAACCTACTTTTCGCCTTAATTATGATTGTACTTATAATATGAGTGAAAAGTAGGCCTGCAGAACTTATGCCGATGGTACCCACAATTAATCCGCAGGCCCGCAGTGAATAAATAATTCAGCGGTAATTTCTTCGATGGCAAAAAATAAAAGCTAAGTTTAAAAAACTGTATGGAAAATGTAGTTTCCTGGTAAATTAAAAACCTGCGACGTATAGATTCAAAAGAAATTTTGCAACTATAATTATAAAAGCAACTACTTATACAGAGTGTCAATTTGATAACCTTTTTCCTGCAAATGCATTCTACCCATGGGTATAAAATGCAAAACATCAAGTCGAAAAAAAATTGCTCTTCCTTAGACAAGTTAACTTCTCATAACGTATGAAATAGCATGGTTGAAGAAAACACTTGTACTGTTTCACAAAATTATTATATTAATTATCAGACTAGTTTCGCCTTAACGGCATTATCTAGGATTTAATAAATTTACGAGGATATCACAAAAGCTGTTCATGTATGTGACAATAATCTCCAAAACCAAACATGAGGGTAATTGATTACTAATTAATACCAATGTCAATAAATTTTTCGTTGGGTAGTCTACTAATCAGTGTTCATGGTTAAATTATTTTCCCTAAAAGTGAGGAAAATTTTTCGTCATGTAAAAAAAGTCAAATAATTAAATAGCACTAATGTAAAAGTCAAGGGTGTAAAATTAATTAAATTTTGTGTGTGAAATGTCAAAATGATGGATAAAATAAAATGTCAAATAATTTATTAATAGTATTAACTTTATGAAAGAGCAGTTTTTTTACAACTTCCTGTTAGACCCCATAGGTAAAGTTGTTCAAAATACCCCGTTTTAAGTAAAAATCTTAACACATGTGTATGTATAGTAAAAAAGTTTATTTGAAATATGCAAACTTAATAAAATAAAAACGGGACGGCCACTTTTAATCTTCAAATAATCAATTTTCTCAATGTTTCTTGAACAACTAGAAAATGTTTCCTTCGATAAGACCTTAAGAGGATAGTCTCTGCAAAACCGTATTTTTTTCTTCCGAAGATTCTAGCAATACTACATGTAAAAAAAGTACTTCTATGTAGAATATAATACACATTCTTAATTATCGTAATAGAATCTTCTAGTCATTCCAATATTCAAAAAAATAAAAAGTGGCTTTAAAAAATATATAAATTGAGGTTTAAGGTTATTTAAGCGAAAATCCATACATATTATTTATGTATTAAAACTTGTATATACTTTATTAAAATCTGAAATAAACAGTTATTTCATACAAACTTCTTTTAGTAATAAATATATTGAAGAAAATTTACATTTTGCACTTTTTTCCGAAATCTGTCCCTCTCAACCTCCGGTTCCTTTCGAATGGAGTAACAGAGATTGACGGAAGCGTAACCAATCCTCTTAACTCATCAGTTGAACGTTCCCAAACCTTTTTAACCAGAATTAATCACCTTAAGATTCAATGATAGAAATAAATGTATATATTTTAAGCAATTGGTGATTTATCCATCGCAAAGAGATACCAAATTAACATTATAATCATGATATAACTACATATTTTAATTTTATAACCTTTTAAAAATTACTAGTTCTCAAATAAAACGCTTACTATCAATCATTACATTACACAAGAAAAATATCGTTAATACATAATATAGAAAATACTTACCGATCTCGATCAATGCCCATCTCTGATGAAATAAGTCTCGTTAGGAACGTATACGAAAAGCATGACAAATAAATGAATATTTTGTCAATGTATTAAAGTAGACATCAATATCAAAATCAATTGCTGATACTGTAACGTCTTCATACAAAAGACATCAACGCGGGTGCGCACCTTATATTGCATGCATAGCATAGTTTCTGTTAATTGGGAGTGCCTTATATACAGCTCAATTCATACTGGAAACTGGGTAAATAATTCATTATTTAATTCAATTTACAAAAATGTAGATGCCATTGATATAGGAACACCAAAGCGACATAAAATAAGGCGCCAAAATGGTAACGCGCGACAAACTTTTATTATTTGTTGTTTTACTCTAGATATGAAGGTACATACACTTTTGTTTCACTACTACAATCTGACGTTTATGTATTACTAACTTTTGCCCGCGGCTCCACCCGTGTATTATTCGGTTTAACGACATGCTTTTTTCCGGGATAAAAAGTAGCCTATGTGTTAAGTTAGGGTATAAGCTATATCCATTCCAAATTTCATCCAAATCCGTCCAGCCGTTTCAGCGTGAAAGAGTAACAAACATACAAACACACACAAAAACTTTCGCATTTATAATATTAGTGGATGTGATTGAAACTTGTATAGATCACCGTTTTTAGGATAGAGCTGAAACATGTATTACAACTGCTATTTTTAGAGCTATTTTCGTATAGTTTGCGTTAAATTTATTCATGTTAGGTATTATTCTTCTTTAGGACTCTAGCTACTTAATTTAATTTAATGTAGCTTTATTTCCGGTCGCTTGTTAGTATCGATTGCCTGTACTTGTATTTAATTTACATTGTTACTGTATTAACTATAGTTATATACCAAATCGTAAACCGATTACAGTTGAAGGTCGGACAAGTCGTTGGAAAAGTACACGACAAATTAATCTCTGATTTATACCTAAAATGAGTTCGTAATGCCATGCTCGAGATCCTGATCAAATGACATTAATGGCTGTTTCTTCCGTGTTTAGCTATCGCAAAAAGATTATAATTATGTCGCGAAAAAACCTTCTAGCAAATAAACAAAAGAATAAATATTCTCGCAAGTTTTTAAGTATACTCCAAGGGTCAATTACGATAGCTTTTTGTATTTTGTTTCAATTGGCAATGCCGTTATTCTACATATAAATAAGTAAATGTAGCAGAGACGTAATACAAACGCGTTAACCGACTTGTCTTGATAACAAGAGGTCGCAGGTTCGAATCCTGGCCCAAAGAATTTTTTCAAATTCTTGTCTTTACATTTGTTTCTTATTTATCTTTTCTAGTTTGTAATGCACTCTAATAATATTTAGAGTATTACAAAGCGATGGATTTCGCAATAAAAACATAACGTAATACAAAATTCCGCTGTTTTGATAATCCAGCCCCCTGGTTCTGTATCGTATAATGTTCAATATCCATTGAAGGTTATTTTGGAAGTTCATTTTTTATCTGTTTTTGGTGAATAGCAACCATAGATAGCAACCGACACTGAGTTACATAATAAAGAAAATACTGATCAATATCTATGAAAAAAACCCTAAAATAATTTTACAATAATATAATTCACATAAGACAAAATCTTCTATTGGAAAGTCATTATTCCTCGAGTAATTTCGAAATTCGGACATGAAAAGTTGTTTGTCAGTAGGTAAAGTCAGTTTAAAAAAATATTAAACATTAAGTAAATTAATATCGTATTGTTTTTACAGGTTTCAGAATGCCTCTTTATATTTGCACTGTCTGCATATTGGTCTATATGGTCTATTGTTTTAACTGAAATGAGAATTAAGAGAGTTCACCATGGGGAAATGTGTGCTTGTCTTGATATATTATTTAAATCAATTTTTAAAAAATTTACTTTGTGGTATATCTTGAGAAATAAGTTATTTCACTACAGTTAAGTAATTGCTCACGATTAATCAACGTTCTTAGCAACGTTAATGTATTTAAGTATTTAAAAACTAATTTATGTACATTTCCATATACCGACAGCGCAATAAAGTGTTACTTATCTATCTTACAATATCAAGTGCCTATTGAACAACTAGTTAATAAGTTAATAACAACCATACATACATAAGTCGAGTGATTTACTTTTCTCATTTCCGCAATCTACTGTGCCGCGTCACTACGAAGGACCTTTATTTTGCACTTTAAGAGGATAGGTCACACTTGCATCAACCACTGTTACTCCATGCGGAAAGACCAGTAGGCCTATTCTCAGTCTGTCGAATTAGCCTTCTCGATCGTTAAAACCAATTTTATCAGTCGAACTCCATAAATTTTTAGATCGAGTTTAAAAAATCTCGCTTCGATTGTTTCTCTGGAATCGCCCTCAGCAGTGTGAGAGGGACGGATTATTAAATAATAACAAAATGACAATTTTCTTCACTAGTTGAAATTATTGAAGAAAATTGCCATTTAAAAAAGGTAAAGGTTTTATGAAATATATGTGCGTTTCAGAGTTTAATAAAGTTCAAGAAAAGTTATCCATAAATAATTTGTATGGTTTTGCTCAAATAACTTTAAACCTCGACATGAAAATTTGTTTAGAGCCATCCTTGGTTTTTTTTTCTCTATATTGAAATGACTTTAGAAGATACAATAAGAAATATTTTTGGTATAAGTACTTGTTTTATTAACATATAGTATTGCTAGATTTTTCAAACAGGAAAACTACAGTTCCGTGACGTTCGAAATTGGTTTTTCAAGTTTATATTTTACCATCCTATACACGCTTAAAATTTGAAGGTTGGAAATAAGTTCTGTAGACTCTCTAGCTGCACAAAAATCAATTCATTTTCAAGGTTTTACTGAAAATAATAAAGTCAATTCTGGAGGTTTTAATTTTAGTTTTAGTGCTGTCAAAACCAAATTTTTTCCAAAGTAATATAGCTTCTGTTGTCAATACTAAGGAACTATTTTGGATTGAAGAAAATTTAGTTACGAAAGCACCTAAATTAAAATTTAAGCCTTCAGAATCGGCTTTATAGTGTATTTAATTCAGATGGAAAACACAATGGGACTCTACACGTGACGATTAGTTAAACAAATACAAAATATTTATACATACTAATTTCTGCACCTATTTTGTATTAGCTTAGTCATCATGAATGCTACCAACAGACAGACAAATAACAGAAGAATTCATACTTGAGAATCATATAATGAGTTTTTGAGTGTTTAAGAAGTATAAGCATTTTAATGATGCCATATAGACACATATTATTATAACTTTAAATATATATTTAAAAGAATACGTTAAAATTTACTAAGAAAGCTTAAGAGAGTTGCTCGTTAGGAATCAGAAACAAAAGACAAAATAAGTTAAAGTAACTAAGGTAGTTATAAAACGTATATTACATTTTTTCTTCTATAGTTATTCGTACGCTTCGAACAATAAACAGTTCTGTGTGCATTATCGAAAGCTTTCTTTTATAAAAACGACCAATATTTCGATTCGTAAGTTGCATAGTCTAATGTTGGTACAACATATTTGCGAGCCCACTGGCTTGTTTTCGTTGCGGTTTGGACACTTGCTAAACTTGTCACTGCCCCAACATTATTCTTGTTCAAACACTTGATGTTACTTACGCTCACGGTTAAAAGAAAGACTTACTAATTAATGATAAAAACTAAGACAAACCGGAACTGCGTATGCGTCGATCATGACTTTCACTTGCACTCTATCATCGAATATCCAACAACAAAAACTGGTTCTTAATTTTATTTAGAGAATAGTTAGATTTTTTGGGTTCTTTCCACACGTGTTAACTTCATCTGATTTGTTTGAAGCTCTGCAGTAAACTACGTCACATAATTGCAAAAACACATTCCATTTAGTTTCTATTCAAAAGGAAAAAGCAATGCAATTTGCACCGGCACCTGACCATTTAGCAAGTGACGCATTTTCAGGTCGTTTCAGTAACGTAGACAAGTACGTCGGCATTTCTCTGAATAACTACCACATATAAATAAATGCAAAAAACAAACGGTTGCCCCAGTTTCCGAGTGACTGACAAACGCCTAATTGTCTGCGTATCAGACACACATACGAGTGAATACTTTCAACTACTTATTCAATTGTAGGGTCTGAAACCTTTTTCTTAATTGAAAAGGTTTCATGTTGAAAATGTTGCAAAAAGTAATTAATAAATAATATGCCATTGAAGGTTATAAATACCTAGTTACAAAGATTAAAATGTAACCGTACTGAATACATGTTAATTTATTGCGGAATCTGAGAGCATTAACCGTCCGCTGCTAGCGGTATTCGGCGGTTTCGCCTCTAATATCCAACAAAAACACCGTTTATGTTCGAGCAGGAAAACATCGCATGTGTTTGTTTGTATCTGCGTTTGTGTTGGTTTATTCGACATTATTAGGCTTAATGCGCGAGTTAGTCACGGCTCGGCCTTTAACGGCGCGGCGGCCGAATTTCTCGCATACTAAGATTCAGAATCAACGTAATCTTAGAATTCAATTTGCAAACCCGATAGATTTGTTTATCTCATATCTTTTTTCTTTATATATATTTCCTAAAATGCGAAATTTTGGTATTTTTTCATTTTATTTATTAACTTTGAAAGTCAAACCAAAGACTTTTTAAATGTTAATCAGTTTGGAATCCTAATCATACGCCCACACTCTTAAGACCATATGTGGAAATATTTTAGAACCATCAACATCTCTATCCATCTGCATTTTATTCGTAGATAACTCTCATAAAAGCCACATGTGACCCGGAGCTTGTTACTTCACCTTCTTTTTTGTTTTACTAATAATTCTGTTTGTTTATTCTTATTGTTTTATATTATATTACATTATAAAATTATTATTTTTTGGGTATGTGTTTAAATTTGTTTAAATCAACTTTTAGCTTAGACCAAAAAGAGTAAATAAATGCTATGATGTTGGTACGGTATGCTTTATCAAAGCAATGCGCCGATTTCTACTGAGAACATTGGAAAATAAAGTATTTGTCCAAAAGTTAATTTATTCCTTGGTCTTGAAGTATGTGCAGTTTTTCTTAAAACGATTTACATTATAATAGGTAAAATGGTATAGTTTGTCAATTCATGTGATGGATGATTGATCACCACAATAAAATGAACTAGCTTTAATAAGTTTAAAAATATTTCATCTGCTAATAAGTAATCGATAAAACCATTGACATACCAAACCATGGACCTCGGGTCTAGTATAAAATTTACCAAAAACGTGTCCTTAGTGTGAAAATATTAAGAAACAAAACATTTTAATTTGAATCGTATGTCATTGCTGCACGGCTTAATTTTGATTGACGTGTGATTGACACCCATTTTTAATTTTAAATGGTTTTGACTCTCTTTTGGTTCGCACACTTTTGAGCACAGACCCGATGTGCACTTGGTAGTATGTCAATGGATAAACCAGACCATAGTGTGATGTGAATTGATACCTAAAGTGAAGATTAACACTCTTGAATATATACTCGTTTCACCTGCCCGTACGTCTGTTAATCTTGAATATCTACTCGCTTCACCTGCCCGTACTTCTGTAAATCTTTAATCACAATCAATTGTCGGCCCAACTAGCTGATGACAAATACCCAGTGTTTAAACCTTTTTTTAGAGCTATAGGTTATATAATTGTTTTTGTTGGGTACGCAAGGACACCGCTTTCTGCGCAGGGGATCGCCGCGGTTGAGCGCGCACCAGCCTTCCGCCTCACCACACGCTGGCCAAGCGGGGGTCAAGGCCTCGGGAACATTTATTCTATGTAGTTCACCTGGGTTACGTGAAATTGGTTTTGTTGTATAGCAGTTTGGTAAATTGAAATCAGTTAATTTTTTGCACCCCAAAAATACAAGGTAACATTAATTTATGTAGCTAAATTCATGCTGAAGATTCAGTGAGTGCTTAGTACCATGGTTTGATGACCTTTTTTTGTAAAATTCTTAAAATATTTTTTTCATGTTCTCTACAAACGCAAGCCCATCACCGAGTCAAATGCTATGGTAGTCCAACATTTTATTTTGCGAAATTTGCAAAGTGTTATCGATCCGTGATACTGTAGCCTCCAATATGAATTTGGTTGCATAAATGTATGTCACCTTATATACCAAGCTAGGTGACTCTAAAAGTTAAAGCTAGGTAGTCCTTTACAAACTTTGCTTCGCAATTGCCTATTAGACGTTAGGCTGTGTTGAACATAGTTTCATAAGAAATGAATCTGTTTCGTATAACCTCCAAGTTTTGGACGATTCAGTAAACAGTGCGTGCCTTCCGCTTAGCAACGAATAGTACACGGCTGGTCAGCTGAAAGTTCAAGGTTTGGAATTACTCCAGTTTATCTGTTCAATGTGGACGTGGACACAGCTTTTTACTTGTTTGGTAATTGAAATGACACCATTCAGTTAAACCATGCCTAATTGACCCAGAAGATATCGCTGACATTAATATTCTGACCAATATTAATCTGTGAGATGGATACAAGCTTTGGTGATGTAGATTAGGTTCAGGATTTGTACATTGGGTCCCTGGCTCTAACTCATGAAGCCAACAAGTATTTGTTCTCTGAAGATATTGTCTAGTTAAAAAACACGTAAACGCTAAAAAATATTTGGTTTTTGACATAAAAAGGCCATCATTATTTACAAGTCCTAATAACAGTGACGGAAGCTGATATTTTTTATTTATTTATTGTTTATTCATTTATTACTTGTTATGGAAAACTAGCGACTATTTTAATCAGATATTCTCCAGAATGCCTTAGATATATATATTATCAATACTCTTTGGACTGCCATACCAAATGTAGAACTGTTTAAAAATGCACCCAACCTTTGAAAAGTCTAAATTTTCTTTTAAGCTAGCAGTAAAAAACAAACAGGCGGACAAGCATCACGACCTCTATAACTTTACTTATTCTAGATCTAAGTAGATGAACAATGAATTTAGTATACGAAGAATAGGTCAATAAATAGTAATAATGTTACAAGTAGGTAACCTAGTTGCTGCTTCGAGTATTAATGGCATCCACCGAGATATTGAACAATGTCGAGTTGAGTCATGTATAGAACATGGCACACTTAGCCACTGGCAGGTAGAGTATTGCGGACTAATGGTAACATGCAGTGTGGGGTATGCGCATGTGCGTTACGTAAGTGACAGATCACGGCAGCGCCAGCGCAGCGCTGACGAGCCACGTCGACGACTATTGCGAATCGTGAACAATGAAGCCGCCCCGCGCTCCTCCCCCGCAGACGAGAATACTATCTGTACGCTGGTATCACACGACCGCCTTTTTATAGCATTTCGCATCATCATAAATTTGTCTTCAATACCCGACAATCCATTCCGGAAAAATTAATCACTACTTCTGACAAAGTTAATTTAAAATAAGCCGAAAAGGCAACTTCATCGCCACGTCATCGTCACATCGAAAAAATTCAAAAAATATGTTGTTCAACAGAATTACATTATTAAGGCAAATTTGTAGAGAAACTAGCTCAAATTATATGAACCAGAGGTAAACAATTTACTAGTATTGATTTTGGTATTGAATTTCTAACGCACATATTTGAACTTCCAAAAATTCAAAGGCTACCGGCTAAATGAAAAATATTTGCACATTCAAACTCGAGTTGTCGATTAACTGCAAATTTAAAAGTTTTTTAGATTTACAAAATCCTTTAAAATCCTTTACTAATCATTTCATACTAGAAGAAGAGCAAAGTAAAAAGTATACGGAATAGAAGAGCTTGTATTTCTATATTGATGAAAAAAAAAAAAAACGCTTCTTTTAGATTTTATCAATCAAAAAATCAACATCATATCCGTAGAAAATGCCATTAGCAATTTTTCCGCACGTGCCAGAATAGACGTCCTATGGGTACCTAGCATGGTAGATCATATCGAGTTTTGGCATCTCGATATACCACGGTCTATCCCTCTTTAGATAGATTAACAGAGTGGTACAGAGAACTGTATCAAGCACTATCGAGCTCGATATGGTCCTTCAAGTCTTGTAAATAATAAAAAAATATCACAATACTACGATGATTTAGGAAATGTTAATCCATGTGTGACTTTGATTGATAGAGCCCAATTCATACTGGAGATTATTATTAGAGTGCATTACAAACCAGAAAAGATAAATTAGAAACAAATGTAAAGACAAGAATTTGAAAAAATTCCTTGGGCCAGGATTCGAACCTGCGACCTCTTGTTTTTTTTTCTGATATTTTAATAGTAATAACTCGTCCTGATAAATTATTTTATCAATATAAGAATATAGGTTTGTATTTGTATATTAGGCAACACTTTTTTTTTAAACATTTATGGTTATTGCTTAAATTATTACCATTTCTTTGATGGTTGGTTGTAAGAGATCTTTTATTAGGGATAACCTCACCTTCAAAGCTTTTACTGTAACTGTTTGTATTTGTTTTTGTGTACAAGAAATAATAAGAATGAGTGTTTTTCTATCATAGCCCATTAGATAGTACAGTAAAAACAATGATCTTGTATACAAGCCGTTAAGGTGATAACATTTTTCCTTAAAACAGAATATTGTACTCAAAAATCAAATCAGCTGTTCGATAGAAAATTTAAATGCTTACTCAACCAAAATGTATGAAACAGCTGATTCAAGATTGGACCGATGATGGTAAAAGTTGTTCATATTAATGGGTAGAATACCCTTTTAAGGAAAAAGGTTAATCATCTTAACATTATTTATAATAAAACCTCGACGATTTTCTGGGGATTTTCCCGAGGGTGTTGGTGAGTATCGGAACATGCTCTGCTGGCTTAAGGGGGTAACTTTTTACTTCGGTACAAAATGCACATCATAATATTGTTTTTCTTACTTTTGAATAAAAAGTAAGCAATAAATGTGTTTTAAAGCAACTTGCGGAAATAGTTCATTAATAATTATGAATTCTTCACAAAAAATTACGTATTACATTTTGTTTGCATTACCTTAACAAACTTAAAAGCGGGTATACGTGTAAGCGTGAATGTAATGCAGCTAAAATGTAACGCATAAAACTGAATAATTTTCATGTGATCACTTAACTATTAACAATCAATTTGCGCGAATCGCTATAAAACACATTTATTGCAAACTTTTTATTCAAAAGTAAGGAAAACAATATTATGACGTGCATTTTGCACTGAGATCCTCCGTTATACCCTATGGCGCAATATGTCCGTCACCCAACGAAAGAGACAAAGATATCTGAAAAAGTGCGCGTCCGAGTAGTGCGGTGAATCAAGAAAAGGTGGGATAATGATGTTTTTAGTGAATAAATTTTAATATAAAATCACACGAGAGCGTTTTTACAAATAGTTACAATAGTGTGTTTTAGATAATAGAATTTTATGTTTACAACAGTCATTATTTTTATTCTTACTTTATTAGTTTGGATGGAATACTGTTTTGAACTAAAAAACAGCCTTCACGTTGCATTTTTTTTTCGATGCAGCGATTTTTTCTGTATCGTGTTTTGGGCTATGCTATCTTCTTGAAAAAGGCCTCCTTTATAACATGTTTTTTTTGGAACCCTATCTATAGGACTAGACATATACTGTTTTAAAATCTCATTTTTAATTTTAAACAATTTGTTTTAAACAGTGTTTTAAACAAGGGTGTTTTTTTCTCGGTGTTTTAATCACTGTTTAAAACACTTGTTTTAAACATTTGTTTTAAACATTGCCAACCCTGGACGTAATATGACTCAAAACTATCTTATTATTATTTAAATACAAGTTCATTCAATGCCACGCAACTATACCGTGATAAAATACCTATATCTTTCGCTGTTAGTTTTGATAAATTACTTTCTAGGCGAAGCACTTTACTTTTCTACGTGTAGACTTTTTTATTTGAAATATATTTGAGCTTTCGCTACGCGTTGATGTCTTTTCCTTCATTACTTTTTGTGGTTCAAGAACTTAATTCTGCTTCATATCGTTGTATTCAGTATTTATTACTAGTACTTTTAATAGCTCTTCGATACTATTATAATAATTTAGATGCAACATGAGTCCTTCAGTAAAATATGTTTCACTGTTAGTTTTGGACTTTGTTTTTCTACCCGTTGACTTTTTTATTTGAAAAACGCTACGCGTAATATCTTTTGCTTCATTACTTTTTGTGATAGAAAGACTTTATTTTACTTCAATCTACACTAACCTACATCTATACTAATATTATAAAGAGGAGGTATTTGTAAGTTTGGATGTTGGGGTAATCTTCGGATCCGATTATGAAAATTTATTCACTAATAGGTATTTGCATTGTCCCGAGTTCTATTAGCTGTATGTATATGTAGTTCGTTCCCTGGAAACGGGCAGTTCCCTAAGGACATAACCATTAATTCTTGATGAAAACCACCTGTATGTTTACACAAAATTTACTAAACTATAGGTACTTTTAACCCAACCGGTTTCGAAATTTTATTCATTTTCAAGGGCTTAACCACTCATTTTAATATTTTAAGACCTAACCTACGTGCTGTAAATAAAATTAGATTTTTTTGTAATGATGAAATTATGTGGGTATGTTAGCAGAAGTTTCTGCTAACAGAAGGTTTCGAAACCGGTTGGGTTAAAAGTACCTATAGTTTAGTAAATTTTGTGTAAACACTGTGCAAGTGGTTTTCATCAAGATGCTTTCCATGTTTCACCAAGTGCCGACAATCGCAAGTATAAGTTATAACCATTAATTACGTTCGCGCGGGTAACTACGCACTATTGTATTGGTGAGATTCTTCAATAAGACATAGGCTTTAGTTTTTTTCTGGTGCCGGGCAGTTCCCCAGGGATATCCATCCATCCATCCATCAGCCTGTTTCGTCCACTGCTGGAAATAGGCCTTTCCAAGATTTCGCCACCCTTGGCAGAGTGCCCATACTCATACACGCTGCACTGGGCAGGCAAGTTGGTTAGCGCGGTGCCGAAACCCTCGCACCAATGACGCCGCTGCGCTGCCCGTCACCAATCTGTTTTTTTATAAGTACCAGAAGTTAGGGATGGATATACCACCATCAATCGGTCCCAGGCAATGGTGAGCCACCTAGTTGTGCCTGTCTGCGAGCTTTCTTCTTACTCTCCTCCGAATAACTTCGGGAGTATTTGCGAGTAAGATATTGGTACCTCCACAGTCGAGCCCAGCACCAGCTCTATCACCTAAGGATAGGGATATAGTCATTAATAACTAGAGAACTGATTTTGAAAATTATTTTCCCTGGGTACTGGTAGTTCCCTAGGGAGATAGATATTAATTATATTTGCGCGTGTAATGTCTGGAACTACTGAACCGATTTCTATTTTATTTTTTACTGTTTTTATGGTTAGGCTCTTTACTTGGACATACGTTATAGTTTGTTCCCTGGGGACCCATACCTCAGGGACATAGTTATTAATACATACTGAACCTATTTTAAAAACCTTTTTACTGTTGTAATAGTTCGACTCTTCACTTGAATATGGGCTAGTGTGTTCCCTGGGGACTAGGTTAGACATACAAAATTATTTCCATGTGAACCATGTCTTTTTTCCAACTATATTATGATGACATTTTCCCACTTATGTTCTACTGCAGTCTTAAATTTACTTACGTACACGTATTTAAATAGTACAGGATATGGTAATAAATATGATTTCCTCGAAAAAGCTCGATGAAAGCCCTCGAAAATATGTTTCTGGATCCGCCACTGCATTTTGGAACATTACTCATAATCACAAAAAGTAAATAAAATTGTAGAGCTTCCCAGAACATGTATATTTACGCAATTAATTGGTTTGCCTGGAACAAACAAAAGACCAGTAGCGGATTCACATCGCATGTTGAACAAACGCAAAAGTGACTTATTGTTCACTCTCTCCACCACGTGGAAAATTAACGGTAATTAATATTGTTTCTTGAGAAAACATTGTGAAGTATGGCGTCATATTGATGTATATTTAAAATATTTGACACGTGCCCTGTTATATTGTTTTTCTATGTAGTTTAGGTCCACATTCAGCATTTCGTCTCCCTGAAACCGAGTTATGACTTGAAACGTTTTTTTATAGATCAGAATTTCACCTCTTTGTTTCATGAAAAAAACGTTCATTATATATCACATTATAATTGCTAGAAGAGATTTTGTAAGTTATTAACCGCTATTAACCGACAAAACAATAGTATTTATTTTCGATACTATTCGAATTATTAATAACGACTGCCTGCACATCAATCTGCCCAGTGGCAAGTCTAATAACGCTGTCATAACGGTTAAAACCGTATAAAACTGGGTGGCTTACAATACATAAGCTATAGGGGGTGGTCATAAAATAAGGCCCAAGCCGAAAACGGAGCAAAGATTCACAAAACGCGGGCAAAGCTGTGGGCAAAGGCTAGTATATTAGACAGGTACCTTTAAATGAAACGACATACTCTACCTATCATACCGAACAATTTTCCCAAAGAAAAGTACCTATTTTGTGCCGACAGGTAATTTTTTTTTCATCTTCCCGTTTCTTCACTGTTTCTTTGAATTTTTCGGTATGATCTGTTGATTATGTCGTTTTATTTTAAGATACCCGTTTATTTATACATAATAGGACAGCACCAACTCTACAACCCAAGTGATTATTGTATGTAATCTTTGTGCTTCATTCCGTAGCTCAGACAGTTCGATGTACCTATAATAAATTGGGTAAGATTGTAAGCTGCATATAAGTACAATAGAGATTACTGGCGGTGTTGAGGTAATCCCACGGTTTTTCCACAAGTTGGTGAGCCGGGTCGTAATGTCTTTGGTCATGGTGATTCTCGAATAACTCAAAGCCATCTTTGCAAAATATGAAAACAGATGTACAAGTCATCAATCAAAAATGTGTGCTTTTGATTTGACTGATCGCTTAAACCCGACTTCCTTTGATCTGCTTCTTCGAGTTTGAATAATGAAATAACTAAATAGGATTCAAATTAGGCACTCTAAATTCTTTTTTAATTCAATATCTACCTACATCGTTTTTATTTGAGAACATTTGCAGTTCCGTGTGCCCATAAATGAATAATTTTCATGGAATTTTTTGCAGTTCCGTGTATTTAAATGAACGCATATTTTTTTCCTCATGTAGGTTTGCAGCTTAAATTGCTCTATATTTTATGATAATAAAGTTTTATACGTGCTGAATTAAAAACTGCGTACCTACCTACCAATTTATTTAACTGCAAAGCAAGCTTTTCCTTGAGGAGCCTTGGTCACTATAGAAATATTAAAAAACTAAGGTTTACAGTAATTTACAAAGAGTTTTCATAAAACAATAAAGATTGTATACTACACTAGCTAATAAAATGATGTCTACTTCATCTAGGGAATAGACTTCAAACAACGATCGACTTTTTACTGCTCCTCTTTTCTTTTCATGCAGTAGTTTTCCGCTACGCAGCGCGCGCGCTGCTTCCCGATATTTTCTTTACAGCTCTATCTCTTGACAACACAACGTGTTTGGTTGTTTCAAGGTTTTGGTATGGGAGCTTTTGTAAGTTTCAAGTCCATTATCTGTGCTGTCCAACTAAATGGACCATTGAACTTTTCACTCATTCATCTTCATCAGAATATAACTAAACTTAAAACTACGACTCACCTTATAAGTTGAACCGGAACGATCCAAATATCGAATATCAGTTTTATCACTCAAGTCAATTTATCACGAGTTGAAACACTGCGTCTGTGGCGAACATAGACTCAAGCTGTAAAGTTCATTACACCCCGCTTTCGAGAGCACAAAAAGTAGTTTGTTGTTGGTGGTTTAGTAAGTCCAGTGTTGTGAGTAAGATGTTCGGGAAGACTGGAGGATGGCCTGCAGCGGCTCCTGGGGCCGGCGGCGGGCAGGTCGCGGGTGGCGGGCGGGGGGCGATCAGCGTCCGGCCGCACTGCGCGCCTCACAACGGTAAACTGGCGCTGGTCGCCGACACAGCCTCTGACTCGCCTGTATGAGTGCCTCCGAACCTCCCTCCAAACAAATAGTACCGTACTCCGTGCTCATGTCGTGGTAACTTTTATTATACATTATAATAGTGTTGGTCTGAGCTGTGTCTGTGTGCTCGATCACAGTATGCTGTACGGGTTTCGGTGTGGGTAAGGTATGCGTGCTTTGATCTTACGATTCGGTATGCACGGCCGCGCGGCCGCACGTAGCACCGTGGTTATATTTTAGTTCTACTCCAAGTAGTTAGATATATAGTCAATAATTTTAGTTCAATGCTTGTGCAACGCACCACATACCTGTAAGGGTGCACGGTTCTTAAATCTAACTGCCATCTAGACCTAAAGCACAGTTTAGGTACCTACATTAAGTTATGAGCACGACCGAGGGGCTTTTGAGAATAAGGTAGTTTACTCGCAGTTTTCCCATGTCCTAGATATGAAAGTGACTTAAGACAATTACTTGGACAAATGAGAAGTACATATATACCTATTTTCAAAATTATTTTTACATTGATGATGATCTGTGTGAATAAAGGTGTAACTAGGAAATAAACAGTTAGATTAAGTTCCATCCATCAGCATATGTTTGTCCACTGCTGGACATAAGCCTTCTCCAAATTTCGCCACTCTTGGCAGTCCTCCGTCCTCCTCATTCAACCGCCACCCGCAACCTCCTTCAGTTCGTTGGTCCAGCGGGCATGAGGTTATAAGGTTAGTACATGAAACTAGATCATAGAGCTGATGCCAAGCTCGACTGTGGTGGCACCACCATCTTACTTACAAACACCCCTGAAGTTATTCTGGGGAGAGTAAGAGGACAGTTTGCAAACAGGCACAACTACAACGCGACCCACCATTGACTGGGACCGATTAATGGCGGTATATCCATCCCAAATTGCCGGGCCTTATATAAAACAGACTGGTGACGGGCAGCGGCGTCACCGGTGCGAGGGTTTCGGCACCGCGCTCACTAACCCGCCTGCCCAGCGCGTGTGTGTATAGACATTTCTTCCAGGTGGACTGCCAAGAGTGGCGAAATCTTGGAAAGGCAGTGGACAAAACAGGCTGATGAAAAAATCGCTTTACATTTAAAATTCACTTCTTCATAGTCTGAGTGATTGAATTATTATAGTAATGAATTTGACTACAGGTACTGTTGGGGAAAGCTACTTAAACCTACATTTTAATTTATTGCAATAGATTAAAAATGGGTCACGGAATTTTCCCCAAAAATACATACATACATTTATGTATTTTTCCCGAAAATTTTTAACAATGTTACATTGTTTTGTAATTACATTTTTAAACATAATCGTAATTTTTTTTCAGGATAACTACGATTATACACGGTATATTAACATAATAACGTGCTTATAAAATGAAACCCATTGCTCTACTGATTATACTGAACCACTTTCATAGAAAAACATTTGAAATAATGTGAAAGAAATCATTCATTAAAATTTGAGTGAGTTGACATCATAAATATTTAAAAACGGATTGGACTCACTTTTTTAACTGTGCGAGGAGGCACAGGTCGAGCTTTCGATGAGATGAGATTATGGCGCCAACTTGGAAACCTGTGCTTGACGCTTCGTATGACAAAAAAGTGCTAACAGTGGTTGAGGACATTATCAGTGCCGTCTGTGTGACTGGACCTTGTGAAACACGTAACCCGGAAGTAGCAGTGAAAAACTTTATCAAATGTCCGGTCGAGTCTGGAAACCGGAAACCTCCGAACGCAGCCGAAGAGCGGAAAGGCGAGGGGCGACGAGAGAGGGGAGGAAGCTTAGGACTCGACTGACCGCCATGGGCAAAAGTACTCCCGAAGAGTCCTGATGATGTTGAGTCATAATCTCATCAAAAGCTCGACCCGTGCCTCCTCGCACAGTTAAAAAAGTGAGTCCAATCCGTTTTTAAATATTTATGAAAGAAATCACTACCCCTTAAACATTTTTAATACCTACTCGGCATTAGTTTTTGCGTTGTTTCAAAAGTTTTTTTTATGTAAGTGGTTCAGTATAATCAGTAGAGCTTGTGATATAATTTTCTGATACGCTCTGTATAACAGAGTGGTGGACGTGTTGCTTGCTCGTGACCCAGTGTTGCCCGTGTGACTCCCGTTTCTGTCAACAACGTACGAATTTCCTAAAATCCCCTTTTACCAGATCTTTACGTAATACAAAAACATACACTGAAAAAAAAAGTAAATTGAACAAGATCTTATCAACCGTAACAACTATCTTAACTCCATATGAGCGCAACAAGATGTCAGTTTCCTATACTAACTCAACTTGTTTACTTGATCATCAAAACATTGGAAACAACCAATAAGTTAGTTATAACCAAACAAGACAAACAAGCCTCTTGTTTGGAAGCTATTTGTTTCAGTGTGTACAGTCCAAATTTCATGTTCTTAGATCCAGGGTTTTGGTCTAGCCTTAAACTAAATACTTGTATTATTTAGTCAATGGTCTAGCTAGGCGTTGATAGATCAGTCACCCAGGGTATTCTTTTAGTATAATTTGTATGTAAACTGCTTTTTAGAGAAAAAACGCACTTTTAAAACTAAATTATGGCGTAAACACTGTCCCATTAATTAATATTTGATGATAAAAATACTGAAGCATTTCAGCAGTGCAAAGAACTTTTAATTAACACCCCCATACTACAATACCCAGACATGACTAAACCTTTTATTTTAACGGTAGACGCCTCTGAAGTAGCTATTGGAGCCATACTGTCCCAAGGACTAGTAGGAAGCGACAGACCTATAGCATAACCTATAACAGAACCTTAACCGATACCGAACGCAGATATAATACCACAGAGCGTGAACTTTTAGCCGCCGTATGGGCAACAAAACATTTCCGCCCATACCTTTACGGTCATAAATTCGACTTTATTACCAATCATGAGCCTCTCCTCTGGCTCTACCGACCTAACTTTGCACCTAATAGCAAACTAGCTCACTCGCGACTTCCCCCACAAAAAATAGATTTTGACGTCATACACAAATCAGGCAAATTAAATACGCATGCAGACGTACTATCCCGTATTAAAATAAACGCAATAGGTAATGACCAAGATGACAGTTCTATGATAGTCAATGTTGATGAAAAAGAGAAAATGCTAGAGTCATACCTTGATGAAGTTACAAAACAGATAACAGACCTTAATCAAAGACGAAACACAGAACAGAACCCAAACAGCTAGTCCAATCACAATAATTGGTGACGCATTCGAACCTGCAAACCTAATTCGATCAGAATCCACCTCCGTGGAAACCATTCACTCCACTGAACATGTGGAATCATATGGAACACCGCTATAACATGAAGCTATAGACACTAAGCCAAACCAAATACTCGTTTTCAGTTGGTCTATCAATAGAATGCAAGTAAAGGATTTGTCCAAAGATAAGCAAAAGATACTTGAAGTTTTCTTGCCCCTTAATAATGTAGAGATAATAAAAGAATTTTTAAAGAAAATGTACAACCAAAATCTAAGTAGGTACTTAATTTACTTTGAAGAAGAACAGTATCGATAACATTTCAGTAAAACCATAATTTCACTATTTGAACAGGGTACAGTTAACTTTTATGAATGCACCGAACGTGTCATGTAATATAGGTATATATTAAATAGAGGATGAGCGCGAACAAAACACAATTATAGTTAAATTGCACGACGGCAAAACTTGTCATCGCGGCATCACGGAAGCTGTAAAATGAATACGCTAAACTTATCATTGGCCCCATATACAAGAAACCGTTTCGGTCGTAATAAATGCATGCGAAAAATTTAAAGTTTCTAAATATGACAGAAAACCGATAAAACCTGCCTTACAGCAGACTCAGACCCAAAATGCACCATTTCAAGAACTCTTCATTGACCTCTTCTCTATAGAATCCAAATACTATCTTACTATTATAGACGCTTTTAGTAAACTACGCCAAGGCCACAGAAACCCCTTCTCGATCTACACCTGAGGTAGTGAGAGCCTTGATCAAGTATTTTTCATTTTACGGAATACCTAAGAAAATAAGCTTGGACCCCGGAATGGAATTTAATAATAAAATTTTTAAAGAATTAACAGAACTCTACAAATTAAACTCTATGTCGGAACTCCGAATAACCCGAATTCCATGGGTATGATCGAACGACAACATTCCACCATCACAGAAATTTATCGTTTAGCAAAGTATGAAATAAAATATATACTGACCCCGTCTCTGTAGTTTCTTACGCCATTATGGCATACAATAACACAATTCATAGTGTCACTGACCTCACAAGTCGTATTCGGCCATACAGAATTAAACTCCGTATTTGATGAAGACTTTGACAAAAATTATAAACAACAACTCATTAAAGACCACAAAACACGAATCAAAACACTATATAAATATTTATTTGAGAAAATGAAGACATCCAAACACAAGACGCAAGAAAAACGTGGCGGTGAAATAACACCAGAACTAACTGACGACGACGGACAGACAATCTTTGCAAAGGCCGTAAATAAAAGACAGTCGAAAGACAAACCTAAATATCAAAAGGCCAAGGTTATCGGACCAACTAAACAAAATATCGTTCCTATAAAAGTTAGAGACAGAGAAACTAAAGTACCTATTGTAAATGTCAAACGCCCTCCGCAGGTGATGCCTGCTCCTATTAGTATGGACATCAATGAACCAGGCTCTCCACAACCAGGAACATCAAATACTCAAAATTAAACGAAATCCAGGACTATTACCGGTTAAATTGGGCAAGGCATTTGTGCAGCGTGAAAAATGGCTTATTGCAAAAACCGTTTCCTTAAACGGTATTAGAACAGATCTTTCATTTAACATACAGAAATACTTAGAGTTCAGTAAAATGTTATGTTATGTTATATTACAAATGTTACAAACTGACAAGCCCTACATGTATTAGTTCATAGGTCTTAAAACACATGTAGAGTACTTACACGATGAAGCCCTTGAAAAATACCAACAGCTAGTTCCTTCAAGAAGATCGAAACGTGGAATATTATACCCATTAGGCTCAGTCATAAAAGTAATTACAGGTTACTTGGATCACGAAGATGCAGTTCGCTATGATAACATTCTAAATACTCTACAAAATAGGCAACAGGCCACTTCGCAAAGGGTCCCCATAATTTCCGAAATTTTAGATCATTTTATGAATTCTACAAAAGTCTTATCACATAACACTAAAATAATTAACGAACGCTTAACCCGGATAGAGAAAATTGTGAAAGATATAGCTACAAAGGAAAATAACATATTTTACTCTACCTATGTACTTGGTACTTAATTATTAACTTTAGGACAATTTGTGTAAAACTTAGTGAATTAGAAACTTATTATTTAATTATTTTAAGGTATCAGTATTGCATAAATCAGTAATTAATTCAACAGAACTGTTTGACATATTAAATTCAATTGATAAATATGATAATTTGATATATCCAGTAACTGAACAAAATCTAATAAACTTAGAGGAGACTCTATCTGTTAAAGCTTATTTAAAGTTAAAGGTTGATCTTGTTATGTTTATTATCGAGCTTCCACTTACTGATAATGTAACTTATAATTATTTTAAATTTTGTTCCCACTCCCTATGACCAGTGGACCTTACAACCAAACCTTTATCGTTTTACGAGAGTTTCCTTACCTAATAGTGGAGGGTACAATGTAACGACCGATAGCCTGACCATGCAAAGAGATAACAGCTGAAGAATTTTTATGCGCTGAAATCGAAATTATTCCGTATGCCGAAGAGACTTGAGTTGAACAACTCATGAAATATAAATTTAACCTATCCTACTGTACTTCACGTCGTGTAGAATTAGAAAACGTAAAGTTTCAAAGAATTGCTTCAAACATTGGATCCTGTACGTAAGACAAGAAATGGTGTTGTCATAAACATGTGGTAACGATAATTAACGTCAAAGAGTACAATGAACATATATAATAACTATAGAACAGCAATGTGACGTCTATGTAGATAACACCCTTACCCATGAGCACCGATTTCATACGATAGAAACTGGTTACAAATCCATACCTGTTATAAATCTGCCTGACCTACCACAGCAACATGATGTAATGAAAAACCTGGAACCTGTGCATTTGAAGGGAATAAATCTGGACAATGTACAACATCTAAATTACTTGTTGAAGAAAAGTGTTGAAAATGACATCAGTGTTATTCGAGTAAATAGTGTTAGTACAGCCACACTTGTGCTTTACGTCATTGTCATCGTAATATTTTCCTATAAATACAGATCATGTTATTAAAGTATTTTAATAAGCCGCAGGAATGTCAACCTGAAAGTAGCAATGATATCCCTGTGTCAGAGGAGGGTAAGGTCAACCAACGACCCTTGTTATTAAAAGTGTAATAGGAATATATAGGCTGGCTCTATCATCCTCTGTTAATTTTAAGATAAAGATAGAAATACGTATAGAAATAAAACAAGATTTATGTAAATTCATATATAGTTCCCTGGTAAAATCTGAGGATATTTTACCCGATAACTTCGATCTAAGCAGGGGAGGAGTTATATCCCAGGCAACACTGTTGCTATCCTTCCAAGTAGAGATAAGGCTCTAAAATGTTAACATTGCATTTTAATATTACTGTAGCTAGTTGGTACTCGAGTTTAGTCTGGATAAATCTCTCGAGGCTAGTACTTGTACTCGTTCATAACTTAGCTTTAGAAAATAAAAGCTCAAAATTGCTTTATAAAAAGACTTTTCTTCTACTTCCGGTTTTAATTAGCTTGTTTTAAATTAAATAATAATAACAAAACGTCAAGTAGAAAGTGTAAACTAAGTTGTGGTCGTTTTCGCTACGTCTGCGGACAGTTTATATTTTCAAAAAAGAGAAGACCCATTGTATATTTGTTAAAAAGTGTATATCTTCATTATTTAAGATTTACTGTTCCGAACCAAGATAAAAACTGTGTTCCTGATGTGTTTTGTGAGAGGTTGTTTAATCGTTTCACTGCAGTGGTCATCAAGAGATGAAATACACCTTCAATTTGCTTCACTAAATATTTCTAAAACCAAACGTAAATTTCTATTGTTTATTTATAATCAGGTTCAAAATAAACAATTAATAACAACTTTCAGCTTGGGTAAAAAAATCTTGCAAACCAGTATTAAGTTAATTAAGTTCAACCAGTTAATTAAGAAATTTATTGCAGAACCTGCTTCTAAGCTATCATTTGAATCGATACGGTATAAGACTGATTAGTATTTCTTTTATAAATGGTCCTTGTTAATTAAACTAATATCATGCATAACTTTTTTCATAAACCATGCTTAGAAATTTATGGTAAACATACTGCATTAGACTAAAATTTTCTAACGTATTTAAGTCTATGCGATTTCGGTTAATTTATTTACTATAATATACCAGGCTTTGTTAACTTTTATGCACAAACAAAAACTAGTCTATTATAGTCGGGAGCGCAATTCAGAAAATAGAAAATAGCTGAAACTATAAAAAATATTGCCTTTAAGTTTTACCTATGACCTGTTTATCACTAACAATCATTCAATTTTGTATTAATAGGATGTGAAAGTAACTAGGCATAGGGATTTCCGAGATGATAAGTTTATAACATAGTAATGGGCAGTACCTACAGTGTTTATGATTATGCTACTCAAGTTATAATTAAAGAACTTTAATATCGATGCAAAAGCAAGAAAAGATAAAAAATGAATTGTCTGGAATATTCGGGGTCCTAGCTGCAGGTGCTCCCTTCAGCTAACATAGCCTGGATAACTGGATGATCTTTCGTTCAGCACTGCTATCGGTCTGCGATTAGGAACTTCCCTAACTTCGCCTCATCGCTGCTCTTGCGGATTTGTAGTGGATCGGTCCGCACTTGACGGGCTCTCTTGTCAAAGAAGTGCCGGCTGCCTGTCTCGACACGTGGCCTTTAGATGTCATCCGCAGAGCTCTTGTCTGGAGTAAGAGTGTGCGACGACGGCAAAAGGCCCGACAGTATGACATTAAGTAATACCGTGGAAGCATTCAAGGCCGCTAGTATAGGACGTGACTTCTGTGAGCGCATTAGGTTCCTCTCATGTTGCCCAGAGGTGTAGGGCTGTAGGTTCGGCAGCGAATGCTGCGGGTTTGGCAGCGGCTGCGGCTGAGCTTACAAAACGGCACGAATACACACGGTTAGATGCGTCGCGTGACCAGCGGGCCTATTATATGTTACTCAGGTCGGTTGCCATCTATGGTTGCTATTCACCAAAAACATAAAAAATGAACTTCCAAAATAACCTTCAATGGATATTGAACAATTTACGAATCCTGGCGTCATTTCAAGTGTGAAAGTATCCTTAGATAAGCGGATATGTATGTTTTTGACTTCGATCATCAATTAACACTCGGTTTGGCAACTGATTTTACGATACAAAATCAGGGGGCTGGTCATTATGTGGATCAGCGCCTGAGTCTCGCCATGCAAAGAGGAAACCCGGGACCTCTCAGGTTCGAATCCCGGTTCAGAGCTCCTTACAGCCAAATTAATTTTTCTTCTGCTTGTCTTTACCGCAATGTTACTGAATTTGTATTTCCTTGCGATGGACAAATCGCCAAGTTATTAAAATAAATAAATTATTTTTTATCATTGTTTCATGTTGTGCATGTTTATGAACATATTTAAAACTGGGTCATAATTGAAAAAGACAAGCGGATACAAAGTGACCGTCTTCACTTTCGGAAAAACAAATTCGTGTGAATGTGACCCGTGCCTCTGAGAGTCAGTCAGGAGTCTTAACTTCAGTAGAGAAAGAGAGAGCAACTCAGCTGGGTGCCACCAACTACGACCAAACGACAACATTTAGATCACTAACTCTTAGCTTCTAATACCATGTTTTAAGGGATAGTTTTCGTTGAGTGTGCAGGAAATATATTGGTCGAACTGTGAACTCACGAGCGTGTTATTGTTTGACGTGTTTGACACACGACGTGAACAGCAATGACGTGTGATGGCGCCCGCGCAGACGTTAACATGACAGTGACCTTACTATGACCCCACTGACACATGAACAAAAGGTCAATTCTTTACAGATAACATAATAAATACTTAGCTCGGTGATGTTTTGGGCAGGTATGAAATGAAAAGCGTGAGAGTTTTAGTGTCGCGAAAAATATCGTGCTGGATTTTTTCAATTTAAGGTGCCTTATTTATTTTATAAAAGCAGAATATACTCGATAAATTGGGCCTGTATTTATGAAATTAATAATTGTTTTCTAATTAATAATGACTATCGTTTTGATCCTTATTAATTTAATATTACACTCGTATAATAAAGTAGTAAGAAAGTCGTGTCTGTACACATGGAATATTTTAATTTTTAATGAAATGAGTTTATTATTTAGGCCAAACTACGATTTTTAGAATGTTTGTCTTTCTGTCGAGTGTCGGTTTATTTTTATTATCATCGTAGTGGCCCTGCCCCTAGATTATGTATATTTGAGTCGGTTTCCAACTGGTTGCCAAACGTCGGAAACATAGATATACTATCGAAGTGACGTCACAGTCCGTAAACACACTGAGGGCAATATTGAAAGTTCAGTTTTTATAGTTGTTTTCAGTGTTTGGCAACCAGTTGGCAACCGATACAACTTTACAAAATAGGCCCGCTGATCAGAATATAGGCTATAAGAGGTGTTGACAAAATATTAGCCGCCAAGCGGAAAACTGTCTTGTACTCGTAGACGTAGAGTTTTAAAAGATACATTGATTGAAAGACAACTCCATGCGAGCGAAGCCGCGAGCAAAAGCTAGTAGGTAAGTATAGAATACAAATAAGATTTTACGTTTTTTTCTAAGCAACAGCAACGTGCGCAAAACTTTGCATGAAAAATCTCGAACAAGCATGGCTAGTTTGGAAACTTGCAAATTTACTAGAGTAAACTAAACGCCACGAAAGAAGTTCCCTGTGAAAATACTTACTCGTAATAGTTTGGGGAAAAACTCTTTTCGTAAATAGTATGTATGAACTAATAATAAAATCTCTTTGGCTATACCATTTGTATCTGGCTGGTTTTGGTATTATTAAAAAGTTTAAATTTTAAAAAAGATAATTCCAAATTCCTTAAGGTGGTAGAGCTGATGATGGGCTCGACTGTGGAGGTACCACCATCTTACTCGCAAATCCTCCCGAAGTTTTTCGGGGGAGAGTAAGAGAACAGCTCTCAGGCAAAACCAGGCGGCCCACCATCGCCTGGGGCCGGTGGATGGCAGTATATCCATCCCCAATCGCCAGGCCTTATTTAAAACAGACTAGTGACGGGCAGCGGCGTCACTGGTGCAAGGGTTTCGGCACCGCGCTCACCAACCCGCCTGCCCAGCGTGTGTGAGTATGGGCATTTCTTCCAGGATGCCGTCAAGAGTGTCGAAATCCTGGACAGGCCTATGTTCAGCAGTGGACGAAACAGGCTGATGGATGGATGGAATTCCAAATTCAAATTAGTTAAAATGTGTGATTTTCATTTGTTTTTCTTACTGTTAAGATGAGTGAATCTAATAAAGAAATTCCATACATTTTAAAATTTTACTACAAAAAAGGTAAAAATTCAACGCAAGCCGCGAAAAAAAATTGTGATGTTTATGGACCTCGTGCAGTGTCTGTGAGAGTAGCACAAATTTGGTTTAAGCATTTTCTATCCAGAAATTTTGATGTCAAAGATGCACCTCGCTCTGGGCGCCCTGTTACGGATGAAATGGATGCCATTTTTGAAAAAGTGGAGCAAGATCGGCATACATAGGTAACACTAAAAGTTTCCGGAACTGGCCACTTACATAAACAATATTTAAAAATTTATTGCAACATTTGAAAATAGAACTCTTTGGCTGTAGAATGCAGTTTGTTTCATCTGACTGTCTTTTGTTTTTACCTTGTGGTGCCATTTAAAAAATTGTGTGTCTGCATCAACATGGATTTAACTCGGGAAAATTTTCGTAGTATGATTTTCTACGATTTTAAGTGTAATTTGACAGCTCAACAGAGCATCGCTCGGCTTGAAACAGCTTTTGGCAATGAAGTACCATGCAAGACGACTGTTTATAGCTGGTTTGCAGAATTCAAGCGTGGTCGTATCAATCTCAGTGACGAATCTCCCGATGGTCGGCCGTCCACCGCTGTGACCAACAAAAACATCGATGCTGTGCGCCGTATGATTGAAACAGACAGGCATGTGACCTACCATGAAATTCGCGCATCCTTAGAAATAGGCATGAGTCAAATACAATCAATCCTACACAAACATTTGGGTGTGAGAAAGCTGTGCTCGCGGTGGATCCCACACAACTTGACCGAGGCTCAAAAAACGGACCGCGTCACTTGGTGCAGTGCCATGCTTACCAGATTCAACGAAGGTGCGTCAAATTTGGTGTGGGACATAGTAACAAGTGACGAAACATGGATTTATTGCTACGATCCCAAAACAAAGCAGCAATCGAGCGTATGGGTCTTTCAAGATGAGCCGAAACCAACCAAAGTGGCGCGCGTGAAAAGTGCATCTAAGCGGATGATTGCTTCTTTTTTTAATAAAACTGGACACGTGGCTACTGTTGCTTTAGAGAATCGTCGTACCGTGAATAGTGACTGGTACACGGCCATTTGTTTGCCGGAAGTTATTGACGAACTCCGTAAAAATAACCGTAAACGCCGTATCATCCAGCACCACGACAATGCTAGTTCTCACACGGCCAGACAGACAAACGACTTTTTGAAGACGAAAAATGTAGAACTCATGAGTCATCCTGCATACAGTCCCGACCTGGCACCTTGTGACTTTTTTCTGTTCCCAAAAATTAAGAACCAATTACGCAGTCAACGATTTTCATCACCAGAAGAGGCTGTCGAGGAGTATGAAAAACACGTTTCAGAGGTCACCACAGGGGAGTGGCACAAAAGTTTTCAAAACTGGTTTGATCGAATGAAAAAGTGCATAGACGCCAAGGGAGATTATTTTGAAAAACAATAAATTAATTTTGTACCTTTAATAGTATTTTTTCATATTCATTCCGGAAACTTATAGTGCGTCCCACGTATCAGTAGTTACGATGTAGCTGAAGAACTGGAGATTGAACACAAAACAGTTTTGGCGCATTTGAAAAAAGCTGGTTACTGAAAGAAACTTAATGAACCATGTACTCATTTGTGATTTTTTATTACGACGTAAAAAAACCGAACCATTTTTGAAAAACCTGATAACTGGTGATGAAAAGTGGATCACGTACGACAGAACGTGCGAAAAAGGTCGTGGTCAAAGGCTGGTCAGGCTTCACAGACTCTGGTGAAACCCGGGTTATCTCGCAACAGTGTAATGCTGTGTGTATGATGGGATTGGAAGGCATTATTCATTATGAGCTGTTACCGCCAGGCAGGACCATCGATTCTGAACTCTACTGCGAACAACTGATGAGATTAAAGCAACAAGTTGAGAGAAAGCGGCTGGAATTAGTCAACAGAAGGGGTGTGGTTTTTCATCATGATAACGCTAGACCTCACACATCTTTAGCCACTCAGCAAAAATTAAGAGAGTTTGGCTGGGACGTATTAATGCATGCGCCGTATAGTCCTGGCCTAGCACCTTCAGATTTCCTGTTGTTTCGGTCTCTTCAGAATTCTTTAGGCAGTGTCAGGTTAACATCACGAGAGGACTGCCAAAACCACTTGTCACGGTATTTTGATCAGAAGCCCCAGAATTTCTGTAGCAATGGGATCATATCCCTACCTACATGATGGCATAAAGTTATCGAACAAAATAGCACCTACATACTTTAGTTAAATGTCAATAAACTTTATTAAAAAATGTTTTGAATTTTCATATAAAATGCGAAGAAACTTTTCCCCCACCTATATTTCATGAGAGATGAATACGATAATCTATAGAAGCGTTAACACTAGTATACATGAAAATTTGAGGCTTTTTATAGATGTTTTCATATTGTTCTCTTGTATTTTTTAGGTCTCTAAGTTCTTGGCTTGGCTTTTGGCCTCAAACTATTTAGAATTTATGTGTGTAATGCGTTGGTGTGATGTCGTTCGCGGACCGCGGAAATTAAAAACAAAAGAATTTTCTTTTTAAAAAGAAATTTATGTTTCCGTACAAAATTAAACCACGATAAACGAAACGTTGAGGCTTTTTAAATGTGTTTTCAAGTTATTGTATTGTATTTTTTTTAATCTCCTAAGTTATTGTCTTGGATTTTTGCCTCTATTTAGAATTTATGTGTGTGAGTGAAGGTCGTTAGCGGTTACAGAATTTAACGGAACCATAGGTTTTTTTCTAAACTACTATGTTCTTACCCTTGGCCGAATTCCCCGCCCAGTGGAAAGCGTCGATAAGGTCTAGGATGAAGCGCGCTCGCCCAGAAACCGAGAGAGTGACAGAGGTCGAGACGTTACTCAGTCTTACCTGGGACATCTGCAAAAATTTACAAGGTGGTAGAGCTGGTGCCGGGCTCGAATGCGGAGGTACCACCATATTATTTGCAAACCACCCCAAGTTATTCAGAGGAGAGTAAGGAAATAGCTCTCAAACAGGCACAACAACGCCAGCATTGGCGTAACTATAAATAGTAGCTGGGGGTGGCCGGCCCCGGCTCCAACTCGTTATATACCTATAAGTTACTCTATGCATGAAACCATCAACTATGTATCTGCTCTCGATGTGATTGTAATAAAATAAATAGAGATAACCCTACGTATAACAAAATCACATACAAACCATTATACAAAACAAATAACGCCTGAAAATGGATAAAATTTATTTTTACATAAATGACAACCATATGTCTGAGGGGGGCAAACAGTAGTCTGGGGGGGTCCGTGCCTCCTGGCCCTTACCTAGTTACGCCTAAGTGCCACCGTTGCCTGGACCGATTGGATGAGTAGCGAAGTCACTGGTGCGAGGGTTTCGGCAATACCGATTCGCTTACCAATTCGCCTGCCCAGCATGTGTGAGTATAGACAGGCAAGGGCGTAGCGAGGTACGGGCAGGGAGGGGCAGCTGCCCCCCCTTGGAAGCGGTCGTTCGCTGGTAAACTGTAATTCTGACGAGCTTCATAGCTTGCGACGTTTCTTATAAGGTTCGATAATATCTAATTAAGAATTACACTGCTCATGTGAAACTCATACCTATGTTAAATACAACGATCAAAACGATATAATCTAAGATTTTCTTTGTCTGCCCCCCGCTATACCAAGAGTGGAAAAATCTTAGAAAGGCAGTGGTAGCGGACGAAACAGGCTGATGGTTAATGAATGGATTGATAGTAACCTTCTCGAAGATAGTAGCGGAAGAATGGTGGTTAATTAAACACAATAATATGGGTTTGTACGGCGTGCAATGGTAACTCTAAGTACACTAATTGTATCGACGAACAAACGATACCGTGATGTAGGGTCGTGCAGCGCCATCTATCGGTACAATTCCGAATCTAATACTTAAACACAAATGGGATTCAAATAAGTAATCCAGAAATATTTTGTTCGGAAACGTGGCTCAACTTTCGGCTTTGCCAAAGACACTTTAACAGAAGTACAATTCAGAGAACAAGAAATAGCTTTGTCCAAAGAGACGTAAGTACAGAATCAATTCATAGAATAAGAAAAAGTTTCGTTCGAATACCCGGCTCGCCGTTCGGTTTCTTCAAGGACACTTTACCCGGGCATCAAATAACACAGCTCGGTCTTCGGGCTCATCAGAGTAACTTTACCAAAGAATCCATTCAGAGAACGAAAAATAATTCTGTCCGGAAACGCGGCTCGGCTTTCGGCCTCGCTGAATATACCATACTATAACATGAAATCAAAATCAATAATCAAGAAATTAGATCAATTCATATAACAAGAAATGGTTTCGTTCGGATACACGGGTCGGCCTTTGGTCTCGCCTGGGAATTAAATAAGAGATCAAGAAATATGTAATTTCGTTCAGAAACACGGCGTCGCCTTTAGCCTCGCCAAAGACACAACTCAGAGAACAATAAATAGTTTTGTCTGGAATCGCGGAACATGTTTTAATTTCCACTAAATCAAATCAGTTAACAGAATATAACTTCGTTTGAAAACGCAGCTCGTCCTTCAGCTACGCCAAAGGCACTTAAACCTGGCAATTACATATTATAGAATAATTTCGTTCTACTTTAATTTTTAATTACATGGAATTGTGACAGTTCAAGGAAAGGGATGGAGTTGTCCAAGAAAGCGAGATGAACTGTATCGTTTCTCCTTTACTTGTAGAGCTCCATCCCTTTCATTGAATTGTCACAATTCCATGTAATAAAAAATTCAAGTTTAAAATTCTTGTCTTTTGCCTCGCCAAAGAAACTTTAGTAGAGAGAGGATCAACTTTGAGAAAAAAATAGTTTCGAGGAGATCAAATCCGTTATCAAGAATTAATTTCGTTCGGAATCGTGGCATGCCAAGGCCTTCGACTTTGCGAAAGACATTTTACCTGGATATGAAAAGTGAAAAATCAAGAAATAATTTTATTCGGAGCTATAGCTTGGCTTTTGACCATCCGGAATCAAATAAGATATCATGAGAACCAAAAACGCTCCAAACCAGAGTCGGGTCAAATACATTCTATATAAAAATAAATAATAAAAAATATTCAGAAACACGACTGCCGGAATAGAGATTTAATTCGGATTTCAGTGCAGAATTAGTCAGCTGATGGAATCACTTTGTACTGAGAAGCAAAAAAATTATTTGAGCAAAAAAAATTTTTCTTCTTCTGGAATTTGATCAGTTTTCGATACATGATCTACCCTAGAATAATTTTCACTTATTATTGTAGGACCTTATATGTATACATTTATGGTGACATTTATTTATACATTTGACAGTTCACACCCTGGACACCTCTGACATCCCCTCGGGGATTCATGTCGTGACGATATATTTATTATTGATATAGTCAAATTCATTCTGATGACTCGGTAAGTGCTCAGTATCAAGGTTCGATGACCCTTTTGGTGAAATTCATAAATTATTTTTTTCGTGTTCCCTACAAACGCAAGCCGGCCTAGCCCCAAGTCAACTACTATGGGAGGACATTTTATTTTGCGAAATTACCAAAAAGTGTTATCGATCCGTGATACTGATCACTTACCGAGCCTCCAGTATGAGTTTGACTGCATAAATAAAATTCACCTCATACCGGTTGAAAATGAACCTAGCTAATAACAAAGGAAACTGGTATATGTTCGAAAAAGAAAATACATGTTTTGTTACTTTTGTCATTTCATGACATGAGTCATAATTTAAAATAAAACCGGTCAAGTGCGAATCAGACTCGCATACCTAGGGTTCCGTAATTCAACAGTTTTGGGAACAGGCTGGAATAAGGTATTTAAAATCTTGCCCATAACTATTTATGATTAACTAATAAAATCATTGATTGTACCACATTTTAATTTTAAATTAACATTAGATAAGAGATTGCCTATGAAAGTGTCATCACTTCACGAGTTAACAACTCATCAATAAAACAAAATAGGCAGATAAACCAAATCTTATGAAATTAATTAGAAATTTCATTAGTAGCGGGAAGTCTTCTGAGTGAAATCAATCAATATAATATTTGTTTTCACGTATAGCAACAAAAGAGAGAAAAACATTTTTATACCGTAGGTACTCGAAATAAAACTCGTGAATGAAAAATTTCATTTTGTCATTTTAGTATCGTGAATTTCTCAACCGCTATATTTTCCGCTATCCTGTAATTTTTACGTAATTCCAATTTTTTTTTCTTTTTTTTTCGGTCCACCATTTTCGGAAATAAGGACATGCATTTCTTTGTGGTTTTTCAAAGATTTCTCGAAATCGGTGCCAGTAAATATAGTAAAAGTATATATTTTTATAATCAGCTCTTTAATATCTAGAATTTGAGTCCCATAATGTATTTTCATAAAAAATATTTATATATTTATTTTACATCTTTTTTATATTTCTCCTTTGTTATCAATTTTTTTTATCACTTTAGTTTTCCTGTAATTGGCCAGTAATGGCCTATAATTTTTATTTTTTTCAGTCCACGAGGGTCGGAGATACTCCGCCTCAATGCTTGCTTTTGTATGCTTTGTACTGCGGTTCCGCTGCTTATTTTGTTTTCTTTTCTTCTGCACGTGCATGGTCCTAGCAGCTTCAGCAGATGTCAGCCTACAAGGGCCGGTATGGTGCCGGTCCCAAGCCCGGTTAAGGGTGAGGCTGTGTTGGGCGGGCGCCTCCGGGGGGAGGGGAGAAACCTATGCGTGCATGGGTCTGTCTCCTTCACTCGGGGGATGTCAATTGCTTACACAGCCTCAGCCTGAAAGGAGGAGGGCTGACCCGTGGGCATTCTGGCACCAATCAACACTGGTACCGGTATGACCACTCACAGCCGTGTGTCCGATCATACTGAGACACCGGCTGCCAACAGGAAATGAGTCGGCCTGTTGGATAGGCTAAAGGGTCACACCCACACAACATCAACTCCTTGCTATATAAAACACTCCCAAGCATACAGACAACACTATACACACACTTCAACACATACACTAACGGGCAGCACCCCCACACACGATCCCGAGGCCAAGGCTCCTGCGCTACGTTACAGTCTCGTCACCCCACTGGTGACAGTAGATCGCCGCAGATGGTGCAAAGGTAGCCTGGGGGACTGAGCCAAATACATTCCGGGTTAGTGTCCGTACGCGGCAACACACCCTCTTTGGTCCAGCGTACCATCACAAGCGGTGCCCACGGTGTAGCTAGCCGTGCGGTAAACGGAATCAACCGGCTGCGGCGGACTAAGCTGAGACGGGCGAGGCTCCTGTCCGGAGGGGTATGCAGACGGCAGTGTACGGGGTGTGTGGTGAGCGAGTGATTCTTCCCAGATCACTGGCAGCCTCACACTTAGCCCAGCTAGCTGGTGCGTCCTTATGCTCAACCGTCTCGTATGCTCTGTTACGCCAAACCTGCAGTGCCCCTAGGTTTTCCCAACCTAGGCAGGTTTAGGCAGGGAGCCTATATCTCCGCGGGGATTTCCTGGTGTCACCATAGTGTGATTCCCCCGACGTTGTGGGCTCCGAGGTGGGTGGGGACTTGTGGAGATGAATTATAACGGCCTGGAAGTAATGGAAAATGGGAAAAATAAACTAACTGACAACAACGACAGTGTCAACAAACCATCGTCTAAGGTACTTGACCTTAGCGCGTTAGCGGAGGCCATACAGCCACAGACCAGTTTTGTGAGCACATGGCAGGTGGTTGCCAACAAAAAGAAAAAACAGCCGAAAGGTAAACAGCGCGCTAGCGCTGTAACCGGAGGCCAAACTCAAGGGTCTGGTAGCCAACAAGGCAACCAACCCTCTCAACGGTCAGGCCGCAACAACAGGCGGAATCGCTGGAGGCGTGCTAAGCGTGACCGAGAAGCGACTGACCACAACACAAAGGAACAGACCAAAGATGCAACAGCAAACCCTGCTGACGTGACACCTGGAACGAGTGCGCTTACGGCCCCTCCCCGAGACTCCACTCGGCAGGCCCAGACCGCAGCTGACCTCTTGCCAAAGGCCAACAAGCCCAAGGCAATGTCCACTGGGTCGGGGCGGCCGGGGGAAGGCGCGGGGAAACCGAAGCCATTCAGTGAGAAGGCTGCCCAGTCTCAGGGTTATTCGCATGGTGCATCTAGGTCACCAACCACCTCCGCGAGCCAGGGCGAACCCCACAAGGCCACGCAAGTAAAGGAGGTGGGTCGCCAAGGTCAAAAGGGTAGACCGGTTTTCCACAAGACCAGTGAGGCAGTCCTTGGAAGCGGCCACAAGACGGCACCAGCGAAGCCCTATGAGCCACGTATGGCAAAGCGGCGTCGCCAGGACCGTCTTGATGAAACCGCCTCCCCAAAGAGTGACGCCAAACGAGTCAGGGTGGACAAGACCAAGGATTCTGCATCGAGCTACGCAGAAGCAATGCAATCGCATTTGTGTGTAGCGGTCAGGATCAACCCTAACCGTGACCTCACAGCAAAAGCAGCACAGCAGCTTCAGGCAGAACTCCTGGCGAAAGTTGCGCTGAAGCTACCGGCTCCAACATACAGGACGTACCGTCATTCCGAGGACGGCCCAGCTGGAACGCGGGCGTCCTCAGACTATGGTGTGAAGACGACGGGTCTCTGGCCTGGCTGAAACGCACCGTAGCGACGCTCAAACCGCCGTACCCAGGTACCAGCTACGAAGTCGTCAGTCTGAAGGAATTAATACCCAAGGTCAAATGTGGGCTGTTTATTCCTGAGGTGACTGACAAGAAGCCCGGTGAGATACATTACATATATCGACCGTCAAAAGAAGAATACTCCGGTGACAGAGACGACGCTCTACGAATATATGTGTATATAGTCTATGTGCATAATTTACCGCCGCCGGGAATATGTATAGTCTATTGTCAGTCACATGTTGCGTCGCGTATGTTGGTCATTCATTCGTAATTTGGAAACAAAAAAAAAGATAAAAAATTAACTTTTTTTACGGTTTTGTGTTATAATCATTATTAAAAAAGTGATTCTGATTCATAGATTTCAATAAAGCTTCTCAAGCTCAACCTGTATATGAAGACATAATACTACTAGTTTCGGAAATTATTACTTTATGGCAACACTATGTATAATCGTGTTCCAATTGATGATTTTGTGTAAAGTTAAAACATTCACCTCTATGATTCACCCTCTATCTACGATTCACATACTTCTTTAGATGCAAGACGAAGACAATTCTCATTTTATATTACTTTACACAGAGTAGCGCGTTCAAATGGGGCAGTATGAGATTTTTTTATTAGGGTGCATTGGCATGCCTCCGTTTTAGTACAAAATTTGATAACCCGTTTCTCTGTCGAAAACATAATTCATGATAATTTATTTTTCTCTTAGACTAAAGTTTAAGACCTCTACAGTTTAATAATAATAATAATAAAATTCTTTATTGCACACTATAAAATTTTTGTACACAGGCGAGCTTAATACTATTTAGTATTTTCTACCAGCTAAACTTTGGCAATGGGGAAGTTGTTGGGGGTAGTGCCATGATGTCAGAATAGTATAGATACAATTTTAAATAGATATATTATTTGTCACTAAAATACTCAATAAATTATAATATTACACTACATCCTAATAAACATATACAATATTAAGAACTAACAACATAATGTGATAAAATACATATACTACTTGCAAGTTTACATACATAAGTACTCAAAGACTCGTCGATAGCTTTATTGAGGAGAATTGATCGAACAACTCAAATCATTATAAACAAAAGATTTAATTTATCATGGATCGTTCTGCAAATCAAGAAAGTGTTGCTTTATCTTAGTCTTGAAGACTGACACAGATGAAGCTTCACGGATGTGTAGCGGCAAACGGTTCCATAAGCGTATTGCACTCACGGTAAAAGAATTTGTATACATGCATGAACTATGCTCAGGTGTGCGAAGAAGCCAAGCCTTGCTAGGACGCTGATTGCGGTCGAGGGACGAAAGGGGCACAAAACGTTCTTTAAGATAAGATGGGGAACTAGGGTTATGGAGAATACCATAAAGAAACGTCAAAATATGGGAATCTCTACGGAACCTGATATTAAGCCAATTGAGTTCAGTGCGGAATTTGGAAATGTGATCATACTTACGCAGTCCGAATACCTATGTAACGAATGCATAAGTTGAGAAGACGGTCAAGCTTATTAAAAGGTTCCATAGTGAGGTCGGGATAGCATACATCCGCATAATCTAAGATGGGGAGCAACAATGAATTAACAAGAGTAACTTTAGCAGAGTATGGCAGAAACTTTTGCATGCGTTTAAGAGCATGCAAAGATGCAAATATTTTTTTGCTGCTTTCAGACACATGCAAATCCCAAGACATGTTATTTCTAATGTGCAAACCCAAATTTTTTACCTCGGTACAGTAAGGTAGTGGTATATTATTGAAGCAAACTTGGGGTAAGGTATGTAAGTCAAGTTTGTCCACTAGGGCCCTACTTCCTAGGATTATTACTTGCGTCTTAGCAGGATTAACTAAGAGTCCATACTGCTCTGTCCAAACACTAATAGAGTCGAGATCGATGTTTAACTTCTGAACAGTATGAGACAAAGAGTCCTGCTTGCAAGATAAATACAGCTGCAAGTCATCGGCATACAAGTGATAAGAGCTGAAGTTCACAACAGAGACAAGAGTATTTATGAAAACAGAGAATAGTAATGGAGATATAACCCCACCGTGCGGAACTCCAGCTGTCACGTCACACCAATTGGAGAATTGTCCGTATGAACGTATGTCCCTAGTTTTTCCAAAAACATCGCGATAAAGGCCAGAAAAATATTAACATATGGTTTTTGATCAAAGGTGTCGTCGCGGGCCGAGCTCTTAATGTACAATTTAAGGCAAGAAAACAACTTTGTATTTACGTATTTATCATAAGCATAGTAGTAAGTTTTGATTAGTATGTATTTTGCTTTGGTTGTATGATTACTCCTTGTGCTTTTTGTATTCCCTTAAAATAATGGTTTGCTGTAAGAAATCTCTTTTTAGAGATAAGCTTGCCAATGTACAAACCTGTTCTTTTTTGATCTTCAGTTCAGAATAAAAGATGCACTACACCTCTCGTTCTTCTCATAGGCGTAACTAGGTGGTAGCCACGGTGGCACGGCCCCCCTAGAGTAGGTATCGTCTGGCCGTTTTTTTTCTTCTCAGGTCTTTGAGTGACAAAATAAATATAATATTATATAATAATTAATAATATTATTATATTATTTGATACCCTTGCTTGTAAGGCTTTTCACTTGTAGAAATGGCTAAAATTATTAGCATTACTTTACAATTAGAATGTGGTTAATGATACCATACACTAAAAAAAGAGAAAATTAATGGTAGAAAGAGTAAAAAATGTCCGGCATCACTGCTGCCGGGTGTGTACGCGACAAATTGTATTTGTTATAATTTTCTAAATTAAAAATTGTAAACAATGATTTTTTTACATAATTTAGCAAATTAACAATAAGTGTACAAAATATTAAATGTTTAATGTCATGAGTGAAGGGAGTTAAATCAGTTTTTGTATGTTGATGTGAGTTCTCGTGCTTTGTCTTCGTGTGTGATAATACTCAAAATGGCGCATCAACTGGCACCGTCTGTAAATTGCTCATTAGATGACATCGACCTCAGTGCTCTAAAGGCAAGTAACGTTGTTTTGCAAGCTTAATAATGAATTGGGGTTTTTGGTTCCCGGAATGTTACCTCCGTCCTTGAATATTATTACTCATAGTGCAGGGCAATGATCTCTGGGCGTAATTCATGATGATAAACTCCTAAAAAAAAAGGAGTTTCTCCGTCTGCACCAACCTTTTCACCCAGTTTTGTGTTGTTTCAGGACCCAGCTGGGATCTTTGAGCTTATAGAAGTTGTTGGAAATGGCACCTACGGCCAAGTTTACAAGGTACCAATGCTTATTTATTCAAATAGTTATTGATCTCTTTTATGTAGAAAATGGTCAATTTAGAAAATTTCTCATATCTCTATGTGATCCTTTAAAAAATAAAGTTGTTTGTTAGTAATCTAACACCTACTTTGTTAGAGACATACTTATCACAATGGTGTCAATGAACCTAATTTGATTATTGTCTGCCTGCCCTTAACAAGATAGGGAGTGGTCTATAGGAGCAGTACTTACTCTCAGAGATAATTAGCTTACTAATTTACTCAATCAATCATACTCTCATCATATGCAATAAAATTAGCATCTAGGCATCTCATTTTTAATTTTGTTTACATTTATTAAACTATCACTTAATTAGCTTAAAGTTTCTCTTTTTGTATAATGACTTCAATACATAAAACATGTGTTGCAGTCAAAATATGTTACAAAATAAAAATGAGAAACATGCTTCATATTGCATTTAGCTTATCAGATGACTTAGTTTATATTTTTGTAATTATAGTCTAGGATTAATTTACAACAACAACCAAATGCAAAATTTTGACAAAATGACCCCAAAAAGTGAGCAATCTAAGTAAAAAAAAAATTATATCACTGCGGTATAGAAAACCAGAAAAGTAAATCTGGACGTGAGGAGCTCTAAACCGGGTTCGGATCCTGGTTCAGGGCTCCTTACGTCCAGATTTACTTTTCTGATTTTCTATACCGCAGTGATATAAATTTAATTTGTTATCTCCTTGTGATGGATAAATCTCCAAGTGTTTAAAAATATATAAATTTATTTCTATCATAGTAAGTAAAAAATAACTCTATTCCTTAAGGAATAGTGCATAGTCTAGTCAAATGTTGTATAAGGTCATTGTTTGTTTTTTAAACCTACTGTTTAAGGTCAGTACTTTACTGAAACTCTATTTTATAAAAAAAATGTATTTGGTCATTATTTTATTATCCCTCTTAATTCTCATTATCACTAGAACACTAGATGAGATCCATCTTACAGAAATCAATGTTAACTGTTGTAGGGTCGCCACACCAAGACAGGGCAGCTTGCTGCCATCAAGGTCATGGATGTTACAGAAGATGAGGAAGAGGAAATAAAACTTGAAATAAATGTGCTTAAGAAGTATTCCAATCACCGTAACATTGCCACATACTATGGTGCTTTTATCAAAAAGAGTCCTCCAGGGAAAGATGACCAGCTCTGGCTTGTCATGGAATATTGTGGAGCTGGTTTGTATACTTTGATACTATTTAGAGTTTAATATAAACCCAAAAGCCATTACAATGTTTAAGTGGGTTGGGTGAATAATAATGTTACAAGTAAACTCGTTTCGAGTAATTTAGATGTGTAATCTACTGATTCACTATTTTCTTATATGCATAACATTCAAGTAGATAATTTAGTGACTACATACTGATAATTGTTTAGATAAACAAAATATGTAACTTGACCCTTATCAATTGCTCATTTGTACATTATGACATGAAATTTTCAGGATCCGTGACAGATTTAGTTAAATCAACTAAAGGACAGTCCCTGAAGGAAGAATGGATATCGTACATATGCAGGGAAATACTGAGAGGTCTCAGCTATTTACACTCCAACAAAGTCATTCACCGGGATATCAAAGGACAGAATGTGCTACTAACTGATAATGCAGAAGTAAAGCTTGGTAATATGATACATATTCACATTTGTTTATAGTTATTATTTGTCTTATCAAATATAACTAATCTTGTAATTTTTGTAGTGGATTTTGGTGTATCGGCGCAACTGGACCGCACCATCGGCAGAAGGAACACCTTCATTGGTACGCCGTACTGGATGGCCCCAGAGGTGATCGCGTGTGACGAGAATCCCGACGCGACGTATGACAATCGTTCTGACCTGTGGTCCCTCGGTATCACTGCTCTGGAGATGGCTGAGAGTCAACCGCCGCTCTGTGACCTTCACCCCATGAGGGCGCTGTTCCTTATACCTAGGTGAGTACGCACTATCTTATTCTTGCGCCACTTATTAAAGAGTCAATTAGTCTTTTACCTAAAACATTATTAAATGATCTTATTTACGAAAAATATTAGTTTCTGCAAGACAAGAACCAAATTGTTATGGTTCCATATTTTATAGACCCAAAAAGTTATGTCTGTAAAACAAGTTTACTGACCCTTAATGTATTTGCTTTGCTAGTTTGTGTAACATATTGTAATAGTGGAATTACTTTGAAGCAATCAAAAAGAAGCTCAAGAACACTGACTGTCTAACTTGCTATTCACACATGACTTGTTGAAACAGACTGCTACTATATCATTTGTTAATAATATGTTTTGTTTAACTTTTGTTAATTCCTCTTTCAGAAACCCTCCACCCCGTTTAAAGTCAAAGAAATGGGCAAAGAAGTTCCACAGTTTCATTGAAACTGTTCTAGTGAAGGACTATCACCAGAGACCTTACACAGAGCAGCTGTTGAAACATCCTTTCATTAGGTTAGTTCTTTACAGTTTTATACATTGTCTATATTATGTAACCTAATTGTTAGCTGTACAATAGGTTTGTCTATAAGTATGATTATTGTTCAAAATAGAGTGCATTACAAACTAAAAAAGATCAATTAGATTATTATTTTATAGCCTCTGCAACTTCATTTCATTATTATCCAACATTAAAAGATTATAATGTATTGTAATATCTTCGTTCGCCAAAGGTGATGCCCAATGGTGAGAAATTGATGCACGTTACGACATCATGAATCCCGAGGGGGTGTCAAAGGTGTTCCCAAGCGTGAATTGTGAAATGCAAGTCACAGTCCACACTTGCTACACCCGCTTTTCCCCAACTATTCTTATGCCCTAAACGTAATCGGTGGTGAGCTCTATCGCCGTACTTTGTGCAAAAATGGACCAACAGTGTAATGTGCATTCCGAAGCATGCAGACCAAACACAATCTGCACTATAGGAATGGAACCGATGACCTCTGTGCTAGCGAGAACTCGGCCACAGAGGCGGTCTTTCTATTGGGGAACATAAAAACATTATCTAACACATCACTATCACCTTGACACGAATTTTCTTCAAAATTCAAACTAAGTAACTAAATTATGCATGTTACATACACTCGCAAGAGCAAAGAATTTTTCACTATCTGAAAGATCCCTTTTAAATAGTCCACATATAATAATAGTAGCCTCTGGCCTGCGGTTCCGTTTAGTTATCACACTGTTCTATGTATCCAGGGATCAACCAACAGAACGCCAAGTGAGGATACAGCTCAAGGACCACATAGACCGTTGCAAGAAGAGGAAGCAAGAGAACTCTGTGAGAGAAGACTACAAGTACAGTGGCTCTGAAGGTGAAGAGGAGGAGAATGCAGTGGCGGGGGAACCTTCCTCCATCGTGCACAATGCGGCCGCGCACCAGGGCGGGGACACACTCCGGCGGAACTTCCAGCAGATACAGGAGGGCAGGTCAGTACAACTCTACCAAGTACAGTGACTCAGAACTGCTTGCCAGTTAAAAATTATCGGTGAAAGTACTGATTTAAAAATGCCCATCTATCCATCCATCAGCCTGTTTCGTCCACTGCTGGGCATAGGCCTTCCCAGGATTTCGCCACCCTTGGCGGTCCTCCTGGAAGAAATGCCCATACTCACTCACGCTTTTCTCGTGGCAACTGCATGAAATTGAAATCGATTACATAGTCTGTTTGAAGGATAAACAGACGTGGTTTCAGTTCACACAATCATCGCGAAGGAAACGAAATGACAATAATTAAATAAAATGTTTTACAGAGCTGCAGCTGAACAACCTCAGCCGCCGCCCAAGAGAAACAGCAAACGTGAGGAGAGAGAGGAGATTCCAGGTGAAAATACTCGCTATTGTACTTAATTTGTCTTTACGCTTCCAGTAAAACTTATAAACTGTCCAAGATATCATGATATGGGTGACAGTTCGTAATTTTCCGTTTCACCTATACTACTCACACCATACTACATACACCCAGGCAGAAAAGAAAATAATAGGTTTTAGAAATAATGTGAATAATTATTGCAAAAATACAATAAATAATGCCTCTATAAATGGGAACAAAAATCTCAGTGTATTCGTTAAATTTAACGAAGAAAAGATTCAGTAAATAATAATGTATTTTTGCTACGTGATGCATGGATCGGAACGCTAACCCATAGTTACTGACACTACAAAATCGAAAATATATCGATGAATCGGTGCGGCCATCATATAGGATCGCGTCAGTATGAGTACATCTTGTATGCGGTTTGTGTTTTCGTTGCGGTTGTTTTACGTGCTACTTGTTTTGACGTTTGTTACAGTTTTTGTTGATTTTTTGTTTTGTTGGTGAAATACAGAGAAAAACGAAAAAAAAATCTTTGAACTCTCAAGCTCTGGAGTTATTGGTTCGTTTAATTAAACCAATTTAGTAAAAAAAAAATGGATAATCAAAGATCAATAACGAATTGACAGCCCTTGTTAACTTTCTCTATACTAAAAAAAAATCGATTATATTTCGTTAGGGTACATCACTGTAACTGTCAACTTTGAACTGCCACCCATATCATGATATCTCGGACAGTCTATAATGGCTCATCGCACCATGAAATCAAAAGAGGCACTATCGCAAAAACATTATAATCAAAGGTGGTGCCTATCGCAAAAACATTATTTTTCAGTACAGCATTTAAAAATTTCGTTCCTCCTGAAATATGCTATCGGCAACTAAAAGACATAGAGAAAGTGGTGTCTTTGCACTTATAGATGTACAGTGGAGACCACATCAACCTATACACTTGCAGTACGACATTAGCCCCTACAGAGAAGAATATAAGATAGGTACAAAGTCAGAAGTGTCTAAATTGATGCTGTCTCCACTGTACCACACAAGTTACACAACTAAAGGATCGCCCGCGCGGCATGAAGTAGGTGGGGGCAGGCACCCGTAGAAGAATGATCTTGTTTTCTTAATTTAAAGAACGAATACACGCTATACATTATTTGTTTGGCTTCTTTGTTAATGGTCTTGCCAATGTTATAGCGTCTATTCATCTTGAAAAGATTTTAATGTGTCGTGTGCGTTTTCTTCCGAGCGTCCGTATCAAATAAGCCAAGTGCGCATGGCGAGATCCGCGAGTGTACTGACTACTGACTGAGAGATGTGGTTTGAACTCCCTGTCGCGCGCACCTGCGCTTCACCCCCGAAACACCTGAATATTTCTCCGTCCCCACCTACCTCTTGCCGCGCGGGCGATCCTTCAGTTGTGTGCTACATCTATAGTGACGTTTTTATGCGTGAAGAACACAGATGTCGCAAAAAGTAAAAACCGAAGAATTTTGGATAGTGCCAGTTTTGTGTGTTCCTTTCCCTATGGTAATACTAGGTTAACTACTGTCTGGCCTATGCTATAGTAAGTGTCTAATTATATAATTGTCATTCAATAGAGCCCGGCCCACCGGCGCGGCCATCCATTCCTCAAAGACTGATCGTTGTGCCGGACCCACAAGCACAACAACCTAATAGATACAGGTACTTACATCATCCTACTAATATTATAAATGCGAAAGTTTGTGTGTGTGTGTGTGTGTGTATGTTTGTTACTCAAAAACTTGAAACAGCTGAACGGATTTGGATGAAATTTAGAATGGATATAGCTTATACCCTAACTTGACACATAGGCTAATTTTTATCCCGGAAAAATGCATGGTTCCTGTAGGATAGGTCAATATCATTGAAAAATCAGGTGTCTAATTAGCGCGGTGCTTAATCGTTTGTGGTGAAATAGACAAGGCTATGTTATCTCATCACACTTCACACTAATATTATAAATGCGAAAGTTTGGGTGTGTGTATGTTTGTTACTCTTTCACGCTGAAACGGCTGGACGGATTTGGATGAAATTTAGAATGGAATAGCTTATACCCCAACTTAACACATAGGTTACTTTTTATCCCGGAAAAAAGCATGGCGTTAAACCGAATAACACGCAGGCGGAGCCGCGGGCAAAAGCTAGTTTATAATAATTTATTGGAAACGATCTGCAGAATACTAGGGTGTGAGTTATTTTATTAGCTTCAGAATATGTTCTGGATGATTCGAATACTCCACTTAATTTTTGGAATGCAAGTTGCTAACTGCTGTTTTTGAAAAGTCTATAAAAGCTGGTTTTCGATATCTTGGAAATATATCGTCACGACATGAATTCTCGAGGGAGTGTCAGAGGTGTTCCGGGTGTGAACTGTGAAATGCAAGTCACAGTCCACACTCGGTACACCCGCGTTTCACCGACGATTATTACGTCCCAACGTGATGGGCGGTGAGCCCTATCGCCGTACTTCGGGCACAAATACACGCTTTTTAGGGCATGCAGGTTTCCTCGCGATGTTTTCCTTCACCGTTCAGCAAGTGGCAAGTATTAGGTAAGAACACAAATACTATGCACATAAATTCCTAAAAACTCATTGGTGCATGCCCGGCCGGGGATCGAACCTGGATCTTAAAGATTGGGAGGCGACCGTTCTACCCCTGAGCTAACAGATCTTTACTAATAAAAAGTCTGTTGTCTGTACATTAAATATTTTTGCGAAATTTTAATGAAATGTGTTAATAAAATTCTATTGAGTCAAGACATATTTTTTTTGTATATTATGTTCCGTTTTAACTCGAGAACTACTCGACAGATTTGGATGCAGTTTTCTTTACTATCATCGTAGTGACCCCGGTCAACATATAGGCAAAAATGGTGTTGATAAAATAACTGCCAATCCGAAAAATGTCATTCTACTCGAAGATTGAAAGACAGTTCCCAAGCGAAGCCGCGGTCGGAGGACAACCAATATAAAAATGAGGAACAATTGTTAAAATGTAGTCATTCAAATTTTTAGGTATACAATTACTACTAAGTTCCGATAATCGAAATTATAAATATTTATACAGTAATCGCTTTTTAAGGTTTATCGACCTCTCGCACTCCCATGAACCATAGTTTATGTTATAGTGGACCGCCAATACCAACTCAAAGTTATGGAAGGGAGGTCCTCGTATGAATTCAAGTAATCACTTTCCCAATTATGGGCAGCGTATTGCACCGCTGATGTTATTGACAACGTCAATAACGAATCAGTGAGCAGTGCGGTTGGGGTGTAGATAAGGGGACACTATAGCAAAAAAGTGTTAGTCAATGTTATAATATAACATGACGTCTCTCACCCAGGCCGCTCCCGCCCACGCCGAAGTCTTCCGGCTCGTCGAACAGCTCGGGCTCCAACAACGGCACTCCCCCCGCCAGCGGCCCGCAGCCGCCGCAGCGTGGGTCACATCACATGTTCAAACCTATGGTCAGTACCTTAACACCGTGCACCTTAACACTCTCCACTCACCTCTATAAACAGCAGTGGCGAAGGGTCCATATAACACGATTCCCATCGGCTTCCCTTTAGGAATTAAACAGTACCCGGTGGTTATATGTCTGTGAACTACACAATATGGAGCTCGCTCACTTTTCGTCGAGGAATCCGAGACGTTTTCCGAAATCCAGGAATACTTTGACAAAAACCTATCCAACTGCGTATTAACCAAGACAACTTTGCTTAAAAATACGCAAGAAAATTACACGTGTCTATTTGTTTACTTTACCTGTATGTATACGTATACCTAACAGAATGAAACAAGGTTTGATGTATAGAAGAATCAGCAATACTTAACAACCTACCTATGTTGCATAATGTTGTCGATTCTGCGTAACGCGACTTAACTACGACTATGACAGGACTTGAGGGCCCATAATACCTCAATTCGCAGTCCTGTTCTAACGCTTCAGCTTTTTAACTGTCTATCCTACTCTAATCAGATGCCGCGCACGCAAAAACATCAGTTATTTTGAAATTGCGGCTACACTGATGGTTTTTTCATTTTTATGGAACAGTCTGCAGCTGCCTTATACTAATATCAGTTATATTATGCAAAGTTTCAGATCTAATTTCAAGTATTCATTTAATGCTATCGGTTTATTGTACGGCTTGGAGGTAACTTTGTAATTTTTTTTCTATCGAGAAAATTTAATGGAATCAAGTTTTCACAACAGCATGGACATAGCATTAGTCCTCAACTTTATCATATACTAATTTCAGAGTGATTGTTGCAGTATTTGTTGGTATAAAAAGGATCATGCGAACCGAAGTGAGGTATTATACACCCTTAACTTAAGCATTCTCTCCTTTTCTTTCTGTATAAGAAAAGACAAGGACCTGACATTTAATTTAAGGTTAGTCCTGTCAAATAAGTCAAATCGTGTAACACCGGATCGACACCAATATCGTTGAAGAAAAAATAAGTGCACCTTGATTTGTTTCTGCGTTTCGAAGGCTTACCATAAAAACAAAGAGATTTGCAATATGCGTATGGTTCTAAAATTTTGTATTTGTTTGTGTTCGCGATTAAAAAAGTGTTTTTTCAGCAACCTTTCTTAGGATCATATTATACGGATTAGTTTTCGAAGTGGGCGGTAATGGCCAAATCCAAACTAAAAGGAATAATGAAAAATGATCAAATGAGTCACATTTGTCGGTCGATTAGGTCAACATAGGTAGCTCGATTTTAATGAAAACCAGATGCAATCATTAAGTAATTTTTTTGAAAAAAATTATCTTGTCTCTCGAACCAGCTGATGTAAAAAAAAACTGTATTTCATTGCTTCCTTCGATAATAGCGTCACTTATAAGCAGGGATAAGATATTCGGATCGATATATACCTAAAGTTGAAAATTTTCAGAAAACGTTCGCAACTATGGAGTCGGCTTATATATTATTTATTTAGATAGTCAACGTTCCGGAAATTACGAAATTGCTTAAAACGTTACGATGATGTACTTAATAGGTGTTAACGTAAATGTATGTATATTTTTCAGGCATTGTATACAATTCCTAGGATTTTTTTAAATACCAAGCAGATTTAGGTCGAACAGAGTAGAAGGTTGAAGGTATATGTATAGTCTATACTTCGACCTTCTACGCTATTTGAAGTAAATCTGTTTGTCATTTTTAAAAAATCCTAGGAATTGTATACAATGCCTGAAAATTACACATACATTTACGGTAACATCCATTAAGTATTAGGTACGTCATCGTAACGTTTTAAGCAATTCCGTAACTTCTGGAACTTTGACTATCTAAATAAATACTATTTTAAGAAGCCGATTCCATAGTTGCAAATATTTTCTGGTATTATTTCAACTTCATGTATACCGGGTGTAAAAGCAAAGACAAGAATTGTGTTAGTATGTAAAGATATTTTTTTTAATACTGGGATGTCTAAATAAAGTTTCTTTACTCAAAATACACTAATCGCGTGGACACCCTCACTGGTCGCTGGCCACTCGGATGAGGGGTGCGGGATGCAATTAGGTGTGTGGGGAGGCCGGTGAGCTGCGTAGCCATAGCTTAGAAAAATGATGTAATTTTTGGTGAAAATTCAAGGTATATTTTTTTCTCGTAATGACATCGGAATCGTGTATACTTTCACACCCTAAAAGGATTCTTGACTTTGCATTTACACCCTGTACATAGGTAACACTAAAAGTTTCCGGAACTGGCCACTTACATAAACAATATTTAAAAATTTATTGCAACATTTGAAAATAGAACTCTTTGGCTGTAGAATGCAGTTTGTTTCATCTGACTGTCTTTTGTTTTTACCTTGTGGCGCCATTTAAAAAATTGTGTGTCTGCATCAACATGGATTTAACTCGGGAAAATTTTCGTAGTATGATTTTCTACGATTTAAAGTTTAATTTGACAGCTCAACAGAGCATCGCTCGGCTTGAAACAGCTTTTGGCAATGAAGCACCATGCAAGACGACTGTTTATAGCTGGTTTGCAGAATTCAAGCGTGGTCGTATCAATCTCAGTGACGAATCTCGCGATGGTCGGCCGTCCACCGCTGTGACCAACAAAAACATCGATGCTGTGCGCCGTATGATTGAAACAGACAGGCATGTGACCTACCATGAAATTCGCGCATCCTTAGAAATACGCATGAGTCAAATACAATCAATCCTACACAAACATTTGGGTGTGAGAAAGCTGTGCTCGCGGTGGATCCCACACAACTTGACCGAGGCTCAAAAAACGGACTACGTCACTTGGTGCAGTGCCATGCTTACCAGATTCAACGAAGGTGCGTCAAATTTGGTGTGGGACATAGTAACAGGTGACGAAACATGGATTTATTGCTACGATCCCAAAACAAAGCAGCAATCGAGCGTATGGGTCTTTCAAGATGAGCCGAAACCAACCAAAGTGGCGCGCGTGAAAAGTGCATCTAAGCGGATGATTGCTTCTTTTTTTAATAAAACTGGACACGTGGCTACTGTTGCTTTAGAGAATCGTCGTACCGTGAATAGTGACTGGTACACGACCATTTGTTTGCCGGAAGTTATTGACGAACTCCGTAAAAATAACCGTAAACGCCGTATCATCCTGCACCACGACAATGCTAGTTCTCACACGGCCAGACAGACAAACGACTTTTTGAAGACGAAAAATGTAGAACTCATGAGTCATCCTGCATACAGTCCCGACCTGGCACCTTGTGACTTTTTTCTGTTCCCAAAAATTAAGAACCAATTACGCGGTCAACGATTTTCATCACCAGAAGAGGCTGTCGAGGAGTATGAAAAACACGTTTCAGAGGTCACCACAGGGGAGTGGCACAAAAGTTTTCAAAACTGGTTTGATCGAATGAAAAAGTGCATAGACGCCAAGGGAGATTATTTTGAAAAACAATAAATTAATTTTGTACCTTTAATAGTATTTTTTCATATTCATTCCGGAAACTTATAGTGCGTCCCACGTATATAGATCCGAATATCCTATCCATGCTTATAAGGATCAAATTCTGGGAAGTAATTACATAAGGTAAACTAAAGAAAAGTGCTTATTTTTAAGAATATAATATTTGGAGGGCTAATGATGGGATGGGAAATAAGCATCTAATTATGTAGTTTCGGTTTTCATCATAATCGGTCCCGAGACATCGATGAGCATTTTTCGCTATTCCCTAAAAGCTAATACCAGTCTAAACAATATCAATATTTTGTTGCCATTAACTCCAGAATTGGTTTATTTATGTTACGTGATCCTACCCAGTATAAAACGTCTTTAAAATAACAACTCTTCATTTCGTTGGTGCATAACCCCTGTGCCATTTTAGAGATAGAGTAACATTTAGTGTTTATCATTAGATAATTTATTTGAGATGCTTCTTTGTTTTTGTTTTCATGTCACGCTGTATTTATTTGCACCTGATTTGCTCTTCAACTGCAGCTTCCGCCGAGAAAACCTGAGGTTTGTCACGAAGCAACTTCTTAGAACTAACTTTTTGTTTGTATTGTCATAGATATTTTATATTTTTCGTTGGTCCTAGTCACATTTATTGGTGTTAAATTCGCTTGGATGTTTTTGCCAACATAAATTATAGACGTTTTATTATTTGAAATACTCAAAATCTATTATATTTATGTAGGATTTGGACAAACTAGCCGCACAACTGAACGAGCTTGGAGTGGTCTCCGGCAACGAACCTCCGAATCGACCACCGCGCGCACCTACCAACGGACAAGGTGAGATTGTTGATAACGTACGACAAAACTAGAGAAACCTATTTATTAATCAGCCTGTGTTCGTCCACTGCCTTTCCTAGATGTCGCCACTCTTGGCGGTCCTCCGTTCTAACCTATTAGGATATAAGAATCATCAATTATCATAATTTTCCTGGTTTTTACATCGTGATGAATGGGCTCAAAAACTCTACTTCGATGCTTTTCAACTTTATAAACCAGCTAATAGTTTAATTGACTTAAATTACTATGTCGATGAGATACTTAGTTACCGTTTGTGACGTCGGGCATTCGTTACGTCCAAGCAGTGGAAATAATTTGATCTCAGTATATGATGATAAAATCTACAAGGTATTACAATTCGAAATGAAAAAAAAAATAGATATGATAATATGAATTGACAATAGACCACCTTCCAATGAAAAAAATGTAGGTATATATATTTTTTTTATAGAAATATGGTCAGCAGATAGAACCACGTTGTACAGGGAAAAATATTGGAAGAAGAAGAAAGTATTATTGAATGTGATCAGATCAGTTAACGATACATGACGTACCCTAGAATTACTTTGACTAATTGTCCGTCAGGTCCCCCGGTGGAGCGGAGCGTGCCCGAGCCGCCGTTCGACGACTCGGACACGGACTCTGACGCGGAGGAGAGCGGCGGCCGCGTGCGCAACGACGGCACCCTGCTCGCCAGCGACCCGCCCAAGCCGCTGTGAGTGCACTGTCTGTCGTACACACTCGCTAAAGAGGGACGCAGATACTACATCTGCTGCTTCTTTCACATCGAGTCGTATAACCTCTGTTGTTTATATCCCAGGATAATATCATTATCGAAAATGCACTCAATAAGCATAAAAGTTACATCTCGGATCGCAAAGTTCTAAGAAGATCAGAAGGGCCCATATAGGCGATAGATGGAAATAAGTTATGGTAAATTTTGTATATTTAGAAACAGGTTTTATGATTTAATTTACATCTCTGAAATAAGACTAAAGGTTTTTTACTTTCTAGAGCTTTGTTTGCTCCCAGAAGAGCTTTTAAAATTAGAATAAAACTAATAGTTTAATTTTCTTTTACTTTATTTTGCAATTCGATTGTTATTTTTGCTCCTCTATTTTGTTGCCCCTCCTGTCCTTGTTCGTTTTGTTGCGCTTTGGTCAGTCCCGAGTTTTGCTACAGGCCGGGGCTCTCGGCGGTGTCGGAGGATGGTGCGGGGGGAGGAGCGGGCGGCGGCGCGGGGAGCGGCGGCGGAGCGCCCACCCGCCCGCTACCGCCCACCCCCGACGACGACGACGCGCACGGGGATAGGACGCTCGTCATGAAACGGGTGAGTCTCGATTGTAGGCCCTAGTCTAACCTTGTGTCTATGTGCTCGATAACAATAGGGTTAATATCATTGTCCACGCCAACGAGTAAGATTCGTGAGCAGATTCATTTGTGTGCACTTGTTATAATATTTTTTGTTTCTTTATCACAACGACTTTTTGTTTTTTCGCTTGTTTGCGGTACGCCATTGAACCGTCAGAAGGAAAGCCCCGACAATGACAAGCGCAAGTCCGACCTCGACGAGGCCGTACTTCTCAAGGACTGGGACTTCGCTAGATTCTTTCCGTCCAAAGCGGCTGAAGTGAAAGAAAAAGAGGAAAACAAGGATGCGCAGAAAGAATCTGAACAGAGACGAGCGCAGCTGCAGCGTCAGTCGCGCATCGAGATGGAGGAAGCGTGGGCCAACTACAAGGCGATCGCAACCCCTCCCGCCAGGCACAAGCAGCTGTTCCACAAACCAGCAGAGAAGACCACGCAAGAGAAACTCGCCGACATATTCAAGCACAAGAAGGAACAAGACGAGTCGAGCTCTCCTAACCGCTTCTTCAGGGGCTTCAGGAGAGAGAACTCTGACGTCTTCCCTCGCAGCTCCAGACATTCCGCCATTTACTTCCCTAAAAACGACACCCCAGCAGGCGTCAAACAGCAGAGGTCCAGTGGAATATTCAACAACCCTCGCAAACAGCTCATCAAGCCGGCATCAGGAGAACCGATACTTACTGACTTTATAAAAATGAACGACAGTCTCAAGATGTCGGCGCAGGGAGAAATTAAGAGAGCTGATAGGAAGGTCACAGATAGAAAAGTAGCAGTCAATAACCCTATAGACGCTCTAAAGAATGTTGCAGCTCTGATCAAGCAAGACAGTGAAAACAACAGAACGAGTAGACAAAGCAGTGTGAACAGCGACTCTCCTGTGACCAGCATTTGTTTCTCAAACAGCACCTCATTCGAGAAAGCAATGACTCCAGATCTAACAACCAATACAGGAGATAAACTTATAGACTCACCCGAAGTAGACAACATGATGAAACCTCGCAGAGAAAAGACTGAGTCGGACATTGTGTTCCGCAGAAATTCCCATTATAATCGGCACAGTGAGCTTCTGGCAAGTTGTGGGCAGGAGGCGGTAGTCCCGCTAGATCAGGTAATCGCTTGATGAACAATGATGGTTTGAATGTACACTAAGGAAATATGTATTGGTATGAGGGTTTTGTTTTCTAACGTTTTCGACTAACAATTTTAACTAGAGAGATTTTGTAATGGAATAGTTAATGCTTTGAACTTACAAAAAATCTTATTGCTATCGTGACTGTTAAAATAATGGTTTTGGGTTAAAGATTTTGCCACTTGTGATTTGAAAAAAAAAGGTGCTGCTTTTGTGAACGCTATTTGATTGTTTTTTTTTTGAATTTGTATTTGTTTTTATTGATATACCAAACATGCGTATTTTGATGATAACGTTTGCTCATTAGTCTTACATATTGGCGTGACTTTTTGAAACTACTGGATCATAGTTTTGTATAAAGATTCACTTGGACAATACATTTTGAGGGGCCGTATATATTTTAATCGCTTCAGTACTAAATCATTAATAGAACATCTAAGTAGACAGTAGTGCATCTAACACGCTAACATGGACAAGTTTGCCGCGTGAATACCGTCTCCCTGCCGATGCCCAGAAGCCTGCAACTAAACGATATGTGCCGTGAACGTTAAACATCTAACCACTTGGGAATGTCCGCTATTGTCATTGACGAAACCTACATAATACCGTCAGTGTATGAGTGTCACACGTTGCATGTCTGGCTGCAGTGTTCGTGTTTGTCTACTACTTTGTTTCGTTATACTTTTATTTATATGAATTGAATGCCGTTTCGTTATTCGTGTGAGAAACGGCGAACGAAAAAAACATAGAAGTCTGAAAAATTACCTCACGATAAACTGTCACAGAAAACACAGCTTAGTATATAGGGTGAAATTTAATCAACCGACCAAATTCATACTAGAGACTCGGTTGGTGATCAAGAACTAGGTTCAGTAATCCTTTTGGCCAATTTCGAAAAATTTTTTTTTTTGCTCCCGTACTGGTTGGACTAGTTTAAGTACAATTCCTAGTGCAGGTACTACGGGAAAAAAAATTTCACCTGGGGGGTCATTAAACCTTGTTTCTGATGACTAACCGAGTCTCCAGTATGAATTTGGTCGGTTGATTTAATTTCACCTAGTAGAAACGGCTCCAATAGTGTTCATTAGTCGGCCAATCACGACGGCCCATTCAAACCAGTCAAGAGCTTTTTGCCCTTTTGAGTCTTTTTCAAATGACCCTTGGTTAGAAACGCTTCTATCATGTTTTTTTTTTTCATTCGCCGTGGAGAAATCTTTGTTGGCTTTGGTCCGCTGAAATTACCATTCAATACAATGTCTAATAGTAACAAAGATTTCGTCTACTGCAGAGTCACAGTTCCCGTTTACTTTTCCAAATAAATATGTCTGGGCACAGGTTGTTAATAGACCGCTGTTATTTGGTAAACCACATTTTCTGCTGATCATACTATGCAACTTTTTGCAGGAACCCCGTTAACAAAACACGATTATTTTTATCAGGAAACGCTGTCATAATCAGTAGAACAAATGGTTTCAACTGATGCTAGCGACCTATTTACATCCGATGTTACCTTTCCGCGTAATGTTTACTTTGACCGCAAGCGCTGTACCGCGCCTTGGGTGGTGACAGACGTGGCGGGGGGAACGTTGTCGAACGAAATGACAACTGTTCGACCCCCTCTCCCCTACCCGCTCATTTACAGCTACCTCAGGCGCGGTATAGCGCTCCTGCAACGGTTTTGTAATGGTTCAACAATGTATGTAATGGTTCGTAGGGTCGATCGAGCGGCGCTAACGAAGGCAGCGGGTCCAGGACGAGCTCCGTGCTCCCAGACTTGCTGAGCCAGGCCGGCCAGCCCACGACGCCGCCCCGGCTGGATAAGTCTACCAGCGAGGAGGTACGACCCTTACTTTATATTGTACACTTTACTATACTTGAAATTAAACATTTCTACCGAACAGTTCGCAGTTACACGTTTATTTTAGTAATCCTACGAATTTCAACTATTTAGATGCCAATCACTTCAGTCAGCCTGTGATCATGGTTGCTGCAAACAGATCAAAAGGATCATTAAAGTAAATATGTAAACGTGGAATAACCCGCGGAATAGCTAAGGCAATATTATGTAATATTCTTCAACGAGAAGGTCGCTAATGGCTTTATGATAATTATTTATGGTCTTCTGAAAGATGTTAACGACTTTCTCTATGCGTTCGCAAACACTGCCGTCTTTTATGTTTATGACCGTAATATTGATGCGTTCAGCTTTGTGTGCGACCGCCTTGGAATTATGATTTGATAACTATGGCTATGCGTTTTCATTAAAAATACTGCATATCACCGCCAGTTATTTAATCATACCGAACTTGTGCCCAAATTGATGTAACTATCCATTCTGTTGAAGTACTGTTATCATGCCAATGGTCATGGTTTATCTTAACAAAATTCATTCATGGGACCTGACGTTATTTGAGGAAAAATATAACACATCTCACATTTAATCAAATACAATCCGAACTGCGCTAGTGTTTGTAACATTCAATTTAATGCTGAGATTGTGATATTCCGAGTTTGTCATGATTTCTCTGTGTCTAACTGTAAATTGCTAATGGAGTTTCAAACATAGCATTCCTTTACAAGAAATACATCTAGACTAGTGTTTGAGACCCCATGAAGCGTTAAGATGGGTCGAGGAGCTTACAATGATATCGTATTAATGTGATACTGGTTGTCGATCATGCGCACACTGGAGCGAGGCTGCGCCGGCGCCGCCGCACTAACCCTGCGTAAGTATACACCACGTTGATGCGACATGAAACTTGCTTGTATACATTCTCATAGAATGTTGTTTGTTGGATAGACTTGTACTTCACTCTCCTTCCTTCATTGCATTGACTAGAGCTTTGATTTGTTGGTAATGTATGTTCAACCGTCGGTGGAGACCGTAGTCTTGGCGAGTGTATTTCACTTTATTGTAATCGGTTATATTACTCGTTGGAGCTTTAATAACAGTTAATGAACGGAGGTCAAGTGGCGCTTAGAGACAAATTGCTAAGTTAGCTCCGAATGGCCGCACTAAAATACTAGTGAATAAGAATGCACGTCAGTAAAGTACGCTCTTGCAATTTGTCCGTAAGCGTTGTAACTGGGGCAAGTGGAAAATAACAATACAGGGACCAATAAAATTACATTATGCTCGAAAGGAACACTAGTTTAATAAGAGAAGATTTTGTTGTTCTCGGTTACATAAATAGCTTTCTTGTCATTCCCACAACTACATAATCATGTGTATGAACATCAGCACAACTGTCGACAAACACATTAAACTTTCTACTATTTACTGAATAAATCATTGCCTGCAGTCATGTTTGTACACCACTGACCAAATATTGTATACTCATGTACATAATAGCCATCAACGCCGTAACAACTTTAACTAATTAATGGGAGATGGACTTAAATAACTAACCACTAAAATGCCAGTTGAACCCAATTATACCAAGGGTCGCTTTAAGCCACATAAAGTACATTGCATTTACGTTTAGATGTAGCTACACTGGCATACAAATCCTTCGTATCCTCATTATAATTGATAGTAAAGAAACTCGGAGAATCTACTGGAATTATTAAAACTGCCTGTTAATGTATTATAGTGTTCCCAACAAACCGTACACAAGACACTGCAGGGCTTTATTGTCTAACTTCGACATCCTTCAAACGCGCCGTGATTGGCTAGAAATCACGCATCATTTTTGGCCAATCACGACGCTTTTGAAGGCTGTAGCGATGGATATTGAAGTTAGACAACAAGAGAGCCGGATTTAGAATCAACAAACTAATAATCCTCATTTGCTCTTCCACAGTATCGGCAAGCGATTGCCGGCGGCGCGGCTTTACCCCACCACCACCATCCGCTCCCGAACTCCGTACAGTCCACGCCCTCAAAGTCGTTCATAGCGGGCGCGGCGTCCCCCCACTCCCTGCAACAGTCCCCGTCGAACTCCTCAGTCGGGTCTCAGCAACAGTTCCTCCCGTTACAACAGAAGCAGCGCTCGTTCCTGACGTTCGGGTTCGGCGCGGGGTCGACGGGGTCCGGCGGGACGGGGGGGTCGGGCAACGCCTCGCGGCGGGAGAGCCACGTGAACGTGAACGTGACGCCGACCAGCCACGACCTCTCCACGGACACGCCCGAGATAAGGAAGTACAAGAAGAGGTTCAACTCGGAGATACTCTGCGCTGCGCTCTGGGGTCAGTCCCTACAATATACTACGTGAAATTAAGTCAACCGCCTAAATTCATACTGGAGACACGGTTTGTGATCAGGAACAATGATCAAAGATCCTTTTGGCGAAATCATAAGAAAAAAAAAATTGGTTCCAATTACTGCTGGACTAGTTCAAGTACAATTCCTAGTGCAGGCACTATGGGGAAAAAATATTTTTTTCCATTTCACCTGGAGGGTCAACCTTGTTCCTGATCACTAACTGAGTCTCCAGTATGAATTTAGGCGGTTGACTGAATTTCATGATTTCACCCTCTATACTAGGTGACATTTATTTATGCAGCCATATTCATACTGGAGCCTTGGTAAGTGATCTGTATCACGGATCAGTAACATTTTTTGCGTGATTTGAAAAAGAAAATTATGACTTTCCATTGCGTTGACTCGGGGTTGTGCTGGCGTTAGTAGGTAGGGAAAAGGAAAAAAAATATTTTCGAATTTTCCAAAAAGGGTCATTAAACCTTGATACCGACTACTTACCGAGTCTTCAGTAAAAAAATGGGTGCATAAATAAATGTCACCTTGTATATAATGTCGTCGGCAAATTGTAGAATTGGGCAGATCATAAAGTATAAAACCGAAAATCTTTCTCCAAAAGTGGAAAATAAGTGCGACGACGAGCGAAGCGAGGTGGAGCGTATTAGGTTGCTTGCGATCATAAATTTGGGGAGCCGAGCGGAGCGAGGCGACACCCCTAGTTTTAGATCATGATATGCCCAATTCTACGAACTGCCGACGACATAATATGCGTAGTTTTACCTTTTAGGTTAATTTATCTATGAAATTGCAACGGTTATTGAATTAAAGCGAAATGTTCTGCAGGTTTAAAAGCACGACCGTTCGTTCGACGATCACTCGTCTCGTCTTCGTTAAACGACAAAAGGGACAAATGTATACGGTCAAGCGAGACATATAACATATGTCCTGCTCACTCGCGTAGGTTTGTTCCTTTTGTCGTTTGTCGAAGACGAGTGGAGCGAGCCCCAAACGACTTTGCTTCTAGACCCGCTGTTAAATTATGCATCGATAATAATCTTAATGAAATAAATTTAAAAAATTACTTCATTTACCACCATTAAATTAAAGAAGTAAACCAAGGGCCTTATTATGTAACTTCGACAGTCATCACAATCGCCTTCAAACGCGCAGTGATTGGCTAGAAATGACATCACATGTAATTTTTGGCCAATCACGACGCTTTTGAACGCTGTAGCGATGAATATTGAAGTTAGACAATAAGAGGGCAGCTTACTTCCCAATCTGACGTTAATATGAAGCTTCTGCTATTCTTAGGAGTGAATCTGCTAATCGGCACTGAAAACGGTTTGATGCTACTCGACCGGTCCGGTCAGGGCAAGGTGTATCAATTGATCTCAAGACGCCGCTTCCAGCAGATGGAAGTGCTAGAAGGACAGAACATTCTCGTGACTGTGTCAGGGAAGAAGAACCGCGTTCGAGTCTACTATCTTAGTTGGTTGAAGTCAAAGATCCTGCGCACTGATGGTCTGAGTGATGTGAGTATTATTATTACTACTTGGATTAGGTTATAGTATTTGGTATATAAGAGACGACCCCTGCTATTAGTATACGGAATTGGTTTATGTCCCCCACATAAATTCGTGTTGGAATATACAAATTTTCATATAGTTATCGTATAATCTACTTTGTACCCCCAGAAATGTATTTTAAATTACCTGACATTTTGTCTTTAAGGCATTTTTAATTGATTTTCTTTAGGGTCATAAATAACAGTCGTTTACATTTGTGTAATCAATGATTTATGGGGGTCATTTAGTTTTCAACGTTAGAATTCAGAAAAATGTATGGAATCTTTCGATACTTCGATATTTTACATTAAAGGCGTCCTGAATAACCAATCGGGAAGAGAATTTCGAATCAACCTCAACTACGAGAAAACAACCTCTCGAACACTTTTATATACTTCTTCAAATATTTTAGGATAAGTCACCTTATATTTATTCAAAGTTCTGAATGGGTCCATTTTTTTTCATGCTTTGTCTAATGTAAAATAGTGCTTCAAGTCTGTATCTAGACCCCGTGCTAAATGAGGCCGGGGCTACCGTCTCTGCTATGAATATTTAACAATACCAAGTTGAATGTAACAAACAGCAAGTGGAGCGAAGGAACGGCTGGATCAACGTGGGCGGCGAGCTGCAGGGCGCGGTGCACTTCCGCATCGTCAAGTACGAACGCATCAAGTTCCTCGTCATCGCGCTCAAGGACTCCATCGAGATCTACGCGTGGGCGCCCAAGCCCTACCACAAGTTCATGGCGTTCAAGAGCTTTGGGGACCTGCAGAATAGGTACCTTCCTACCGTTTACATTTGCACTTTATTATCATACCGGGTGTAAAAGCAAAGGCAAGAATCCTATAAGGGTGTGTTAGTATGATCGGTAAAGATATTATTTTAAATACTGGGATCTCTAAATAAAGTACCAGTACTTCATAATAAGACGATTTTCTTTACTTAAAATACATTAATCGCGTGGGCCCCCTCAGTGGTCGCTGGCCACTCGGATGAGGGGTGCGGGATGCAATTAGGTGTGTGGGGAGGCCGATGAGCTGCGTAGCCATAGCTTAGAAAAATGATAAAATTTTTGGTAAAAATTCAAGGTATATTTTTATTCTCTTAATCGTGTATACTTTCATACCCTAAAGGGATTCTTGACTTTGCATTTACAACCTGTATACTAGCTCAATTTTCTGAAATTGTTTCTTAGCGGATATCTACGTTATACAAGAAACTTACAGTCCAAATTTCATGGTGCCTAATTCCAGCCGTTGGTGTAGATGTTGATATGTCACTCAGTCAGGGTATATTTATATATGAAACGGAAAATCTTTCACCAAAAGTTAAAAATAGGTGCGACTACGAGCGGAGCTGGAGTAGCGTCATAGGTTGCTTGTGATCATAAATTTGGGGAGCCAAGCGAAGCTAGTTTTCACATAAATACGATATGCCTGGGCAGATCAGCACCCGCAGTATGAAGACGGGCGACTTCGTTTATGGCCCTTGTCGGCCAATCATAGCGCTTTTTTTGTAGATGTGCGCGTTGCCCGTCTTCATACTACGGGTGCTAATCTGCCGACAACATAAAGATGAATAAAACTGAAGTACTGCAGAAAATTTCTGTAGCGAGATTCTCCTTTCCCGGTAGAAAATCTCCATAAGCAAGACTGCCCCTACCAACCTCTGGACTAGGATCTAGGAAAATTGACAGATTTACCTTGTAGGTGTTGGTGTGGAAGCGTCGTCGAATCGACTAAAAAAGTTAACACAAATCTAATAAAATATTGTGGCTTCAAGGTGTTGGCGTCTTCGTACATACTATACTACCCAACATTACGACGGCCAAGAACGTTAACTAATTAGAGTTTATTCACATTTTGCAGGCCTCTACTAGTTGATCTAACCATAGAAGAAGGCACAAGACTGAAAGTAATTTATGGGTCAGCTAACGGCTTCCACGCTGTTGACCTCGACACTGCCTCCGTCTACGACATTTATATTCCAAAGCATGTGAGTAGTGTGAGTGTAAACCTTTTTTATGTTCTATTAGCAGTTAAATTTAAGGTCAGTCGGGGCTATTCCGACTAAAAAAGACAAACAAAAAGTTTAAACATCAGCACTCTTGTCTGTAATTGCGACATAGAAAACTTGATGAATTCAAAAGACAAAATCATTATTTGCAATTATTTTTGACGTATCCTGAGTAATGAATACCCATTTAATAAAAGACAGCACCTCAATTTCTGTGCCAAAATTGAAATAGTTGGATTAGCCCCGCCGTGGGGTAAAGTCAACTATCGGCAATATTTATTCGTTAACTGTTGAATATGAGTCTCAAAATAAAAGCCAGACGAGATTGCCTTGTCTTTTATGTGAATTTGAGCTTTTTTGTGCCGTAAGATGATTTATTTTGCTTTGAATTTAGTTTAACCATTTTTGTGGGGTAATTCCAACTATTTCCAACTACTCTTCATAGATAGGAGTGTTGGGACACGTATTCATTAATATAATAGATATTAACAAAAAAAATACATGAATTTACGTACATATTGATAAGTTTAATCATATTGACTAGATAACATATATGATATTATAAACATAGGTATGTTTATTTAAATGCTTATATAAATTATTCTCCAAGATCAATAGATTTTATGCGATGGGTATTAAATTTTTAGAAGCCTCAAAAGATAAATAAATTAAACAAATATCTATTCAGGGTGATTTTTTTTTACTCATAACTACTCATAAAATGTTTAGTTCAAAAACATGTTTTGCGTATGAAATTCCAGATACAATATGGCGTAGTTTCATTTCAATTTAGTATTATGTAACAGGAATATTGATAAAAATATATATTAATTCTGTTTTATTTCTGGTTTTGGAAGGTACATAATTATACACTCAAAGGCACAATTAACCGCCCACTTAAATTTTCCGACGTAACTTCAAAAATTCATTACGGAATGGTTTTTTTTCTTGGCGGCATTTTACATTAGATAATTTCAGATGAAAAAAAATTAAAATAATATTTGCTATTGCTTTAATTTTTTTACTATGAAAAAAGTTTTAAATTACCAATTAATTACAAAAACAAATGTGATGATAAACAATCTAAAACTTTTTGTTGACATTGAAAACCTAAATTTAATAATGAGTATTGCCTCCTCTGGCTCTTATGACCTCCTCCAGTCGATTAGGAAGACCATCCATTATGTCTTGAATATCTGACTGCGGTATATTCTCCCATTCCTCGACCACAGCAATTTTTAACTCATTAATGGAGGTAGGAGCCGGAACCCGACTTCGTACTCGCCTTTTAAGATTGTCCCAAACGTGTTCGATAGGGTTTAGGTCCGGGCTGCGAGCTGGCCATGGTAATCGTGCTATACCCACGGCATCAAGGTACTCCGTAACCACTCTAGCGACGTGCGCACGAGCATTGTCGTGCATTAAAAGAAAATCTTCTCCAATAAATGGGGCAAAAGGGATGACATGAGGTTCTAAGACCTCTTCCACATACCTCTGAGCATTTACGCTGCCTCTTTCAAGCACAACCAACCCTGTACGAGGCTCATAAGAAATACCACCCCATACCATTACTGAGCCACCTTGATAGCCCACTGTTTCGACAACATCACACTGTACAAACCTTTCACCGGGGCGTCGGTACATGCGCTGGCGTCCATCGGGACCTCTTAAAGCGACTCTCGACTCATCAGAGAAGAGAACGTTATTCCATTGCTCTATGGTCCAGTTTCGGTATTGTTGAGCAAATCGAAGTCTAGCTCTCCGGTGCTCTGTGGTCAACGCTGGAACTCGAGCTGGCCGGAATCTAGTCAAATTACGCTCTGCAAGCCTTCTTCTTATCGTTCTAAGGCTAACGCTTACATTTCGTACCTCAAATAGGCGATTACGAGCTTCGGGAGCCGTAGTGAAGCGATTTCTTAGAATGTTGGAAACGATGAAGCGGTCATCTCTTGCAGAAGTGCACCTCACACGACCTTGTCCCGGTCTTCTGGTGTAAGATCCAGTTTCTCTGTATCGTCGGATGGCATCACGTATCGTGGTTCGAGGATATCCCATCATACGGCCTATGCGACGCTGGCTATACCCAGCATCTGAAAGCGCCACCGCTCTAGCTGCACCAGATGCATCCAATGGCATATTACTGGGTAAAAAGCAACTGACAAACTCTGACGCACCTTAAGAACTAAGAAATGTACCTAAAAACTTCAAAGGCAATACTTTATGTACGCGTAAAACAATCAGTTCGAAAGTCAACATTCGACTGAACTCAATAAAAGAGACTCACACTCGAGGGTATCTTTAAAAAAGGGTCATAAATTGTCCTAATTTATCATAAACTACCCACTTAACAAATTGTCATTCAACATCATAAGCATTCAGTTATTGTAAACAAAGTTATGCTACTTCAGCCGAGTGGGCGGTTAATTGTGCCTCTGAGTGTATATTATTTTATGAGGTTAGGTTATAAGTCATACGCTCCTGCCGAAAAATCATATCCTGGAAAATTTATTTTAATTTTATAACTATCCTTAGATATAGAATTAAAATACATTTTCCAGGGTATAGTTTTTCGGCCCAATTGTCTATTGTTTTTTTTTTCATATACGCCGTACTACGTTTTACTCGTTCTTATAATGAAAAAAATATCGACGTACTGGACATCACTAACGCTTTTCAACTTCATACAAAATCTAGTGGGGATATTACGACTATAAGTTGGTCGGAATAACCCCTCGACGACAACTTCGTGGGGTTATTATAACTAACTCGGTAACGGCATAAAACGCAGCTTAATGTAAATCAAAATAAATGGAAAATAACCTACTGTTTATAATCTCTTTGCTAAATTTAACAACCACGTTAAAATAATACTTAATTACACTTTATTTGACGAAAATGTGAGGAGCTGTTTCTCAAACAAGTGTCGGAAAAATGGCAGTTACAAAAATGGCTGCGTCAGTCAAACAGTTGACGCATAAATAATGTCATCTGCTGCCTATTTTACAAAAAAATTATTTTTCTATCTGGTCATAGATGACACTACTATGTATTAGTGGTAGAATGGAAGTTATTGCAATTAGTTGGAATAGCCCCGGCTGATATGCAACCCGAGTTTTAATTGGACTTTAATAAACTCAGGAAATACGCTGGCGAGGCTCAGGCGGTCTCTTTCTCGCGCGCCTTTCACCCATGCGCAGACACATGCCCTCCCACTCTCACACAGCTATCTATTTACCTGTATAACTATCTATTCACCAAGTATACGACAGTTTCAATTTCTTTCTGATCCAATCAAAATAATGGTGAAAGCCTTTGTCTGTCCCTCAATAACTCATTGGGCATCACATTCGATGTAAGTGCATAATTTGGTGAAGGATTTCCTGAAAAATACCCATTTGGTGAACACGGAAACTTACGGCTTTTTAGCACGTTTGATGCAACCGGCGTTTGTTATTTCAGACCCAAGGCGCCATAGTGCCGCACTGCATCGTGCCGCTGCCGAACTCGAACGGCATGCAGCTGCTGCTCTGTTACGACAACGAAGGCGTCTATGTCAACACGTACGGCCGCGTCAGCAAAAACATCGTATTACAGGTAAATAAATACATACTGTTACACTCTTAGCGTAAAATAGTAATTCAAAAGCGATTCATAAAGCCAATGATCAGGGGCAAATCTATCGCTTTCAAAGGTATCGTGATTGGCTAGAAATGACGCCACACTTTATTTCTAGCGATACCTTTGAAAGCAATAGCGATATGTGTTGAAGTTAGATAATTAAGTCCAAGGACTATACATGAACTGATTCCTTCCATAAAAATAGTCAGACTATTAGTACCTCAACTATCCTCTGACCTCTTGCGCTGATTGAAATTTAAAAGCACTTCTGTTTCGGACTTCACCCTATATTTGAATGTCGTCAATTTCGACAAATGAGCTCATGATATTAGATATTCTTTGCACGTATTTTTAGAACGTCTGTGAGAGCAACATCACCCATCTTGTTGTACTGACACGGTAAAATTATTTAGCTATCCAGACCATTTTCTAAATAATAAAAAACAAAACATTTTCAGTGGGGAGAGATGCCAACGTCAGTGGCATACATCGGCACAGGACAGATCATGGGATGGGGCAATAAAGCGATCGAAATTCGGTCCGTAGAGAGCGGTCACCTAGACGGCGTGTTCATGCACAAGAAGGCACAACGACTCAAGTTCTTATGTGAACGCAACGACAAGGTGTTCTTTAGTTCGGCGAAGGGGGGCTCCTCTTGTCAGATCTACTTCATGACGCTCAACAAGCCAGGCATGGCCAACTGGTAGTGACCGGGCTCCTCGGACGGGCGCCGGCGCGCTCCTGAACTGTGATTACGCTCCACGGCCCTCACTCGTGTCCAATTTGTACATGTCACCACAACAGTCTATCCGGTAACAAAAGTCGACAGAGTGCTTTGTCCATTTGCAATTTATAGACTTGTGATAGTGATCTAAGTTCGTTACGATTACCCTAACAGAGTGCTCAAAAGACGATCAACTAAATATGATTATGACGACATGAGTTAGTAAAGGGCCCTTACCTTTGTATTCCACGTGGCATTTTGTACTGAATAATGTAATTTCATTGCGAGCTACTGAGGAAGTATATTATTATTAATTAAGCAATAACCTATAGATTATACTTAAACAATGTTTTGATATTGACAATTATTATTATTATTAATAAGTAAGTTAATGCTTTATTTAGGTTTTATCATGTGTTGCAGTGTTTATTTCTTAAAGAAAATGTAATTCAAATCAGTTATCAAATCATTATATGCCATATTATATTGTTTTATATAGTTAAGCTAGTTGGGTGATAATTGAATTGGTGATGCAGTTATAATTTACATAAATATAGTAATTTTTAACAAAAACAATGCCATGACGTCTGAAAGTGTTATTGTAATAATGATAGAGAAACCACAAAATATGTGTGATGTAAAGTATCATTGGTCTTCGATGATTTTTATTACATAATTTTTGGTATATAGTCAAATCACTTTTGTATGATAATTATCACACCAAACTACTTTTTGTAGGATAAATCCTAAATTTGGAACTATTTATTATTTATTTGCTATGTACAATATTATTTACATGTATAAAGTTATAATTGTGCATATTGAAAATATCTATATTCAATGATTTTTTATTTGGAACTACCTTAGCCCACAATAAAATACGAAAGTCACAATTTTGTGTTTTTTTTTAATTCATCAACCTTTGCTCATTGTTTTTGATATACATAATAATACGCTACAGTTAAAATAAAACCCTGTTTTTAGTAGACAGTGATGGTGCTATAAAAAAAAACTAAGAGAAGCGAGGAGGAGCAGTAAGATTGACATTTTAATACAAGTGGCGGCACGAAAGGCTAGCGGTGAACGAAAATAGCTGCGCATCGGCACAGTCGGGGAGCCAATCTGCGCTTACGCATGAGTACGAGCGCCCGCTTCGCGCGCCGCTTCCTCCGCCACGACACCTTATTTTTGACTTCTACGGTCACTGCTAGACTTTCTTGCCATCACTTGGACGTTTAGGAGCCAAGCCAAATGGAGTGAGGTGACCCCCAAAGTTTTGTATAGCACTAACTAGTTATAATGGGTTCTAACTGATTTTGGGTTTTAACTGTAACATATCAGGTGTAAATAGAGTGCAACCTATAAATAAAACAATTTACGTATGGTCTAGTGAACCACTCTTTAAAAAAAACCCACACAAATCTTCAGAAAAAAAGAACTGTAACTCAAAAGACATTATCTCGTACTTACAAAGGTCTATTTTAGAATGCTGTACCTGAACAGCTGTTTCACGGACAACGTATCGGTGCGTTAGTGTTCACGCCATTTTGTTTGGAACTCAATTATTTCCCAAGCTAAGGGTAGCATGGATATGTTTCTTGGGAAAAGTGGTTCAGTACGATCGGTAGAATATGTGGTTTCATTTATTGGTAGCGGTTTACATCTGGTATACAGGGTGTAAATGCAAAGTCAAGAATCCCTTTAGGGTATGAAAGTATACACGATTCTGATGTCATTACAAGAAAAAATATATGGGTCATTTTACTTTTAAGGTCCCTTTAGGTTTTGGTGTTTGTCCAGGACGAAAAATATTGTTAAATCTGACAGCAATTTAAATTCTCGAAATCTCATTTAAAAGTTTTAAACTTAAAAGATAACACTATAATACTTCTATTGCTAATTACTTGAGTACAGCATTAAAATTAGTAAAATTTGATGTGAAAGATACTTTACCCATCTAAATTGCAGTGTCCCCAGTAGATCGTGTTCTTAGAAACACGAAGTTAACTATTATTTTTGTATAAAAAACCAGCTATTTGATATCGAAAATAAATGTCTCACTACATATTTATTTCAAAAACAGCTAAAAGCTAAATTAATTTGTCTTTGTTTTTTTACAAGGCGTGACTAAATTTTGTCCCATATATTTTGTATCCTTCGTAACGCCATCCATAAAACTAGAATATTCGCTGCTCAAACCATCGCACATGACAACGATGCGCAAAAAGGAACGTCGTAATTTTTTGTGGCGCGCGGCAGTGGAAGGGACGTGTGAAATTTGACACTAGCGGCAGTTAGTGTGTTTCGCGCGTTCCGCCCGGGCAGCGTGTATTTTGTGTTGGTATCCGAAGTCACGGCGTTTTTAACGTAAGTATTACTTGTAATTAAATACTTTTTACATATGTCACAGATTTTATTGTTTTGTATTGATTTGAGTGGAATTTCTGTAATTTTGCTATACTAATGTCACCTCAGATTTATAACCTTAAAAAATGTATGCTTCGTCACGCGTATCCTTCGTCACATTGTTTATCGTTACGAAGGAGACTAAGTAGCTACGAAGGGGACTTATGTGTTGTAAATGGCGATAATTGAAAGAAAAACGTTTAGCCTTTATAAATTACGTGTTTTGTCTCGTAAATAAAACAGTCTTTTTAATAATTTTAGACAAATATGGCGCTCACAGCAGCAGAAAGGCAACGTCGCTGTAGACTAAAGAAGCAGGCTGATAAGGAGAAGTATGAAGAATACCTAAAAAAAGCAAGAGAAAGATATCACGCTAATAAGAAACTTGTTAAAGACATGAATTCTAGAGAAAAAAGAATGACAAATCGAAAATGGAAGATTAAACAAAAAAAGTATAGAGAAAAGTTGAAAGAACGAGAACAGCTTATAGAGGATGACACTATTTCACCGTTTATAACAGACGCTAGCCCACGAAAAACTCATTTTAAAACGAAAAAAATGCGTCGGGAAAGAACTAAGCTTTACAGAGATAATCTAAGATTGGAGACAGAAATGACTGAATGGAAACGCAAATATGAAGCTTGCAAGAAAAAACTACAGCGAACACAATCCCGTTCCGATAAATACGAAGTGATGTGCACAGCTATTCAAGAAAAATACAAAACTACGAAGTCTAGGAAAGACAGAAAAATTATCAAGGAAATGCTTACATCAAATTTTGTAGAGAAAATAGGTCTTACCCAAGAGATAAGAGTTGCAGCACTCGGAATAAAATGTAAAGATAAATTGCGGAAACGTCAGAAGGTCCAGAAGACTAAAGATTTACGAAAGGCGATCCAAGATTTTTACCTCCGTGATGATGTCAGTCGTGCTACAGCCGGCAAAAAAGAGACAGTGACCAAAAATAAAGTCAAGAAACAGAAGAGATTCCTCCTTGATATAATGACAAATCTTCACCGCTCCTTTTTAAAAGAAAGTGGCATGAAATGTTGTTACTCATACTTTACTATGAACAGGCCATTTTATGTAGTTACTCCTTCCGCTGATGCTCGCGAAACATGCTTGTGCAAGCTCCACACTAATATTCAGTACAAATTACTGGCTTTAAAGAAAAAACGAGCGGTTTTCACCAGCGACTTGAGTCGTTTTCTGGAGTCTGTAGTTTGTGGTGTAAATCAAAAGGAATGCATGTTTGAGGCATGTGAACAATGTAGCGGCAAGAATTTGATAGATTCAAATTTGTGTCCAGATGATGAAGTGTCTTGGTGGGAATGGGTGCGTAAAACTGAAGAGATTACTAAAGACCAGAGAAAACGCAAGATTTCCAAAAATTTAAAAGAGCTGCAACAAGCTAAGCTATCGGATCTGATTGTCAGTTTTAAGAAAGACCTCATAGAATTCAAAAAACACGTGTTTAACGTCCGAATCCAACATAAAGCTTATAGAGACTGCATTGACAATTTAGACCGCAACAGTGTTGCTGTCCACATCGACTTTAGCGAGAACTATAATTGCAAATGTAGTCAAGAGATACAATCTCACCATTTTGGGGGTTCTCGTAACCAGTTGTCATTACACACAGCTGTCATCTACAGAAAACCCGAAGGAGCAGAAACCAAAGAAATTACATCGTTCTGTACGATTTCATCTACTTCACAATCCTGCCGCAATATGGGCTCATGTAGACCCGATTCTAAAGTTCATCAATGAAAACTATCCACAAATACATACAATTCACTGGTTTTCAGACGGTCCCTGCACTCAGTACCGTCAGAAACAGAATTTTTATCTCATGACGACCAGACTATTTGATGACTATGGATTCAAGAACATGACTTGGTCATTTTTTGAGGCCGGTCATGGAAAAGGAGCAGCCGATGGGATAGGGGGACTGATAAAGAGGACAGCTGACAGAATGGTTGCCCATGGAAAGGATATTCCAGATGTGACTCATTTCTATACGTTTTTGAAAGACGCGACAAAAGTAAAGTTGTTCCTTATTACCGAAGAGGACATCGATCGCATATCAGTGACTATACCAACATCTTTGCTGCCTATTCCGGCCACAATGAGACTGCATCACATTTATTCCTGTGCACGAGGACAATTAAAATACAGTGAACAAAGCTGCTTCTGTAAGACTAAAGATGTTAACGGTTCTTGTTTCTGTATCGCACCTAGCACCCAGTATGAGTTTTCTCCAAACCCTGTGACAGAAGATATGGATTTAGCCGAAGATGTTAATATTGGCGAGGCTGGATGCGTTGAAGCGAGAAATTTTGATTTGGATGAAGTGGGTATTTTTAATTCTGCCATACAGAACCTCAATGCTGGAAGAAAAGGACTCCTATTCAAGAATATTTACGAAGGTTCTAGTGAAAGCGATAGTGATAGTGAGACTTTAGCACAAATTCAGGACAAAGAAAATAGAAAAAGAAACAACTGTGCCGGTACCAGCCTCGATAAAACGATAATCCACCCAAGAAATATTCCTAAAGGTACATTCCTGCTTATAAAAATAATCAGTGAAAGGAACAGAGAATACTATTATGTTGCTGTTACTGATCTTGATTTTGAAGATTCAGAAGTAAAGGTTACTTTTTTAAGATGTGTCGACGAAACAAAGCGTGCTTTTCGTCTTAAAGTTGATGATGTGTCATTTGTTGATTTGGACGATATAATTAAAATATTAGATATGCCCTCTATCAAAATAAAGGGGAAAAGGGTATTATACTGTTTTAAGGAACCTATTGAAGAAGTTTTTGAAAAATAGATGTCGTTGAAAATAAATATAATGTCTAAGCAGTTCACTTAATTTAAGAGTTGATTTTTAGAAGTTTTTCTGTTTTTTTTGTTAATAACTATCCTTGATAGGAAATAAAGCTAAAAAGGAGCAAATATATTTTAATTCATGTTTATTAATAAGTAATATTCTTATATTTATGTTCCCTGTTACTTTTTATAATTTTTTGTCTACTTCTTCACGTTTATGTCACCTTCGTAACGGTTCCTTGGATGATGTCCCCTGATCATATTACTTAAAATTACATAATAATCATCGGAGAGTGACCTTATTAAAGACTGATTAAGATTATATAGTGTTATTTGTACATGCCTTACAGATATTTAATGGAAATAATGTGACTTTCTTTATATGGTTTAAAACTTTGGATTTAAGTTTCCAATTCAATGTGACGAAGGAGACTTAGACTGGTAATTAAAACAAAAATGACTGATTATTAAAATACTAATCGTTAAGGTAATGAAAGCTCTTGTGTTTCCGATAATAAAGGTAATTTTTCTTTTACAAAAGCTGTTTATTTCTTTCTAATATACAATAATCAATCTTTGTGACAAAGGATACGTTTTTTGACACCTAGTGACACAGGTACATCCTAAAACAATAATATTATTTAAATATTTTTACTGCTGCATACAGATTGATGATCTACATAAGTCTATTGATAAAATTAATGCTATAGGGAAATGCTATGTTCACTTAATATTTTTTCAAGAAGTGTGGCCTTATAAGTAAAATGACCCATATACCTTGAATTTTCACCAAAAATTCCATCATTTTTCAAAACTATGGCTATGCAGCTCACCGGCCTCCCCACACACCTAATTGCACCCTGCAACCCGCACCCCTCATCCGAGTAGCTAGCGACCAGTGAGTGTCCACACAGTGTATTTTGAGTAAAGAAAATCATCTTATTATGAGCTACTGGTACTTTATTTAGAGATCCCAGTATTTAAAATAATATCTTTACCAATCATACTAACACACCCCTAAAGGATTCTTGGCTTTGCTTTTACACCCGGTATATGTAAGTATATCAGACTGGCTGACAACTTATTTTCGAGATTTATCTTATCAGAGTATGTCACAAGCAATGAAAACTATTAGCATTTCAAATTGCATTTGTAAATCCTTGCAGTAATAGCAGAATAGCTGCAGGTTAAATAAAAAATGCTGGAAATCAGGCTGGCCTTTCAGTTTTTAATGATTATAATAAACCAATTGAAAGCATTATGGTCACTCAATTCAATTTTTTTTAAGGCAACGGAAGCCGGTGTCGACTATTCTGCCAGTGTCACGTAATAGATTGCAAACGCACTATCCGATAAAATATATATACAACAAAGAGGTTGACCTTGTAGATGCTGAATCAAACACAACATATATGTTAGTAATAGATACTATACGTATATAATATAAATATGAAAGCTTATAAAAAAAAAAAAAAAAAAAGTTAGTCGCACAAAAAAAAAAAAAAAAAAAAAAAAAAAAACTTAAATCCACCACCTATAATTTAATTTCATTTTCTCTCACAAATCTAATTAAAGCCCTTATAAGATCCTTTGAAAAATGAGAAATCATAGTAGAAAAGTTTGCAGGAAGTTGAATATTTATTTTCGGGAGTAATTTGTATAAATCAAAAGACTTCTGGTTCAATTTACATTGGAAAAATATATGGTTAAGGTCACCATCTCCTTGTCCACATTCGCAAAGCGAGTTGTCACGGATTCTGATTTTATGCAAAAATACTGGAGTACAACTAAAACCTAAGCGCAGCCTAATAATAACAGAAATAACGCGCTTCGAAACTTTTTTAAATTTAAAAAACCATGGCTTACATTGAACTACTGGTTGTCCCTGAGCATAGAAGGAACCTTTTCTTTTGCTACTCCTGTTCCAGTCTTCGTTCCAAGATGAATGAATGTCTGTTTTTGCAGTATTCATAAGGTCATAAGAAATATAAAAATTTTTGTATTTTGGATCAGTCTGATGAGTGCAAGCATATTTAGCTAAGCGATCAGCACATTCATTTCCAGATATACCAGAGTGACTAGGAACCCAAGCTAGGAACACATCCAGTTGCTTTTTAGCACATCTAAATAGAGCAGACTTGATTTCTAAAATTATTTTACTATTAGTTCTACTTTTAAATTGATTTTGTAGTAAGGCACTTAAGGAACTCAAGGAGTCAGAAAAAATCAACGATTTTTTGATGGAGTGAGCTTCAATAAAATTAATAGCCTCCAGTATAGCTATACATTCTCCAGTAAAAATTGACGTTTGAGGAGGGCATCTGTAAGTCAAGATGATTTTGGAACTTGGGTAGTAGACAGCTACCCCGGTAAAGCCAGAGTCTGAAAATTTTGAAGCGTCAGTATAAAAAGGATCCCATCCGACCCATTGGTTATTCAAGATATCCCGAAAATCTAAATTAGCAGAAGGAGAACCTTTACGAATACCAAAACCAAGTAAAACATTGGGTTTATATTGCAAAATTTCATAATCATAATTAAAAATAGGAAATTTTGGAAAATGTATAATATGACCAGGAAGATTATTAAGCTTATGAAAACTTTTTAGTAATAAGGGGATGTCTTTATTGTTCCAATATGCACTGGTGCGACATATTTGGTCTAGGATATTCAGCTTTTCCAACAGGATATGCGAAGAAACAGAATTATGGTCACTCGTATTATTGGAATTACAGTGTGTTCATGGGTTGACATCATAAATAACAGATACATAACTTTAAAATCAGTGTATTTATGCACAGTTCTCGACCAAGTGTTGTGTGTTCGGCTAATCTAGCATAGCAAACCATATCGAGCTTGATACAGTTCTCTGTCTCACTCTGTTGATGTGAATCCCAAACACATCTAAGTCATCATAATCTTATCTAGGTAATTTTTTTTTTTTTACATTTGCTAGTGAAGTTGAATGGATCGCTTTCTTTCATCCATCAACTTGAGTTTATTTCAACAATTTACCCAATAATACTTGTGCAAATTATGAAGAAAATAGCCCGGATTTTGAAAGTCCCTGTGTATCTTTCTGTGATAATGGTACTAGCATCAATCCAGGGACTGGTGGTTGCATTTCTATATCTCTTAAATTATTCACTTTCACCTTAAGCTCACTTCGTAGCTTATTAATATCAATATTCAACTGCTTCTGGTCGGCTTCAAGAAGGGATTTCGTAGCAGCTGCATCATGTTTTATAAGAACAGAACCTACAGTAAGCCAACACTTTTGCTGTGCAGATTTTTCGATGTCTCTCAAAGCCTCACGATTTTGGTTTCTTCTTTTATCCAATATTATAATCTCGCGTTTATCAGCTAGTATTTCTTCTGCTAATTTCTCCACCGTAACAAGATATTTTAAAACTTTTTCTTGATCTTTCATTTTTCAAAATAGTTTGTCATCTCACTATCTCAGTTTGTCATGTGTTTTTTTTTTAGCTTTTTACGGCCTGGACACTCATCCTTTCAGCCAGTACTTTATATGTTTTTTTTTTAAATCTTTATTTAAAGGGTTTGGTCACGTAGTGACCATGTCACCCTAATTGTACACATATACAAACTTAACTAAACAACAACACTTCTTAATTTAATCCCTATCTTAACTAATTTAATTAACACCTTAGCCTCGTCCGAATAAGGGCAAGCCAAAGCACTGTTACATCCACCCAGTTCGAATATTGAGTCGTAATTTATTTGTCTTCTTTGAACCTCGTTCCGCACACACTCCATCAAAATGTGATACACATCTTCCACTACACCACATTCAGTACAGTTTGGTGTATCTGACCTGCGCATCATGTAAGCAAATTTATTTAATGGAATATGTCCGGAACGAAGTCTAAAAGTAAGAACTACATCACTCCTATTAACAATATAATTTTCGAACCAAGGCAAACGAAGAGGGCTATATTGAATGGTTCTGTACCAAATTCCCTTTTCCAAAGATCTCTTGTCAAAATACTCCTTCCACTGGCAATAGCATAGATCTCTTACCATGTGTAACATGTCTGAAAAGAGTGAAATACATATCACGGGTATGCCATCAGTAGTAGCAAGTTTGGCCAACAAATCGACTTCTTCGTTTCCCCTAATTCCGACATGAGATGGGATCCATTGCAAAACTATAATTTTATTTTTAGACTTATATTTTAGAATAGTAGTAGAATAGCGACAAATCTAGCTACTTCTAGTTAAGGATAGCAGTCAGTCAGTTTGTACACTGGTACAGTGCAACATAAAAGAGTAGAAAATAAATGAGGGCGCCACTGTCTTCTATATGACCACACAGCTAGTTAGATTAATTAATTTTGATACTTCAGTATTTTTTCATAATGTATAACTTGGAAAATTTAGGCAAAGCATTTATAACAAGCAATGAAATAGGATCTTTGTTCAAGGTCAACTTTATTTAGAAAAAAGCACTATTCTAATAAACTAAAATCTAAATATTCAACACCCTCAAATTGAGATGTGCTTGCACTTGGTTCTGAACTGGATTCTTCACTGCTTTCTGTATCAAACTCGTCATCACTGCTATCTACACCAACATGTATGACTAATTCGTCTACGTTATTGTACAATGTCCTCCCACGGTCACAGTACTCCTTTTCAATTTTTTTTATATGTTCGCAGCAGTTCTACCACTCTTGAGGCGTTATTGATTTAAATGCTTCTTCGGTCAGCTCCTTAATATTTTTTGTGCCTACATTCAGCAAAGCAAACTTTGCGATTTGCTAGAGCCCAAATTAATTCGATGGGATTCATATCACAGTGATAAGGCGGTAGCCTTACCACTGTATGACCGTGTTGACCCAAAATCTCATCAATTATGAAATTATGAGAGATTTTGGGTTTATGAAACACAGGATCTGGTTTGTTTTTCTTTACCAATGCCAGTAGTGCAGGCTTTCGTAGATTGGGGTCGAAAGATACATTGTTTTCGACTAACTAAAGTCTTAAATCATCAACTTTGTTGGCAGACGTTGGGGCTTTGTTCTTCACGACTGAGTGATACGGCGCATTATCCATCACAATAATCGAAGGGTCTGTGATGTTAGGGATAAGTTTCTCTATTATCCATTTATGGAAATTGGGTCTGTTCATCTCAGAATGATAATCCTCTTGTTTATTAACACCACTGAAAACTAACAATGCATTAGGCACAAAGCCTTTTTCGTTTCCGGCATGTACTATAATCCATCTCTTTCCTTTTGAAATGTCAGTAATTACACCTTCGGTATGAATAGACTGCCAGCATTTTTTTAGCTTATAGCTGGAGTGGATGTAGCTTTCATCTAGGTAAATTATATCCTTCTGCAGCTCTTCAGGCAAATTTCTGTTATCTATTATTGCCTTCAGATAAATTTCTCTCTTATATGCAATATTGGTTTTCTCTATTAGAGCTTGCCTGTTCGATTTGCATTTTCTGTACACGAAACCAATCTTTTTCAGAAGTTTCCTCAAATGCTCTCTACTTCCGTCGTACCCTATGTCTTTTTTAAGTTCAGCTAATAGTTTACCAATTGTAGGCACTTCTTTTTTAACTGCATAAAAAAATGTATCTTCTGCCTAGTGGCACAAATGTCGAAATCATCCAGTACTTTTGGGGGGCGATCTTTTCTATGTTTTGCAGGGTCGAAAATTTCCCCCCATTGGTGGACCCTTGCTGCACTATCCTGCGTACAGTACTTTCCGACACACCTGAAACAGATATAAATCACAGTCATATTCAATTTAACTTATCATTATCTTTTCCTAAAGCACGTATCAAGACTGACGTCAACCCGATCACGCTATATAAATTTATTTTTGTAACCACAACATAACCTTGAAATTGTAACAATAACAATCGCAATAATCAATATTTTGATGTTATTTTGTAAGGAATGTTGTTTTCTTTCCGTGTAACTAGATTGAAATAACGTTTTGTACAACTCTAAACACATTCTTACCAGTAAAATCAGCTGTCCGTTTGTAAATATTGTCGACTGGAGATAGCAGCTCTCCGGCTTGAAATTCAGCCAAACATCGCATAAATACTTTACGTCACGAGCACCGCCGCGTATGACCTTGTTCATTTTAACTTGCTGCTTTAGCCAAATTTTACACAAAAAATCATAAATTGATGTTTTTTAATCGCATTCTATTGCATTAGGCTTGGCCTGTAACGATAGATGTAAGTTTGGAAGAAATAAATAAAATAAATAAAAATAAAATAAATAAAACGTGAAATAAACAGACACTGCTAACTAGTTTTGACAGCTCGACCATAGAGTATATTGAATACTGGGAATAGAGTCATCAGAAGGAAATGGTACAGCGACATCTATTGATTAGTATGAAAGTTACATTTTTGTCTCATCTAAAATTAAAAATCAGGCAAAGGAGCTACATTAATAAAGTCTACGCTACTTATTAGTTGGATCAAAATAAAAATAATCCAGTACCCATTTTTACCATCCCATTAAATTAATACATTTCGTAGAATGTAGATTTAATGGAATGGTAAAAATGGTGTACTGGAAAATTTACATAAAATACCTAAAAAAAACTTTATGAAATTAAAGGCCGTTTCAAAAAGATAAATATTTTCATTACAATAAATACATGCAGCAGTGATTACATTTTTATAATTTTTTCCTCTTATTATAGTATACTGATGCCATTTTTTTTACATCATCATGCTAGTCGTTATTAACTCTGGTGCCATTAAGTATTTTATTAACATCTCGACACCAGTTACAAATAAAAAATCGACATGTTAAATCTTGGATATAATCCGTAAGGTCTTTTTTATGCCTTTCACAATCTATAAAATTAAAATTTATCCTCACACAAAGCACAGTCTTAATATAATTTTTAATTTCGTTTAAGTTACTTTTTGTCTTTAAGATGTGACATTTAATGTCTTGCATTTCTGAAAAACATTTTACTAAATTGTTAGAGGCGTATGTTAAGGATCTCTTTCCTGAATTATATTCTCTTATTTTTATATATTCGCTTAAGTTATTACTATTTTGCAATGATGTTGAGCAGGTGCTGCAATTTTTACACACATTTCGTTTGGCCGCTCTTAGTATTTACCCAGTTACATATTGCAACTGAGCCATCACCCTCGGATCTTTAATTTTCGACTCAAAGTCTATAATTACGTCTTCGTTACATATGTCTTCATAGTCTAGTTCTATCGGCGGCGATGTGATTCCAGGATTCACGGATTTGTTAAATATTAATCTTTTTAATGATTTAAACATAGGTTTACATGAGTCCTCTTCGCAATTAGATCACGGAGAGTGACGGCTACTTAAATTATTAATTAAGAGCGAAACATATGCCGATTCAAAAGCAACACACGTTGGATTATTACTTCTGTGTGCATGGCTACGAATCGAGCCAAAAAATTTTCTAGGGGATCTTGGTTGAAATGCCTCAACCAAATTGATTTTAAAGCATAATGCTTAAATATTTTGGTGGTTAAATATTCCAAATTTTCGAGGGATCGTAGCCAGTTTTTAATAGATGGTACACTACCTTCTTTCCCCGCTTTTGATAAATATTTCATAGATTTTAAATTATTCTTTGCTTCACACCAAAATTGTATGTGTTTAGAAAACAGAGTAATTGGAGCAAGCAATGGCTTCCCTCGTTTGTTTTTAAAATTTTCGTGATTGCCATTAACCGAATCAAAAAGGTCGTCAAAAAATAACAGGACATCTGCTGTCTCTTTGCAGTTAGTGGGCAGGATGACATAGACATAGACATAGACATATATTTATTAGTAATATTCATTACAGGTCATTCATAAGATGCGTTTGTCACACATACAATAGTAGGAGGTTACACGATATTGTGTAGCCGTACTAAATATTATACTATTAACACGTAATATGTAAATAAATAAAACTACAAATAATTAAATTACATTGTTACAAGAATAACAAAATTCAATGTCACTTAAAATAGTAGATGTCAATAGATTTACTCTAACAATAGTTTAAAAATTCGTTATATGAGTAGAACGCCTTCTCGACTAGCCAGTTCTTTAGTTTTTTTTTAAATATAAATAGACTAGGTGCGGCTTTTATATCTTCAGGTAGATTGTTATAAACAGTTGGTCCCATTACTTCAATAGATTTCCCCGTTTTTGCTAACCTACGCTTCACATTCGCTAGTTTGTTGCCGTGTCTCGTGTCGTATTTGTGACAGTCTCCGAGTTTCGGGTATTTATCCAAGCTTTCTCTGGCGTACAGAGCTACTTGCAGAATAAGTAGGGATGGCATGGTGAGGATATGAAGCGCTATAAAGTGGGGCTTGGCGTGATCGTCCCACGGCACACGTAATCGTACAGCTCGTTTTTGAAGACGGAACACACGCTCCCAGTTTGCAGCGCGTCCCCACAAGTCGATGCCGTACTGTAGCAGAGACTGTACAGAGGCGAAATAACATGCGCGAACAGATTCGCGCGGCAAACATGATGAAAGGCGACTGAGCGCAAAACATGCTCCCGCCAGTCTACCGCAGAGTCTGTCGATATGAGAGTTCCAAGTTAATGCATTGTCAATGTGAAATCCTAGAAATGGTGCAGAATCTACCTGAGATATAAGAGTATTGTTAACGGTAACTATTAGCTTGTCTTTCTTACGACCTGATAGGTCGAATGATACGAAATTCGTTTTCGTCAAGTTCAGAGCTAGACCATTAACACGGAACCAGTCACAGAGTTGGTTGGTTACGTTGTTTAGGCGATGCTCTAATTCTTTATATGTAGGAGCTGTTATTACCACTGCTACATCGTCAGCGAACATGTACACCTCAGAGTCAATTATGGCGTTTGGTAGGTCATTTACAAGTAACGAGAATGCTATATTTGAAAGAGAAGAACCTTGAGGTACTCCTTGGTTAGTCGAAAGTCCATCGGATTTAAGTGCACCTCTGTTTCCCACAACATATTGCATTCTACCGCTCATGAAATCAGACAGCAGTGCTAGCGCCGGTCCTTCAATGCCATAGTGTCTTAGTTTCATGGTGAGTACGGTATGATCTGCGACGTCGAAAGCTTTCGATAGATCGCAGAACAGTACCGCAACGGGTAGATGAGCCTCTCGCGCATCCAGCACGCGCTGCACCACTTGGCGCGACGCCATCGTCGTCGAGTGTCCCGCGCGGTACGCGTACTGTCGCGGACTGAGACCCGACGTCTTATTTAAGTAACCGGTCAGGCGTGAACTTAGACCGTTTTCGAATACCTTTGCGATTGTAGGTATTACAGCAATGGGTCGATAGTCATTGGGGTTACTTTTCTTTCCTTTGCTTTTGTGCAGAGGACTTATTTTTACTTCTTTAAAGCATTGGGGGAATTTCCCTGTGCGTAAGCACATATTGAATATTATAGCGAGGGGTACGCTAATCGTTAACGCAATTAATTTATCTGAAAGTAAAAACGAAATGTCAATCATATTTACATCTTACTATGATAATTAAACTTAAAAAGAATCGTCAAAACATGCATCCCTGAGGTGGTATCAGAGGTAGTGTTGTTAAATGCAAGTTACAGTTCAAACTCAGTACACTCACATTTTACATACTATTATTACGTCCAAACATGATGGGTGGTGGTGAGCTCGACTACTAGCGAAAGCTGAACCCAGAGTTTTTTATAGCGGCAACCCTGCCAAAAATGTCATCATGGCATTTGTTGTTGTTGACGTAGTCTTTGTAATTACGTTGTGTTTGAATTTGCGATAAAATTTATTATTTTCCATCATAAATCATGACTAAAACTGTGAAGAGTGCTGTTCGACAGATTTTATTTACTATGATTAGTAAATACAAACAAAAACAAGAAGAGCATATCGCTAGAATCAAGCAAAAAGAGGATTGTTTACATGTTGCAATGTAATTCATAGGTTAGTGTAACATACCCATCTTGATAATTTTATCCATGTTATTAAAATGTAAAATGAACTATGTCATGTTCATATCAAAAATTACCAAGTATTTACTATGATATACTTGAATGTGGATTGAAATTATAATATTCTACCTAAGAATATACTTGGTTCACATAAATGTATAATTTTTATTATTTTACAGAAAAGAATTTTAATACTGAAGAAGCTTGTGCAGCTTTACAAAGTCTCAAGAAAATTAAAGAATTGCATCAACAAGAGTATCTATCTCAAAATAAATATTTTCAAGAAATTGCTTCAATGACTGAAACTAGTGTATCCACATTAAAAAGAATAAACAATGAAGGCAAACTGAATAATGGAGTATTCAGCACTCCAGGTACAAAACGCCCACATAAAGCGACGATATCCAACTTGGACAGCTTTGATATTCAAGCAATCAGAAATAAAATTAATGAATATTATGTTGTTAGGAAGCAAGTGCCCATGCTTAGAAATCTCTTGATAGACTTGAGGGAAAGCATTGATTTTACAGGGTGTAGAGAAACATTACGCCAAATCCTATTAGCCAATGGATTTGTATTCAAGCAAAACAAAAATGAACGTTCTGTGCTCGTTGAACGTTATGACATCGCAGCGTGACGACATAGGTACTTACGGACCATTACTTCAAAACGACAAGAAGGAAAGAAAATAGTATATTTAGACGAGACATATATTCATCAAAATTATAAACCAAATAAGTCATGGCAGGGACCTTCAACGAAAGGTGTTATAGATAATATCTCTTCAGGAAAACGGTTTATTATCGTTCATGCTGGATCAGAAAACGGTTTTGTACCTAATGCATTATTGGTATTCAGTACAAAATCCACTAAAGCTGATTATCATCATGACATGAATGCTTCAACTTTCAATAAATGGTTACGGGAGAAATTAATACCCAATTTGACGGAACCTAGTGTCATCGTCATGGATAATGCGAGTTATCATACAGTGCAAGTGAATAAGGCACCGAACACCAACAGTCGTAAAGCAGAAATACAAGATTGGCTACGTTGCAATCATGTTTCGTTTGAAGAAACTCAAGCAAGGGATGAACTTCTGTGCTTGGTTGATAAGCACAAATCTGAGCCAATTTATGAAGCCGATCAAATCCTTACAGAACATGGCCACCAAGTGTTAAGACTTCCCCCGTATCATTGCGATCTTAATCCTATTGAGCTTATTTGGAGTACAGGAAAACGAAAATTGGCTAGTAAAAATATAGCAAAATCCGCATCTGAAATGGAAAATTTGATAAAACACTGTTTTGACAGCATAACTTCAGAGGAATGGAAGAAGATGGTTGACCATATTATAAAGAAAAAGATGGAATTATGGATCAAATGGAAAGTTTTATTATAAATGTATGTGATGCAAATGATGACAATATAAGTTCAGATGAATATGAAGTTGAATATCTGGAAACAGACTTTGATTATAGCGAGTAATACATTTTATATATTTTTGTCATGTTTTGTTTTAAGTACTCCCATCCTTTTATCCCAAAAAATTAAAAATAGAAAAACTATTAATTCTTATTACTAACACATATCATAGTTCCCACATTGGTTTTATGTCTTTATTTTCTTTCATGTATAAATACACAGTAATTAAAGATTCGGACTATTTACTTTTCCGAATGCCAGTTCCAAAAAATGAAAAGTATCAAAACTAAAATTCCTACTATACACTGTAATACCAGCATAAGATTATTTAAATTTGCCGCGCTTTGCTAGGTTCATATTTCAGTAGCCAGACTCTACTCACCTCTAGTGTTGCCAGGACGCGGAAACACTTTACTCTTTTGTGTCGCACTGGGGGTCTAGAACGAGGCACAAAAAGAGTGTCTTTTGAAAGAGTCTTCAGCTATCAAACTTGATTTCTTAGATTAGCCGAGCAAAAAAAGTGACTTTTCTTTTACTTTGGCTTCTAAAGATAAAGAGTGTCGTTTTTCGAGTTTCGTTCATTCAAAAAGATACTTTTTTGATTATTTCCGTAGAACGGTGGCATTTTGACAAACGCTTGGTCTTTCTTTTTGCCGCCTTTTGCAGAGCTAAAGTGACTTCTACTCTTCTAAAAAACAGTGACCAAATTTAGTGCCTTTTGTGAAGTTTTCGTAGGTTTTTTGTCATGAAATTGGAGTTTATGACTCAAAGACATTATAATTACAAAATACTATTACATTGCAACGACCATCATAGGTCATTGGTACATTGTAATAAATTTCATGAGAAAACTTTCGACAAGCAAAATATTTTTCTAAAAATTTTCTAAATTGGACTAGGTATTAGTTATGTACTTAGGTACCTACCTCGTCATTGAGATTTCGCCAGCGTTACCGCGAGCGCCCCTACCGCTCCCAGTAAGAAGGCGCGCCGAACCGGGCTATTGTTATTGGTTTCGAGACTGTGCAAAGGAGAAAGCGCCAACCACGTACGACCTAGAACTCAAGCAAAGCTCTTAGGGAGCCCAAACAGAAGCTGCGTGCTGCGAAGCCAAACACGCCTGCACTAAAACACTAAGGAGGACATCGCGGAGTACGTGCTCCAAAAGATGGGGTATCATCCGTACGCCTAGGGTGCAGTTGCTGAAGTTGCGCCGCAACGTCAACTTTTCGGCGTTTGTGGTGAGAGTTCTCCGTTGCTTCCGTGGACAAGTGCCGTAGGACAGCACCATGACATAGGTAATGCAAAGTGAAGTGATAATAACATAGTTGATGCTCTATTTACTAATTCAATTTTGTACTAATATACTATGTAACATAGAATATGTAAAGGAATATGTGTACCTTGGTCAAATAATCTCTCCAAATGACTAGACACACAAAGAAATCAACAAGCGAACAGCCAACGGGTGGAGACTAGTTCCTAAAAAAGATGAAAAGTAAAGACTTGAGGCTATCAACGAAAACAAAAGACACATTTATTCTTCCCTGTCTAACATATGGGTGCGAGATGTGGGCCTTAAACAAAGAACACAAAGACAAACTCGAAAGATGCCAGAGAGCCATGGAGAGAAGCATGTTGGGAGTCAAGAGTAAAGGATAGAACTCGAAATGAAGACCTACGAGAAATTGTGTAGCACACCTAGTGGCTTACTACAGGAACCAGCATTGGCAGGTCACATCCTGCGTAGTAACCCAGAGAAATTAAGTAAAAAGATCACAGACTGGTACCCACATGAAAGAAAAATAACTAGAGGTTGGCGATGCTGGGAAAACAAACTTAAATTGACAGCCTGTCCATACTGGAGAAGAGTGGCATGGGACAGAGAACATTGGAAGGAGTTGGACGAGGCCTTTGCCATGTGGCACTGTGCTACGTGACCTAATATAAATAGTAATGAATAAAATGTTCTATAAAAATTAACTTCAAAATCACTGTAGGACAGAATAAAGGCTATATTATTGTTATACTTTGTACTTTAATGTTTGTTTGCATGGGCCACAGATGCCTGACAGTAAAATTATTTGATTTGATTCAATTACAAGCAAAACACTTCACCCATGTAATTGTTATATACCTATATGTTCTTGAACATCATACATACATAATACTTCATATTCTCTGATGAAAGTATCATAATTAGATAGTGTGAGTGAGATGACATATATACAGTTGTGGTCATATAATTAGGAACGACTAATATCAAAGTAACTTTCAGAAAAACAAGTTGCTGTAACTTTAGTCTTTATTACTGTTACTACCTTCAAACGACATGATAATAAAGCTATGTAAGCAGGCTTTTATACTACATATAATGTTAAATTGTTGAGCTTCAATTGGTAATTTAATTAAAGTTCCATTTGAACTATTTATTTGAAACTTTCTAGCTATGGACAAATAATTAGGAACGGGTAAAATAACTTAATTTAATGAACTGTATCAGAAACAATTTTAATAAAATAAACAATATTTATTACAAATCTTTCAACACAGCTTACAAAAAGCAGTATTAGTATTTTGTAGGGTGGCCCTTGCTTACAATAACTGCCCTGCAGCGATGGGGCATGGAATCTATTAAGTTTTTGCAGGTTTCATCTGAAATATTGTTCCACGATTCGACAAAGGCATCATATAGATTGTTCAAATTGCTCGTCCTTTTCGCAGCCACACTCTACTTCTCTCCAAAGATTTTCGATCAGATTAAGATCTAGACTATTTGCAGGCCAATTTAACACAGTAAGTAATTTTTTGATCACTAAGAAACCTTTTAACTGAATGAGCAGTGTGTTTGGGTTCATTATCTTGCTGAAATATCCAGACCTGTAGTCCAACAACCTCTCCTCAGCATAAGGAAGCAAAGTCTTTCTCTCTCCAATATTTGCTTGTATTTAAATTGGTTTAGCATACCTTCAATCTTTTTAACTGGCCCAACACCATGACCTGAGAAACATCCCCAAACTTTTATGTTTCCTCCCCCATGCTTTACCACTTTTTTCGTGAACTTAGGATTCAACGCTTGCTTAGGCGGTCTACTCACATACTGTTTACCATCAGACCTTAGTCTATTTATTTTCGTTTCATCAGAAAATAACACGTTTTTCCATTGACTTGCTGTCCAGTTGCCATATTTATTCGCGAACTCTAACCTAGCTTTTCGGTGCACCTTCGTGAGAAGCGGTACACTCCGGGCGATTCTTCCAAATAACTTTGTATCAGTTAAGCGTCTTCGTACTGTACGTGTAGATACTCCTCCGTCGCCAAAAACTTCCCTCTTTATGTTTTCAGAACTCTTGAAAGGATCAAAGCCTTTGCTGCACGAACAATTAAAGCATCTTCACGTGATGTTGTTTTTCTAGATTTAGGCTTTCGAGGTACATTATTCGTAGTATTAAACTGTTTGACGTGATTTACAGCATTAAACACCTTAGTTTTAGAGCACTTCAACTGATCAGCAGTCTTTTTATACGACCAATTACGTTCATATAGAGCCATAATAATTTTCCGGGTCGATGGATCACAACTCTCCTTTTTGCCCATGATTTCGGAATAATTATGCACTTTCAACTTAGTCAATATAAAGGAGATATAAATAAAGCGATGTAACCATAGAATACGCGGGAAACAAAAAAATGCGATACTTAACCATTTTCGAAATTCAAAATTAAGAATTATTTTTTTCCGTTCCTAATTATTTGTCAAGCGGCCAGTACATTTAAAATACAATAGCAATTGAAGTGATAGCAGTGCAATTGTTTTGCATATTGGGTATAAATTATAATTTAATAATTATTAAAGCCTACTAAATATAACCGTTATTTTGTGTGGTTTAAATTTGTTATCAGTAAGTTATTACAAAAGTCACAGCTACTTGTTTGTCAAAAATCGACTTTCTTACCAGTAGTTCCTAATTATACAACCACAACTGTATATATACCATCTCTATTTAATTCATTTTCAATTTTTCAATGCACTTTTTTTACGCACTACACTATTATTTATTCTCAAATGTGATGGGCCCTTTAGATCGGGCATAAATAGATCAACAGCTTGATGTTTTTTTCGAAGCACGCAGACTGAACAGTGATATGCAGGGCGTGGAGATTGAACACAGAACCTCTGGGTTAGCAGGCAAGTGCAGAGCAACCATTCGTTACAGAGGCAGTCAGGTTTTATTATTTATAAACAATTTCATACTTTTGCAAGAAAACACACAGTAATTTTTATGCTACCTAGCTTGAAAATTTGCCATGAAAGACATCATCAAATAAAATTTTGTGAGGGTAGAAAAAGTGTAAGACAATATATTTGATAATTTTTATTCTTTGAAAATGTTTACTACTTAAACACCTGTTACTGATAAAAAGATCTTTTTATTTGTTAGATTTCTACTAAAACTCATGTGCCTCCAGTTCCTTCCTGTCTCGAGTTCCAACCAATGTTGGTTTAATGAGGGTCAGGATTCTCTCCACCAGTAGCACGGTGGCTCTGACAAAAGGTGTCATTGCACCTAGTTGACAGCAAATCCTTTTCTGAAAAGACAAAAACATCTATGTAAGATCTTATGAAGGCAATAATATGTGCTTTGCATTACAAGGTTTAAATAACCAGGGTTTGATTTGAGGCGATGCTTCTAATTTCCAATTAAATTTTGGAATCTATGAAATGCTACCTTATTAGAGTGAGTTTTTAGTTGGGAGACATTCACATTAGTTTGGTCAGTAGTAGCAAACAATATGGTACTTAGTGCAAATAAATTTCAAACAATTTACATGGTACCCCATATCGCTGCACTTCGGGCAAAATTACACGCTTTTTAGGGCATGCAGGTTTCTTCACAATGTTTTACTTCATTGTTCATTAAGTGGTAAATATTAGCTAAGAACACAAATACTGTGCACATAAATTTCGAAAAACTCATTGGTGGAGACTGGAAATTAAACCTGGGTCGCAAGATTGAGAGGCCAGCAAGCTACCGCTGCTTCAAACATTTAAATGAGAAGAAAGTACTAGACAACAAAAACTTTGTCTTACCTTCCTGCAGTTTTCTAGCACCACTAGCCACACGATAGGGAATACCAAAGCAGGAGTCATGACCTTATAAGACTTTGAGACTTATTTAGCACATGGGACAGGTTGCAATGTCTGAAATAAAAATGATCGACATTAGCGTGTATATATGTAGGTGAAGTAGCAATCTACTTTTCCAACACTGAAATGGGATAGGAGCCAATCTCAAATACGGGGAAACTTGGAGTATACTTACATCGGGGAAAGAGTAGAAAGGCAATTTTTTTCCTGTGTAAAACGAAGAATAGTAAACGTCTACTTACTTCTCCATACACTCCAACATAATTTCTCCTTTTTCATCAAAGAGTGATCTGTTTCCTTCTTTTCACTTGATAAGTATAAACGACAAGAAATACCTAGGTTTATTTTCCTTACATTATTGGGTATATATATTTTGAAATGTATGCGTTGCCGCTAGCGGTACCCTAATAAACAACGTATCAACTACGAATAAGAAGACGATACGTTGCTGCTAGCGGTAGTGTTCTTCGTTAGGATGCGGTGCCGTGAATTAAAAAACAAGAAGGAATTTTGTGTGTAACATGATTTCTGTTAAAACTATGAGCCATATATTTTTAGCCCATCGCAATACATTTGAAAGCAAAAGTGAAGTTAGACAATAAGGCCCCTGGTTACTTGCATCTAATACTGTCAGCCACTGTACCAATGATTCGATATTTAAAGTCACCCATCCAGCGAATATTTTTCAGTTTATCATGTGACCTCTCACCGCTAAAGCACCGCTAACAGCATTGCATACACTTCGGATTTTGACACTCTTTTTTGTCTATACCCATTTTTTTTTTTGAATGAATGGTTGTCTGTGTCTTGGCTTCCAAAAGTGAGAAGAGCGCATTAGATAAAAGTGTGCACATTCTACGGATAAAAAAAAGAGTATCTTCAAAAGAGAGAAGGTGACTTTCGAAAGAAAAGAGCAAAAGGCTCTTTTCGCAAATTCGACCGTGGTAAGGCCCCTGTAGTTAGTCAGTCCAGTGTTGCCAGATGCACCGCTTTTCCACTTTATGTAGCGCCTTTTTGACAATGGATCCGCATTCAGCTTTTAACATACGCAGTTCCGCTTTTTTCGAATCTGCTGAACAACCCGTTTTTTCTCACATAGGGGGCGGTTACATTAAACCACTAGTTACACGTCACGTCGGGGATAAAAAACTACGTTCGATTTGATCAACAAACGACGACCACCACCGGATTTACTGTAAATTAAAAAAAAACAACATATTTCCGCTTTTTATGTTGAAAATCCGCGTTTTTGTAGCACCGTTACCGCATTTTCAATTTTCTCATCTGGCAACACTGAGTCGTCTCTCTCTGTCTCTCTCTTCTCTCTCTCTCTTTCTTTGTTAAAAATGGCGAAGATGGCGCGTAGTGCGTGAAGTAGAAAAAGTGAAAAACTACATAAAAATATCCGCTCTATATCTAATTAATAATTAACTGAAATCTCGATTATTATCTCACATTTTAGTTAAAAAGTGAAACATGGATGGCCCCCCAAATCGTGGATTCCGAGGTGGACGTGGTGGGCCACCAGGCGGCCCCGGAAGAGGTCGAGGGGGATTTGATATGCGAGGGCGGTAAGGTTACTAAATTATTGATTTATCTATATCATTAGCTAGTTATTTTCCGAACCAATGTTTTTCAAGATGATAACAACTCATAAGTATTACCTCCTGGTTCTATGGAGGTTTTAGGTTATGTTCAATGGCGGGAGCCCGATATCGATTAGTCATTCCTTGGAATACTTTCTCCAAATAAGTTATCTCGGTCAGAGTGTCGATAAAAGGGTTCACGGAAGAAAGATTTCTAGGTTGGAAAAAAAAACTACGTCGGCATCCTAACGTTCCGTGATTCGCCATACCTAACCTACTGGCTCTATTCTGCGTTATATCGTGACAGCATCAAAAGGGTTTCGAAGAGGATGGGGGAGTGGGGGGGGGGGGGGGGTGGACCCCCTTAATAAACACTCCCAACCTTAGGGAATGAAAAGATTTTTCGATATGAGTTTTTATTTCGACTATTATAACCTCACTTTTTTCTTTTTTGACATCTCGTACCTTCGTAAAGGAGTGGGAGGAAGATGGGGGGGAGATAAAGTCCCCCCACTTACCCCCTTGTCTAGAAAATGTAGAGTTTTTATGTTGGAGTGTAGCAAAGGGTCATTCCTATTTCTATATTCCTATTATTCTAATTCACGAATAAAACGAAAATTTTCTTAGTGTCTGGTCCCTTGCACATTCTTTGCTGACTTGTTCCTCAACTCGTCACACTGCTGACTCGTCCCAATGGACCGAGTTGAGGAATTTTATATTATATATTTTTTCCATTCCCAAATCGTCCCACTAGGTTCTTTCTTTAAATTTTATGTTAGTAAAGTATAGACGCAAGCAAAACATTCATCAGAGGTAAAATGGGTAATTAAAGACAAAAATATTCTTGTATTAAAAAATCAACATCATTTATATACTAAAATGATTGCAATAATTACTTTAAAAATTTTACAATAAAAGAATCAGTGGGACGAATTGAGGAACGAGCCTCCTTTGCTACACTCTGACCAGTTTTTATTTTGTTTTTTTTTTTATTTTTTTGTAAATTCATAACTTGTCATTTTACGTAATTTAATATTTTCAAAAGCAAAAAAAACTCACATTTCCTAGAAAAAAAAATGTGTGTTGAGCTGGACCCCAAGAAACCCCCCACATTCATATTTATCTCAAAATCTGCTGTCATGTTATAAGAACCAACCCCATTAAATATCCATAATTTTCAAATGGAGGCACCAAAATAGTATACAATTGCAACCTAACATCAGCCTGCCTGTGCCCTTTTATCTTCATGCTGACTAAAAACCTATATAATGTGAGAAATTCTGCATGAAATGATAGTGCTTTTCTAAGTTCTAACAGTTATTATCACCTTGATAGAGGTGGCCCAGGAATGAGAGGTCGAGGAGGTCCTATGGGACCTGGTGGTCCACGAGGGGGTCCAGGTGGACCCCGTGGAGGACCCAGAGGCTTCCGAGGAGGACCTATGCGTGGCGGGGGTGGTGACCGAGGTGGCCGAAGCTTCCCTCCCGGGCCACAAGGTCCAGGCCCTCACCCTGTACCCACAATTGAGACCAGAGGAGCTCCATCAAGTAAGTTTAGTCCTATTTATGATAATGGAAAAAAGTAACATTATTTTATTGACGTTTTACAGAACCTGATATTATGTTGTCAGCAAATCATAGAACTAGGTATAATGTGGTTAACCCCTGTGCGTGTTATGTTTACATGTAAATGAATTTAGGGTGCTGAGTGAGGCGACCTTCCCAGAGAGAAATATCAACTCCCTAGGCAGATTATGATACATTGAATTCTATGAAATGCTGATGACTTATATGTATACAATAATTGGCATTAAATAATTAACAATATTGCTTGTTTAATAGTATTGGATGGATGAAGAGTTGACACCACAAGCAGCACCACGACAATACTTCCCTTTCGCATATATTTTCGCATTAAGCAAAAATTAATGGTTTTAGCATTCAAGCTAGATCCCAACAAACCTGTGAAGTTCCTAAAATTCAGATGTCCTATCTCAAAATCCAGTAATGGATTCCACCTAACAGCTTGTACTCGTATTATATATTGTGTTACATACAACCTAACAGGTACAAGCCTTGTAATAAATATTTTCTGACTCAGGAGGAGGATTCAACAACCGTGGTGGTCCGGGTGGCATGCGAGGACGAGGCGGTCGCGGGCGAGGGGACTTCGGGCCGCGCGGGGACCGGGGCGGTAGAGGCGGCATGCCCATGAGAGGTGAACACGCCTTACTTAATTGTTAAATGATTAGAGGCATTTCATGATGAACCAGAAGCTCGATAGGAATGTGCCGTCTGATACACACATGACGCTAGTTTCACTACTGATCATATAAATAAATATTTACAATATGTACGTGTTATGTCAGACTCGTAATATTTAATTTGTATGCGAAGGTCGTGGAGGCCGAGGCGGACACGGTGGTCCGCCAGGAGGCCCGCCATCAGGTTCCGGACAGATGGGACCAGGAGGGCCGGGCCCGGCAGCCAACATGCCACCACGTGGCCCCCCGGCGGGCCCTACCGGACAAGGAGCTCCCCAACAAGCCTTCAAGCGAGGCGGAGGCCCACCGCACGGGGGCCCCGGGGGACCGCCCAAGAGAGGCAGGTTCGAGGGACCGCGTGGCGGCGGCCGGCCCCCGCAGGGAGGTGGTTACCAACAACAGCCCCAGCACCATAACGCTCCTCAAAACGCCAATGGATATGCTCCATCGTGAGTTTACTTTTATTCCTATGTTACAAATCTCTAACTTATTGCTGCCAAATTTAAAATACATTGGCTTATGTTTTTAAACTTCACATGGTTTCCGCAATACTGATCCAGTGTTATTGTCTAAAATATCAGTTGGATTGGAATAAACCAAGAAAAAAATTTTTAATTTTGTATAACGTCATGTCAGTATGCAATCGGTTTATATGGAGTTTCTCAACAACTTCTGACCCTTTGACCCTGCTAAATCGTTTCTGTTAAAATGTAGACAATAGCCTGGATTGGGTAAAAGATTGTTTTTTCTCCTGTAATATATGATGATCCAAGTTCTATGATAGGAATGTGCCGTCTGATACACATATGACGCTATCCACTCGACTGATATAGTAACACTAGTAAGTTCAGAAGTGTTGGTCATCAAATACGTGTAAATAAGGTGAAATTTTGTTGTCCACAGACATACCGGGTATCAGCCGTACGAGCAAGCACCAGCGGACCCTTACGCACAGCCATCATACAACACAAAGTAAGCACCAATACTTTAATACTTTTCAAATAATTTTTTTGTGAATTTGTTTACATGTGTGATTCACAACGAAACCGAAATTTAGCTACAAACAAGGATAATGTACTATTGATCATATATACAATTCGACTCCTTTTAATTAATTTATGTGAATAACATTATGTAGTAATTTCCCACATCTAACACAGGCCAACAAAAACACGTGTTGTTGGTGCTTAAAACCTTTTTTTAAACAAAGAATATTAAAGAATATTATTCCTCCCATAATTAAGATACGAGTATATTCGTAGGTATATTCATCCCTCTCTGATTATGGTATTATGAATATATATTAGTATATATAATATGATATATCGTGTATTCTTATGTATATTGATATGTAGATTGTTTTGTATTTAGGTTACTAGTTTAATTAGTTTATTTAATACGTAGATATTATCTTTACACCACCTACACCTTATTCTCTATTTAACATTATCTTCCACCCAAAGGTTGTCTGGAAGAAATCGCTTAAGCGATAAGACCGCCCATTGTACCCTTTCTGTTAAAATATTTTGTAATTTATTTCATTATGGTGCACAATAAAGAGTATTTATGTTATGTTATGTTACTTCTTTGCTGAATCCGAACTTAAATTCTGTTTCTTTCAAGAACATCGGACATTTTTAAAATCCTCTTTGTTTTAATGTTAAATTTCTGTTTTTTATTACTTTTATCAATAAGTTGGTGCTTGTGATTGTTGGCACTTGGTGGAACTTTTTATACATTTTTGATTGAAAAACACTTGTACTTGTCCACTTATTTATATTATTTCCCTTACCGGTATAGCATTATCAAAGGTTTTTGGTTGTTTACGTACAATATACCAAATAACCAAAAAACCTTTGATAATGCTATAACAGCGAAACCGGTAAGGGAAATAATATAAATAAGTGGACAAGTACAAGTGTTTTTCAATCAAAAATTTATCAATAAGTATTATTTTTTATTTATCTTTCGAACTCCTGTCTTAATAGTTAACATGGCAAGATATTTTTACAAAAAATTATTACGACGACGTGTAATCAATTACAGGCCCAGTACTTGATTACCAGACTTAACAGTTTGATCGTTTATCATTCGAGCGTATCTACCGTCGGCTTATTGCAGGAAGTCATTAACTGCATTAGGTAGCTCAGCGTATAGACGGCGGTGTTGAGCTCTGCAATAATCAGAAATCATTATTTTCCTACCTATTGTAGTTCTAAAGATATTTCGTTAATAACGAGAAGTCATTATATTTTTTGTTTTAATTAAAAAAATGAAAACCTTTTTTGGCGTAAATTTCATTTCTACTTCAATAGGCTACAAAAGTATCTTTGGTGAATTCTCTGTGACTGAAACTAAAAGTGCGATTATATCGGAACTACATTCTCGCAGATATAATGAATGACTTATAGCCGACGATACGTCCATCTTTGACACGCACTAGAGTGCGATAGATCTGGATATACCTATATGTATAAGACCGAACGATGATCGATTTTTTTCACTTCGGATTAGCCCCTAAGGTTCAAAAATTAGAAGTTTGCGACAAATAAGTGAGAACTATGCATCGATTTTATAAAGGGTCTTCTTTGTTAATAGTGCGGCTCGCATCAGTAAATATCTTGAATATCTAATGTATCTAAAACAAAATCATTATAGAATTTCCAACAAAAATACTTAACATATCTGACATATTTTAAAAAAGATGTCTAATTGCCAAAAAAATTTTGTTATTACAAAAAAGTAAATCTTGCAAAAGTTTCGGTTGTAAAACCTAGTTTCAGTATGACACAACTTAAACAGTTCGTGCCAGCAAAGAAGGCGTGCGTGAACTTCGCTGTAAACTGCGCATTATCCCCTCGCGCGCGTGAGGTTGCGAGTAAAAGGCCAGTTTTATATAAAGCAAAACAAACTAAATAGTTGCAATACATGATGATCACTTATCTAAAAGATAGGAATTGCCGTCTGACACACAAATGCAGACAGTTTAGATTCTGACTCCAAACTCCGCCCACTTGCATTCTGTTCCTACTTCATTAAATATACAATATAGAACGTGTTCCGTCAGCTCGTACGGAGGTAACAACAACTACGCGAACACGGCGCCGCCCGCCCAGGGCGGGGGCGCGGGCTACAACCCCGGGTACACCCAGAGCGCGGGCTACGGCTACTCGACCGGCGCGCAGCAACCCTACGAAAATGAAGGATACAGGTAACTTTGCACACTTTGAAAATCAAAATATTTTCACATTGAAAGAAGGTAGTATAATATTTTTTTATATTATATCATTGTGGTCTTAGATAAAACAAAAGGAAGATGCGCTGCCTCGCTTCTCGCGCGCGGCCCCAAATATAGGACTTGTTTTGTGTAGCTTGTCTCGCTCGCGCCACTGTCGAAGCCTGTCGCTCTCTCTCTGTCGTTCAGTGGCGCTTGTTGTATATATGTTACGGGTAAAGTCTGAAAAAAGTCAAAAATAGGTGCGACGGCGAGCGAAGCTAGAAGAAGCGTTTTAGGTTGACATGTTGATAAACATTAAACCCGAAGCTTTGTTTAACATTACCCGGGTAAACCTAGGTTTACCCTATCTTCTAGTATTACCCGTAACATATATAATATTAAATTGTTATTTCCTTGCGATGGATAAATCGCTAAATATTTAAAATATATGTATTTCTATCATAGTTAACATATTTTTGCTTCATTCAAAATCTAGAGACACCGAAATTAAGATATTGACACATTATTGATGATGATCCAAGTTCTATGATAGGAATGTGCCGTCTGATACACACATGACGCTATCTACTAAACTGATACAACGCAGAATCACCGATCCATAACCATGTGTATCCCCCTCGTCTGAGCCGGTGTGTTGTGCGTACAGCGGCGGCGGCGCGGGGGACGCGGGATACGGCGCGGGGGAGCCGGCGTACGGCGCGCCACCGGCGTACGACGCGTACTTGCAGCAGTCGCAGCCCTCGTACAACACCGCGTACCAGCAGCCGCAGCCGCAGTACAACAACAACAGCTACGGTGAGTCACGCTATTGACACTCATCTTGTACGTTATCGCTCTGACTTACACTAACGTCTGTTGCCATGGTTCATATGACTCGTGGACCCCTATACAGGTTGAAAATGAACCCCCTAGCTATACCAAAGGAAACTATTCTGTGTTTGAAAAAATAACTATACCGGGTGTAAATAGAGTGCGACCATTAAATGAAACCACATATTCTACCGACCCTACTGAACCACTTTTCCCAAGAGTCATACCCGCGGACACCCTTAGTTTAGGAAATAAATGAGTTCCAAACAAAAATGCGTGAACCCTAACGCATCGAGATACGGGCTAGTTTAGAGAGAGCGTCGTCCGTGAAACCTGCAGCTGTCGGTGCGTTAGGGTTCACGCGTTTTTGTTTGGAACTCAATTATTTCCTAAACTAAGGGGGGTCCGCGGGTATGACTCTTGGGAAAAGTGGTTCAGTAGGGTCGGTAGAATATGTGGTTTCATTTAATGGTCGCACTCTATTTACACCCGGTATATGTTTTGTTACTATTGTCATGTTTCTATTTTTAAAAAAGGTATGGACCGTCTAAAGTAGCACTAATACTCCGGTGACAGAGACGACCCTCTAGGAAACCTTTGTGTACATGTGCATTATTTACCGTCGGGAATATGTACGGTCTATTGTCAGTCTGATGACACGTCGCGTAGGTTGGTCATTCATTCGAAATTTAGGTACCATTTTTTACGATTCTGTGTTCTATTACTGATTCTGATTCATAGATTTCAATAAAGCTAGGGGGTTTATTTTCAACCTGTATAATGATGTTAAAGAGAGCAAGATTTATTTTTTAAGTTAGCGCGTCGATGCACCAAGTGGGCCCAGCGCGGTGTGAACCATGGGAGTGAGAAATGTAAAGCCTGAATAGGAAAAAAAACCTGCTCTAGGGGCGTTACAGTTGCTTTTATGATTGCAACACTCATTGTCACATACACAAACATAAAAACAACACCACACTTTGACAGCAATCGGCATTATGACGTTTTAAAGTTAACATTTGCTAGTGGAAGAAATTAGTTCTGTTAGTTTTCCGCAACATGGCGGGGTTTGTTATTTTCCTGGTCAGGCTTTAGTATTAAAACCATGAACTTCCTCTCTGTTATTTTGTTGAGGAATTTGCTTTAGAACCGCTTAGTGTTCTACGTAAGTGTCGCAGGTATTTAATAAAGTCAAGTTTTAAATTTAAAACCTATAGATACAATTTAACACCGATAGGTTATTGTTATTAGGTTTGTTTTATATTGCAATTAATTAACCTAGGTCTTTAATTTAAAATTGTATTTATTAAATCTCTATGACATATTCATTACAATATACTTTCTAAACAGTGTTTTAGTAAACACTGCTTCGAATTAGTGAATCTAGCAATAAGTATCACAACAACTTTTATATATATTTTTTAATGATAATTATACAAAATAGTATGTTGCTGTTGAAGATGATGGAAAGAACACTGTATTCTTTTCAAATTGTGTCAAAAGATAATAACAAATATGAGGCAATAAATAAGGCATAAAGAAATGATAATGAATGATACTGATCAAAGGAGTCATAGATAATAAGTACAAATAAATATTATATATTATAATAAGTACATGTCAGGGCTTGTACAAATAGCAAATGACTGAACAGATGTCAGTCGGAATCTATTCATAAATTAAGATAAGAAATTAATTCAAAGTGCGCAATATTCATACAAAGTGAAGAAATCTTAAGATGGCGGAAAGGATAAGATATTGATAACAACCTTGTGTGAAAGAAACACACTAAGTTTAGCTAAGTTGTCGCCTTAAGTAGCTAAGGGCCAAAGATAAAGTACCTAGATGTGTGATACTAAATATTTTTATAATTGTTTGCATTACAGGCAGTTGGTGATCTCTTTGACTATAACAGGAAATATAACAGAAATACATCCATATGCAACAAAGACTTGAAATTACAGTAATGGCATCCATTTTCAAGAAACATTCATTTCGAATACGAAATTATCTATCGGCAATTTAGCAGTGGCTATAGCAAATACATCGTTTAGACGATGAATTTTATATAATTTTATAGATAAATCGTGACATAGGTAAACAGATAGATGAAAGAAATAAAATTTGACTTTTTATCACTAATATGAAAAACAGTATTGAGTTTTATATAATTTTTTTACATATTCAAGTACTTAGTACATACATGGAATATAGTTATAACTTATTTATTCTGATTAATATTTGTATGAATTTTAAGTTGTTTGCCTCATTCCAATGACAGTAAATTCAGAACCTAAATAATAAGTGAAACTATCAACATTATTAAAATTCATAGATAATAGGTTCATGTAATAATGGTAGACTACCATTTTAAATGTTTTAGACTAAGTCCTATTTCGTAATAAAACTATGAAATAACAATCTCTATATTTTTATTTTATAAATAATATAATTCAGTTAACATTATAGTAGTTAGGCAGTAGCTCTCAATTCAGAAAAAAACTACAAAATAGCTACAAAACACCTACTTACTCTAAGTGATTCTTACCAGAAGTTTTGTTTGCAAATAGTACATAATGTGTGATATTATGTATATCAACAATCAACTATAAACGTAATAAAAAAGAACCAAAGTATTGATTAATTAATTTTTACAATATAGTAGATTTATAGCAAAAGACGACCCATTTACTGAAATAATGTGTTGCTTAGAAGTTTGCTAGTCAAGTCTTAAAATATAAGACATAATATATATTACTAAGGATCTAAAAGTTTTTATTTAGATTAGCAGATGGTAGAAGCGTGAAGGCTAAAATGCTCATAGGTAGAAATAAGAATATCTTGCATAAAATAGAAAAAAACATTTTAGACAAAAACGTTGGCCTAGCCACAGAATAGACGGCAGACGACGGGGAGACCACAAGTTCATAACCAGACTAGAGTGCTAACCTCTACTGATAGCCGCACGATAAAATTAATGACCTTTTATGTATGTCTTACTCATGAAACTTTTTTCTCTTTGATGGAATCGCTGTCTCTATACTCTTTGGCGTGGCCTTGTTTTAGGAAGTTAGCGTTCCAAATGGTAATGAGCTTCTTGGGAGACCCAGATTCTATTTCTTTTTGTCTGTGTTACCGAACAAAGGGATTTTGTAATATGAACGCCACTCTGAATGTTGTCAATATGCTCAATACCGAAATTGAAAATGGTAATGCCCATATAATTTATCCGTAGCTGGCTAAACATCAATTATCATACATAAAGTACCTATGTAAGAAAATGATCCTGTTAGTAATTCTTCAACTAATGCTTCATCTGGGCAGATTTCTGAGGAAACAGCTTGAAATCGGTCCACGTCATGTGGACAAAATGAAAAGGTAATAAATAATGATGTAATTTTCCAGTTTTTATTTGTAGCAAGTAAATGAAGGATGCCATTACAGACAGAATGATGAAATATGCATATGAAGGCGACTGATCTACTCAAAGACAATTTTAGTTACTTGTATATTTACTGAAACAAGGTGACTATGCAAATTATTTCCAACAGGTAACATCTATTTGTCTATAAAATTCCTATAATTTTAGTTATTCTTGCTTACAATTTAACTTAGCTTAAATAAAAGTAATTAACAAGAAAATACTTATCGTACTTTGGTCAGAATCGCATAATAGACAAGTGGATAATCCACAACAAATGAGATTTTTCACCGAGTACGCTTTACTTCAAGCTACTGATTATATTTCAACCCTCAAGAGAACATGTAAAAATCATTCCGTAATTTGGATGAGATGTGGACGTAAGTGGGTCAAATTCAAAAAATTTTTACTGTTATCTACAATAAGTCATAATTATTTCTGGATGAAACAGACATGTGCAGTTCCCTATGGACATATTCAAATAATTTTGACGAGAACCAAAAACAAAAGTCACGTACTATAAAATTATTGGTCCGAAAAATATTAACAGATTCGATAAACGAAATCAACGCGCGATGAAGATGACGATGAAGGCGCGGGCAAAATATAGTTAGATATAAATTTAATTTAGGTACTCATTCTTAACAATTTTTCAATTTATTTTACACAGTAAGTGTGAAATGAAAATTCGAAAGTTTTAAAATATGATTACAAACACTTCCATTCGACTTCCATTTTTTTAATGACGCTCTCGTCAGGACACGGAACAGCATTTTTGTTCTTTTGTTTGAAATAAACATTAAGAACAACTATAGCGTCTTTGTAAAGATAAGAAATTATAACTGCTAGAATTAAAAGGTATAAAAGTTGTTCAGAAGTCGGGTTTCCTTGAAAAAAAAGGATGGACATTCAAACAATAAGAAATGTACCTATAATTTTTATGAATTTGACCCAATAACGTGTACTTATATTATAGTTTTAGTTAATTTATATAATTTTTCAAGAGGAAATTATTTGAAAGGGCAGCAGTAGAATCAAAATGAGTTATAATATAATTATTATAAGAATACAGTGAAATTGTCCACATCCATACTGAATAACAAAGAAATGCGTTATTCATATATTTCCTAAAATCTAAAAGCAGGAAGAGATGACCTGTTTTGATTACTAAATACATAATAATTCAATTAATGTATTTTTTTATTAATAGGTCTTCTACTCATATTAGAATAAATACGAAACCTTGGAAATAACTATATTTCATTTTTTTTATCTCATAGGACCTACGAATATAAAATATGTGTTCATTTACGATATGACAACACAACGTCCAATGTCAACAAGACATTCAACTTCGATTTTTTTTCTACCTGTGTATAAATGAAATGGTAAAGAGTTAAATTAAAATTCTATAAAAATGAAATAACTAGTTTTGCGGTACTAATAGTTAGGTATGTATGTACCTATACGTAGATGTAGCATGGCTTATCCATTATCAGTACTAAACTGAAGACATACTTTACATTTAATATTAAGATTGCAGGCAGGGGCAGCAATAAATGATATACAAAGACCCAGTGTCATACTTCACAGGAAGTAGGAGTGCGAGATAGGGGGTCTACACTTGAAAAGGCGTCAATATAGCATGCTGAAATTTTAGTCTATATGTCTGAAAAAATACATGTTGCCTCCCTGTGGTTAAGTCAGCTTTTTAGTTGGACGACTAGTCAATTAAATGGCTAAAGGATGCTTAGCCAAATAGTTGAACGCAACGTGACGAGAGGGCTGAACGGCGCTTCGCATTGTAATGTGCCGTTAGCTTGGCCGAGAGACTATAGTGGATGGAATTTATACTGATAGAAGGAATGTGTACTTAAAAATGAGTAGAAATAAGAGATGGATTAAAATGAGATACATTTTATAACCGAAACGATGGTAGTTCTGGCGGAAATTAATTATAGTTTTTTTTTTTAGTTACACAACGTAACTAAACTTTGCGCAGTGCACATACACGATTCCCGAAAAACAGCCACTAAGTATCATATTATGTTGTTGACGCCATATTTGTTTTATAGGACTGCTAGCGCTGTAGTGGCAAATAAATAATTATTTTTTTTAATTACGCGGCGGTTTTAGGTTTGGTCGTTTCGAGGTTGCCAACACGTTAAACGTTGAGGTATCTTAACTTTAACAACCAGCAGCTTTGCCATTTAATTAATGACCTGCCGTCCAATTAGGTGGCCGATTTAACCAACTGGTAGCGACATATCGCCCATGACTTCCTCCAACCTAAAAGTTTGGCCTGCTGTGTCTAAAAATGTAATTCTAGCTGTAAGTATTCTCTTTTTGTGTGATAGAATATAAAATGTCAATCCATTTTCAGGTCTTGGTTGACTGTAGTAACGACATCAAGTTGATGGCTGCTAACTACTTTTGAGAATATCGTTCTCTAAAGAGATTCGAGAGAGAAGAAGAGGCATTTCTAACAAAGGTACCTTTGTGGTTTTTGTATATTTTTGGGACAACCTAATGTTGTGCTTGTTAATTTCCTTGGCTTACTTTATGATCTCTGTTTTGCCAAGTGTATCTGATCTCATAAAGCCCAGTGGTATTTAAATTAAATAAATTGTACGGTTAGGGAAAAGTTGGGTTGTTTCTCGTTTTTGTTAAAAGAACTTTACAGGTACAGTCGAATTTTTTGTGAGGTATCTCCCAAATACATAAAAAAATACATCTTATGAAGCTTTACACTTTTTAGGGTTCCGTAGTACCTGAAAGGTACAAAAGGAACCTTTATGGTGAGACTCCGTTGTCCGTCCGTCCGTATGTCTAAGACTCATAACTTTAGCACCGTTAAAGATAAAGACTTGAAATTTTCCACAATAACATTCACTTGCCTACATAATAAGGTACAAAAAAAATTTAATTTGAAATTGTTCAAAATATTTCCAATACAAAAATGAGAAATATAAAAAATCAATTCTTATCTTAAAAAAATTACGATTATAGGTCATAACTGGCCAATTACAGGAAAACTATAGCGATTAAAAAAAAGTTGATAACAAAGGAGAAATATTTAAAAAAAGTAAAATAAATGAAAAAATATTTTATAAAAATACAATATGGGTATCAAATGGAAGATATTAAAGAGCTGGTTATAAAAATATATACTTTTACTATATTTAGTAGCACCGATTTCCCCCCCTTATTTCCAAAAAAATAAACCGAAAAATATGAAAAAAGTTATGGTAATTTGGGATTACGTAAAGATTACAAGAAAAATAAAGCGGATGATAAATTCACGATAGCAAAATGACAAAATTAAATTTTCCATCCACGACTTTTATTTCGAGTACGGTATAAAAATATTGAGTCTCTTGAGGTACAATCAAGTCTTGTTTTAGTTATCATAAACAGTTATGGGCAAGATTTTAAATACCTTCTTCCTGACTGTTCTCAAAACTGTCGAATTACGGAACCCAAGGTATGCGAGTCTGACTCGTACTTGACCAGTTTTTTTTTTAATTGCAGGATGCTTCAGCGGCGACTGACAAAATACACTAATCCACATCACCAGTCAGTGTACTTGGAGTGATATGAAAACAATAAAGATTATTTTTACAACCACGTCTGTGTAACTTATTTTAGAAGATTCTGTCAGTCGCTCAGTTTTCATACAAACGTAATTTCTTGATTAGTAGTCTCGTTCCAATGGAAGTAGTGAGAAAAAAAAGTCTCTACTTCCATCATGGAACTGTCCAATGGAACAAGTGAGAATGATCGTCGCGCCCATTTTCCTTCAGCTGACCTTTAGTTCCTAACATGAACTTAATTTCTAGGAAGAAAATTGAAAGGGGATTCCTGACACTCCCTCCCCTAATTAACTTTCTGTTGTATCTATACATGATAGTTTTGGGTTTATAAACTACGGTGGGCAGTTACTTATATTGCTCCAGTTAGCATAAATAATAAAGTTATTTATTTGTTCATCCTTATTTCTCAACTAAACATATTTTTTGAATCCTTATGCTCGTTTTCGGCTTTTAATTATTATACCGGTTATTATTAAACTATATTGCGCTATTTTTTTTTCTGCATTTTGGAATAAATATATCAAGTTACGAATTTAGTTACAATAAATGTTTATGCAACTTTCCAATGCCAGGTCACACACAGGCAGCAGCAACTTGAGCTTTACGATGACAGAGCCATACATGAATGTTCTGAATTGAATAACACAGACGCCATCCAGGTGAAATGTGAGCTGGGGCCTTACTGGTGTCGATTCGGTGTAACACAACTTAACTTATTTGACAGGACTAACCTCGACTGTGGAGGGACCACCATCTTACTCGAAATCCTCCCGAAGTTATTCGGGGGAGAGAAGAGGACAGCTCTCAGGCAAAAAACCAGGCGGCTCACCATTGCCTGGGACCGATGGATGGCGGTATATCCATCCCTAATTGCCAGGCCTTATATAAATCAGACTGGTGACGGGCAGCGGCGTCACTGGTGCAAGGGTTTCGGCACCGCGCTCACCAACCCGCCTGTCCAGCGTGTGTGAGTATGGGCATTTCTTCCAGGAGAACCGTCAAGAGTGGCGAAATCCTGGAAAGGCCTATGTCCAGCAGTGGACGAAACAGGCTGATGGATGGATGGATGGAACCTTATTCTAAGCGTCCTGTCCTTTTCTTGTCGATACAGAAAGAAAAAGACAGAATGCTTCAATTAAGTTTGATCCTGTTAAATAAGTTAGGTCGTGTTACACCGAATTGACACCATTGTCCAACTTCGACATCCATCGCAAACGCACCGTGATTGGCTAGAAATTACATAATAGGTTGGGGAAAAAGTTTCTTCGCATTTTATATGAAAATTCAAAACATTTTTTAATAAAGTTTATTTACATTTAACTAAAGTATGTAGGTGCCATTTTGTTCGATAACTTTCTGCCATCTTGAAGGTAGGGACATAATCCCATTGCTATAGAAATTCTTGGGCTTCTGATCAAAAAACCGTGACAAGTGGTTTTGGCAGTCCTCTCGTGATGTTAATCTGACACTGCCTAAAGAATTCTGAAGAGACCGAAACAAGTGGAAATCTGAAGGTGCAAGGTCAGGACTATACGGCGGATGCATTAGTACGTCCCAGCCAAACTCTTAATTTTTGCTGAGTGGCTAAAGATTTGTGAGGTCTAGCGTTATCATGATGAAAAACCACACCCCTTCTGTTGACTAATTCCGGCCGCTTTCTCTCAACTTGTTGCTTTAATCTCATCAGTTGTTCACAGTAGAGTTCAGAATCGATGGTCCTGCCTGGCGGTAACAGCTCATAATGAATAATGCCCTTCCCAGTGTTGCCACCTCGATTTTATTCTTGTCGCTAGATTTTTATAAGAAAGTCACCAGATTACCTAAAATTTCATTAAAATGTCGCCAAATGTATGGAATACCGGTTTGAAAAAAGTCGCTAAAATGTATGAAATGGCTGTTTTATTTAGTCGCTAAATGGACTATAATTCCGCTAGATCTAGCGACAAAGTCGCTAAGGTGCCAACACTGGCCCTTCCAATCCCACCATACACACAGCATCACCTTGTTGCGAGTTAACCCGGGTTTCGCATGTGCTCTGTGGGTTTCGCCAGTCTCTAAAGCCTGACCAGCCGATCACGACCTTTTTCGCACGTGATCCACTTTTCATCACCAGTTATCAGGTTTTTCATAAATGGTTCGGTTTCATTACCTCGTAATAAAGAATCACAAATGAGTACACGGTTCATTAAGTTTCTTTCAGTGAGCTCATGAGGTTTTTTGTGTACCCAGCTTTTTTCAAATGCGCCAAAACTGTTTTGTGGTCAATCCCCAGTTCTTCAGCTAGTACATCGTAACTACTGATATGCTGATCTTGCTCAACTTTTTCAAAAATGGCATCCATTTTATCCGTAACAGGGCGCCCAGAGCGAGGTGCATCTTTGAAATTTTGCCGGATTGAAAATTTGTGCTACTTCCACAGACACTGCACTAGGTCCATAAACATCACAATTTTTTTTTCGCGGCTTGCGTTGCATTTTACCTTTTTTGTAGTAAAATTTTAAAATGTATCGAATTTCTTCATTAGATTCACTCATCTTAACAGCAGTGTTGCCAGTAGTGGTCTCCACATTAGTACGTCTCGATCCCAGAAATAGTACGAAAGTCGTTGTTAAAGTACGCAATTTTTTTTCCATTAAAATATATACTATGTGGATAATGCTTGTTAGTAAAGACGTGCACGTACTTACATACCTAATTATAAGGCTTGAAGTAAGGTTTCGGCAAAAAATATTAATATTAAACAACAACTACATATGTGCATGCAACTAATAAATATGTAATATTTTTCTTAGACAAGCCTTTGTAGACTCACAAATTTTAAATCCTTTGTAGGCTCACTTTTAAACGTTTGTTACGTTGAATGATCTCTCTCAATTATTTAAGAATCGGATATTTCTACCTCCTTCGAAATTGTCGAGATAATTAATAGACAAGGTAATTAGAATTATCTTTTTAATTTATTGCGAGCACGGAGTAATTAGAATTATCTTTTTAATTTATTGCTAGCACGGAGTTGATAGTACATTTTGGGGTTGAGTTGTAAAAAGGTACGAAATAGTACGATCTAAAGCAAGATACGAACGGCAAAATAGTACGATTTTCGTACTAAAAAGTACGATCTGGCAACGCTGCTTAACAGTAAGAAAAACAAATGAAAATCACACATTTTACCTAATTTGAATTTGGAATTATCTTTTTTAAATTTTAAACTTTATTATAATACCAAAACCAGCCAGATACAAATGGTATGGCCAAAAAGTTCATAGGTACATACTATTTACGAAAAGACTTTTTCCCCAACCTAATATAATTAATATAATAATATTTATATAATATAATCACACATAATTTTTAGCCAACCACGACACTTGATGGCTATTGCGATAGATAGGTATTGAAGTTAGATAATAAGAGGGCAGGAGAGATACAAAATCTATTGGAAATGTGTGAAATGACGTTTGGAGTGTAGCAACTCGGCCAAACCCGTTCAAAAACTCAAGTGTTGCAACCCCGGTGTTCCTACTACCCTAGGGTTCTTTAATGAACGCACTTCTGAAGCACATCAAAAATTGACACGGGTCGCAAGTCGCAACCCCGACCGTTCAAAAATAGCAGTGTCGAATTTTTCAACACCAAGGTTGCGTTCCAAATCACTTTTCAAGATTAAAATATTGCTCGCTGTCAGACAAAAGTAGCTCGATGCTGGTTCCAAAACATCTACTTTTAGGTTTTGGAACCAGCATCGAGCTACTTTTCTCCGACAGCGAGCAATATTTTAATCTTGAAAAAGTGATTTGGAACGCTACCCAACTCTGAGCAGGGTTCGCAAGGTTCATATAGAGACGTCAAAATGACATAAAAATGAATACGAAATCCATTGCAAATACCTATGTGAAATGACGTTTGGAATGAAGCAACTCGGAGAGTACCTACTACAGGAAGGCGCTGGTGACTGTAATACAGTTTCACACTAAAACAGTTGCCAACGTGACATTTTTATTAATCAATTAAGACGATTTACAAATAAGCCAGTATATTATTAACAAGCTAATTGTAAATAGCACCCATAATATAAGAAATGTGTGTACTGATTTTCGTAAATTTATGGCCAATATATAAAAAAAAAAATATTTTATAGTAGGTACTTACTATATTCTTTGAACTCTGCCAAACCCGTTCAAAAACTCGGTGTTGCAACTGGTTGTAAATGGGTGGGCAACTGCCTCCCCAGTCGCGAGTTTTGCCCAGTGTTGCCACCTTAGCTCTTTTCGGGCTAGATCTAGCACTTTTTGCTGTAGTTGAACTCGTTTTTTGATGATTTAGCCCGAAAAGAGCAATCTAGCTCTTTTCTAGACCCACTCATTCGGTAATTTTTTTTCGTTTTATGGTACCCTACTGCTTCTTTACCCTGGAGTCTGGAATCCCCCAAGTCTCTGTCTTGGTATAAACCGAGTAATTTAGGATATAGTCAGAATTTGTTCATCGTAATATTATTTATGTCTGTATTTTTGCAGTAGGTTAATAATAATATTGATAAGGTAATGTGAGAGAGAACGAGCGAATATTTCATTTATTTTCGTAACTTGTTGAATTGTGAACACTATTTTGTCTTCAGTATTTTTTGGTACAGAAGGTGTGTGAACGTTATAAGTTTGTAAAAATGGAAATGCCGCATGCCGTGGAGTTACTGTAAGGGAAATGCCATTCCAAAAAAACCGTCTAAATGACAACATTATAAAAAATATCGGGAAATGAAATGGATGATGTAAAAACACAGATTTTTTAAATTTTCCAATATTTGCGGAAATATTGCCAATGGAAAACAGGATAAAACGAACTTAGCCAAGCAAAAACACGAAGTCGTAATATTTCTCACTTCAAGAATTCAATCAATCAAAACTGTGGTGGCCCAACGGATAGGGAGGCATGCTGGTGAAACCGGCGAGCGGCCTAGCTTCTAATTTCAGTTTTTTTTTTTTTTTGCTTCCACAAATTATTCTTTAATCCGTTGTAAAGGTATTTAGGTTGTACTTTAAAAGAAAAATTCGGTGTCCGTGTTAGGCACAGAACTTTTAATAAGTTCTGTGGTGTTAGGTGCTTCTTCGGGTAAAGACATGGCCAGTAAGCCTACTAAAGTACCCGAGTTCATAGGTACAGTAGACTAGATAACTTATGAATCTCCAGTGCCACCCCAGTGAAAATTTCTTAAAAAATCCCTTGGATGGTTGGCACCATGTAATGGTGCCGGCCGCTTTCAAGTAGGTAGGTAGTCATTCGAATTTGGTTGGTTAATCGTCTGATTTGCTTTCCTTATGTTTCAGTAGGTAGGTTTGTTCAGCTGAAATTTTAAGGATAAGTAAATACTTAATGTGATATGTACTAATTATTAGTAGAATCAAATATACTGTCACTTAATAATAAATAACTCATGTATTGAAGCGTTACATTAGAGAGTAGCCAGATTTTAATAAAAATGGAATAACTCTGTAAGGAGTTGAAATAGGAACATCTAATTTCATAAGGTGCTTTGAATTCATAAAAGGTACAAACCACCATAATTGGTAAGTTTCTAGGTATTCTCATTGAAGCACAAGGGCCGATTTTAGGGTTTTTGAAAAAAAAAAAATTACCAACGGTATGTAGAAAAAGTGAATTTGCACAAATTAGGAACTAATTAAGACGCACCTTATTGAAATAAATCGTCGTAGTAAGTAAGTATGTCATGCCGTTTACGAGATACAACAATTGGCTAAACGTTACCCCAGTGGTTTCTTGAATAACTGAAACCTCTGGACGCACTAATTTTGTTTTTGGGGCACAATGGGCACTAATTATATCTACCTAAGTAGCTAGTTTGTATTTAGTTACGAGCACAGGAAAAAAAAACATGCCGCTGGGGTAACGCACACTAAGTTTTTTGGTAGGTACTTATTCGAAAATTGTTTTTTTCTTGTCCCTACCAACGCAAGTCCAGCCCAATAATTTGTTCAAGCTTATGTAGCCAAGACAAGGTGAATAGGTACTATAAAAATTCATTTTATTTATCAAATTTGTTTCCTAGTACTGATCACTTACCAAGCCTCTAGTATAAATTGGGCTGCATAAATGAATGTCAACTAATATTGAAAAAGTTATGAAATGCTGAGTAATACACTCCGACGACCTTATGCCTGATCGATCGCTCAGTGTCCTACCTGTTGTATAATAAATAACATTCAACGGTGTGCCCACTCTCAGCGGGACCCCATGTCCTATGACGATGTCAGTAGTTGAGGGAGTTAGTTCCAAATTTGTGCTATCGAATCCATTCAATTTTTTAATTTGTTCCGTCAAAATGGACGAGGGACACGATTTTTAAGGCGACCTCCAGCCAGCGGGACACTTTCTATTTATAAGCCTCAGGATCTCCAAATAGGTGTCAAACGTTAGTTCTACTTCCCTGTATTATGTTCTAAATAAAAACAAGTTTCTAACATGTGTTATTTCGATAATAATTGGGTTTGAAACAACTTCCAGCCAGCGGACACCTTTTTTTGTGAGGATGAGGAAGATAGCAGGGTTTTATCAATCTCTTCTCCCCAATTAGTTCTACTAAGTAACTACTTAAAATTAAAAAATCATCTAATGGCTGTATGGTCTAGCTCCCTTTGCCTTTCGCAATCAAGAGAAAAAAAACCCTTCCTTCCTAATTAAGTCTGTGTTCCCAAGCCACATGAAAAAAAATTGTCCGCTGGCTGGAGGTTGTTTCAAACATATGATCTGTGTTTCAAACCCAATTATTATCGAAATAATACATGTTAGAAACTTGTTTTTATTTAGAACATAATACAGGAAGTAGAACTAACGTTTGGCACCTATTTGGAGATCCTGATGCTTATAAATAGTATGTGTTCCGCTGGATAAAAATCGTGTCCCTCGTCCATTTTGAAGGAACAAATAAAATGATTGGATTCGATAGAACAAATTTGTAACTACTGGCATCGTCGTAGCGTAGGACATGGGGTCCCGCTGAGTGTAGGCACACCATTCAATGGGGTTAAAATAAAATACAGGATTTTTTTATATCCTTATATTAAATTTAAACAGTGGCCTCAGGTAAGGTGGTGATGATGTCAGAGTCACCAGGATCTGTGATGGCAAGTGTGCACACTCTGTAGTACTTTCCGCAAGCTGTGCCCAACTCGATGTTGTTGCCGCTGTAGTGGTGGACTCCCGTCTTAGCCAGAAGTGCATAGTACTCAATCTCAGATTTCCTGTAAAAAACAAGACATTAAATAGGAAACAATGTAATGTCTACCTCTTTTAGGGTTCTGTGCCTCATATGAAAAAAACCAGTCAATTGCGTGTCGGGCTAAGCGCAGTGTAAGGTTCCGTAGTTGCTCAGTACATTTTATAAGTTGTTTCACTAATACAGATCGCACCAAACTTCTAGTCCTATGAGGACAGTTAAAAACTGTTCCTTCAAATAATATTCAGAGGGGTCCACCATTATCACTTGATAATAGGCTAAGGGATATTGTATATAGGTATTAAGTTTAACCCTTACAGGACTTGAAAAAAGAACTATAGAAGATGGGACATTTATCGTATGGGATATACATTATATATATTAGAATTAAGGTGAGTCATCCCACTGAGCTACCAGTCACCAGACTGTTTAGTGCTTTGTGCAAGAGATTGCTACAAAACAACATGTCATATTTACTGCCGGTAACTGTATGTTACCATGAACCTGAATATAATAGTAAGTCACACACAAAATAATTTGATTCCTATACAGAACTAAAATTAGATATATTTTTTTTTAAATTTGTATGAATCTATGTACTGTTAGTCTTTTTCGAAAATAGAAGGAGAATGACAGTTAACCAACACATAAAAATGTATATTGAGGGGTACATGGTGAGAATGTGTGATGTCATTTTTTTTTCTTCAGGTTTTGTTTCCAATTTGTTCAGATTGCGTTGAAGTATAGCAGTACAGAAGTATAGAAGTACAGCTTCGAGAAACAGGGAAAAAACATGCTTAATCATTAGTATTATCTATGAAAAGAATTTATAGAAGGGAAAAAAAACCTGCCCTATCAAATTGTAACTTTATAAATGCAATTGTGGAAATATTGACTAAACTGACATCATTTTTTAACAATTAATGACTCTACCAAGTCTATTTTGGATTAAATTGTATAGTCAACAGCAACACAGATATTTTGGACCCCCTATTCCACTAATCTTTCCGTGTACCCTTCAATAAAGTTCAGCCTTAACATGGCATCACAAACACCAGAGGCTTTTAGTGTGCAGTGCTGAGTTCAGTCTAGAGTACATACTGGCCACTTAGAACAAATGAGTTAATAATACAAACATACTACTCACCTGCACACTGAAGGGCCGCAGCACATGGATCCAAGACTACTCCATAGGTTTCCCTTATTAGTAAACCAGTAAATTCTACTGTACAAAAATGAAATCGAAATGATTCTGGAACAGTTTACGATTTACTGGTACACTATTCAAGGGAATCCATACTTCTTTGTCATAAGACTCCATATGCTTCCCTTTAAATGATAGCATGGGAAACTCTACTTCTCAGTAGTCTCACCTTAGAGGAGGCGCGTTTTTCGCAATGATGACCAGTTTTGCTTTGCCTTGACGGAGAGTCTTCAGAGTCTGCTTGTAGCCCAGGCAGTATTTGCCCGATTTCATCACCAACGCCAAGCGCGAGTTGATAGACTCAATGGTCTTTTTCTATAAATATACAAGGTATGGATATTACAACAGTGCTACTAATCAATGATTAAAAAAATTATAACCATAACCTTAAAATGTTTGATAGCTATCTCAACCTCGCTAATTACAGAACCAGCAAGCCTATCAAGTATCAATCAATTTTGGACTTTGTAGGAGATATTTAAGTATAGTTAACCTAAAAATCATGCCAAAGTCCAATTAACTCTTGAGAACACGTGGAATAAAAATTACCTGTTTCTTGGCCGCAACCATTGTGAAAGGTTGATGTGTCACAGAACACTGAAACAGAAAAGTATATTGCTATATATAATACCTAAATAATAGGCAGCAAATAACTGAAATTATATTAAATGCCGACAAAAATTCTTTACCGAAACGATCACACGGAACTTCGGTTTCCAAAAGGAAAAGGAAGAAAGAATGAGTGGTGAGTTAATTTTTTTTTCTACCTTTAAGTGTTGCCAGATTTTGATCACTTACCCGCTCGTTTGTAGGATGAACGTTCAAACACTCGACCTTGGAGGATTGTATGGAAAATCTGAAAGAGGTGCGTCATAGATTTCAGTAGTTCAATCCACTGATCCCTTTAATATAAAAACGCTTTGCCATACAAAATGACAGTTCTTTTTTGTGGCGACAAAACATCTCCACCGAGCGTACCGGGGAATAAAATTGACACGTTACAATCATATGCCTTAGCCAGACTATGCCCCTCGCTTTGCTCATCGCGCTGCCATAACCAGCCACACGCTGCTCTATTCACCTCACTTATCGCCACACTCCTCGCCATGTGCCGCATTCCGGCAGTATATTATTTCTCTTTGGCTTTCGCCTTCAAGCGGTAAACATCGATGACAAAATGCAAAGGGAATATAATATACTATAAAATGGATGCTGACATTGCAGCTGCGAGCGCTCTATGCTTTTTTAGTACATAGCAAATTATTTTCACTATACGTACGTCTGGTACATAAAAATATAATATTAAATACACTTGCATTACAATAAATACGAATAGCGAAAACGCCAAACACAACGTACATTGTTAGTACATAAGTTTTAACACCTAGCATTTTGTTACAAATTTACAATTGTGACTTCTGTCTGTTTCAATCTATATTTTTTATTATTGTTGGGGTCCCCAATTGCTGGTTCAGCACATAACGGGGTCAATAAATTTTAGTATTTTTTCATAAGACCATTCGTGGGAATACGGCGACGGCGGCTTATCTATAAAGTGAAAACATACAAAAATCCCACACATGCTTTCCGTAAGAGCGCTCGACACGGACTGACATGACAACAGCGCGAGTATGTGGCTGGCTACTCGTCTTCATATTGCCGGTCCTTTGAATCGCGCACAAAAAACCGACAATGAAGGGAGCAATGGGCATGACGAGGAGCAGCGCGAGCGGCAGGATGATTAATGCAGCTACATGACGTCCCTGCCCACTTCCCTCGCTCATTGTCGAGTGTGTGGCTGAAGTGTTACACTTGTACCGAATTTTAGATTTTCTCATCTGTCAGCACTGGCTCAAAAGGACTCGTTTCCAGGGCCGTAAAATATATTAAAAAAAAACATACATGATTAATCAAAATAATTTGTCACGCTTAGAAAATTTTATTTTGGTTACATAGGTATATTGAAAGCCTGAGTACCTACATATAAAATTGATGAATTTTTTGTGAATACCGAGTATGTTGGTTCTAATGTATATATGCTGAGTCTATGGTTCTAATTAATTAAGAAAGACATTTTCTAACCTCACTTGATCTTTGAAAGATTTTAGGTCCTCAAAATGAGTTCATCAAAAGGAAGTACCCAAAGAAAACGACCACAGAAACATCAAAATAGAACTGCTTTCAAAAATAACCTGCATGATACCAGCGATAAAACAAAGTTTCTTAACTCACTTGAGGTGTCTGGAGTCTGCAAGAGATGTAAAGATATCATCGACTGGAAAATCAAGTACAAAAAGTATAAAACCTTAACTGCTCCAACTAAATGTGTAGGCTGTCAACAAAAAACTGTAAAGTATGCGTATCATGTTTTATGCAGAAATTGTGCTAAAGAAAAACATGTCTGTGCTAAATGCTGCAAGGCAGAAGAGGTATGTAACAAGTTCGTCAGTGCCTTGAAACATGGTACCAGCACGGTTTACTACTATAAAAAAATTAATTTGAATTTTCTTATAACTTCAGGTCATTCCAGAATCACAGAATGTTGGTAATAATGTGGATCTCACATCCATGCTAAAAACTCTACCAGAAAGAAAGCGCAGGACAGTTTTAAGGTAGATAGCTTAAATTTACACTTAGAATGATAATGGTTGGAAAGGAACAACATCATATATTATTAATATTAGTTTTGTAAAACTGATCTTCTTGACAGTCTCATTTACATATTAAAGTTCTGTTTGAAAACAAGTGAATTTCACTCGGATGCGAATTTCACCCTAGTGTTCAAAAATTGACCCGAGCTAAACCGAGGGTAACCGAACTGTTACCTGACAGTTGCTCGGAAGTGTTTTGAAACTCTTCCAAGTGATGCGAAAATCACACTGGCTAGTGCGAATTCTAATGCTGTCTGAGTACTGTTAAAGTTCGCCTGACAGTTGTCACTTCCGAGTTTTGCCAGGTTTTGGACAAAACTTTAAAAATGTACTCATCATTTATAAAGGGAGAAAAGTGAAAATTATTATTGCAAAAGTTGCATTAGGCTCGTAAGAGAGCTCATTTATCTAGAATTTTTTTTTGTGACTACAAAAGGCAATTTCAGTTTCCCGCCCTTGAATTAGATTTGAGACTGACGTGTTTCACCCAGACCCATTCTAAAACGTTTTTCTCACTCAAATCACTCGCAAGCGTTTCAAAACCAGATTTTCTCTCTCTTTCTTTTATGTAGCTCTTTATGTGTCTCTTTCTATTAAAACGAGTGAAATTTCACACTACCATCGCACATTCTGAAACGGTTCCTAATAATACAGTTTTAACCCAAATTATACTAGAGTGCCAGACTTTTTACCTCGGTACAAAATGCACATCATAATATTGTTTTCCTTACTTTTGAATAAATAGTATGCAATGTGTTTTAAAGCACCTTGCGGAAATAGTTTATTAATAATAAAGTCTTCACAAAAAAATTACGTACTTTAATGTATTACATTTTGTTTGCATTACATTACGCTTAAAAGCATGTTTACAGTTGTAATGTAAAGCAGCTAAAATGTAACACATAAAATTTAATAATTTTCATGTGATCACCTAACTATTAACTAGCAGTTTGTGCGAATTGCTATAATACGCATTTATTGCATACTTTTTATTCAAAAGTAAGGAAAACAATATTAAGATGTGCATTTTGCACAGAGATGCTCCGTTAGCACCAATTACAGTTAGAATACAATTACAGATTGAAATTAGAATTATTGTCATTGCCAGCAAAATCTTTTTTTTAGGGGACTAAAAAAAAGCTACCTACTTCAATTTCTTCACACAGCTTTACATTGATGAATTTAATTTTCTATAATTCCCAGGGATTTAAATTATTTATTAGTATTAGGGCACTGACATACTACCAAATGGGCATCAGGTCTGTGCTCAAAGTGTTCGAACCAAAAGAGAGTCAAACCATTGAAAATTAAAAAAGGGTGTCAATCACACATCAATCAAAATTGAGCCGTGCAGCAATGACATACGATTCAAATTAAAATGTTTTGTTTCTTAATATTTTGATACTTCACTAAGAACACTTTTTGGTAAATTTTATACTCTACCCGAGGTCCATGGTTTGGTATGTCAATGTATTTGGGTACCAAAAAGCCTTATAGTCTGCTAACCAGCCCCCTGATTCTGTATCATAAAATACGTTGTCAACAGAGTGCCTATTGTTGAAAACATACATATACTTACTATCAAATTCCACTCACACTTGAAATGATGTCATAATTCATAAATAGTGCAATACCCATTGAAGTTTATTATTTATCTGTTTTTGAATAGAAAACTGGCAACTGATTCAAAGATATGTAATAGGCCCGCAGGTCACACTATGCTGCTACAAGTTCTATATTGAATTGTATTGATTGGCTACAAAGCAACCAAACAAACCTTTCAAACATGTCAACTTTCAGAGAAATCTAATATAACTCTTTATTTATCTTATTAGCAATAATGTTCACTTTTAAAATTTTGTGGGGTAATCCATACATCTGTATTTGGTCCATATCACTTTGAAGAAAATTTGTTAGTTTTAGGTTTTAGCAGCTCCCATTTTTAAAATCAAATCATAAAATGTGTTGGATTCTTTAGAATTGGCCATAGTTATGATTTTATAATTTCTCAAGTTACTTATAAACTTGATCTGACAGTATTATGTAAGAAAATATTATCAACAGGTACATCAACAAACATCATGGCAGTGATCTAAACATTCCATCTGAATTAATGTTGTCTATTGAAGAAGTAATAGCTAAAATGGAGAAAGTTAATTTTGACGGTGAAGATGAAGAATTCAGCTTTTCCAGTGATGAGGACTCTTTTAAGTCAGATGATAAATAAAGTCTAACTGTCCAAAATGCTATAAGGATGAGACCTTTTGGAATGGAGCAGCGAATGATGCCTAAGTTTGTTTACAATGCTGAAGGAAGGTCATAACGGTGTCTTTTCCCATATCAAATGGATACATTAGTTTTGAAAAGACATGATTGTTTTATTACTTTGTATATTATAAATAACAATACTTAGCTGTAATACCATTTGTAATAGGTATTTAAAAGGAAATGATGTAATAAATCTCGATTGTTTTATTACTTTGTATATTATAAATAACAATACTTAGCTGTAATACCATTTGTAATAAGTATTTAAAGGGAAATGATGTAATAAATCTCTGAATTTGTTGTTATTGCAGTTTATTATAAGCAATTAAATATAATTTCAAAATATTTTAAACTTTAAAACATAATTATATTTACATATGTAATTTCATTAAATTTACAAACTTTATAAAAGTGGCCATCTATTAATTGATTCTATACATAAATAATATAATCAAAGAAGACCAAGTTGCCGCAACTGTAACAAAATAATAAAATTCTGTAAGTAATGTAAAATAAATAGTAAAATAATACATAGTGATAAATTCATTTCCCTTTAGTATATAAATTATATCCCACTTGCACCATCCATCCAACAGCCTGGTTTGTCCACTGCAGGACAGAAGCCTTTCCAAGATTTTGCCACTCTGGTGGTCCTTTTGGAAAATATCACACAGTGGGCAGATAGGTTGGACAGCACGGTGCCGAAATCCTATCAACAGTTACGCTGCTGCCCGTCTCTGTTTAACTAGCAAGTAGGAATGGATATGTCGCAGTCATCTGGTTGAATCTGCTATTCGATTGAATGACTAGTGCGTTCCTTGAATGACGAAATTCAATTAAATGACTAGGCCGAAGAACGTTGATTGAACAAGCGTCACTCAACGTCCAACTAGTTAGCGGATTGTAACACAGCCCTATGAACAGAGCGGACGTAAAATCTAGTCAGGTGATTCAAATTTTGTTCATTTTTTTTCCACTGCGGCGCTTGTAGTCACCAAAACAAATATGGCGTCAAACAGCTCGCATAGATAGAACTGTGTTTATATATTTTTCGATTAAATTTACTTTATAGTGCGTTATTTGTAAATGAAACTGATCCTGTGATTTTAAGTATTTTTTTTTTAAATCTAAACCCTCATTTCACTAGGTGACAAAGACTTAATTTAACAACTTTTTGGAGTCCCAGAAACTCACATATTTTAATAAATTACTTCTGAAATAATATGATCAATTTTTCTATGTTTTTCACTTTTTTATACGAAGCAAAAATATGAGATTAAGTAGAGCATTGGAAATCATGCTACAATCTTTTATTATTTTAAGCTTAGCAGTTTATAAATCAGTAATTTTTTAATTCTCCCCAAATTCTCATGAGCATCCTACCTAATAAGCAAACCTAATCTTTATGGTCACCCTACATGGGACCCCACTATAGACGACCTAAAATTTTGGCGGCCAATGATGAAACTTAAGGCAATCGACAGTAATATCGTAAGGTTAACTTTTAAGTTGCGAACTCATGGTCACCCTAACCAAACATTACAAAGTCGGCTATATCCCATTCAACGACTTCGCTAAATGACGTTCAGTCAAGATGTTGAACGTTACATTCAACGACTTGACGTGTTGTCCTTTAGTCATTCAATTAAATGTCGTCATTCAATAGACGCGCTAGTCATTCAATCAAATAGCAGATTCAACCAGATGACTGCGACAGATATATCACCATCAATTGGTCCCTGACTGGGTGGGCCACCTAGTTGTGAGCTTTTCTCTCGCTCTCCCCCAAATGACTTCAGGGGGTTTTCCGAGTACCCACACAGTCGAGCCCAGTGGCCTTAGCATGAAAACATTACGGTTACGTTTAGTTTGAACGTAACGCGGTTTCGTATGAAATCGGATAACCGCCCCTGGCGGTCAGTAGCGGAACTTATCAGAATTCCATACAAAACCGCGTTACGTTCAAACTAAACGTACCAGGCATGCTTTTTAAGTTCTGTCGTTTACATATTTGCCGCCAATTTTGAATTTAGAACTGCTTAATATTCAAATTTCGTGAATTTAGAATTTCAAAACAATTGAAAGAATTAGGATTACATAATGCAATTGTTTAGTCACAGCGTTGTTTTGAATCTGTCAGGTCACGTACGAAAATGAATCTTACTAAGGAAAATGTCCGTGCAATCATTTTCTATAACTTCCGAAGAGGCCTAACACGGATTCAGTGTTCCGAAGAGCTAACATCTGTGTTCCATGATGAAGCCCCATGTCTGCGGACTGTTGAACGCTGGTATTTAGAATTCCAACGTGGATATACCATATAGTGACAAATCTCGTGAAGGACGTCCAAAATCCGCCTTCACAGAAGAGCTGTGAGAGATCTAATCCTCGAAGATCGTCATGTGACATATCGGGAGATAGAGGCGTTATTAGGCATCTCAGGGACAACCATTTAGATCTTGCATGAGGCGCTTGGTGTGAGAAAGCTAGTTTCCCGTTGGATCCCGCATTTGCTTTCCGGACGATCATAAGGCCCGCGTCAGATGGTGTAAGAAAACTCTTCAAAGGTTCAACCGAGAAGAGTCAAATCACGTCTACGATATCATCAGTGGTGACGAATCTTGGATCTATGCCTACGATCCTGATTCTAAACAACAATCCACAATCTGGGTCTTTAAAGACGAACCAAAGCCGACTAAAGTTGTTCGCTCTCGAAGCACTTCAAAGAAGAGAGTGGCTACGTTCGTGGCAAAAACCGGGCATGTTGCGTCAGTTGCACTTGAATATCGTAGAACGGTTAATGCAGAGTGGTATACCACAGTTTGTTTACCACAAGTCATCGCTGAACTTCGGAAATCTAACACAAAGCGACGCGTCATCCTACACCATGACAACGCAAGCTCAAACACGACGCTCATCAAACGATTATTTGAAGCAGGAAAACGTAGAAATTCTTGACCATCCTCCATATAGTCCTGACCTAAGCCCTAACGATTTCTTTACATTTCCTAAAATTAAGAAAACTCTCCGTGGTCAAAGGTTCCAGTCCGGTGAAGAAGCAGTCGACGCTTTCAAATCAGCCATATTTAACACCCCCACTTTGGAGTGGAATAAATGTTTTAATAACTGGTTCGAGCGAATGGAAAAGTGTTGTAAACTACGTGGAGAATACTTTGAAAAACAATAAAAAGTACTATTAAGTTCCAGTTATTTTTGTTTCTTCAAACGACAAAACTTAAAAGGCATGCCTCGTAACCGTAATGTTTTCATGCTAAGGCTACAGGTTTGCTTGATGATCGTAATAATAATTTGGTTTAGTAAGTGTCCCGTTTGGCACCCTTCGGGTACGGAACCCTAAAAATAGTCTTAGACAAGAAATTATCCCATAAGGTTGTGTATTTCGCATTCTCTAGTACGGGACTATAAAATAGAAATTCTTACCACTCCTTGGCGTTCTTTTTCCTTTTGAAGGACATGTTGGGTTTGTTTGTCATCAAACTTTACAACAGCTGCTAACACTTTTGCTAACGTAATGGAATGTGTGCCAGACCCCGTCAAATACTCGTACAAGATGTTCTTCAAGTATTCTAATTCTGTGTTTTCTTGTAAGGAATGTAAATGTCTCAAGCTAACAAGAGCTTCATCCAGCCGTCTCTCCAGTTTGTCGTTAGTAGATCGTAGTTTATGATTACTATCTTGTAACTGTTTCAAATTGGTATTTGCAATCTCAGTATTACCCAACTTCGTCTCTAGTTCCTGTTTTAATTTTAATAAATTATTGTATTTGTCTTTTAAAGTGGATAATTCTGTTTCATTACCAGGTTTACTGTCAAGTGGTTGTGTATGAATACAGTTTTGTGATTGCAATTGATCTTTAAATTCCATGTTTTCTTCGGATAATAACGTATTTTCCCTTAGTAAATTATCACTTTTCTCTTTTTCACTTTGTATTTCGTTTCGGAGTTTGGTTATATCTTCTAACAACACAGAATTATCATTTGTATCGGGATTTTCACTTGAAGCAATGACTTCTCTGAGTTTATCGTTAAGAACACTGTTTTCTTTTGATATTTTTGTTAAATACGATTGCAGGCCTTCAATGTCCGACTGCAACCGACGGTTATCTTCTCTTAATGATTCACATTCATCTTTAATTTGGTCATATTTCTCCAATGATTCATAGTTCAATTCATTGACATTTATTTCGCGGTCAGACAACTTGTTTGATAAGTCTTGATTTTTATCTTTGAGACTGTTGAGCTCAATGTTCAGTGTTTCATAATCATTTTGTAATTGTAATAGTCTAGAACTTAAAGAAGCATTATCCTCCAAGGCTACGCGTTTTTCTTCAATAATGCTCTCATTCTCTGCAAGTTTCTGCTCAATGACCATAAGTTTTTCATATAACTCTTCTTTTTCTTGTTTTACCTGTTCACATTTGGTTTTCAAAATAAGATTATCATCTAACGCAGACTTTAATTGTTCCTCCCAGGATTCAAGAGTTTCAGATGTCTGTGTTTCTTTGCTTCCCACATTCAACTCTCTATTTTCAAAAACTTCGATGGCAGAATTTAGGCGATCTTTTTCTTTCTCAATCTCAGAATGTGATCTCCGAACATCAGCCAACTCATTTTCTAAACCTTTAAAGTTTATTACAATGTCTTCAAATTTAATTTTGAGAGATGTGTTTTCATCCATTAAATCTTTTATGTTTTTATCCAAAGTCAAAGCATGTATTTTATTGTCATCTAAATTCTTTATTTTCGTTTGCAAGTCCATTTTTACAACATTTAATTCATTTAAACAAGATTTATATGCAGACTCCTGTTCTTTAACTTTTTCTTCAAGAACTACTTTTTCTGATTTTAAAGCATTCAAATCTTTAGCTACCGATTGATTATGGGTATTTCCCTCCTGGATGGTACTTTGCAAATCAGCATACCTTTTTTCAGTTTCATCTAATTTTAGTTTTAAGCTTTGTTTCTCATTATTAATTATCTTGTTATCTTCCAGCTTTTTAAAATATTGGTCATTTAAGTCTTTGAACTGTTGCTGTATTTGTAAGGTCATATTTTTCTCTGTTTCTACAAGTTTATTCAATGTTTGTTTTTCTTCGTCCAAAGAAGCCATCTGTTTAAGAACATTATCATACTGTTCCTTTAATTCCTCAAAACTGTCTTTTAATTTATTATTATCAACTTTTAGCTCATCATAATGAATCATCATCATATTTTCAATTTTAGTTTCTTGATGTAGGGTCTTTAATAAATTATTAACTTCTTTTCCAAAATTACTTATGTCACTATTGAAATTTTTCAATGGTTCGATTTCTTTATTTACGTTGAAAATTAAACCTCGCAAGTAACTTATTTTATTTTTGAGCTGTTTGCAATTATTTCTCATTAAGTTTTTGGTTCGAGATAGATCTTCTTGTATGGCAAAATTTTCTGATTTTAGCTGCGATACAAGGGAATTTAAATTTGAGTTTTCTTTTTGTACTAATTCATAATTACTTAATAATTTTTCGATTTCAGATTGTAAATTAACTAATTCAACTCTTTCTTCTTGAATTTCCATTTCTAAAGATTTACATTTTTCCTTCCATGTTTTAACGTCATTCAATATTTGATTTTTTTCAGCTATTATATCTTTACTCTGAAGTGTTGTACGTTTAATTTCATTTAATTCACTTTCTAAGCTTGATATTTGCGCAGATTTTTTCGAATTTTCTTCTGAAATGTGTTTATTTTTATCTTCTAAATAAGCATTTCTATCTAACATTGCAAGTTTTTCAGCTGTTTCTTGTGTCACTTGTAATTCCAGACATTTATATTCTTCATCTCTCTTTACTTTCATTTGTTCATAGGATTGGCATTTAGTTTTTAGTTCTTGAATTTCAGTATCTTTTTCAATTATTTTGCTTCGTATTTGATTAATTTCATTTATTTCATTGTTTAATTTGGATCGTTCTTCTTCTAATTGGGATACATTTTTTTTATAATCTTTGATTACAATGGTAAGTGATTGCATTTCTTTCTTGCAAGCAGATAAACTTTCTTTGAGAGATTTTATTTCTGTTTCTTTGCCTTCTAGTTCTTTGTGTATACTAAGCTTATTTTCTGCCAGTGATATAGCATTCTCTTCCTCTCTTTTACTTAATACGTCAATTCTACTTTGTAGCTGAACAATTTCATCTTGTGCCTTTTGCAAATCAATCTCCATAGTAGATATTTCTTTTGTCTTAGAGAAATCATATGTGTTAATTTTGTTTTGCAACTCTTCGTTGATATCTTTTAGTTCTTGGATTTTTTCACGGGCATTTGTCAAATGAATAGTAGTTGCTTTTAATTGTTCATTATCCTTGGTTTTAATATCGAGTTCGTTAGACACTACCTGCAGTTCTGTTGTTAGTTGGGAATTCTTTTCTTTAATTGCTTTTAGTGACTCTTTATACTTGTTTATCAATTGTTCCATTTTTTCAATTTTATTGTTTAATGCACTTATTTCTGAAGCTGGTGCTTCCGAACTGGTCTGTCTGTTGTCAACAGAGAGGTCTATTAATTGAGCATCATTTTCCACAATCGATTTTTTTCTCGCAATGTCATCGGGTTTAGAATCATTTTCATTCCCATTATTATCATTAGTTTGAAGAAGTGTAACTTTTGTAGAAAGAGCTTCAATTTTCATGTTTTTTTCGTCAATTTCCAGTCGAAGCGCTCTCTCTAAATGAGCCTGTAAAAACCAAATAAAATTTACCAAACAGGCTACATACATTGTAATGGAATATAATGTATACTTAGGTAGCGTTCCAAATCACTTTTCAAGATTAAAATATTGCTCGCTGTCAGACAAAAGTAGCTCGATGCTTGTTCCGAAAAATTATTTTTAGGTTTTGGAACCAGCATCAAGCTACTTTTGTCTTTTAATCTTGTAAAAGTGATTTGGAACGCGACCTTAAAATAAAATTGTAAACAGGGTTTCGTCTAGACAAGGGAATAAAATTATTCCATGCATAGGTCTAATACCATCCAAAGAAATGTAAAAAATAAATGAAAAAAATTGCACATTGTCGCCGATTCATCCGTCCCTGAAGTTCGCATTTCGCGTAAAAATCCTGAAAGTGTTTCGAAGGGGCTTTCACTCTGTCTTGGAAGTCATCCATCCATCCATCAGCCTGTTTCGTCCACTGCTGGACATAGGCCTTTCCAGGATTTCGCCACGCTTGGCGGTCCTCCTGGAAGAAATGCCCATACTCACACACGCTGGGCAGGCGAGTTGGTGAGCGCGGTGCCGAGACCCTTGCACCAGTGACGCCGCTGCCCGTCACCAGTCTGATTTATATAAGGCCCGGCAATTGGGGATGGATATACCGCCATCCATCGGTCCCAGGCAATGGTGGGCCGCCTGGTTTTTTTGCCTGAGAGCTGTCCTATTACTCTCCCCCGAATAACTTCGGGAGGATTTCCGAGTAAGATGGTGGTACCTCCACAGTCGAGCTCGGCATTAGCTCTACCACCTAAGCTTGCTTACCTAAGCTTCTCTTGGAAGTATCTTGAATATATAGATTAATTTAATACACGTTCACTCATTACACTAATTTATGTAACCTTGCAGTTCAAATGAAGTTTTAAAAGCAATCGTTCGAATAGTCCGTTTTTGTCGCACCTTTGTTGCGCGCGGTGAACTAATGGTAAAACTATTTAACATGATAATTACCTTTGCACTCTGTTCTAAGCTACATTGTTCTCGAAGTTCCGAAATACGTCTTAAAGCTTTATCTTGAGTCTCCACTAAAACACTCTGGAAATGAAAAGCACAGAGTTATTATTATCATCTACTTTTACCTATGCTTATAATTAAATCTAAAGTAGGGCTTTGTCCGTAAAAGGGAAACGAGCGTTTTAGGCGCTGGTCTGCAACAGATGCCGGACGCAACGTCTAGCGTCAGCTGACGCTCGACGCCGCTTCCGTGTTGATGTCGTATCGTGGTCTCTCTGGAAACGCGGCGTCAGAGTCGTTCCCGTGCACGCGATGAGTCCCGACGTGAATTAACATTGATTAAAATATGGATGAACAAACACTTTTATTACTTCTTCTCGAACAGGAGGAAGATGATGATCTTTTGTTGCAAATGTTGCTGAGAAAGGAAAAAAGAAAAAGGCGTCACGACCTATTTGTGAAGAGGGAGGCGGAGGGCTGTTTTGATACTTTGATAAAAAAACATTTCTATACCAACGACGTCAATTTTTTTTAAATTGAAAAACACTTGTACTTGTCCACTTATTTATATTATAAATAAATAAGTGGACAAGTACAAGTGTTTTTTAATCAAAAATGTATCAAAAGTTCCATCAAGTGCCAACAATCACGAGCATCAACTCTAACGATGTCAAGTTCAAAGAATATTTTCGTATTTCAAAGGAATAGTTTCAAAAAAGACGCGACGTCCGTGACGCTGCAATGCTCCCAATTGACTACGGACGCGACGTACAACGTCTGGACGCCACGCATAGCGCACGTGCGTCGCGTCAGGAGTGTGAGAGACACCACCATAATGCATTTCCATATATAGAACTTCGTAGGCCGCGTACAGCGTCACGCCGTACGGCGTCTATAACAGATCACCGCCTTATAGATTCCATATGGGCGTCAGACCCATAAACATAATTAAAAAAATATATATAAGGTGACTTTAATTTATGCAGCCAAACTCATACTGGAGGCTTGGTAAGTGATCAGTAACACGGATTGATAACACTTTGCTAATTTCGCAAAATAAAATCTTGACGTCCCATAGTAATTGACTCGGGGCTGGGCTTTCGTTTGTAACGAACATGAAAAGAATAATTTACGAATTTTACAAAAAGGTTCATCGAACTTTGTTACTGAGCACTTACCGAGTCTCCAGTAAAAATATGGCTGCATAAATTAAAGTCACCTTATATATACACTAAAATATTATACCTTTAAACTTCTTACACGGAATTTTTTTTCAAAAATTTCAAATGTAATTGTTTATTATTAGTGTTGGAGGTACTGAAGCCAAAACTACAATTTTTAGAATTTTTGTTTGTCTGTTTGTATAATGTTCCATTTTAACTCTAGAACCACTCAAAGGATTTTGGTGCAGTTTTCTTTATTAACATGTTAGTGACCCTGATCAACATATAGGCTATAAAGGATTGTTGATAAAATAACGCCCAAGCCGAAAACGAGGCAGAGATTTAATAAAAGCGGGCGGGGCCGCGGGCGAAAGGCTAATTTATCATATTTTTCAATGTCCATATGTATGCTTGCGATTCACGTAAAAATAACATAGATAAATAGATCGTGCGCGATCGTCGTGCGGGGTGACAGACGCTAGCGGAGGCGAGGAAGCTTTAATGCGCGGCTGGTCGGAGAGTTACAGTAGTACCAACTTATCTGTAGATTGAAAATAGTGGAACTAGCACATCTGATTGGATAATATTGAATATTAGCCAATGACAAGCCCGGAGTAAGCTAGTTCATTCTACAGATGGTCGTTCAAAAACTCACACTGGCTTGGGTTCGTACCCCGGGTTCCAACACTAAACCGTTCAAAAATTGACACGGGTCGCAACCCCGACCGTTCAAAAATAGCAGTGTCGCTACACCGGTGTCGAATTGTTCGAGTTCCGTTCAAGGTTCGTATAGAGACGTCAAAATGACAGTCATAAATCAATACGAAATCTATTGGAGATATGTGAAATGACGTTTGAAGTGTAGCAACTCGGCCAAACCCACTCAAAAACTCAGTGTTGCAACCCCGGTGTTCCTACCTACCCTAGGGTTCTTTAATGAACGCACTTCTGATATACGCGCAGTTGCATCCCTTTCCCGCTACACCACCCGACCCCCGCTAACGTCTAGAGTACTTCGTCTCCGCCAGTGTCTGTCGCCCCAATCGGATCTTGTTTTGTCTGTTATACTGAGAGTTAACGACCTCAAGGGTAAGGTAATTATATCATCAAAGGAAACAGCGGAACAGATTGCAATAAAAATATGACGAAACTTTTACCTTATTTTGAATTTTTTCCCATCCCATAACACCTAAACCCACAAGGGGGCTACTCTGTAGTGGAAAATGTCGAACAATTATCGTTTGGTCGTTAATCCATCTTTATCACACTCTTAACGTGTGCGTCGAGATGGACGTATAATCGAACGTTAAACGGAGTACCGGACCAGGGTACCAAGTATGAACAAGCTATCGATTCGGCATCGCTTCGATAAATAAAAGTTTTGCTTTTATTTCATAGCAATAATAAGAGTTGTTGTTTATAATTTATCGAGTGTATCTGTCAAATTTATCGAATCGATGCTTACGTACTTGCTATGCAGGTGCGGCCTGCCAATCCGACGATTTTGGCAAATGGATGCCTCAAGTTAGTATTTGATTTTCATTGACGATAAAATTACCTTTATACTACACCTGCTTGGAAAGTTCCTTCTTACTTTTTCGAAAACGATGGAGAATATACGTCATTGCTGTCATACCAATAAGCGGGCGGAAAAAATGTATGAAAATCCATTGTTAACGTGCTGAGCAGGCAGAAAAAGTATATGAAAATCCATTGTTAACGTGCTGAGCGGGCAGAAAAAGTATATGAAAATCCATTAACGTGCTGTTTTTTTTTATTTGTTGACAACATCCGTACGATAAGCATAAATGTTACATTAAAAAGAGTATAAACTTCTTGGTACATAACCTAGTTTGAACAATAATGCCAAAAGACAAAAAGTTTTTGTCTTAGTTTGCAAAATAATACTGGCCACTTGCTATTTATGATCATAAGAAAATGAAAAAAGTGAAAGTCAAAAAGTTTTTATGTCTAAATTTGCAAAATAATACTGGCCATTTGTTATTTATGTACATAATCAAAAAAAGAAATTAAAAACTACAAATCGAACACGAGTCATCAGTCTGTTTCTTTAGTTGTATCTTTATTAAAAGTAACTCAAAATGTCGTCTAGTAGTGATACAGAAGAATGGGTGATTTTGTCTTTTATTTTCCTCGCAGGTGTAGTATAAAGCACTATGTATCACTCGGTGAACAATGTACTATACTTACCGTTGAGGTCGAGTATTATTTTATGTAGGTATATAAATTATACTATCATATAAGTATAAACGGTTATTTAACAATGAGGTTTGTATTGATATGTCACTAAAACTACGATCATGCATGTGTTACCAACGCGAAGTCGCTATAAAAGCTAATTACAAATGTTAGGTATTTAAGTAATTACATTACCCTAGCTTTAGCATTATCTCTCTCCAGTATCTTGTAATGTCGGGCGAGGTCGGCGTATTGGGCGCGGTACTTCCCGTATCTGTCCTGCGTCCTCCTGTAGGCGGCATACAGCTGCTCCTTGGTCACCCGGTCGAGGCTGACCCCGCCCGGAGACGCCAACCCTCGCTCCTCGGCTTCACTCGCCGATACATCCATGTCAGACTGGAATTTAACACAATTACTCAAGGTGGTAAAGCAGAATCTCGGTGCAAAATGCACATCATAATATTGCTTCCCTTACTTTTGAATAAAAAGTATGCAAATTAGCGGAAATTTATTAGTAATAATTAAGTTTTCACATTCAAATTTATGATTTACCTTTTGATTGCATTCGATTAACAAACTTAAAAGCGTATTAATCGTTGTAATCAAAATGTAAGGCAAAAAATAACATCATTTTAATTAATGCGAGAACCCTATTATTAGTTATCATAATCAATTTCCGCTAATTGCTCTAAAACGCAATTTTTGCATACTTTTTATTCAAAAGTAAGGAAAACAATATTACCGGGTTTTACCCCCTTAAGATGTAGTTGTAAGGACAACAATCGCAACATTGGAAAAACCGGCCAAGTGCGTGTCGGGCCACGCGCAATGTAGGGTTCCGTAGTTGCCCAGTACATTTCATAAGTTGGTCTACTAATACAGATCGCGCCAAAATTCTAGTTCCATACATGTAGAAGAACGGCCCATACATTGTAGTGTTTAGAGGGGGCCAAAAGCATGGCGCGATCTGTACTCGTAAACCTGTAAAGCCTGCTTAGCTGTGATAGTTTTCCTTTTAGCTTCATTATGTAAGGTCCTACAATAATAAGTGAAAATAATTCTAGCGTAGGGTAGATCATGTATCGTTAACTGATCAAATTCCAGAAGAAAACATTTTTTGCTCAAATAATTTTTTCACTTCCCAGAAGAAATTGGTTCAATCAGCTGACTAAATTTCTATAGAAAGGTGAAAAATAAGTACGCGCAAAAAATTTTTTTTTCTGTGGAACTTGTTCTATTGGGATACTCTAACATCCGTAAATTTTTTTTCACTTTGAATTGTTGGACCTATATAAACTACTTCTGTGAATTTTTTTACATTATCTATCATAACAAAAATTAGCACTTTAAGCATTGACCTCTCATAAACAACTAGACACACAATCTCTAAGAAAAGTTCGTCAGAAAGTGTCCGAACGTGTGACGTGCATAGTAGCAAAAATCTTCAACCAAATTAAGACGTTATGTCGTTAACACAAAGAAAAAAAATCATCCACAATTAACGTGTATGGGAGGGGAGGTATCCTTAAAAAAATATTTCTTGAGATTTTATTTTACCATTTTATTGGCGTGATGAATATGTATTATACCCATGTCACATTACAGCTTTCTAAAGTAAGGCCAAAGAGACGATTTAAAAAAAGGTACACAATCGGACCTTTACTGAGTTATCTCCATTCTTATCTCTCGTACGCAATAATGGCGTCAATTGGTCGACATAATGACGTGAGTCGGTCGACGACAGCTGACATTGCGTGGATCGTGGTACAGGTGAGCAGTCAGTACCGCAGCTACCAACATTAGGTCGCCATTTTGAATTTTGTGAACAAGTTCTTTCCTGTTTGTATTGCGTTCGAAGCGATACGTATTCTTTCGTTTATGTATTTGTTTAGTTTTTTGTTATTATTAAACCGTTACTATTAGTTTTTCTTGTTGATTTTACTGTTATTGTAAGTGGTTGTTCATTTTAATTATGGAATCACAGCCTGGCAGATAAACTTTGAAAGATATCAATTCACCACGCAAAAAACGTCAAAATGTAAGTAAGTCAACTTATTAATTCATTTTTCCGGACTTGAACCACTAATATAACTTCGATTTTTAGGGTTCCGTACCAAAAAGGATTTTTTTTTAGGGTTCCGTACCCAAAGGGCAAACGGAGCCCTATTGCTGTCACTCTGTTGTCTGTCTGTCCGAATATTTTACGGCTCTCTAGCTCTAAAACGGAATGATTTACAGATTATCTGCAGATTATGTACGGAATCCTAAGAGAGGACTCGCACTTGGCTGTTTTTGTTATAACAACAAGTTAAATTTTCTATTCTTTACTATTTTTTATTTACAGCGGGCGTATTTAAAAAATTTTTTGGACCCCTGAAAGTGTGTTTAGTTTTTTTAAATCGTCCCGTTGGCCTTACTTTAGTACTAACTCTTTGAACTAAGCCGCGGACAGACGGACATGGCGAAACTGTAAGGGTTCCTTGTCGGACTACGGAACCCTAAAAAGATAACGTGGGGCACAAAAGTCGTTGGTGAAATAAAGGTGAACGGGTGTTGATTATTAACAAATGTAACACGTCTAATTTTACAAGGTAAAAAGACGTATACAACGTGAAATTTAAGTCATTTTGCCTTCGATCATCAATATACAACTAGATGAAGGGTCAGCACGTAAAAAGCGGCCCGAAAAATAACATTCTTGTACAGTGAGCTCTTATTTGAATTTAGTTGGTTACTGCCAGCGCCAAGGTTGAAACGTGTAACAATGCCTCAATGTGCTCTAAAAACTGCTGTAATAACCCTAGAAATAAAGGTAGTGGTGATGGAATATCGTACTTTCGGTAAGTAAATATCAATAGTTTCTATTTTTCATCACTTGATCTGTAAATGGCATATTATTTTTAATAAAATGTTTCTAAGCCAACGCAAGTGCCAAATTCACAAACATTGGCTCCAATTTGCTCAGAAGATTGTCTAATTTAAAAACGAAATATTTAAGTTGGATTTTCAATAAACCGTTCCGGACTCGATCGTCTCTTGCCATCTCGTGTGACGTAATGTTAGATGTCAATACTTACACGAACAATACTGCACCTTATCGCAAGCGCTTAGTTTAAAACAGGTTGAATTTACAAAAAGTTTAGGACGTTTTCGCGTAAATAGTAGTTTGAGATATAACTATAAAGGTATAGACAGCCGGTGCCAACATATCGCTTTGTTTTTGTTTTACTAGGGAGCTAACCCTGAAATCATGAAAAAAAATATCAGCTGCTCCATAGAAAAGTTAAATACCTACTCAACCCAAATGTATGAAACAGCTGTTTTTTTTTCTGATTTCAGGGTTGGCTTCATAATAAAAGTTGTTCATATGGAGGAGTACTATCACCAGTTTTCGTTAACAAAATGACTTAAATTTCACATAGTATTAGTGATTGCATTCCGTATCCAATTGTTTTTAAATTGTCTCCACCCTGTGGGATGCCATAGCTTTTTCTGTTTTATATGGTTTAACATTAAATTGAAGTATTTACAACTTCTGTTATTACCTGTAAGTGATACATTGATGGACTTTCATAACTGGGCAGTTTGAATGAAACATCACTCGCAAATGAACTATTAGACAATCTTCTTTGTCTCGGGGTATCCTGAAATAGAACAAGTATCATTACTGCTAAAAAAACATGTTTACAACTTATTTGCATGATTGTGTAGGATATTCAGTTCATGCTTCTGTACTCACACCTACATCAATTCTGTACTTACACCAACATCACTAGTTGTTTGGTATTCCATGGAATCATTGTTGGATGTAACAGAGACGGAATGTGGTGCGAGGGAGATATCTTGAAATGCGTTTTGACCTAATGGCTGCTGAGGTCTAGCTGATGCTTTTTGTGTATCTGCAATGTGAAAGTATGAAGAACGTTATCTTAGCTGTGTGATAGAAGACTAAAGTCTGCACTGCAAAAGAAGTTGTATAGATGAACGTAGGTATTTTGGTTCATATTTATATAGATAGGACTTCTTCGCTGGCATGAGCTCTGAATAAAATCAAAACTTATTCTGTATATTGCTTACAAAGTTTAAAAGGAAACATCAAGTTTCATATGCATGTTTTTGTTGTTCATATACGTGTTTTAAAAATCAATCCACGTTCGCATTTGCTGTGTGGTGTTCATAGAGTTCGTTGTCGGGCCCGCCGACTTTTCTTCTGCCACTATTAATGTATATTAATACTAGCTCTGCAGCTCTAAAACCCTTAAATCATGCAAGAAATATCTGTTTCATTAAACATGTAAAACTTTCTTTTGTGAAGAAACAATACATACCATTGTCTCCTATAGAGAACAGGTCATTATTGGTGATATCAGAAATACTGCTGGATGCAGATGTAACAGCTGCCTGTAAAATAATTGGTTTCATCATTTGATGAGCATAGTTTGTGAGTGAAATGAAACAATTTTCTAATCATTCAGTTTTAGATCATATGCACTCTTGTATACAGATCTATATTACAAAATGAACCTGCTTTTAACAAAAGTACAAACTTGCTATTGACTTGTAATCAATTAGAAAAAATAAAGTTATTTCTTTGCAATAAGAGTTTGTTTGGAATTTATCGAATTTATACATTAAATTTACCGAATCAATGCATACATACTTGTATTACAGTTCCGAATATAAAACTATTATCATTTCGAAGTTCTATCAAATTTACTGAATCAACTTGTACAATTGATAAATACTGGATTTTGATGGGTGTCAATTAACATGCAATACTGACATGTATACATGCATACTTATAAGAAAATCATAAGTATGGTTTGAACTGTACAAGGTAAAAAAAAAAAGTACCTACATTTACATATCCAACACTGTGTAAGTCAAATTATTGAATGTTTTTAATTTTATTCACAATTTTGAAGTGAGGGATTAGAGAATTATAAAACTTAAGCGACAATATGTCTCTTGCTTGACCCCTATATGCATTTAGACTACAACATTGTGGATCTTTAATGTGAGAAAACTATGGAGTCTTAGCACTTACTAAACCATAAAAGGTGACAAATGTGTTATGCTTAAATCAGTGTTCAACATAAGTCACAGGCGAAAGTTATAAACTAAATGCCTCAGCATCTAATTGGTCAGATAATAGGTACCTATTACTACTTTATTATTTACCCATAGCCTAATTTGAGATAATAGGTAAAACATGTTGTCACCACAATACCAATGCCAAGAATCTGAATTAATGTTACAGGGAGCACAAAGGAAAAACAGGTGACTTATTGATACTTAAACTCTTCTGAGATAGTAAAAGGTCAGCAAGGTTCCCACCCTGATAGTGTTTGTCTACCAATATTCTGACTAATAGTCTAAGAGACCGATAGACTCTGATGTACCCAAAAACGCCAATAAAAGTGTCTCTCATAAACTCTAATTGGTAAATAAAATAAAAGGCAGGGCTAGCTGAGATCGCCACATGCAAGCAATAAGGTTTTGAAACTAGGTGGGATCCTTGGTAATGGTACTTCACATTAAGGAGTGCCAGCAAAGGTACGTAGATAAAACACTTTAAAATGAAAGTTACACGGCCTGTAGAAAATTATAAATCATTTCGTTACTTCTTTAAACTAAATACAGTGGAATATTGTTAACCTGGGCTGCCTGTGCAAATTGCTGGATTCTTTGAGGTGAGGATTTGACCTCTTCAGCAAGTTTGTCCTTTAATTTCTTAAACATTTTCACTTTGTCTATGTCTCCATACCACTTCTTATATTACATTTATTACGATGAGCTAATTATCATCCATTTAGCAATAAAATTATGATGACGATTCACTTCACGAAATAAATAAATAAATAGGGAAGAGTTTTTTTTATAATTTTTTTTTAATTTTTTTTACGGCCTTGGATACGATTCCTTTCAGCCATAGGGAAGTGACTGAATGACAAAAAGGCCACTAGCGGCAGGGCTGTGTCAGTTTTAGTCATAGAGTAACTTTTAAACTGGGAATAGAGTCATCAGTTTTATTTCGGTTTAGCGACATCTCACGGGTAACGACGGACTTAGTTCGCTATTGTACCTACATTTACCTACACACCTCATGTATTACATATTAGTTAAAAACAACAACGGGATGAAGTTTTTACAGGAGATAAAGAAGTTGCGAAGGCCTTTGATATGCTGAGCAGCATGCATATCGGTTGCTCAATCGATGGAAGGTGTATTAATAACATCAGCTATGCCGATGATATGGTGCTGCTTAGCCCTTCAATCAGTGCAATGCGCCGCCTACTAACTAAATGTGAGAACTATGCCAGGGATCACGGTCTCAGATATAATACAGTCAAAAGTGAGTTAATGGTATTTAAATCAGGCAGAAAAACTCCTAGTTATGTTCCTCCTATCACTTTAAACGGAAGCAGTCTAAAGAGAGTTAGCCAATTTAAATACCTTGGACATATTATATCTGATGATCTCAAAGATGACCTTGACATTGAGAGAGCACGTAGGGCGTTGGCAGTCAAAGCTAATATGTTGGCCCGCAGATTTGCTAGATGTTCCAACCAGGTAAAAATCACACTTTTTAAGTCGTTAAGCCTGTGGATCAGCTATACGCAGAGGACTTATAGCGCCCTGCGTGTTATGTACAATAACGCCTTCAGGATGTTGATGGGGCTGCCGCGGTTCTGTAGTGCATCGACAATGTTTGCGGAGGCGCATACCGATGACTTTTTTGCGATCATGCGCAAACGAATAGCGTCCATTATCCACAGAACCAGTGGCAGTGACAGCGACATCCTGAGGACATTTTCTAGTAAGTTTGACAATCCTATGCTTAAGCATTGGATTGTCAAACTTTGTGTACGCAATAAAAAATGATAATTTGTAAATAATTTTAAATGATCTATTTAACTTGTGTCTTATTTATTTATTTTAATGTATATTATTCGTGTATGTGTTTTTAAATTAATTTTTATGGGTCCTTGCTACCTGAATAAAGAAAATTTTTATTTTTATTATATTTATTTATTTATTTGAACAATTCTTTACTGACATTCCTTCCTTGACAACTAAAGGCTTAAATTCAAGTCCAAGACTTGCACAGGATCTTTTGAGTGATCACGTGCCTCAGTGCAATTCTGTATTTGCTTTTAAGCATATTAATTCACAAACTGTCATTAAAGCATTTAAATCTCTTAACTTAAAAAAAACCGAGGACTTATGGGCTTATCTGTTAAAGTTGTAAGCTGTATTATTGATTTAATAGCTCCATATTTAGCTTTAATCTTTAATAAATGTGTAGATGATGGTGTCTTTCCTGATTTAATGAAGTTGAGTAAATTGATCCCTCTTTTTAAATCAGGCGACAATGAAGACCCTTCCAACTAAAGACCGGTCTCAGTTTTACAAGTATTTAGTAAGATTTTCGAAAAAATTGTTTTTAATCAATTATTATCTCATGTTAACTTAAATAAGTTGTTTCACAGTGAACAATATGGATTCACTAAAGGGAGGTCAACCACTGATGCAGGAGTTGCTTTAGTCAAGCACATATTTGACGCTTGGGAAGCAAAGCAGGATGCGTTAGGTGTATTTTGCGACCTCTCAAAAGCTTTTGATTGCGTTAATCATGAAACACTTTTATGTAAATTGGATCACTATGGAGTTAAGGGTAAATCTTTGGCGTTATTTAAGTCATACCTTGGTGACCGGATTCAAAAGGTAGACATTAATGGATAGTAAAGTCATCTGGAGCATGAGTCAAAATGAGTGTTCCGCAGGGCTCCATACTGGGGCCCCTATTGTTTTTAATATACATAAATGACCTTCCTTACTTAGCTGAAGACTTATCTGAGATAGTTCTATTCGCAGATGACACGTCACTTATTTTTAAAGTGAATCGACATGACGATATTCTTGATGACGCGAATTCAACTCTCTCTCTGATTCTTGATTGGTTCACTGCAAATAATTTAGTTCTAAATGCAAAAAAGACGAAATGTATAAAGTTTACTTTACCAAATGTAATTTAAGTAGATGGCAGTTTATTTTTGCAGGGGTCCAAGCTGGAGTTAGTTAACGAAACTAATGTAAATAAATATATTTTTTACTTATTGGTAATTGGCCTTAAATTATTGTAGTTTTATTATATTTAAAACACAGTTACTAAAAAAATACAAAAATTAACGAAATATTTCGACTCCTTCAGTGGAGTCGTCATCAGTCGAATAAAATAAAATTAAATAAATGACATAATAGTATAGAAGAGTTGAAAGGTGAAGTCTGTACAAGTTGAAAGAGGAAAACAGAAACTTTTTGGAGATACTACATGTAGATGATGATGATGATGAGGATGAGGATAATGAGGATGAGGATGATGATGATAATGATGATGATGATGATGATGATGATTATGATGATGATGATGATGGTTATGATGATGATGATGATGGTGGTGATGATGATGATGATGATGATGATGATGATGATGATGATGATGATGATGATAATGATGGTGGTGATGACAATATTTATATTTAGTAGTCAGTATTTAATGGTGAGTGACGTCATGTCTGTCAGTTAGTGCTGTCTGTTAAGTCCTGGTCCATAGTGAGCACCAAGTGACCATATGTATGATGTTTCCCAGGTCCTTAATTCAATATCGGTCAGTGGAGGGGTGAATGCTTTGATGATGCGTAAGGTGAAACAGTCGTTGAAAGTTGAATTGTGGAGGTGGGTGTGTGTAGGGATAGGAAGAATGTTGTTTTCATCACAGACATGACGTCACTCACCATTAAATACTGACTACTAAATATAAATATTGTCATCACCACCATCATCATCATCATCATCATCATCATCATCACCATCATCATCATCATCATAATCATAATCATCATCATCATCATCATAATCATAATCATCATCATCATCATCATCATCATCATTATCATCATCATCCTCATCCTCATCCTCATCATCATCATCATCTACATGTAGTATCTCCAAAAAGTTTCTGTTTTCCTCTTTCAACTTGTACAGACTTCACCTTTCAACTCTTCTATACTCTTATGTCATTTATTTAATATTATTTTATTCGACTGATGACGACTCCACTGAAGGAGTCGAAATATTTCGTTAATTTTTGTATTTTTTTAGTAACTGTGTTTTAATTAACGAAACTAAGTTTTTAGGTATTACTATAGACTCTCGTCTTCAGTGGGGTCCCCACATAGAAGCTCTCTGTGGTAGACTTAGTTCAGCCGCATACGCTGTTAGACGCGTAAGGCAGATTTCTGATGAAAATACTGCTATATTAGTATATTTCAGTTATTTTTACAGCATTATGTCATATGGCATAATGTTGTGGGGCAGAGCCGCTGATATAGAAGCAGTCTTTGTCTTGCAAAAGAGAGCAATTTGGTCTATTTATAACATGAAGTATCGAGATTCATTAAGAGAAAAGTTTAAAGAAATTAATATACTTACGGTCCCATGTGAATTTATTTATCAAGTTATTAGATATGTCAGAAAAAATATTGATAGTTTCCCGAGGCTTGGTGTGCACCACTCTGTTGAAACCAGAAACAAACATAAACTAGCTTTTCCAAAATTAAGACTTGCCAAAGTAGGTACCTCTTTTGTAGGACATGGTATAAAATTTTACAATAAGCTTCCAGAGGAGGTCCTTAGTTTGCCTGAAAATAAGTTTAAACTATATATTAAGCAGGGACTACTTAAGAAAGCTTATTATAAAATTAATGATTATTTGGATGATAATGAAGCATGGTGTAATAAATATTAATAATCTTATTCAATTTTGTAATTAATAATTAGCATATTTTAATGCTGTATGATTCCTCTAAAGGCTTAAAATTAATTAATATGTAAACTTACTTTGTTAAAGGTAATAGACAATATGAGACGGGTTGACTAAGATATATATTTTTTTTCGTGACTAATTCCTGCAGTCTTATATTTTTTTATGCCTTTACTTGAGTAGGTATGTATATGATTTTGTATCGATGTTTTATTTTGAAAAAAGGAATGTTTGCTAAGTTTCTTGCCCCTCTTCTTAGCAATACTAATCGAATGGTGCGGATAGTTAGGCATTATGTATATATAATATTTTTATTCCTATATTTCTATATTTTATGCAGGTGTATAACTTTATTACATTTTAGTAGCCCAACCTTAATATTTTTTGTATGTATTTCCCGTTTTTATTTATGAACTTATTTCTTCACTGCATCATGTATATGTATATAATATTTTTATATTTTTATTCCTAGATACCTCTATTTTATTTATTTTTTATTTATTTATTTATTTAAAAACTGACGACTATCATTTATTTATGCAGGTGTATATTTTATTTCCCGTATTATTATATATTTTTTTTATATTGTAAAGATATATTATATTGTTAAAATTAACTTTGACTTGTAGAAAGTATACTTTATGTATCTATTTTGCAAAAATAAAAATTTTGATTTGATTTTGCATAAGTGCTATTTTTAGGATTCTATCAAAGACAATACAATCACTTATTCTAGGCGTAAGATAACTTACAGGCATATCAAAAAAATTTACCTATTTCATATACGATTTCATAAGTACGATTAATTATTGACCAAGAAACAAACATCTTTATATCAAAAAACGCCAACACCGATGAGCTGCGATCCATAAGAGCGAGGTAGAAGATAAAAATCGAGACCATGGTGAACAACTGTGATCGAGACATAATTGTACACAATTACACACATATGCTTATTACACTTGGGTTACACACGAAAGGCCTGGATTACACGTAAAATGTGTAATTACACACATAACGGCGAAAAACAATGGCACAAATCTTAGACCATATAACACGGGACTAGGCAAGCGCACTTATCCCCCTCTGCCGTAGTACATGAACAATTATTATTTGTTCATGTAAGTTTGCTTGTGAGCACGTTTTGTGTTGCGTTGCCGCTTTAGATTTAGTGTGACAAATCAATTTTTCGCAGGAGTGTGCGTGAATGAGTAAATGTGTGCTGTGCGCATTTATCTCCCCTCCCGTGGAAAACGGCAGAATAATTTCAGTACTAAGAGTCAAGCTTTGACAGGTCCGGTTTTAAATGGTCTAAGCCACAAATATTGTAACAAATAGTAAACATTAGGGTAAGTTTACCATGAGGCCTCATTAGTCATTCATTATACAAGGTGAAATTTCATCAACACCAAAAATTCATACAGAGACTCGGTTAGTCATCAGGAACAAGGTTTAACCCTTAAATGCATGAGGTTTCATTTTTGCATGAAATTGAAAACAATGATAGAAAAACATCTAAAAAATAAAAAAATAAAATTTTTGATAGAAAGGTTATTTTTACACATGAAAACAAGGAAAAAAAGCAAATTAATTTTTGCTATTATGTTTTTTTATTTTTTTTATTTCTTACTCATAAAGCTGAACTCTTTTTGACTTTAAAATCAAAAAAATATTTGCAAGCAGAATATTTATTAGATTTATTTTCAAAAACTCTCTTTAACAATTTTCCCACCAAAATGCGAGAAAATACAAAAAAAAAACAGAAAAATAAATAAGAGAATTTTAACGAAACAGAAATATTTATTAAATAAAATATTTTAAAGCTGTTGCCAAAGATATTAACTCATATAATCATATAATTATAATTTTTAAAATAAATTTATGTATACAATAAATAAAAACATTTGTATCATTTTCGATACAAGATGCATTTAAGGGCTAGGCTAAATAAAAAAAAATTTTTTGCCCCCTAATGCCTGCATGCCATGGAATTTTACTTCCACTAGTAATAATAACAATTACTGACTATCAGCCAGTTAGAAAGATGTTAGTGCTGCTTGTGTAAAAAACTTACGTTACGAATGCATTCAGAAATTGAACACGTAACGGTAAACGTGAATTAAAAGTAATGTAACAAAAATTATTTTAGGTAAGAAGAATGATTTCTACGCTTTATTTTTTTTTAGTAGGGAACTTTGTATAAAATAACTTATGATCCTACATCATATAAGGTGCTAAATAGAAAAGCCATACATTTTTATAAGATTCAAATTGTTTATTTGTAAAATAGATACATAAAGTATACGTTTTACATGTCAAATCTAACCTGTATAAAAATAATATTTTATGATGAAACAAATATGATACGGGAAATATATAAAAAAACTATATTTAAGTTGGGCTACTAAAGTTATACACATGCATAAAATAAAGACTTATTGGAATAAGAATATTATTATACCGACATAATGCATTTAATAAATAAGTTGATAAATAAACTGAATAGATCATAAATAAATATAATGCCTAGCCAAATATATACTAACATAAGTAAAAAATTAAAATATTGTATATACATACCCACATAATTCAATGAATAAATAAGTTAATAGATAAATAAACTATAAATAGATATAATGTCTAAATCCGCCCATTCGATTAATCTTGCTAAGAAGAAGGGCAAGAAACTTAGCAAGATCATGTCTTTTTTATCAGTATTTTTTTTTTCTGAATATGGCTTCATACTATTACAGTTTTTTTCAACTTATATAAAATAATACTAAACAATATTATATTAAAAAAGGATAAAAATATAAAAGACAGAAGGAAATTGTGTCATGACATGAGGAAAAAAATATATATACTAGTCAAAACAAAATAAGGGCCACTAGGTTTTTAAGGTGTACCAAGAAAATTATAAAATTAATACATTGTTTAATTCCCGTAAACATAAAACAATGTTATTTTTTACCGTTTAGGCTAGTTACTGTTTTAATTAATTATCATTAAATATGCTTATTTAACTTTTCATAAAAAAATACAACTTAGAATAAAAAAGACAAACAACGAAAGGTCATTGAAAATTTGAAAATTCTATACTTTTGATTTATTTTTCTGTTTGTTAATAACGGATATGCCCTCCTCTCTTAGCTATGCGCTCTTGTAGCCTGGAATGCATGCTTTCGATCAAATGCCTGACGTTTTCAGCTGGAATCTCTTCCCAGGCACGTTTCAAAGCGTCAGCCAGTTGCTGCTGGTTGTAGACATCTTGCTTACTCTCTTTAACTCTTCATTTCAATTGATCCCACATGTCCTCGATCGGATTTAGATCTGGACCGCTTGCTGGCCACGGTAACACTGAATGTGAGAGTCTTCCAGTACAGACTGAGTTGCTTGAGCTGTGTGTGCACGGGCATTGTCTTGCATCAGGATGAATCCAGGATCCATTCGCTGGGCAAATGGGACCACATGAGGCCTGATGACTTCCTCAATGTAACGCTGAGCAGTTACGGAACCCTCATTTAAAATAGCGAGCTCAGTTTTGCCATGTAAGCCAATCCCACCCCAAATCATTACGTTGGGACCACCGAAACGGTCAACTTCGTGTATGCAAGCTTCCGAAAATCGCTCGCCGCGTCATCTCCACACCCTAATGCGCCGATCGTCATTGAAAATTTCTACTATACACTCGTCGGTAAAAAGCACCATGCCCCACTGATTTATGCCCCAGTCCAAATATTGACGGGAGAACCTTACACGATTTGCACGTTGAGCCCTGGACAAAGGAATTCGAACAACTCGTCGTTTTAAAGTTTGCTGGTCTTCGTGCAATCGATTACGGATCGTTTGATCACTGTCACGAGTACCCGTTGTCAACTGTAGGCGATTTTGTAACTTATACGAGCCGTTACTATGGGTTCTCGGCGGTCACTTAACCGGATGAAACGATCGCCCTGAGCAGTTGTAATGCGAACTCTACCCGAGCCAGGTCTTCTTGCAACACTGCCGGTCTCTTGGAAGCTATTCCAAGCATTTTGGATAGCTCTTCGAGAAAAACCCAGGTGCAAACCCACACCTTGCTGAGATTTTCCTTCTCGGATCATTGTAACGGCTCTGGTTGCAGTAATTGTGTCCATATGTCTTCGTACTTGTGGCATTTTATCATTAAATGTTGTTTAGACAAGATACTAAACAAAATTACGAGAATTTTCAGAATATCAAGACGCTAATCGAAACAAATCTCAAAGAAAAATCGAAACCAAATTTGAAGAAATATTCAAATTGATTTTTTTTTGCTAATGGCCAGTATTTGGTCTAAGGCACTTCATCAAAGTGGTTAGATACCAAAGAGTTCGTAACGTCAACGTTTTGCTACTTATCAATTAGTTATGTTGATTTAATTAAACTAAAATGTAAAAATAACAAGTGGCCCTTATTTTGTTTTGAGTAGTATATATCTTAGTCTACCTGTCTAATGAGGTAGTAAGTTAAAATACTACGCAAACATCATCCACCTGTCTCATATAGTTTATCACTTTTTTATAGTCAGATTATCAACTAATAATGCAAATAATTAGATTTAAGGCCATTATGAACGCGACAAACATGTTGAGATATATGTGAGACATTTGATTTTTCATAGAACGAAAAAAATCTATTGTGGGAAAAAGACTCCTTTCAGAGAATATAAAAGGAATAATAGTATTTAATTAATATTATTCAAACACTTCCTTGAAATAAGCACCAAATTAAATACTGTTGTTCAAACACTTGAGACATGTTTTTTTCTCCAAATGGACATCCAAATTGACAAATACCCATATAGTCAACAATAATAATACATGAGTGTTAAAGCCGGTATTTAATAATAATTATGAATGTCAGCTCACGTGAGTTTTAATAATATTATAACCGACAGAGATGCACGCAGCCATGAATCTCTAGCACTGACCATAAATTCAATTTCGTTACCCGAACAAAGAGAGCGGTTATGACTTTAAACAGAATAATCTACAACCCGGTCACAATATCTGTGCACCTGACCTCGTGACGTCATATCGGCGGTCTGGGTACGGTGTGAAAAAAAGTTTTTCGAGAAATGTGGAGGTAAAAAAAATTTACTAACCTTTTCAAATCAATTTATTATTGATGAAGGGTTTGTTATTAAAAAACAATAATTTTGATTACAAAAACATTTATTATTAAACTCAGTCACTATAAATTATTGACTCTATGCCTGACATTGTATCTTCCTCACTCTCACTTTCTGAACCCGGTGTCGATAATTTTGGTTCTGGGTGGGTTTCTAAATTATTACTAGTACTTGGAGTCGGACTAGCGCCCGGCGAAGTAGGTGGTTGTACTTTGGCTTCATTTTTAATTTTCATTAGAGTCCTCTTTGATATCCCAGTTGCAGCACAGGTTCGTTTCACCACTTGGTCTACAGGTATGGTGTACTGTTTGTTTGCTTTCTCCGATTCAAAAAACTTGAGCACTTTCAAGATTAAATTTCTTGATTCGCTGTGTATTGTTTTTCCCATGACTTCAGTTTAACAGCTACAACAATTTTAATAACAACCAAACCAGTCCAAACTTAACAGTAAACAGTCTAAACTTAACAATAAACATTAAAAAACAAAACAACAATAAAGCGAAAATATCAAAATTATCGGGACGTGTAGCGGCAACGAAGATGCTAACCGTACTGTCGCACCGGGGAGTGCGCGGAGAGGTGACAGGGGAAGCGGGAGAGGCGCCACATTCCAGCGAGGTGCACAGATACTGGGACCGGGTTATACTTCAGCTATCGTTGTAATTAAGGATTCTATTATTATTATTCTGAGGTAATTAATAAGGGTCTGTCCGCACTGCGAATTTTCACAGCGCGGTTTTTCTCTCGCAATTCTGTAATACATTGAATCTTATACGAGTATCCGCACTGGCGATCAAAAATAAAATATAAAATACACGGAAAAAATTCGCGAGAATAAATATCGCTCGGTGAAAATTCGCAATGCGGACAGGCCCTAACGGTCACGAAAATGAACGAAATAAACCGAACCACAACACATTCAACCGGCCCCCATATTACTTATTCTAGCATTGTTGTTCGTTGTGGCCTGAAATTACCCACAGATGAAATAAATTAGTAGTGAAATTAGCCCCACAACACGTTTGACAGCCCATTTTTCCTAACGATTTTTGACATTTGATTAGGCTCATGACCGAATCGTTGGTTTATAATGTAGTTTTTGTGGTCTCATAACCGCACTCAAAATCCAGGGATGCCGGTTTTGACAGCTTGTTGACCAAACACAGCCTGCTGCACATATCCACAGCAAGCCATGATTGGTCAACAAGCTATCAAAATCAACATCGCTGCATTTTGTTGGGGTAGCGAAAACATGCCTCTGTTATTCATTATTTTGTAGGTATGTACTAGAAAAGGACATCCATGGACATACTTTTTTCGTTTTGAAACACGTGTACAATCCGTGATGTCAAATTGGTTGGCTTGTGTATAGTCGCGTTGTCAGATTGAGTTTGGCGGTCGATATAGCACAACTAGTTTTGTCGGAGACGATGTTTTGGCAGAGGGGAAATGTATTGTATAGCCACTCCACTGGTACCTACTCTATGATTTTACCCCTTAGTTCTTGACAAGATTAGCTTGACAGACTTTAAATATTTATCGCGGGTTGAATACGGGACATCTGTGGGTTGAACAGGCCACACAATTTTCGCGGGGTGAAAGTCACGGGTCGAGCTTGGAAGAACCCGATTGCGGTGGCCAGACAAAGCGGCAAATCACGGCAATCGGGCTATAAAATGATTAAATGTACGGCATACGGCAGAGTAGTCATTACCGTACGCTAAAATACGGAAATTCGGCAATGAACTCAGATACAGATATCAATCCCAACACCGAAAGTCCCAACACCAAACTCAACCCAATATTATTCCTTATTGGTAACATGGTTGCCAGGGTTAGACAAAATTAACACCGCGATAAAACGCTTAACTCCGTCACAGAGTAGTTGAAAATTCCTCAGATGAATATAAACTGAGGAAAATTCATTCGATTAATCGGACAATTAAATCGATTATTTTTTTTATAACGTGGTTATCCAACCAATATAAATAACGTTTTTAACGATCGTGTTTTACTGTCATAAAGTATAAATTTACATGTGTTGGCTTTATTTATTAATCAACATATTGAAAAATCACCTTCTTGCCTGGAGAATAATTTATTATGCGACTTTTTAATATAGCAACATAAAATAGAATAACGTTTTGAAAATTTTAAAGTTAAAGTTCACAATTTGTAAGTCGTAGTTGTGATGTGAGGAAAGAGTTCTTTCAAAATGGAACCTCCAAAAAAGCAAGTAAAATAAGGTATTATACCACCAAAACACAAATTTGCTGAAAATTTCCTAAGACCTTAACTAAACTAATGTAATTAATTTAATTTTAGTTTTTTTTTCTTTTTCTCCTATATAGATCTCTCTTTCTTTAAACAAGTGAAATTTCGCACTGTGATCGCACGTTTTGAAACGCTTCCAAACCTAATATGCTTTATCAACATTTTATATTCTTGCTGGATAGTATGCAAAGACATTGTATAATAACAAGACTGTGCACTATCCAATTTTTGCTCAACTAAACCAGATTTTTTTTCCTTAAAAATAAGGTTGTAATTATTGTGATACCATTTTCAAGCGAAAAACGAGCCGAGCGAGATAGCTGTCGCTAGTCGTGGCAAGTTGCCAGTGTATATAATATATACAATAAACTTATATAGTGTTGTTGAGTTTCTAACGTGTTAGAAAAGGTCCAACGACTGCCAACGCCCATCTCACTCGGCTCGTTCTTCGTATCGTAGTGCACAGTCTTGTTCTCTATACAATGTCTTGGGTAGTATGTTAGTTTGGTTTAGTTTATTTCGTAAGATAATTTAGTTTATTAAAGTTTCATGTATTTTGTTTTTGTTAAATAAAACCATGTCCGTCATATTCTGAAAAAACAAAACGTAAGTATAATAGTGCGTTCCGAGTCGCGACATAATCGATTTATCGCGTTTATTATCGTCATTCCGAGTCAATGATGGCCGTGCGGCGTAAGTGATTTGATGGTAATTTTAGTGCTGTTAGCGCCATTCGGAACATGCACTCCAAACTCAAACCCAAATTTATCTATATTGGTAACATGGTGGCTAGGGTAGACAAAATAAACACCGCGATAAAACGCTCAAATCCGTCACATTATTATCCTACCAATTTGAAAACTAGTTCAATGTAAGTAAATTACTCTCTTATAGTATCAACAGAAAAATGTAGATTTGTATTATTACTCAACAAAATGAAATATCACCTTTACTTTCGTTTTCGTCCTACTTTGGATGACTTTTGGATATGATAAGATAGCACCGATTTTGTTTCTGATAATTTGTCCCGCACACAAATGACACAAATTAATTATATCTTAGTATAAATGATGATTTAATGATCTGTGCTGTGATTAATTGTTTGAAGCCATTCAGAGAAGACTATTTGTTAAAATTTGTGTCCATCTAGCGAACGAACGGTAGAAGGGTATTCTTTGCTAGCAAATTAACATGATCTAACCTTAATGAAATCTCTAAAAAAGTAAGCAAAGGTGTTCTAAACATTAATTTTCTGAAAAATTCCACGGTATTTTATACAGTCAAAGACCTTATTGCATTTTTATTACGTTTCTAGATAAAGTGTAAAAAGAAGAACTTCCAAATAAGGCTGACTACATGGCTATTTGCAAACAGGGATTATGATGAAACCTTTGGAGCAAAGGATCCTAAAGAAATGTGGCGAAAGCTGGCGGGTCTTTTGGTTAAACATGGGCCATGTAATAGATGGAGAACAGTAGATAACTACATGGTGCGATTTGAAAAAGTACACTCGAAGGGACAGTGCAACCTATATTATGAAGTATAATGAGATAGACGGCAAAAAGTTGTCTTTGTAATAGGCAATACGAGTATAAATGTGTCGGACCCACGGTACCACTGCCCCATACCACCGGGGGTACGGTGGGATTTTTTTGTGTAGGACCCATGGCACCCCTGAGCACATGGTGAGTATTTTTTGTCCGAACGGTATCACCATAGTGCTTGCTGTAAGATACATATGTACATAATGATTGAAATTGTAGTTTCCATGTTATCAATTCATGAAATACTGTAGGATAAATATTCAAATTATCACAATTCATGAAATATCAAAAACAGACAGATTAGCAATATTGACACAAATATTGCAGACAGATTAGCAACATTGACACAAATATTGGTTGGATTGTGAACAACTTAATCCGAAGAATGATTGGTAGTTCTCAGGGTGCTTAAGTTACTCAGTTGCTGAATATGCTTGCGCTGTGTGGAATGACTCAACACATACAGGTCAAGTAGACACTGTACTCAACGAGACTTGTTGCCTGGTCACCAGTTGCTCTAAGCCAACACCAATCAAAAAACTAAACGTTCTATCGGGTACAGGACCCCCAGATATTAGGAGAGAATTCCACCACATTATGCGGATGTGAAGCTTAACCCCCTGATCTTCTGACCACATGTCCAAGTGCTCCTCAATGCACCAAGAGGGAACCCATGACTGCATGCAATTGCGTTTTTGGAGTGGCAAACTATTGGAAAAATGTTATTTAAATTCAACGCTTTCACTCGAGGAAGCTTGATCAATCATGTAAGAATTTTATGAATAAATAAAAGCTTTGTTTTACCCTATGATGTTGATTTTTTTTTATTAATGTGCATACTTAGTATCAAACTACCTTTTTTATGTAAAAAGTCAGAAAACGATAATTTGTATCCCAAATAACCTACAAATACAATCAAAACTCACGAAACTACTTTTATCACCACCTCAATAGATCGAAAACCAAAATATTCTTAATCAAGTGTCATAGGGTGTTTAAAATGGTGAAAAAAATTAAAAAAAAAAGATCACGCATGTATTTCCCTAACTCCTGTCAAAGCATTAAAATATTGAGGTGCCCTGTTAGCCTTGGAAATGAGGTGTTAAACGGCCGCCATGATGGAAATTACTGCCAAAGGGTGTTTAAAATGGTGTTTAATTGGCAGCCATGTTAGGCATGCTGAAGCAATGAATGAGCGTTCTTCTTTTACCTTTTTGTGTCAAATTTCATGTTTATTAGATTCCTAGATGGCACTGTCTGACATACCCACCTACTTTATCAATAGAGGCAAAGACAATATTGTTTCTGATATATATTTTTTTAACAATTTAGTTTGAAAATGTAGACTATTTTGTGAAACTAATTTCATTATTTTTGGGTTTTATTAATTGCATCTATTTAAAAACAAAAACTTAAATTTTACCCGCCAAAAGTGAACGTGACGTCACTAGAGGCGTTCCGCATGGCGCTAATAGTGCTAACACTACCATCAAACTTCTCACGCCCATCAAGTCGTTCCGAATGAAAAATGGCGTCCATCACTGCTTATCCATTTAGGGTTCTTTTGAACGCAACATGAATGATGACAGAATTTGTAGAAATTCATTTAAGTTACGTGAATACAAAGGATATACTACTTTACTAGGTCCAAGAAGTAATTTCTTCTAACTACAATCTTATAATCATGATTTAACTAATGCTCTTATTCTTCGAAAAACCTATTTTTGAAATTGCCACCGGCCAGCTAGCACTTTTCATAGATCGCTCATAGTGCAAACGCTCTGAAGCATAGGCATATCACCACATGGCGTCGTTAAGGATTTCGTCTATGATAAACAAGGTGAAATTTAATCAATCACCCTTATTCATACTGGAGACTCGGTTAGTGATCAGGAACTAAATTCAATGATCGTTATTGTCGAAATCATAAAAAAATTGTTTCCATACTGACTGAATAGGCAGTAGGTAGGTACGGGAGCAATTTTTTGTTTTCAGTTTTACCTCGAGGTTCATTAAACATTGTTCCTGATCACTAACCGAGTCTCCAATATGAATTCTGGCGGTTGATTAATTATCGGGCTCACAGTGACTCGGAATGATGATAGACGCGATATAATCGATGTCGCGACACGGAATGCACTGCATGTCAAATGTCATGTCATGACGTCATAGATAAGTCAAATGAAGTTCATTGTGTTTTGTTAAAATATCTTTAAAAGTATAGATTTATTTATTAATCTGATAAGTAGCAACTGTACAGAAAACATATTTCTCGAAATGGTTTTAAGATTTCCGTTCTTGTCCAGAAAGTTAGCACCCCCAATTGCAAAATAAACCAAAAAACTACCTGCTAACTAGCCATCAGAACAAAGCTCAAAGGCCAAGACTTTATTAACTTGTGATAGAGATGATTTTTGGTTGGCTCTTGGACTTTGGTTTGCGACATGGACAACGCTATCTAGTGGAAAGCTGAGATCTAGCTCTGTAAACTTAATCAAAACAAAGACCCGAAACCGGCTTTAAATGTTGCCGTATTGCCTAGCATTACAGTCGCAAAAATCCATAGAAAATCTATTGTACCTACAAACTTAAACCAACCACCGCAATGGTAAAAAAAAAATTCAAAAGCCCTCAGTTGCATACGAAAATAGTGATTTGCATAATATGGAAAATATGTTAGAAAATCAAATATTATGTTAAAAATTGATTTTTTGAAAATGTGCGGCAATTTTTGTTTAAATACGGCAATTTCGTCGGTGGAATACGGCAACCCAAAATATGACCAGCGGCAACACTGCGGCAAATTTCAAAGAAGCGGTGTGGTCTAAGCTCGACGCCAAAAATTTAATCCTTTTGTACTTATTATTAGGTTAATTATTCAACACCAGGACTCTGTATTAGGGTAATAAAACTTTATATAAGGTGTTTAAACCGTGCAAACCTTCTGTCTTTTGCGCACAGTTCATCGACATGCATCAGCTTAGAGAATATAGTGTTGTAACCAGTGGCGGTTGGCGAGTCTTAACACTGGGGGTTCACTCCCTGTCTCTGTAACTGACAAGGAGTACATTCCTACCCAATTATTGATACCTCTCCGTTACTGTTTATAGCTAGGTACTTTAGTGTACTTACAGTTTATTGTAGGAGAAGTTTACGTTGGACTACTGTGTTTATTGTCTGCACTTTTTATAGTTATCATTTTTAAATCATTAACATTCCGTACACAAACAAAACGTCACCAATTTTTTGTGAAGAAGACGGCCTTTATTTTTAATATCAAAACGTTGTTCAAATGTCTCTCTGTTATTTTTGATAAACTGAATACTGAACACCATATTAGTACAGACAAGCTCCTTACATACAAAACAATTTATACTCGCCCGAACAGTTTTTTATTTCGCGCGTCACCGAACAATGCAGTTCAAATACGACTCTACATTACTCTAAATAATTAAAACAAACAACGGTCAAGAACTCGCTCGCTCTTTGATCTCCGAGTCTCCGATCCGGTTCGGCTAAGTTCGGCTGGACCATGGCAGAAGCGCCGCACCGAATTTAGTATAATTTGCGTAGAAAATGCCCCGTCTCACGCTTACGGACCTAGGTACTTCTCTTTCTTTCCTACATACAAATTTTGTCTGGGACATTTTTCTCATAGGAGCGTGATTCCCGAGCGCTCCGCTCGCGGCTCGGGCACAGATGTTACCGTGTCTCGGGCCCGACAAAGGCCTCTCGTACGTATACCTACAAATTATCGGTTTGTTGACTTACACCGTTATGTTATTGTTCTTTATGATAAGAGTATCTTATTACTACTTCTTGTACATTGCTGCGGTCCTGCTAAGATTTTAATATACTGTTGAGTGGAAATAGATAAACATAACTTTATGTGGGAGTTCACCGCTCCAGCGCTCCTTAATACAAACCGCCACTGTTGTAACACGAAACATTTATACCTAGTTAGATAAAACTTCCAGACTCGTTGTGTATTTACGTCGTTAAACCGAATAACACGCGGGCAGAGCCGCGGGCAACAGCTAGTTATCTATAAAAACGGCAAAAAATCATGTCTGTTGTATGGGAGTGCGCAGGTCCGACTCGCACTTTGCCGATTTTAGTATTTGTTTATAGCGGCAACAGAAATATATCATCTATGAAAATTTCAACTGTCTAACTATCACGGTTCATCAGATATAGCCTAGTGACAGACGGACAGACAGACAGACAGACGGACAGCGGAGCCTTAGTAATAGTGTCCCGTTGGTTACGGAACCCTAAAAATTGGGTTCCGCACGCAGGGGTTCCCAAATTTTTTGTCAGGCGCTACCATTTTGGCATCTATAATGTTGATGGCATCTACCTATATTGTTGTTCATTTTTAATAACAGACTGAGGAGGTTGTTGGTCAGTATGGCGTGTTACACGATCAAAGAGATTTTTACTGGTGTCGCGTTAGTAAAGTAAAGAAAAAATAAAATATAATATACTATTTTTACTTAATTCTAATGACTTGTAAAATTTTATTTATCAATAAACGATTTGTATTTGTTATCTACCATGTTTTAGGGTTCATTGTGTGTCGTTACGGAACCTTTTGTGCGCGAGTCCGACTCTCACTAAGCCAAATTATTATTTTTGGATGTGTGGAGTCAGAATCCTAACCTAAGAAGTACAATATACATTTTCAGCCTCATTGGTTTGATACGAACCTATTCACAGAAAAATACCATAAAAAGAGAAGAACGTTTGACGCTGACGTGACATTTAATTAAACCAAAACAAATTACTCAAGTGTATCAGATTTTTTTTACTTTTCGAAGTCAACCAAATCAATTAATAATGAAATAAGTACAACCAAACCAAAATAGACATGAATACACCAAGCTACCTACGTAATATTAATTAAACCCAGAATATACAAAACATTGAATAGAAAATTAAGTACCTACCAACGCAAATCAAAATTGACGGCCAAAACCTGTACCTTCACTAATAATGGGCCAGATGGACGAAGTTAGTTCGTCTAAATCCCTAATGGCAAAGAAATCTTCTGGTGGTAAAGGCAAAGGTGGAAAAGGCGAGTCTAAATCTGATGGTTCCGTAGCTAGCCCAAATGCGCAAGGGATAATTTTGGTTGCAGTGTTGGCTGTGCTCTCTTTCGCGCTATGGTTCGGATTCCAGCGCGGATGTTTCACCCGTAGACCACGAAGATGTTGTTGAGTACCTACTGAATGTTGTTGCTGAACATGACAGCCAAAAATGAAAACTTCCGAGACAATCTAATGGTGTGCATCCTGTGACTGGCTTCACTAGATTCTGCTAATTGTTTTAATAGGTACTTACCTCAATAAAATAAACGATTGATTGAGTATGTTTAGCTGTTCCTAATCTACCTTTTTTCTATTGCAGGAAATTTTGATTGGCATTCCTCTTAGCTTAAAGCACATCACAGAAACTATGTTACAAAATAAATAAACTTATTACTATAAACTTTTCTTGTTTTATTAATAGGTAAATAAATTAAACATTATAAAATTTTACAATAAATAAGTACCTAACAATAGTTTTTAGTTTTTGTAAGATTTTGAATAAACCAGTCGGGCAAAATTACACCAGTATGTTCGCAGCTACTGGTAATGGAGTTATCAAAATCAAGTTGAAAGCAGAGAGAGGTAGTGTCTGGACAGCTGCTATTGTAATGATTATACTGCTTTTGTAGTTGTGTCTTGAAGCTACTTTTCACATAGTCTAGAAAGGAATTCAAATATAAAATGGCTGTTTGAGGATCCCATTCTCCCTGAAACAAAGAACAGAGTTTAAATTCTACTGTAATTTATTTACACTATACCCTGATCGCTGTAAACTCGGCCACCTAGTGCGGTGCGGGACGCGTGGGGGCGGGTGCGCGTGCAATTACACGGTATTGCATAGTCCTGAGATATCTCAAGACCAATTTAAGAAATATGATTATATGCACGAGTGTTAGGTAATAATTAATAAACTAATAAACAATAAACTGATAAAAATATGAGAAATATATATATTATAATACGGATATAATACGTACATAAAGATATTTTCATGAATTATGACTACCCGTAGAATTACAGTCGTGACGATCGTCACGCCTAGGCCGAATTGTAAATAAAAAATTATGATTGTTAGTTAATATATTATAAATCTAGTGATATGGGTATTTTTCGAAAGCTATTAAGATGAGCAATAAAACAAAAAATAAAAAAGAAATATTATACTAATATAAAAAAAAGTTGTGGATTGTTATTTTAGGCCCAAATCTTCTTTTTTTTTAAATATTAACCTCGGTAATTGTCGTGAATCCCTCAGCTCTCAGATAGAGTTATCAATTTACAGATATGACCTTTAATTATATTACTCGTTGTCTTATTGAATACAATACAAGAACGATATGAGCAACAAAACCTCCTTTGTAGCTCAAAACTAACACAACCTTTATATTGAAATAAGAAAAATAATTGACTATTTTGACAGTATGACTTCTTAGTGTCAATAAAAACAGTTTGACGTATATGATACATTTTATGTTTATGAACGCTAATTTCATTCGTGAAAATATTCGATTGTATCAAATTTTATCAAAATTATCTTACAATAGTTATGTATCATGGCTTCAACAAATTTAAAGCGTGGTAAAAAAATTGTTGCTCAATCTCGTGAAATTGTAAATAATGTATATAATTATTTTAGAAAAGAAGCTAATTTAGTAGTAATTTAGTAAATATCATATTTTTTTTTTAAATATTTTGTATAAAAGTATAGCTTCAGTAAATAATAAATGTTCAAATTCATGTCGCTTCTGCATAATAAATTTCTTAGGTCTACCGATTAGTAATGTCATCTTGGCAGGTGCTATACATTGCGTTTATTATACTTGAAATTGAATGCTACCTAAAAGAAATCGCGGTAATTTATTTCGTGTCATTTCCGTCTCGGGATTTAGGCGATGATATCCGAGAAAAGCCGAATCGTTAACTGATTTTAATCGTATTGTATGTATTATGTTGTTGTATGATGAATTGATGACCCTACGCTAAGTCGCTAACTTCCTTTCCGCGAAGGGTCACCTTTTTCGTGAAAAACCAAACTATAGCGTAAAACAGTCCCGTACGCGGAAAGCGCGCTTTTGAAGGGTCCGTACCCAAGGGGTAACCAACGGGACCCTACTACTAAGACTCCCCTGTCCGTCTGTCACCAGGCTGTGTATCATGAACCGTGATAGTTAGACAGTTAAAATCAATCAAATCAAATCAAATTATTTATTTTGTAGAATAGATACATAAAGTATACATTCTACAAGACAAAGTTAATCTTTACAATATATATCTTTAGAATAAAAAAAAATATATGTACTAATAAGGGAAATACATACAAAAAATATTTAGGTTGGGCTATTAAAATGTAATTATACACCTGCATAAAATAGAGAAGACGAGAGTCCACAGTAATACCTAAAAACTTAGTTTAGTTAACTAACGCCAGCTTGGACCCCTGCAAAAATAAACTGACATCTACTTGAATTACATTTGGTAAAGTAAACTTTATACATTTAGTTTTTTTTGCATTTAGAACTAAATTATTTGCAGTGAACCAATCAAGAATCAGAGAGAGAGTTGAATTCGCGTCATCAAGAATATCTTCATGTCGATTCACTTTAAAAATAAGTGACGTGAGAACTATCTCAGATAAGTCTTTAACTAAGTAAGGAAGGTCATTTATGTATATTAAAAACAATAGAGACCCCAATATGGAGCCCTGCGGGACACCCATTTTGAGTAATGCTCCAGATGACTTTACACCATTAATGTCTACCTTTTGAATCCGGTCACTAAGGTATGACTTAAATATCGCCAAAGATTTACCCTTAACTCCATAGTGATCTAATTTACATAAAAGTGTTTCATGATTAACGCAATCAAAAGCTTTTGAGAGGTCACAAAATACACCGAACGCATCCTGCTTTGTTTCCCAAGCGTCAAATATGTGTTTGACTAAAGCAACTCCTGCATCAGTGATTGACCTCCCTTTAGTGAATCCATATTGTTCATTGTGAAGGAAATTATTTAAATTAAAATGAGATAACAATTGATTAAAAACAAGTTTTTCGAAAATCTAACTAAATACTGGTAAAACTGAGACCGGTCTATAGTTGGAAGGGTCTACACTGTCGCCATCTACACATTTATTAAAGACTAAATCTAAATATGGAGCTATAAAATCAATAACACAGCTAACAATTTTAACAGATAGGCCCCATAAGTCCTCGGTTTTTTTAAGTTAAGAGATTTAAATGCTTTAATGACAGTTTGTGAATTGATATGCTTAAAAGCAAATACAGAATGGCACTGAGGCACGTGATCACTCAAAAGATCCTGTGCAAGTCTTGGACTTGAATTTGAGCCCTTAGTTGTCAAGGAAGGAATGTCAGTAATGAATTGTTCAAAGGCCTTCGCAACTTTTGTATCCCCTGTAAAAACTTAATTGTTAATATTCAACTTTAGTTCATTATTCCGTTTGTTACTCTTCCCAGTTTCAGTATTTATGATATTCCATACTGCTTTTACTTTGTTATCGGCCATTTTAAGTTTTTTATTGAATAATATACTTTTTTCTTTAAACACACTAATTTGAAAGTGCGTGAGTATATTTTCATATGTTCAATAAATTCAATATTATTATTGTAGGATTTTATGTCGTACAATTCGTATAAATTATTTCTGCTTTTGAGTTGCCCAGTCACTAAAAGTGATTTTATTACTGTTAGACACTTTCCGCAATTTAAAAGTATTTGCAAATTCTTTGGAAACTATGTTAAACAGGTCTGCAAAGAGAACATTTGAATCATCTTGGAGAAGATTAAAATGTTGTAGTTTAAGGTATAAGTTTGTGTTGACGCAGGTTCATTAATAATGTAGGCGACACACTTTTTGGGTTTGTACTGTTGTATAATTTTGCTAATTTTACAAAATTGATGGTCGTAAACATTAGAAATAAAATTGATTGTAGCGAGCGAGCGACACGAGTGCTCTGGAGCTCGGTCGATGGCAGAAGCAAAACGTGTGTCCGCGGTGCGATGGCGGCACTCACGCAGCGCCGGCCGGGCGCTGCGCGGGTTGCGCTAGATCGCGCGTTGACATTTGCTTGAGAACATTATAGTTTGTGAGTTGTAATAGGCCTGTAAAAGGCTTTTTTGGGCAACTGTTTCACACTTTGTATGAAAGTTACCGTTTGGCCACTGTGATCAGACTGCAAGCGGTTAATAACTTTCTTGTCTGAGCAATCACAATCACAGAAAATATTATCAAGACAAGTTGCTGTATTTTGGGTAATTTTAGTTGGTTCTAAGAACACATTAGACAAATTAAATGATTTGAATAAGTTAATTTCGTGGTCATAACTGACTTTTCTAGTAAATTTACGTTAAAATCTCGACTAACGATAATTTTTTTCTTCGTATCAAATAATAATTTTAGCACTTCATCATTCCAAACTCAAACACATACATTTGTTGAAACAAAATATACCAGAATTTTTATTATTTATCCCACTAACGGCTTATTACCGATTACCTCCAAGAATGTCAGTTTTCAATTCCCGGCCTCCCCACACAAGAAATATTAAATAAATTACTTCCTGTTCTCCTCCATGATACATTACAAGGTACAATCGGTGACACAAGTCATGTGTTTAATTTATAGTATACCTAATATCCTGTAGAAGCTAGTGGATTGGAACAATGGATTGGAGGAATTCGGGCATAGCCCGTTATTGGGACCGAAATTATGCTCGAATTCCTCCAATCCATTGTTTCGAAAAGATAAAAATGCCATACATCAGTTCCCGATGTCATCCATGGAGATTATTATAATAATAAAAAATAGTTTTTGAGTTCCGTTTTCCTCCACTCAGCTGGGTACAGTCACGTAGTTAAATCATAATAAATCAAACAATAGAATTGGTATTAATTTAGTATGAGACTACAGACAAATTGGAAAGACATGAAATTCAGAACACCTGATTTCTAAACATAACTTCAGGTATTTGGAGTCATGGGAATCTTTTTTATTTGCACAAAACTAGCAAGGAAGCGTCCATAAATTCCGTGACACATATTTGGCTGAATGTTGACCCCCCAACCCCTCTAGTGATATCTTGGTGACATTCTTCTTAACCCCCCCCCCCCAACACTGTAACGTGAATTTTATCATGAGTGAAAGGCAAATAAATTTATCAACGAACTATTTATGAAACTAATGCAAGAGAACAAATCAAAAATCAGAAGGAAGATTGACAATTCATCCATCCATGGACTACAGAGACTCGTGCAAAGATACTTGTATTTACTAAATCGCATATTATCAAGTGACATGTTGAACGCATTTATTTATTGTTTGAGCCGGTTTCTCTTATAACATACGTTATCCTGATTCGTCGGTAAGAGTTGGACGTGTCTTAACAACACTAAAACAATAGATCGCGCTATATTATGCTTTGTCCCTCCCACTACTTGACATTCTTTGAAAACTTGTAACAAACAAATTATGATACTTGAAGAAATAATAAGAAACAAATCCTCTAGCTGCTACAGGATATTAGGCACGACTGTACCTTGTAATGTCTCATGGAGGAGAACGGGAAGTCATTTATTTAATAATTTTTGAATGGAGGAGATTGGAAATTAAAAACTGACATTCTTGGAGGTAATCGGGAAAAAACCCAACAACCTATGATCCTTAATTAATCGAATTCTGCAATTATATTGACAATCTATTCATTTAATTAGACCGTAAAACATAAAATCACTCCAAATTCCAAGAAGATTACATTCTAAAAAGCCACACCACACAAAAAGCGTAATTTGGTGGAATGGCTCTTAAAACCACATTCACATGCGGGATGAACAGGCCACAAAATTTTCAAGGGATTGAAAGCTGCGTTTCGATATTGGAAGCACCCAAGGTTTTCCCCCTCCTACATCCCGCTGGTCACGGAGTGACCATGTTTACAGCGGTCAGGGTATAAAATTTCCAAACAGTAAAAGAATTCAAATAGGTTTTAGAATGTAAATAACAGAGAGCCAGCAGTAAATGAAAATTACCTTGCAATATGATTCAATTTCTTCTGTGTCATAGCATTGTAGTCTCTGGATAATTCCATTGTCATTCCTAAAGCCAACAAGTAATCCTTTCAATCCTGCTAAGTAGCACTGACACCAACATCTGAGAAGCTTGTGTCTCCTGAAACAACAAGATAATTTTTAATTAAAAATTGTATTAAAAATTAAATTCATTGGATTTCCAGTATTACTTATAGCTAAAAACATACCTAAAATTTTGCTCTTGTCTTCTATTTAGTATTTCTCTGTTAGTCTTAAGTTCTACAAACATCTGATTTCTTAAATATTTGACAATGGTTTCAGGATCATCTGTATCAGGAGGATTCTGAACTGAATTATTAGTTGCAAGCATTCCATCAATTTGAGCACCATACAGTAGCTGATGACTGTCTAAGTATGTGTGATAGAATAGAGAAAATTCCTCATTTTCTATGACAGGTTTTTGTACATCTGGTGGCTCACCCAGATGATCTGAAAGAATTATACAACATTACAAAAATAGGGGTTACCCTATCATATTATAATGATAAAACAAAATTCAAAGCTGACTGACCTGAAAGTAAATATTGTTCAAATTTATAGCCCCAAGCACAACATTTTGCTTCAAATGCAGTTCGTTGCCGTCTCTGATTAACTTGTGCTTCTGTCTCTAAGGTACACAAGTATATGCAACCTTTAAATAAAGTTGCCATAATACACCATGGATCTCTAGTATTAAATGCACTGCACATGACCGTTATTAAAGTTCTTCTGTAGCATATGAATGGAAAATTCATAATGTCATTTCTCGGTTTTGATAAAAATGTTACTGCTGCCTTGTTGTCTGTAAGAAACCTAAGTAGAAGCTCTATTTTCTCATCATTATCGTCAGTGCTCCTTTTAACAGCTTCTTCGATGTTGTAGTTGAGATTTAGTGACAATACACCTTTTGGTACAGCATTTAGATATTTTAATTGTGAAAGGTTGCGATGATATTGTCGGTGGAGGTCGACACTCATGTATCCTACTATAGAAGGCTTGCTCAATTTAGGCCTTTCATACCCTGCCTGCTGGTTCATATTCATCTTGTTCATTCTTATCATAAATTATATAATAATATGACAAATAAAATAAAATCTTACTTCACAAACGAAAGTAGACGTACCTACATATTTGTTTGTGTTCATCAAAAGAATCACAACAACAACAACTACAACAAGGTCATCAAGTTCTTTTTTTTAAAATGTGTTTTACGGCCCTGGATAAAGGTCATCAAGTCACCACCAGTGTTGCCAGTGCCTTGTCCACAAAAGTAACCCAAGACTGTTCGAAAAGTAACATTTTCACAAGAAAAGTAACGCTTTTTTATTATTATCGTATTTTAATACAATATGCACAATTTAAATTTTATTAAGTACTTTCGCATATATACCTCTAACTATCTCAGCATTTTCTTAGTGGTTAATTATATTCGTTGGGTGTAATCCTGCAAAAAAAAAACAGGTACAATAAAAACAATAAAATTATTTTTTGTACGTGATCATTGAAGAAGAAATTAATGAGGCTTTAAATAAACTGAAAGTAAATTTAATAACAACTGGCCACTGCTTAGATATTATTAATCCTTACACATTTATTTAATATTTATACCTACAGCAAAAATTATTTATAGATAATAGAGAAGAGAATAGAGTGTACACCTATACAGGGGTGAATAGAGTGCGGCCTTTGGATGGGGCCGCGTACTCTGCTGATCATGCTGAGAAACTTTCTGGGGAAAAATACCCGCGCAAATCTTCAGAGAAGAAGATATTCAACTGTAACTTATAGACTTTATTACAGCTGTTTTACGGAAGACGCTGTTTCAAAAAACGCCCTTTGTGTTGGTGCGTTAGTTAGAGTTCACGCTTTTATGTTTGAAACTAAAATATTTCCTAAACTAATAGTTAGCGCGGGTTTGTTTCTTGAGAGGAAGGTTCGGTGTGGTCCGTGGAGTGTGTGGATTCATTTGGTGGCGACGCGACGCTCTGTTTACACCCGGTATAGACAAGAGAATAGAAAAGGATTTTAAATATTTTTTAAATAACACGGGAATCTATAGTAAGATTTATTTTTAATTAAGTAAGATTTGATTTTTGTTTTAAAAGATAATTAAAAAGTAATTTTTAATTTACGTTAACTGTTATTTTTTTCCATTATTTTTCTCCCGTAAGTACTGCCTACTTATGAGAAACGAAGGAAATGGAGTTTTATTTCAAAATAAGAACAGAAGATCGTTTTTGGTAACTGATGTACTATAAAATATGACAGAAATTCTTTCATGGTAACAATTTAAAAATATTTATGATTCCACTGAAAGTTTTACTTGTTTGTAACTGGTTTGTAAAAGAGAAAATTATCTTCTTTTGTAACCGAATACAAAATACAGTTACATAGGCGGCCGAAAGGAGAAAATTGACTCTGCCGTCACGCTGCGTCTCGCCGATCTGTCAGTCAGTCAGTCATTTCCATCATTCATTGTGGCAAAAATATGTACACGTTCATTTCACACTTTCTGTTTCTTTTTTGAAGGTCGATATCTTTTTATTAAGAATCATGACCGTAGAGTGATGTATTAGATAAAGAGCAAGCATATCACCCCACCCGCCAAATTCAACTGTTACTTTATACAAAGAGATTTAATGGTACCATTATTTAACTTTGTACTATTATAAAAAGTATTGTTCAGGGTTGCCAAATGTTATTTTTTAAATTGCCCAGATTTAAAATATTTTTTCCCCAAAATGATACGTTTTCCAGAAAAAACTCCTAAGCTTGATTTGCCGGAATTAAGAAATTGACGGTTGATATCGTTTTTTATATTATTCAACTTGTTTCAGATCTCAAATAAAGGACACCTCAACCCTAATCCTAAATATTGCTAATAAAACGGCTTTTATCAAAAGAACGCTGAATTACTAAGTTTAAAACTAACCAAAAAACTGAGGTTCGGCTTCCCAAGCTGGTCTATAACGTCTAACCATTTATTTAATTTTAATTAGATTTTACTAAAAACCACTCTCGATCAAATGATCTTTTTTTCTGTTCACAGGTTTAACAGCAAAGTTCCATAAGTCCCGTCTTAAACTTTAAATACATTTTATAGATTTTAGTCATTCGAATATGTAGTTATTGCCTTAGCCCTTAGGTATAGGTACAGGTTGAAAATGATTTCCCTAGTTTAATGGAAAACTATGAATCAGAATTACTTATAGAACACAAAACTGTAAAACAACGTTTTTTTTTGTTTCCAAATTTTGAATGAATGGCCAACGTACGCGATGAAACATGCGACTGACAATAGACTGTGCATATTCCCGGCGGTAAATAAGAGCGTCGTCTCTGTCACTGGAGTATTAGTGCTGCTTTTGAAGGTCGATATCTTTTTATTAAGAATCATGACCGTAGAGTGATGTATTAGATAAAGAGCAAGCATATCACCCCACCCGCCAAATTGAACTGTCGATAAAAACGGCGGTATGAATGTTTTTTTTTGTAACTGAAGATTATGTGTGGTAGGCATTATTGACCATAAGGTAAGCGCAGATTACAGTGGCGCCGGGTCTTAACGGATCACATAGCAAAACTGTCAAAGCACATTAGGTGAACAGATGATGTATTTTTGTTGCCGCTATAACAACAAATATTAAAACCGGCTAAGTGCGAGTCGGGCCCGTGCATTTTCATACCACAGACATCATTTTTTGACTTTTTTTATAGATAATGGTACGGAACCCTTCGTGCGCGAGTCCGACTCGCACTTGGCCAGTTTTTTAGGCTTATTTAAGTTAATCTAAAAATTCGGTGAAAAAACGGTAGTAAAATCTAGTCATATGAATTATTTTCAAGTTTAACTGTACCACAAAAATCTGAAGCCTTTAAAATACATTATATATTTATATTCCAGTCTACATTATATATATTTTTATACCTAAACACCTGCATAATTCTCAGGTTTTAAAAATACATCACATTAAATATATCACAATAGTATACTCACTAACCTGTCCCTGTCTGACATATGGATGCGAGACGGGGCCCTATACAAATAACACTGAGACAAACTCGAAAGATGCCGGAGAACCATGGTGAGAAGCATGTTGGGAGTCAGATTAAAGGATAGAACTAGAAACGAAGACCCGAGGTATAAAACCAGACTCACCAATATCCTTTCAAGTATTGACCGGCAGAAATGGAGATGGTCACATGCTGCGTAGTAATCCAGAGAAATGTAAAAAGGTTACAGACTGGTACCTAGGCAAAGAAAAAAGAACAAGACGTCAGCCACACAGACGCTGGGAAGACAAACATAATTGACAGCCGGTCTGTACCGGAGACGAGTGGCACGGGACAGAGAACACTGCAAGGAGTTGGAGGAGGTATAACGTAGACCATAAGTAAATAATAGTGAACAAAATGTTTTATACTAAGGTTGCGTTCCAAATCACTTTTCAAGATTAAAATATTGCTCGCTGTCAGACAAAAGTAGCTCGATGCTGGTTCCAAAACCTAAAAGTAGATGTTTAGCCTTTAAAAGTAGCCTTTAAAATACATTCCAGTCTACATTATATATAATATATGGTTCCAAAACATCTACTTTTAGGTTTTGGAACCAGCATCGAGCTACTTTTGTCTGACAGCGAGCAATATTTTAATCTTGAAAAGTGATTTGGAACGCTACCTAATGACCTGCAAAATCACTGTAGGACAGAATAAAAGGTTGTATTATTATCATTATTATATAGTCAGCATACGAAAATACTTGTTTGTCAATTCTGTAAACTTATCAATGGCTATAGGAGAATGACTTTAGTTACAAATAAAGAAAATGTTCCGAAAGTCCTTTTTCATGATGGTACTTTATAAAATTGGGTGGGATAACAAATATTTACATATTGATTTTATTTATTTTACATTCTTGTTCTCTATTAATTCTCTTGAATTTTCTGGATTAAAGATCAATGATAATTTGATAAACATGTAGGTAAGTATTAGGTTAATGTATCTATGGAGTCCCTCCAATCATTAATTTAATACATTTAATAAAACTATAATAGGTACTTCATGAAAACTGACTTTTATTCAACATAAAGAATAACTGCTTTATTTATTAATAATTACATACAATGAAAATAAACATCTACCAGGGTGTGTCCAATAAAAGTGAGTCCAATCCGTTTTTAAATATTTATCTACCAGGGTGTGTAGTTTCAGGCTATGAGTAATAATTATACAAGCATATTTTCTGAATTCGGCCCAACGAGGCTCAACTAAAACTTTTGTTTTTGTTAAACAACACATTTTGTTAGGTATAAACATGCCTTAAGCCTTAAGCTAAGATTCACAGTGCATTTTGAGTCCGAATTCAAGAGGAACTCAATCTTACAAACGTCACTCTAGTATGGGATCACGTCGCTTTTTAACGTTTGTAAAATTGAGTTCGGACTCGAAAATGCACTCTGAATCTCACTCTTAGGCTGAGAGCTAACCGGCCAAGTGCGAGTCGGACCACTGCTCACTCTTGGGCTGAGATTCAGAGTGCGTTTTGAGTCCGAACTCAATCTTACAAACGTCAAAAAGTGACGTGTCTCATACTAGAGACTGAGTTCCTCTTGAGTTTGAACTCAAAATGCACTCTGAATCTCAGCCTGAAGGTTTTTGTTTTATTTAATTCTTGCTATGCAAAAGCATAAAATGAAATCTAGTAGTTGCATTTAAGACACAAAAGAATGAAGTATTTTTCAATGCACCTTAACTTTAAGTTCGCATGAAAGCTTATAAGATGATCTCCTTTTTCCCCAAAATCGCGAAATAAAACCTCCAGTCTGGCAACTCTGGTGTTGTTGTTTTTTTTATTCAGCTTTTTACGGCTTGGATTTCGTTCCTTTTAGCCAAACATATTCCACATTAGTTTGTTGTATAGTCGCCGTCAATAGAAATTGTGGACTATGTAAACAAACCGTTTTCTCAATTTTTCTCAAGGTTCTGTCACGGAGTCTCACTGAACATTATTCCAAATCATGAAGCATCAAGTCTTACCTGCCATTCACTGTATTTCACCATGAAATATTCAATAATCACCAGTTAATTACGGAAAATCATAGAATCAATAGTCAAATTCTGTACTGCGTCGAGATTGTTGTCATATTTTTTTCTCATCGAATCTGTATTGTCTTTGAATATAAGTGATGTACGAATCTATTTGAATATAAACCTATTTTATCCGTAATGCTATTTTATTCCGTAATTTTTTTTTGACAGCGTTACTTCATAATCTTTGACATAAACGTGTCTGTGATTCTATCGAGAGCTGTGTGATCTTCCAGCGTTGCTCTAAAATCTTTTGTGTTTTCGGTATTCTAACGACTTGACTTCTCTTACTGATTTTATCGTAATAGTAATGGACAATGTCCCATATCATTCGCGTCAAATCGAAAAGGCGCCCAACATGAGTTGGCGGAAGGAGGCTATCTAAAAGTGGTTGCGCGAAAAAGAAATCAAATTTCAAGAAACCGAAATCAAAGTGAATCTCATAGCTATAGCAGACAAGCAAAAATATTAAAAAATGTATGTAGATGAGTTGGCGGCATCGAAAAATGTGACAGTTTTGCGCCTTCCACCATATCATTGCGAGCTTAACCCGATAGAGTTGATATGGGCGCAAGTAAAAGGTTACGTTGGAAGGAACAACAAAACGTTCAAAATGGACCATTTGAAGATTTTGTTGGACCAAGGTTTGGCGCGGATCTGGCCAGAACAGTGGGCGAAATGTGTAGCTCATGTCCTAAAAGTAAAAAAAAATGAAAGAACTGTATGGGATAATAGATACGGCCACCGACGCTGTGACGGAACCATTTATAATTAATGTGGGCGATTTGACTAGCGATTCATCAGAATATTTTAGCGATGAATCAAATAAAGAAAATTAATTAAGCACTTAACATATTTTAATCACATACTTACCCATCTCTAGATAGTTCACCTATTCATAGACAAAGACAACATGGCGCTTTGTTTACATAGTCCACAATTTCTATTGACGGCGACTATAGAAGTTTCAAAGTACATAATATGTACATAATAGATATTATCTCTTCTTAATTCTTCTTTTGATAGAAGTTCATTGATCTGGCGGGGGACTTCATTTATCACTATTACCACGTTTTCAGTGTGACCAGATTCAGTATTTTTAATTTTCATCCATCCATCAGCCTGTTTCGTCCACTGCTGGACATAGGCCTTTCCAGGATTTCGCCACTCTAGGCGGTCCTCCTGGAAGAAATGTCCAAACTCACACACGCTGGGCAGGCGAGTTGTTCGTAATCTGAAGTTATCTTTTATTTTTAATTTAATAAATTATTTTAATTTAATATTATTTGAATACAATAAAAATTTTTTTTCAAGAGCTTAATATAATTAACCAAAACGGATTGTATCCTAAGCCATAAAAATAATGGTTAGTTTTTAAAAATTGACAGGTGGCCATTTTGTTAGAATTGTCATTCACAGTCATTCACTGTTCTGTGGGTTCGCTGTGCATTAGTGTTTTCTGTTTCCGATTTCTACGACTTTGCATTCTCATTTTGGACTTTTGTTTTGCTTTACGATTTGGCTGGACATATTTTTCTTGGAACGACGACCTTTGCACGGCATCACGGACTTTGATATAGCATACGATTGGTATTTTTTCTCAAGGAGTAATCAGGAGGTAAGAATGATTTAGATCTATTACCTACAACGGAAATCTATTAGACGCACTTTAATATTGTATTGCCCTCGTAACTAATTATTTGAATAGATCACAATTACTGAAATGTATGTGTGTAAAATTATATTTGTTTTTAAGGTTATAATGAGCGAGCCGCAGCCAGGTTCGTCGGGGACTGCTCCGCCGCCGCCGGTCAAAAAACCAAAATTGGCTGTTAAAAAACAGTTATCGCAAAGGGAGAAAAAAATTTTGGTGAATATTTATAATCGTCCTAAAGGAAGAGGAAGAAATGAAAAAGCTCGACGGCATTTTAGACACGGCAAGCGATGACACAGTGGTTCCATTTATAATTACGGTCACCGGCGACACTTCTGATAGTGATGATGACGAAGACGAAGATTTAAATTTGTTTTAATAAACACTTTTTTTATATATAATCAGTTTTATTTTATAGTCTATAGCTTATATATTTAATCTATTTAGTCAGTTTTATTTTAGTACCTATCCTACTATGGGCCATAGTCTATGACTTAAAATTAAAATAATTAGAAAAATAAATTAAATTAAAATTAAATTAGAACACTATGACATCACTATGGGCATAAACAATACGCTGTCAATGTCAGTCCGCCATATTTGTTTACATGATTGTTGGATTCTATTGCAAACGACTTTAAGTCTCTTTGGGTTTGTTCTTAAAACAATGATTGCACGAATGTACAATTTGGCGGACTAAATAGCGAGCTGAAAGTATCCAATATTTATGACGTATCAGCGCGAGGAGTAAACCTGGGCCAGTGTGACAATGGAACACGTGATAGTGTTCTACCAGTAACTGGACGATGCGGTCTTTGGAGGGCAATAGAATAGGGTGCCTTTCTTCAAATAATAGCGGAGAGTTTTGTAATCGGCCCCCTACACGGAGAATGCCGTTTTCGTCAATGAAAGGACTTAATTTTCTTATAGCGGAAGAGCGGAGAACTTTATTTGATTTTAAAAAATCGATTTCTGAAGCAAAGTGCTTAGATTGCACGTGCTTAATAATAATTTCCTCAGCGAACGGTAATTCACTTATCAGTGGAAATTTAAGTTTGTGAGCAATTAGTTTTTTAATAAAGCGGAAAATGTAAACAATGACGTTTAATAATTTATTCCATTTGGAAACTTTGTTAGCAACGAGTTGAATAAGATGCGGTTCAGGCTGAGCTGTTTGTGAGGGAATGGTTTGTATGAGTGAAATGGAATTATATTCAGGCACATCAGCAGGAATATCTTCTTTTTGAAATGACCTTACAGGCCATTGACCTTCCGGAAGTGAAATCCAAGACTGTCCGTTGAACCAGTCAGGATTTTTTATAAACTTGTTCGGCGTGACAGGACGCGTGATGAGATCGCTAGGGTTGTTCTCACTAGGTACATAATACCAGAGATTAGGAGCGATTATATCTTGGATAGTTGAGGTTCGGTTGGCGATAAAGGTATGCCACCTGTGCGGGGAGGAATGTAACCATGCTAACGCAATGGTTGAGTCTGAAAATGCAAAAGTGGAATTCACTTTGCAGCGAAGATTGAAGGTTGAATACACAGATTGAAATAATAGGGCCAAGAGGTGAGCAGCACATAATTCAAGTCGCGCGAGAGTAACTTTCTTCAGAGGAGCAACACGTGACTTTGCACATAGCAAAGACACGGCTGAAGCTTGAGAGTTTAACGACCCAACGCGAATATATATCATAGCGGCTAATAATTTTTCACTAGCATCTGAAAACCCGAGCAGACTTATATAGGAGTTGTTGTACATACCTACATGTCTGGGTATTTTAAGCTGCGAGAGGTTCTCAAGTTCCTCATAGATTTCTATGAAGGCTTGAGAAATATAGTCTGGAACTTTGTCATCCCAGGCAAGCTCGTGTTTCCAGCACTCTTGTACTAAGAGCTTCATACCAGCTGTTACTGGAGCAGGTAGCCCAAGCGGATCATACAATTTAGCAGTTTCAGCAAGTATTATGCGTTTTGTAAGCGTATTTTTACAAATCGGAGAAGGTTTTATTTTAAAAATAAAGCAGTCATTAGCAGGGTTCCATCTAATACCTATTAACTTTGTTTCAGAGTCTGGGTCAAAGTTTATATTTTTTGAAGCACGAGAGGTTTCTGGGATCTTTTCTAGAAATTGTTGGGAATTAGAGATCCACTTTGTTAAATTAAAGCCAGCTTTAGAAAACATTTCAACAAGCTGCTTATATAGTAGGTAAGCTTTATCATGGCAGCTAACTGAGTAAATAAAATCATCCATGTAAGAGAATTTAGTAGCTACCGAAGCTGCCATGGGGTAATTGTGGCCTTCATCAGAGGTGAGTTGACGGACCACACGCATAGCTAAGTACGGTGATGACTTTAGGCCGAAAGAGACACGAGTAAACTCGTAAGTTTCAATAGGAGCGGATGAATCAAACCTAAATAAAATTCTTTGAAAACGGCGATGTTCAGGAATAATTCTTAATTGAAAAAACATTTTTTCCAAGTCAGCAGAGATTGCTACAGCATAAAAGCGAAGATTTAAAAGCAAATCAAAAATATTTGTTTGCAAATTTGGACCACAATATAAAATTGAATTTAAACTTGTCTTCTTATGTTCTGTCTCAGTACTTGCGTCTAGAACAATTCTAACCTTGCTAGAATCTTTATCGGGACGATAAACTGCTCTGTGTGGAATGTAGTAACATTTTTGAGGAGGGGTGCTCTCTATTACTTTAGACAAAAAACCTTTGTCGATATAATCTTTAATGGTTGCGTTATACCCAACTCGTAAGTCAGAATTTGAGTCTAATTTCCTTTCTAAGGATAATAATCTCCTTTTAGCGGTATAATATGAATCACCTAAAGTATTAGGGTTCTCACAAAAGGGTAATGCGACGACGTATCTTCCGTCTGCATCACGAGAAACATTTTTGGAAAAGTTTTCCTCACACGCCTGCTCGTGTGGACTAAGTATTTTTCGCGGTTGAACGGACTCTAAGGTCCAGAACTTTTGAACCAGGTTATAAAGCCTTTTATCTAAGTTGCTGTTATCTATAACAGCATGAAATGCGTATCTATTTTTATAAGAGCTAAAGTTTTCACCCTCTGCTTCGCCCATAATTAAATATCCAAGGGTGGATTCAATCGCGATGACCTTGGACTGAGGTTTTATTATTTTATTCGATAATAGGAGGTGTGGAAAGAGACCCGATCCAATTATGCAATCGATTTCAGAGGGTGTGTGAAATTCGTGATCAGCCAAAGGTATGTTTGTGAAATAACTTGCAACGTTCGTATTTATTTTAGAGGTCGGTAAGCTTCCCGTTATGTTTTCAACGATAGCGGCTTTAATCGTGTAGTTATAGCGTGAATCGTATTGCGATTGAAAAGAGATCACAGTATAACCAATAATTGGCTTAGTTGACATACCTATGCCTTGAACCGAAGACTTTTCATAGGTAATGGGCAAATTTAGGCGTTCACAACAAGACAAATTAATGAAATTTGCGGTACTTCCCGTATCGAGAATAATCCTGATGTATTTTGTTTCAGAGTCCTTGCTCAGCACTTTCACACGCGCGGTAGGTACAACGGCACTTGTATAATAATCTTGATTTTCACTAGTCGTAATTAAACAAGTATTTTGCGCGTGATCGTTATTTTGGTTTTCCAAACACGACAGCGGCAGTGCGGAAGTTGATGCTTTCGCAGGTTCCGATTCGTACGACCTCTGCTGCATTACTGAACAATGACTTTGATTGTCAGGGCGAGAAACGGGTTTGTTGTTGTTTGTCATGTTGTGTGCGATATTAGATTTATAGGAAAAGTTATCTAAATGTAACATGCTATGATGCTTTTTTCCACACTTATTGCAGTTTTTAAATGACTTACAGTCTTTAGTCGAATGATAGCCTAAACAATTTTTACAAAACGAGTTTTTAGAGACTACATTGTATCTCGATTGTGAATCTAGGTCATGGAACTTCTTGCAATAATATAAGGCATGTTTATCGCCATTACAAACAACACATGAATTTGTGGTATTAGCGACTAAAGAATAAACCTGTTTATTTTTTCCGTAATGCGCAGAGGGTTTGGGATTAGAATTATTTTGCGGTTTTGAGGATTCTTTCGAATGTAGTTGTGACCTAGCGTGAATCTGTCTTTGATCTTTTAGAAATTGTTCTAAAGAAGCGAAGGCGGGTATTTTTTGCGAGCCAACTTTTTGTTCGTATAAATTGACAGTATATTTATCTAGCTTGTTTATTGCAAAATAGGTAAATATAAAATCACCTAAGTCGTCGATGTTTAAGAGTTTGAGAGCAGCTACAGATGCACAATAGTGTTCAATAAAATTGTCGAGATTTTGAGCGGTGGCGGAAGTGAGAGGTTTATATTTGAACAGTTTGTCCAGATAATAAGAGGCGAGGGTTCTGGTGTCCTGATATTTTTCTACCAGGTTATTCCATAAGAGGTTATAATTTGAGGCTACAGGAAGTATTCCTGCGAATATAGATGAGGCAGATCCTGACAACTTTGATACTAAATATTGCACTCGTTCAGAGTCTGTTAAATGAGAATTTTCATGAATCATTTCTTTGAAGTTTTGGTGAAAAACCGGCCACTGACTTGGGGTGCCGTCGAAGGCGACGAGTTCCAAGACAGGTAGCTTATGTTTAGGTTTGCTAATCGGAATTGATTCTTCCTTATTGGATTTTTGCAGTTTTTGTTCGGCAATTTTTACCAAACAATACATTTCATCAAACGCCTCGATGGGTTTGAACGATGGTATGAATTCAGGCTGCAAGCTTAGCTGAGCTACATTAATGTCCTGAACTACTTGAGTATATTCATCGCGTAATTTATCGAGAGTGAAGGTTCTTGCTAGAAACCTTTGTTTTGCTTCCACTGTAGATAAGGTTTTACTCAAATCATATACATTTTGCAGAAGGGAGAACAAGCTTTTTTGTTTAGCTTGTAGCACAGCTAAGGAAGCCATGATGATTAATCCGAGCACAAATTGAAATAAAGATGGCGGAAGCGTGGCGTGGCAAACGTAATTATCAGCGTATTGTTGTGTATTTGTATGTAAAATAATGGAATATGAGTGTAGGAATGTAGCAGAGAGGGGATCACGGGTAGAAGGACCAAAAGATGTGAGGAAAAAGGGGAAGAAAAGGATCGTACCTCGAGCGTAGCTTCCTTCGTAATTGCTGGTTCCTTGAGGCACGACAGTTTGCAAATTTATAATAAATTCACACGTACACTTCACATACACTGTATATAATTAACGTTTTTTGGATTTTAGTTATTAGTGACGCGGATTCTTTTTGATTTTTTAAAATTAGCTCGATTGTCAAGCGCAGAGAGGTGTGAGGATTTTTCACCAACATGGCCGTCTTCTTTTGAAGTACGAGGTGGGGATATTAAAGGAAAGAGAGAGGTAATACATATAAGTAATTTCGTGTGAGTGTGAGCGAGAGGTAAAACTTGTCTGTTTGCCAAACCAGTATGGATTTTAAGTTTTCAGTTGTAGGTACCTACATAAAATACCTTAATACTGTCTTATATCCTAAGTCTATGCTTTGAATCTCATGCTCAGCGGGCTTTTTGCGTATCTTTTACTCGGTTGCAAACTCCGACTAAGGCAAACTTTAAAAATCAGCACCTTTAGCTGTCAAACGATAGCTTTCCGATTCTCTAAGCATCATATGTGACGTCACAGTGGGTAGCGAGATCAATACCACTGAGGACAATTTTGACAGCTATAATTTTATCAACTTATGAACATTTAATTAAATGTGCGATCGGCTATGCATGGTTACTGTCAAATCGATCGAATAGTAAGAGTAATTATGCAGCGCCCCTAGCAGTTTACGAGAGGAACCAGAATTTCTCACACCAAAATATTTTACGCAGGCAGTCGGTAACGTGTACCGTGCCGTGCGACGTGCATGCATTGCGTGACCAAAACTTAAGGCGCAAGCCAGACAGAAGCGGCGTGGCATGCATCGGGCGCGCAAGCACCATCAAATTTTTTTACAAAACGCATGGAAATAAAGTCGCAATTTGAACACACCGAATGGTATGTGTCGGGCGTGTAACGGGCGTCGTACCATACCTTCAAATTGCGACTTTATTTCCATGCGCTTTGTACGAAATTTTAATGACAAGCTCCGCTTCTGTATTGCTTGCGCCTAAGGCTTGCGACGATCAAACTGAACGTAGTATTTTTGACGTCACAAAATCACAGAGCAAGCGCGTGCCGTTTGTCCGTCCGACAAACTTGGTCAAAATCCGTCTGTGGAGACTGGCTGTTTGTTGCTCAGCCTCAAGGTGAAAAAAAAACTGTCATCTGTCAGTTTGCTTGCCAGGGGCGCGTTCATAAGCCCCGATCGTTCGTCAGGTTCCAACACTGACAGCAGGATAGCGTATATAATTTTCAACGCATGCGACAGAGATGGCATTAGAACCCGTGTCGAGTGAGACCCATAATTTATAAAACGCACCTCTGTAAAGTTTGCTTTGGTTTGCTTGCATCAGTTCTCGAAATATCGAAGGGCTTTGTTAGTTTTATTTCAAAAGTAATATTGTGGGTATCAAACACTGCTAACTATAATTAATTAATATAATAGCAGTCTAAATGCTTGCTAACAATATTATTAATTATTTCAGAGTGTCGACATGACTACAGACGCCGTCGTCGCTACTCCTCCTTCAGTGTCGTGGGCACAAAGGAGTGCTCGTGTTTTCCTAACTTTTAATGTAGAATGTGGAAAGCCAGACTTAAAAATTGAGAAAAAGTGTGTCTCATTCAAAGGAACTTGTGCACCAGATCAGCAATTACACGAGGTAAACATACCATTATATTCAGAAATAGATACTGAAAAAAGCGCCTATGTTAATAAAGGGAGATATATAGAAGTCGTTTTAGCAAAAGAGAAAACAGATGAACCATTTTGGCCTTCGCTGACAAGTGACAAGAAGAAACACCATTGGCTGAAGGTGGACTTTGAGAGATGGCAGGATGAGGATGAGAGTGGAGATGAAGTTGATGATATGAATGACATGTTCTCTAGTAAATTGGGTGACTTTGGGGATGAAAAAGAAGATGACAGCTCAGCAGAAGAAGAAGACCTTCCTGATCTGGAATGAGGAATTTGTTAATATAATTTTATAGCCAAAATTTCCAGCTATTTTACACATTGAGGGAGGATGTTTGAGTTATAATTTAATGGTTTAGTAAAAGCTACTGTATTTTAGTTCATTTGTAATATTGCAGGCATGTGGATCATGAAGAAATTTGCCACATGATTAGTTGAACTTTGAATATGCCCTCATGATAAAAAAACATTTCTTAAAATTGGGGTAGGTACTTTTTTGAATTTAACCTGTGTACTTTCATAGGCTGCATCTCCATTGTTCTTCCATTGTTTTAGCAAATTGGTAAATTAGAAAGGTTAATGCATTTAATGATGTTTATTATATTTTTATTTGATCTGAGGTATTATGTTGTGCATGACTTTCAATCAATTTGCATGTACCATACTGTAACAATTTTCATTATTTTTAAATTACGTAAGTTTGTTTATATCGGTATTCATAGGCATATATATCTTTAAATGACACATACTTTACTGGTCATACTGAACAATGTCTCCAAAGAAACATACATGCAGAAATGAAAATAATATGTCCCATCTACATACTAACTTGGGAAGCGTTTTGAAACGTGATATCATAGTGCAAATTTCACTTGTTTACTAGGAAGAGAAAGAAAAATCTAGTTTTGAAACACTTGCGAGTGATTCCCGTTCTCGTGAGAAAAGTGTTTTAGAATGGATCTGGGCATTAAAAGTCAGTCTCAAATCTAAGTGGGAAATCTAAGGGTGGGAAACCAAAATTGCTTTTTGTAGTCACAAAAAATAAAATATAGAAAAATCAGCTCTTGCGAACCTAATGTAACATTCACATTATTATATATATTTTTTTTTGGGAATAATAATAATTATATTTATTACATCATCTAAAATTTAAATACCAAATAAAACTACCTACAAATATAAATATTTAAAAAACTGGATCGCGAGGCTTAATCTTTGGCTGAAATGGATCCCTCAAAGCATCGACCAGGCGCAACGATATCTCCTTATTATTTTTTTAACTTTAAAAACGCTTTATTATATTTTTAAGTTTGTCCAATATCTGATACAAAACTGAAGTGATAACTTCAGCTAACTTTAACAGTATTCAGATGTTATTAAAAATCGCACTAGCCAGTGTGATCTTCGCATTACTCTGAAGTGTTTCAAAACACCTCCATGCAACTATCAGGTAACAGTTCCTTTACCCCCTGTTTCACTTTTGTTAATTTTTGAAAGTTGTCGGGTGAAATTCATATAACTCTGTCTGAGTAAATTTCACTTGTTTCAAAAAGGAACATTAACTTGAAATTTCATACTGTTAACTTTTCTCAATTGCATAGGTATGTTTTTTGGGACAGCTGTTTGGTATAATACGTAGAGTATGTGGTTTAAATAAAAGCAGTTTTTATTCCACTGTCAAAATCTTTATTTTTATGACAGTAGGTAGCTTGAACTGCAGGCTTTATTAGCTGCAATATTTGAAATATTATCATTTGTAAGATCCAATTCGTATGTGAGCATAGTAAGCACTACCATGGTATTCCATGATGTGTTGGAGACTGCAAATGAGCGAAATCCTGTAAATAAGCTTGGGGTTTTTAATATTACAAATATGAGTTCACAAGAACATTGCAATCTTGATGAATGTATAATAATTACTTTTAAACCTAATAAAAAAGTTTTCAATAGAGATGTCACAAATTATTGTTGGTGCTTGCTGTATGTTGACATCTTTTACTTTAACTTTCCGTCACAAAATGATGTTGCCCTAAGTTCCTTGTTCATTGTGAAATGGTTAGAAAGAATGTATTGTGTCTAGCTTTATTTATTTTGCTAGTATCACATATCTTAACGTGAAATGTTTATGTTGATATTGATACCATTTGTGTGTATAAGTGATCAAACAAATATATTCCTTTGAATATTTTAAAATTTTCTTGGATATTTTAACCCAAAATAGCAAGTTTTCCTTTATTTTGTCAAAGATAGCTTTATTTATTACTTAATAAAGCTTTTGTCAGCGGCTTCGTTCGCGTAAAAGTGTCTTTGAATTATCGTCAGTGTTCGGCTTGGCGGTTATTTTATCAATAGATACCACTTCTAGCCAATTTGTTAACCAAGGTCACTACGTTTTTTTTTATAATCTTTATTAGAAAAAGGTTTTGTCGCACAGCGACGATGTCACCCTTATAAGGCTACACATTAAAGACTAAAGGAACTCAGTAATGTAACAAAAAATAAACTCGACTTTCATTCCCAACTAAAGACTAGTGACTTCCGCCGTGCGGTCCAACACCCATGTCTTGAGTTCTGGCACGCATACCAAAAACCACCAGTTTGTAAAGTGACCTTGCATCGATGATAATAAAGAAAACTGCATTTAAATCATGCCAAAAATTTAAGTGTTTGCCTCCAGTATTCGTTTAAATTTTCGCAAAAATTTAATATTACAGACGTAACTTTTTTATAACTTTAAATTATATTTTTTGCCTCAGTATTGGTTTAAATTTTCGCAAAAATATTAAATGTATAGACATAACTTTATTACGTCTTAATCTTACTAAAGTTTGTGTTGTGTTTTGAAAATATTCTTAATATTTACTTAAGCCACAAATACGCCAGTAGACAGCATTTTCATATATTTTATGAGCATTGCTTAACTTGAAATGCTCAAATGTGAAGTCAGGGGTTAATATATCCTAACTACCGAATGAAATACTGAAAATTCCGAAATATTAATACATCAAAACGCTGACATAATACTATTTCACCAGCTGAAAATACATTTCATTTCAGTTGCCTGACCATTCATGAATTCTGTTAAAACTTCAGGAGTCGCCTCACTCCGCTCCACTTCGCTCGGCTCCCAATATGTATTTACATGTCAACCTAACACGCTCCTCTTCGCTACGCTCGCCGTCGCACCTATTTTTTGACTCAGCAGAACATTTTTTTTCGTTAACTTAGTATTTCTTTAGGAAGTTCAGTAATTTATTCGGAGGTTCATTATTTAAACCAGGTGCTCGTAAGGAATTTTAGTTTGCTATTTTTTATTTAATTTGTCGGTAGATGTTGCACAGTTAAATGAGTATATTTTTCGGTAACTAATTTTACCGCTGCATAGTGTGCAGCAGTTCGCTGAGTTTTAATTTGTTTTTCGGAGGCTTTATTATTATCCTTTCCCAAACTAAGGGTGGCCGCGGGTATGATTCTTGGGGAAAGTGGTTCAGTAGGGTCTGTAGAATATGTGGTTCTATTTACACCCGGTATTTTGAGAAAGCCTTTATGTCCTTTATTGGAAACGAGGTCTTATCCTGGCACGAATTGGAGAACAATTTGTTTGTAAGTGGGAAAATGGATGATAATTAAAACCATGCTGATAAAGCTTAAACTTTATGATTGTTCGAGGATATCCTCTATGGCATCCACAATGGTTCATTACCATTCAGTTTGAAACATCACTAATAGCTATATTACAATGTTTATTATAAAATAAATAACACAGTTTTCATTCTGTCCTATCAATAACTCCTTACATTTTATTTAATCTATAAAAAACTCAAGTGCAACATTCAAATTTTAGAGAATGGCTTTATAAGAGCTTAGATTAATATGTACTTTGACACAACGCGAAGGCCTCAAAACTTACTTAATTCTCAAATAATAATATTTATATCCAGCATAATCCTGTGGTTACACACATACTAAAGTCGATTCTGAAGGCTTTAGTTTAAGTGCTGTCAAAACTTAAAACTTTCCTCAGCAATATCTAGCTTCTGTTGTTAACACTAAAGAATGTTAAAATGAAACTAAAACTAGCCTAAAAAAGCCTTCAAATCGGCTCTACTGTAAAACAATCGCGAAGGATTCGTCGGATTTAAATTATAAAAAACAAACGACACTAGGCACCTAGAAATAACTTAAATTCTCTTAATAAATAAAAAGAAACTGGAGTTATTTTAAAAATAATGCTAAATACTGTCAAATTTCAGCATCGGCTTAGACACCAGTATAGCTAGACCGTTTGATGGACATACTCGTTCACACTTGCACACACATACAGTAGTTTTTTCACTTTTGTGTTATAAACTCAACTCGAGAAGCTGTTTTGAACAAAAACTCAAATTCGAATTTCATCATAATTAAAAGTTTCTTTTCGACAATAGAAGTTAATAACGTAAAAGGGGCGAGCCTTCGTGAAATGTAAATGCCTACGTCATACATAATGTAAGTTAACAATAGGTTATTCTTCTATGACTCCACCGTTGTTAAGGAACGTGTTTTTCGCTACTTGAAACAGTTGTGTCGACATTTTGTCGCCGGTTTCTTTGACCATCTTCGTGAAGTGCCCCTCAGGGTTGGTGAGTAGTTTATGTGGGTGGTCAAACTCGACCAGGCGGCCCGTGTCCATCACCATGACGCGGTCCGAGTCCATGATGGTGTTCAGACGATGCGCCACTGTCAACACTGTGCACTCGGCGAATCTTCTTCTAATAGTTCTTTGGATAAATTCATCCGTTCTGAAACCAATCGGATGGGAACCATCAATTAATATTATTAAACTAGCTTTTGCCCGCGGCTCCCCTGCGTCGAAAAGATTTTCGTGGAAATAAGGAAAACAAAATAATTTGATTTTTTGAACGACTATATGCAACGGACACCATGTTTAAGCAAAGCGCTAATAAAGTCCAATCGTACGCCCATAAAGCAGCTAAGCAGCGCTTTTTCTCCCGACTTAATTCACAAATATTGAACTTTCAGACTGAAAACTGTTACTCAACAATAGTGTAGCCTTTTACAAAAGAAAACATTTTCGGAATCGGGTAACTTTTCCTCGCTTAATATTAGCAAGAGGTGTGTCAGAATCGTTGCATTAAAATTAAATGTGGCCTATGTTACTCATCAATAGTGTAGCCTTTTACAAAAGAAAACATTTTTGGAATCGGGTAACTTTTCCAAGCTTAATATTAGCAAGAGGTGTGTCAGGATCGTTGTATTAAATTTAAATATAGCCTATGTTACTCAAAAACAGTGAAGATTTTTACAAAAGAAAGAATTTTTAGAATCGGTTTAGTAGTTCCAAAGATTACCTCAAATATACAAAAGCAAGAGGTGTGTCAGGATCGTTGTATTAAAATTAAATATAGCCAATGTTACTCATCAATAGTGTAGCCTTTTACAAAAGAAATCATTTTTGGAATCGGGTAACTTTTCCAAGCTTAATATTAGCAAGAGGTGTGGCCTATGTTACTCAACAATAGTATAGCTTTTTACAAAAGAAAGAATTTTTAGAATCGGTTCAGTAGTTCCAAAGATTACCTCAAACATACAAACAAACAAACAAACAAACAAACAAACAAATCTTTCCTCTTTATATAATAGTGTATTTAAATTGATAAATCAATCTTCTGAATTTAGAAAAGTGTAAGTAATTCATTCCAAAAAAAACAACTTCCCTATACCGACTCATAAAAAACAACTTCCCTATACCGACTCATAAAAAAGAAGGTCGAGTACCTTCATAACCGTCCATCCGTCCCTATTGTACGCACACAATTTTTATAATAACAATAATATATCGTCACGACATGAATCCCCGAGGGGGTGTCAGAGGTGTTCCGGGTGTGAACTGTGAAATGCAATTGTCAGTCCACACTCGGCACACCCGCGTTTCACCGACGATTATTACGTCCCAACGTGATGAGTGTGGAGCCTTATCGCCGTTCTTCGGGCACAAATACACGCTTTTTAAGGCATGCAGGTTTCCTCAAGATGTTTTCCTTCACTGTTCAGCAAGTGGTGAGTATTTTTTTTATATACAACTTATTAATTGATTTACTAACCCAATTTTTCCTTCCCACAAAAAAAAAGTTAAATTTTTCCTAACATAAACTATTCTGTTTATGTTTACATTTCTGTAACAATCACTACACAATCAACAAATGCTGAAGATACACGGAGAAAAGTTAGTTTACAATTTCTTTACTGTTTTCCATTAACCTCCCATAAACAACTAGACTCACAGTTGTTTATGAGAGATTCAAGATTCAAGATTCAAGATTATTTATTTGTGAACCAAGGGTATAAAAGTAGGTGTAAATAACAATATTATGTCTCCTCTCAGCTCTGCCCAGCAGGGCGTACAAATATTTTACACATGCAATAAAAAATAAAAAAAACATAAATGAAAAGCTAACAAGCAAAGATCTATCATGCAACTTTGACCTGCAGACATGATACACTGGTGGTCAAATCAAATTAATATACAAAACTACATAAATGTCAAAACACAACGCAAACAAATTATAATTCAAACAAAAGACAAGTATGGCATTAAGGGTCAATTTTTGCAAACATAATACAATACAAACACAATCTTAACCTATCAATTCTAATAAACAAATCAACAAATCGAGGTCAATGCTGTTTACTGATATACCCTCAGATCTCCTGATATTTTTGATGTGTCCTGAACCTGTGATGGTGGTATATTGAAAACTATAACTGCCTTATGTGAATTGCGAAGGGTAGGTTTTGTTCAGCAGCGGCACAACAACATAAAAAATGATGTCTTACTTAGGATCCACATTGGCGGTGGCTTCGTCTAGCACTAGGATTCTGTTGCCCCGCAAGATGGCGCGCGCGAGACAGACCAACTGCCGCTGACCCAAGGAGAAGTTGGAACCACCCTCTGAAACCTTGAAGTCCAGGGCTGGGATCGCAGCTTTCAAGTCGACCTAAAATACGAAGTAGTTATTGTAAGTTATATGGCGAACATAGACAAGAAGGTTACATGGAGGGAAATGTAGGCAACATCACTTCACTTCCTTGCTTTTCATAATTTGGAAAATTTCTGGTATGTCATAAACATGGGAAGATTTATCTTAACTTGTAGTCCACCACAGATTTAGAGTTATTAGTTATTAATGGTGGTTTCTTAGTTAGGGAAGATCTTTGGTTATTTTCCTCTGTGTAGACAACATACCAGTTCAAGTTAACACTTACGGCTTCAAGAGCTTGCCAAAGTTGCTCGTCGTCGTAGCTGTTGAATGGATCCAGGTTGTATCTGACTGTAGCTGAGAACAGGACCGGTTCTTGAGGGATAATGGAGATGTTCGACCGCAGTTCCTGTTACAAAATAACCATGCTTTATTTTCAATAGGTTTCAATTTAGCTTTCACGAATTTAAAAACTGTTCAAAATGTTTGCAACTTCAGTAGTTTTATGATTTTATACTATTCGTATAATGTCCTACAAGTAAGTATAAGTATAAGTGAAAATAATTAGAGGGTAGATTATGGATCATTAACTGATAACATTAGAGAAGAAAAACATTTTTTTTTGTTTTTATAATTTTTCCAATACCCAGTACAACGTGGTTCAATTTGCTGACTCAGTTTCCATGGAAAGGTGAAAAAAAAGTTCGCGCGATAAAATTCATTTTCGCTGGAAAGTGGTACATTAGGGATACTCAATCATCTCTTAATTTTTTTCACTTTGAATTGTAGGACCTTATATAAGTAATCCGTCTGAAATAATCTGGTACAATCGACAACATTACAAATTAATAAATTGGTGCAAAACCAAAAACCATTTCGACATATGGGCTTTCTGAGCATCACATTTGTTTTTCAGAGTTAAATCGTTATTAAATAAAGAGATATTTTCAAAAAACTAAAAATATGGTAAACACAGGATTTTCAAAACAATTTCCTTTGCTTTTAAGTTCATTTTGTTTAAAAAAAAATCAACTGTCATGTCATGCCATGTGACAGCAAATATAACCATGCCAAGTTTTTTTTTATAATCCAGCCATGAACATCGACTAAATCCTCAGATGCGACTTACGTCCTTTTAGAATGAGTGAATAAGAAAACATTAAATTATGCAGGAAATACATAAAATTACACAATAAAAAAAATACACAAGCTTCTTTTTTACGCAAACTTTCAATATAAATATTAAAATCAAATGGTAAACTAAAATGAAATGTTGTCGATTAATCTCCCTATTTTAATGGCCTTAACGCAGCTAGATAGCGTCATGCTGGCTGACCTACCAACAATATGACATGTCATATTGAAGCTATGTATGATTTGACACAAAAAAATCCCATCCATTTTTCATCCCCGTCTATAGACGAACTGTCATAATTCAATAGTTCGATATCAAGGCAAGATCGATTGACGAGCGCGCGCAACTACTTAGAAACTGGTCCTTTGTACCTACGTACACGCGACGCTCACGGCCACAGACGGAGTGTCACTACTCACTACTGGAACCGCTTCAATGTGTGTACAATAGTGTATGTGTGAGTGTCTTAACACATACTTCAAGAAAAACTTTTGTTGTGGCACTAGACAGCCGTATTATCGTGCGGTGTGACACCTAATCCTGTAGTTTTTAAAAATCCTAAGCAAATCAACCGGCCAGCGACAGCGTGCCAAGAACAGTTGAAGAAATATCAACGGCCACAGATATTGTGTCGTATTAAATATTACTCAACTTCCGTCCACAGTCGCTTTGTCCCGGAAAGTGTTAAAACTGTTCAACTTGGGGTTAGCCTTGTACAACTATGGGGGACTAAAAAACTATTCTACGAATTTCACAAGAATGGGTATAAAAATTGGGATCTGACCGATCGATCGCTTACCGAGACTTAGGCTGAGATTCAGAGTGCATTTTGAGTCCGGACTCAAGAGGAACTCAATCTTACAAACGTCACTCTAGTATGAGATCATGTCACTTTTTGACGTTTGTAAAATTGAGTTCGGACTCAAAATGCACTCTGAATCTCAGCCTTAGTTACCTTATAAATAGAACATTTCACTGTGGGAGAGTTGGGCCTACAAATGTGTTGGTAAGTCTATACAATAAAGAGAGGTGGCGATGGCGCCCTAGGATTTTCTGTACCAGCCGCCCTTTCTCCGAACTTTTCAGCTAAGAAATGTGAAGTTGCATGAAAGTGGCTTTGCGTTCGGTTGAACCCAGTTGAAGTATTATGTCACCATTATATTTAAAACAAACATTGTAAATAATTGATCTGTGTACAATAAATAATTAAGTATATTATTTCTGAGATTGGAGATTTTATTTTCACATAATATGTGAAATTGATATTAGTGGTGGTCTAATCTCAGATTAGATCCGTGACTTCGCATACACGCACGGTTTTATCCGGTGGATGCTTCTCAGATCTGACACGGGCCTCTGTTGTGATCCTGATTTTATCAGAAGCGACTGTCTCTGTCAAAAAAATTGTCTCTTTCAAAGCAAAATCTTGCTATAATATGTGGCGGTGTTGTATGTAAAGGCTGACCAGGAATATATGAGAGGTCACCATATTGTGGAATTACGTTGGAACTAATTTCTAACACTGGCAACAACAATATTTTTTATTCTTTATAATCATTTGTCACTTTGTCACATCGCATTGTATTTTATTCTTGCGTAAACGATAAAATATCTAAATAAAATGCCTAAAACTATGCATAGCAGGGAGCGATGTTTATAAGTGTTTACAAGATAAAAAACGTGCAGGATGTGAAAGATGATGTAGTCAAGTTGGCTTCTGAACTAACTGGTAAGTAAAAACAGTATGTCATTGTAGTGCGACTGTTATGAATTGGCCGCCGTAATTTTTGATTCTAGGTGTGGCATACATAAGCATCAATTTTCCGTATAGCAAATGGGGGGCTTATTGGCTTACCATTTCAGTCACCAAAAACCAAACCGAAAATTGACTTAGATGACTAACTCCAGTGTCATACGTCGAAAAATACACGAATTTTGTAGAGTAAAAGAGAAGTGCCGACTTTAAAAAATTATGAGAGAGGACATTAACTTCCCTGGAAGTTTATGTGATCACGCCATCGCGTAATACGTCTCGGTTCTTTTTATAGTTCAGTAGTTACTACAACAAACTTAAAATATTTTGTTAAAACCAGTCTTAGTTTATTTTAACCATAGTTATTTAAATTCAAACATAAGACTTTGTCAAAAATAAATGGCTCTGTTAGTAGAAATGTAACTTTATGGCTAGTTTTTTGACACTGACACCAACGTAAATATAAAAATTTCATTAAATTAAAATGAACTTTCTTCTAAAGAACATTTTCAACATACGGCCAATTCAATACGGCTAGGCACGTGGTAGAGCTGATGCCGGGCTCGACTATGGAGGTACCACCATCTTACTCGCAAATCCTCCCGAAGTTATTCGGGGAAGAGTAAGAGAACAGCTCTCAGGCAAAACCAGGCGGCCCACCATTGCCTGGGACCGATGGATGGCGGTATATCCATCCCCAATTCCCAGGCCTTATGTAAAACAGACTGGTGATGGGCAGCGGCGTCACTGGTGCAAGGGTTTCGGCACCGCACTCACCAACCCACCTGCCCAGCGTGTGTGAGTATGGGCATTTCTTCCAGGAGGACCGCCAACAGTGGCGAAATCCTGGAAAGGCCTATGTGCAGCAGTGGACGAAACAGGCTGATGGATGGGCCAATTCAATCTGTGCGCACTATAGTAAATGTTGCTGTATTCATTTTAAAAGTCTTGACAGCTCTCATATTTCTGGTCAGGCTTTATATAAGGTGTTATATAACGTGTGTTTTTTTTAGAGGTATAGAACTTTGAAATGGAATAAAACAAAGATGATTTTTTTTATTGATATGAAATTTATTTTATTCGAAAGACAATCTTCTGGCATTATAATTTAAATATGACTTCTGGCATATGTCCGCCACGGCTGGCTCGGACGTAGTCTAATCTGGAGGTCCAATTTTCGATGACTTTTTCCAACATTTGTGGCCGTATATCGGCAATAACTCGCCGATTGTTGTCCTGAAAGTGGTCAATCGTTTCGGGCTTATCGGCGTAGACTTGCGACTTCACATATCTCCACAGAAAATAGTCAAGTGGCGTTAAATCGCACGATCTTGGAGGCCAATTCACGGGTCCGAAACGTGAAACTATGCGGTTACCAAACGTTTCCTTCAATAAATTAATTGTGGCACGAGCTGTGCGACATGTTGCGCCGTCTTGTTGAAACCACAACTCCTGCACATCATGGTTGTTCAATTGATGAACGAAAAAAGTCTACGCCGATAAGCCCGAAACGATTGACCACTTGGAGGACAACACTCGGCGAGTTATTGCCGATATACGGCCACAAATGTTGGAAAAAGTCATCGAAAATTGGACCTCCAGATTAGACTACGTCCGAGCCAGCCGTGGCGGACATATGCCAGAAGTCATATTTAAATTATAATGCCAGAAGATTGTCTTTCGAATAAAATAAATTTCATATCAATAAAAAAAATCATCTTCGTTTTATTCCATTTCAAAGTTCTATACCTCTAAAAAAAACACCCTTTATAAGAAAAAAACTCGAAAAATACGTGTGTCTAGCGTTAGCGTGTAACTGAGGTGATGGGAGGGCGGGCGATCCGGCGGGCACATCTGTTCCTATATAGGCACACACGCACAGTTGGATCTCGGATATGTCTGCTCCGTGCCCGATCCGGTCGATTTGAGCACGGGCAGCGGGCACGGGCATGGGCATGTCTGTCAGGTATATCTGTGCCTGTTCTTCCCATACATGAGCAGTTTATGGCCGCCAGGCATGACTGCCAGGCAGATCTGGCGGGTGGATCTGTGCGTGATAGTGGCTAGCTGCCTTATGCTCGGGCCTAGTCGGCCTAGTGAGAAATTGAGAAATCCACCACTGACAGCAAATAAGAGAAGGAATATAGGGTGAACCAAATGAATGCCCCCTGGAGGGAAAGTACCTTAAATATTAAAGATAGCAAACTTTACGTAAAGAAACCAACTTTATTTTATTTTTAAAGTTATGGAAAACTACATTCAAACAATTAAAAAAAATCACCTGCATGAACCGGGAATCGAACCAGGAAGACCATGAAATTTATCATTTAAATAACAAAACTCAATTTAATACTGTTAGAAGTACGGAAAAGAAGCAGGAAAAACGCAGGTACTAATTTAAAAAAAATCTCTAAATGTAGTTTTTCTTTATATAAAAAATCAAATAAAGGTTCCTTTAAGTACAATTTGCTATCTTCAATATTCAGGGCACTTTCCCTCGAGGGGTCATTCGTTTGGTTCAGCCTGTATGGCTCAGAACTCATAAGGTTACCTGTAACGACAGATAGCTAGTGTCCACGTCATCGATGAGTACTTCTCCTTCCACGATCGCAAGACGGAAGAGCGATGAGATCAGAGAAGACTTGCCGGCTCCTGTCCGACCGACTATCCCTACCTGAAATAAGAAGTCTGGTGAAAATAACATGAAACAATGAACCAAGAACCATAACTGTATCGCAATTACTTTTGTAAAAATTCGTTATTTTTCAGTTTTGTTACAACAACATAATCTGTGTTATTGATGATGTACTTAAGTAGCATTGGAATAAGCCGTTTAATTATTAATATTTATTTATCTGGGGGCACGGCAGTGCCCCCGCCAAGTCGAGCTTTTCTCGAAGCAGTTCAGGCCATTTTCGACCCCATAACTTCATTGTGGATAAAACTAGAAGCCTGAATTTTCGGTAACCAAGCAGGCATTGTATAAACACGGTAAATTTCAAATTTCATACAATTTGAACCAGTAGTTTAAGAATTATAACTAGTCAAAGTTTCTCAATTTTGTCACTCACTCAATGACTGACTGACCGATCATCAAAACTCTAAGGCACTTCTAGCAGAAACTTTAAATTTGGAATACAATTAGTGTTTAGTGTATAAATCAAGTAAAAACTAAAATATTTTGCAATTTCGGTCCAGTGCTCTAGATACACCAACTGCATAAATAACTTTGTAATCCCATATAAATATATAGGATTACAAAGTTACATTTTTAGTTGTAAGTAGTAGGTACCGGAAAGTAAAAAAGTAGGACTATCAAAAAGAAATGAGATGCCATCAAAAACAAAACTTGTAAAAAACCAAGTCTCGCAACTTAGTTTTTCTACCGTAAAAAGTTGTGTGATCCATGTAAGTTAGATTATTTAGTGCGATTGACAAGTCAATCTATTTATTTAAAATATAAAAGATTTTTAATATTGATATGGTCACTATAAGATGTTGTTAGGCTAGCTAATTAATGTAATAACTTAAGACAGAAGGTACCTTAAGTAGGGACTGAATAAATTAATCGACTTGGATTTACATGGATCTCACAACTTTTTACGGTAGAAGAACTAAGTCGCGAGACATGGTTTTTCTTACAAGTTTTGTTTTTGATGGCATTTGGTTTTTGCGTTGTGCTCCAGACGAACAAAGGCGAGTGAGAGAGATATGCCTAACGAGTGAGTGCAGTGCCATTATTTTAAACGCATAGAACAATTTGAGTAAGCTAAGCTCAGTATAAATAATTAGGTACCTTCCATCCATGTTCAATGACAATGTTCAGGTTTTTAAGCACTGGTAGGTCTTCCGGGGTGTACTTCATGTAACAGTTACGGAACTCGAGCCGCCCTCTCCATGGCCAGCCCTTTGGTGTTTCCCGCTCTGAAATTGTGAAACATTCTATGAAAGTAATACTTAAATAATAGTAAATAATTGGTTGAGTTATTCCATATACGAAATAATGAATAGGCCAACAAGGTTTTTGGCGCTTGGAAGATATATGTTATCTATTCTAATAACTTAGTAAAAATGAAATTATGTTCGTACGTGTGCAACTATTTAATATTAAATATTATTGCTTTGTAAAGACATGAATAGTATGATGATAACAGGTTGAGATACTCGACCTATTGCACGGTAAAGTTGTACTATAAAAGGCATACCTCATGCATGTATATCTGTTACGATTCAGACACATTTCTTTAGCTTTCTTCAAATACATCTATCGAATCATACACTCTCTTGTTCAGGGTGCTTTTGATTGACTATATTTAAAAGCATAAATTATTTTTTACGAGTATATTAAAACATTAGTATGACGAGAAATCAAAAATTATTTTCGTCCTATTTTTCCAAAACAGCAGGAAAGCTCCTTTATAGTTTTGTTAAAATGCTGCAGTCAATTTTCTTTTCAGATATTTATTACTCCGTCTAGAAACATACTAAGTTTATAAATTATTTCTGTAAATAATAGAGCCGATTCTGAAGGCTTTAATTTTAGTTTTAGTGCTGTCAAAACTTAAATTTTTTCAAAGTAATATAGCTTCTGCTAATGAACTATTTAGGAATGAAGAAAATTTAGTTTTGACAGCAATAAAATCAAAATTAAAGCCCTCAGAATCGACTTTATTATATGTAGTCCTAAACTGATCAACTCACTTTGAAACTGGTCGAGTGAGATACAAATGGTAACGAAAATAAAATAATTTATTCCATACATTTAAATTATACAGTACACATTTTTTGTTTTCAAAACTAGTCAAAATACGTCAACAAAAGAGGTGGTGATCTCACCTCCCTTCTCCCACTGAGCCTCTCTTTCAATGTTGGTGTACTGCAGGATCCGCTCGACGCTGGTCATCTGTGAGATCACCTCGGCGGTCTGCCGGACTCCGAACTGCAGCATGCCGGTCAGGATCAGGGTCTGCGAGATCGCCAGGCCAACGTTCCCGGAAAATATCGTCTCTGTTAACCAAACACAATTTAGCGTTAGACCTATTTACGAAATCACCGCTATAAAATACCTAGTTTGCTCTAATAAACAAACAAAAAAACCGGCCAAGTGCGTGTCGGGCCACGCGCAATATAGGGTTCCGTAGTTGCCCGGTACATATAAGTTGGTCTACTAATACAGACCGCGCCAAACTTCTGGTCCCATACATTATAGGGGATCAAAAGTTTGTCGCGACCTGTACTCGTAAACCTGTAAAGCCTACTTAGCTGTGATAGTTTTCCTTTTAAATATATATTACTTCTGTGAATATAAACAACCGTTTAGCCAGCAAGGGGGGGGGGGGGGACGCTCCACTCTTACTAAAATTTTCACTTTAAAGCTTAATATTTCGCCAACGGATCACTAAAATGGTTTTCAGACACCCACAATGTTTTTTAACGACCTATCCAACAATACCCACACTATGGGATAGACGAGAAAAAAAAATCATCCCCAGTTTACGTGTATGGGAGGTACCCATAAAAAATTTTTTTTTCGAGATTTTATTTTACCATTTTGTCGGCGTGATAAATATTTATATTCATGCCAAAGTACACATTTCTAGTATTAATAGTCTCTGCGCTAAGCCGCCAGACGGACAGACGGACATGGCGAAACTATAAGGGTTCCTTGTTGGACTTCGTAACCCTAAAAAGGCAACATTAATTATCCAAAGAATAATTCTAAATTGGTAAACTGGTAACCTATTATTTATTATTTCATAATTAAAAAATGGATCCATGTCGTCGTAGGGTGGCGTAATTCTTTTGCGAAAAGTCAGCTCCCCAAATTTATTTATACTTATGTAAATCGACCACGCTCCTCCTCGCTCCGCTTCGCTTCGCTGGCCGTGGAACCTATTTTAACAATTTGCTGAAAGATTTTAATCCTTTTTATTTTAATCTCACTTTTTCGTGAATTACAGTTTCATATGATCGCGTAATGGATTGACCTTTACGCCAGAATTTCGTTTTTTCACGAAAAAGCGGTTTACGTGATTTCTCGTCGACATATGCATTTGGTGTAAATACATGAAAAAAATAATCTCAATTATATTACACCCAACTAAAATGAGCTACAAAAATGAGAATTCACAGTCTAAAAAATAATTCAAGAAAGGAATACCTAAATAACGTCGACACGACATAAACCACCGAGGCTTCTAGTATTGACTGTGAAGTGCAAGTCACGGAGCACACTCATACACCCATATTGGGTCCCAGGTTGATGAGTGGTAAGCCTTAACACGGTACTTCGGAGACAAATATAAGCCTATAGTTTAACGTGTCTTCCGAATCACGGAATGAAAAAAAATATTTGCGGTTTATTCACTGAAAATGGAAGTGTGTCGAAATGCAAATGTTTGGTAATTTAATGAAAATAAATTATTACGTAGAAAGAATTGCGAGATAAAAGGCTGTAGCTCACTTGTAAGTTAACACCGTTTTCTGTTCTCCAAACGTATATCTTATAAGGGAAGTCAGTCATAACGATTGGTCGCTCTCTAGTCCTGTCAGGTACCCGAGTAACCTTGGAAATCTCTAAGAAAAGCAGGAAGATCAAGTGTTCAAATATGAAGAAGAAAAGGTTCTTACTGCTGTCGATCACGAGGAAGGCGACGATCACGATTGTCAGATACAGGACACAGATGAAGTCCAACCAGAATCCTAGCGTCACTCCGCTTGCCAGATAACTGCTCCACGTTGATGTGTGGATGTCCTAAAATATGCCATTAGAGATTTTAACGATCATTTATAAAAAACAAAAGAAGAGTCAACTTTTTCTTGTGTCTCAAAATAAAGCGGATTTTACCTGGAAGCGGTCGAATTCTGTGATCAGTCTTTGTTGGGCCCCCGCAGATCGGATTGTGCTTATACCGTTAAGAGTGGCTGACATGTGGGAGAATACTGGACTGCGAGCTGCGAACAGTACAAACTGATGAGACACATTCCAGAACGGTCGATTTGTTTAAAAAAACAGCTGTGCTAAATACTTACTCGTCCCTTCCAAACGTTTTATTGATTGTGCTGATTTCAAGTATATTTGAAGAATAGTGTAAAATAGCAGAAGAATAATCGTTGTAGGCAGTAACGTCCACACCAACGCCGCTGCGTTCAGCGCCAATATACTGAACATGACTAAGTAGATCTGGATGCATTCCAGCAGGAAACGAGGTAGTAACTCATCTAGAGCACCCATGTCCTTTGAGAATCTGTTAAGGATACGCCCTGCAATCAAAATGTTTCAGAGTGAGTACAAACACAACCTAGGATAGATATAAGAAATGGAGCAATGTATCGCGGCTAACCAACCTGAGGAGTTGGTGTCGAAGAACCGCATGACGCCTCGCAGCATGGAGGCAAACATGTCGTTGTGCAGGTTCCGCGACGCGTTCATGCAAACCTTGAAGAACATGAACGCTCGAGCCGTGATGAAGAAGATGCAGCAAACTATCAGTGTCGTGTACACGTAAAGATACTGAGCGGTATCCAGGGGACCAATGTTTGCGTGTATGTCCAGATCTGTGGAAATATTGTTAATAGAGGTTCATATGCGGAGCAAATAGATAAGAACGTAACATCAACAAAAATCCTCAGTATGCCTGCTTTTATCATACATACTACAATGTTGCGTATTTACCTGGTTGTAATTCAATTCCTGAGAAGTAGCTAGTCAGTGAGAATGTAGAATTTGTTGGCACGAGCAGTCTGTCGATGTCCTTGTTTGTTCCATTAGAAGCTGCTTCTTTTTGCCTGGTCACTTCATTTGTCCTGCAAATAATTAGAGATAGGTCTTAACCTCCTTAGATCTTAGACAGTTTTAACAGAATTGTATGTAACATCTTTTGATTTCAGCGTACCAGAAGGTAACCCAGTAGTCACAAAGTGTGGCAGATAGTTGTCCCACGACGAGCAACACCACCATGAAGATCAGGCTGAGGCTGCGTCCACCAGCTCGCAAGTACGCGCCATACACGTGCCAGCCCATCGACCCCGTCTCCCGCTCTTCTTCCTCCATCTCTTGCGCAGGGATATCTCCCGTCGCTGACTCCGCTAAGGATGGCCGTCTCGTTGTTGATAGCTAAGAAATAATATCGTATTATTATTCAAGACAAGAGTCACAGAAATATTTCTGAAAAGTGCAATAATTGGCAACTTTAATCAGTAAATTTTTTGTACTATTATACGGATTTTGTATGGCTCCCAAAAGTGACTTACTTACATAAGTGACGCTACAGTATCAAACAAAGAGATAGCTCTATACAAAGATCCATACAGAGATGCATACAGCCTGTACTGGGCAAGGGGCAAGTTATATGATTTCAAATCATCGAAGAAATCGAATAAAATGCTTTTTAGAAATATATTGGTGTTTATATATTAAATTGCGACAACTTACTCTTGCAGAAGCTTTCCGAGACATTGGTAGAGGTTTTTCTTTCCTGTTATCGTTATCATTTCCAGGCGAGGACAGCAACTTTGCGAAATCTTTACCTGATGCAAGGAGTTCATCGAACGTCCCATGTACGTCAATGGAACCCTAGAAAATAGAGAGCACATAATGAAACTAGATACTCATTTAATAACTTCACTGGCATTTGAAATGGGCCCGAGTAACATACATTGTTCATGACAATGATGAAGTCTGCGTCCTTGAGGTAGTGCAGCTGATGCGTGACGAGTATGCGTGTGGTGTGCCGCAGGTACCCGCTGATACATTCATCGAACAGCTGCCGGCCGACGTGCGCGTCTACCGCAGACAGAGGGTCGTCCAGCAAGTAGATATCCGCCTGAATGTGAACACACGGGTCAATGAGCTGGCTAACAAAATGCCGACAAGTTCAGTGTTGGGCTACAACGCACCTGACGGTAAACTGCTCTGGCAAGGTTGATGCGAGCCCTTTGTCCGCCAGATAGAGAGGCTCCTCTTTCACCGACGAGCGTTTGGTCTCCATGAGGAAATTGTTGGAAATCTTTTTGTAATGCGCACACTCGAACAACCTGAAATGCAAGAATTGGTGTAAATATTCGATACATCCATCCACTAATTATTAGTATAAAAGTAAGAATAAGATAAGATTGTTAAACAAAACAGGAAACAAAAAGCCACAACAGGCCTACTCCTGGTTTTCACATAAAAAAAGTATTTTTGTTCTTACCTCTTTATACTTTTTGGAGTTGTAAGGCAAGCCGAAGAGAATATTTTGCCTGACAGTAGCTACGAATAGCCAGGGCTCCTGACAGGCGTAGGACAGAGGACCACATAGATGAATTCGTCCTCCAACGTTTGGTCGTAATTCATTTAATAGGAGATGCAGTACGGAACTCTATAAAAAGAGATGATTGCAATTACAAATACATTTAAAATGGTCTAGAGTACGTCGTTCACAATGAATAAGGGTTTAGTCAATGTATACTTATAATCTGCTTGAAAAAACGTCACATCGCGCATTTAGGGTTCCCTACACGTCGCTTCGTCGACATTATATTATTATTAATCATGCCTCTATAAATTCTATGAGTTTTGGGAACATCGTCACAGTTTTGTGTCTTTTATGCTCCTTTATTATGGACATTGAGTCATTTTTCTTTTCTTGAGTGTGGACTGTTCCACTCATCAATCCAATTTTCCAATTCACAATCACCATTTCACAGCCCTAAATCCCAGGGTAAATCGTCACCAACACATCACAGTTTTTCGCTGACCGACAGACATGCTTTCTGTTTTAGAACAGCACAGCACAGCACAGCACACATTAGGGCATTACAGTTTTGAATGAAGCCGTACCTTGCCAGATCCAACAGAACCGATGATGGCGCAGAGCTTTCCTTTGGGTACAGAAATGTTGAGGTTGTTGAGGGTGACGGGTCCATCGTCGGTCCACTTGGCGGTGGTGTTCTGGATGAGGACACCCACGTCTGGGTGAACGGGGGGCAGGCTCACAGCTTGGCTGATCAAACTCTTTTCGTTACTTTCAAACCCTATGGAAAACAGGAAGCGGTTCGTTAATGATACAAAGACATTTAAGAGGAATATACAAATTGTTCAGATTATGTAACCGCAGATGTGATCTGTTTAAAAAAATATCTTCACTTAAACACGCTCTTTGAATTTTCAAGATTTTAAGATCAATGATTTTGTAAAATAGTCGCGGATATTTTCTAACATAATAACAAAAAAAACACTTATTTATGCAAGCCACGTTCGTTCATGGCGACTACAATTTAGCCGGGGTATTGGGGGGTCAATAATTTTTATTGAGTATGTACCTGTTTACGTAATTTAATTCGCCTAGCCGATCACGAGAAAAAAATTTTAGCTACAACTGGATTTTAATAATAATAACTAAAATATTACCATGACAAAACGTGATAGGGAAAGATTGGAAGCCTCTGAAATGTGGTGTTGGCGAAGAATGGAAAGAATTAGTTGGATGGAAAAGTAGAACAACGAAGAGGTCCTGCAGATTGTTAATGAAAAGCAAAATTTGATGAAGACTATAAATAATAGAAGGGGAAAGATGTTGGGAAATTTGATACGTCACGACAATTATATCAAAAACATAATTGAAGGAAAAGTGGAGGGAAAGAGAAAGACCCAGGAGAACATTCATGGATCAAGGGAAAGAAAAAGTAATGTCGTGGCGTATCAAGAAGTAAAAGAGAAGGCGGAGGACAGAAGTGCATGGAGAAGACTCCACCGAGGTCTTAAATTGTGAATGAATGAAAATATTAGTTATTCAAAAGACAAGGAAATAACTCTGACGGTTACAAATGAGTTTTACTTATTTTATTAAGTCAAGTGCGAGTAGAACTTGTGCCCTGAGGGTTAAAGTTTTATAAGATTTGTAAAATTCTGTCATAGAAAAGCATTAAAACTGTTTTGTTGTTATAATGGAATTAACAAAATGAAATTTCTTTGGAATTTCGCCAGCATACTGGTCAAGTGGTCACCTTGCCGCGGAGCAGCGATTTGGATGAGGTTTTTTATTTGTGTTTTTATTTATTTGTATAGGTATATATTTTGTTTGCTTTTATATTTATTAGGATTATTTAGTTCTTTTTTTAGTTAGTTTATTAATATGAAAACTTAATTTATGTTTAAATGTAATGAAATTTAATCTATACCCACAAAAAAAATTTTTTTTGATGGAAATACAATTTTATATTTACGCCTTATAAAAATCGGTTTTCTGATTCGAACAATTATTTTAGGGTTCCGTACCTCAAAATGAAAAAAACGGAACCCTTATAAGGTCCCTTTGGTGTCTGTTGGTCTGTCTGTCAAGACCCTTTTTCTGGTCACGTGAGAGATATCAAGTTGAAACTAAGAACCGCTTATAAAAGTGTACGGCTCCCGAGGTTTCTAACTCTGTGCAAACAAAGGTTATTGCCCTTTACGTAATCAATTTCATACAAATTGGCTCACCATGATAATGATAACCTATAGGGTACTTCCAGTTGACTTAGAAACTTGATATTCCGTTTCAAATTAGGTTCTTAAATTACCCAATATTTAATTATTCAAGAAGAAATTATAGACCAACTTAGATCAAAGGATACAAAGAGTTTAATACATCATAAGTGCTAATTTAAGTTCGATCTTTTGTAACTGCTCGTGGAATAAGTTCGTGCTTTAAACGGTATATGGGGAACCCTCCGAGTACGAGTCCTACTCGCACTTGACCAGTTTTTTCTCAATTGATTCTTGAGTTATGCTGCGGAACTGCGATCATTGAACGTCACCATGCACGCACCGACAGACCGACAGAAACCGAAACGTTATACAAGGTGAAATTAAATTAACCGACCAAATTCATACTGGAGACTCGGCTAGTGATCAGAAACAAGCTTTAATTACCCGTTTGGTGAAACTCGATAAAAACAATTTTTTCTTCCTAGCTGTCTAGACTAGGAATTGTGCACCAGAAAGGTAGCAAAAATATATTTTTTGAATTTGGCCAAAAGGATTATTGACCGAGTCTCCAGTATGAATTTGGTCGGTTGATTTAGTTTCACTTATATTACTAGTGTTTGACTTTTAAAGAAAACCAACAAGCATAAACCTTATCGAACACAACACTTACCAGGGTTAAAGATGCCGTCTGCATCGAGTTTCTTGAATGTGTTAGGTCGTAGGTCAACTTCATTTATTTTAAGTTTCTTATTTTTCTTTTCTTCAACGCTTTGTACTAGTTTCGCAATATCTACGTCGGGGACGCTGCGAAGGTCTTCGCGTTCGTCTGAACAGGGAAATAAACATGAATACAGCATTGTTTAGATTACATCATTAGACACTCAAGGAAATATTTTATTAATTACTAATCAGCGCGATCACCAAACAACTGCTAATAAAATTATTAGTAGCCATAACCATGTTAGTAAATTCACACATTCACATTCCGTACACATTCATTAATACATAAAACATGTTCATATAATAATACACTTAAAATGATAAAGTTCAAAATTGTACAATTGACAGAAAAATGTCTATTGATATTCCTTTTTCTTTACCGTTAGTAGTTACAAGTAGACATATGTATATCGGATCTTAAAATATGTATTCCATTCAAATTAAACAAAACAACAAAAACTCGGACAAAACAGAAGAGTACGTCACATTTTTACATTAATCAATATCATACCCAAAGATAAAAGTCTTTCAATACGGAGTACGGAGGTATAGGCCTCCAGCATCTGCGACAGGCTATTTGGAAACATGACAGCCAAAGAGGCTTGAAGGATGTTGAACATTTGAGCCATCGGGAACGCCTGCGAAAATCATTCAGATCTTTGAATCTTACTCGCCTTGACTGCACTTGGTATATCCTCGCTGGAGGATGTGTAAACTGACACATACTTCTACGAGTTTTGTCCTTATTATTGTTACAACATGCAAACCTACTTACAAAAACCAAGACAATTTCGCTTGTTCATTGCTTAAAAGAATAAGATTAGTTCTATTAAATTATTTACGTTTAACAGGCATTTTGTGTTAGGTTTTATTATCATGCATAAAATCGGCAATAGAAGAGTGAGATTTAATGGAGACCAAAATACTCATTATCTACCCTACAGAAGTTAGTCAGACCGAGTCCCAGCCATAACTTGGGCTCGTAGAATTACAAATGAAAGTAAAAGTAGGTAATGCAAAGATTCAGCGTGCACCGCATGCTATAACACACATGCCGAGACCGAATCGGGTCTCACATACCAAACAGCATGAACGCTTCGAGCCGTTGTACTGAAATTAGCGCCTCTGCTAAAAACGAGACGGCGTTAGACATGATAATTGAGAGGGTGCCTTGTAGTGTGTTGTAGAATTGCGCCAATGGAAATACCTGAAAATTGTAATCTTTCAGTTCCTTGACACGTAAATGTATAAACATTCAAGAGACGGTCACACATTTGTTGGCGTAGATACTTACGATGTCGGCGGTGACTTGGAAGCCGAAGAGCGAATAGGAGAGGAGTGTGATGTAGAGAGTGAGTCGCTCCGTAAACACCATGAAGCTGAGGTAGACCCCCCGCAGGTACGACGCTGACGTGATGCATTTGATCTCGTTGCGTCGCGCCAACTCTACCACTTTTTCGAATGGTTTCTCCCACGCATACATTTTTATCACCTAGAATAATAAAAAAATTTCAACACTATAACAATTATAAAGAGAAGAAAAAGCAGAAGCTTTCGGATCTGCATAAACATTTTACCTGCATGCCGTTAATGATTTCGTCCATTATCCTGACTCTCTCGTCGGTCCTGATGGCTGTTTTCATTCGGAGTCTTGCGGCCAGCTTACTCATGTATGCTGTAAAATTAAAATTTTTACGTTATTACGAGTGTCTATCAGCCTTTTTATATATATCATAATGGTTTTATAGAACGATTATAACCGTTTTTTAAATATGAGCCTTTGCAACATTTGCCAATCTCTTTAGTGACATGACTTTAAACTGTCACCGACCTTTTCATCATACATTTTGTTTCTATTTATTGGTAACGTACATTGAACAGGTATAGTTTGCAGCACGATACCGATGACGCCGACAATAGCAGCCAGACCGATCTTGACGTAGATGAGGTAGCAGACGATGATCACTTGCAGCGGAAGCAACCAGATGAAGTGGGTATAAATGAAGGCGTAGTCGAATCTGTTGACGTCGTTCGAGAGCAGGTTGACTACCTGCCCGGCGGTCGTCTCTGCCAGCGCACCGGAACTCATGCGCATCACCTGGAATTGGATCACCATCAACTACATACAAATTGTTAAATTGATCGATTCGTGGGTTCTGAAACAGACTTTGTCATCTGATGAATCCCAGATTGATACATAAATACTCCCCCAGAGAGGTATGTATACAATGACTATAAAGACAGATCTCCACTAAACATTAACGTTTACGTAATTCATTACTTAATAGTTAATTATTCTAAGTAATTTAAATAAAATTCTACAATTAATTTTTGGCCATTTCGAAAACCTTTCTTCACAAACCAGGAAATTATTTATTAACTAGATCATATATCTGACGTTGCTATTTTATCATTATATTTCTAGTAGCTATTACAGGATAAGCAACAACGAGAGCGAAAATATGAAATCCAGGGTGACCTCCAGGCTCCTTAAATACTATAAATGGTTAATATGAACGGAAAGAATCGTACCTTTCTATAGATCAATGAGCAGGAAGCGATGCGCACTTTCATGCCGAACTGCTGCGTGGAGTAGGTGCCGTGGTGGTTGAGGAAGGCGATGAAGAGCGACATGAAGATGACGGCGGCTGCGCAGTAGACCGCCTGCTCGTACGTCATGTCCGACCCGGGCTCCCAGTAGGCCAGCATCATACTCAACGCCACTGGCTGAAACGGTCTGCACAAAACGTCTCTTTTATGCTAAGCATGCTTGGTTTGTCCGTTATTATGTTGCATTTTGTAATATTTATTTAAAACTTATTATACTGAACAGCTTTAGCCTGTGACTTTTTAAATAACGCCAACCTAAAACCGCTTTTTTAGGGTTCCGTACCGAAGGGTTGCCTATTAATACGGGAGTCTATTAATAGGATTTTGTTTTCTGTCTATCCGTCCGTTTGTCTGTCAGTCTGTCACAGGGGTCTATAGAATAGGTAGCCAGTTCAAATTTTCACATAATAATTATCTGTTATTAGGGCCTCTATCACGGCCAGTAATAAAAAAAACAGAAATAAACCAAAGAGAGAGAGTAAGAGGTCCCCATGCAAAAAAACCTCGAAGAAGTAGCATTTCAATTACGTTTTTTATAATTTAGTTCAGCTCTTATCTTATCACAATTTACAAAAAAACACTTTTTGCAAAAAGGAAATCTACAAAACAGTTACAATACATTCTTCGATCGTATAAACCCAATACATTAAATAAAAATAAACATTTTATATTTAAAAAAAAACCTATTTTTGTTTTTAAACTATATCGTTATATTAGCCAATAGGGCATATTTTATATAGGTACATTTAGTTCGGGCGAGATGAGCACCGATACAATTTTCAAAAATATTTTTTTGATGTCACTTGAAATCTGTAGGTGATGGATTTTTTTAACTGTCTAATTCAAACTACGGAACTTTCAAAGATATTGATGCATCTGTAGCCATGTAAGTTGCGTTTTTTCACTTTTTATTGTAACTAAACATACAGCAGAAATGGGGAGGAGAGAGAATTGTTCAGTATATTATGTGATTTTATTTAAAGATACCTCTCCATTTACATCCTGTATATGACTTTTAACATCAAACACAATCACAATAATAATAATAACTTCTTAAACAATAATTGAGTAAAATCAAGTGAAATTACTCTCTCCTTCGTGATTTATTTATTTATTTATTTATTTATTTATTTATTTAACTTTCTTACAGCTATCTTTACAGGTCTGGACCTAAGACGATAGAGTAGCATAAATCAGTAATAATATATACAATAATTTTAAATTAACACCCTTGTACCAAATAACACATAATAATTACAATATAACAAAACAATTTCAAAATAAAATAATAAAAATAAAACTACATATTTTACCCTACATAACACAATTTACAAGCAACATGTATATGTTCATGTACGATATGAAAGGCAACACAGTGTCACCTTTGTAAATTCACTCAGTGAGCAAGAAAACAGATCAATCACTTGTGCCACCTTGTTAAGCGATCGCAAAGCTCTTGAAAACGGTGAACAACTCAGCAGGTTGGTCCTTCCAAGTGGCACCACTAACAGAGGTGGCCGGCGACGTTTCTCTACGTACTTATCAGGCACGCACAGTCCCACGTATTGTAGTACGCCAGGGTTAAACTGCTTGCCTCGCAACAACTCAAAGATATACTTTGCCAGCACGAGGTCTCTTCTCACCTCTAGTTTGATGTATCCAACCATACCCAGAACAAATAAGGTTGGATACATCAAAGGGTAGAACGGATAGACCCCGTACTGCTTAAGGTACAAGTACCTAGTAAATTTATTTTGAATCCGCTGCAACATGAGGCTGTATTTGGCTTCATGTGGAGCCCATATGATCGCGTTATTCTCCAGCTGACTTCTTACAAGGGCGCCGTACAAGGCACAGAGTGCCTTAATGTTCGTAAAACTATGAGCTTGGCGAAGAACGAATCCCAAGTTTCTATAAGCTTTTTTACAGATGTTAGTAATGTGATCACGAAATGTTAGCTCAACGTTGAGCTGCACTCCTAGGTCCCGTGCTTGCTGTACTCGTTTCATCGGGGATTCGCCTACTTGGTACGAGTGGAGAATAGGATTGCGCGCTCGACTAAATGTGATCACCGAGCATTTCGATGTGTTAAAGAACAATTTATTCTTTTTGCTCCAATCAACAACTTTATTAATGTCTTGTTGCAGTTTCTCACTGTCTGCTTTGTTGGTAACAGCTTGAAGCAACTTGAGGTCGTCTGCAAACAAAAGACACGTGGCGCTTGTGACTACCTCAGGAAGATCATTAATCATGATAATAAATTCTAGAGGGCCCAAATTGCTACCCTGGCTAACCCCTGATCGAGTAAAGTATGGCTTAGACCTGTGACCGGCGTATTCAACGTACTGCTTCCTATCCCGCATGTAGTTGGCAAAAAATTCAAGCGTATGTGGGGTGCAACCAACAGCCGCGAGCTTCTCCAGCAATATATCGTTGTCGACCGTGTCGAATGCCTTCCTGAAGTCGAAATAGGCGGCATCGACTTGTATGCCAGCATCGATCGAAGGCACCACATAGTTCATGAAGTTAAGTAAATTGCTTGCAGTGCTGCGTCCTGGCCTGAATCCGTGCTGTGCGTCCGATATCTGTGCTCTCACCTGCGAGTACATGTTCTTCTGCACGGCTGATTCAAACACCTTGGCAGGCGAAGACAGAACTGCTATCGGTCGATAGTCGGCCACGTTCGTACCCCCTCCCCCCTTCGGAACAGGCACAACCCGAGTTAACTTCCAACATTCAGGAAAAGTCGCCGCCCTGAGGCACACGTTATACAGGTGGAGCAGTGGATCTTCTAGTACTGCGCGACAGTCTCTGTATATATAAGCAGGAATACCATCAGGTCCTGCGGAGCGTTTCGGCTTGAGGGTTGAGAGAGCGGCACGTACCTCAGCAAGTTGTAATTGTGCCACGTGTACCCGTGCCCCTCCCATTCCTCCCGCTGCCACCGCAGTCTTTACATCTAGTTCAGCCCTTTCCGTGCTGTACACTGACTGAAAGAACTTGGCAAACTCGTTCACACACTCACTTTCTGCAATAATGTTTCCGTTCTTTAAGAGCCTTGGATTGTTCACATTGCCTCTTTTTGTTCTTATATAGCTCCAAAATGCCTTAGGATCCCTTGCAAGATGACTCTGAACTCGGTCCCGATGCTGATCGTGTGCCAATGCTATGTTTTTTTTAACCCTAGCCCTTAATCGAGCAAACACGTCGTAATCATACCTTAATTTACTCAGTTTATACTGCTTGTGAAGTTCAGCCTTCTTTTTGATGTCGCGTATAATATCGGAGGTGTACCACTCTGGGTAACTATACTTAGACTCCATAATATTTCGCTTTTTTCTTGGAACGCAATCATCGGTGATACTATTTATTTTATCGTAAAAATAATCTAAAGCGTTTTCTGGGTCATTAATTGTATAAAAAGTTGTCCAGTCTACAGACCCTAGTGCCGAATACATTAAAGGGAAGTCTGCCTTTGCGAAGTTCCACTGCGGAGTGTCGGAATGAGCCGTGTCATTAATTACTGAGGTCGGAGTTTGACAAGATCCGCGTGTAAGCGGTACGCTTATTGCAAGCGGCGGGTGGTACTTGTCTACGGGCACCAGCCCATCCTCCAGTCCTACAGACACTGAGCCCGAGCCGCACATACTCAACGAACTCAATACTAAGTCCAGCTGACGATTGTTGCAGTTAGGAATTTCATTACACTGAGTGAACTTACAAAATGTTAATAAATATTCATAATAGTTCTTAGTATTATCATTGCATGAAAATAAATTTAAATCTCCTACTACTAGAATCCTATTCTTATACTGAGTACTCAGTTTTTCTATAACACTAAATAAAATCATATATTCACTTTCGGCACTGTCTGGAGGAATATAAAAAACGCAACACAAGAATAATAGTCTATTATTGTAATGAACAGTAGCACACACTAGTTCAAACACACGCGAATCAATGTTAACGTTGTCCGGTATAAGTACTCGTCGCAATTCGTATTGGGGTGTAGCCACCAGGCACACGCCCCCCTGCTTACGTCCGTCAGTTCGATCGCAACGCAATATTTGATATCTCGGTGGAACTAATTCTTTATCATGAATACTTTCGTAACATCCCGTTTCTGTGATCGCATACAAATCAGCGTTAGACGATTCAATACTTGCTTTAAAACAATCTAATTTCGTGCGAAGTCCCCTTACGTTCTGATAGACAATTTCCACAGTTCTATAATTTTGTCTCATTTGGTTTATTGGTCGGTCTCCGAAACCAAATCCACTCACAAAATTCTGCATTTAGTGGCCATACTTCCGGTTGACATAATTTGTCATAAACGCTTTTTGGTATTCCTATAATAAAAGACGCGTAATCCCGTTCAATTTTATGCCTTATTTTATCAATTTTAACTGCAACATTCGGTCCACACACATTTTTCACATGGATTGTTAATTTCTCAATGGAAGTTTCCTTATGAAGTTGCCATACATGCAAATGTTTCTTTTGTTCCGTAGCTTGTATATCCAGGAGAATACTACTTTTAGGCGTCACAATTTTTTTTAGGAATCCTTTATAACCCTCAACCCTTTTACTGAATGGATCAGTTACTTCATTGCATTTCTTTTTTTATAAATTCACTTTTTTATTTTTTTTTATCAAGTTTGGAACTGAATATATTTTGGCGAAATTTTAAGTGGCGTAAAATAAGAGGGTTATGACATAGCATTGTTGTAACCTTTCGGCTTCATGGGCCTATATAGGACTTTTTGTTGGAAAAGCAAAGAGAAGGTCAAGTTTGACAATAAAAAAATATGTTTTTTTTTTCATTTCAGTTTGAAAGATCATTTTTTTATGACGCCAGGGTGGGCACGGCTCACCCCAGAGTACATGATTTCATACAATTTTTTTTTCAAATAGGCTTTTAATTTTTTTCATATTATTTTTATCGTCAAACTTTCATTGTTTTTCCAACAAAAAGTTCTATATACGTCCATGTCGGTCTTTCCTTACAAATATCGAGTACTTATGTATGTAAACTTGCAAGTAGTATATGTATTTTATCACATTATGTTGTTAGTTCTTAATATTGTATATGTTTATTAGGATGTAGTGTAATATTATAATTTATTGAGTATTTTAGTGACAAATAATATATCTATTTAAAATTGTATCTATACTATTCTGACATCATGGCACTACCCCCAACAACTTCCCCATTGCCAAAGGTTAGCTGGTAGAAAATACTAAATAGTATTAAGTAAAGAATTTTATTATTATTATTATCGATAGATACAACAGTATTAATTAAAACATACACATAAGTATCTAAATTAAGCCTTCTTGGGCTTGGCATCGGTTGAATGAATGGCAATACTGAAACATGACTTGTGCTTTTAAAATTTTGTAAATCATTGATGTACCATGATATGAAACATAATATCTAAAACGTTATGTTAGAAACCCATTAAGTTTTCCGCCCTTGTTGTGGAAAATTTCACGTACAAAGCCACCGGAAAACTATAATCAGATATTAGCATGAAAACCGAGAATGTAAACGACTAATACCAGGGAGCGTATATTTGGATCATTCGAATTTCAATTCGCATATGAATCCACATGATTCGCACACGAAAACTTAAAATCAGTAATGTATTCGTATGCGAATCATGCGGATTCGTATGCGAATTGAAATTCGAATGATTCAAAAATACACTCCCTGGACCGTCCCGTGAATTGCTAAATGTGCTGATGGCGTGTCAAAGTGGTGTAAATCGAGTGTGTGAAATGAATGCTCACTTTAGAAGCAGGGCTTGGATGAGGAACATGAACCCGGAAGGTGCGTAGCTCATCCAGAAGGCCTTGGTCATGGCACGGAGCAAAGACGGCTTGCGTCCTTGTCGCGCTGCTAGGGCTATTTCTTCCAGCCATTTTCTGTGAACAACAAGAATGTTGGGTCAAGGGGGGATATTTGAATACTCTCTGCTAGTACGAAAAACATTGACCATATTGACATACTATAAAGTTGCTCGCCTTCTAAAAACTTCGCCAGATTCTGTACAAATGTTATAAAATCCTGAAATACAAAGTTGTAGACAAGATACGCTATCAAAAAAATAATAACTGCTTGAGAATGCTATTTGTAAGTTACATGAATTTCCAATATATTTTAAATTGTTACATCGTAATTTTTCCGTATTTCACCGGAGGGGTTACAAATGAATTTTTCAAGGCTCTTGATAAAACACTAAGTAAGTTGTGAATGAAATTGTATTTATCGTGTGGTTTATTTTATTGTTCTGTAGAGTGTAGTGACTCAAGAAGAATCACCCGTAGATGGACTCACAGAATATTTAAATTATTGTTCTGTAGGATGGACATTAGCAACGGTCGGGCATTGTAGCCGGCCAACAACTTTTATAATATTTTTTTAATTCTATATCTTATCTTACATTTATTACAGACACCACAGCCTTAAATATAAATAATTGTTACTTATATAGCATTAATTTCATGCATTTACTTTTTATAACATAAGACCAATAAAAAATAAAAAATATGCTTTATTTGATTTATTTAAAACATATTAGACGTTAGCAGTGTAGTGTGAATTAAGGTATGGTGGGATAGGAAATTAGGAGAAGATATTGGTAATTTTACAAAATATTTAAATATCTTAGGAATGTATAGTCACATCTAACGTATTATAAGTATTTATGTATCTATTAATAAGTAGCTTGCTTATAACTTCCTTAATAAAATAGCTTCTTATCCATAAAATAGATCGATATATGAGAAGGAGGTATTAATTGTAAAGCTTTTGAGCCCTAAAGTAGATGACATGTACTTGAAACAATGAAGTGAACGAAGTACTTGTCTAGTCCTCGTAGTTGCATCATTAGGGTCGTTAAAGAAAATGGTGCTTGTCTGTCTATAACCTCGTTTCGTCTCGTACATTATCAGTGTCACATTCTCGTACATACAGCAGATTTTTTTTAAACCACTGTTGTATTGAAATCACATTTGAAAGATTATCTTCTATATCTTAAGATTCCATGCCAAACATTCAAAAATAGAACCCCAGAAAGTATTAAAAACGTGTCAATTATATCGTAAATAAATTGGTCAATTTCGGAATTGCGTATGCCATTTAACTGGAATAAGGTTCTGTCCGGTAAATCTGCTACTGCGTATTTTCCAAAGGCAGCGATGACTTCCATCAGTAAAGTGGTTTGCTAATAGGTAGAGACCATACTGGGAGCGGAGTATCTACTTTGCGCCAATCAATGACAATGTTTAGAAAATACGCTGATTCGCACGAACGTGTGAAAACATTCCAGGTATAGGCCTTGCCTTTAACACGCGCACTGCCGTCGACTCATATTTACTTAAAATAAATGTATATTTTTTCATTTTACCAGTATATGGCCCTAAATTACTGTAGTTATAATATGGATACTAGAGAAACTAAAAATGAAGTCGAATTCGAAGTCGAATCCATTGATGACGACTCCATTAAAGGAGTCGAAATATATCGTGTATTTTGTTCTTTTCTAGTTTCTCTATTGTATATAGGTATTATAACTACAGTAATTTACTTAAAATGTGTTTTAAAAGGGTATGATTTAGGCTATCACTAAATTCTTAATTAACAGAGTTGCATTCAAAATTGCAGATTTGTAACCAAACAATATAAAAACAATTCCTTTATAAAATTCATGTATTATTATCGGATATATTAAGTATTAAAAAACCGGTCAACTGCAAGACAGACCCGCGTGCCTTGGTATTAAAAATCTTGTCCATAACTATAATAACAATAACTTACAATAACAATAACTTTATTTGAACCAAAAAGGTGTAACAACAAGTTTAACAAAATATCATATTAGTAAGAAGTGACTTGCATACTTATACTCGAAAATAATAATTAAGAAGTTGTTCCCAGATTAGGAATATCAAATACCACTTCTTCAATAAAAAGAACAAAAATTTGTTAAAGGTCCCTAGCACCCGAGCTAGACCGCGTACGAACTGTTCAAAAAGGATTGATTGTACGAAATAATTTAAAATGTTAGGCTTACGTATATCATTGTTACATTTAGTAAGGTTATACATTTACATTTATTTCATTTGTTTTCTCTAATTTCTTAACCGCTATATTTTTCCTGTAATCTTCATTATAAGCATGATTTATTTTTTATTTTTCCATTCACTGGTTTCGGAGATAAGGGGGACATAGATTTCTAGAAATTGATGCAAGTAAATATAATAGCTAAATTATATTATATTTTTATAATTAGCTCTTTATTATCTACAGTTTGATACGCATATTGTACTTTTAGGAGATTTTTTAAATATTTTCCTTTTTCCGAAGTGGCAATATTGTAAACAATAAAATAAAAATAAATTATCACACTGTGACTTGTCCATACCTAACAATGACAAATCTATTATTCCGAGTACGAAGGTATTATTTTTAAAGTTTTTGTTCAAGGGATGAACCATGATATTACTGATGATTCATCTTTTAATTTAAATTTAGAAACAAATTTATTAGTAGCCGTTTCAATATCAATATGAAACTAAACCACGAATCTTTTAGTTGTAAAAATGTATATTAGTTTGGTAATTCATACCTGATGATACTTTTTATTTATCTAATTAAAATATTTCGTGCGGATAATATAAACTTTGGTGACAGATAATATAGTTTCCGTTTTAAAAGTTTCTTTTAGCATCCATATCATTCACGTTTTATGGCGTAGCATGGACTCATCTAAGGTTTATCAATTATTTGTTATACTTATTATAATAAGTATTGAATATTGTGGCAGTGAATGTGCTAAACATATGTTAAACATCACACAGGGTGATAACAATGAATGTTGATTGTGTAATAACTGACTCATCCATCTTGCCAAGATGGACTAATGAATCTTCCATGAAAAGTGACAGAATATATCCAACTACCCAACTCAACTTTTATTCATTTCTATGTAAATTTTGATATTTTTATTCTTTGAGCGACACGACGATGCAAGAGGTTCATTATTTGTAAATAGAAAATAGCTCCCGAACCAAATAACAAATTATTATAATATTATGAGGCCTGTTCCTCAGAGGGGTAGGCAGAGACTACAGATTTCCATCTGCTACGATCCTGACACACCTCTTTTCCTTCTCATTAAGTACAAAGTACCCGGAATAGAAGAGCTTATTTATATTGTAATATTGAAAAATAAAAAGAAATCATTTTTTTGTAAAAATTTACCCTATTACAATGTTCTGTGTTAAAAGGACATTTGCAAGTCAGTATGTTTGTCTGTGTCGTACAAAAAGAACTACAATTTCAGTTTTTTTTTCGGAAGTCTGTATATTTTATTTTTGCACATGTAAAATTTGGTAATAAAGTTTTCCATTTATTGTGGGTATATAAAACATAGAAAAGTTTAATACCTACTCGACCTAAATGTATGAAACAGCTGATTTTGTTTTCGCGATTTCAGGTTTGGCCGTATAGTAAAAGTTCATATTGATGGGTAGAACACCCCGTTTTAAGGAAAAAGTTTATCATCTTAACACCCGGTATATTGCTAATGCAAGAGGTCACTGGCTAATTCTGGCGCGAGGATTTTTTTTACAAAATATTTGTATTTTTATTCTACTAAAAATTATATCTACCCGAGCGTTGGCTAAGCGCAAATAATAACGGATTTGTCTTTAACATTCCATCGAATACAAACAGTGCGAGGATTTTTTCTTTTTTCACAAATTGCTGCCCCAACAGTCAAACCCACAAGAAAAAAAAAACACTTTTAAGCTTTACTTTACTATGTACATACCTATAAGAGCTTATTTATGTTAGTTTTTTATCCTTAGCACGGTACAAACCCTCAGGGAAATGTACAAAATATTATTTACATTACAAGCTCACGACATATCACTTAGAGGGAGGGGGGGGAGTCGCCTAAAAAACCTCACGTGAAATCGTGTAACAAAATTTTAAATCAGGCGACTGAGCTGAATTACACATACTTTTGGTTTTGGTGAGAATGCCTGTTTTATCTATGCTTATAATAAAATCGTACGTAGCAAGAGTTTTGTCCGGACAAGAAAAACAATCTACTTTTAAAATGTGTCTGTTTGTACGCTCGGGGTTTACGTAAAAACTTCTAAACAGATTTGAATGAGGTTTCACTGTTTCATAATTTTGTGTTCCAGGAGTAGCTTAGGCTTTAAACTATCACGATTCTGTCACTCGAAATAAAGTTTTGACTTGAACTAGATTTCGAAAGGATCCCTTCCTAGTTTACATTTAAAATTCAGCGCCACAAGAAGTCAGTACGCGAACATTTCTCCTTAAGGAAAAACTCATTAAAATTGAGTACAATAAAAGTGTTCGCAAGAATCTGGACGATAGACTCGATTGTTTTTTTGCACACAGTAATTAATAATAATAATAATAAATATCTTTATTACATAAAAACAGCCGGACAAAATTACAGAGTTAATAAAGTGAATAAATAGGAATTACAGGCAATCAACAAAACAGGTTGCCAAACTAAACTGAATGACAGTCTGTACTTTAGCAACCCGAAAATCAAACCACCCGTAATATATACTCACTTAGGCTTCTAGGGGCTATCCGAAAAAGATCAATATTTCCCAGACTAGAACAGTCTGTTATCTGGGAAATATAGTAATAATTAAGGTAAATGTTCAAATCTGCAAATTACTGAGGTATATTTTACTTTCTTGAATTTAACTATGAAAGAAGTGTACTTTTATGCGAAATAAAAACACGTTATTTTTCCCTTAATCGTACCGTTGGTCCATCCATCCATCAGCCTGTTTCGTCCACTGCTGGACACAGGCCTTTCCAGGATTTCGCCACGCTTGGCGGTCCTCCTGGAAGAAATGCTGTCACTCGAAATAAAGTTTTGACTTGAACTAGATTTCGAAAGGAACCCTTCCTAGTTTACGTTTAAAATTCAGCGCCACAAGAAGTCAGTAGGCGAAAATTTGTCCTTAAGGAAAAACTCTTTAAAATTGAGTACAATAAAAGTACAATAAAACACACTGGGTTGGTGATCGCGGTGCCGAAACCTTTGCACTAGTGACGCTGCTGCCCATCATTAGTCTGTTTTATATAAGGCCCGGCAATTGGGGATGGATATACCGCCATCCGTCGGGCCCAGGCTATGGTGGGCCGCCTGGTTTTGCCTAAGAGCTGTTCTCTTACTCTCCCCCGAGTAACTTCGGGAGGATTTGCGAGTATCGTACCGTCTATACCAAAAATTCATTTTAGGGCTAAAAGCTTTAAAGGCTAAACGAGCGTAATGTTGTGAGTCGTGAGTCGTGAGTCGTGAGTCGTGAGTCGCGAATGTGGATAACTCATTTTGCGCAGTCGTATGCCACATACTGCACCTTTTTATGAAACCGAAGGCAACAGAAATTACGCGACCGAAAATACGCGACTCACAAGACCACAACTCACAAATTACGCTCGTTTGGCCTCACCCTTAGAGATAAGCAATAAATATGTTACCTATTTCTTCCTTTATGAAGAAAAATAATTTAAAGCAATATCTTGTTTTATTCCAATTTTGTTAATTCACTCAAAAGGTATTAAAATGTACGGAACCAATTATTTATTTCAATACATTTACTTCTACACTCGGTATTACCGTTTGAGTACACTGTACAATGTCTCTATCAGCGAGTGAATAAAATTTCTTCGTCACTCGGTAACAGCTTCCTATGGGAAGCTAACACCGAGTATAGACGAATGCCTACCCTCGGTAAGAAAATACCTCGGTATTAGCTGATCGGTATGTGGGGACCCTCGTTATTACCCGCAGTTGTCTTTCTTATTTGAAACATATTTTCTCAGTTATATAGATAGTAGTATTAATCTAATTTTAGTAATAATAGATGGAGAATTTAATAAACTTCAGAGAAAAAATATTTTTATGGGCTTAACACATTTGGCTAGGCATTATATTTATTTATCGTCTATTCAGTTTATTTATTTTATGCATATGTATAACTTTAGTAGCCCAAATTAAATATAGTTTAATTAAAGTTAAATTATAGTTAAATTTAGGGTTCCGTACCCAAAGGGTAACCAACGGGACCCTATTACTAAGACTCCGCTGTCCGTCTGTCACCAGGCTGTATCTCATGAACCGTGATAGTTAGACAGTTTAAATTTTCACAGATGATGTATTTCCGTTGCCGCTATAACAACAAATACTAAAACCGGCCAAGTTCGAGCCGGACCCGCACACTTCCATACAAGAGACATTATCAAAATTTACGTACGCATTAAAAGAAATCAAGAAATCGACAGATTTCAAAACCGCTCTAATTACGTACTACGCATATGCTTATGCATGGCTCAGCTATGGCATAATTTTGTGGGGAAATAGTACAGAATCACCATCACTACTTATACTACAAAAAAAACTTATCCGAATATTAGTAAATATAAAACAAATAGACAGCTGCAAACCAGACTTCCAGAAACATCAAATCCTTACCCTTCCGTGCATTTATATATTAGAAATTTGTAAATTTGTCACATACAATTCCGAATTATTTGTGACCCGAAAAGAAAAACCTTCAACTTCAACCTACTCTTGGCGTCATAAAAATGTACTTATGTTGCCAAAATCTAATCTTTCTTTGCATTCATCTAGTCCTTATGTAATGTCAATAAAAATATACAATAAACTACCAAAGACCTTAAAAGAAGAGTCGAATAATAAAACTTTTATTCATTTACTGAAAAAAATATTAATAAATAAATGTTATTATAGTGTTAGGGAATACTTAAATGATAATTTAAAATAGAATCTATAACAATAAATTATTACATAATAATGTCATTGGTTGAGTGTGTGCATGTGTACATCTATATAGGTATATAAATATAGATATTTTATCGATAATTTTGTCTTCCTCTCTCCTAATTTGCTGTGCCCAACAGGGTCCACAACTTGTATGATGTGAATGTGTTGCATTAAGAAACATTTTGTGGAACGCAAATAAAATTATTGAGTATTGAGTATTGATTTTTTGCCGTTTTAATAGATAATAGTACGAAACTCTTCGTGCGCAAGTCCGACTCACACTTGGCCGGTTTTATTACTACCAATTTGAAATTTAGCTTAGCCACAGGCTTAGCCCTCTCGTTATCACCTGCATTTACTTATTTGGTGACCTTGCGCGGTTTCATCGACCAAACACATAGAAGGTGTATACCGTTATGCGTTTCGCCCAGACGTTTGTTTTGTTTAATTGTATGTGACACGATGACACCTTATCTTCTAAACCAACAGTCATTGAGAACAAGAATATTTATTTTTACAAAGAAGACTCAATAAACAACAATGTTATTAATAATTCCAATGGTACATGAGAGCAACCAACGGGTTAAAAGTTCGAGTGAGTGTGTTGACTCGGTAACAATAGAAAATGAGAGAAAGAAAATTTTTTACAAAAAATCAAATATGAATTGGCGTAATAATTATGTATATTTTTTGTTATCTTTTTTTATACATCTGTGATGTATGTATGAGGCGAGGTAGAAAAGGTTACGAATTTTGCTACCTATGACAAGTCGTTTATATTATCAAGCATTTTGTGGATGTTACATTTAGCGGTTTGCCAAGTAATTAATTTTTAACTTTATGCTCATGTTTAGGGACAAATGAGTTGCCACGAAACTGAAGAAACACGGAGTTGCTACAAAACTTAAAAAACACGTCTACTACTTAAATATACACTTTAACACCTTTTACGCATAAAATGCATACATATACAAAGTAATATTTATTTATACAGGCAAATTAACATTTTAGGCTTGGTAAGTTATCATGTGAGGACCGCCAAGAGTGGCGAAATATTGGAAAGGTATATGTCCAGCAGTGGACGAAGACAGGCTGATGGATGGAGATGGAGATAGATGATGGATGGAGTTATCATATCAGTATCACAAGTCAATATTCTCTGTTCACGTCATTTGTAAACAAAAATTTATACTTTTCAAGATATTTGGAGCTAAGCTTGCGTTTGTAGGGAGTAGGAGAAAAAAAACGAATTTACCAAAAAGGGTCATCGAACCTTGACACCGACTACTCACCGAGTCTTGAGTATGAGTTTGGCTGCATAAATAAATGTCACCAGCCACTAATTTAAATTTTAATGGTCATTGAACACAATTTGTTTAATATGATCAGCAGTGCATGCGGTTTTAGCAAGTTACCCCATCACTAATATAGCTAGTGTAGGCATATAATATTTACAACCGGAAATACTAGTGACCCAATATTGAAAACCAGAGAACAAGTTTTGTTTGTATACAAGTAGGTATCGAACGTTGACCGCAACTTTTTACTTTTATCTAACGCGCGTGTTTTGTACAGTCAAGAATCAAATAATAGGATTCGTATGTAAATAAAATAAGTGAAAGCTTCTTGTACTCGTCTATAAAAATAACCGGTATACATGTTTACTCGTACTAACATTTCTATATTTTCTATGCCCAAGTAGAAACCCCCTGCCTCATAGTGACTTTATGGTATTTTTTTAATTGTATTATTTTGCTTAACGGCCCATAATACCTCCATTCGCAGTCCTGCTCTAACGCTTCTGCTTTTTAACTGTCTATCCTACTCTAATCAGATGCTGCGCACGCAAAATCATCAGTTATTTTGAAATCGCGGCTACACTGATGGTTTTTTCATTTTTATGGAACAGTTTGCAGCTGCTTTATACTTATATCAGTTATATTATGCAAAGTTTCAGATCTAATTTCAAGTATTCATTGAATGCTATCGGTTTATTGTACGGTTTGGAGGTAACTTTGTAATTTTTTTCTATCGAGAAAATTTAATGGAATCAAGTTTTCACAACAGCATGGACATAGCATTAGTCCTCAACTTTATCATATATAAATTTCAGAGTGATTGTTGCAGTATTTGTTGGTATAAAACAGGATCATGCGAAGCGAAGTGAGGTATTATACACCCTTAAGTTGCTTTTTCGTGGCGTCTTCTTCATATTTATAGATTTCTATTTATTTTATTTTATTTTTATTTATAACACTTTTTGCACATTTACAAAAATTATATGGGAGACAGATTAACGAAACAAACAAATATTGTGTACAAAGGCGGCACTTATTGCTAATAGCAATATCTTCCAGGCAACCTTTGGAAGCATACAGAGAGATAGACAAAGAAATTACATGGAAGGTGTAAATGCTAAGTATAAAAAAGGAGACTAAGAAGAAAATACATTATCTATTTCTGTCCAATAACAAACGCGAAGGTTGCCGTTTGCCTGTCCTGTTTTTGTGTTTGTCAGAGGTATAAATCGACAACGGCTAGGCCGACCTAAAATTAGGTTTTGTAGATGAAAATTTGAACCGGGTCATGGAAAAATAGATCAAGCAGGGTGGTGACAAAAGATGCATATCGGTACAAATATCGACGGGAACAACAATTAAATAACGTTTTTATTAGCGCGTTTTAAAAAATCGGCCAAGTGCGAGTCAGACTCGCGCACGAATGGTTCCGTAATGAAAACGGCAAAAAAATCTTGTCTGTTGTATGGGAGTGCACGGGTCCGACTCGCACTTGGCCGGTTTTAGTATTTGTTGTTATAGCGGCAACAGAAATTACATCATCTGTGAAAATTTCAACTGTCTAACTACCACGGTTCATTAGATACAGCCTGTTGAGGTGACAGGCGGACAGCGGAGCCTTAGTAATAAGCCTTTGGGTACGGAACCCTAAAAATGAGTCTTACAATAATCGCTGCGTCTCCAGATAGCGCAAAGTAGTAGAAAATAATACTTTTCACATGGAATATGGAATTACAGTAGTGAAAGAGTTTTCAAAATTGGTTTGTAAAGCGATTGTAATTTATGGCCATATGTCCCTAGGGAACTGCCCATCCCCAGGGAATAAGATATAGTCTATAGCACTCAAGGATAATGTAGCTTTCTATTATTGACAGAATTTTTAGAATCTGATCCGTAGTTCCGGAGATTACCTCCTACATCTAAACTCACAAACAAACTCCCGAACTATTAAACAAACATCTTCTCCTTATGATACTATTATTAGTGTAGATAATAATGAATTGCAAGATAGAAAAACCGATTAATTGTGAATAAGACCGTTGCCCTGAAGGCTTCGTACATGCCGTTTAAAAAATTATTCTACTTGCTGTTGTATGGACCAACCTGACTTGACCCTTATGATCTATTAAATTCTATGTATTAAAAGGGTCTAATTAAGTAGGATATTTATTTTATCTATGAATTTCAGGATTTTAGGTAATTCAGGGGACCTTATCGTGTACGCAAAATTGCAACTCCTAGATCCAATAGGCGACGCCACGAAATTTTGGCGAAATGGATCTCAATTTTTCTCAGCAATGAAAAAACATATGTATAGTCTGTCAAAAAAGTGTTGAAATGAATATTGAAGAAACTATTTTTCTTTCGCCTGGTTACATCAAACAAACAAGTACAAAATCTGCTATATCGAGTTAACCGCGCTGTTATTTCATACATATATTACCTAAATTATACTACTTGAACGTTTAAAGTCCCATAAAGTGTATTAAAGTTTCATTTCCATTTCAACACTTTTTTGACAGACTATAATTACAAATTTTTTTTTAGATTAAGCATTTCATTGACATAATTTGCCCGAGGATTTAGTTGATTGATTAATTTTCATAGCAGAGAAAAAAACATTTCGAAAACCTATTTTAAAACAGAGATTTCTATTTTACTGACAAGCGAATGAAGCCACTAAGTTTTTTATTTAAATTAGTCTACAAATACACTTCAATATGGCCGATTGAATTTATTAAATTACTTATAGCTGTCATTTTAAATGAAAAATACTATTTTGCCGCATACTTACGGCGTAAGCCAGTTTCTGGGCGCATATTTCTATGGAGTAAGTCCCTCTCACTCCACTCTCCTAAGGCGGCGATTTGAAATTAAAAGTTTATCAATGCCTCGCCTTATGACTTTGGGGAGGGTCGACATTAAAGCCGATTTTGAAGGTTTTAATTTTAATCTAAGAAACTTACTAATAAACGTAGTTTTAAGTGACAGCACTATATTTTGCAATTCTGGATCGATTTTTTTAAATTTAATCAAATGACAGCTCTAAAATGTGCCTTAAAATTACCAAAACAAGTTAAAATCACTAAGTTGAGTAAATTATGGCTGTCAAACTAAAATTTTAGTCTGACGTTTATAAAATGGTGACTTGAAAATGGCTCTTCGTTTTAACCATACTTGAGTTTAATTTTATGTATGTCAAACTAAAACTAAAGCCTTCAAAATCGGCTTTAGTAGCTCGAAATGGTTCGTGTAACACACGGCTGCTGGAGCACCGGCCTTTTTTTTCCGGAATCAGCCTTGGAAACACTGCCATGTGTCAAGATAATAATAATCATAACAGATAATTTTATTTGAGAACAATTCATTTGTGCTACTGGTCAAACAGGTAGGTAATAGATGGATATCATTAATTTCCAAAGCATTTTATCATGTCATTAAAAAGCAGTTTTATTGTATGCAACAACTGTGCAGGGTTTCATCTTCCTCTGGTTATTAGCATAGGTCAAGTCTTGATGGTTCCTGTTTCCGCTCTTAGTTCCACAACGACGGAACTCAGACACGACAAACCACTTATTAATGTTGATGAAAGCCCTTGTAATGATTATGAAGGATAATCAGAGATGAAAAAAAACGTACTCAGTGCGACAATCACATAATTGCCGATAGTAATTAGTTTCAGACCAATTATGTATAAGTGTAACACCGTAACAAAGAAACATTATGAAACCTGCGCTATCGTTGTTGCATACAAAATGAACAAAGCTGTTTACATCTTGGTTTTCCTCTCTGTAACATTCGGACTAACATCAACATGTAGAGTTTGCCAGCACGGATCTTGAGCATTGAGCTTCGCTTTCAAGACCGAATGTGCTCTACTTATTGTGCAAGTGAGTTCTTCGAGATGTGAGGAGATATTAAAATTTAAAAGCTCATGTTGTAAGCGATGCCATCTTACAAAGCAGGTTTTTTAAATTAATTCCTTTTACACAAGTTTATGATAGGTGGTAGAGCTGGTGTCGGGCTTGACTGTGGAGGTACCACCATCTTACTCGCCAAACCTCCCGAAGTTATTCAGGGGAGAGTAAGAGAACAGCTCTCAGGCAAAACCAGGCGGCCCACCATTGCCAGGGACCAATGGATGGCGGTAAATCCATCCCCAATTGCCGGGCCTTATATAAAACAGACTGGTGACGGGCAGCGGCGTCACTGGTGCAAGGGTTTCGGCACCGCGCTCACCAACCCGCCTGCCCAACATGTGTGAGTATGGGCATTTCTTCCAGGAGGACCGCCAAGAGTGGTGAAATCCTGGAAAGGCCTATGTCCAGCAGTGGACGAAGCAGGCTGATGGATGGACACAAGTTTATCACATCACACTATCACACTAATGTTATAAATGCGAAAGTTTGTGTGTGTTTGTGTGTATGTTTGTTACTCTTTCACGCTGAAACGGCTGAACGGATTTGGATGAGATTTAGAATGGATATAGCTTATACCCTAACTTAACTCATAGGCTACTTTTTATCCCGGAAAAAAGTATGTCGTTAAACTGAATAACACGCGGGCGGAGCCGCGGGCAAAAGCTAGTAAGTTAATATTTTTAGAACAGAGAGATTATTCAATACCATTCATTCTAAGTTGAATAAATATAACAGTTTGCAGAGTTTAAAGAACAGAAACAGCAGTCACTAAAAAGGCTTTTAATTTATCTTATTTTCAAACTGAAGGAAAACATGTGCGTCATATTTAAGTGATCCTTTTATAAATATTAATTTATCACCTAAATATAATATCACATCAAATTTGTCAATTTGAAAACGAAGCCGAAAACGGGGCAGAGATTGAATAAACGCAGGCGGAGCTGCGGGCGAAATGTTACTACATTTACTTTATAAATCTGACAATCTTAATGACTTACCGAACAGAAACTTAGCTCGTACATTGAGTAACTTTTTTCGCTCAATAGTGTCTTTTCTCCGTTTTTTTCTCTGCTTGCTTGCTTTTAATTTGATCTCGTTTGTAAATTTTGTAACTACACGCCTAATTGAGACAGGAGAAAATATAATATTCTAAAAATAATGTGTCGATAATCCCGTTCCCCCCTCCGATTCTTTAACAGGCGGAATAATTTAAAAATAAAGAAAACAAAATTTGTTGCATAAAAAAATTCAAAGCAAATTTTTTTGCAAAAAGATGGAATGTTTGATTTTAAAATTTTCACACCTTAATAATTATTGAATATTTACAAGTAGGAACGCAACTGATGCATGTTAGACCATGTTAGTACTGAGGTACCTAGGATTTTATTTTAAATCTGAACATTGATAATGTTAGTACTATTTCTTCTAGAAAGAACTCTACAGTAGTAAAGGGTGTAAGAAACAGAAAACATTAAATATTTAAAACCATATGTTCCACCGATCATACTGAACAAGTTTTTCAAAGAAGCGAACCACGCAATTGAATTTTACGTACTTTTTAGCATTGTGAATACCGCATAGATTCGCGCAAATAAAAACTGTGGACTTGTTATTAATTTCGGATTAAATTAGAAGTGTTTTGTTTTTCATTTCCCTAAGCACGTTTCTCTGGAAAGGATGTTAAGTAGATTTTACCTAACTGTTACATGTTGTTAAAACATTATACCGGGTGTAAATAGACTGCTACCATTAAATGAAACCACATATTCTATCGACCCTACTGAACCACTTTTCCCAAGAATCATACCCGCGGACACCCTTAGTTTGGGAAATAATTGAGTTCCAAACAAAAATGCGTGAACCCTAACGCACCGACATACGGGCGAGTTTAGAGAGAGCGTCGTCCGTGAAACAGCGCTTAGGGTGCAGCGTTCTAAAATAGACCATCCTCCTGCGAGATAAAGTCTTTGAGTTACAGTTGAATATCTTCTTTTCTGAAGATTCGCGCGTTTTTTTTTTCGAATAGTTGTTCAGTATGATCAGTAGAGTATGTGGTTTTATTTAATGGTCGCACTCTATTTACACCCTGTATATACTTCTCCTATAGGTACTTAAAGTAAAGTGATAAATTGTGCACAATATTTTATTTCCTTATGTTTTGCTTAATAGCCGGACAACTTTTGTTGTACTCGTAGCTGTAAAACAGATTTTACTTAAACAACAATCAAGAAACTCGAAGAAAACATCTTGTACGTCGAGAATATTGAATTGATTATGTATTTCTCAATGGATCTGATAAAATATCAAATTAGTCTAGATTATACGAACATTTACGTAAGCTCTAACACTAAGGCCTATACTACAGCAAACACATAAATCTGGTGCAACGCGAGAAATGCCAGTCTGCGACCGCCATATTTATTACCAAACATTTTTAAAAATAATATCTCCTCGTAATTTATTTGGGTAAGAAACGGTTATTATTATACAAATGGGGACCGTTAGTCCCGAACCGATGCGATTGCGGGCACGTGAGATTTCCAATTATTTCTTCGAGTAATAAATAATAAGGTCATGGAACTTATAAAGAATGTAAAAAGATAAAAAACAGCACTTGTAAAGAAGGTACCATGAGGATTCGCAACCTTTGCGTGAGATTAAACTTCCTCATTGCTTCAGTACTTTTGTAAGAATATTAACAGCAGAAGCCGGTTGCAAGAATGTAAACTGGTTAGCTGGTTAGACTTACTTATTCATATTTACATTTTGTGATTCCCTTTAGAAGAACGAGGACAGTTACTTTATTGATGTGTGTACTGAAAGAATTATCTTTCTTGTGCACATCTGTGCATAATGTTCTTAACTTAGATATTGAGTAGCTCGTATCAAGTGTAGAGGTCACTAATGGGTACTTATGGGTCTTTATGGGTACTTATCCATTAAACGGGTATTCCACAATGAGTCACTAGAAGCTGTTTAATGCATTGGTCAATTAGAGCCAGCTATTTATTAAGGAGGATATGACAAAGTAAACGGTAACAACGCACCGTACGTCCACTTCTCCTAATGATGATAGAAAATAGATAAAAAAGTGGCGCAATGACAACATTATTAAGGAATTCGTGTGGAGCAATTTAGGAACCATTTTCGATGATTTCCTGCCTGTAATAGAGACATGTCAGCTGCTTCAGTTCGTATCTCGGTAGCACGTGACGGTGGTATAGCTACCTACACGCCGCGACTACATGTAGATATATATATATTTGTAGTAAGTTTCTCGCTAGAGGAGTTTCGCAATCAACACGGCGACAGGTATGTAGGTGCCAATCGCCGATGTCGCCTTCGCCGACGTATCGCTGCTGTTGTTTATCTTCTTATCTAACTGAACGTACGGCCAATGACCATATTATAATAACTGCGAGAGAGATTTCGTTCTTTATTTTGGTTGAATGGGATTGAATGTGATATGCTTCTGTAGTTCATTTTGAGATTGTCTTTGCATGTAAATTTTTTAAAGGAAAGGAGTGGTGCAGTTTTTGTCATAAACAAGCTTTGTTTTTAAGTTTTGTAAGGAATAAAAATCCATTCAGGAAGGCTTTTCCCGTATTTGATACTGTTTTTAGGGTTCCGTACCTCAAGAGGAAAAAGCGGAACGTCTGTCCGTCTGCCTGTCAAGATCCTTTATCTCAAGAACACGTGAAGGTATCGAGTTGGAATTAAAACCATATACTCATTATATTTCGACACTCTCAAGGGATGATTCCTTAAATTTATAGGGTATTTTCCGTTGACCTAGAACTATGAAATTCGGCAAGTAACTACAAGTACAGGGAAAAATCTGGAAACTCTACATTTGTAATTAAATCACAAAAAATATAGTCTTTAACGGAATCCTCGGTGGGCGAGTCCGACTCGCATTTATCCGGTTTTTTATTTATGCTTAACATGAATTTTACACAAATTGTATTAATCTGATCTGGTATTCACTGCCTAATCTATCGCGTTATAGAAATCAATGAAATATAATAATCATTCTACATTTACTACTTATCTACGTCAAATTTCATGTTATAATATTAATGTTATATGTAAGTAGATTTGTTTAGTTTGATCTTTTACCGACGCAAAAACTAGTTGGTTTTGACAAACTTCTATTCAGACTTTGTTTTAGTAATTTTTCCTTTGCACTGAATTTTCGCCATTCCACTCTCGAAAGTGGATGAAATTCACAAGAAATAAATTATTTTTTTGGTTCTCAAGCACTTATTATTACTATTATGGTAACATGGAACTTTTGTGGCAAATAAGAATCACAGTAATGTAAAAGTTTGTTATTTCACATTATAATTATCGTTATTCGTTATATCGTATTTTTGCAATATTTTGTTAATTATATCTGTATAATAATACAAATTATATAATTTATATCTGCATTTGGTAAGAGATCAGAAAACTTCAAATTATGTTTCATTACAACAGTTAAATATGTACAGGGTGAAATTAAATCAACCGACCAAATTCATACTGGAGACTCGGTTAGTGAGCAAGAACTAGGTTTAGTAATCATTTTGGCCAATTTCGAAAAATAATTATTTTACTCCCTTACTGGTTGGACTAGTATAAGTACAATTCATAGTGCAGGCATTATAGGGCAAAAAAATTTTTTTTTCGAATTTCACCTGGAGGGTCATTAAACCTTGTTCCTGATGACTAACCGAGTCTGCAGTATGAATTTGGTCGGTTGATTTAATTTCACCTAGTATAAAGAAAATCACAAAATATATAAAGTGACTTTAATTTATGCAGCCAAACACATACTGGAACCTTGGTGAGTGATCAGTAACACAGATCGATAACGCTTCTTGCTAATTTCGCAAAATAAAATCTTGACGTCCCATAGTAATTGACTCGGGGCTGGGCTTGCGTTTGAAAGAATAATTGAAAATTTTCATTGAACATGAAAAGAATAATTTACGAATTTCACAAAAAGGGTCATCGAACCTTGTTACTGAGCACTTACCGAGTCTTCAGTAAGAATTTGGCTGCATAAATTAAAGCCACCTCATATAGGCTGTTCGAGATGTTATCGATTGAAGCACCAGGGCTCTTTTCATAGGACTTAGCTTTCATTTCGAACTTCTAGTAGGTACCTATTTAATATTTTTTCACTTATTTTAGTCTTTTAAAATTATAATACAAGTATAATTGATGATGTTCCACAAACTTTGAAGGTTTCTGATCTCTTACCAAATGCAGATATAAATTATATAATTTGTATTATTATACAGATATAATTAACAAAATATTGCAAAAACTTCTACCAGTCGATCCTTAGGCAAAAAATTATGATAAACGTACGTGTGAGTATTACAACTTTGGACTTAATACCTTATTTAAATTATCTAGAATTGATTCAATTTTTCAATTATAATTACAGAAAAAAAATACAAAATGTTGCTTGCGTTATAATTCGAATAATTTAAAATTCAACAGTTGTGCTCGATGACAAAGGGCTCTCTGTCAGTCTGTCATTTGTACGGCCACGAGTAGCTGTAAAAACAAGAAAGAGCTACCATAATCGTCACCTTGTCCTTATTCTCGAGCCTCTTTACATAATTTGTGTAATTATTGATTTTTACGATTAGGTTCTAATTGTGGGTAGTGTGATTGCGAGAAGCTGCGCCGTGCCGCCCCCCGCGGCCCCGCACCTCGCGTGCCTCGTCCGAAGTGGTCGTTCGCTGTCGTCGACTCCGTAGCGACAGCGGTCAGCGGCGACACGACGATCACATCGCGATTTGACCTTACGTGCGTCGCGAGTAAAAGTATGAAATCTTCGATATACCATAAGTACGAGTATAGTAGTCAAACAACTATTCCAAATATCGTATGACTAAAAATAAAAAAAGTTGTATTTAAGCAACAACGCACATGTTCAGCTTTCGGTACCTTGCTTTCCAGGTATTAGTCCGAACTCCGAACTGATGCAAAATAAGATTAAAACTTTCTCAGAGTTATTAGAGCCTGATGTGAAGGTGCAGTAAGTAATAAACTGTACGAAGGTGCATAACCCTTGCTCAAACTGCTTTGATGATGCTTTAGAGTGAATTCATTAAATATGTTGAAATAAATATATATATTTGGCTATAATAAGCTTTTCATTTGTTTATATATTTTAACATAATAATAACAATAAAAAATTCTGTTGATTTTCGAAATAAATTACGACCCACTTTTTAAATAATTGTCATTTATTCGACTGATGCCGGCCCCAAAGTGGGCCGAAATATATTTCGAAAATCAACAGAATTTTTTAAATATTTTGAATGTTTTGCTGCGTGTGCGTTTCAATTAATGTCTCCAGAAGAACAGTGTCAATTTTTTTCAAGTTTTGCACTTCAACGAAAGAGAGACTTTCGCGACTTATTTTTCGAAAAGCGCTGCAAATACTTATGCACTGGACGTGTTTCAATATATTTTAAAGACTGCTTAGTCACGGAATATGCTATTTAAAATCTTGTTTTTTTTTCTCTGAGGACTGCGTTAAACAATCACACGTGTACAAGCATGTTTATGTGTACCAGACATAAGAAGAGTCAGACTTTGCTTACACATTGGTAAATCAATAGAGCTGACATGGATGGACCCATACTAATTTGAGTGAAAAAAAATGTCAAGTGTGTAGGTACTGTTAAAGACAAAGAGGTGATCGTCATCAACAGCACGAGAGCTAGAAATATACTTTTAAAAATGTCAAATGTCTGTGGATTCGATTAATAGTTCTTCGTGGAATATCATCTTCAATATACACAGTATTTTGTAATTTTTATCCCACAAATGTTTTTATTTTATTATATTTGTGTATAATTTATTGAATTGCCTATCGCACGTACTTATTTCAAAACAATATAAGTCTTGTAACTCTTTCGGCCCCGGAGGAAGTTTTAATTTTTGATAAAACAAAAACGAAAAGTATCTTGAAAACAAACAACTTTCTTAAAACTTTCCTTTTAATTTTGTTGAAGTGAACAGAGTGAATAGTCGGTGTGTGATAGGTTCATATGGGCCAAGAGTATGGCGCAATTTCGTAATTTAGGTGCATTTAGACTCTTTGCGGCTTACATAGCCACACAAGCCTTGGCCGCTTCCAAAGATCACAAGCTGTACTGATTAGATTACAATGTAACCAGCTATGGTTATGATATATTCGTAACCATAGACAATTAGACATAATGTGCTCGTAACCTATGTACATATATTGAAATGAGGGTGCCTCCAGTTTCGGATATCTCCCTGGAGACAGGCGCTTTGTATTGTATATGCTACCAGCTGTCTCTTCATACACAAGGATGCTCACTCAGTGCTTACAAGGGCGGTGCTGGACTACTTGCACCGGTTAGGGTAAAACGTAGCGACGACGACGACGCGACGTAATACGTTTGTCTTTATTTCACCGGAGCATCATGAATGCTCCAATTCGATTTTATTTCTACATTAACCATTTTATTTTATTTTAATAATCAAGATAATTTAAATAACGTCGAAGTTTGATTTGGAGTATTTTACAATACTTGTCTGGTCTTTGTATGTTTTGTTTATGTCTATACAAATAATTAACATATTAAGGAAGAGAATCGTTATAGGCAGCATTAAATTAACTAAAGGATCTGAAGGTTCTCGTGACGTTAGCATGATTATTACAATAAAATTACACGATATAAACATGAGCGTGAACTTGTTTATATCGAAGGCTACATCGATTGCAGTGTCAGCCGACAAATGGGTGATCACATCCACAACCAATATATACCTATACTTATAGAGGAAGCGAAGCGAAGCCGAGTCATTCATAAAATATGTCCAGACAGCAATCGACATTGACCATAGAAATGTTGAACCTTTTGCAGCAATCGGATTGTTTATGTTATTTATTTCATCGGTTTTTTTGTGACCTATCACAAAACAGGTGTACGAGGAAGGCGATCTCAAAATGTTTGGAGGTCTTTGTAAAACATTACTAAAAGAGGATGCAAAGGGGGATCGAAGTGAGGTCTGGAGTGCATTGTGTAGGGAGGGAGACGGCACAAGGTTAACGACTGCCGTGCGAAAGTCTCGATAGACAGCCTGCGATGCGTTCGCTCAGTTACCTACAACGCATCGTTGATAAACAATGCAATTGCTCCAACCATCTAGACATAAGTGTTTCTTCACAAATTAATTACTCATTGCCATTATTCTATATCTTCTAGAATTTTCAATTAATGTATAGTTTACCGTGATTAATTTGTAACATTATATCTCCAGTACCATAAGGTTGTCTATCGTCTATAGGATATACAAGTGTACCTATTGATCGTGTCTGTCCTGCGAGACTTTACAAAATTACGATTCTATCTAAATATAGATAGAATACATACAGTTGAGTATGTACTTTAATTAGGACGAGATTATTTGTCATGCAACTATATGTCTTATGTTATTCTTATGTTATATATGACTAAAGTTCTGTTAAAATTACATGAAGATTACTAATATTTTAATTAATTAAACAAAATAATAATATTATCGAAATATATTTAAAAATATATACATAGGTAACACTAAAAGTTTCCGGAACTGGCCACTTACATAAACAATATTTAAAAATTTATTGCAACATTTGAAAATAGAACTCTTTGGCTGTAGAATGCAGTTTGTTTCATCTGACTGTCTTTTGTTTTTACCTTGTGGCGCCATTTAAAAAATTGTGTGTCTGCATCAACATGCATTTAACTCGGGAAAATTTTCGTAGTATGATTTTCTACGATTTTAAGTGTAATTTGACAGCTCAACAGAGCATTGCTCGGCTTGAAACAGCTTTTGGCAATGAAGCACCATGCAAGACGACTGTTTATAGCTGGTTTGCAGAATTCAAGCGTGGTCGTATCAATCTCAGTGACGAATCTCGCGATGGTCGGCCGTCCACCGCTGTGACCAATAAAAACATCGATGCTGTGCGCCGTATGATTGAAACAGACAGGCATGTGACCTACCATGAAATTCGCGCATCCTTAGAAATAGGCATGAGTCAAATACAATCAATCCTACACAAACATTTGGGTGTGAGAAAGCTGTGCTCGCGGTGGATCCCACACAACTTGACCGAGGCTCAAAAAACGGACCGCGTCACTTGGTGCAGTGCCATGCTTACCAGATTCAACGAAGGTGCGTCAAATTTGGTGTGGAACATAGTAACAGGTGACGAAACATGGATTAGCAATAAATCTATAACGATCCCAAAACAAAGCAGCAATCGAGCGTATGGGTCTTTCAAGATGAGCCGAAACCAACCAAAGTGGCGCGCGTGAAAAGTGCATCTAAGCGGATGATTGCTTCTTTTTTTAATAAAACTGGACACGTGGCTACTGTTGCTTTAGAGAATCGTCGTACCGTGAATAGTGACTGGTACACGACCATTTGTTTGCCGGAAGTTATTGACGAACTCCGTAAAAATAACCGTAAACGCCGTATCATCCTGCACCACGACAATGCTAGTTCTCACACGGCCAGACAGACAAACGACTTTTTGAAGACGAAAAATGTAGAACTCATGAGTCATCCTGCATACAGTCCCGACCTGGCACCTTGTGACTTTTTTCTGTTCCCAAATATTAAGAACCAATTACGCGGTCAACGATTTTCATCACCAGAAGAGGCTGTCGAGGAGTATGAAAAACACGTTTCAGAGGTCACCACAGGGGAGTGGCACAAAAGTTTTCAAAACTGGTTTGATCGAATGAAAAAGTGCATAGACGCCAAGGGAGATTATTTTGAAAAACAATAAATTAATTTTGTACCTTTAATAGTATTTTTTCATATTCATTCCGGAAACTTATAGTGCGTCCCACGTATTTGGGGCTATATTTTGGTTCAAATGTTAAGATTCCAGCGGAATTTGAAAAATAAGTATTGCATTGCATTTGGTGCAGCTTGATTATGGTGTGAAAAATAATGATTTTGGAACAATGTCAAAATATGGGTCACAATTATCCAATTCGTGTTGTTCCTTACTCTGAGTCACATCAAGCTATTATCCACTTACTGCACCTAGCTAGTCAAATTCTAGTTCATTGCATGTCTGGTCTCTCTGTCGTAACTGCTCTTGAAGATTTTAATGTACGTAAGTAGTTAATTTAGTCGCATCAACATTATCAAATCAGTGCCAATCAAGAAAAATTACGTACACTCATGCACGACTCCGTAAAATAAACAATACGTAAGGAGAAAAAGCGAGCGCTTTCAGACAAAACCATAACCGCAGGCAGTCCATGAAATTTTGGTCCTCTATAATGTGTTTGAATATTTTGAATTCTTGTTATTATTGAAAATTATATACACACCTAAGATGTAAAACAGTAACTTTTGTGGTTTTATTAACTTAGATTTCCTTTAAATACTTAGATATTTTTAGTAAACATTTTGTCGTGTTGTTTTTTACATTGTCGTCGTTGGCTTTTATTATTTCTTTTTTGTTGCAATTTGTAATTTGTGTGAAATATATTTTGATATGATGTAGGATTTACTTAATCCATGAACAACCAAAATGGTACTTAATATTAAATATTTGGTCTATTTATCCATTTTATTGTTAATTTAGTTGGAAATGCTTTTGCGTACAGTCAGCCGCAAGTCAACGTAAACCTACCCAAAGGTAGTTCTGTTATTACGCTGCCATAGGATTTAAAATAGCTTCAACTGCGACTGTACATGGATGTATGTTAGGTACTGTCGTGCAAACGAAAATTCTGAGAATTTAATCTGTTGAGTTCTCATTTTTTACGGGCGATTGATTTCCTTACTATGAGAATGGGCAACAAAGCGATATATAGGTATTATGTTCGTAGGTATACAATGAATTTCGTTAACAAGCAGCATATCGCTTTGATGAGTACTTCCCACTCGCGGAGATTATAGGCCTTTGTGTCAAGCAGCGTGAGTCCACACTGTCAGATTCGGGTCCCACATTGCACGACCTGGGGTCTGTTGTCTGAGCTCTTCTACTGACATAACGGCAACTGCCTCTCCTTGTGTACATGATAGATTCCATACATATTCACCGTAAATTACTAAGAATACACAAGTAACTCCTTGACATTAACGTAACTTGTTTAGTGTTTAAGAAAGAGCTACGATTGAGAACTAAGTCAATCTAGAACATAGCGGAGATTCTGCAACTTAATTTGTTAATCTTATATTGATTTAAAAGGAAATATATATTTGATTTATCAATAATACATTGTATTATGTGCAGGGTCAGAAGCATATCAATCTTTAAAAGATATTTTGTTGTGAAGGTAAGCTGTATCAGGTAACGCCTTCTGTTTTTTTTCTATATTAATATTAAACAAAATCATGGGCTTATAAGGCGGGTGCTTAGAGACTTCAAACCCATCCGTCAATTGGTTTGATATTTTAAGTACTACAATAGCCACCTCGCTCCGCTTCTTCCACCAGTACCCTTAGCCGCTCCTCCTCACTTCGTTCGTTGTGGCATTGTATACCGACTGCTACATATCTTTACACGAAAACAAATATTAACTAATTCTATATGGTACTACAATTTTTTTTTTTTTAGTTATCAGTTCCATTTGTATATCAGGCAAGCCCTAATTTCTTACAAATGTACACAGATAATAATATAATAACTAAATTAATATAAAATTAAAACGAAATATTCCTAAGAACTTAAACAAACTAAATACCTACAAATAAAAATATAATAAACTAAACTAAGTAAAAATTAAAAACTAATTATACTTAAACATCTTTCCCATAGAAACAATATGCGCAGATGGAAAAAAAGGATTAGCCCATACAAAATATACAGTAAGTTCATAAAGTTAGTATGGAGAGAACAATTTTGTTTATTTGCGCGAGTATGTTTATTTTGGAAACTTGTTCAGTATGATCAGAGGATTATGTGGTTTCATTAAGAGAGCAGTCTATTTACTTACACCCGGTATTTCAATTCTTATCTTTTGCTAAAGCTATGGTTCAAACAAAAGTATAATTAAAATCTTATTCATTTTCACTACGACGAAATTCACAATCCAACGGTGATACTTATTTTGAGAAATTGACAAAAACAATTGGTTCATAATTTAACTAAATGTGCCCTGTGAAATTATAATCTATCTAAAATTTGCCGGTGATATTGTATGAAATGGAGACGATTGACAAAAGCCCATGCAATTGTAATTTCACTAGTAAAATTATAATTTCACGGTTTTGACAATTTACTTGCAACATTTATACACTCGTGAACAAAATTATTATTAACTAAGTACAGTACATCAATATCTAAATTACAGTAAAGATATCTACTTCGCTGGAGAAGATAAAGATTTTCTATATATCTAGTCTTGTATAGCAGTAGAATGAAAACCAAAACGTTCGTTCGTAACACAAGAACTTGTTCTAACATATTGTATTTCCGTATGATATGTGTCCAGGAGAAACGGGTCCAAAGGTCTCCGTACTACACGCCAAGGAAAAGTACCGTAAGTTACAATTTCGATAGAGGCACTAACATCTTCTTCTTAAGGTCGTGAATGCTGTCGAAGTTTGATGGACAACTGGAGCTCGTAGACGGTGAATTGGTTAATAATGTCAGCCCGGTTCCTGTCACGCTGCGTACGGTAACTGCTATCGAAGCAGCGTCATCTTTGCCATTAAAACCAATAAGACGCTTCACCCGGAACTCTCAAATTCAGGAAACTGGTCTCTATGAGTGCGGTCCTTATTCTTGCTAGGGCTTTGTTTCTTCATACAAGAATAAAACATGTTTTTACTACTTCTATACATAATAGGTAAGAGAGCACAGGATATGCAGAAATATTATTGAGACTACCTATTTATACGAAGTTATACTTTACTCCTGGTTTTTGATTAATAGTGTAAAATATTCAATAAATGAATCTAGAAATAATAATAATAATAATAAAATTCTTTATTGCACTAAAATAAAATTTCTGTACACGGCGAGCTTAGTACCATTTAGTACTTTCTACCCGCTAACCTTAGGTAATAGGGAAGTTGTACCTTGGTTTAGAGCTCACATCCCGATTTACTTTTTTTCTGTTTTTCCATACCACAATGATATAATTTTAATTTTTATCTCCTTGCGATAGACACATCGCCAAGTGTTTAAAATAAAGAAATTTATTTCTATTATAGTTTCGATAAGAGTTGTGTATTCTTCACTACCCGATGCTGTAACAGGCGACGGTATATACTCGTCTTGAATACACTATAGAAGAGCCAACGAGAGATGGCACCTATGACAGCTGCGTTTAGTGATGGGGTGCATTTTAATTTCGGCAAAATCAAGTGCGACTAGCGACTTGAGTAAATAAAATATCGATTTGTTTGACACGTCATACAACATGCATCATAATAATACAAATGACAAATGTGCATTTGCTTACATTAAGAAAGCAGCCATAAAATCTAGAAAACTGGTTTACAATTTTTTAATCATAAAAAGATATAGTTTGTAAACAGACGGAGCCGTACGATTAAGGAGAATATTTATTGATTACAATTCAGCCACTATCAATCCTCATGATCCCTTGAGTTTTGAAAAAAATAGAAACTTTTGCTATAAAATGATGATCGAAACGAGTAGTACGTCACTTTTCGCTGCCAGCAACAATGAAGTATTAGATTACCATAAATGTTACTTACGTACCCATAAATAATTATGAAACTTGGTAGGCATTTAAATGTCATAGGTGCCATCTCTCGTTGGCTCTAGTTTAGCGTCCGTTAGACGCAAAGTGGCTTACTATTAAGTGAGTATATCTATACATATCATATCGTTGCAGAATAGGAAACACAGACCACATAGGAAAGCGTATGAGTAAATAAGCAGGTTGTTTTAAGAACTGTATACCTAACTCAGTTGGTAGAGCAATCGCCCGGTTAGCGATTGAGAGTCCTGGGTTCGAATCCCAGTTCAGAGCTCCTCACATCTAGATAAACTGTTCTTCTGCTTTTCTATACTGCAACGACATAATGGTAATTTGTATCAACTTATCTATATTTAATTTATTAAGGAAGAATGAGTCCACGAACTTAATTAGACCCTTTGGATACATAGAATTTAACAGATTGTAAGTGTCAATTTTAGTTGGACAACTATAACTTCTCGTGGAATAAAATGGCATGGCATAAGTTCTACTCGCACTGGACCAGTTTTTTATGTTCTCCCAAAAAAATATTATTTTACCGCTGCAATTCTGCTAATTTTGATGATATTTTTGAGATTTTAGCGGCAAAAATTCCGCCGGCACAATTTTTTTTTGGTAAGAAACAGAAACGTTATTCGTAAATCACTGACGGTTTTTCTTTATAAGGTAAGTTCATATTGATATAGAGTTAGCCGTGAAAAAATTATATTGCCAATTTTTCTGTCCCATTTTATGACATTGCAATCATTTTACACCTTCAACATTACAAATGAATGGTAATAAATGATAAAACAAAGTGATATCACTGTTCATGCCGTACTTGTATAGTTCTAAGAAGCTTTTAAAAGCATTAAGGAAAAACGTACTCGTTTAAAGTTAAATTGAATATTTACAACCATGTACAATTGTATAAATTTTTGTTACTGCATTTTTCTCTGTTATTAATAGATGCGCGTTAAAATTCCAAACTCAGAAATTGTTCTATTGTACGGGTGTAAGTTAACAACTAATGAACTCTAAACTGTTCGTGGTCGCACCCTATTGACAACAAATGATTAGAGACTGAAATAAATTCAAGTAGCCAAACTCTACAAAATCAAGGGAAAATGTTTAAGGGCACTCTATTCGCCCGAACTCCCATACTAGCGCAGTTCGCTGATAATATCCTTATGTATAGGTACTTGCTTATTATTTTTCTTTTTTAACATATCCCATACACTATCCATGACTTGAACTTAAACATTTGTGAAAATCAAATACATACAAAAGTTACAAGCGTATAAAAGTCCTGGATTTTACCATAGACAAATTGTTCGTCCATGATTTTACACATAATAATAGAATCCTAGAAGCGATACAACAAATCAAATAATTTTAGGTTCACAGCATAGTATATTTTATACTATTCAAAAATATTTTTGTTTCATTTCAATTTTTGGGATATTTCTCCTGAAATCATAGGAAGATCTAATACCATTTTCGAGTTTTTTCAAGACATGAATTTTGTCTCGCGTTAGCTTAGTGTTCGGTTAGTTCCGTACGAGCTCGGGAAATGAACGTTCGGGCCAACCAATAGCAGTCAGTCAGTGCTCTAATGTTTTCATGTCATGCGCCAGCCTCATATAAAGAATTAAAACAAAAACTTTGAAATTTCCTTCTCTTTATTCATTTCTCCTTCCTTCCATTATTTTGGTTTGATCGAAAGAAATCATTAAGGTATGAGCAAGGCTAGCAGCAACGGAGATATAAATTTAACACCTGCAGAATTAGTGCAAGCGGTAAATAATGACGAGTTGAGTTTTCTTCCGGAAAAATCGCGCGAAAAATACATAAAAGCGTACGTTTTTTTTGCACCTAACATTTTCCTCGCTTTAGTGAGGTGAAAAATTGTGTTTCGCTCGGCAGCCAAGTTTCGTACATTTGAAACCCTCGCTACGCTCAGGATTCTATATTTGAACCAATACAAGGTACTCGCGCCAAAAATTAACTTTCCAGCCTTGCATAACAAATAACTATTTTCTAGTCTAAATGTATCACAAGATACCGAGTGTTTTTTTTAAATTATAATTATAACAGTAGCTGCGCATTTTACAACAATCACCGTATAAATATCAATTCCTTTTAAAAATACGCAAAATTATTGTGTCATTTAAAACCGTAGGTAGGCCCTCTTTCGTAAACAATTAAACAGTCTCTGTGTCTCCTGCTCGACCCTACAGCAATACGCCATATGACATTATACTATAGAAGTAACTGAAATAACTATTCTATTAAATGATTTTTAGGGTTCCTTACCTAAACGGTAAAACATTTTTTGTAATATGTATCTTTATGTTACTTTCCTATGTATTCATATTGTCCACAAATAAATTTGATTCTTTCTTCCTATGATGAAACCATAAATTGTGAGACTCCGTTGTGCTTAGGTCACAAACTCGTACAAAATTTATTTGAATAAATAAAAAATATATATACAGGTTTAAAATGAACCGTCTAGCTTTATTGAACTCTATGAATCAGAAACACTAATAAAACCGTAAAACGAAAATTTTTTTTGTGGTTTTCAAATTTCGAAAAAATGGCCAACCTACAGACGCGACATGTGACTGACAATAGATCGTACATATTCCCGGCGGTAAATAATGTACATAGGCTATGTATACATAGATTTTGTGGAGCGTCCGTCGTCTCTGTCACCGGAGCATAAGTGCTTCTTTGGCGGTCGATATCTTTATATATCTTTATACAGGATGTAAATGCAAAGTCAAGAATCCCTTATGGGTATGAAAGTATACACGATTCTTATGTCATTACGAGAAGAAATATATACCTTGAATTTTCACCAAAAATTCCATAATTTTTCTAAGCTATGGCTACGCAGCTCACCGGCCTCCCCACACACCTAATTGCACCCCGCAACCCGCACCCCTCATCCGAGTGGCCAGCGACCGTGAGGGTGTCCACGCGATTAGTATATTGTATTTTGAGTAAAGAAAATCTCAGTATTTAAAATAATATCTTTACCGATCATACTAACACACTCTTAAAGGATTCGTGCCTTTGCTTTTACAATCTGTCCTGCTTCAACGCTTTCATTTTTCACATGCTTATCCTGCTCAGCGGAAGCGGGCCGCTCAGAAAACTCGCGGTTTTGAGGTGTTTTTATTTATTATTTTGGAATTAGGGGGATGGTTTTTAATATGATGGCCTTTTTATATCACATTTTTTACGTATTATTTTTATTGTTACATTGTTAATATAGTTCAAATGAAATGATGCTTAGATCATAGTTTAGACCTATCTTTGCGATTTAATTGGATCGAGCAAAATGTAAGTAATCGTGTATGGAGCGACCGAAATTTTAAGATCAATAAGTGAAAAATGACACATATTTCTTACAACATTTCATCATCGCTATTTATTGGTTTTAAATACATTTGGAAAGAGACAAAATAAATCTGTTTTATACGACACGATACGACGCGTAGCTTTTCAATAATAATTGCTTCATGTCTTCTCCATAGTTGTTCTCGTCTCCGTTTTTGTTTTCCTCTCTTATTGCACACAGTCTAATTATAATACATTATTGTAGCGTGACTCTTTGAACTATTTAAGGAACATTTAATGAATCACCGAGTCGTTACTATTAATCGATACTTAATAGTATTTTTATCTTAATGTCAAGCGAACACGCTTCATATTCATCCTTTTCATAAAGCCCAATTTTAATTTAATTGATATTTGATTTGATTTGATATTATATACCTACGTATACGTAAAACTATGACATCGATCTCATTATCTTCAGTAGGTAACACTGTTTCATTAAGTAACTAGATTTTTGCGTGCTGTTCATTGGTCCGGGATCCTTTATAGGGTTCCGTACCCAAAGGGTGGCAAATGGGACCCTATTACTAGCTTACCCCTGTCCGCCCGTTCGTCTGTCACAGGAGTCTACAGCTTTAGCCGTAATAGGTAGCTAGTTGTTTTTTTTTTACAGAATACGTGTTATTACTTATCACGCCTATTTTCTTTAAAAGCAAAGATAATAGGCTTGTACACAGGGTAAACAAAATATTATTCTATTTAGTCCGTCATTTAGATTATCAAAAAATATTGGACACGTATTTTTTCTTTTGTCAATCAAACAAAAAATGACAGAGATAAAGCGCGCCAAAGTTTGGGAGTGGGGGAAAATGACGTCACTTCTAAGTAAAACTGTACCTAGACGTGACGTCACGCGGAACTTCAGCGGGCTATATCTTCATCATTGTTTGTTTAATTGAAAAAAAGAATACGTGTCTAACTGACGGACTACAAACACACCAATGAAACTGTAATTTATCGCAATAAATAAATTGAATTGAAATTGAATTGAATTGACTAATACATTTTTTTTAGTCATCATGCCTATTAAACACAACGGGGTCCCCAAGCAAAAAACCTCGAAAAAGTAGCATTTTTTATTGTTATTAGCTTCTACCCTTTCTTATATACAAGTTTCAAATTTGGTTAAATTACAGTAGATACATATTCTAAATTAAAACAACAAAAAATAAAAAGATGTGTTCCGTACTCAGAGGGCACGGAATTGTTTATCAGGCGCTACCATTTCAGTGGCTTGTTTTTGTCGCCTTGATGTTATTAAGACATCTACGAATTTTGTTGTTATTTATCATAGTTAGTAGCCGTATTTTGTGGTGGTACGGAACCCTACGAGTATCTGCGCGAGTTTGACTCGCGCTTGGCCAAGTTTTTCAAGTTGTTCACAGTTATTAGTTTGGGGTTTCATATAATCCCTATCCCTACTTCCCTACTATCAGCTACTACGCAGCGAAAATGTGTATGTTTGTTTGTTTGTCTGTATGTTCCGTTTTCACGTCAAAACGGCAGAACTGATTTTGATGAAATTTGGAATGGAGATAGTTTGAGATCCTGGAAAGGACATAGGTTATAAAAGGTATTCATAAAATAACGCCCAAGCCGAAAACGGGGCAAAGATAGAATAAACACTTTTAATTCGAGAACCACTCAACGTATTTGGGTGCGGTTTTTTATTATCATCGTAGTAACCCTGGTCAACACATAGGCTTTAAGAGGTGTCAAAATAACGCCTAGGCCGAAAACGGGTCAAAGATACTCGTATAATAAACTATGTCAACTCGGGAACCACTCAATGGATTTGGATGTGGTTTATTGTTTTATTATCATCATAGTGACTCTGGTCGAGACATAAGCTATAGGGCGTGTATAGAATAACGCTCAAGCCGAAGACAGGGCAAAGATTGAATGGATGCGGGCAAAGGCTATTATTATTATATATCCTTGTATTGGTAACCGTAAATAAAAAAAATCAAAGGTTGTTAGAACACAGCACGGCTTAAACCTAGGTACTGATTAGAATAATATATTATTAAGATGTGTATGAGGTACAAGTACTCAAATTGCAACATTGTTACTTTTTCTCAATCAAAGTTATCTTACTTTCTTTTAGAAATAATTTCCTTGATGGTTTGTAAAATAATTATTTTCCCTAACTACGTTATAGGTGGTAGAGCTGTTGCCGGGCTCGACTGTGGAGGTACCACCATCTTACTCGCAAATCCCCCCGAAGTTATTCGGGGGAGAGTAAGAGAACAGCTCTTAGGCAAAACCACGCGGCCCACCATTGCCTGGTACCGATAGATGGCGGTTTATCCATCCCCAATTGCCGGGCCTTATATAAAACAGACTGGTGACGGGCAGCGGCGTCACAGGTGCAAGGGGTTCGGCACCGCGCTCACCAACCCGCCTGCCCAGCATGTGTGAGTATGGGCATTTCTTCCAGGAGGACCACCAAGAGTGGCGAAATCCAGCAGTGGACGAAACAGGCTGATGGATGGAACTACGTGATTAATTATTCTGAGGTAAAAAGGCAATCAAGAGAAGTCGTCTCGCAAAACACAATTAATCCAAGAATACGTTTGCCTGCAGTGCCTATGCAGTCGTGATAAAACGCAGCGCTGCGCTGACTGACGCATGATGCTGTCAGTGACCGATTCTTTTCTCAGCATTATGTGGAATCATGCTCGCATCTAGCCCTCTACTTAGTTCCCAGCTAATGACTGAGCTAAGAATAGCCCGTCCTGCCTCCATCATAAAACTTTATAGTATAAAAACGTGCCTGCAGGGGTAAATGCACCCAGCCAGGATAGTGCTGCTACGGCTAGTTAGCTTATTAATAGACCATGCCTAAGGGAATGGGAGCTGCAATCTAGTTTTTCTGACCTTGTCCGGCTCTAACATAGCTCTGGACTTGAACAGCGTGAAGCTTAGACATTAAACCAAATAAAAAAGCTACGGCAAACCTAAAAAAAGAGGACAGTCATGCATGATAGTTTGTCATTAGGACTATTTATTGGTTTCAAAGAGAACTAGTATCCACTAGTGCCACGACCTTACTGAGTAAGGATTTTGATATAGGTAAAACACTGTACAATACATAATTACCCATACCGATACGTGCTATTTATAGGTAGTTACAAAATAATTACATGTTAACAAATGATATTGACATAGTTTTTACATGGAATGTTTACTTGTTCAATAGCATAGCATACACAGTTCATGCAGAAGAATTCGAGTATGTTTGATATTAGTTCTAACTTTAAATACATTACCCTCTAGATTACGTCCCGGGAAACTACGGACAACGCAGTTGGCATTCCTACAAGAGTTTTCTCAGAACCGTTACCACTTGCCAACACATATATGTAGAAAGAGAGGAATGTATTTTATCAATATCTAATCAGATCAGGTGTGAATGGACAGGTATCTAAAATGAAACCACATAGGTACTGATCATACTAAAAAAGTTTCCCAAAGAAACATAATCAGGGAATTAAAAAGTATTCTTACTTTTCTTATTTTATTTAATAACAGAAAGAGAAAAACTCAAATGACATTAAGTTAAATTAAGTCTTACTAAAATAAGAACAATATAAAAACGAATAAATAGCCTCACAAAAAACTTAGCTGTAGTATAAAAGGTTCTCTAAAAATATCTGCCACGCGGCTGCAATGGGGTAGTGTATTATGCATATAGATTATAACAGTAACGATATTTTATTGATCCAACGTCATACATTTTAACATACAAAAAAATGTGCGAATAAGTTAGAATTGATTTACTTGTATGAAACCGTCCGGTAGTACCACACAACAGTTTGAAAGAGATGGAAATTATTTCATTGACGAAACAACACATCGCGTGTAGTTTGAGAACCACGTTATGCAGAATAAAGGAAATATTTATTTCTGTACTTTATTTTCTCAAATTTGATAACTATTCCGGGGTACAAAATTTCTCCAATATTGTAACCCATATACACAGTTCTGTTTCCCACTGAAGCCGTGGCAGATATTTTAAGACCATTATATTATGACTATAAAATTAAACTAAGTGCTCTAATAATTTTGAACACCTAAGTATGATTTTTGTATGGACATTTCAAATTAATTTTTCATTTGCGCGGCTATGTTTGTATGGAAAAGTGGTTCGGTATGGTCACTACACTAGAGTATGTGGTTTCATTTCACGGTGTGGCTAAAGCACGGTGTGGCTTTAGCACTGTTCATAGTCTTTCAATTTGCAACTGGTATACACAGAGTTCTAGAGTTACGTAAAAAGCAATTTTAAGATTGTTTTAAATAAACTTACTTATTTTTATATACAATTAAAACTTAATAAATAACACTAAATATTTTTGAGTCACTGACTATTAATCGAGTAAAGCTGGAAAATACGTACTATTGATCAATTAAATCAGTATTCAATAATTATAGTGAGGTATACGAGAATAATTATTGTTTTTATTTCACAGAACCTTTATGATTATAAAATCTAATGCGTCAATTAACAATAAACCGTCAATGTTTTTAGCCTTTTGATTGAAGGTACATAAACATCAGTGTGACTTTGTGGTTTTTTCCGTAAGTAATTGGACGTTCTCATTATATATCATAGGAATAAAAATTATGTTTATTTATTTGTTAATTAAGTTCATCTACATGCTACTGAAACCGTAAAAACAATAGATACATGTATACGCTCGATCTATTTTTATCCTATATTTTGATTTATATTAAGTTTTTTGAATTTAATATAAATATAAGATGACTTTAATTTATACAGCCAAATTCTTAAGACTCGGTAAGTGCTCAGTAGCAAGGTTCGATGACCCTTTTTGTGAAATTCGTAAATAATTCTTAGCGTGTTCCTTACAAACGCAAGCCCAGCCCCGAGTCAATTAGGATGGGACGTCAAGATTTTATTTTTCGAAATAAGCAAAAAGTGTTATCGATCCGTTTTACTCATCACTTACCAAGCCTTCAGCATGAGTTTGGCTGAATAAATAAAAGTCACCTCAATAAACACATAAACAAATAAACGGGTTTACGCAATATTTTGAACACTTCAGTGGGGTCGTCATCATTTGAAGATATGCATTTTTTTGTTGCTTCCACCGATATTTTTTTATGAAAATCGATTCCTTGCATCAATACAAACAAAAACATTGTTCTTGCTTAACTTCGTAAAGTGTCACGTTTCGAAGATAAAAGCAACCAAAATTGTGCTAGTACCATCAGTATAGCTAGCATAGATGACATTAATAGAAAAATTTTGTCTTTCGAAGAAACGTTTGATCCATGGACACGTGGGACGAGTCTTTTATATATTATATTATCATATTAAATATCCTGTATTATTGATTATTATATAAAAACCCGTATCACTTATTTATTATGTTTTATTTACCAAATTTAGACTACACTATACCAGGTAAAATCTTCGGTTGGTCTAGGTATAGTATACTTAAACCAACCGAAGATTGTAAACGGCGATCTATCCGACCGTCAAACAGTTTATACTAGCACGGTGGGTAGTTTTCGGCCCTCGATATAAGTGAACAATTACTGTGTTTGAAACTTTTTGTATATTATTTAGGTTATAAATGCAATAATTTAAGGAAATCTGTAATATTTTTATATGTACGTAAAATGCAAATTAAATGTAAATAAGATAAAGTTAAGTAATATATTATGATACTTATAAATTATTTCCTATTGTCCTTTTATAAAATAAATTCATTCATTCATTCTTTTTATCGTGGCGAGGATAAAGCTTACCTGCGTTTCCATTGGTCAAACATTACTTAGAGAGACAAAACTTCTCTAATATTGTCGTCCATGTTAGCTATGCTGGATGGAGACTTAATATGGCAAATGAGAGGCCAGGCCCTATACTTAAATCTTCAAAACCCTTTAAATATTGATCAAGGTATTTTTTTAAATAAACGGTAAATTTAGATTTGATGTAGCTAGGTATACGGAAGGAGTCGTTTGTCAACAAATAGTGAGTCAGGTCAGGTCGTGTCCGTCAGTCAGTGTTTTTTGTTTTATCCAGGTCCATATGAGCTCCAAGTGACAATATGAACGATAATATCTTAAATGTCTCCACTTGTTTCGTTCTGGATATCTTCAGGTAATGATAGTAACAATAAATGCTGTCTATCTAAAACTTAAGAGGTTCGCTCTTATCGGTGGAGTAACCACCATTCTTCTCCTTCTTCTGATAATGGTTTGACCTCTTGATACGACATAACATTAACTTTCTCCTTCACTTGAGTAAACTAGGTGCATCTAGGTCTTCCTCTTTACGAAGGAAGAAGAGGGTTTGCATATAAGTCAGGTAAAATGTTTTCCTCTGTTCAAAACCGATGTTTGTAGATACGTATTAAATCATATTACGCATATAACTAATATACATAATATTACGTAGGTGAGATGACGGTATAAAAGAAGACAGTCAAAATATGTAATCGATGCCAAAAATAGACGTAGGTAGTAAAAACCAGTTTTCTATTTTCTTCTATTGTGTCAAGAATCAAGACGCAAAATCTACACAAGCCTGATTAGAATGTGACTTTCACTGCCGGTATTCTTTTATTGAGAAAATATAAATATTATGTGCACAGATCCACTTCCGAGAAAGTTATTAACATAACAACGTCCTACGTAAAGTCCAATAGAAATAGGTTTGCAACAACTATTATTTCACACATCGCTTTTTTGGGTTTTATTAGATAAAGAAGAGGATCTTCTGTTTTCTAACACGATTTGAATAACTTAAACAGAAAAAGGACGAATCACTTTTGCAAACGTTTATAATTACGAGTATGTTGAAAGACGATAAAAAGCATGCTTTTTCATTTTATAACAATTTCAACAAAATACGAAGATTTTCTAATACAATAAAAAAAACCGGACAAGTGCGAGTCGGACTCGCTTACTGAGGGTTCCGTTAAAGACTATATTTTTATGATTTCATTACAAATGCATAGTTTTCAGATTTTTCTCTATAGGTACTTGTAGTATAAGACGGTATTACTTGCCAAATTTCATAGTTATAGGTCAACGGAAAATACCCTATAAATTTTGATTCCCTTGAGACTGTCGAATATAAATATTTCGTTTTTTCAATATTATTTATAAAATTAAATATTATATGTATTCTGCGGCTTAAACCGTAACTTTTTTTACGTAAACTTAGAAGTTTGATTTTTTCACAGCTTCAAGGAACTGTAGACCTGAGTATATGGTTTTAATTTCACTCAACCTCCACGCGTTCCAGAAATAAAGGGTCTTGACAGACAGACGGACGGACAACAAAGTGATCCTATAAGGGCTCCGTTTTTTCCTCTTGAGGTACGGGACCCCAAAAAAAATCGACTAGGTTTTTCTATTGATTTTATTCGTATTTCCGCAGGGTTGAATACTAAATGTTCTCAAAATAGCGACGGAGCCATTAGATTCGTCCTTGCTTAGAACTAACCGCTGATAAGGGAGTAATTAAATCTTAATACTGATCAACGAGGCCACAGTTAAATTTGGCTGTATCTTGTTACTTGTTGGGCTTTTACTCGTACAAGTGCGCCACAATTTTGACTTTCTCTCAGCAGGACATGAGTATTATCTTCATTTTGTCGTGTGAAAAAGTTGTTCGTATTGAGTTTGCAAGTTTTTGGCACTAAGAAATTTTTATTAAGATCCTAAAAAACAAATCCCTCCAATTTACGGTAGTGTCGGAGAAGCAGTGGAAAATATGGTTTCTTGCGATCGCAAAATTTGTATGATTTATTTAACAGATATTCGAATAATATCTTTTAGATCTTCACGCTATCTTTAGAGCTAAGGACCTGTTCAGTGACCTGGTAAAACAGAAGTATACGTTATAGTAAAATAAAAACTACGTTTTGACGTACTTAATTGCATATTCCGATGCAATGGAAAAGAAAAGAAAAATGAAAGAAATTATGAAAGTAAAACGTTATTTCAACCTGTATTCGATCGCACATCCGCACATACGGTTAAAAGTTTAATTTCAATGTACGACGCTGGAAGCCGAGTTTCGTGGAAGAGGGACCCCAGAGGGTCATTGCATCTTAAAGTTATATTTCAAAGTGTAAAAAAAATCCTTCAAAGCCCAAACCAAAATAAAAAAGTACTTTTACACGATTGATATAAATAGTAGCTTTAAAAATACATTATCATGACTTAGTCCCCGAGGGGGTGTCAAAAATGTTTTCGGGTATGGACGGTGAAATGTAGTCCAAACGAATGTTAGGTATATGATATGATAAGAACAGTGTAAGAAAATCACATTTAAACAAATATGATCTCAAATAAGCATGTTTTGGCACAACTCTGTGAGAGTACTAGTCATTTTACCATAAATGGAAGTACTTTTATTTTGTATCGAATTTATAATCTGACGTAATTCAGGCTTCAAAATATTATTTTCGCCATTAAATGTTGCATTGGTTACCTGCAACCGTACCAACGGGTTGTTTTTTTTAAATTTTATGTTCACTTGGATTTTAGGGCTCTGTATTTCGACAAGGAACCCTTATAGTTTCGCTATGTCCATCGGTCCGTCCGTCTGTCCGCGGCTTAGTTCAGAGACTTAGTACTAGAAAGCACTCTGGGTGTAGATAATATGACGTCATGACGATTGCAGTACAGAGAAAAAAACCATTTAAGTATATTATGTAGGTTACCAAATGAAAGGTATTTGTGAGTAGATTACAAATATATATCATACTAAAACATTTTTACTACGTGGTCAAACAAAATATGAGAAAACATCCAAAATGCCACAATTTAGAGTTGACTTTGAACTGCTCTAGATTGAAAACCTCTCTGGATTAATTTAATATCAAATGACCTTAAATATGTTCTTTAGAGCTTGGAGAAAATATTTCTTTGTACTGACATCGGCATGACGTCATAGTATCCACACAGTCTGCGCCCTGGTCATCTCATTTAAGGGTGTTCAGAAGGTTATTCTGAACGCAATGTCACCAGATGACACCATATCAGAGATGACTTGAACGGAAAATTCTGAAACCTTATTTTTCCGACCTACTAATTTGGTATGGGTATACATTTCGATCACGCCGACAAACTGGTAAAAAAAACACGAAAAATAATTTTTTAGGGGTATCTCCCTTACACGTAAATTGGGGATGTTTTTTTTGTCGTCTATTCCATGGTGTGGGGTATCGTTGGATAGGTGGTTCAAAACCAATACGGGTGTGTCAAAACCATTTTTCGATTTAGGTATCCGTTGGCGAAATATTAAGCTTTAAAATGCTAATTTTTGTTAGATGAATATGTGTTAAAAAATTCACAGAAGTATAATGAAGTTACAGGAAAACTATCACAGCTAAGTAGGCTTTACAGGTTCATGAGTACAGGTCGCGCCAAACTTTTATAGTCCCCTCTAAACACGTCAATGTATGGACCGTTCTTCGGCCTTCTTCTTATACTTCTGGGCCCCCATACCAATGACAAAGAACATCGCGTGATTTTGTAATGAAAAATTAAACTTAACAAAGATGATGACTACCGGCTGCTTATAGTTTCATCATCATCGCTTTCGACACGACAATAAAATCCTTTTTCATGGTTCATAAATATCTGATAGATAATATAATTATCTATCCGATAATTATAAGGGGGGTTATTATATTTTATGGAGGTTCTGTTTACTCTAATTACCCTAGTTTTTGTTTTCTGGGTTGTTTTTCTATGATTTATAATATAAGATATATATATATAAAACTCAACGCGCTCTTGGTATCAGAACCACTGTGTGATCTTTTTTCTGACAGAATGACGGATGTTGTGAGGGAATGTTTGAAGTTTTGTGAGAGTGAAGCCTCAATGACGATGTCCTTAGATTCTAAGCCTTAGACCATAATGTGTATTTTTTTTTCTTTTTTTTTTACTTTGGTTAATTTTTGTTATAATTTTTCTCAATAATTTTATGTGGATGTCAATAATTTATGTAGATTAGTTAACTTTCTTTTAACTTTTTAATTGTACAGCGAATTGGATTATTCTGTAATGCTGTGCAAATTTTTGATAAATAAATAAATAAATAAGTGCAAAATGTATTGAGTACATTTAAAGCTCATTTTACAAAAATTGATATTTGATAGATAAATTTTGTCGAGATTCGAATTCGGTACAAAATATTCTAAGAGAATAACAAAAACAATACAAAATGTCCTGTGAAGTGCTAGAATTTATGGGGAAAATAAAGTACTATTTTTGTTATTTGTAGATTTTCTTTTATATTTTATAAGTGTATATGCTTTGGGAATTTAAATAGGTACTCTCATAAATTAGAATATTGAAGATAAATTTAAAAGGGCTGCAAAATAAAATAAAGCTTGGAAAGTATTAGCAGATCTGATGTTTATATATGTTTCTTGTGGAATCTTTTCATAGGCATTACGTGATATAATTATATGATTTAATATGATAATTATATTTATCAATTATATTATTTAAAATAATTTTTATTTAATAATTACATGGCTTGCATTAACATTTGCTTTTTACTGTTATTTTGTAGTTTTTTTAACCTACATATATTGCTGGATGGGCCTCTAAAAATCAAAATTTCTATGGTTGGGCCTGATGCATATTGTTTGAATCGCTTACGTAGTTTTGAATGGTTAAACTGATAAGTTATTTGAAGAATGTAACTATTTTTATCTCAATTCAGAAATTGGCCAAATGTAGCAGTAATACAATTATTAATACCATATGCAAGTATGAGTATTAAAAAATAAATTCAATGCTTTTAATAATTACTATTGACATGAAGTCATTAACACATTTACAACTAATATAATATGATTAAATTTTTACTTATTGTGCCGTCAATCCACGCACGGTTGTGTGAGTAAAGTATACTTGAATATTTATTCTAAGATATTGTAAGATAAATCCTATAGTCCTATAACGAATCAATATACATATAACTATGGTGCATGGAATCTACCTCTTGTTATACATAAACAAAGAAACATTTCTTTATAACTTGTAAACACAAAGCGTTCGTGCAGCGAGCTTTGCGGATGAATGTTGCAGCTTAATCTTATACATGTCGTGCCTTTTAAGTAGGTAAGTTACCTCGTGTTTAAAGTACCCAGACAATAGTCGTGATCATCTATAAGTACGTTTTTTCTTCATTTTTGCGCATCACCTTGCTTAACCGAGCTAAAGGTCAGCAGCATGTGTAAATTAAATTTGTATACATATATACATATATATTTTAAATAAATTATATATTAAAGTATGTGTGAAAAATCGTAATTTCAACTTGTGGTGGGTAAGGTTGAGCTTAATTTTTTTTTTGACTTGCAGTAATAAACGCAAGTTTTTACAAAGGTAAATAGGTATGGGCTTACTTTTCAAGACGATCGCCGAGTTTGTCAGAGAGGTGGCTGTCCTTTGGCTTAGTCAGGTCTGAGTCGTACAGGTCTCGCTTGTAGCCTCGCCAGAACGTCGGCATCATCCAGACGAACCATGTTTTGGAGAAGATGTTCGCTCTCTTGTAGTTATTGGTCTTCTTATCACGATGCCGAGGCGGCACTTTTTGAGGATCGCTCGGGTCCTTGTTTCCACTAACCATTTTTTAAACTTTTCTTGATAATTAAATAAAAATGTCCTAGTTCACGTCCTGTCGTCCTCAAATCAAAATAATTATTGCGATCCGCGAATCACCATGGTGTCTCGGAGACGCAGTGAAGGTCTCGAGGGCGGCGGACGGCGCTGTGGCCGCGGTGCGCGTGCGCTGGGCGCTTCACTTCACGAACGGTACGAGCGAGCGCTCACCTGCCTCCTACTGGCTGGCGCGCGCGCCCTGCTCAAGTTTATATGACGTGGTGTGAACCGGCGCGGCGCGGCGCCACCGTCTCCGCCGTCGCGCCGCCGCCGTCCGCTCCTGACGCCTCATCTCGCGCGCAGCCTCATTACCGACCAGCTCTCCCCAAGAGCTTTTAATACGAATACCTTTACGTTTATTAACCGGATTATTTTCCAACGGTGTCATTGCATGTTAAAATAAATTAAAATACCTCATTGCGGTACTTTATGCAGAAATTACTAAAATATTTCGATCTATCACACAATAGTTGCATAGTTCTTACTTTTATGGGTAGAGGCACAATTTTATTTTCATCACTGATGCTCTAAAAGTAGGTCGTATTTTACTCAAAACGCGGGATGTAAATTCGATTTTTAGTCCTAGGGATGTAAGTAAATTTTAAAATGGAAAGGCTCCTTTACATTCACTAAATGGTAAGTCACCCATTTCTTGCTAAATAAAAAGTTCTGCGGGCCCATTATGTAACTCAGTGTCGGTTGCCATTTATGGTTGCTTGCTATTCACCAAAAACTAATAAGAAATTAACTTTTAAAATAACCTTCAATGGGTATTGAACTATTTACGAATTGTGACATCATTTCAAGTGCGAACGTATCCTTAGATAAGCGGATATGTATGTTTACGACGATAGGCACTCGGTTTGGTAACTGATTTTACGACACAGAATCAGGGGGCTTTTTTGCCAAATTTTTTTTTATTTTGTTACCTAGTCTGTATTTTATTTCTAACTAGCTTTTGCCCGCGACTCCACCCGCGTGTTATCCGGTTTAAAAAGTAGCCTATGTGTTAAGTTAGGGTAAAAGCTATATCCATTCTAAATTTCATCAAAACCCGTCCAGCCGTTTCAGCCTGAAAGATTAACAAACATACACACACACACACACACTTAAACAAACTTTAGCATTTATAATACTAGTGTGATGTGATAACAATATGGCAAAATGTGATTTTCCTATACGTTTTTGCGTAGTAATTTTAATTAATTAACATAAAAGACGCTTAAAAGTTACAATATAAATGGATTTTATTTGTTTGAGGAAAATCGCGCGATCGCACAAAAAACAAAAAGTCGTATAAGAATAATTTGGGGGCACGCAAATTTTCTTGTCGAATACGCTGTTTTAACAGAACTTTTTTCAATATATAGGTTTTTTATTTCCTTATTTTACCCTCGAACTACCCGTATAATATCCTCGGCTCGCTTCGCTCACTCGGTCGTGCGTGCGTCTAATTATTATTTATTTATATTTATAGATGTAAACTTTATTTAATGCTTATTTAAAACATATTATTATATGGATTTTCAATTCACGCAAATACTCATACGCTTACACGCGCACACAAACACAAACCCTCACACACATATCATAATGTATACCTTCTCAACTTTCTCCTACAAACTATGTATGTGACTTTATTTTACGTGTTTTTTTACAAGTTCATCCGAGCAGCTGACAATTTTTTTCAGCTCAGTATTATGTCAACTATCTGTGAGAAAAGTTACAGCCGGCGTACTATTACTTTTTTACCATTTCCTCTACCTCCCACACCCACACCAACCGCGGGAGCGTCAGCTGACGCTTGGTTCTCTTATAAGTCGTTCCGGATCTATTAAAAAGATGGCAATCTATCGGCATAAAATCACTACTACCGCCCGCCCGGGCTATATCATTGATTTTATCACACTTGATCTGTCAAAAATGTGCAGTGGAGAAAATGTATGACGTGCCAGTTTGACGACCTATGCTAGCTCAGCTCCTAGATATATAACATTCTCTATGATATATAATATTTTAATCAGTTAATTTAACAAACACTCCTACATCAAATAAAGGTAATATATTTTTTGAGTAACAGGGTTTTGTCAACTTCACAAATAAATCGTATAACATCAAACAATCCTTTTCTTTTAAGATCGAAAGTATCGAGTACGTACGACAAAGAGCGTTTCTTATGGATAGAAATAAGTTTTATTGCTGCTAGGCTCAAGAAAAGGCCGGCGCCAGCTGTGTGTTATATAAATATTATATGAACCATTTCAAACTACTTTTTACCCCCCATAACTCATTTTCTATTAGACTTATCTGATTTCTATTGTACCTAGGAAGTTGCAATTTCACATCAAAACCCTAAAGTTCATAAATAAAACTTTAACAGTACGAGATATTCACGTCACTCACTTGAAATCTAAACCATTTCCAGAGAACTTAGAAACTAAAATTTCATATAAGGGTAGGTCACTGAGATAATATGCTAATAATATGATAATATTGGCTTGCCACCAATGCCATCGACCAATAGTGTATTATGTTACGTGTACAATATGGTAGTTATATAATTATATTATATATCCTTCGGTCAATTTATAACTTTTTAACTAGATTAGTTTAGTACGAGTTTAGTAAGATACTTATATTACTTGATTGCGACCGTGTCATTATTATATCCCTAGTAAGAAAGATATGAACTTTTCTCGTATAACCATGTTACGGTATATAACTATATCCCTAGAGATATAATTATTTCACGGTTTTAACAATCTTACTTTATACTTTATACTTTATTGTACACATAAATATAATTACAATTGAGGTTAGAAATAGGATGTACACAGGCGAGCTTATCTCTAAGTAGAGATTTCTTCCAGCAAACCCCTGTGATAAATAAAAAAAATCATAATAAATTAATAAGTAGACATACGTGTACACAAAACTACGCATCACACTATTAAATTAAAATTTTAATACATATATATATATATATATCCCTACATATACATACACAGCATAACTACATTCTATTACATACATGAATCTTTGCATAAACAATAGATATAGGTAATAATATACATACATATAGCGTGTACATTATGTACGTACACACTTACATACTATACAAATTCACTTATGGAAGAGAAAGATAGTGCTCTTTTAGTCTTTTTTTAAAAATACCAATTGTTGGACAGTCACGGATGTTTTGGGGAAGTGAGTTCCACAATCTGATAGCCACGACATTAAAGGACTGGCCGAAAGCACATGATTTGTGCACTGGAGTTTTAAGTAGAGAGACAGTACGTGTCCGAACCGGCCTGTCTCTAGAAAAATGCAGTGGTACGAATCGTTCACGAAGATAAGAAGGGGAGCGAGGATTAGTGAGAATACTGAAAAGCTGAGTGAGAATATGGAAATCACGACGTTGACGGATAGGTAGCCATTTAAGTTCTTTGCGGAAAAGGGAGACATGGTCGAATTTACGTAAGCCATATATAAAACGAATAGCCAGATTTTGCAGGCGCTCGAGCTTATTTAGTAACTCTTCGTTGGCATCAAGGAAACTGACATCGGCATAGTCGATCAATGGAAGAAGTAGAGACTGCGACATATGTGAAGGAAAAGCTCAGAAAATTGCTGGAAGATATTCAAGACCATCTGAATTAGAACCGTTGGATACATAGAGATTAATAGATCGTACTTGCCAAATTAAGTTGGTCGGTCACATTTTCTCTATGGTTGGTAATAAAGTAATAATTGATCGTAGCATTATTTTGTGTTTTAACGATATGTACGGAACTCTCAGAGCACGAGTATTATTCACGTTTGACCGGTTTTCCTACTTTGCAATGCACTAATCGACACTAATAGTATAAAATTTGTTTGTTTGTATACAGGGGGTAATCTGTAGAGCAAATTAACCTATTTTAAAAATTCTTTCACTTTTATCATGTTAAGATTCTTTACTTGGATATAAGCTATACCTATATTTTATTTCCTGTGTACATATACATTAATTACATTCGCGTGGGTAATCTCTGGAACTGATAAGCCGATTTTGAAAATTCTTTCACTGTTGTTATGCTTAGAATCTTCACTTCACTTGGGAAAAGCCATGCATAGTTTGTCTTCTGTGGACGGGCAGTTTCCTAGCATAGTAATTAATTCAGCTCGTTCGCGAGAAAACTCCCGCTACTTGCTATTAATACATGTTTAAATCCAACTAGAAAAATCAATGATATGCCACCAAAGACATAAATGTGAAAAAGGGGCCAGTTCAGTATAAAGGCAGTGCAGGATGCTTATAGCGTGACTCCTTTAGTCATAACTGCAATAATGTACAACCATGACAACGTTCTTCACTTGTTTTAAAAGAAAATTGTTAGGGTCCTTGCTACTGCATATATAGATTATATAGGTATAGGACTTGGCAAGTTTTCATAATTGTTTGCATGTATGACGTAATTTTAAAACGTTTAAGTTTAGCTTAAACTTTTCAGATTATTTTTGATATAAGCCTACTCGGCAATGGTTTATTTCGAATTGTTTTTCTTTCTGATAATTTTCCACGCCCTAATTTGTATTTTTGTCCATCTTACCCCATGATTGGTATCACATACTAATCGAGCAATGCCAATGCATTAATATTATAGTAAATTGCAGATGTCAAAACGGGATTTGATTGCGCTCATTGCGAAGGAGATTAGGAGACACATCCGTTGGTTCGATTGTATCCCTTTTAGCATACACCTTTATAAGAATAACTTACTCGTGAGTTCATACTCATTCACACATTGGTATTGGTGGTTACATCGAATGACACAACGTATGGATGTTGAAATCGAAGGGGGGTATTTTCTGCCTGGAAACATCAGCTTGGTACGAAAATTAAGATTGGAATGGAAATCATACCGGTAATCCTTGAATAGCATAGGTTGCAAAAGAGGTTATGAGACCCCATATTAAAGTACGTTTTCTTAGCGACAACCTACAGCTCAATCAAGGCTTGGCCGTCAAGGTCGCCTCGACGACCAGCAACACTTTGCTCAACATTTGTTTGTTGTTGTAAACAACTTCATATGCTCAAGTATTGTTGCGCCGACCAATTTGTCTAAATCCTTTGAACGAAGAGAGAATAATATGTATCGTAACCATTAATTGTATGTTCTTTATATTCATTAAATAGTCTCTCCTCGTTCGTTTTTTAGTCGGTTAATGGTTGATTGCGTCATTCAAGAACAAACATAATACTTTTAATTTGTTTACACACAAATTAGTAAAAATCAGAGTTTTTGAAATCCCAAAATTTTAATATATTTTTATTTCAAAATTAAACATGTTTGAGCTCAACCACAAATCGATATGTTTGCCAATTTATCGTAAAGACTGAGTTTTACTAATTCTCCGTTATGAACTTGTCTGTACAAAAAAACATGTTCTGTATCACGAAGTCAGGTAGTTGTAGTAGTGTCGTGTACAGATAGGCGCGTTTGTGTGTGTGGCACGTTTTGTAGCGCTCTCGAGGTAAACGCACACTAGAAAAAAGTTCGTGTACACGCACTAGTACAACCATAGCCAAACGGACTTCGTGAGATGGAATATCTGTACCATTTAATATGGCTAGAGAGAGGAAATAAGCGAAAGGGCTGTGTAGTTATCCGCTGTCAATAATCAACTAGAGCTGGTTGTTGAAGTGAAACTTATTATACGCTGAGTCATGCAAGTTCTAGACTAGTTTTTTCTGTTAACGTTTACATGTATTAACTATGATTATGAGAAATACGTAAACAGAATTCCAAAACCCGGTAATTTTTCCTTGTTCGCTTTAATAGTGGTTTCTTTAAAAGTCTGATGTAAATTACCACGTTGAGTCGACATGTGATCTCAATAAACTTAAACCGTTTGTTATTGTAGTAGTGAGCGGGACATCATCTGACTGCCGAAGTCGCAAGCGCATCAATGGGTCTGACAATAAAGTGGCTCATACAATGTCGCTTATTGACAAGTCCTGCCTATTATTGGTGACTAACTTTTCGCCCGCGGCTCCACCAGCTTTCATTAAATTTTTGCCCCGTTTTCAGCTTGGACGTAATTTTATAGCCTATATGTTAACTAGGGTCATTACGATGATAATAAAGAAAATCCGTTGAGTGGTTCTCGAGTTAAAACGTAACATACATACCGGGTGTAAATAGACTGCTACCATTAAATGAATACACATATTCTACCGACCCTACGGAACCACTTTTCCCAAGAAACGTACCCGCGGACACCCTTAGTTTGGGAAATAATTGAGTTCCAAACAAAAATGCGTGACTTTAATCCATACAGCCAATATATTAGGTTCGTTGACCCTTTTTGTAAAATTCTTAAATTATTATTCTCGTGTTCTTTAAGTACAAACGCAAACCCAGTCCCTAGTCAATTACTATGGGACGTCAAGATTTTATTTTACTGGCGTAATTAGGATTTGTAGCTGGGGTGGGCCTGGCTCTAACTCATGAAGCGATCAACAAGATCTGAGGTGGAATTGTGTAAGCCAATGGTATTCAAATTTATTGTCATATGGCTATTCGGTTAAGCAAATTAGCCCGCTTGACAGTTGAAATCGTACATTTTTGGCTGTCCAATGAATACAATTGTCTTATTTTGTTGTGGACAACCAAAAACCTACGATCTCATTTGTCAAACGGGTTTATTTGCTTAGCCGAATAGAGATATGACAATCAATTTGAATACGATTGGCTAACACAATCCATAACATTTCAAAATAATAACCCGCTAATTTCGTTAGCTATTTCGAAAGTAGTTAAAAAGCTAAGGGACTTGTGTATATGTTTTTTCCAAAATATTGAATTTTACATAATTAAATGATTTTTTTAAACTTTGACTTTTCAACAAAAGCCTTGTAGGCATTCATGACTTTCGTACCAATATGCCAGTTAACTACTTTGATTGTATTACAAAAAAAACGAAGTGGTATGACCATAGAGCTTAATATATCGAGAATATATCAATTGTCATTGGCACTTGACATTGACAGCTAGTATTTTTATTTATTGCTAGGCAAATGTATTCTAGCTGTACAGCCGACATCCTTAAACTTTTTATTTTTTAACATATCTCTATAACTAAGGAATAAAAAAATATATTTAAACGCGTAATAAGATAAATATATCGAATAAATGTAAAGAATATAAAGAATAAATATATCGAATCGTAATGAAAATGAAACTTTAATTAACTTTATTGGACTTTAAACGTTCAAGTAGTATAATTTAGGTAATATATTTATGAAATAATATCGCAGTTAACTCGATTTAACAGATTTTGTGCTTATTTGTTTAGTGTAACCAGGCGAAAGAAAAATAGTTTCTTCAATTTTCATTTCAACACTTTTTTGACAGACTATACTTAAATGTATTTCTATTAATACCAATAACAAAACGAAACAAATAATGCCTTAAATTGGATAAAGGATCTTTTCACATTCATAACAATTTGTGGGGGGTCAGACAGCACCCTGGGGGCCGTGCCCCCCTGGCCCCTACCTAGATTGAACAAACACACGAGGGCATGCGCATGGTGTCAGCGTTTGTGATCGCATCTCGCACGGCTGTCGGTCTCGTCTCGGTACACTCGTTGGCTGGAAAAAACCGCGACCTCGTATTGAATCCATGACATTCTCGAATAACGGATCCTCACATTGATAAATCAGTTTCAATCGCCAGGTATGCAGTGTGTACATTTCACTTTTTATTTGCTTAACTTTACATTTGGGTGACCACGAAGTCTCGTTATTTTTTGCTCTGCCTTTGACACCTCCTCGTAGGTCTGAATTAAATATTAAAATATGCAGTGTCACGTTTTCAAAAAGTTTTCATCTGAACGTGGAATACATAAATTTTAAATTGAATCAATACAGTATTTTTATTGTATAACTACTTGAATTAAATTTTTCCCGTTTCAAGCAATTATGTAAATAAAAATAAAAAAAGCGATTCAATTAAGGATACATTTATGGCAGATAGCTAAAAAATACAGAGTATACTTATTAGGTTGGGTAAATACTAAGATTTATGAGATAAGAGAACATTAAACACATTCTAAGCCATTTTTGTGTACTCTGTGATTCCAGCCTTTATAATATGATTTGTGTCAAGATTGCGTCTGATTACGTATTGATAACGTATCAAATTGTAGACGATGGGATACTAATTAGTAGTTCTTAATGCGGTGTCATAGCCTTTATAATCGTTTACAATTAAGAAACATAAACTGCGGGCAACTGTACCTACGTTATATACTTATGATGACAATATTTTTTGAACTACAGAAGGGAGGCTTGCTAGCTATAAATCTTTACGTATGTACATATAAGCGGATAAAACCAGTCTGTAACCGACTTCAAAGAGGAGGAGGTTCTCAATTTGTTCTTTAAATATATTTATAGCACACCGTGCATAAAATGACCACTTTACGCACGCTGCGCTTGCGTAAAGTCGGCATTTTCCGCACTTTTGCTATAAAATATTATACGAAACTCGTGCGAGAAACTTTTTCTCGACTCGTGTGATTGCAGCACTCACCTTCGGCTCGTGCCGCAAACTCACACTCGTCAGAAAACGTTTCATCGCTCTCGTATAGTAATGTACTATTTTTTTGTGTTTTCTTATGACTCCTCCATTTCTTAACCGATTTGAACGTTTTTTTTGGTTTGGAAGAGTATGCTTCCAGGTTGTAGGTTCCGTTTTAGTTTGTTTGTGATCTGATGAAGGTCTTCAGATATAGGCAGTGGAACTCCTCGGTGAATCACAGTAGTACTCAATTTTCAAGTAATCATTGTGTAATATACTAATAAATAGGACGCTGACTACAGGCTGTGCTGTGACTTGAAAATTTACAATTTACCCACCTGATCTTCAATCCTGGCCATATCACCATAGAAATCCTCAACGGACGACAGCACATAATTCGAGGCTGTGGCAATCACCGTGCGAATTGCAGGGTTTTACTTGAAGATTTTTGATCTTCGAACTTCGCCTTATCACTGTTATTTATCACCATGAAACTCCTCCAATAAGTGTTAAGGTGCAAGTATGCAGAGCATTACTTGAAAATTTACAGTAACTACCTATGCATTTGTACTCGTATATTCACCTAACCTTTGATTCTCACCTTATCGTCGTTGAACTACTCAACGGACGACAGCACATAATTCGAGGCTGTGGCAATCACCGTGCGAATTGCAGGGTTTTACTTGAAGATTGTTGATCTTCGAAATTCGCCTTATCAGTGTTATTTATCACCATGAAACTCCTCCAATAAGTGTTAAGGTGCAAGTATGCAGAGCATTACTTGAAAATTTACAGTACCTACCTATGTATTGTACTCGTATGTTCACCTAACCTTTGATTCTCACCTTATCGTCGTTGAACTCCTCAACGAACGACAGCACATAACTTGAGTTTTCGAAAATCACTTCCGTCGGGGTGCTGATTGCAGGCAATTATTTGAAAATTTGGAGTATAGAGGTACCTACCCATATTTCATAATTTATCCCGTTAACCTTAAAACATTTAAAATAAAATGAACTTTTAACAAACAATTGTAAGCGACTTCAAACGTAACAGCAGACATTTAATGTGGAAGGCAGCGCATGCCCCATTATTATAGTAGCTAAAATCAATGTGAGAGCGCCAACTTCTAGAGAACTAATGTTTTAGGAAGGAAGAACGTTTGAAGTCGGTTACTGTAATTTATTAAAAGTAAATTTTATAGTGGTCGAGATTTCTAGATCATAATTTTCTTCTTCTGTATATTATACAAATCTACAAAATGGAACATCAGTCTGCGTGTCTGTAGGAAAAACAGAAAACGAAGGACCATGCTGAGTCATATTGTACCAAATTTGAAAAGCCTTCAACGATCATGAAACCAGTGATATATAAGGTTACATTTATTTGTACAGCCAAATTCATACTGAAGACTCGGTAAATACTCACAATCAATGTTCGATGACCCTTTTTTATGGAATTCGTAATTATTATTTTGGTGTTCCCTACACACGCAAGCCCAGCCCCGAGTCAGTGAAAGCTTTTGGTGTGTACTTTATTTTATACTGGCTTATTGTTTAAATCAAATTCAAAATGCTAGTACTTAAAAATATATACCTATATTAAATTAAGCTACGGTCACTTCTTGACACGGTTGATCTCCTTAAAGGAGTTGTGTGCCGTCAAGTTACATAAGGGTTTCAGGCATTTAATAAGGGGAAAAATATGACATTTGAAATTTTTTGACATTCGTGAAAAGTGATCCAATGCGCATGAAATTCGATATCCAGGGGTTTTTGGGGTTGCTGTTCACGGATACTTATTAAGATTTGATAGGTTTTTGTCAGTTTTCGAAAACTGGTCCGAGTCAGTTGCCAATGTTAAATGTCATATTTTCCCCTAGTCATTATTAAATGCCTGAGATTTCATCCAAGTATACAGTATTTTTTTAACAAGCGAAACATCATTTTTGCTCTTGATTTGAACAAAACTGCTGTAGTATGAAATAAATAACACATCAAAAGCTTTCCGATGATATGGCTTTCATCACTGTTGAAGGCTTTTAAAATCTTGGTGCAGGGTCCATACAAAAGTTCCCATTGTCCTTTAAATGATAGCCAAAAAATTCAGAAGCTCCTCTTACACTAATTGGTTAGTCTGTATTCTCTGAAGGTTTTCGCTTAAGAAGTCTGTAGTCGGCGGCTTGAAGTCAGCCACGCACTGAATTCTAGTTAGGAATTTGAAATTTTCAAACCCATATATTTTGTCAGTTGGATCGACTGAAGATAGAATACAGTTTGTTACACTTTTTCGCATAGATTTGTCTCTCTCATCTTGGTCCGCAACGGTAGGTTCGGACTAAAAGCACCTGTTTCGAATCCGGCTGAAAGGGACAAACCAATACGAGTAAGCGGATCAACTGAAGGTAGAACGCAATCTATTATATCATAATGGGTATACATAGGTATAATACTTCATCTCATAGGTTTGTCCCTTTCATCTTTATCCGAAACGGAAAGCTCGGACTACACGCACCCGTTACGGATCCGGACAAAAAGGACAAACCAATACGAGTTAGCAGGATCAACTGACACTGTCCCTCAAACAGTTTGTCCTTTCCATTCGGATCCGAAGCGGATGCAAGTAGTCCGGTCGTTAGTGCATTGTTAGAATTCACCCAAACCCGTTTTTTTTTCATTCTGCATTATGGCGACATCTCAGAGCTTCGACGAAGAAGACGAGGGTGCGCAACATGACACGCTGAAAATCAGCGCTGTAAAGGTAGTCTACATAAACATTCACAGAAGTAAGCTGAGCGAATCCAATTTTGTCCTTAAGTATTTCTATCCTATTTTAAAAATCCTGGGTCTATAAATATTGCAAATACGTTTTGGAACTCTCAGATCAAATCAAATCAATCAGATTACTGCTCAGCTAAGTATTTTGGGCTAAAACCGGTTAAAATATATATTTCAGCAACTAAAGATCACGCAGCGCGTCATAAAGCGTGTATTTGTCTGATGGGTTACTTTTTCCCAAGCAATATCCATGTGGAATGATAGTGGTGAACCAAGCTGCAGCACTAATTAAGATTACTCCTATTTAGTAAAGGTTAGGTAGTGCTTAGTGGGATAATTAACCAGTCCTAAGTAGGGTGCTTTGTTGCGACTGCGCTAGTCCGGCCTGGTCGAGAGCTAAAAATAGTGCTTAAAGAGGATATGGTGGCTGGCTATACTTGGAAGGTCCACCGCGGACCGTTAGCGAAGGAACCGGCCACAGGCGCCGGCGCCGCGGAGCCAGGCCGCGCCATCCCGGCGTATATCGACCCTTCATACCACCACTTTTTTCCCCGTGACCAGTGGACTTGAGACTAATGTTGCGTCTCAGCGTTGATGAATCATCAAGTCGTTATGTGACTTACATTACACAAGCCTGCCTCATAAATATGTAATGTCTGTTCAGATATAAATAGGTTTAGTAAACGCCAATGTTTTTTAAACTTTTGTTAAGAAAACGTATACGAATAGGCAATAAGATTTAGATTTAAAAAAAAACGGCCAAGTGCGAGTCGGACTCGCGCACGAAGGGTTCGGTACCATTATCTATAAAAACGGCAAAAAAATCATGTCTGTTGTATGGGAGTGCGCGGGTCCGACTCGCACTTGGCCGGTTTTAGTATTTTTGTTGTTATAGCGGCAGCAGACGTACATCATCTGTGAAAATTTCAACTGTCTAATTATCACGGTTCATGAGATACAGCCTGGTGACAGACGGACGGACGGACGGACGGACAGCGGAGTCTTATATTACTAATCGTTAGTTACCCTTTGGGTACGGAACCCTAAAAACAAATATGGCGATCCCATTCTCCTATGTTGTTCTCTAGCTTGTTTTTGAACTATACTATAATTTTATGTATTATGTTAGACTATCATTTCTATGGGCCATTACTTATTGTAAAATAGTCGCCTGAAAATATAATATCTACGATATATTAGTATAATTAGTTAGATAAAATTGTAGTTTATGAAACTGGTACATAAAAAGGTTATTAAAAACACGAGTGTCAGTTTAAAAAATGAGCGTATAGTTTCATACACTACTTTATCTAAACTCATGCCTACTAACCTGTATTCATAATTTTTGAAAATTTGTCGTCAGCCATTTTTGATTATTCTTGTAAAAGCTTGTTATGAAAGTGTTCGTAATTTCCGTCGTTATTTCCAGAATGTCAGGTGGAGTCAAATATCATTCATCACCATCCCTGCTGTCAGTAACTTTAGGGCAAAATAATTATTTTCACCCATGAAACCACAGTAAGTAATAAATAAATTTCCCCGAAAACTATGGCACAACAAACAGTTCATCCATTGACAGACCGAGTCCAACGTCCAACGAGCCGTAAGCCATAGACAATACCTGGCCGAAAATAAAGTTGACTGTAACCTCGTTACTGTTTGGTATGTATTGGAGAACATTATATAAAAACCTCATTGGTATTTGATATTAAACCTCAGACATGACTGTATGGGCTAAGTTCCCTTTGTCTTCCTAGTTAGTATCACATGTACTGTAATCTCAGAAAAAGTTTTTTTATAGCATTATGTTGTTCGGAGACCTATACTATAATTTAATTTTTTAATTTTTTAGAGACGTTCATGAAAAATATTTTTCATTATGCCAGTAGTTTTTTTATATTATGACATTATAACTTCGAGGAATGGTTATAAATGAGTGCAGATGAGTGGTCATACGGTATAATACGCGGTGTGGTAAATAAAAATGTTAATTCGGCCGAACGAACCGCACACGATATGGATATAAGACATGTGTCCAATTTAGTTATATCCTTATGAGCAAATCCTCTCTCGATGGTACTCACTCCAATTAAGCTCAAGTCGTTAACAGAGAAAGCAAAAGATTAATAAAACTTGTCGTTTTATACTCGCTCGCACTGACCGATGCGAGAGCCGGCACTACCAGCCTTCCTTGTTACTTTGTACAGTGGAGCCCGCATCAAGCTATACACATTGAGTATAAGCTGACCTCTCATTGTACGGGAAGCCTATATAATGAGAGGTCAGCTTATACTGAAAGTGTTTAGCTTGATGTGTGTACAAAATTTTTGCGATCATGCAGAAAAATGTAAACTTGAATATTTATTTGAACAGTAGCAGCCCCAATTACCGAATGTCGAACGTGTGGTTGAAGTGCGTACGAAGTCGCAGGCGAAGCTTGTTACAGTATTTGTTTTTCGTACTCAGAGGGTGCCAAACGGGACCCTATTACTTAGCCTCCAGTCTCCAGTGTCTGTTCGCCCGTCCGTCCATCGGTCCGTCCGTCTGTCAAGGGTCTTAGCTTCAGCCGGAATAGGTAGTCAGTTGAAATTTTCACAAAATGTATCACGGTAAACATTATTATGTATAATAATATCCATCCATCCATCCATCCATCAGCCTGTTTCGTCCACGGCTGGACATAGGCCTTTCCAGGATTTCGCCACTCTTGGCGGTCCTCCTGGAAGAAATGCCCATACTCACACACGCTGGGCAGGCGGGTTGGTGAGCGCGGTGCCTTAACCATTGCACCAGTGACGCGGCTGCCCATCACCAGTTATATAAGGCCTGGCAATTGGGGATGGAATACCGCCATCCATCGGTCCCAGCTGTTCTCTTACTCTCCCCAGAATAACTTCGGGAGGATTTGCGAGTAAGATGGTGGTACCTCCACAGTTGAGCCCGGCATCAGCTCTGCCACCTAGATATAATAAAGATAATAATATCAATGACGGTAAATAACAAAAACAATGTTTTGGAATGGCACCCTCTATCTATAATAAGTTACCAAAGGCCATAAGAGATGCAAAAGACATCCAAATGTTTAAAACGAATCTTAAAAACTATTTACACGAAAAAACTTATTATAGCGTAAATGAATATTTTTCCGATGCACAGTGAGTCCATATGCATGTTAATTTTATCATAAGTGACTAATTATTTTAGATAAAATGTGACATAATTGTGTATATTCCATTTTATTTTCTGTGTAAATATTTGTACGCCATGTGGCAGAGCACGGAGAGACGAAACTCATGTACTTGCTATCTAACCACTAACCTGTGACTCACAAATAAATGATTTGAATTTGAATTTAAACAAAAAAATTACACACAAGTGGGGTCCCCATACGAAAATACCCGAAAAAATAGCAATGTTATAACGTTGTATGTTTCTTCTCTATTATCTATTTGAAGTTTCAAATTTAGTCTGACTAGATTTTGCCTGCCGCTTCGCCCGCGTTGAGTTAGTTTTTGGATAGTCCTATCAGATCAGTAAATATTTTTCGGACCAATAATTTTATGGTAAGAATTTTACTTAGACTTTTGGTTTTCAAGTAAAATTATTTTGTATGTGACCGCCTCTGTAGCCGAATGGTAGAGTGCTCACCACTCCCAAAGGCCGTGGTATACATCAATTGGTGTTCAGTGTGCGTGCTTCGGAAGGTACGTTGGTCCATTTGTGCCCTAAGTACGGCGATAGCAAATGTGATAGAAACAAACTTATAACTTTTGTCCAAATGAAGAGTGTTCGCTTTAAAACGTATTTGAACGCAAATTGTATTTTTCAAGATATTTTATTTTTATTGATATGGCAACACGAGTTGTCGAGCGGGGACATGGAGGTGCGTCCGGTTTTGGATTTGATTGCGGTTTTCAGACAACAAGAGTTGTGTTTAATATTTCAAGGAAATTAGTTTGTAAAAAAAAGTGAAATAAACCAGGTAACCAGTGTTAACTGTGATCCGGGACGTCTGCGCGAAAAGTTTAGTAAATCCGATAATAGTGGAAGGTGATGAGAAAAGATTTTCATTACCACGTTTTACAGAAATCGTGATAGTTTTCTCGGGCCGGCTAGCCAGGGTTAGAGGGTCGAGTCTAGGATAAGAATCTGGCTGACACGCTGGCTGGGCTGGTCATTTGCCAGAAATCTCCGTGCCGAGGTCGACGACAATCAACGTCAGAAGAAGGGAAACGCACATCCAGGGGACCTGTGCTTTCCTCTGAGCCAGGATTGAGTCGTGACCTTGATCGAGCGCTGAGGTCCCGTCCAGGACGAGAACGTGAACATTAATGTGAGTGTTTGAACCATTCACCCTTATGACGGGATTTAGTATTTAAGTCTTCTTGTTTGGAAAACCCCTTTCTGGCAGGGTTTAGATTCTGTTCAATACCATTGGGCCCAGCACCAGAAAAACTAAATTGTACCTCTTGAGGGGGGTTTATCATACAAAGAGTATAACCATTACAACAGTGAAAGAATTTTTTAAATCTGTTTTTAGTGTCAGCAATTAATTACCTGCACAAATTTAACTAATAACTAATTTAACTGTCCCTGGAGCCTAGGGAACTGCCCGTTCACAGGAAACAAACTATGATCTTTGTCAAAGTAAAAAATATAACCATTACAATACTGAAAGAATTTTCAAAATCAGTTTAGTAGAGGTAGTTCCAGAGATTACCTGCGTGATTGTAATTTATGACTGTGTCCCTGAAACTATAGTCTATACCCAAGTGAAGAATCTAACCATTACAAGAGTGAAACAATTTTCAAAATCAGTTTAGTAGAGGTAGTTCCAGAGATTACCTGCGTGATTGTAATTTATGACTGTGTCCCTGGGGAACTGCCCATTCCCAGGCAACAAACTATAGCCCATATCCAAGTGAAGAATCTAACCATTATAACAGTGAAACAATTTTCAAAATCAGTTTAGTAGAGGTAGTTTTAGAGATTACCTGCGCGATTGTAATTTATGACTGTGTCCCTAGGGAACTGCCCTGCCTGGGAACTGAAATAAAAATCACTGACACTTAAGGCTTTTTAAGAAGATAATGGCTAATTTGCCATCACAATGATGAAAGAAAACAAAACAAAACACGGAATAGGAGAACAATAAGTGTAAAAAACACAAAAATATTATAATAAACAATTTATCAATAGAGTACAATAAAGATTTAATTAAAAGCTATAAAAACTATTTACGAATAATGCGTTTGGTATGTTTCCTTGTGAAAATATATTTGTGAGGATGGGTACATATGGTACATACATATTATGTTTGGTGTGTTTGTGTGTGTGATGTGAAAGGGAGTGTATATGTGTCCAGAGAGTGTAGATAACAACCAATAATGTATATGTTCATAATAAGACTTTGTATAATAACAATTTATATTCCTAATCGCTTTGTAGGAGCTCGATTACCTATACAAGAGGCAAACTTCCGCTGCAAAAAGAAAATATCTGCGCTTGAAAAATGTTTTTCATAACAGTCAATGTTACATACGTGGTTTAAAGTTCTAGAATAAGAAGAAGTTTTTTTTTTAAATTCACAACGTGTATTATTTTTTTGCAACGTAAAAAAAAACTTATTCTTAACTAAAATTACCTAACAATATAAATTACACTCTTAAACTTAAAAATAACTACAAAAAATATACCTCTTCTAAAATTGACCCCTGCGGCATGGTACCCAGAACACTGGCCACATTTCCTCTTTGAATGGCCAAACTTATACGTTGGCCGAGGAATGCGCCAGCCCTCTGGTCACCCGATGTTTCCACTAAAAGAAGTGATCGATTTTTAGTAGTTTTTTGGCGCTGGGACCCCACGGGCCGAAATTTTCAACCCCAAACGGCTCAAACACATAAAAACTTCCTAAGGACGCATTTGCGCCGTTTGGAGTTTTAAGCAGTTTGGGCGGCCACGCCAGCGGCCCTGATGGATTGGGAGACGTGCGAGAGCGCCAGCGTATCGACGCAGGTCGCATCCCACACTAGCGGCCTCCCCTGTCTCCACGGTATTAAAGTCATAGCGTCGGATCTCCTGCCATCGTCACGTGCAATGCCTGTTGGTTCCAGAATAGCAGGCACATTGACGATAGCAAGATGTTGGACGACGGCAGAGCCTGTAGCCAGTAGCCCGACTCACGTGTTGTGACGGCAGTGAGACGAGCTCGGTCGATCTCAGAAGGACTAGTAAAAATTAGTTCAATTATTTATTTTTGAAAGATTTGGTAGGGCCTCAATATCCCCTAATGAGGGGTGTAAAATTTTCTTATACAAGGCCTCAGTGCTGTGTATGGAAGACAAAAATTCCGGAAGCGCGACACTTGCGACCTTTTTGATCCCTAGGCCACCAAACCTTATAGGGAGCGTGGCCTGGACCCAACACTGTCGGTAATAGAACAATTTAGAATTTTTGTTAAGGCTAAACGGATATTCGATTCAATCGTGACGGAGAGAAGCGACTCTAGTTTGAAAATGGGACTGCAACGGAGTACATACTAAATAATTTTAAACATATAGTTTTGGAGCAAATAGGCAGAATCTGATAATTTGAAAAGCCATGTGGGTTTTAATTTTTGAAAGATTTGGTAGGGTATCTAGAAACTTCGCCTTTTGTCCATCCAGAAAATCAGATATGGAATCTGGAAGAATTGGCGCCCCTAAAAGGCGAAGTGATCGCTTGTCAACAATTTTTATGTTTGGAACAAAACCATTAAAATCCGCAGTTATTTCCATCCTACGACGACACATAAATGGAAACGTACTGCCGATTACCGTACTTCTATGACGCGAACGCGAGACTAAACTGCGTAAAAGTGTCAGTCATCACATCATTGCGCAGGTGATTGATGATTACCCTATTTTTATTATTAATTACCATATAAAGCACTCCTCCCAAATTTAAGATTCTTAACTTCTTTGTTTCATGTTGCAGCCTTTGTTGCGGACCAATGGCCATGCTTTCATCGAATTTACAGACCTGTTCCCAGATTAACGCGTCACTGGACAACTTTTACACTTGCCCAGAATGTCCTAATGGTCGCATTTTTAAAGGAAAAAGGGGCTTGAATTCCACAAAGCAAAATCGCATAAAATAGTAACATCTATTAGTCAGCCAGCTCTTGTTGACCATGCTAATCTTACCCAATCATCAGTTCCACCTCAAACATTGTGCAAAAAACTAACCAATCTTAAAAAATGCTGTCCTGTTGTGAAGCGTATACTCCGAGGTGCACGAATCAGTATAGCGCAAAAATTTACGCAAGTTTATAACTTATAAGTGCTTGGGAAACTTTTTTGAAATTTCCATATGAAATTTTACATGTTGATAACGCAGCCCGAAAAAGGAACTCCTTAACGCAGGGTATTAAAAATAATTGTACAAAACCGCGTTTTTTTGTGAAAAACCGAATGATGGCCTAAACACAGTCCCATTACGCGATCATACGAAATTATTTTTTGTTATAGCTAGGAAGGTCGCCTCGCTCCGCTCCGCTTTGTTCCGCTCCCCAAAGTTATTTTTACACGCTCTTCCTTTGCTTCGCTCGCCGTCGCATATTTTTAACTATTTGCTGAAAGAAAACAAAGAAAATTTCATACTTGCCCTAATCTCGCTTTTTCGTAAATAATTAGTTTTTGCGAAAAAGCAGAACAATTTGGTATGATTGCGTAACTCGGTTTTTCACGAAAAAGCGGTTTACTCCATTTCACGGCTACATAAACATTCCACGATGCAGTCTCGCGTTGTTTTAAAACTTATAAAACAGACAGCGGCCACCGTGTAGATCACGTAATTGGTCCATTTGGTCAATTTAGACAGGAAGAAATTATTCGCTTTACCGGTATAGCTACGTTTTTTCGCTCTGTGAGAGCAATCTGTGCGGCATATTTTTTGGTGTGTTTAAATACTTACCTGTTTTGATAGTAATATATTGTGCTTCGGATGACAATAAAGAAGTTATAAATCTGTCAAAATTTACTTTCTCTCTGACGTTCTTTGAAAGCAAAATTATCGTGTTCAGTCTACAAAAATATGAAACAAATCTCAAAAAAATAAATGATAAGACAACAGTATTAAACGAAATGAAAGAACGAACTCAAGATGAAAATTTACAGAACAGCCAGGATTTCAATAACAGAAGGGGGAGGATGCGGCCAAAGGTTACAAACAAACAAGTAAGCTTCTGTGGAGTCGTACGATGTCTGGGACATCGACTCCAAGCAACTCTACCCCACAATATAATTCTATGGGTCCGGTGAATAACGGTTTAACTCGACTTAGGTCTGAAATTTGATTTTTACTACTATTCTCCGTTTTTCTCTCTCTACAAAATGGTCTAACTGGTATTTGGATATCTTTTATAACACCGGAGATAGAGAAAATGGTTTAAGTAAATTTTTTGCGGTACACATTAGTTTTAAAAGACTTATAGTCGCACTACATGTGGTAACAGCTATGGGTAGCAGGCTCAAACTCCACTTGTCAAAGGGTTTAATTCAGCTTCTAAATATATAGAGATATAATATCTCTAAAATAGTATGTATTCCAAGCGCTCAATGGATAAATAGTAATGTAACTTATCTACATGATACTTCGATTTTATGTATGAAATGTGGAATGGATTGCGAAAAAAAAAACATTTTTTGTGCGTAAAACAGGCTTTCCTGTAAAGTTGGGATATTTGAGTTAAATATTTTTTCACTGGAGGCACTGAATTGAACTAATCCACTTTGGAGGGACAGCCGACCTTTAATTAGTAGCTTAAAAACACCTGTTAGTCTAGCATAGCAAACCATAATTGAGCTCGATAGCGCTTGATACAGTGCTCTGTCTTACTTTGTTGATTTACCTAAAGAGGAACAGACAGTGTATATCGAGCTGTCAAAGCTCGATATGGTCTAGTATGCTAGGTACCCTGATCGGTCACGGCGCAACTTGGCACTTTTTGCATGATAATGATATATAACAATTAAACTTTATTCCATACTAAATCTTTATTTGAAGTACCTATTTAGCTAGGTATTACTTAGATACATATACGATTTATGGAAGTATTTATTTAATGACATTTCATTGTACTTTATATACATACCTACTTATATTATATATCCGCTCTTTCAGACAGGAGTGAGTGAGTATATTTTTATTTATTCAAATACCTATTTATGTATTTATTCGGTTAAATCTACTACCAGGTGTCAGTATAAAAATTTAATCTTACACGTAATAATGATATCTATGTGAACTTATAATAAAGACAGAGACGTTGCGTCTGTCTGAGAAACTGAACAGTAGAACGTTTTTGTGGCCCTGAAAAGGGCCGTTTGAACACCGTTTGCACAGTACGGAGGAAGAAGGGAGCACACCTCATTTGGAGCTGGTGTACTTGGTGACGGCCTTGGTACCCTCACTGACGGCGTGCTTGGCGAGCTCACCGGGCAGCAGGAGTCTCACAGAGGTCTGCACCTCTCTCGATGTGATCGTCGATCGCTTGTTGTAGTGAGCGAGACGGGATGCCTCCGCAGCGATGCGCTCGAAGATGTCGTTCACGAACGAGTTCATGATAGACATCGCCTTCGAGGAGATACCGGTGTCCGGATGGACCTGCTTCAGCACCTTGTAGATGTAAATGGCGTAGCTCTCCTTCCTCTTGTGCTTTTTCTTTTTCTTGTCCGACTTGGAGATGTTCTTCTGGGCTTTGCCAGATTTTTTGGCAGCTTTACCGCTTGTCTTCGGTGGCATGGTGTACCTTTAGAGCGAACGTGCGGCACGTGTGACGCTGACCGACTCAAAACAAGTAGTGAGACGAAATTACGTTCCGTTTTATTTATATACCGACCGCAGCCCATGCTCTAGTGCTTCGAACACCGATACGAGGGCGACCGACCAATCACGCGACGCGTAACAGGTATAGCACTATTATACCTTTAGTTAATAGTTAATCATTCAGGTATCTATTAAATACATAATATGTATACTTATATGTATATGTTTGGTGTTTCTTTTTTATACACCTAGATTCTTTTTTATACACCTAGATTAGAAAATGTTTTGATGTGATTTAAAACAGACCAGACTTTATATACCTATGCAAGTAGTTTCATATCGTATCACTAAAGTTTAGCTTAAAACATATTGGGTATACAATATTGTGGAGCAGAGCATTCATTGTGTTTCGTTATGAGCAAAAAGTAGGTATTTCGCGTTTTTAAGGTCAAAGTATTGGAACTCTCAGAAAACGCAAATTAAATTCCTATACATTTATCAAAGACTAGCCTTTCGCTCGCGATTTCGCCCGTGTTTATTCAATCTCTGCCTCGTTTTCGGCTTGGGCTTTATTTTATAGACACCCCTTATGGCCTATATGTTAACAAGGATCACTATTATATACGATAATAGAAAAAACGCAAGTGACACAGACAAAAAAGAAGCCGTTTATTGAAACCGTTTGCTTGCATTAACGGTGATTTGATTACGCAAAGATTACAGGAAAAATATAGCAGATTATTCTTATAAATTCAAGAAAACAAACAAAATTTATTTAAATTGTCCCTAATATTTGGTACAATCAATTCTTTCAAGATTTTAAATACCATTTTCCTGTCTCTCCCCAAAACCAACGAAACACGGAACCCTAGGCGTGTGAGTTTAACTCGCACTTGCTGGGTATTTTGTATGACACACATTTAAGGTGGTAAAACCGAATCTCGGTGCAAAATGCACATCATAATATTGTTTGAATAAAAAGTATGCAGAAATTGCGTTTTAAAACAATTAGCGAAAATTTATTACTAAAAATAGGATTCTCGCATTAAAATTATTTTATTTTTTGCCTTAAATTTTGATAACATTCGATTACAACGATAAATACGCTTTTAAGTTTGTTAATCGAATGCAATCAAAATGTAAATCATAAAATCTGAATGCGAAAACATAATTATTACTAATAAATTTCCGCTAATTGCTGTAAGACGCAATTTTTGCATACATTTTATTAAAAGTAAGGAAAACAATATTATGATGTGCATTTTGCACCGGGATTCTGTTTAACCACCTTAACAAGTGTAAAGTGGCAGTATGATAGACTTGCCGAAATCGGTTGAAAATTAATTGTTATCAAAGATCAATAATTCTGCAGTATAGGAAAGTTTTTTCGGAAAGTACAGGTATTGTCTGCCTACGTAATTGTAAAATCGATTTATATCTACTACACTAATAAAAAAGTAGGCAAAAAGTCGTGTACGTGATCACCATCGGCACCCTGTTACTAAGCCTCCGCTGCTGTCTGTCTGTCACAGGGGTCTACAACTTCATCCAGTTGAAATATATATACTTTAGCCTCTGCAACAGCAAATTATAAAAAAAAAATTGGACAACTGGTCCCTATACAAAAAAAACTCGAAAAAATTGTATTGTGTTTGTAGCTCTATCTTAGAGACGGTAATAGGTAAAACTTTTTGTTTTCCTTGACGTTATTATTAGGGCGTCTATATTTTTGTTATTTACCATAATGTTTTAAGTAATTCAGTACCTGTATTGTGTTGTAGTACGGAGACATTTGGTTTTTAGGATTTTTGTCCGTCTGCTCCGTTTTAACTCGAGAACCACTTAATGGATTTGGATACAGATTTCTTTATTATCATTCTAGTGACCCTGGCCAACATATAGGCTATAAGGGGTATTGATAAAATGACCGCCAAGCCGAAAACTGTCGTAAATAGTTTTTATCTTACTCGAAAATTAAAGATAAATTGAAATACACTTACACGCGCGAGCGAAGCCGCGGGCAAAAGCTAGTGATCTTATAATTTGGTTCAGGTATACGTTTAAAATACCAGTTTTTATTCCTTTTTTACTTTGAAAGTAAAAAAAAAACTAGTCAAGCGCGAGTATGACTCGCACCCTCAACTCGCGCCTTCAGGGTTTTGAACGTACTGTTTAAAACACAAACTTATTCCACGGGCAGTTATCACTGACTAATTCAACTTGACACTTAAGATCTATTAACTCTATGTATTCAAAGTCTTTAATTGAGTTGGACCTTAATTTCTTCTTGAATAATTTAATTTATTAGCCAGTCTTATAAAATCTAGGAAAAAAAACTAAATATTAATTATAATTAATATTTAGTATTTTTTTTCCTAGACATGATAAGACATGGCTGTGAACGAAATTTTAAGTTTGTTAGTCTACTCGAAGTAACCTGTAGGTTTTATGATAAGCCGATTTGTATTAAATTTATCACGTAAAAGGAAATGAATTTTTTTCGCGTTGAGTTAGAATCCAGATTTTTAACAGCGCTTTGGGGCTGTAAACTTCTGCAGGAAGTATTAGTTTCTACTCACTCGATATACCTATCTAACGGGGCCTGAGAAAAAAGGTCTTCACAGACGGACAAACAGACGGACAACAGAGTGATTGTATAAGGGTTCCGATTTTTTTATTTTGAAATAAAATGCACACTTCAATGTGTTGCAGCACAAGAACAACAATAATAAAAACACCGACGACCATGATGATGACACAACTGCACCAAGAAAACAAACTTCCATGAACTCCTTGATAACTTGGAACATTACAAAAGCCCTTGAGAAAAATCCACGCTTGGACTTAAAGGTCTGCACAAATTTGCCAATTATTACGATAAAAAAATCACTTCTTGATGTAACTCAAAAACTGTTGAATTTTATTTGGCTGCGAATAGTTCTGCCGTGCTAAGGATAACAGCGGTATGTGCATGACAACTACTTTCGAGAAAATGGCGCCTAAAGTTTTAAAAATACTTTGTTCATTTACTTCTTCAATATTTACTTGTTTTTTTTTCTGTTTCATTTATATTATAGAGAAAATGATGTAGTTTGTATATATATCAAAATAATACTCGTAACACATATATAATTTTTTTTTATATTAAGAAACTTTTTATTTTTAGGAAACATTCTGGTCAGTTAAGACAAATCCTTACAATTAGCGTTGTAACCCACACACATAGAGCGCTTATGCTATGGAACTCATTTCACTGCGCCTATAATTGAGAATCATTGTAATTTTTTTTTGTTGTTCCTTATCATTACCGCTTTATGTATCACATTTATGGCGCTTATATCTAGGAATCATATTCTCAAAAGTGAGCTTTACTTTAAAATAAACGCAGCATACACACATGCGGCTGATATCGTAGGGCTTAGGCGATTGAGGCTGTTGCAGCTTCTTAATATAACCGCTGTAAGTGGTAGTTACAACGCTTATTTTAAGAAATCAGTTCCCGACACAAACGGAAAATTTAATGCATAAAAGTGGCATCAGCAGTTACAACTATAATGCTAAGGAATGAAATTTAAAAAGTGCAGATACAGCGGTTATTAAAATAAAAAATAGCCTTTAGAGGCTTTATTTTATAAAACTGTCAAAGTAAAAGTTACAGATCTTGATACGGCGGTTTCAAATATGTAACTAACTCGATTTGGAGAAAAATGCTGCTTACGGCGGTTATTCTTAGCACGGCAGAGTTGTGATGCTGTTTCTTCAGATTCACTGCAAGTTGTGTTTTATAGTTAGCACTTCAAAGAGCTCAACGAGAGATGGAGTCAAGGCCTGGTGCAGAAATCTCCGCCATGAGCTCTCAGACAGCGGAAGAACGACATCTTTTCTGTGCTCTGTTGGCCTGGCATCAACTTGGACATCGGAGCGCTGACAGTCTCACTGAGTTAGTGCGCAGGAGTTTTCGATTATACAAAAACCTTTATTTTTTAGATAAATACTACAACTAATTAAATCTTATATACGATATCGTCATGTTGACCGTTTAAATCTGATTTAATTTCAATTTTTAGTTGTTATTTACTTGACAATATTAACAAGGTTGTCAGTTTTATCGTCAAGGGGGGGTTATCCCATTTTGTCCTTTTTCAAATTCAAATAGCAAAGATTAAAATTTTGTAAAAAAGATGTCATATTACACTCCTTGACCTCAATATTTCGGCCATTCGATACACGATTACTTACATTTTGCTCGATCCAATTAAATCGCAAAGATAGGTCTAAACTATGATCTTAATATCATTTCATTTGAGCTGTATTAAGTTTTGGACAATAAAAGTTATACTAAAATATACATCGTAAAAAATGTGATATCAAACGGCCATAGTAATAAAAACCATCCCCCTAATTCCAAAATAATAAATAAAAACACCTCGAAACCGCGAGTTTTCTCAGCGGCCCGCTTGCGCTGAGCAGGATGAACATGTGTAAACTGAAAGCGTTGGAGCAGGACAGATTTCTCTGGATAACCTTGCCTTAATGAAAAACTGCTTTGGCCATGCTGAAGACATCTTTACAAAACTTGACTTTACATAAAATTGTAGGATAAACTGTTAAAATTTTTTTTCTAAGACACTCGTGTTTCTTAGGTAATTTGTGCATTAACTACACTTTTAGACTGTGAGTTAGATAAAGTCAAACAATACGGAATAACGACTTTCAAAATTTTAAATTGATTTAAGGTTTGCCGAATCAAAACAAAATGAAAAACATAGTGGAGAAGACAATACTGACGATAAAGAGAATAGCAATAGTGAAGAATCTGAAAGCTCCACATCAGGATATCAGGAATACTTCCCAACGGGGTGTTTCATTGCACGATCAGCTAATTCTAACATTGTGATGCACGCGCATACCCAACCTATGTCAACTCGTAATTGTTATCACACGGACACGGTTAGTCTTAATTTGTGAAGATATTTACTGTAATAAATTATAAGAGATTCGGAAATGACATTCTATGTATAGGGAATGAGAGTATGCGACACTAAATCGACGGAAGAACTACGTAAACGAGCCGCCTTGCTAGCGTCGCGGGAGGCCAGACGAGCCGAACTGCTGGAGCGAGCAGAGACCGCCTGGAGGGACCTGGAGCTCGGCTATGAGCGACGACTGCGCTTTGCCGAGGAAAAGGAGGACATGCTTACCAAACAGGTAATCCTACTGGGTGAATGGTCCAAAGCAGTTACGTAGTATTAGTTACTCGTTACGGACTTCCGCACAAATTCCTGAAATTGACACATCGCCTCCTAGGTATAATCGACGCTTTCCACAAGGCGCGGTATATTTAAGAAATAATAGGTTGGGGAAAAACTCTTTTCGCAAATAGTATGTATGAATTTACAATAAAATCTCTTTGGTTATACCATTTGTATCTGGCTGGTTTTGGTATTATTAAAAAGTTTAATTTTTTAAAAAGATAATTCCAAATTCAAATTAGGTAAAATGTGTGATTTTCATTTGTTTTTCTTACTGTTAAGATGAGTGAATCTATGAAGAAATTCGATACATTTTAAAATTTTACTACAAAAAAGGAAAAATTCAACGCAAGCCGCGAAAAAAATTTGTGATGTTTATGGACCTCGTGCAGTGTCTGTGAGAGTAGCACAAATTTGGTTAAAGCGTTTCCAACTCGGAAATTTTGATGTCAAAGATGCACCTCGCTCTGGGCGCCCTGTTACGGATAAAATGGATGCCATTTTTGAAAAAGTGGAGCAACATCGGCATATCAATAGTTACGATGTAGCAGAAGAACTGGGAATTGACCACAAAACAGTTTTGGCGCATTTGAAAAAAGCTAGGTATAGTCTGTCAAAAAAGTGTTGAAATGAATATTGAAGAAACTATTTTTCTTTCTCCTGGTTACACCAAACAAATAAGTACAAAATCTGTTAAATCGAGTTAACCGCGTTGTTATTTCATAAATATATTACTTAAATTATACTACTTGAACGTTTTAAGTCCAATAAAGTTCATTATAGTTTCATTTTCATTTCGACACTTTTTTGACAGACTATACACAAAAAAGCTCGATATTTGGGTGCCTCATGAGCTCACTAAAAGAAACTTAATGAACCGTGTACTCATTTGTGATTCTTTCTTACGACGTAATTAAACCGAACCATTTTTGAAAAACCTGATAACTGGTGATGAAAAGTAGATCACGTACTTACGACAAGAACGTGCGAAGAAGGTCGTGGTCAAAAGTTGGTCAGGCTTCACAGACTCTGGCGAAACCCAACCCGGGTTTTCTCGCAACAAGATACCTAATGCTGTGTGTATGGTGGGATTGGAAGGACACTATTCATTATGAGCTGTTACCGCCAGGCAAGACCATCGATTCTGATCTCTACTGCGAACAACTGATGAGATTAAAGCAAGAAGTTGAGAGAAAGCGGCCGGAATTAGTCAACAGAAGGGGTGTGGTTTTTCATCATGGTAACGCTAGACTTCACACATCTTTAGCCACTCAGCTAAAATTAAGAGAGTTTGGCTGGGACGTGTTAATGCATCCGCCGTATAGTCCTGACCTTGCACCTTCAGATTTCCACTTGTATTGGTCTCTTCAGAATTCTTTAGGCAGTGTCAGGTTAACATCACGAGAGGACTGCCAAAACCACTTATCGCGGTTTTTTGATCAGAAGCCCCAGAATTTCTATAGCAATGGGATCATGTCCCTACCTACAAGATGGCAGAAATTATCGAACAAAATGGCACCTACATACTTTAGTTAAATGTAAATAAACTTTATTAAAAAATGTTTTGAATTTTCATATAAAATGCGAAGAAACTTTTCCCCCAACCAATATATATTTAATTAAGGTTATTTTTAATTAGTATCTCCTTGTTATATATGTATGTTAAAGGTGGTAGAGCTAATGCCTGGCTCGACTGTGGAGGTACCACCATCTTATTCGCAAATCCTCCCGAAGTTATTCGGGGGAGAGTAAGAGGACAGCTCTCAGGCAAAACCAGGCGGCCCATCATTGCCTGGGCCCGATGGATGGCGGTATATCCATCCCTAATTGCCGGACCTTTTATAAAACAGACTAGTGACGGGCAGCGGCGTCACTGGTGCGAGGGTTTCGGCACCGCGTTCACCAACCCGCCTGCCCAGCGTGTGTGAGTATGGGCATTTCTTCCAGGAGAACCGCCAAGAGTGGCGAAATCCTGGAAAGGCCTATGTCCAGCAGTGGACGAAAAAGGCTGATGGATGGATATATGTATATTTGGTTTAGTTAGCTTATTTCTTTTAGATTATGTTAATTTGATTTATTATTTTATTTTGTGCGTAATTAGATTAGATTCCCATTATAGTAAAATATTACATATATTAAAAAAAAGATAGTATATAGATACTATAAATTAGATTTTTAAAATATTTAGTTGGCAAGAAAACAAAAATTGGATGTAGACAAAATTATGATAGATTATTCAATATATGTAATATTTTACCTGTTTCTGAAAAAGTTAGTTTTTACTAGAAGTTTTTACTAGAAATACCTATAGCTGCAAAGAAATTACATGTCTGTAAAGGTAATAACTATTATGGTGACAGAACCAATCTATGTTTGATTCCCAAATTATTCAATGCACACCCAACAGAACTGCGATATGGAACATATTAAAAAAAATGAAAATGTAATATCTATCTTTATTACCTTAGATACCTTATAAAAATAACTTGTTTTCATTGTTTTTTGTGTTTTCATAGATAACGAAGGGAAGTAACTACATAGTTACCAAGTATATTACTAGTGCTGTATACTTGTATTTATTTATTGTGTAGATGCATATTAAACAACAGGGGCTATTCTGCCTACAAACCGTAAGGTTTGGCGGATGTTTATTTTATGTTCGTGTTATTATGGCGTGTTAATAAATGAGTTTCAATAAAAGACTAAGTACATAGGGCTATGAGGGCTTTTTGTAAGACACCAAAGTATTGCAGATTCCGTTGCTGATCAAGGAACGCGACAGCTACAAGAGCTGTTGCAATACGCTTGTTGACAAGCTGAAAGAAGTGAGCGAGCTAGTGGGTAGCGACAGGGCTGAACTTAAGGTCTGGGAGACCAAGGTGTTCGACCTGGCCTGTTTGCGTCACTCGCTAGCCAGTGACGCTGCCCAAGCAGATGCCAAACTTCAAGAACAGCTGTGTAAGGCTGCGCAAATGGATCGAGATTTTCAGGTAAAGGTCAATATTTCTGCAACGGCTTTAAAAAAAACATACTTTTTTATGATCATCGCGGTTCCTCGGTTATAGTAAAATGTACGTAATAATTTGCTTTTCTGGAAAAAAGTGGATGAGAATTTTCTATTACGATGGCAGATTATTTTGTAGGCATCACATATATTCATCTTTGACAGGCAGAGCAAAATTTGTCGAAGTAAATCGTAGATAAAAATTAAACGCGAATTTCTTAGCTGTGTAATAAAATACACATATCGTTATCCGGGAGGTGTTTTCGAATGTGTATTGTTACTAGAACAGTCTGCACTCGTATACCATCTGTTTACAGAAGATATTTAGATAGTAAATCTAATTGCCGTACTTCGGGACAAATACACGTTTACCACATAGGTTTAACTTCGACGTTCAGCAATTGGTACTACAAATGAATTCTGAAAATCATTTATTCATTGGCGCATGCTCGACAGGATTAGAACCAGAGCCCCAAGATTGAGAGTCCTGCATCCTACACACTGAGCTGCCGCTGAATAATAAAACTAAAACTGACTTTTAACATTGGCGGATAGGGCATGGAATACCGGAATGATTTTCATACCGGTATTGAAATTTTTATTACCGGTATACCGAATTTTCGGTATTTTGTCGGTATTTTTTTAAATACTGCTGCTTTTTTACTGTTTAAATTATTCTAAGAACGATTAGTAAGTCTCGTTTGCGGAAAGTTATTAAAGCAGTTTTCTACGCTAAATGGCAGAAACACTCAAACTATTTATCAACTCCCTAGAAACCACAAAATGTATATATTGATTATATTGTTTCATTGGTACAAATATCACAATCAAATAGGTATTTAATAAAATCAGTCTTACTCTTTAATGATAAGAACAAATGTTACAAAAATTATAATAGGTGCAGGCGCATTTTTACTCGAGTTCATCAATCAGGCAGATCGCGTTTGTTGGAAAATCGAACGAAGAAAACACAACGCGTCCAAACTTGCGTCGTTGAGCGATGATCTTATTTTGTTACATATGTAAATTGCAGCTGAAAACGCCCTTTCTGATTCAACGCTCGTAGGAGGAATGCATAAGAGGTACTTGTAAGCTGCGTCCAAAAATCTGCCTCTGGCAAACAATGTCATTTCAATACGAATTAATGTTTGAATATTATCTTCTTCTTTCTTTCCGATCTGGCCAAACTGGGATCTGTTTTGCGTTTTAGTCATAGATTTAAATAAAAAACTCATCTGTTGTATGAACAACACTATGAACCGTAGAAATCAAGCGTTCTGCAGTCTTTAAACAACCTTACAAAAATATATCACTTTTTTCAAAATACCGAAATAACGGTATTTTACCCTCAAATATCGGTATTAAAACACCGAAAAAATTTGCCGGTATACCGGTATCCATGCCCTATTGGCGGATAATGAAATTCTCGGTAAAGGTCTTACAAAGAGACACCTACGTAGGGGGTTGGGGGTTGGGGGAGGGAGGGGGGAGGAGCTATATATAAAGTTTCACATCTCGCAAATGATAAGTTTTTTTTTAAGGTCAAGCATAATTAGACACTAGATGCTAAGAACATTGCTTGAGACCATGGTCTTATAAAAAGTGGTATATATAAGTGTACATATACGAGTATATATGTAGGTATATTTGAGGGGAGGAGAGATCCCCCCGCATAGGGAATATGGAACGTTTATGAAATGCTTACCTACTTTTTACATCTTATTTTGAGGTTATATTTTCAGTTCAGAGGTCACTTTTTGACATAAATTCACTTCTGCATCGGCTCCGGCGCTACGGGAAGTGCAGCCCCTCCGCCCTTGCGTAACAAAGCACAGGCACCCATGCTCACCTCCGCAGCTTCAGCCTCAGCCGCCTCGCACGGTTGCCTGCGCTTTATTACGGCGGGGCTGCCCTCCCTCCGCACCTCCGGCTTTTCATAATACACTCTAGGGGTAGTAACCACAAGACTGTATAGAGTCGGGATGCTCTGAGTCGGTTTTTTAACAGTTTTAATCTACCAGTACAGAAGTCTGTTTTTAGCTGGCTGACTAGCTGTCAAACTTTTTTTTTCGCTCTTTTACGTTCCATTACACACATTTTCAAGTACATTTATGACAACCAAGTGTCAACACTATGTAAACTGAACAATTTTAATTTAATATTAATTTTGAACAATTCTATTTTATGGACATTATTTTAATTACTGACTTAATTACAAACAACTTGCGACAGATAAAAAGTTGATAAAAAGTCCAATAAAGACCCAAAGAAACCCTTACAATATAATTTATATTGAAAAAAATCCACATTCTCTAACATTCAGCTAAAGCAAACCCAAGTGAAGCGCAATGTGGCTGGAGCGAAGAGTGACCTGGAGGCGGCGCTGCTGCTGCGGCAGGACACCGAGAAGGGGTTCCGCACTGAACTGGGACACCTCAAGATACAGGTTCAGGAAGTCTCCAAACACCTGCTCAAAGAAGACGCTGACAACACACTGTTAAAGAACAAGGTGAGCAGAATTAATTTTGACAAATAAAATGAAAATAACTTACCAAATATTTGAGCGAGTGTGATGACAGGAAAAGAAGTAAAGTGTTGACCAACTTGAACAAACACACAAGCACAAGGCCGTCGCATGTTTTACAACTAAATCTTTCCATTTTAACAACACTTTCAAAAACATTTCAAAAATAAACCTACATACCTACTTATCTATGCACTACTCTAAACTCTGATTTCGGTCGAATCCGTATGGATGGATTGTAAGGCTAGATTCTCACAAAATCCCTTGTGTATATATTTCTGCGTCAACAATAATATCTGTCTGTCTGTATGCATGTTCCGTTTTAACTCGAGAACCACTTAACGGATTTTGATGCGGTTTTTTCTTACTCTGGTCAACATATAGGCTATAGGGAGGGGTGTTTATAAAATAACGCCCAAGCCGAAACGGGGCAAAGATTGAATAAACGCTTTTCTAACTCAAGAACCACTCGACGGATTTGGATGCGGTTTTCTTATTATCATCGTAATCACTCTGGTCAACATATAAGCTATAAGGGGTGTTTATAAATTTACGCCCAAGCCGAAAACGGGACAAAGATTAAATAAAGGCGGGTAGAGCAGCGGGCAAAGGCTAGTCTATACTAATATTATAAACAGGTAAAATTTGTTTGTTTGTATGTAAGGAACTACTGAAAAAATTTTGAAAATTCTTTCTCTGTTATAATTATAATGGTTGGACTCTTCCCTTGGTCATTGACTATAGTTTGTTCCCTAGGGATGAACAGTTAAAGTAAAAGTGTGTTCCCTGGGAATTTGGCCATTGATTACATTCGCATGGGTAATCTCTAGAACTACTTCCTGCTGTCATGTCACAGGGCTCAAGCTATATAATATTACATGCCTATATATATAAGTATAGAACCTCACTGGCTTCGTAATAGTTTATTTTCTCTGCAGCCAGTTCACTGAACTGCAAATACTTATTTCATGTCATGCGCCAACCGCCAGCCTCATTTAAAGAATAATCGTACTGGCCAGCAAGAAAATTTGATTAAAAACAAAAACTTTATAATTTCCTTCTCTTTATTCAATTCACTTTCCTTCCATTATTTTGGTTTGTTTTTTGATAAAATCGAAAGAAATCATAAAATGTGAGCGAGGCTAGCAGCGACGAAGTTATTATTTTAACACCTGCAGAATTAGTGCAAGCGGTACATAATTCCGAGTTGAGTTTTCTTCCCGAAAAATCGAGCAAAAAATAAAAGCGTACGATTTGTTCAATGCATGGAGACATTCCAAATGCGCGAAAACGTTTTCGGAGACAATAATGCTATCATACTTCATTAAACTATCTGAAACAAGAAAATTGTTACCACCGTAACTCGCGATGGCAGCGCCACCCAGGGTAAGCGAGGCGCAACTCTAGAACGTCAGACTAAGCTATGCGTTAGGCGGACTATAATGTTCCGTTTCCTATCAATGTCTAACATTATAATAAAGCTATACTATTACGTGATCATTGTTTCTTTACGATAGATACATAACGGAATTGGCGATGAGGACGGAAAGTGAAGTGATTCGTGAGAAATTAATCTTAAACCAAACAAATGCTTAAACATAACCTCAGTGTGCGTGTCTTACCATGTTCCCTATTACCTAATTTCCGTGATCCAGGGGCTCCCAGTCCTGTGGTGATAGCCCGCTCCACAAGTTCCAAGTTTGATTTCCTTGCACTCCTGTGTTAAACTTACCACTACATCCACTTGCAAACAAAAAAAAAATGGAAGAGGCAAATCTTGCCCAAGTTTTAGCGCGGATGATGGATACGATGCAGCAAATGCAGGTACAACAGGTTAATTTACAACAAGCCCTAATTCGGGACAGAAGTACATTAGCTTCAATAAGCGGTATTAGCTTACAACAATATGATGAAGCAAATGAAACATTTGACAGCTATTTACAAAGGCTTCAAAATTACATTAGTCTGAAAAATGTTACAAATGATACCACAAAAAGGCAAATATTCCTAAACTGCATTGGACCAAAGTACTATCAGATCCTAAAGAACATGACAGCACCCAAAACACCAGAAACTAAAACCCGTAATGACCTCATAAAGCTTTTAAAGGACCATATCGCACCAGAGCCCGGTGAGAACGAGAACGAGCATGAATCTATTTCTAATTATGTCGCTGGCCTAAAAGAACTAGGAGGAAAGTGCAACTTTATCTGCAGCAATTGCAATACTACAACATTTGAAACCCACTTGCGTGTTCAGTTTACACGGGGGCTGCGGAGTGCTGAAATTAAAGAAAAATTACTACAAGAATCCCCACATATAAAATTCGAAAATATTGTTAAAAAGGCATTAGCAATTGAAACGTCAAAATGTGAAAGCAAAGAAATGGACCAAGAAAACAATTCTAACATAAATAAAATATCATTGAAGAAAAATACATACTTACACTAAAAATACAAATTTGAATAAAACTACAACACATTCAGAAAAAGGACATACTAAAAATATTACACAAGAAAAGAAAATATATTGCTATAGATGTGGAAAAGAAAACCATACAGCGTATCAATGCAGGATAAAGCAAAAGTTATTTTGTAAGAAATGTAATACAAGAGGGTATGTACAAAGTGTGTGTTTTAAAGATCAAAGGCAACTTGATTGAGAGGTTAATGATAACTCATAATTGGAGGAGATGAACGATGAAATATATGAGATACACAAATTACCTATCCAGAATTTTACATATGAGGACAAATTTAACATTTCATTAAAATTAAATTATAAAATACACACTTGGGAACTGGATACAGGAGCGGCTGTGACTACATGTTCAGCAAAATATTACAAAAAGAACTTTCAGGACCTGAAATTACAAAACACTAAAATAAAATTGAGAACTTATACAGGTGAAATTATACAGCCTATGGGAACTTGCAACCTGAAAATAAGATACAAAAATAGAGAAATATATGATAGACTGTTTGTCATTGACAGAAAAGTGGATCCAGTCGTAGGAAGACAGTGGATAAGGAAATTAAACATACACTTCGATGTACACAAAGTAAACACAGAAGAAGGAGATATGACAGAAACGGAATTCAAAACAAGGTTGGAAAAATTAATAAAACACTACGACGAATTGTTTACAGAAGACATTGGAGAAATAAAAAATCACCAAGTGGTGTTCAAATTAAAATAAAATGGCATTCCAATTTTTTTTAAACCCAGACCAGTGCCATTTGCACTTGGAGAAAAAGTGGAAGGAGAAATTGATAGACTAGAAAGAGCTAAAATCCTGGAGAAAGTCACTTATTCGCAATGGGGCACACCTGTGGTACCGGTAGCAAAACCAAATGGAAAAGTGCGATTGTGTGCTGATTACAGAGGAACATTAAACAAAAACTTACAAGATGATAACTACCCTATTCCTAGAATTGAAGAAGTGTTTGCAAAACTAAGTGGGGGGAAATATTTCTGCAAGCTGGATATTAACCAGGCATATCCACACATGAAAACTGACGACACCACTGCAGAAATGCAAGCCATCAGCACTTGTAAAGGCACATACAAGGTAAACCGATTGATGTTTGGTATCAAAATTCCCCGAAACATATGGCAAAGATATATGGATCAGACGCTGGAAGGATTGCCAGGTATAGCATGCTTCTTCGATGATATTGCATTACAAGGCCATACATACACAGAATTGCTTGAGAGAATAAGAAAAAAATTTCAGAAACTTCATGAATGTGGCTTACATCTAAACAAAAAGAAGTGCCAGTTCTTCCAAAAGTCAGTGGTATATTTAGGACACAAAATAGATGAAAACGGACTACACCCAACAGAAGAAAAAATAAATTACATCAATAATAGTCAACGTCCAACTGATGTGTCATCATTGAGAACATTTCTAGGGCTAATAAACTATTATCAACAGTTCATTCCAAATCTTGCAACCACAATTTTATACATTTTTTTTAAATGCCCGAATTTTACACCCCGAAAAAACCACGCCGGCAACCACAGCAATAAGACTCATACACTACGCAAACTTTTTGGCTGGATTCGACTATGAAATTAAAGTAAGAAAAACTACTGAGCATGCTAACGCTGATTACTTCTCAAGAATGGAACATTCTTCAAAGAACACATCCGAAGAAGAAAAAAAAGTGACAAATGATGATATATTCTATTTAAACCAAATAGCAGCTATGCCGGTTACACTAAATATAATCAAGAAGGCTACAGCTAAGGATCCTGAGTTACAGAAACTTTACCACGAAATACAATCAGGTGTTGAAAATACGAAAAGACTGCATGAATTTTCTTTACAAAACGGCTGCATTTTTTATGGAGTCAGAATAGCTATACCAAAACCTTTACAGCACCAAATATTACAAGAACTGCATACAGCCCATACTGGTATAGTAAAAATGAAGTCCTTGGCACGAAGCTATGTATGGTGGAAAAATATTGATGATGACATAGAAAACATGGTAAAGGGATGTAAATCTTGCTGCCTTATGAAGAAGAACCCAGCCAAGGTACCAGTACATAATTGGGAGTTCCCCGTAGGAACCCCAGAGCAGAATACATATAGACTATGCCAGACCTTTTATGAACAAATATCTTCTTGTAGTAGTAGATGCCTACACCAAGTGGTTGGAAGTTATACCCACTTCATCAATAACAGGAACAGCAACAGTGAACATATTAGAAAACCTGTTCACCACTTTTGGACTACCAATTAGTGTTGTTTCAGACAATGGGAAGCAGTTCCGTTTAGAAGAGATGCAGAACATTTTAAAAGAAAATGCAATACAGGCAAAATTTACAGCACCGTACCACCCAGCAACAAATGGACAGGCAGAAAGATATGTTCAAACATTTAAGTACAAACTAAAGAAAATCTTAACAGAAGAAGGAACACTTTATGATAAGCTTTCAAAATTTTTGACAATGTACCGAAAAACACCAAACAATAGCACAGGTCTTAGCCCTGCGGAGATGATGTATAAAAGACTATATCGAACGAAAATAGACCTGGTAAAAAGAGACCCCGTAGAATTGAAAAACCAAAAAAGAGAAGAATTAAAAATTAATAAAGAATTCAAAAAAGGAGAAAAAGTACAAATCAGATTCTATGATGATAATAAATGGAAGATAGGGATAATAATCAACAAGAAAGGGAAACTGCACTATGAAATAGATGTCAATGGAAAGATACATACAAGACACGTAAACCAAATAACAAGAACAGCTTGTCAGCAGGAAAATTATATTCAGCCACAGGAGAATGTGGTATTACCAGGAGCTACGACGTATAGAGAGAAAGAAAACCAACAAATAACAATTGAGACAGAAAAGTCAGTAGAGGAGGAGACATGTACACCTGAGACCAAACAGGCTGCAGAAGAACCTCCGGTACAACAGAACTCCTCTTCAAATGGAGACCAAAGGGAAGAACCATTAAGAATACCAACTGAAGAACAAGGCACCACCATGGTGCGTCGCAGTACAAGAGCTCAAAGGGCGCCGGAGCGATTAAATCTATAACAAGGGGGAGTGTTACCACCGTACATAACAAAAATCAAGCACACTTTGGAGTATTTACTCGATGCTTAAAGCCACAATAAACTATTTTTCTTGCACCTAACATTTTCGTCGCTTTAGTGAGGTGAAAAGTTGTGTGTTTCGCTCGGCTGAAAAGTTATTTAGCGTCTCGTACCTTAGAAATGTATTTTACAACAAAAAAGGCGTAAATAAATGCATGAATAGCTCAGGCATATGTTGAAAAGCAAAGTTCCGTTCTATCCACTAGAAGATACCAAATATCACCTGTTTATGCTAATATACTATATCGTGTATACACGTGTGCCTATTATGCAGGAATAATTTCAGGTATTAGCGCCTATTTCATTATATTGTGCAATTTCGTTTCCAAATATTTTGCTTGTTCTTTTTACAAGTTATAGACAGTATTATACTACTATAATAGGCGGGTAGTAGTTATTAGTATTTTATAATATCATTAATTGTATTATCTGAATAACCTTTTTTAATTTTTCCGGTTGTTACACGGTCTAAGGACTTCAATTTAAAGCATTGCATTTATTTAGTTAGTGTAAATAACTAATGAGCACCGACTTAATGATACATACCTAATAAAGATAGATGAAGATAAATAAGATATCAAACAACCTTACATTCGTGTGTCAGTAATTTCGTTGTTCAACAGAAGTCTTTTTGTACACAGATTTAATTCCCGGTAGACGTTTTGATAAAAATTTCAATTTTATACTTCATGCTTTTGATTCATTTTGCGAATACTTACATATTTACTTAAAAATCATTAATCATCTAATTTCAATTCTGATATAGATATCCCATCCATCCATCAGCCCGTGTTCGTCCACTGCTGGACATAGGCCTTTCCCAAATTTCGCCACTCATGTCGGTCCTCCGTCCTCCTCATCCAGCCGGCCCCCGAAACGTCCTTCAGGTCATCGGTCCAGCGGGCACGAGGTCGGCCTACACTACGCTTTGCTGTACGTGGTCTCCATTCTAGAGCCTTTCGGCCCCAACGGCCATCATCTCGGCGACAAATATGGCCTGCCCACTGCCACTTCAACTTACTGATTCTGCAGGCTATGTGTCGGTTACTTTTGATCTCCGACGGATCTCCTCGTTTCGGATTCTATCCATCAGATATACCCCAAGCATAGCCCGCTCCATAGCTCGCTGAGCGACCTTAAATCGGTGGATCAGGCCCTTTGTAAGAGACCACGTCTCAGCGCCATACGTCATCACAGGAAGGACGCACTGGTTGAACATCTTAGCCTTTAAGCACTGCGGTATTGACGACGTAAATATGTAATAAGGATATTAGCGATATAGATATAGCAAATTATTATTCAAATTAACGTCTAGTATTCTATTATGCTTAACAAGTTAATAAGAATGCATCAAAGAAACTTCTAAAAATTTCTGCTTTAAAGGTTCCGGCCGTCAAAATAAAAAAAACAGAACCCTCATAGAATTCTATTCTGAGGACGAAACTATTATTTTGAGGATAAAGTTCTTATTCAACTATGATAACACTGATAATAAGTGTTTTATTTTAGATACAAAATTGACATTAATTTGGTAATTCAAACCTGGAGATACTTTATATTTATCTGAGAATACAAGATTATACAAGTTATTTTCAGACAAATAGAAAGTGTATCCAGGTTTACAAATTAAATTGGCGAAACCCTTAGACCTAATATACCCACAAAATATTAGGTTGCCTGCGTTTGAATAAAAGGGATCTATAATATCACGTTTTTTCTTCTGCTCGTTTACCTACAGTTAGCCATGATCCAGAAACAGAAGAACACACAGCAGGAGGACTTAGAGGCGTTGATACAGAGTTGCGATGGCGGCGTGAAGAGGCTGCTGGGACAGCTGCAGGCGAAGCGCCGTCAGCTGGTGGAGGAGCAGGCCAGGGTGGTCGAGTGTCGCTGCACAATGCCAGTCGACGCCAATGTTGAGGCTAAGCGCACCCCTTCCCTCGCTGCTCTCTGTCGTTGCAATGTTTTCTCTGGGAAGTTTTCGGCAAGTCATGCTTTTACGGATCTGTGTTTAATTTTATCACGGTACTAAACTAGTAGAAATTCATCATTGAGATCTTAAGGCGAGGTTATCCAGAGAAATCTGTTCTGCTCCAAAGGAAGCTCAGCGGAAGCGGGCCGCTCAGAAAACTCGCGGTTTCGAGGTGTTTTAATTTATTATTTTGGAATTAGAGGGATGGGTTATTAATATGACGGCCGTTTTATATCACATTTTTCACGACGGGATAACCCCACCTCCCCCCCCTTTAATTACTATAGCTCCCTATACCTAGGAATTCCAGTAATAAAGTTTTATTGTTCCTTATCCCGAAATGAAAACTTTATAGGATCATTTTGTCCGTCTGTCCGTTTGTCAAGACCCGTTCGTTATCTCGGGCCCAGTGAGTGAGATATATACTAAGTTGAAACTTATACCTCATACTACATTATATATCCATACATCCATCAGCCTGTTTCGTCCACTGCTGGACATAGGCCTTTCCAGGATTTCGCCACTCTTGGTGGTCCTCCTGGAAGAAATGCCCATACTCACACACGCTGGGCAGGCGGGTTGGTGAGTGCGGTGCCGAAACCCTTGCACCAGTGACGCCGCTGCCCGTCACCAGTCTGTTTTATATAAGGCCCGGCAATTGGGGATAGATAAACCGCCATCTATTGGTCCCAGACAATGGTGGGGCGCCTGGTTTTGCCTAAGAGCTGTTCTCTTACTCTCCCCCAAATAACTTCGGGAGGATTTGCGAGTAAGATGGTGGTACCTCCACAGTCGAGCCCGGCGTCAGATCTATGTACCTATATAATTAACTTGTTACAGAAGTCTACGGCCTCATGGTGCTGTTAAAAAATGAGGCTTTTAACAAAACGCGAAAAATATTATTAATTAATATATTTATTTATAACAAAGATAACTTAAATCTAAATACATCCTACAAAACCATAGCCATTCACGTTATCAATTTCATATAAATTTGCGCAGACAGAGTTAAATTTACATGGCAAGTAAGTGCTACTTTTCTGTTAAACGTCGGCATTGATGATAATGATTTCCAGATAACGTTATCGAACGTCTTTTAAATTACCGCTATTTATTATGAAATAAAATAATGAATAACAATTATTTGAGTTACAATGTCAATGTGTAAACATATTTGTGAATACGATAATTTTACTGCACGCTGCTGCCATTCGTTTATTACAGTAGATGCGCATAGGAATCTTCGCCACTATTCGGCGAAGGTTTCAATCCCTTACGCTTTCTATACAATCCATCACAGATTGTGCATTTCCAGTCGGTCGCCTGTAAATTTCTATGAGCGTCTGTGGTTGTGGACTTGGATTCATATCTAGAAGAAAATAGAATTTAAAGATGACTCTTTACGTACATTTATTACAAAAAATTACTTCAGTAAAAATGCACCTTGTTTTTATTTTAAAATGAATTTGTATGTAAGTGCCAGAATAAATACTCGTAGTAACAGAATAACAGTGGTATGAGATTGCAACGATATGCGGGCCTATACACGACCAACTTAATTAGAACCTTTTCGATACTTAGAGTTGCATGGATCGTAAATGTCAAGTAAACTTGGACACTCATAACTGCACGTGGAATAAGTTTTTATTTTTGACGGTTTGTACGGAACTCTCTTTCATTTGCAAAACGCACAGATAACTCATGGAACTTTTTTGTTTGCACGGTATTTCACTGAGTACACAAAGATACAAATGTGTAATTTTCAAGAGTCCTGCTCGTATGCAACGTTGCGATTCCCAACTTGCGAAGTAAAAGTGTTCGGCAAGTCATGCTTACGTGTATTCGAGTATGTGTTTAATTTTATCATTTGTAGTAGGCATGAGTTAGTTGAAATTTTATCTACTATTATCTCGCAATTCCGGTGATAAAGTTCATAAAAAGTAAAAATACTAACCAAAATGCAGTAACTCACGAGACTTTTTTGGTGGTACAGGATTTCACTGAGTACATACAGACAATACTACGTCTATATAGACAGTATTATTATTAATACAATATAAATGTAGTACAGATAAAGACACGTTGCGTGATTTTCAGGAATCCTGCTCATGTACTTCGTTGCGAAGTAAACTGCTGTCAGATTTATTCTCCGATCTGTTCACTGGTTTGCAAGAAGAGTTGAGTGGAGCTGAGTCGCTGATGCCATGTCAAATGTTGAATTGCTTAAACGACAACCAAAACTGGGATCGTGCTGGTGTAGTGAAGATAAATTTAAACAAATTCTTCTCCAAACTACTCATGGGGGAGCTAGATATCGCAATTGCCACGTCAATAGAAAAATATCGTGCAAAGGTAAATAGAGCCTTAAAGTCGAATTTTCTATTACTCACATGGGATTATGGATAATTCAACGAAAAGGATTGAGCTGTGCAACTAAGTATTCTGATAGAGAGCCTGAGAAACGATACAGCTGATCTCGCTTACTTGCGTAGCTCCATCCTTTTCCTTGAATTTACGTAATTCAGTTGAACAAAAATTACCATTTTAGGTATTTTTGACGTCTTGATAGATTTGATCCTTTGATTGAATGTTACCTTAATTTTGCAATAATACAACAAACAACAACTCTTTTTATAATTCCCATACAAAACTTTTTCTTTTATAATTAAGTATATGATGTCTTTTTCTAAGAAGTAAAATACATAATTATGATCTGCCTTGACATGACGTCACAAACACCTAAGACTGTATGTTGGATGAGTTCGGAGTACAGCAGTCCAATAACAGCTGTTTTTGTATGATGCGAACTCGAGGATGAAGTGCGTAAAGTGTCAGTACCTAATCGTGCCGGCGAAACATAGTATACATATTTTATTTTTATATTATTAACCCTATAAAGCACTTCCTACGTGCCAAATTTCATTGGGCTAAAATAAGTAGAAGGACGACTATCTCTGTCCAAATGTGAAATTCGACATTTTGGAACGTCGAAGTATCAAAGACACTGCAAACTACCGATTTGGGAAATTGAAACTCTGCATTAACATACCTTGGTCCTTAGTCTAAGATAACATGCCTTGAGTTTTTACATACTTTATCATTTTCAAGCTATAGTAAGCTTTACGCCTAACTACAGAAACATAAAAACAAAAACTGCGTATCATCCGTTTCTCATCAAATACGGGATAAAATATAGAAGTAATCACATATTCAGCTGTGGTTTATAAAATTTTGGATCACTATTTGAATCTTTTTTCTTGAATTCGTTTTACAAGGAAATATCTTGAAAATATTTATAGGCGCCTGCAAGAAAAATTAAATGGCCACAATAACTAACGTTTTTAATGATTACTATTGTAAAGCAAAACGCTTTAAATATCATCTGTTCTATCGCAAATTAGAATATACCTGAACAACAGGTAATAAAGTAATAGTAGTTTATGCCACAAGTGTGCGTAAAGGAGGCAATAGCTTACCAGGAACGATTTGAAACACAAGCGATAACTCATATGTATCGTAGGTACTACGTTTTTCAATGTATGATGTGAGTAAATAAATGAAACGTAATTAAAGAAACAAATAAGCAATAAATACTCCAAAATGAACTTCTGGCATTCTTTTTCTTTTTCTTTATAAGCTGCTTTCAGTTTGATGCGTTCGAAGGCTGCTTTTAATAATTTAAACAACAATGACTGCCCGAAATTGTCTATTCTTTAGATACAAAGACCGATTGATTACATTCTATTTTTTAAATAATGTACAGAGAATGCAAGTAACCAGTATCATTTTGCGAACTCGCACATTAAAACTTTTTGTCTTTTGGAATTATAATCAAAAAGTTCTTATTCGTAGTACGATTAAATGATGTTACATACCAAGAAGTTTATTTTAACCAAACTCGCCTATTTTTTAATATCAATGTGATATTTTTGTCTGCTTTTTGGAATAAATAGACCACTTTAGGAATTTAATTTAAATAATATATAATTTTGTGTTTTAAAACCGATTTTATAAGTATTTTAGTATTTACAGGAAATTACGTCATCACATCACTATTCGCATCACATCGAGTGAAACCCACTCGTTTTGAAACGGATCCAATCCAAACGAATGCAAAGCAAAGCAGTCAAAGTGACAGACACATCAGTATCAGTGTTTCCAACAGCAACAGTAAATTTAAAATTTGGACCTCGGTATTTCTTTTTTCAAAACTCCGATTCTGATAGAACTAAAGAATATAGGTTATAACTACTAACCTAACCTAACCTACCCAGCTAGGGTGAGTTCGAACAACAATCTTAAATCTACATTAAATTTTAACACCTAAATCAGGTTCATGATCCGTCAGCCATTTTAAAATGCCAAAATGTAGCCAATACATTTCTGTTAAAATAAACTAGCTTTTAATACCTAATCGTGCAATGACCTCTGTCTAAAATAAATAATTATTAGTTATTAATAATAATTTAATGAATAATTATCATATAAATAGGTTTCCAAATTGACCCTAAACTCTTTTAATTGTAGATACTGAGCCTTGAATCCTTGCAATGTAATACGACAATCACGACATTAAAACATTGTTTTTATAGGACTAACATAAGGCAAACCAAAATAACTTTGACATACTAAAACTCTAATTTTAGAGTATATATAGGTATACTCTAAAGTAAAAATGGGTTTCAGTGATTACGCCTTTAGCAAGATTTGATTTGTACTTGAATTTTTTGTTTTGATTTAGGGTGTGAGGTAGTTCTCGAATTCTGATAATTATTGGTAAAATACCTATTAAAACAGGATTTTTTGATAAAGTTGGAAACATTTAAATTAGTCAGTCTTTAAGCGTCTAAGAAAAAAATAAGTCTTAGGATGCGTTCAAAGAAAATGGAAATGTGTTATGATGTCGTCACTGAAGATCAAATTAATGTCATCGCTTTTTTTTTTCATTTAATAAAAAATTTTTTTTGTAATGAACGCTTATTTTAAAATCTGTCTACTAAAAACAGTTCGGGAAAGCTATTCCTCGAAATGGTTTTCGAATCGTGAATATCGGTGAAAAGAAGAATAGGCCAATTCCAGTATCCTTCTTGTTAGCTATATATTATCAAAAGAAATTAAAAAGTAAAAATCAAGCGCGAATTGCTTGATTAAGTTTTATCAGAATTTTCAATTTATAAAGTTAATACCTACTCAAAATGTCGTCTAATCAGTTTTCATTTCATTTCATTAAACTGAACGCAGCCTCCAAACGCATCAAACCGAAACCAGCTCATTTCTGTCAAGTCTATCTATGGTACACAAGACTGTTTTCGATAAATAAAATAAATAAAACATACTTCAGACATGGCTGTACGAGTATGAGGTAAGGGAACAAAATAAAAAATATAAGAAAAATAACAAAATAAAACACACGTGCGGTTAAGTTGACTTTGACAAGAGATTAGACGCATAAAACAGAACTTTACGAGCACTTGCATTGAAAAATGATTTTGTAAATTTTTCAACCACTCCAAATTTCAAAAAACTTACTTCAGAATTGCTACTTGTTACTTCTCTACTTACTACTAAATTAACTTTACTTTGCAAATTATTCATCTCAACTACAAATAAAGTACTATTCTATTCTATTCTACTTGTTCATGTCTCATAATAAAACAGGTGATTACTTACTTAAATGGAGACCCCAGACACTGTAAAATTTTTTGTATGATTAAGATGTGAAAATAAAGTAAACCATTTTTCATCATTTCAATTTTTTACCGATAATTCACATCACACAAACATACACTTTAATGTTTAAGTTGTACTATTTTGTTGCCGCAACTCCATCTTTTCCAGTTAGCTTTTTTGCTGTTATTGTTCTGTCTTGTTATACGTATATATTTGTTAATATTTACTAAATCCATCCATCCATCCATCAGCCTGTTTCGTCCACTGCTGGACATAGGCCTTTCCAGGATTTCGCCACTCTAGGCGATCCTCCTGGAAGAAATGCCCATACTCACACACGCTGGGCAGGCGGGTTGGTGAGCGCGGTGCCGAAACCTTTGCACCAGTGACGCCGCTGCCCGTCACCAGTCTGATTTATATAAGGCCCGGCAATTGGGGATGGATATACCGCCATCCATCGGTCCCAGGCGATGGTGGGCCGCCTGGTTTTTTTGCCTGAGACCTGAACCAAGAATAATAATTATCTTCTTAGATATACTTTAACCATGTACAAACATTTCTTCTAAATCCGTTTTTGAGTTATGAAAGTCAACTGTGCTATAAATCGTTAACATCCCTTCCTCTTCTGTTTATGTTTAGTTCCTTTTTGTCGAAGTAGCTGAAATTGTAATGTTTGTTTAGTGGGTAGGAACCACATGCGAGGATGAAGGTAGACCATGTCCAGCAACATCCAAACCTCCTAATCAAACCTGTCAGAAACAAGATGTAGAGCGCCGAGCTTTGGCGTTAGCTCAACAGTTTGCAGAAAATCTACTGCAAAAGCAAGCTGATATTTTGACAGCCAAGAATATTGAGCCCGAGTCTAGCAAAACCAAAAAAGGTAATTACTTTTTTATTTGCATCTTAAGAACCGTTTATTTATATAGATGCTAGAGGTCCATTCATTTTAATTCTTATCTTATCTTATCTATCACATTCGAGCGAGACATATCCGGCCGCTATCAGAATAGGAACGGAATGTACCGTTAGCATACGTGTAGTAGAACTAATTAATTAATTACCTATGTACTTACTCATATCCATCGAGTTATCTAATCTTTGCGTTTTTAGTATAGATAATCGCGATAGAATAAAACGGCCGGTGTCAAGTAATTGTTTTCACAATTAACTAATTTAACTTAAATAAGTTAATTTTTTCTCCGCATTATAATTTCGCAAGTGTTTTTATCCATCCTAATATAGGTAACTGGCATTTTCTATAAATGCAAAAAGTTGACGTTTACGCTTCATTCCTATATAAGGTGACTTTCGTTGAACCTTGATCCTTATCACTTACCGAGTCTTCAGTATAATATTGGCTAAATAAACGAAAGCCACCTTTTAAATCATCGGAATGATAAATAGTATGTTGTTCTGTTCACCGAGGGAATAAAATGGCCGACATATTTATTACGAGTATAAGTTGGAATCGTACTTTCTCCCGAGTAATAAATTAGTGCTTTATACTACATTTACAAGGAAAATACAAATTCTTCAAATTCCGGCGGTAGAAAATCTAAAAAATCGTTAGGAGCACATTATCGGCTACCGAAGAATACCGAAATCCTTAACAATTTCTACACACTTCAGGGCAGGAGATCTCAACATTTTTTTACCTTTTCAGCTAAGGATGGAAGTACAGTAATAACAAAAACCCAAGGTACGCCAGGTTTACCAACATTGTGGCGTTCAACGCAAAACGACTATACACAACTTAGAATGGAAACAGAGCCTCCCAAAAAGGTTTGTAGGGCTTTTCCATGACAAAAGTACCTCAACTTTTGTATTTACTAATTATTTTTTGGAATTCTCAATTTTTTTTTAAGAAATTACTTTTATGAACTTTTGTATGGCATTTACACAATATAGATTTTTTTCGGGTGAGCTACCAACATGCTACTCACATTATAAGACCCGATTTCACCATACTCTGTTAGTTAGTTGACACCCCTGTTATATCATTTAACAGACTGTTAAAGTTAGTGAGTGTCCCACCATGCTATAATTTCCTTAATGAGTTGTTAAACATAATGCCTGCTCTAGGGGTTCGTTAGATTGGTAACAGACGATTAGCTTACTGTCACACGAACTCACAGCTGTCGGGATCAGCCATGTTCGCTATTGTTTACATTGTTGTCATGGCTACCGGCAACTGACCTATCACGAAGACACAACATTTTTGACATTTGAACCATCAAAACGAAATGTAAACCGATCTCTATTGAATTCAACAGAATAAACGGCATTTCAAATCAGTCGCTTTACCAAACACGAAACTTATAATACGACTAGTGAGAATAGTGCCCGTGTTAATGACAAAACAAAAAATGACCGTTTGTTTTGGTTGGCTTAGAATGTGAGTGAATGATTTTTGAGTCATTCGCTTATTGTTTGATTTACTAATGGCTTGTTACATTTTCGACATGGGACACACAAAATTAACAGAGATGTTAGTGTATTTGTTAATTTGAATCCCTCATTAGGTAATGTCTGATTTATGAAATAACTAACAGGGTATGGTGAAATCAGGTCTGTGTCTTATATTATAGTAAAATTAGCGTAAATTTTAACATTATGCTTATATAGAATTAATTTCACCTCATAATAGGTCTTTACCTTTGAAATGGCTATTTTGTATGGAGAATTTGATGAAAACTCAGTTTTCAGTACAAACGTTTTTCCATTTATTTTAGGAATGAAAATCCAAATTTTATAGTACATATTGTATATGATCTACAAAACAAAACAGAAACTACAATTACATTTTTGAAAAGTGGCACCTGTTAAAAGTTATTACGAATCTTAAAATGAAAACGGATGACACGTAAGACGAACTGTCTTTGAAGACTTAATTTTAGTAATGAAACTGAAAATAAAAACACAATTTAATACGGAAATATAAAACTTTGAAGTCAACTTTAAAACAAATAATGGAATTAGTTATTAATTTACAGGAATTATGAAATCATGAATCTGTTAGAAAATTTCGGCAGCTTTATAGCTATTTATGTAGCCAAATTCATACTAGAGACTCGTTTAGTGGTCAGGACCAAGGTGCAATGACCCTATTTGCAAAATAGAAACAGTATTTTTTTATGCTTCTATACTTGTTCAAGAACAACCTCGACTAAATTAGTATAGAAAGTCTAAATTTTCAACTTATTTCACGGAAAAGGTAATTGAACCTTGGTTTCGACCACTTACCGAGTCTTCAGTATGAATTTGGCTATATGTATAAATGAAAGTCACATGATGTATAAGGTGACTTTAATTTATGCAGCCAAATTCTTACTGAAGACTCGGTAACTGCTCAGTAACATAGGTTCGATGAACCTCTTTGTGAAATTTGTAAATTATTCTTTTCGTGTTCCCTAAAAACACAAGCCCAGCCCCGAGTCAATTACTATGGGACGTCAAGATTTTATTTTGCCAAATTAGCAAAAAGTGTTATCGATCCGTGTAACTGATCACTTACCAAGCCTCCAGTATGAGTTTGGCTGCATAAATAAAAGTCACCTTCTTCGGAGTTGGGCTTGCGTTTGTAGGGAACACGAAAAGAATAATTTACTAATTTCACAAAAAGGGTAATAGAATCTTGTTACTGAGCCCTTGCCGAGTCTTCAGTATGAATTTGGCTGCATAAATAAAGGTCCCCAATTTTTTTTTGTATCTATAAACTTATAAAGGTATATTAAAAGTACTAAACCGAGTGTAAAACGTAAACAGAATATTATCAATCAACCACTAATATATCCTTATTAATAAAACAGTAAAAGCTGCTGTGTCCGTACATTGAAGAAAAGTAACAGAAATAGAAAGGGGGTGACTAAAGAAGAGTAATAGAACACAAATCAACGATTTTTAGAATTCTTTTCTGTCTGTCTGTCTGTCTGTATGTCTGTCTGTTTGTTCACGCACATCTCTAACACTACTGAATGGACTTTCATGTACTTTTCACAGCTGTACAGAGCTTAATTTGGAATAGAATAATAGCTTTATTTCATTAAAATCGGATCTCAGAAAAAAAGTTATCGTCATTTAAAGATTTTTGGAATTTACTTTTCTACTGGTTGTTTAGAAGTTATGATGGAACGGGATCTCCTCAACGGATACAGAGTTCGAGTTTGGGATTATTTGATTGGTCTTTATTAGCAGTTTGGTAAGACATGGTGACCGGGGTCTGATGATGGGACTGGAATATGGGTACGGGATCTCCTCAACGGACAACAGCACACCCTTCGAGTTTGGTCTTCTTTGATTTGTATTTATTAGTACTTTGGTAAAAGATGGTGACCAAAGTCTGATGATAGGACTGGAAGGTGGGTACGCGATCTACTCAACGGACAACAGCAGAGCCTTCGAGTTTGAGCTTATTTGATTGGTATTTATTAGCGCTTTGGTAAAACATGGTGACCGTTGCACACAGTCGTTCAAAAAATTATATTCTTTTGTTTTCCTTATTTCCACGAAAATCTCTTCGACGTGGGTGGAGCCGCGGGAAAAAGCTAGTTTTTAAATAAAACCACATACTCTACTGATTGTAAATAAACACAAATGGAGGTAAAAGTTCACTTGCCCATTTTACGAAAAGACTCGCTTCAATTTTAGGTATTGAGTCGTACTACTACTCATGCGTATGACTTACGCACACAGCGACATCCGGAAATTATTAAAGAAATACAATTTTATTGTTTCATTACTTTTTACCTTTTAAGTACGGAAACATAAAACAGTATTCTCGAAAAAAAATGCAGCCTTGGACTGTACGCGTCTTATTAAATCATACCGAGTTATGCTTAGGCCTAGGATGTGATAACAGGGACACGAACATCATAGACGAAGGTTTAGAAGAAGAGAGTGCTATGTTTGAAGAGGACTGAATACTGATGAGTCAGTGATGACGATTGATGATGATTTACACTAAAAGAAAGTCGCATTCAACATCCAACCATGTTATTAGTTTTATTAGTTCAGAGTGGGTTTCTCCGTACCACAGGTTTATAGCCTGTGGAAGTCTCTTTTCCCTTAAGTAGCGCCCCTTGAGAGGTTGGTGAGGTTGTCGTTCCTTTAAGGGCTTATCACTAACATACCACCGGCCAGTAAAATCGCAATTTGTTTTTATAAAACATAATCCTGTATAAAAAAATAGTTTCCTTGTGATAATGTCATAGTTTTACAAAAATCTAAAAAACCGAACAATTGCTATTTTTCACCCTCCGTAACTCTGGAACCGTTCACTTTGGCAAGATTATGCTAAGGAACATTTTTGTTCACAATTTAATGTAAATTACTTTCCTACTAAGCATTTTTGCGCTAAGCCGCATAGTTTTCGAAATATTTAAGAAATACTGAAAAGATCCAACTTCTCCCTCCCCTCACCCCAAACCCAACGCTAAAAATGGTGTTACTTTTTACCAAACAATATGTGGACTATATAAAATAATTTGGAGCTGGAATGATACTTTTACTTTGGATGTTGCGGTCTGGGGTTAATTGCACCATACTATATGGTTAAATTCTTTATGTACATAGTTTTGGTTTTATACTACTCGTATATTACAAAATACATCGCTTTTCGATTGCTAAACATTATTTGATAAATTAATCCTGGCCCGAGATAAAAAAAAATTATTTATCTTAAAATTTGTTTATAATTGATATTTTCTAATTTATAATTTATAATACATAATACATTATATCACAATATATTTTAAACAATTGGCGATTCATCCATCGCAAGGAGATAACAAATTAAAATTTACATCATTGCGGTTTAGAAAATCAGAAAAGTAAATCTGGACGTGAGGGAGTTCTGAACCGGGACTCGAACCCGGGATCTCTCGCTTACCGGGCGGCTGCTCTACTACTGAGCTATCCAGTTCTTAACACAACCTGCTAATTTACGCTTGTGCTTTCCCGTACCGAACGATATGTATAGGTACTCACTTAGTAGTGAGCATCTTGGCGCCTAGAGGTTCCGGTTGAGAGCTCGTCACGTCCAGATTTACTTTTCTGATTTTCTATACCGCAATGATGTAAAATTTAACTCTATATAATGTTTATTGTGTAAGTATGTGGGTATATTCAGTTGTAATTAGTTTTATATTATAGGGTGCAGGTATATTAATATATTTTAGTGTACACGTCTACCTATTCGTATTTATTTAATATTCCTTCTACATATCAATCCGGGTTTGGTGGAAGAAATAACCGTCTTAGAGATAACCTCGTCTATGTATAGGTACATCTGTATGTGCAATGTACAACTATTATGTTTTGTGCTCATTACATAAACAATTATGAATATGTTTCTTCGGCTAAGTTGTTCACTGTTATCAGTAGATTTTGTGGTTTTATTTAAAGCTTCCTGTTAATTTACACCCTGTATGATAACCCTATTAATCGATAATTTCACGAGGTGCGATCGCGCTCCATATTTATTGTTATCGAAAATCGATGTCTGAACGGATTAATTTGGATGTTACCGAAAAAAAAGAGGGAAATGCCGGCTCGATATATGAAAAGTTTACCCGTAAAAATAAATGTTCAATGTACACGGTTCACTGGGCTAAGGAACTGCGGACGGCCATACATATAGGTACATACGTAGACCCCTTACATCATCAAAATCTCGATTTCGTTTTTTATTCATGATTAAAATAATGCCTTCAGTCTTACCGTCGCTCGAACATAAAATTATTAAAAAAAACTTCTTTTGTACTCAGGAGGTATTGAAGAAAGCAGATCACAAGAAAACTTCGGCTCAACGTGCTGTGGTTAGTTAGTTTATGATAATTTGTGTAGGAATAAAAATCAGGAGAAATATAACAAATTTTTTAATTATTCCATTTCAAAGAGAACTGACGTTTATTAATATTATTATGTTTTTATAGGGTCCTGAGAGTCGCAAAATTGGTTTAAATAAAGGATCAGAATCAAGAGAGATCAATAACGTTAAAGTTATGCTGAACAAGACTTATGCTGCTGATCATATAGAAAAATTTGCTGATTTTAATAATGGTAAAAGCTTGATTAGATTTAATCAGCCTAATTCAACTTTTATGAAATATGAGAGAAAAAGTGCTAAAAGTAATGTTAAAAATAAACAATTAGCTAGTAAAATTTGCAATAAAGCAGGTCAAACTTACGCGGTCAATGTGTGTATTTGTGAAGACGAAAACTATTTAAATAATAACACACAGAAATGTTCCAATAAATCAAAGCCTTCCCTGCACAAAAGTTTGGAAAAAGTTGTACTACAAGTCCCAAGTATTAAACAAACTAAACCAATAAAACAATTTGCATTACCAGATAAATATAATGAAACTACAGAATTTAACAATAAATCGTGTCATTGTTTCAATAAAATACCTTCGTCCAGTTCGATTGACAAACTGTTGGATACTTTGATAAAATGGAAATATGATGGATTTCCACCATTGAAGTCAAAAAATAGTAACCGTTATATATACTGCAATGAAAGTTTATTACATGATGATAAATCAGTACCGAAAAATATTAACGAAGTAGGTACTTTTACGAAAAAATTCAAAAATGTTATTCTTCAAACGAAACTTGATTATAAAGAAAAATATTTAACTACATCCGAAAATCCAATTATGAATGAATTTAACGAAAATTTAAAGGAAACTAGTGATATCATTTTAAAGGAAAAAGGATCCAATTTAAATCAATTCCATAATAAAAAGAAGCTGAACAGTCAAAGTACTGAATATAGTCTTCAAACTGTCCCAGTAAGTAGATCTGAATATATGGGAGCTATCAATTTTGATAAAAGTTACTGTAATTGTGTTAACCAAGAGAATAATTTAATTGAACAAATCAATGACTGTGACTCTAAATATGGATTCAAGTGTATTAATGATGATGATGTTTGTAATTGCAAAACTGCTAATGAAAAAATACATAATGTCAAAATTATCCAGAACAGTTCATTTCAAATAACACAAGATTTTCATACAGAAGAAAATAAAAATTATGAAATACCGGACAATAATAGTAACTTGTCCTTACAATCGCAAAACATGAACAAGCCTCAACGTTTTGAAGAAGAGAAAAATATTTTAAATGAAGACAAAAAATTTAACAACTGTAATTTTAATGTCAAATTTCCATGCGTCACTTTCACCAAATGTAGTGATACCAATTCATTAAAAAACTCATATACGTTTAATTGCTTAGAAAAAAATAAAAACTCTCTAAGTGGCACCCATATCATAACTGAAAAGAAAAGCAGTAAAAATACTTCTAAAAAGAAAGTTTTTGATGTTTATTCTCAAAATAATACTAACAAAACGGCTTGCCAATGCTGTAACGGATTCGAGGATCTTAAGATATATTTTGATAATTTGTTAGCTAACAAAAAACCTGGAATGATCGAAGATAAGGCACTTGATGTCCAAAGCTTTAAGAACATACGACCAGTTGTTGATACACCCTGTGTCTTTTGTGAAATTAGAGATGTAAATGAATCTAAAGACCTAGAAATTAATGCTTTTGCATTGTTAAAAGAACATTTGAGAGAAAAACTTGAAGAAATCAAAATTTCGGCAAAAGAGCTACCTTGCGTAATCAAAGATGATGAAGAAAAGCTAGTTTCGTCTATTTTGTATAAAGTAAGGCAAGTCATATCTGAAAGTACGAAAGCTAATACATGTCAGTGCAAGAATAGCTTGGAAACAAAAGGTAGTTGGGAAAGAGCGTATACATTGCTACAAGAATATTTAAAAACCAAAATAAAGCGTGTTCAGTGTTGTTGTACATCAAATATTCATGAAAATAATATTTTACCTAATATTCTAGACAAAGTGTGTTCTATGATTGAAAATGACTTTGAACGTTTAAGAAACAAAAACAAAAGTAGCAAATCTGTACATGTTGCAAAATTTAAGACTGAAATACCGGAAAAGGATGAAAATTGTATGAAACGACAACAACAGAAACAATTTGGCCTAAACAATTTAAAAGAAAAAAACAATATTTTGAGTGAAATAAAACAGAGCACAAACAATTACACAAGTAAAAATGTTTCTTTTGGGACTGAAGCTTATATTTATCAAAATATGTCATCTCAAGTTTCACGTAACTATTTTACAAAAACTACGTCGTGCGAGCCAATAGCTATGTGCATAAAACTACAAGAAACTCAACTAAAAAAGAAAAAAGAAATTGAAGCTATCACAGAAGATGTACAACTTGCAATTCGTGAATCATATGAAAGAGTTTGCAATGAAATAGGTTTAAAAACGAAATGTAGTAAAGTTTTGAGTTGTCCACATTCAGACACATTTGACAAAAATCAAGAACTTGTCCAAGGCCTGGAAAACAATAAAGTCATGATACCGGAACGTTTAAAATTAATCAAAGATGATGACATATTATCAATATCTAAGATACCGTATGTGGGATGTACAGTAGAATGTTCATGTGATCTTTCCCTTGGTGCTTGTGTCTGCACAAAATCTGCAATCAATAATGACAAAATAAGGTATATATGGGATGATTTTGTAGGCATCAATTACAAGCAGCATGAATATATAATGAAGAAAGCTTTAAATAAAACAAAAGACGAGCAACAGATTACGGATAACACAAACAAAGAAAAACTTTCTTCAAAAAATAATTCCCAATGTCGCTTACGTTCTGCAGCTTCCACCATGGCTATTTCCAATGATGATACTCTAGTACTGAAAGATTCCAAGCCAGGTAACTTGTGTATTGCACATAATGCTACTGAAAAGCTAAAACGGGAATCGCAGTCGAAACTAGAAAAGATTGTTAGCCAAGATTTATTAAATGTACCATTTTGTCCAAATGAATGTAACACAAGTGTGATTATGGCATCAGATACTGTTTCCAAACCTGAGTCTAATTGCGATTGCAAAATGATTCCTATTTGTCTTGTCAAAATGTTAGTTGAAAATATTGAAAGTAATTTAGCTCAATCTAAATGTGTTTGTGATTCAATGGCATCCAAAGTATGCCCGGTGCATTCAAAAATTACCTCAGTATGCATAGAAAAATAAATAAATGTATGTTTTAATCAAAAAGATTTGTTTTCATCTTATTTGGTTTTATTATTTTTAATATCCCTATTCCTACTAACATATAAAAGTGAATGTTTGTTGGCTTATTAGTTTGTTACCCAAGATCTTGAAAACTACTTGATGAATCGGCATGGACCTTCCACTACTTTACAGTGTAGGTATTTAATTTCTCGGGATTCAGCTATTTTCTGGTAGTAAATTGATTTGATGTAACCGCTGCCGTTAAGGCTTGGCCCATGGTGCACGACAATCTTACTGAGTGATTTTGAACTTCAGTATATTGTCAGAAAGTCTATATTAGAATGTTCACTTCACGCGCTACCGGCACGCAAAATCGAGGTTTTTCTGGATTTTACGAAAAAGTATTTGATGTAGGAGTTTTTTCAACTACATCGGATAATAAACCATGTTTTATTGTTATAGCAGTTGAGACATAAAACTCAAGCCGTTTTAATAACGTAGCAAGGCATCATTTTCAAAAATAAAATCTATCGAGTGAAATGTGTCCAATTATTAGGTAACCAACCTGAGAACGGAAAGACAAAGGTCTGAAAAAACACATGTCCAAGTTTTACATTGATCCGATAAGTTGTTGTCTCAGCATATAAAAACAAAAAACGTTGAAAGAGCAAAGGCAAGCCCTTAAGGGTCACGTGATCATGAACCTCAAACACGGATTCAGTGCGGTGCTGGCATTTTATTAATTCTCCCCACGGGGTCATTGGGTCCATACTACTACTATAATCCCAGAAAATCGGGCAGTTCGCTAGGGACTATCTAAATATGAATACCACGTGAGTTTAGTTTGTTAATTATGTGTATTTAGTTATATATATATAACCTATACTACGTTTTCTTTCAAATTATAACCAAAAAATTTAATAACATTGATCCCTTTGATTGTAGTAAACCCACCTTCAAGTGGCGAAACCGTAAAACGCTTTCTCTTACTAGGTAGTAGCCTATTTATTTATATTATTTACTTATTTTTATTAATATTGTGAGTGATTATATATATATATAATTAAATATACATCTATAAAATATAGGTAATGATAAGAAATAAATAACTAGAATAAAAATAAGTAAATAATATAAATAAATCGCCACTTGAAGCCTACTACAATCAAAGGGATCAATGTTATTAAATTTTTTGGTTATAATTTGAAAGAAAACGTAGTATAGGGGAATTTTGAGCATAGTTCGTGTTTACTCGAGGGACGCTAAACAAAAATTTGTCGGATTGACGACTCCGGCGCTCTGTGACTCGATAGTTAATCTCTGCAACCAAGGAGCTACTGTCGATATGGCCACTAAGTATATCATGAAGTAGTGACATATCTAAGAGAAGTCGTCGGTTTTCAAGACTTAGCAAATTATGACGCAAGCAAGCAGCTGGATAGTCCTTATCAAATTGATGAAAGCGGAAATTCAAATGACGTAAAAAAGACCATTGTATTCTTTCTATTCGTTGAATGTGTGTAATGTATTGGGGATTCCAAATACTACTCGCAAATTCGAGAAGGCTTCTCACGTAGGCGAAGTAAATGATGTTTATAGTAATTATGTCATCAAAAGCTACACACACGCGCTTAACAAATCCCAACATTCTATACGCACGACTGGAAATATCATTGATATGAGGCTCGAAGGTTAACTTAGCATCAAGTGTAACACCAAGGTCACGTATCTTATTTACTCGATTAATAATTTCACCGTTAATTAGATAATTGTACAAAATTGGGTTGGGACTTCTAGTGAAAGATATTAGTGCACATTTAGAAACGTTTATATTAATCCGATTTTTCATGTAATATAGTGAAAGATTATCGAGATCATGTTGTAATTTGTGACAATCAGAACTAGAGCTAACATTTAAAAATATTTTTTTATCATCCGCATACATTAGAAATCTAGAGTTAGCAAAAACAACATAGATGTCATAAAGATACGCGTTATAAAGCAGTGGACCTAGGTGTGATCCCTGAGGGACACCAGACGTAACATCGATAAGATTAGACCGATAGCCTCCAAGAACAGCTGCTTGACATCTTCTAGATACATACGAAGTTATCCATCTAAAGATGTCTCCCCTTAAACCGAGTCTGAAAAGTTTACGCAGTAGGATGACGTGATCCACCCTATCAAAAGCTTTTTCAAAATCCGTGTAGACCACGTCAACCTGCTGATGACCATCCATACTGCGAAGCACAAAGTTAATGAACTCAGTGAGATTAGAAACCGTTGAACGGCCACTAAGGAAGCCATGCTGTTGTGGTGGGATTCCCTTTGTAATAGTTGTATAAACATTATTAATACTGCTTTTTCAAAAATTTTGCCAAATATATTTAATATTGAGATTGGTCGCTAATTTGGAATTTCGGATTTTGAACCTTTCTTGTGAATTGGAACAGTAAGTGCCTCCTTCCATTTAGATGGGAAAACTCCTTCTGCTATAGATCGGTTAAATATAATACTAAGTGGTAAGGAAATACTTTCTGCACATTTTATAATAAAGAATGCGGGAATCCCATCACTTTCAGCACCACCATTGGGGTCTAAGCTTTTTAGTAATTTAATAACGTCATTCACCGATACCTCAAAACTAGAGACAATACTGCCATCGTCGCAGGAGGGTGGTGCAAGTTCATTATCAGGATAATTATTAGCAGGTGCTATAAAAACTGAAGCAAAAAAATTGTTAAGTCCTTGACAGATACTTTGGGCGTTTTTGCAGGCCTGTCCTTCGTAATAAAAAGTTTTAGGGTAAGCGGAACCACCTCTACGAGCTTTCACATACGACCATAATAATTTCGGGTTAATTTTGATATTTGATTGTATTGAGCTTACATATTGCTTGAAACATTCATCGAGAATGATGTGCTGTCATCTATTGAAGAGTTTCAGGTTCAAAAGTAAGGTGGCATAATTTAAATTTTCAAGTAATACCCGGCAATTAGCACACTAACACATAGTGATTGCAACAATATTTAATTATGTGCTGTTATCCGTTGAGGAGTTCTATGGTGGGGAGGCCAGGGTTGAAGTTCAAGTGGCATAAGAAAAATTTTCAAGTAATATCCTCTAATGAGCACACTAACACAAAGTGATTCCCGCAATATCGTGTAAAAATAGGATTTCCAATTTCTCATTGAAAACGAACCAAAGTGGAAGAGTGGTTGTAATAATTTTATAGTTCGGGATAATCTATTCTGCTTGTTTTATTTTCATTGTGTTAATTACCATATTGACAGACTAGACTAGGTATTAATGGGCCATTTCAAAAGTAATGCACCCCTGTCATTGAAAGATGGAATAATAAATAAGTGTTGATTAAGAGTTTATATTTCCCCTACAAATACCTTCTAAATTTAAAACATTTTAAGGTTCACAAAAAATATTTTGTACATAATGCTATTTGTTTTCATTATTTGTATACATAATTAAAAACACGTAACAAAATCAGGGCCCTGTGATAGAAATTAAAAATTATTTTAAAATTACTCTCAGATATGGATTTAACTATACTCGTAAATAGTACATGTTTCCCATTATAGGTAAATCATTTTTCATTTTCAGTTATTACAAAAGAGATAAAATATAAATAAACCTGGTAATTTTCGTAACAAAACGAAACAATTCTTCCGATGCTCAGCACGGCACTTTATCGACTAATCTCAAAGCTGCCGCTCAGTGGACGTGACATATCCCTGAGTAGTATTGTTCCAGTTAAGTTGTTTTAGTAATGACTGTTACAAAAGTAGATAGACATGTGTCAAAGATGTGAAATCGTGGGACAAGCTCTAAAATTGTTTTTTTCGAGAATTATTCATTATTTAAATATATCATTAATATAAAATAAATCTCAAGATAGGTACTATTTTGTTTAACAACAAAGAAATAATAACTTAGGCAGAAGAATTTTTTTTTAAAAGGCAGTCAGAAGTTACAAATTTCGCCGATGGGACAGTATGAAACCGTCATTTTCAGTATTTTTAATAATCGAATAATAATATTGTAATTGGTTCTCAGATACTTGTTATTTAAGTAAAAAATAAAAAACTTCCGTGGCTAATAGCCTGGAAATAGAAAAAAATATATGCATGGGGCACCAAAAAAAGGCAAGGGGTGCATTATTTTTGAAATGACCCTAATACAAGGTGACATTAATTTATGCAGCCCAACTTATTCTGGAGGCATTGTTAATAGTATTATAAATAATATTTGTTGCGAATTATAAAAAAATGACTTTTTATAGTACTAGGGGGGATCAAAAAGAAATGATAACGACATATACAAGGTGACCGGTAATTGCTCTTATTCCTCTCGGGGGAAGAAACTATGATTAATTTGGAGTGATTTGACCCCTATCACTTGGGGTTCGCAAATCCGGCATTTTCGAGAAAATCGACATTCTTTGTTTTATTTATAAAATTGCGAAATTTGGCAAATACAAAACGCCGAAAAAAATCTTTTGGCGTGAACTGATTGATCGATCTCCTTTAAACTAAAAATCACTCAAACAATTGCAAAATCCTCTGTTGCATGTCTAAAATCACGATAACAAAGAATTAAAAATTGAAACAAGAATATAAATTTTCTCGAAAATGGCGGATTTTGCGACCCCCAAGTGATAGGGTAAAATCACTCCAAATTAATCATAGTTTCTTCCCCCGAGAGGAAAAAGAGCAATTACCGGTCACCCTGTATACTCCTTGGTAAGAAAAAAAAAACTGGCTGGCATAGCTCAGATATTTGTAATATTAATAAAGAAAAAAATCTCTGTTTTTTTCTGAATGTAGTCATTTGTTTGCTTCGTGTCGGAATGTGTCCTCGAAAATAGAGAAAAACGAAGTGCAAGCTATTATTAAATACCCTTGTTTAAAAAGTTAACGACGCAAGGGATTCACTGCGATTTGGAAGCAACATTAGGAGAGTCTGCTCCGCCGTACTCCACTGGCAGCTGTGGGCTTCTCAATTTCTAGTAAGGAGAACGACACGGAAGACGAACATCGTTGCGGTCGTCCATTGACGTCAGTCACCCAAGAAAATGTTGTGAAAGTCGAGAAAATTGTATTAAGCGATCGAAGAGTAACCATCCGTTACTTAGTTCAAGAAACGGGCATTTCAAATGGAAGTATTCAATCCATATTGAAACAATTTTTGAATAGTAGAAAAGTCTCCGCAAGATGGGTGCCGAGAATGTTAACCGACATTCAGAAACACAATCGACTTGACATTTCGAAGACACTGTTGGACAAGTTTCAAGAAGATTCTGTTATTTTTTGTCTCGTTTCGTAACAATGGACGAAACATGGGTCCATCACTTTGATCCCGAGACAACACAGCAATCTTCGCAATGGAAACGGCCATCATCACCGACCCCGAAGTTTCGTACCGTGGCATCGCCTGACAAGGTTATGACCTCAATATTTTGGGACTCAGAAGGGATATTGTTGATTGATTACCTGGAGCGTGGAACCACTATTACTGGCCAATATTATGCAGCTTTAATTCCCAAGTTGAGGAATGCCATCAAAGAGAAAAGGAGAGGGAAACTTCGAAGGGGCGTGCTGTTTCATCACGACAAAGCACCCGCGCACAGCTCGTCGGTTGCGATGGCTGCCATTCAGCAAGGTGGCTTCGAATTGGTTGACCACCCCATTTATTCACCAGATCTGGCGCCTAGCGATTTTCATATGTTCCCCAAATTGAAAGAATACTTGAGGGGAAACAGGAAACATGTACGAAGACGATAACGAGATGGTGGATGCCGTGGAGAGCTCTTTGCAGGACCAAGACAAAACTTTTTTTTTGAAAGGGATTAAAGCCTCGGTGTGTAGAGAGACTCGGAGACTATGTAGAAAAATAAATTATTGAGTTATAAATGGTCATTTTATTCTATCTCATTCTTACTACTTTTTGATCCCTCCTCGTATTTAGTCGTTTACAGGGAACAGGAAAAATAATATTTTCGAATTTCCCAAGGGTTATCAAACCTTGATACCGACTACTTACCGAGTATTCAGTACACATTTGGAGTTTATACTGAAGACTCGGTAATGGTTCCGTATCAAGGTTCGATGACTCCTTTTGTGAAATTCGTAAATGAAATCTTTTCGTCATGAATTAGAGATCCACATTTTATTATGCGAAATTAGCATTACAAGTGTTATTGATCCGTGATAATCAGTAACGAAGCCTCCAGTACGAGTTTGGCTGTTTATAGTAAATAAGATGTTTATGTAGCCAAATGTTAGATTCGGCAAATAGTCAGGACCAAGGTTCAATGACTCTGTGAAATTCGCAAAATAAAATTAAGACTTCCTATACTAATTGGTACATTGGTAGAGCTGGTGCCAGGCTAGACTGTGGAGGTACCACCATCTTTCTTACAAACCGCCCCAAAATTATTCGGGGGAGAGTAAGAGGACAGCTCTAGGCAAAACAGGGGCCTTATTTTCTAACTTCGACATCCTTCGCAATCGTCTTCAAACGCACCCGTGATTGGCTAGAAATGACATCACACGTCATTTTTGGCCAATCACGACATTTTTGAAGGTTATAGCGATGGATATTGAAGTTAGACAATAAACGGGCAGGTGGCCACCATTGCTTGGGACCGATTGACGGCGGTATATCCATCCAAAATTGCCGGGCCTTAAATAATACAGACTGGTGACAGGCAGTGGCGTCACTGTGAGAGGGTTTCGGCACCGCGCTCACCAAACCGCCTTCTCAGCGTGTGTGAGTATGGGTATTTCTTTCAGGGGGACCGCCAAGTGTGGCGAAACCTTGAAAAGCCGCACTGGACGAAACCGGCTGATGGATGGATGGATGGATACTAATTGAGTCAACGTTGTTCTTGAACCAGTAAAGAGGAGCAAAACAATATTTTTCGTATTTAGATAACAGGGTCATTGAACCTTGGTCCTGACTACTTACTGAGTCTCCGGTATGAATTTGGCTACATAAACAAAAGTCACGTTATATGGTTACAAATCTTAGTCGAAAAGGTTAGGAGAGGATTTTTGCCCAGCATTGGGATGAATGTTGTACTAACTATATTGATTAAAATACATTATAATATAATATTTATATTATAAAGAGACTTTCACAATATTTAATAGGTTGTTTATGAAATATGTTCTTTGTTATTCTTTTCATTTGTTTTACCAGGTAAGTATTGAATAAATTTTATTGTCATGCATGATAAATTGATAATAGTTTTGAGTATGTGTGTATTAGTTTACACTGACATAAGTGTAAGTATTTGCAGGCTAGATATAATTCAATCAGCCTATCTTGTATGTTATTGTATGTACCATAAAATATTTCATTACTTTCTAATAATTTAAATTTTCATCTATATCATAATCCTTATTTTTGTGATCTTTGTATGTGTACAAGTTGGCTTTGATAAATATATGGGTTACAGAATAAATAAAATAATATTAAAATCTAAAAATATTGTGTAATTTTAAGATTGAAATATAATTAACAAGATATCAAAGGAGACTGGAAGGTTTTCCTTTAACCATGGGCCTGACAGAACAAAAATGAAACTAGTGTCATTTTGTTGTATTAGTCTGACTGATCATATGTACAAACTTTCGAATTTTTCTACAATAGAAAAAAGAAATTATTAAGATTTAAAAATGTGACGGTTATACGTCACATTTCATAAACAATGTTATATTAGATGTATTTATTTGATATGTAAGTACATACCGCATCTAGATGTAGAACAGTACCACTAGCGGCAACGTGTCGTCTTCTAATAGAAGTGTATGCGTTACCGCTATTTACGGTACCACAGCTGATCTCACTAGAGCACCACTAGCGGCACAGCATGCCCTAAAAAGCGTGTATTTGTGCCCGAAGAACGGCGATCACGTTGGGACGTAATAATCGTCGGTGAAACGCGGGTGTGCCGAGTGTGAACTGTAACTTGCATTTCACAGTTCACACCCGAAAACACCTCTGACACCCCTCGGGGATTCATGTCGTGACAATATATTTATATTTATTAGTAGATATAGATAAGACGTCACCATCAGCTGGTTGTGTTGGTTGTTTTCATGTAAAATTATGTAAAATCATACATTCATAATCAATGATACATACATGTAAATACGAGTACAGCGTCCGAGAAATAATTACCATGAAAATGTTCGGCAGACGAAATGTTCTGAGACCATTATGTTAATAATTATTGTTCATAAAAATTACAAACGGTGCTCTCAACTGTAGTTGTATGTACATTTGTGTAAATAAGAAAAAAAAAGTTTTTTTTCAACAATCCCAACTTATTTTATGTTATGGATACACAGAAGAGTGTAAAACGCGAGCTAGTTCTCACTAAGGTTGAACAATTATGATAATTAATATTGTACACTTTGATGACAAAAAGATGACAATATACTCCGAAATTAATGGTCAGATTGTAATGCGGTTTTCTTTTTCTAAGACTAGATTCAATTTCCTACACAACATTTTTTTCATTTTTTTTTTCTTAGAGTATGTGGGTACTTTCTCTGGGAGAAAGTTTTGGTTGTATATATGAATATATATTTATATGTATAGGTGCTACATACTATGCAGGTTGAAAATGTAGTCACTTGCTTCATTGAACTGTATGGTTCAGAATCACTAGTAGAACACAAAACTGTTAAAAAAAAACGTTTATTTTTCAAGTTTTTTTTTTAACCATATTTCGGAAAATATACATTTAAATGCGATGCAACATGTGACTGACAGTAGACCGTACATATTCCCGGTGGTAAATAATGCACATGGGCTATATACATATAGGTTTTGTCTCTGTTACCGGAGTATTAGTGCTTCTTTAGCGGTCGATATCATTTTTTTAAATATGAATCACTAGCTTTTGCCCGCGGCTCCGCCCGCATGTTATTCGGTTTAACGACATGCTTTTTTCCGGGATAAAAAGTAACCTATGTGTTAAGTTGGGGTATAAGCTATATCTATTCTAAATTTCATCCAAATCCGTCCAGCCATTTCAGCGTGAAAGAGTAACAAACACACACACACACACACACACAAACTTTCGCATTTATAATATTAGTAGGAAGTAGGATGACAAAAGTAACAAAACTTATCTTATATCTTAATGATCGATATAGTGTTACATGGGCGGAAAAAGCAGTATAACGTTGCTTAGTAGAGAAAAACGGTACTCAGACACTTGAAATCCACTTAAGGTTGCATGTTTATTATTATTGCCACTCGAGAGATTCATAGCTACGCATTTTACCACTCACAACGGCATATTTATATTTTTGATGGGTATGTATAAGACCCTACAGTTCAAAGTGAAAAAAAATAAAATAATAATTAAGAGTGTCCATAAAAGACTACATTCCAATGAAAAAACAATTTTTTGCGCCAATTTTTTTTTCACCTTTCCATAGAAATTTAGTTAGCTGATTGAACACACTTTGTACTGAAAGGTGAAAAAATTTATTGAACAAAAAAAGTTTTTTTTTCTTCTTGTTTGTGATCTGATACCAATACATGATCTATCCTAAAATTATTTTCAGTTATTATTGTAGGATCTTATATAATACATAATTACTCGAAAATACACTACATGCAACCTAAACGAATAATGTTAGTCGGCAAAATGTCAGCCTCTGGTAACTGAGCGAGCATTTCATTGAGGCTCCGCCCAAACTCCACCATCAGAGGATGCTGACGGCGCAGGCATGCTCCAGCCAGCAGCCACTTCCATTCCCCGCAGGTAGCTATTAGAAACAAATAGCTTTCATTCTAGTATAATAAACTAATACTTGAAATATATCGTCACGACATGAATCCCCGATGGGGTGTCAGAGGTGTTCCGAGCTGTGAACTGTGAAATGCAAGTCACGGTCCACACTCGGCACACCCGCATTTTACCGATGATTATTACGTCCCAACGTGATGGGTGGTGAGCCCTATCGCCGTTCTTCGGGCACAAATACACGCTTTTTAGGGCATGCAGGTTTTTTCACGACGTTTTCCTTCACCGTTTCTGCAAGTGATAAGATTAGCGTGAAGTGTGATGAGATAACACAGCCTTGTCTTATTTCACCACAAACGATTAAGGACCGCGCTAATTAGACACCTGATATTTCAATGATATTAATCTATCTTACAGGAACCATGCATTTTTCCGAGATAAAAAGTAGCCTATGTGTTAAGTTAGGGTATAAGCTATATCCATTCTAAATTTCATTCAAATCTGTTCAGCCGTTTCAGCGTGAAAGAGTAACAAACATACACACACACACACACACACACACACACACACACACACACACACACACACACATAAACACGCACGCACAAACTTTCGCATTTATAATATTAGTGTGAAGTGTGATAGTGTGATGGTACGGAACCCTTCGTGCGCGAGTCCGATTCGCACTTTGCCGGTTTTTTATAGTTACCATTTGCTAAACAAAGAAGGAAAACACTGTGAGGTACATAAATCTGCATCTTTTAAAAATGCGTGTATTTTTGCCCGAAGTACAGCAATAACGGTCATCTTCGATTAGGTTGGGAAGTAAAAATCGTCAAGGAAAAGAGGGTGCACGAGTGTTGTCTGTTCTATTGACAGTCTACACTTGTTAGTGTACAATATGATTAGGTTAAAAACTCTATACATACAAACGTAAACTTGAAACGCATAACCCCTTCTTTTTGTATAAAACTAAACCTTGAACAACCTCATCCATATATTTATTTTGTGTCGATAGTTATCGTTTATTAGTAGCTAAAAGGAGTTACTATATATACTTACTTTGCGAAGTTTGTGTGGATTACGAATATGTACCTACGAATTCTTTTGAAAAGCATCTTTGCTTATTATCAGAAATACCTTGTAATGAACTATGTAATTGCATTGTGATATCGATAACAAATCAAAGGCAAACATTACATGTATTTATTTATAATCGTCTGTTGATCGGGGCGGTCGTGCATGTAGCTAATATAATTTCAGTAAAGTGCATCAATCAGTTTATTGTTTTTGGTATAAAAGTGTACACTAGTGTCGATTATTTGAAATTCTGAACCGGTTACATGAATCATCATGGAAAACGGAGAAAAACTGGCGAACGATAAGAAAGAAGAACAGAAAAAGAATACTAAACCGAATTTTTTCTCAAAACTGTTTGTGTGTTGGGTGTGTCCTGTTCTGTTCACTGGTAACAGAAGAGATGTGGAGGAGAAGGATCTTATTGCGCCAAGTAAGAAGTTCCACTCGGAGTCAGTAGGAGAAAAATATGAAAGGTAAATCTTAATATTCACAAAAATACACGATGACTGTCGCACAAAAGTCCATTTATCCATCCATCTATCAACCTTGTTCGTCCACTGCTGGACATAGGCATTTCCAAGATTTCGCAACTTTTGGCGGTCCCCTTGGAAGAAATGCCCACATATACGCTGAGCGTGTGGGTTGTTGAGCGCAGTGACGAAACCCTCGCACCAGTGACGCTGCCGCCCGTCATGGATATACATATATATGGTTGGCCACCTGTATGTTCTCATACGCCTGTATGAGAACTGTCCTCTTCGAGGGGGTTTGCGAATATGATGGTGGTACTTCCACAATCGAGCCCGGCATCAACTCCACCATTTTACACACAAGTAAAAATATCTAGATCCGATTATATATTGCTTGTATGTATATAGTTATCTACACACGCGGCAGTGTGTCAGCCAAGCTCGAAATTAAAGCGAGACACGACGTTATTGATGGGCTTTCAACATTGGCGCACTACAAAGTGTCCAAACCAAAAGAGAGTCACAACCATTGAAAATTAAAAAATGGGGTCAATCACACGTCAATTAAAATTAAGCCATGCAGCAATGACATACGATTCAAATAAAAATGTTTTGTTTCTTAATATTTTGACACTTCACTAGGGACACTTTTTTGGTAAATTTTACACTAGACCCGAGGTCCATGGTTTGGTATGTCAATGGTTTTCAATGATTGATGGTTGTAATTCATGTAACATGGTTCTAATGAATTATTCAGAATTTTTGGCTCTCAGACGTATGAAGACCAACATGGGTTTCAATTTCTTGAATTTTTTATTGTTTGCTATAATAGAGACCATAGTAACACGTACGTATTCTGTAAAAGTTTCAACTGGCTACTCGTACCTACATTACGGCTTAATTAGCTAGCCAGACCCTGGGCAGACAACAGACAGACAGGCGAAAAGACAGAAAGACAGATAGTGGAGGCTTGGTAATAGGGTCCCGTTTTGCACCTTTCGGGTACGTAACCCTAAAAAGGAAATAAAATAAAATTATTGCAAAAACTTTTAGTTCACATAAGACATTCGTTTCTACGTAGGAAGACAAAAACAAGGCTATAGCCGAAAACATTTTCAAATTTTTTAATTTAGGTTGCTTACATATTACATAAGGTGGGTTTAGTTTATATAGACAAATTCACACCGGAGACTCAATAAGTGGTCAGGACCAAGGTTCAATGACCCTTTGTGTGAAATACGCAAAATATCATTTTAATCATTTAGAATCCTTAAACTACTTAATTGAGTCGAGGTTGTTCTTGAACAAGTATAGAGGCACAAAAATATTTTTCGTATTTCCCAAACAGGATCATTGAGCCTTAGTCCTGACCACTTACCGAGTCTCCAGTATGATTTTGGCTATATAAACGAAAGTCACCTTATATACAGGTTTAGTTTTTAGGGTTCCATAACCAAAGGGTAACCAAACCAACGGGACCCTATTACTAAGACTCCGCTGTTCGTCCGTCTGTCTGTCCGTCTGTCACCAGTCACCAGGCTGTATCTCAGGAACCGTGATAGTTAGACGTTTGAAATTTTCACAGATGATGTATTTCTGTTGCCGCTATAACAAAAAATACTAAAACACAGAATAAATATTAAAGTGGTTCCCATACAACAAACGTGATTGTTTTGCCGTTTTTATAGATAATGGTACTGAACCCTTCGTGCGCGAGTCCGACCCGCACTTGGCCGGTTTTTTTAAGGGGGCGTGTACGGCCAAATCTGAAACTGTAGGGAATAGCAAAAATGCTCAAAGAAGTCGCGGGGCCGATTTTGATGAAAACAAAAACAGCATCATTATATTTTTGAAAAAAAAAATCTTTGCCAGAAATCGAAACAATTTATTTAAAAAAAACGGGCAAGTCCAAGTCAGACTCGCATACCTAGGGTTCCGTAATTCGACAATTTTGGGAACGGTCAGGAAGAAGGTATTTAAAATCATGGCCATAACTGTTTATGACTAAAACAAGAATTGATTTTACCACAAAAGAGAGATTTTTATCCCGTACTCGAAGTAAAACTCGTGGATGAAAAATTTCATTTTGTCATTTTGCTATCACGAATTTCTCACCCGCTATATTTTTCCTGTAATCTTTACGTAATCCCAATTTTTCGTTTCATTAGTTTCGGAAATAAGGGGGGGAGGCATGCATTTTTTGTGGCTTTTCAAAGATTTCTCGAAATCTAAACCAGTTTCTGTAATCAGCTCTTTAATATCTAGAATTTGATACCCATAATGTATTTTTATTTATTTTGCACCTTTTTTATATTTCTCATGTGTTATCAATTGTTTTTAATCGCTCTAGTTTTTCTGTAATTGGCCAGTTATGGACTGTAATTGTCATTTTTATCATTTTTTTCGGTCCACCAGTTTCGGAAATAAGACCGGGACATGCATTTTTTTGTGGTTTTTAATGATTTCTCGAAATCGGTGCCAATAAATAAAGTAAAAATTTATATTTCTATGATCAATTCTTTAATATTTACAATTTGACACCCATATTGTAATTTTAGGATATTTTTTTTATTTTTCTCACCTTTGTAATTGGAAATATTTTGAACAATATAAAACTTTGAAATTTTTTTTTACACTGTTAGTTAGGTGAATGCTGTTTTTGTAGCAAATTTAAAGTCTTTATCTGTAACGGTGCTAAAGTTATGATGTGAGGCTGTGACATACAGACGGATGGACGGACAACGGAGTCACACCATGAAGGTTCCTTTTACCTTTCAGGTACAGTGGAGACCGCATCAAGTTAGACACTTTGGATTTTGTACCTATGTACGGAACCCTAAAAAACACTCTGTATATTATTGCACCATCCGATAATGTCGCATATAAGGATTAAATTCTGGGAAGTGATGTCAAACGGCAAACTAAAGGAAAAGGCTTATTTTTAAGAAAATATGATTTTGTCAAAAATACATAGTTAATATTACCATTACATTCTGTAAAGACCTATCAGAAAATACTTCATCCTGGCGACCTATTTAAAAGTGTCCAGGAAATCTGAATAACTGTCCAGGAAATTCGTGTGAAAATCTATTACATACCATTTTGTTCACAGAGTACATTTCATATGTTTTCTTTTTAAAACTATTCATGTCTATGTTTCACTTTATTTTTGAGAAAAGCACTGTACTTGTTTCGATCATTAATTTAAGCAATCCTGGCCTCGTATATAAAAGTCCTCGCTCTACGGGCTCGGATTTTAACTTACTCGTCCAGGATTGCTTAATTCCTGATCTTAGTAGTAATGTACTATTAATTTCTCTTATGCCCGTTTTCACTAACGACGAACAAGGCGATGCCTAACTAAGTAACTCCTAATTTAGGTCCATGCTTACCATAAAGTTCTATTTCACCAAACTATTTTTACTATGTGATTCCTAACCCAAGAAGAGTAGCCTATGGTTTTGTTTTGATACTTGTCTTTGGTTTTGTTTGTCAAGTTGTCTGTTTGCGGTTTTTTTGACGTTTCACAGTACTACATTAAGCTTAAATCTCGAAATCGCGACTGTCACATGCATGTGTCAGTTTAGGGGCGCCTAAGCATTACGCATCCCCGAATCGGTGTCGTAACTTTAGGTGATTCCTAACGTCGGTCGTTAGTCATGACTTAAGAGTTAGTGAAACGTGTTTTTACTGGAGGCAACTCCTAAATACATAGACATCTTTAGGCGTCTCCTATGGTTCGTGAAAATGGGCATTATATTCAATACACCTTAACTAATCAATTGTTCGCAATTATGCTTATTATCTCAATACATAACCAAATTTGACGTCTCGAAGGTTGTACAGTCAGTATTTAACACACATTACACGATTATTGATTCCAATGCGTATTGGTAATCGTCGAGTCAGATAGGTGTTGACTAGAAATAGTTATTATTATTATTATTATTATTATTATTATTGTTTATACACGAGCAGCTGAAAGCTGATGTTGTGTATATCACTGCACTTTAGTCTTTAAAAAAATGTCTAATTTATTTTTGAATGAGTTCACTGTGGTTGCACTAATTACAGCTTCAGGTAGACTGTTCCACCCGGTAACCACACGGTTAGGCAGAAAGTGTCGACGGGGGTTGCTTGCACATTTTGATCCAACGATTTTCAGTGAGTGACCTCTGAGGTGCTGGTTTTTGTTCATTTTAAAAAGGCTGTCAAGTTCTTGAACATCATAGCACCCAGTCAGTATCTTATATGTCTCTATAAGGTCACCGCGTTGTCTGCGTTGTTGCAGCGTGGTAAGACCAAGTTCTTTCAATCGCTGTTCGTATGTCATGTAAACCTACAACCATTTTGGTAGCTCTTCTTTGAACCTTCTCTAACATGACAATGTCTTTTTGAAAATAGGGACTCCAAATTTGAAAGCCATATTCAAGCAGTGGGCGTATATATGATTTATAGATTGTTAAAAATAAAGCCTTGTCGATGTAATTAAATGTTTTTCTTATCATATATGTTACAGAGTTAGCCTTCTTGGTTAGTTGAAGAACGTGAGCATCCCATTTCAGATTGTCTGTTATTGTGACTCCCAGATCTCTCTGTGTTGTAACTGTTTTTAGGGGTTCTGAGTCAACTGTGTATGGTAAATATGGGTTGTTTTTCCCAACATGTAAGACAGTACATTTCCCAGAATTTAAAGTTAGAAGCCATGCAGTCTTTGGTCCACTGAGTTATCCGATTCAGATCATCTTGAATCATCTGGTGGGATATTAGCGGGTTTCCCATTATTTTGGTGTCATCAGCGAATAAGGACAATTCAGATCTTATAACGTCCTTTAGGTCCGTCAAAAATATTCCAAATAGGATTGGTCCTAATACAGATCCTTGAGGAACACCGCTGTAAACATTGAAGTAGTTGGAAAGCTCTTCTCCTACTCTTACTTTGAATGTTCGTGCACTAAGGTAGTCCTCTATCCACAGAAGAAGTTTTCCCCGAATTCCAAAATGTTCTAACTTTGCAATTAATCGTTTTATGGGGACGCGGTCAAATGTTTTCTCATAATCTAGATAAATTATGTCTGTAGGTTCATGCTTATCCCAATTCTTTGTCCAAAAGTTTACGCAAGACAACAGGTTAGTAACTATGGATCTTCGAGGCACAAATCCGTGTTGTTCAGCAATAATGATCTGTTCCTTGGACAAAAATTCTCTTATTTGTTTAGCAATAATTTTTTCCATTACTTTGCATGGTATGCATGTTAAGCAAACTGGTCGATAGTGAGCCGGGTCGAGCTTATCTCCTTTTTTGTAAATGGGGGTAACCATTGCCTCTTTCCAATCTTGCGGTAATTTCCCATCTTTAAAAGACAGACTCATGATGTGAGCAAGTTGCCCGCATACCACACGGTTACATCTTTTCAGTAGGATTGACGGTATTCCATCAGGGCCCATTGCTGTGTCATCATTCAGGGTATTCAATGCTCTTGTTACGGCTTCAGGTGTAAAGTCAATCTGCTCAAGTGAGTTTGCCACAGCAGGACTGCCAATGTTTGGTAAAGGTTGGTTGATAGGTTCTTTCACAAAGGACTTTTCAAATTGTTTGCCAAAAATATTAGCAACTTCTTTATTGTTAGTAGTTATTCTCTGAGTTAGGCTATCTCTTAATGCTGGTGGAATAGAAACTTTCGAGTTCAAATGTTGACGCATATATGCATAAAAGCATTTCGGACCAGCTCCAACAATAGTTCTTTCAAAATTAATTCTGGATTTTCTTGCTTCTCCAATAATTTTATTGTTTAGCTTCCTATAATTCTCGTATGATTCTTTTGTTTTACATAATTGATACAATTTTCATTTTTGTAGCTTTTCTCGAGTCAGTTTTATTATCCGTGGTCCAATCCATGGTTTTTTTATATTTTTCTTTTTATTAGCTCTTGTAAGTGGTTTGTTTCCTTTAATAACCCTATGAATGCCTGTCTTAAAGTCCATCCACGCCTTATCGGGATTAATATGGTGTATGGAATTTAAATTGTGTTCTAGTAGCCGGGAAGTTATAATTTCATAATTAGCACTGTAGAAGTTTCTTCGGTGTTTTTTCTCAACAATGTTGAGTATTTGATCATTCTGGATTTGTAGTGTCCCAAAAAGGACCATGTGGTCACTTTTACCTATTTGAGGATAATGTATTATTTTAGTACACAAGTTGTCATCACTGCAAAGAATAAGATCAAGTAATGACTCTTCGTTATTTCGCTTTCTCGTTATTTCTGTCACCAACTGATGTAGATTAGTTTCAGTAATAATTTCTATAAAATTTTCATGAAGTGCATTATAACCATCTAATTTCTGTAATGGCCATTCAATGTCAGGGAGATTAAAATCTCCAGCAATTAGTAAATTCCCATTCTCTTCAGCAGCCTTTTTAATTGTTTCAATTAGCAACTTATCACTTTCTTTTAGGTCATAGTGGGTAGGGCGATAAACACCTCCAATAACAATTTCAAATTTACCATATTTAATATTTAACCACAATGCTTCTACATTCATTTTGTTGTTAAGAGTAGGATGTAAGCCTGCGTTGATAATAATAGCCTGATGTCTCTGGGCTACATAGATAGCTACTCCTCCAGCACCTTTGCCACTTTTGCCAGGTGGTCTATCAAGTCTATAAAGCGTATACCCCTTAATAGCTACCAATGTATCCAAAATATCAGGTTTTAAATGTGTCAAAATACAAAAATACAAAAATATTTATTTCACACACATGGTAACATTTACAAAAAATTCAGTAGCTCCCAGACTAGACGATGGGTAGTCTGTTCCGTGGGTGCTGGTAGGTTGGTTAATCAAAAGTTTTGTCTTATATTTGGACAAGTGATAAATGTGTTATTTGTGAATAAGGTGATTAAGATCTATAACCTTAAAACTTATTTTAACCTAAGCCTAAAACAAAAAAGAACAAAAGCATTTTTAGGGTCTTAATCTAAATATCTAATAAGGACTCAATGCTACTAAAGAAAATAAATAGTTACCTATATAGAAAGAATATGTATAAATTAAGCGAGTGTTTATATATAATGGAATAGATAGTATTGAAATAAGTAATGAGTATGTATGAGTACTATATATATATATATATAAGAGCATTATTTACTATTTATATATAGAAAATAAGAGAATATTCAAGTGTTTGATATCTGTTCTCCAAATATACCTAATATATTTTCAGTATCGACATAATTTAAGTTAAGAAGCCATTTTTCAATTTTTCGTTTTGCTTCATGTACGGAAGCCAGTTTTAAATTGCATTCTTTAGCGACAATATTGTAGATATGAGGATGTAGGTAGGGAGGAAATCTTTGTGCGAATTTAGTTTTTGTCGCTGTTATTGTTGTCCTAAATACTCTTCTTCGAAGCAATTTATCGTATTCGGGAGAGTTAATAATTTTTCTGTGTTGGATTAGTGCTGCTCTGAGGATAAAAAGTTTTCTGATAGTTAAGACACCGCATTCTCTGTAGAGAGTTTCTGTGGGATAATCGATAGGTCTTTTAAACATTACTTTTAGAATTGACCTTTGCGCTCTTTCAATTGTGATAATATGTGTTTTAGATGAACCACCCCAGCAGCTTATACAGTAATTCAGAACGGATTGACAAAGAGTAATATATACGAGTCTTAAGGTTTCTTTAGAGGCACTATTACGTAGTAGTCTCATGACGTGGATGAGTTTTCTCGCCCTTCCGGCAAGGAAAGATATATGTTTATTGAAGTTGACTTTCTCATCGAGGAAAATACCTAGATATTTTATAGCATCGGTTCTTTGAATAATGTCGCAGGAACATGTGCGGGTGGATCGATCACAGGAATGTATTTTGATTGGGATGTTACAAATTGGTTCTGAAGCTGCAGTTTTGTTGAAACATAAGTATTTGGTTTTGGTTGTGTTTAGTGTAAGAAGATTTCTAGAAAGCCAGTTAGCGATTTCAGAAAGACCGTTAGTTGTTCGATTAAAAACAGAAAGCCAGGTGGTATCGTTAAAGATAATCGCAGTATCGTCGGCATAACACACAATTTCTGCGTTTAAAGATGTAGATAAAGCATTGTTAATGTCATTTATGTAGATGATGAAAAGAGTTGGGCCTAAAATGCTGCCCTGTGGTACACCGAATTTCACATTTGAAGGATCACTGAGAATGTCACTAATTTTAGTAATCTGAACTCTGTCCGACAAATAACTGCGGAACCAATCGAGAGTAATGCCTCTAATACCTATGTTGTCTAATTTTTTCAAAAGAATCGGAATCGAAACCGTGTCAAACGCTTTTGCTAGGTCTAAGAAGGCACCTACACAACAGCGCCCGTTGTCAAGATGTGAAGTTATTGAATTTAGGAGAAGTGTGACTGCATCTTCAGTAGACTTTCCATGTCTGAAGCCAAACTGGGTTGGTGATAGAATTTCATTTGATTCTAGATATTTAACTAGGCGACGGTTTACAATTTTCTCCAACAATTTTGAGAATACTGATAGAAGTGAAATGGGTCTGTAGTTACATGGCATGCTTTTGTCACCAGATTTATGAATAGGAGTTACAGTAGCAACTTTCCAGGAATCAGGAAATATGCCATTACTCAGACTTAGGTTACAAATGTGTGATAAAGGTTTAGCTAAACTATTTAAGGCATACTTCACAAGGAGGTTTTTAAACCCATCTAGGCCAGGTGCACTATCATTTTTTAGCTGACGTACGATGTCTATTATTTCAGCTTCGTCTGTAGGAAGCAAGAAGAAAGATCCTGAAGGGGTAGAGGAAGAAGCAGCAAGTAAAGCAAGATTCGATTCGGTTTGACTCGTTGTTGTTAGTATTTCTTTTGCTTGATTTGTTCCTACTGAAATAAAATAGGTATTGCAGTCGTTGATTGATTCTGATTTGCTTGGTTTATTAGCAAGTAGGTCAACAGAAGCATTTCTTTTAGCAGGAATTAATTCACATATGTTTTTGATTGCTTTCCATAGTTTTTTCGGGTCTTTGTTGTTGTCCACTAGTATTTTATTTTCAAAGTCTGATTTAACTTTGTGTAGAACTTTTGTGCAAAAGTTGCGGTACCTATTATAGACAAGTCGAGCAGTAGCATCATTAGGTTTTTTTCTACATTTTAGGTGAAGATTGTCCCTGTGTTTCATACATCTTATCAGGCCAGGAGTTATCCAGGGCTTGATATTGTACTGTGAGTGACTGATTTTTACGAATTGTGTGTGTTTCATGACAACCAGGTTAAGTTTTCCGGTTAGCTTGGTGGTTGCTTCTAATACATCAAAAGAAGATATTATGTCAGACCAGTCTTCAGTTTGAAGGTCAGTTGCTACCGCAGCATAATTTGTTTTAGGTAATGATCTTCTGGTTGTTTTATGGTGGAAATTTGTACATATAGCTGTAATGGGAAGATCGTGGTCAGTAAGAGATGTCTTGCAAACAATGCCTAAAGCTTCAAATTTTGTTCTAATGCAAATGTGGTCTATGCAGGACTTTAGCCTTGTGGGTGTGGTAATCGCTGGTATAAGACCGTGTTCAGCAACGCAGCATAAATAGTTAGATTTATGATCGTTATCGGAGTCTGGAAGGATGTTAATGTTTATGTCTCCCGCTAGAACTATATTAGGGCAGTGTTTAACAGAGTTTAGAATGCAGTCTAAAGAAGTCAGAAAGTTTGTGATATTTTTAATGGAAGGTGAGCGGTACATGGCGATAATAGTAAAATTATTTGGTAGAGTAATAAGAAATAGTTAGCATCGTCGCAGGCGGGTTCAGATACAATGGCATTCCATTTATCGTTAACGTATACTATGACTCCTCCATTTTGGTTTGTGAATGTTTCGGAATGGAAGTGTGAGTAGCCGTCTATTTTTTTAATAAGAGGATTTGAATGATTTTGTTAGATGTGGTGCTGGTACCTGAGAGCTTGGGTGGTGTGGACGTGCGTGCTGCAGGTGGAGGTGGTCTAGTTCCTCTTGCCGACGCTTACCACCCTCCTCTTGACATCACAGTGCCACTAGACAGTGTGCTTCAAGTACGTCGCTCAGGGTTTCTGGACCCGAGTAATATTGATGCCACCCTTGACTGGAATTTTGCCAAAGCAGATTTTGTGCTGTTGCATCAGTTGGTTAACGAAGCTGGTTGGGATGCTGTGCTAGAGTTCAGGGACGTAGATGCAGCTGTTGATACCTTTTACAAAATCCTCTATAATATTTTTAATCTTTGTGTTCCTAAAAAGTGTAGACATACATCTCGTCAGAAGCGTTATCCGGTCTGGTTCACGGGAGATCTTATAAAGGATATCAAGCGTAAGGCCATTCTACATCGAAAATGGAAAGCTACGAGTGACCCAAATGCGTACCTACAGTTTAGCATTCTAAGACTTCAAATAAAAAAAAGGATGTCATCTCAGTATGACGCGTACATATCCAAAATTGAAGACAGTTTTATGTCGAATCCACGCTTGTTCTGGAAACATGTAGCGAGTTTGAAGACTAAGAGTGGGTTCGAGCCTAGCGTTACCTACCAGGATGAGAAATGTGTAGGTGAAGCGGCAGCAACTGCCTTTTCGCATTTCTTTTCTAGTGTTTTTCTTACCGACACACCAAATCTTAACTCAAATGAGACTAATCGCCTCAATTTGGTTAAATCGGCCAACTACGTCAATATCTCGCACATTACTGAAAATGATGTTGTAAATGGTTTAAAGCGACTTAAGCCTCAAAGCTCGATTGGACCAGACTCTATTCCTCCTTATATTCTGAAGGCTTGCAGTGATGTGTTATCCCTTCCGATAGGTTGCTTACTAAACCTTTCTCTGAAAACGGGTAGGTATCCTTCCAAATGGAAGCTGTCACGTGTAAGTCCTATTCCAAAAACTAATGACGCATCAAAAGTTGAGGACCATCGACCCATAGCAAATCTTAACTCCCTGGCTAAGGTCTTTGAGTCTATTCTACATAGGAAAATATCTGCACAAATAAAACCTTTTCTGTCGGACTCGCAGCATGGTTTTAGAAGCGGGCGGTCGGTAGATACTAACCTGCTTACTTTTGTGGACTATGTCTCCGAACACATGGAGAGGGGCGGACAAGTGGATGTAGCTTATCTCGACTTCAAAAAGGCGTTTGATCGCGTGGATAAAGACGTGCTTTTAGATAAGTTATGTTCATTTGGTTTCGCCCCTAGCCTGCTTTGTTTCCTGGCTGACTACCTACGTGATAGACAGCAAGTCGTTAAGTATGGCTGTTATACATCCCAACCGTACCATACTCGTTCAGGCGTGAGCCAGGGATCAATCCTGGGTCCTTTGTTATTTATTATTATGATAAATGACCTTGACCTTGTCCTGAACCATGCGAGTTGTTTACTGTATGCGGATGACGTAAAGCTGTTTCTCTGCGTAAAGGATATAACCGATCATCGCTTGTTGCAACAAGATCTTGACTCAATACTTCAATGGAGTACTAGAAACAGGCTCCACTTTAATGCCTCGAAGTGCAACGTTTTGTCTTTTACCCGTAGTCGACAACCTCTTCACGCAGTCTATACGCTCGGCTCTGAAGTCATTGCTCGTGTTGAGTCTATCAGAGACCTGGGTGTCGTTTTCGACTACCAACTCACGTTCCATGAGCATATAAAAAGTCTTGCGGTAGCATGTTATCGTCGGCTGGGTTTCATACTACGTAATGCAAAATACTTCCACGATGCTAAAATAAGCCAGATTTTATATACAGCGCTGGTTAGAAGCAAAATTGAGGCTAGTTCTATTGTGTGGAGTCCACACGAGAAAAAGTATGCCCTTATGCTTGAAAAGATTCAAAAAGCATTCTTGCGATTTCTCTACAAGAAAAAGTATGGTTTTTATCCATTTATGTATCCCACCAAGTTTCTCCTGGGCGTGCTAGGATTCAACTCTCTTGAGGTCCGACGAGCATGTGAGTTGATGGTGACTGCATGCTGCCTACTTCGCGGAAATTCTGACTGCCCTGAGCTGGTAGCTCAGGTCTGTCAATTTTTTGTGCCAAATAATTATCTTCGTGCCCGCTCACACAAGCTCTTGGCAACGTCCTCCTCATGCTCCGTGGCACGGAGGGAGTCCCCACTGATGCGTGCACCCCTGAAACTCAACGCGCTCTTGGTATCAGAACCACTGTGTGATCTTATCTCTGACAGAATGACGGATGTTGTGAGGGAATGTTTGAAGTTTTGTGAGAGTGAAGCCTCAATGACGATGTCCTTAGATTCTAAGCCTTAGACCATAATTTTACTTTGGTTTATTTTTGTTATTATTTTTCTCAACTATTTTATGTGGATGTCAATAATTTATGTAGATTAGTTAACTTTCTTTCAACTTTTTAATTGTACAGCGAATTGGATTATTCTGTAATGCTGTGCAAATTTTTGATAAATAAATAAATAAATAAATAAATTGACCAAGGCGACATTCCGTTAAGATGATAACATCGCATATTACATTTAAACGTTTCAGTAGCGTGAGAAAACTGTCGAAGTTTCGGTTGTGGCTTCTAATGTTGAAAGTGACAATTTTGAAGTCATATTTTGCGTAAATCATATTTTTACACAGCTCAACGGAATCTAATGCGTGACACGGTATTTTTAAAGTGTTATCAATATCATTTGCAATATCTAAGGTGGCCATTTGTAATGTTTTGTTTTTATTTGAGTTTTTATTTTTCTTTGGTCACGCATTAGTGAAGAGTTGAGCGATGAGTACAACATAATTATTTCTCTGATTTGTTCATACAGATTAATGTGAATAATTTTTATTAAACAAGTATATAATATGAAAGTTTCATTAAATTTTCGTTTTAAAATATATGTAGATATGTTTCTTTTCAAGATATAATTACATAGATATATGAGTAATAGTATTACAAAATAGCACGAGTCCGAAGTAACCTTAAAATTATATATAGTGGTAGGAACTTTAAGACATAAAATTCGAGACAAATAACTAAAATTAAAGTTTGGTAAACAGTAGTAACATAATGTTATAAATTGAAATAAAATTACTATATTAATTAGACAGATAAATGTCAGTATCGATACTTGACTAATTGGTTCCGGGCGTCGATTGTGGAACAGTACCAGTAAGGCGTTCAAGGTCGTCGTAGTTGCGGATAAGTTTCGGTGATTTATGCTCTTCTTTTCGGGTGTGGATGACTCCATTTTTGACCCAACAAAACAGGTAGCCGTTTTGCTTCGTCCTGGTTCTGGCTTCACGAAAAAGCTGACGGTTTGCCTTGGTGAGTCGTTCGTTAAAGTATATTTTTGTTTTTGGTCCTGAAACTTCCAAGTCTTCAGTGGAGAGATTTTTCCTGGTTTTGATCGCATTAAGCATCTCATTTCGTTTCGCATTATGAGTAAAACGTACTACAACTGAGCGGGGTGTAGTAGTTTCATTGGATGACTTTTTTGAGCCCACGCGGGTAACTGAGTCTAAATCGTTGTTGCAAATGTTCACGCCAACTTTCTAGGCAGCTGTATAGATTATGTGATGTAGGCTCTCGTTTTCATTTTCTATTATACCTGCTATCTCTAGTTCGTTACGTAAAGAGTTTTGTTCTTGTGAATTCAGTTGGTCCTGGAGCAATGTGATTGTTTGATGTAATGATGCTATTTCAAGGTCTTGCTTTTTCAGTTCAAGTGGGTGCAGCGAGTTTTTTTCTTCAAGCTGCTTAATTCGTAGTTCCCATGAGTTAACATTTTTTGTGAGTGCGGTCAGTTGAGAATTTACTGATGCTTTAAATTCCGATAGATCCATTGACAAGTCATCGAATTTTTTATCCATGTAAGCCATCAAGGCTGAGTAATCATTACCGGTATTTGATTTTATGGTTTGACCTTTAGTATCGTCGGCAATAGGAGACATCCCTAGAGGGCTACTTATAGGTTTCTTCTGCTGTTTACATTCGGTGCATTTCCATTTTGTTTTGTTCCTTGGGAGAATTTTCTTGAACTCAATGTCCGTAAGACCGAAACAATGGTAATGACAAATTTCATGACATTGAATGCAGTTGATGGAGTCATCAGATTTCAGTAGTTTTGAACATTTGCTGCAGTTCATTTTTGTTGTAGAGGTAGAAATTTATTTGCAATAAACTTGATTGTAAACACACCAATAGTGCCCTCTATTTTCAAAACCTATAATTAGCCAGCACTCTCTTGCAATTGAGTCGAATCGAGATTCGTTCAACGACCTAGTGAGAGTTTCTGCTACCCGACACTAGGTGTCAGGTAAAAAAGAGGCGACGGGGCGGTGGTCAGGACAGTATCGAAGCTTTGGCGTCTCACCATAATAACGATGTTTAAAGGTTATAAAATTAAATGGTCTTCGAATTTCTGCATAAATATGAAATTAGTGTTGTGTCTATACAAAATAATAGACTTGTTTTAATGTTTTAGCAAATTGATAGGGTTGGAGCACTTTATTTAATACGTAAGCCAGTTTTGTAAGTTGGAAGAGTTTTTTATGGTTTTTAGAGTATTTACTCACAGTTTTTAACAAATAACACTTTCACAGATGCATTTTTAGGTTGGCTACAGAAATATCACTGTTTCACGTAATCAAATTTACTAATTGAATTTAAAACGAATTTAACATAAGAGCAGACATTATTGCGACACCGCCGATCCAGGTGGCTACTTAAGTGTTTAAGTGTTTCTGTAATAATTATGAATGTAGGTCGCAACCTATCAATTTCCAATAGCAATAAATCTCTTTTAGCCATAATCGATGCCAGGTTTGTATAAAACAGAGTAAGCTCAGTTAGACCATTTTTTTGCTACTTTTTTGGTCTTGATTTATTTGTACTATCGATGGTCTGTTATTTACATACTTTACAGAGATGTCTTCCTCACCTTGCTCAATCCTTTGTCTCAATTCCAACCACAAACTCTTTAGGTACTCACGCTGATATGGAGTAAGATCATTTTTGGCAGTGACACCCGTGCGTAGCTTTTTACCGTTTTTCAGTATGTGAAGAGCGGCTTCTTTGTTCCTCATCACCACTTTCAGAGGACGGGGGGCAGAGCCAGGTTGCAGCTTACCCAGACGAATAATCACAACTGGAGAAACAGGGTCGGGCAGGTTAGACAATGCACGCTCCACCTCTGATTGATCATGTCGTTTACGCACCTCAATGGTTGAATCAGGTAATGAAATCTCTGGGATCCCAAACATGATGACATTAGAGCTCCGTTTCTGCCGTTCTTCAATTTCCCCAATGACAGATTCCACATTTACAGTTGATTGTTGATTTTTCTTAATTACGTCCATTTCCAACTCCGATTCACTTAGTTACATGAAAACTTAAAAATATCAATCAGTTTATAAAAATTGAGCACTTTTCATTAGTTTGCATAGTGACATTATTAGTCAAAAATTTATCCTTTTAATATAAGTGACACTAGCGGATGGTGCCATATAATATACAGCGTTTTTTTTTATCAACTTTTTCGATTCCCAACTAAAGGGAAATTATTTTTTCAAAAATCTAATGATGCGGTTTTGACACACAGTACGAACCAATTATGAGCCTTTTGCTCTTTTGAGAGACTGCTACAATTTTTAGAATGACCATTTGTTAGAAGGGTCAATCAACTTTTTTACCTACACTACTTTTTGGATCATTGCCAGTAATCAACCACAAAATTCACAATTTTGCTCTTTTCTTTCCGAAAAGGGTGTTGCCCACTTACTAGATAGTTTAAAATATATAAAAAACGTAGTATAAAAAATGGTAACTCAGTAGAAGAGTTTCTCCCGGTGTTGTTACTATGGAAAAACAGTGTTGTCAACTGAGTTACCCCCTAGTTTTAATGAAACTAAATTAAGTATTCTTGTTTTTAACATGAAAGTTACGCGTCAAAGTTGAAGAACTAGCAGTGTGGGGAAAAATGTTGATTAGCCCAGCAACGCGCGTCTTCGTTGTTATTTTCGTTCGCTGATATAGATAGCTGCAGGTTTTTACGTGGATAACGAAGCGTCGCGTCGCCCTCTCGGTGTGCTTATCTAAAACATCTTATTGACACTATGATCATTGATATTTTAGAAAATGTCAGTGGTCAGCATTTTGTGTACCTAATTTTTTGTGATTAAAGTATTAATAACTATACATTTTATTTTATTTTAAAAGTAAACGTAGTACTTTATTAAGGCGACATTGCCATTCCAAAACACGCACATACTTTAAAAATTTATTTACTTATTTTATTTATTTATTTAATATTTACATTATTTTGAATTGAACTTATCTAATAAACACCACATAAACCTTTACAGGTTTGTGTATGGTGCACATGAATCTACCTTACAAACTTATATTATTAAATAAAAACGTTAGTGCTTACAACTAAACGTTTAAGACGTTAAAATATTTTGCCAGTTAGCAAATAAATACAAAGACAAATTTAACCATATGATGATGATCAATCAAAAATATATATATATATATATATATGGTGATGATGTCTCTCCTTTGTTCATGAATAGGGTTTACTTTTCATTGCAAAGGTCTTAAAGATAATTACAATGGAAGAAACTGATAAGGAAAATCATATACAGGTTGCTTCAGTTTAGTGGTCTAAATGATTTAAAAAATGTAATTTTAATTTATCCTTCATATTGATTGGGGTTATCTCCTGTCTAAGACTAATTGGGAGATTATTTATAAGGTTGGGGATTAGGTGATAACTTTGCCATTGAAATAAAAATACAGTGGTGAATTTAATTCGATATGACGAGGACATTTCTTCAAAGAAGAGGGGGATTTGCTTTAATTTTTTTAGCAGAATATTCAAGAATTTTATTTATGAGTTTATTATTTAGATTAATGCACGTAAATAGCATGAGTAATGTCGTTAAGAATGGTAAAGTTTATATGTACGCTGACGATACGTGCATTATGTATTCGGGTACGGATGCAAAAATAATAGAACAGGCTGCTCAGCAGGATTTTGATAACATTTTAAGATGGTCACACGACAATGGAATTATTCTAAATGTCCAAAAAACCAAATATGTACACATAAGATCACAAAAAGCTAGTGTGAAAGACATAGATTTTCTAATAATTGGCCACACATATGATTGTTTGCATCAAAATTATATGAACTGTAAATGTTTAAGTATCGAAAAAGTACATAAGATTAAGTATTTAGGTCTCACAATAGACAGGGATATGAACTGGAAATATCACATAAAAGAGGTATGTAATAGATTACGAATACTATTAGCTAAATTTAATAATCTCAAATATTTTGTTAACAGAGGTGTTCTGTATTGTATTTATCACGCCCTAGTGGAACCGGTTTTGAGTTATGGATTGAGTAGTTATGGAAGAACTTTTCCTACATATTTATATGAAGTAAAAAAGTTACAAGTAAGATTTTTGAAATGTCTAGTAAGTAAAAAAGAAAAATTGAGGTGTAATAAGGAATACCAAAAATTATTTAAAATTTGTAAAATCATGCCAGTAGATGTAAAATTAAAATTTCTTATAGCAATGGAATCATTTCAAAAATCTCATTTAAAAGTTAAGAAAACACGTTATTGTTCAGCTCGGGGAAAGGGCAAATCAGTAATTAAGTATGTTGTGCCAAAGTACAAAAACTATTATGGAACTAGGACTCGCGAGTATTTAATACCGAAGATATTTAACTCAATAGGGGAAGAGGTTGACGAAACTTTAAATGGCAAAATAAGCAAAAACAAATTTAAAAGTATTTTGAAAGGGTGTTTTCTTGGCTTTGTTTAGATTTTTAAAAAGCTGTGTTAAAAATAAGTTTAAGATTTAGAACCTTTTGCAGAGGAAGACATGTTTGGATACCGAGAGCGGTAGCCGATAAACTGCTGAGCAGTTTGGCTTAAGAAATGTAAAAGAAAAACATGTATTGTCTTTGGTGAATAAACTAAATCTATCTATCTATCTATCTATCTATCTATCTATCTAAGTATCTATCAACCTACTATATTTTCATGATCTAATTAGGATGCACTTGGCTTCGGCCCGTGCCAATATTACGCCTCTAAAAAAAGAATGAAAAATTTACTTAAAAAACCCATAACAATAATAATAATGCGGCCGTTTCACCTTCAGATTAAATGGTACCAAAGACCTCCTCAATGTTGACTTCGGACCCATGAATGCCTATCATATGACCTGGAGCCTTAGTAGTTTCAGTCGTGGCTCCCTGTACCGTTTAAATACTATGCCGTCGCGTCGGGAAAAAACGGAGCGGGGCGACCCCCGTAGTTTTAACAGAATTCACGATATGCAGAAAAAATATTTTTCCGATCGTTTTCCGATGACTTACGGTTCAATAAATTTATAAAATTAAAGGGCCGCTTCCCTTTCCGAACTGTACATTGCAAATTGAAATTTATTAGTTCGTGCTAAGGAAGATTTTCCAAAAGCTAAATAATGACTTACGGTTCAATAATTTTAAAAATCAAAGGACCGCTAGCGTCACTTCCTAAGTAGTAACGAAGCGTGTGGCTCTGTACAAATTTTTAGGACGAGCGGCGCGGGGCGGCGGGGCAGGCGTTCGGCTGCATCTTCTGACCCCGGGTTGGCACTTCCAGCGCAGCTGAAGAAAGCACAGAATTCGAAACGGCACTTTTCGATCGTAACCAAACGAATAACAACCTGTAATATGAATTCGATTGCACCTTGAAGGGTTTTAAAGTAATTCCATTTTAAAATAGAGACCTGTTTTGTTACTCTCTATTCTGATGGTCAGACAACTCGGGTGTTATCTACCTATCGTGATTTATTTTGTTAAATTTAAGGTAGTAGATATTTCACTTTTTTGAATCAATATTTATCCAATATTAGAAAATAATTGTCGGTGTTTGTCATATATGCAATAAACCAAGTAGTATTTTTTTTGTTTATTTCATTTCATTGGCGGTCCTCCTGGAAGAAATGCCCATACTCACACACGCTGGGAAGGCGGGTTGGTGAGCGTAGTGCCGAAACCCTTGCACCAGTGACGCCGCTGCCCGTCACCAGTCTAATTTATATAAGGCCCGGCAATTGGGGATGAATATACCGCCATCCATCGGTCCCAGGCAATGGTGGGCCGCCTGGTTTTGCCTGAGAGCTGTTCTCTTACTCTCCCCCGAATAACTTCGGGAGGATTTGCGAGTAAGATGGTGGTACCTCCACAATCGAGCCCGGCATCAGCTCTACCACCTAGTAAATGTTTACCATTACCATAGACTAAATAATCTATGCCATTACCTCGGCGAATGAATTTCGTTCACTGAAATGAATTACCTTCATTAATATCTTGGAATACTTTAGATTAGAAGTCAGAATATTATTGTGAATTCCCAATTTTTTTCATTTATTTCTTAATAAATAGAGAAATAAATAAAAAAAATGAATAAAATAAATTCAAGAACGACAAAAAAAATGGTTTATGAAACACAAATGGGTTTCAAAGTATTATTGCAAAATAGAGAAATGTTTCGTTACTCTCTATTTTGATGGTTAAGGCAACTTAACTCGCTTCGTGGTTCGAGATCTTAGGTATTTATTTATTTTATACATAATTTATAGCGCTGTTTCACAATTGTGTTAATAAACATTATCTAGTCCAATTACTTACCGGTTTCCATTATGTAAATTTTACTTAATTACACGCAGATAATTATGATTAAGATAAATGTACATAGAACATGGGTTATAAAATCTATTTGAAAAGAAAAAATAATAAATTAATGAATTTGTATTTTTGGTGTTTTTTAGATATACATATATGTAGTTTATTATTTAAAAGACAAAAAGGCGATTCCTTCATTATACTGGTTTACTTTAGCCGTAACTAATTTAAATAATTTAAAATATTTATAAACATTTGTAGAAGACATTTTAGATGAGAAAACAATTAAAATTGAGTGTGTTTTTAAAATAAAATAGCATTAGAGAATTTTAATTACAAGCATAATTATGGTTTCCTAACGGAGATAATCTTGCGCCACACGATACGGGCATTACTTCTCGTAGGGCCTAATATATATATAAAGTAGATTGTTATGCAATCGATCACTTACACCCGTGTGTAACACTCTACTTTTCATCACTAATGTGAGGAAATAAAAAAACTTACAAAATTATAACATGATGATAACTGCACCTGCATCCTACCCTATATTTATTCTAACTGGTTTCGGTTTTACACTATTATTATCAAGGGTCTAATAAATAACTAATAACAATAACATATTTTTCAGGATATAAAAATTAATTCGACGTGCAATCAATGAAATATGTCGTTAATCAATTTATGAAATTATGTTTGCAACAACATTTTCAACGAGATAATTTTACTGCCGCCATTTTATTGAAAGAGTTACAAACATACACACACACACACAAACTTTCGCATTTATAATATTAGTGTGATACTTGAGAATAATAAAAATAATAATGGCGTAGGGAAGTGACGACCCCACCGCCCACTGGTGCGTCCAGATGGCGTCGGGGTGTGACGACCCCTTCGCCCTCTGGTACTACAGTGCAAGCAGGCACCGCAGGGCGGCTTGTGGCGAGCCGGTAGTGAGTGGCGACACCTCGGACCCTACCTCCAGGGGAAACACACACACATGCACTTACACACACACACCTCCCCGCCTCTGCGCTTACCTTATGTAGCCGGCCAGAGTGGAGTCGCAAGAGCGGAACCTATGCTCCAGGTTGGAAGTGTAAAATGTCATAACGCCGGCCGCCGGGGGCACTTGACTGTATAAGGATCTTGCGCCCCGCAGACTCACCTCTCGACAACCTTAGCTGCTTACATAGTGTTGCCCCCCGCCCTATGGTGGCTAGATAGGGGGCCCACAACGGCTATCCTTCTGGGTAGTCATCAAGCAGCAAATCACCATCTGCCAGACTTAAATTTGTGAGAGATTCCGTTATCTCACTCCATAGCCCTGTTATCCGGCCCATTTAGCATCCCATCTTCATAGCCCACTCCAAGTCCTACTTCCTGGCAATAGTTTGGCAACTATGGGGGACTGTCCGTTAATGTATCCCAATGGTACATTAAGGGGGGGATGCGGCCATCTCACATTTAGACTGACTGACCCGTGACTGAAAAGTGTATCTACATTCACTTGGTGCTCATTATGGACCTGGACTCAACAGACAGCACTGACAGACATGACCGACACTGACAGACAAGTCAAATTCATTTATTAAAAAATTCAAATTCATTATCATTAATTAAAGTAATATAACAGATTCACATCTAAACCATTACAATAATATGTTCTTAAACTAAAGCACTTACTTTCATATTTCTCTCTAACATTCCTCTACAAACATCCATCAGATAGAATAGAATAATAAAAAGCTAATAAAAAGAAAAATATAAAAAAAACATGGATTGGACCACAGATAATAAAACTGACTCGAGAAAAGCTACAGAAATGGAAATTGTATCAATTATGTAAAACAAAAGAATCATACGAGAATTATAGGAAGCTAAACAATAAAATTATTGGAGAAGTAAGAAAATCCAGAATTAATTTTGAAAGAGCTATTGTTGGAGCTGGTCCGAAATGCTTTTATGCATATATGCGTCAACATTTGAGCTCGAAAGTTTCTATTCCACCAGCATTAAGAGATAGCCTAACTCAGAGAATAACTACTGACAATAAAGAAGTTGCTAATATTTTTGGCAAACAATTTGAAAAGTCCTTTGTGAAAGAACCTATCAACCAACCTTTACCAAACATTGGCAGTCCTGCTGTGGCAAACTCACTTGAGCAGATTGACTTTACACCTGAAGCCGTAGCAAGAGCATTGAATACCCTGAATGATGACACAGCAATGGGCCCTGATGGAATACCGTCAATCCTACTGAAAAGATGTAACCGTGTGGTATGCGGGCAACTTGCTCACATCATGAGTCTGTCTTTTAAAGATGGGAAATTACCGCAAGATTGGAAAGAGGCAATGGTTACCCCCATTTACAAAAAAGGAGATAAGCTCGACCCGGCTCACTATCGACCAGTTTGCTTAACATGCATACCATGCAAAGTAATGGAAAAAATTATTGCTAAACAAATAAGAGAATTTTTGTCCAAGGAACAGATCATTATTGCTGAACAACACGGATTTGTGCCTCGAAGATCCATAGTTACTAACCTGTTGTCTTGCGTAAACTTTTGGACAAAGAATTGGGATAAGCATGAACCTACAGACATAATTTATCTAGATTATGAGAAAGCATTTGACCGCGTCCCCATAAAACGATTAATTGCAAAGTTAGAACATTTTGGAATTCGGGGAAAACTTCTTCTGTGGATAGAGGACTTCCTTAGTGCACGAACATTCAAAGTCAGAGTAGGAGAAGAGCTTTCCAACTACTTCAATGTTTACAGCGGTGTTCCTCAAGGATCTGTATTAGGACCAATCCTATTTGGAATATTTTTGACGGACCTAAAGGACGTTATAAGATCTGAATTGTCCTTATTCGCTGATGACACCAAAATAATGGGAAACCCGCTAATATCCCACCAGATGATTCAAGATGATCTGAATCGGATAACTCAGTGGACCAAAGACTGGCTTCTAACTTTAAATTCTGGGAAATGTACTGTCTTACATGTTGGGAAAAACAACCCATATTTACCATACACAGTTGACTCAGAACCCCTAAAAACAGTTACAACACAGAGAGATCTGGGAGTCACAATAACAGACAATCTGAAATGGGATGCTCACGTTCTTCAACTAACCAAGAAGGCTAACTCTGTAACATATATGATAAGAAAAACATTTAATTACATCGACAAGGATTTATTTTTAACAATCTATAAATCATATATACGCCCACTGCTTGAATATGGCTTTCAAATTTGGAGTCCCTATTTTCAAAAAGACATTGTCATGTTAGAGAAGGTTCAAAGAAGAGCTACCAAAATGGTTGTAGGTTTACATGACAAGCCATACGAACAGCGATTGAAAGAACTTGGTCTTACCACGCTGCAACAACGCAGACAACGCGGTGACCTTATAGAGACATATAAGATACTGACTGGGTGCTATGATGTTCAAGAACTTGACAGCCTTTTTAAAATGAACAAAAACCAGCACCTCAGAGGTCACTCACTTAAAATCGTTGGATCAAAATGTGCAAGCAACCCCCGTCGACACTTTCTGCCTAACCGTGTGGTTACCGGGTGGAACAGTCTACCTGAAGCTGTAATTAGTGCAACCACAGTGAACTCATTCAAAAATAAATTAGACATTTTTTTAAAGACTAAAGTGCAGTGATATACACAACATCAGCTTTCAGCTGCTTGTGTATAAACAATAATAATAATAATAATAATAATAATAATAATAATAATAATAATAATAATAATAATAATAATAATAATAATAATAATAATAATAATAATAATAATAGAATAGAATATCCATTTATTTATCTACCACAACACAATAAATTATAAAAACAAATTATAAAGTCAAACACAAGGAAATAACATAAAAGAATAAAACAATCTGACTAAAGCTACATGAAATCATGTGTCGAAGCAGACAAAAAGGCTAGAACTCAGCATATGCTGTAGTCTTACAGAGTAAGACCGACAGCGCTGATTTTCAGTCCGAGCCCGCGTAGGTAACGCACGAACAAACAAAACAGCGCGAGTATTCTTGCACATTTTGAAAATAATAATTACGAATGGCAGAATAAATATGATATACATATACGAGTACATAATTTAATAATAATAATGTCAGAAACTCGTTGGTCAAAAATTATTAAAATGGCGATGAAGCGTCTAGTTTTAGGCAGGCGAAGACATTTGTAAGTCAAGGAGATACTTTTTTAGTTTAATTTTAAAAGTATACTTACACTTAAGGTCACGTAGCGGTGGTGGAATGTTATTCCAACATTTTGACGCCATGTACCTAAAACTATCCCTAAATGCAGTGGTTTTGTGCTTTGGAAACAATATACGATTCATCCTGGTGCTGTATCTGCTAACAGTGGATGACCACGTAAATTTGTCATGTAAATATTTGGTCGAACCAGTTTTTACTACACCAAACAGTAAAGCAGCGAGATGCAGCTCACGACGACCCTCTACCCTTAAAATATTCGCGGCATTGATATAAGGTGTGACGTGTGATCGCCAGGGGATACGGAAGCAATAGCGAGCACACGCATTTTGCAGATAACTCATTCCATCCACAAAAATATTCTAAGTCGGCGCTCTAACATTGGTTTTTGTGTTCTATACTATGGGGAATGCACTGACTTCTAGATAAGTAACAGTGTTTCAGGAAGAAAGAAGTCGGCAAAAGTGTTATTTTCACATCGATCAGTAGGTAATTATTTTAAACTTTTTAGTGAATGTTTGCTTTAAAGTTTGAAGTCGGTTATGATTTTTGTCAAATGTTTATTTATTTTACGCTTTTTAGTGTTGACGGGATAAATTGTGAAAATTTTATAGACTACAGTGAGCACTCTGATTGCTGTCCCGTGGCATGGTGACAATTTTCAAGTTATATCCTCCTATAGGCACAATAACACGAATTGAATCCTGCCATTGAGATGTATGTACTGTCATCCGTTAAAGAGTTCTATGGTGATGAGCCCAGAATTGAAGGTCAGGTAGCATAATTACAATTTACAAGTAATATCCTGGAAGCCAATTCCGGAGAATCAATCGAATCGAGATTTCTAAGACTCGATATAAAAATTTATGAAGTGCGACTGAATAAATGGGTTGTTACGATCGAGAAAGCTAATTCGATGGACTGAGAATATTCTGAGTCTGTCGAATTAGCCTTCTCGATCGTAAAAACCCATTTTATCAGTCGAACTCAATAAGTTTTTAGATCGAGTTCTAGAAATCTCGATTCGATTGATTCTCCGGAATCACGCCCCTGCAATGACCATACTGATACAAAGTTATTCCTAAAATCTAGAATTATTTACTGTCATCCGTTTCGGAGTTCTATGGTGATGAGGCCAGAATCGAAGGTCAGGTGGATATATGTCAATTTTCAAGGAACACCTTGCAATCAACATCTTGGTACAAAGCATTTGCCGCAATATCGAGTGATATATGCTATCATCCATTGAGGAGTTTCACTGCCTATCTCTGAAGACCATCATCAAATCGCGACCAAACTAAACTGGGACCTACCTGGAAGCAAACACATCCAAACAAAAAAAATTTTTTTCGAATCGGTTAAGTAATGAAATGACGGAGATATTTGTCTCAATATCGAGTGAATGCCATCATCCGTTGAGGAGTTCTGCTGCCTATCTCTGAAGACTATCATCTGATCACGACCAAACTAAAATGGGACCTACCTGGAAGCAAACTGCTCCAAACAAAAAAAAAACAAATCGGTCAAGATTTTCTAGTGTTACCAAAAAAAAAGATACATTCGAATTGAGAACCTCCTCCTTTTTTTAAGTCGGTTAAAAAGGGAAAGCCTGGTTGTCGCTTCCGGTAAGGGCTACTTTGGTCAGCGAATTTGCCTCGCGATCCAGCGAGGCAATGCCACCAGCCTTTTGATTACCTTGCCCAATGACGGTGGCGACCTGGCCAGCATATTTTATTTATAATGCTATTGAAACGGCTACCCACGATTTTTATATACCTAGTGAGATTTCGCCTGACTAACCATGACTGTGTTTGCTTCCGAAGAAACTGGACGAATACAGTGAAACTAGTCAGGCGAAATCTGTCTATAAATCGTGAGTAGCCGTTTCAATAGGCGTGATGACTAAAAAAATTGTATTAGTCCGTCAGTTAGATTATCGGTTAATATTGTACACGTATTTTTTCTTTTTTCAATTAAACAAACAATGATGAAGATATAGCCCGCTGAAGTACCGCGTGACGTCACATTTTACTTAAAATTGACGTCATTTTCCCCCACTCCCAAACTTTGACGCGCTGTATCTCTGTAATTTTTTGTTTGATTGACAAAAGAAAAAATACGTGTCCAATATTTTTTGATTATCTAAATGACGGACTAAATAGAATAATATTTTGTTTACCCTGTGCACAAACCTATTATTTCAATAATTAATATTTCAATTGCACATTTTATTTGTTTTATTAAATAGGTGTCCAAAATAACGTTATTTCTTAAATTAAATTTAAATTTATTCAAGATTAAAATATTGCTCGCTGTCAGACGAAAGTACCTAGCTCATGCTGGTTCCAAAACCTAAAAGTAAAAAAATATCAAAAAACAACTGTGCAAATATCCTATATTTTTGACAGCACCAATCGATCGAAAGAGTCAATTATAAATTATAATATAACAAAATAAAGAAGGTTGCAATGCAACCATTTTTTAAGTCGTTATATGCACAGCACACCTCATAGTCAAACGTAATCATAATTGACATAAGTAAAAATATAGTCATCATCATGTTTTTCATCATTTCTTTGAGGAGAACCCTTGCTTTTAAATCTTGCCTTGATAACCCTTGTAAATATCTAAATAAAATGCCAAAAACTATACATAGCAGGGAGTGGAATACTGTGTACAATGTTTATAAGTGTTTACAAGATAAAAAACGTGTAGGATGCGAAAGTATTCCTCTAAATGATGTAGTAAAGTTGGCTGAACTACCTATAATGATAGCCTGTGACTTACTGGGGTTTACCAGTAAGCCAAAAGCCTTAGCTCATATCGATAACGTACTTGAATCTTTATTCAAAGAGCAGATTGCTTCGTTAATGTTCTCTGCAGGTGCATAAACATAGAGCTGTAGATCATCAGCATAGAAGTGGTAGTGAGAAGATAATTGTTGCCTAGGATGTTTACAAATATTGAGAAAAGTAATGGAGACAAGACGCCACGTTGCGGTACACCTGTTGTTAATGGACACCAGTCCGAACAACATTCATTAGCTTTGATGTGCTGTTGGCGACCGCGAAGATATGATTCAAACCAAGAGATGACGGCTGAAGAAATGTTAAGTGTGCGTAACGCCCCAAGCAGAAGATCAAAGTCAACTGAGTTGAAGGCATTACTGAAATCAAGCAAAGTGAGAACTGTGAGGTGCTGCTTCTCCATATTAAAGCAGATATCGTCAGTGACTTTGACAAGGGCAGTTACAGTGCTGTGACCGGAACGAAAACCTGACTGTAGCGGGTTAACGAAGTTGTTACAGAAACCAAATTGTACAATTTTTTCAAGGACTTTGGATAGAAAAGGAAGTATAGAGATTGGGCGATAATTGCTACAGGAGGTAGGATTAGTGGTTTTCGATAGTGGGATAACAAATGCTTGTTTCCATGAGGAAGGAAATGTGTTGGTGGCCATGGAATCATTAAAGAGTTGTGTGAGAGGAGCCAGAAATACACCGAGGATAGGAATGAGCATATCCAAGCCTATGCTATAGGTGCCAGCCACTTTTGAGGAAATAGAAAGGATGCACTTCTTTACATTCTCAACCTTCTTCTTCTTTTCAACTTTCTCAACCTTTCTCAACGTTCTTCACTGAAACTAAAAGGTTTATGCTCGAGAGTAGGCAAATTGTTAAGATAATTAATGGAATCACTTTTGATTGACTGGTCTACGACCTTCGGAGGAGTTGTAAAGAAATTGTTAAGACCATTTAGGTCTATGTTTGCTGGTGAAGACGAGGAAGTTTTGCCTACACCAAGAGTCTTAAGAAATTGCCAAATATTCGTCCTATTACATTTATCTATAGTGGAGTGAATGTGGCGTCTTTGTGCATCTCTACACACTCTATTGCATCTATTCCTATACTCTTTGAATAAGTTAAAGTTGTCGTCTGTAGGATTAACCTGATATTGTGAACTGGCATGGTCACGTAATGCTTGCAGCCTTTTAATTTTCAGTGTAAGACAAGGAGCTGGGGGATGTTTTACTGTGACTGGTCTGAGAGGAGCGTGTTTGTCATAAAGTTCTGTGATAAGTTTGTTAAAAACTATAACCTTTTGACTCACATCAACAGTATCATCAAATGCAGACCAATCGATGTTATTAGTTTTTTTTTGAAGAAATACATACATCCATATCCCTACTTCCCTACTATCCTTATCCCTACTATATATATTATTAATTAATATATTATACACAGACATATAATTTTATCCGAGTGTGATATTATGTTATTATTATTTTTATTTAATATTATAAATGCGAAAATGTGTATGTTTGTCTGTCTGTATGTTCCATTTTCACGTCAAAACGGCTGAACCGATTTTCATGAAATTTGTAAAGGAGGTAGTTTGAGACCCTGGAAAGAACATAAGCCATAAAAGATGTTCTAAAATAACCCCCCAGCCGAAAACGGGGCAAAGATAAAATAAACACTTTTAACTTGAGAACCACTCAACGGATTTGGATGCGTTTTTTTATTATCATCGTAGTGACCCTGGTCAACACATATGCTATAAGGCGTGTTCTTATGAATTAGTATAGTATTTTATAATAATGTGCAAGGCGAAAACAGGGAAATAAATTCAACGAAGGATTGTAGCATATTTATTCAAGTACAGAGGCTAGTACTTGAATAAATATGCTACAATCCTTTGATTTAATTTTCTACACTTTCACAGTAATAAATCTATGTCAATATATTTTCTTTATTTTACCAGTATTTGGCCATAAATTGTTATAATTATATAGATGATAAAATAGCGAAATTAACAAAAAAATATACGATATATTTCGACTCTTTCAATAGAGTAGTCATCTCTAGTCGGCATCAATTGCTATATTGATTAAATGTTAAATTTATACTATCAAAATCAATTAAAATATTTATTTTGAAAAATAGATACATAAAGTATACTTTCTAGTCAAAGTTAATCTTTACAATATATATCATTAGAATACAAAAAAAAATCTATTATACGCTAAATCGACTCTTAAAAGTCCTAACGTATCCATTGACCTAGCACTTCTTCGGTATCTGAAGAAATTGAAGTAAATTATTGTTAATTAAAACTGAATCCGTTCAAGGTGGATTGATTTCTTGTAAAATCATCACTACAAGAACGTATAATGCAGCAAACTTATCTGACCCGGTGACGAGGACTGTCGCTTCTTGAATATAGAGGTCATTTTAGTTTGGCTTATAGGGTCAGACAAGCTCGTGGCGCTATAATAAGACTTAAGACGTTCAGTCGCTAGTAGTGATTTTAATGACCTACATGTACACTACTTTTAAATTTATAACAGTCTGATAAACTTGTGTACATTATAATAAGTATTTAGTTCCACGCGCGAACATTCAATTGTTGTTAATATAATCAGGGCTATATCGGTCAGATAACATTTTCACGTGTTTGGAATTACAATCTATTTTTGATTTTTAATGAAGTAAATTTATAAACTAATTTGCCCACGTTGATTAAGTTTTTGTGTAATCTGCAACGAGCTATAGATACTTATCGAGATAGAACCAAAGACAAAATATGGCCCCATTAAATAAGAGCCGGAAATTTCTATGACGTTTTACCAACCTCATTCTTGCGTTGACATTTGTCGAGAGAAAATCTCACAATAAAATTTATAAAACATAAAAATACCATCTTGCGTAGTTAAATGGTGCCGAAATAATACCCAACATCATTGCCATTGTAATAGGATATAGATTTTCTTGTAAAAAACATATCCATCTTGATAGAAAATCCAGGATGAACTTAGTGAAAAAAAATATTGTACTGCCACGGAAATAAGTCAATATGATAGTTTGATTTTGTGCATTGACGGTGTATTTTCAAATAATAAAACTAGAAATGGCCGGTGGATAAATACTCAAATAGTATTTACTCAATATTTTTAAATTTTTGGATAAATACGAGTACCTATTTAACGGATAAAAACTCAAAACGTAGGATTAATACTTTTTCTATGGAATTTAGAAAAAAACTGCCATCGCTATTGTAATAATATTGTTTAGACTTGCAATAGGAAGAGCATAAAATACATATGCTCATTATTCAGTCATGAAAAGTGGTTGGGCGAACACGTTGTGATTTATGTGAATTTACAGAAGAATGAAGGGAACAATATTTCAGATCTCAAAAAGTGTCGTATTTCAGAATGTTACCTGCGACTATATCTACTTAATTATCTGTTACTACATAGAACTCGGTCACTTATTTAATTTTGCTGCTAAGTTTATTTTAATGATAAAGTAATCGAGTAAAAAACTAGTTTTTGGGTCTGTTCTATCTAAAAACAATTATTACGTTGAGATGTTTTAAGAACCGGTCAAGTTCCGTAATTGCCCGTACATTATAGGGGACCAAAAGTTTGGCGCGACCTGTACTCGTAAACCTGTAAAGCCTACTGTGATAGTTTTCCTTTTAAAATCATTATATATACTTCTGTGAATTTTTTCACATTACTATAAACAACCGTTTAGCCAGCAGGGGGGGCGGGGACGCTCCACTCTAACTAAAATTTTCACTTTAAAGCTTAATATTTCGCCAACGGATCTCTAAATTGAAAAATAGTTTTTATACACCCACAATGTTTTTAAACGGCCTATCCAACGATACCCTACACTATGGGATAGACGAGAAAAAAAATCATCCCCAGTTTACTTACGTGTATGAGAGGTACCCTTAAAAAAAAAGTCTCTGCGCTAAGCCGCGGACAGACGGACAGCCGGACATGGCGAAACTATAAGGGTTCCTTGTTGGACTACGAAACCCTAAAAATACGAAGGCTTGGATAAGAATATTGATTATGCATGCCGTGACTGTACTTTTGAGTCACACAGTGACACGACTTTTTGTTTCTTTAAACAAGCGTGTGCATCCGGCCAGTATTAGAATTCTTTGTAAAATACGCTTTCTGTGGCCGTGATAAGACGTATTTTAAAAACCGTAACTCACACAAATGTAAACATTTACACCATGCAAGACACACAAATGACAATACATGTTTGGTGTCATATTGAAAAGGTGGTTACAAGTCTGTACCTATCTATAGGTCGTTGGTAATCTGCCTATAACTATTTTTCGCACCTATAATTTTATAGTACTTATTTGACCTGATAATATGTGGACTCTGGTTTGGATTGTTTTTAATCCACAAGAACATTTTCAACTCAACACACCTATTCGAGAAACGACAATTGGCTTTAGAGGATAGCGGGGTCCAAATTCAAGTTTGTCCCTATGGGAGTTTGAGTTTTTCTCTTCTGATTGGTCCGCGTTCGTGCTTCTGATGGTTTACCGTAGTGAGGTTGGAGCTGCGCACGTGAAGGTTGAATGTAAAAAAAGTAGGTTAGATGGTTAGCAAGGAGTTTGTATTATTATAATACTAACTCTTTGTTCGTTAGTGTGTGAAGTTAACGAAAGAAGTCGAACGCATAATGTATGAAGAAGTTACTGGCCGGTTAGGTTTAGGCGGCATTTTTCTCATAGTTTGTGATGAAAAATTGTGTATCACTCGGGATCAAAATATTTTATTCTTGGGCGGCGTATATTGAATTTCTTGCTACGCTTAGATTTCTACTTTAAAATCCCTCGCTGTGCTCGTGATTCTACTATAGAATTAAAACTAACGCCCTCGAGGAACCAAATATTACTTGGTCCCCTTTTAACACAAATAACTATTTCGAGATGCGTTTCTGACTAAAACTGTTCTTGATCTTGTTTTTCTTGATGAGGTTTATTTGACGCAGCCGTAGCCAATTAGGGCCCCATGACCGTCTGGTCTAAAGTATCCTCGGCAAGGCCGAAGTTTTAGGGGAAATTTATTAAATGAATTTGGTCTAAGACTTCTAGCACACAAGTCATAGAAATATCTGTTCTTACGGTGTGCCACAGGGTAGTACACTTGGACCCACACTTTTATTGCTGTACATCAACGAGCTTTGTTCTATTGATATCAACGGCTCTGACTTATTGATGTTTGCGGATGACACCATTATTCTGTTTCACGATAAAACTTGGAGTGAGGTCAGGACCCTGGCAGAAAGTGGTTTGGGCTGAGTAACTGCGTCGCAAAATAATAAACATATTTTTGAAGAACATAAAACTTCATTAATGGAGCTTGATGATACCGTTACCTTCGGCGGCTTTGGTTTAAAATTTGATAAGTTAGCAAAATATAAATAAACAAAATTAAATTACCTAAATTTAAATTATCAAATGCCCAATGCAATAAAAAACGGAGCCTATAATATAATATATCTCCATGACCTGCTCGGTATATGAAAAAGTTATGTTTCTTACATACATAGTAGTAGTATATAAAATTTAAACGACCAACGTAGCAAAATGGTCAAAGAATCAAAAACTTCGCCCGCGTATTAGTCCTAATATTCCATGGTGTATTCCCTAAGAAACTGTCCGATTTTTCTTGAGTATGATGTGGTTTACATGTTTCCTGTATATTTAAAAAAATGAACAGATTATAATTACAAACTTTAACTGCGATGTATTCGTATTTAGGTTGTCCCTGGGGAACTGCCCGATATTCTGAGATTATAAAAGTAGTTGTAAGGACCTAACACGATCTTCATGAAAGAATTAACAAAATACCCATACCACACTCCGACACAGTGCTTATAATGTTATAATTTTATTATTAAAACATCACAATCACACAAAATAGTAATAATATGATAATCATAATAAATGAACGACTTATCCGTGCCGAACGATAGTAAATCTATTTCATTTTTGTTGTTTTCTTCAGGTACTGGATAGAAGAGCTAGAATCGTCATTGAGACAGAACAAAGCCCCATCACTATGGCGCGCGCTACGGAGAGCCTTCTGGATATCGTACATACCTGGCGGTATACTTCTTTTAGGAAGTGCTATACCAAAGTTCGTATTCCATTATACTTTTTAGGTTTCCGTATCCGATGATGTAGTTGACCACTTAATTTTGCAGTTTTGTTTCATAAATATTGTATGTTTGTGAATTTTGTTAATTATTTGAGTTTATTTGAATGGTACGGAACCCTAAGAGCGCGAGTCCAACTCGTACTTGACCAGTTTTTTTTTGTGTAGACATACACCTACATATATAAAGTCGGTACAATATTAAGTGAAAGTACTTCTAGGGTAGATTGTGTATATTGGATGGATTCGATCGATGGTTATTGGTGGAATATCATCTTCAATGTGGAATAAAAAGTACAAGAATTTGTGTACAATTTAGATTGTGTATCGTTAAGAGATCATCACACAAAACAAGAGAAATTTTGATTCCCATCAAATTTTTTTTTTTAGTTCCCAGTACAAAATGGTGAAGCAGCTGAAGTCACGAATCGATCCAATGTTCTCCCGGTTACCGACCTCAACTGCTTCCCACTTCGAGTATTATCCATTTCTCTATGTTACATCGTTTATCCACTTTCAGAACAATAAAGCCGCTGTTGTTCTCTCAATTGCTCTCGTACTGGTCTGCGGACTCGGAGATGACGCGAATGGAGGCTGTGTACTATGCTCTCGGCATGTTGGGCTTGGAATTTATATCCATGGTGTGCCATCACCATAACAGTCTCTTTGTGGGCCGGTTTGGTATGAAAATTAGAGTCGCCCACTGCTCCTTGCTATACAGAAAGGTAAGTAAGGTTTGATTCCTACGTGAAATCAATCTCTTCTATTGTAAAGATTAAATGTCAGATTGTGCATTATCTAAATACTCCAAGCACCACGTCGTTTTTAAATGGCTACTTGAATGACACATTACTAAGTAGGATAAACCAACACTACTACGAGTACTATAGAAAATATAACCGTTGCAAAACAAACTTTATTAAGTACTAGCTTTTGCCCGCGGCTCCGCCCGCGTCGAATGGAAATAAGGAAAACAAAAGATTATGATTTTTTGAATTACAATATGCAACGCTCACCATGTTTTTACCAAAGTGCTAAAAATACCAATCAATTAAGCCCAAACTCAAAGGGTCTGCTGTTGTCCGTTGAGGAGATCCCGTACCCACCTTCCAGTCCCATCAGCAGACCCTGGTCACCATGTTTTACCAAACTGCTAATAAATACCAATCAAATAAGCCCAAATCATCCCGAAGATCCGATTTTAATTAAATAAAGCCTATATTCTATTCCAAATTAGGCTCTGTACAGCTGTGAAAACTACATGAAAATCCGTTTAGTAGTTTTAGAGATGTGCGTGAACAAACAGACAGACAGAAAAGAATTCTAAAAGTCGTTGATGTGGGTTCTATTACTGTTCTTTAGTCACCCCCGATCTATTTCTATTACTTTTCTTCAGTGTACAGACACAGCGGTTTCTACTGTTACATATTATATAAAGTATTGAAGAACCTATTGATGATGATGATGATGATGATGATGATGATGATGATGATGATGATGATGATGATGATGATGATGATGATGATGATGATGATGATGATGATGATATTGATTGGAACTACGCAATGATAAAAAGTTAGCTTCATAGTAAAATTTGTTCATATTGATGGGCAGAACAACTTGTTTTACGGAAAAAGGCTTAACACCTGTATATAGTAAAGGAGAACTTTTTAAAGTAAATTCTAATCAATTACATACAAAATTTAATACTTATCTGAATATCTGGTATTGCATCAAATAATGAAATAGCGGAAATATAGAAATTGGTATTTTCCCAGTTTTAAGGCATAGTTTTCCCTACTTTTTATTAAAATCAAGTTATAATAATTAATTATTACTTTAAATATAAAAAAATGCATCAAGCATTTTTGATGTTAATATTATAGAATGCATAATAAGCACATTTAAACCAAAATACAGTTCAATATAATGTTAACAATAAATAAATAAAAATAAAATATGCCTTTAATTCGGTACAAGATATGGGTCCTAAAATAATGGTTCGAGTTAGTTGTGAATTCATCAGGAACTAACGTTTTTATAGGAAAACATGATTTCAGCTGCTGCGGTTGAACCAAGCGTCACTGCAGAGCACAGCAGCAGGGAAGCTGGTGAACCTGATGTCGAATGACGTCGCCAGGTTCGACTATGCCTTCCTATTCCTGCACTACTTCTGGTTGATCCCTGTCCAGTCGGCTATCGTACTCTACTTTATGCATGAGGCGGCCGGGTTTGCACCGTTCGTCGGCCTCTTTGGGATTCTTTTACTTATTCTTCCGTTACAAGGTATATTCTCTTTACTTTACTTTGCGTGATACCCTATCATCCAATCTGCATGTGTATTTCTTATTTTTTGCTAACTATAAAACATATGCATTCTTTATTTACGTAACAAAATGTAATTTTTGAGGGGTGGGTCCCCTTTTACGTTTGATAAACCAGTATTATTAAACACTCGCTCTTTCTGCGGATGTAGTTACAAATTTTTAATAATAGTATTTAAAGTATTCCAAAGCCATGGATTTCGCAATAAAAACATAATCTCATGAGCTGTAGTTAATGAGAACTGTGAATTTCTTAACTGTCTGAAGCAACACATATTGTAGCGACGACAGCGCCATCTGTTTCTTAAGAACAAGGCGTGAAATCACATAACGCCCTCGTGAGCGTTCAGTATGTGCATTACAAGATGGTTAGATCAAATAGTTACAAATATTCGGTGGATAAGTATGGTGGAAAAATTCAACGGTCTAGGTAAGTACCTCGGTGGCGCAATTAGTGCCGCGCTTGTCTTGATAATAAGAGGTCGCAGGTTCGAATCCTGACACGAGGATTTTTTTCAAATTCTTGTCTTTACATTTGTCGGGGTGTGTATGGATGGTGATAGGGTAAAAGGTAATGTAAAACTGAATGTAATAATAGGGTATGACAGGATTGTGTGTATACTTATAGATAAGAAAGCGATTCATTTGAGGTACTTTATTTATATTGTTGAAAGTGGAGGTGTTTTGCGATTATACAACTTCGGTTTGTTCAATATGTAAATTTTCTTTCTCGCATATAGTTACAACATTAAAAAAATCTAAACTAAAATTACCTAGCAATATAAAATACAATCTTAAAATTTATTAAAAATAACTTACCTACAAACAATATAATTGTTCTAAAATTATAAGGATTTTCTTAAATTCAAAGTATGTCGTCGTGTAGATATTTAAATAAAAGTCTGTTTATCTTACTGTAAAAGTAAATTGATTGTGTACCAAATTTGATCGAAGCAAATTATTCATGATGGTATGATACAGTCTGTCGGTTAAAACATGAGCTTGAGCATCACAATGTACCTAATGTGGTACCTAATAATACTTAATATTTTCTTTTTGCGCAGCATTACTTTTAATCAGTGCTATATGCATACATAAGTTTTAGATGTACCTTCCCTGACAAGAGTTGTGTTTATATAATATTATGTATGTAAATATATTACAATAATATTTTGCGTATTTCGGGGTCATTGAACCTTGGTCCTGACCTCTTTTGGAGTCTCCAGTTTGAATTTGGCTACATAAACGAAAGTCAAACAAACAGGAACAGTCTGTGAAATAACTTTCAGTACATTTGCTCGAAAATCGCCTGCGGGTCGGTCCAACAAACGTCAACTCGTTTGTAATAACCACAGACATATAATTATTACTAAGTAGCAGACCAAACTTAAGTATTAAATAGCGTGGCAAGTTTCCACACAAAAAATAAGCTACATTTAGGCTTTATGGTACGAAGAAACGTATAATAATGTGTTGTTGTGGTTGGCTTATGCTTGGAACATATTTGTTAATTCCTTAACTAATCTCTAGTATACCGGGTGTTAATAGACTGCTACCATTAAATGAAACCACATATTCTACCGACCCTGCTGAACCACTCTTCCCAACAGCTTCAGGCTTCACGGACGACGCTCTCTCTAAGCTCGCCCGTATGTCTGTACGTTAGGGTTCACACATTTTTGTTTGGAACTCAATTATTTCCTAAACTAAGGGTGTCCGTAAAATATGTGGTTTCATTTAATGGTACCAGTCTGCTTACACCCGGTATATGTTGTTTGGAAACAAGCAATATTTATATTTAAAAGAGCCCAAAGTTCACTGAGCTAAAATTGCCACGCGTCGACTCTATGCGTTTATTATTAATGTTTAGGTCTGCTACTATATTATATGTCTGTGGTAATAGCCTACTTTCCAACCGCATATCACAATATTCATAATACAATTATCTACACTCATATCGTAAATTCCTGATTATGAATACAGAAATAGTGAATAATGACACATTTTATTTACGAACGTCTCTAATATGAAAAACCGTTCAAGTTCGATTAGAACCCCCGCCCCGAGGGTTCCGTACCATTTAAATAAGTTACCAGTACCTGGAAAATGTATGAAACAAAACTGCAATATTACGTTAGTCAAGTATTCGGTTGCGTAACCCTAAACTCGTATTGAAAATCGGCGTTATCAGTATTTGTTGTTTAAATACAGTAATGGCACATAATAAACAGAAAATTCCAAATTCTTAACTAGTTTAGTTTTTGAGATAGAACCCGTAACAAAAATGGTCTAACACTGACAACTTTACACTGAAACAAATATATTTCTATCAAGAGGCTTGTTTGTCAATCATGGCTGGCGGATAAATTAACCAACTACTTGGTTGTTTCCAATGTTTTTATGATCAAGTAAACAAGATGAGTTGGTACAGGAAACTGACATCTTGTTGCGCTCATACGGAATTAAGACGTTGTTTACGGTTAACAAGATCTTGTTCAATTTACTTTTTTTGTCAGTACTGGCAACCATTTCCTTATTTTTGGAGACAAAAAAGAAAAAAAAATTTGCTGCTTCTGTTTAGGGTTCCGTGCTCAAATTACAAAACGAAGCCCTATAAATATGTCACTCTGCTATCTGTTTGTCCGTTTGTTCGGCTGTCCGTCTATTTCATATCATTTATTTATTCCGCCCAAAAATATATTTTACATGTTGACCAAACCATAACATTGGTTTAAACAAACCATAACTCGGTATCGAGTTATTCGATCTGCTACTACATGTGGTTTACTTAACTATTTATATTAACAACCTATATGTCACGGGTCTCTAGCAGCAAACGCAATGAGGTACAGATCTGAAATTTGGATTTGTTATGTAAAATTTAGACCCAAAACCGGATGTTGAATTAAAAATTATTTTTCAATGGGGGCCCACATGAAAAAGGAACCGAAAAAAAAAACATTTTTCTTAGCTTTTTTTTCTTTAGATGTCAGTTTTCATTAAGAATTCTTTAATACAAATATATTTTTAATTTTTTTATCTATAAAAGTAAAGAAATGGGGGGCCATCAAAGTTGTAAATTTTATAGCATTTTTGTTATGGGGTCTGTCTCAAAAACTAAACTAGTTAGGAATTTTATCTTTATTTTGTGCCATATACTCTTTTTAAACAACAAAAACTGGAAACGCCAATATAAAAAATAAGAAAAACAATCCTAAGGTTCAAGCCACACAGAAGCGGCGCGGCGCGCATAGAACGCGCGGGCGTCTTTCAAATTTCGTACAAAACGAATGGAAATAAAGTCGCAATTTGAACACACCGAATGGTTTGTTTCAGGCGGTATCGGGCGTGGAACGGGCGTCCGTACCATACCTAAAATTGCGACTTTATTTCCATGCGTTTTGTACGAAATTTGAATGACGCCCGCGCGCTCAAACCACGCCGCGCCTTTTCTGTCTGGCTTGCACCTAAGTTGTGCGTTTGGGAACGAATCATGGAGCAACCACCTTAATAACAAATAGATTTTTTCTACATTAAAATACTTTACACTAAGTGTAAATAAGTGTAAGTGTAAATTACAGCCCTGTTCGAGGTTTCAATAGGGAACCGTTCAAAGGAAAGTCGATATGTGACCGAACTCTTTGTGTAACATGCGCGGTCTTTGCGCGGTGGAATATTAATGGCTCGAATGATAGTCGAACTCGTGACCAAAACATCTGTTTTGCGCCGTGTACTGCTAAATTTTGGCGCCATATTGTTAATTTATTACTTACTGTTGGTTAAAAGTTTTATTCCTGGGCAAAACTGTCTGATAGCATTGATACGAGGAGATGGATTGATAGATTTTATGGATTGGAAAAATAAGTATAGTTTACATAATACATTAGTTTAGACAAATAGTGTGTGAAACTGCACATGACTTGTATGTTGATGATGTATTAAAACACTCGTGTGATACTATTAAAAACCAAGTTGATAAACCAGTTTCGTCTACTAATAATTTCATGGCTTACGGAATTTATCGACCAAATTTTAAGATTGCAGGCTCTTGAACAAGTCAGAGAATGAGTGCGTGGTTTTATTCTTATTTTCAGTAAGCCTTTGAAATGAAATGAATACTTTATTTTTGCAATGTAGGTACATAAATACACTTATCTCACGTAAGAATATATTATAAATAAGTAAAATGGTTAAATTTAAAAGAGGAAAATATATTAAATTGGGGTGTATACATAGGTAACACTAAAAGTTTCCGGAACTGGCCACTTACATAAACAATATTTAAAAATTTATTGCAACATTTGAAAATAGAACTCTTTGGCTGTAGAATGCAGTTTGTTTCATCTGACTGTCTTTTGTTTTTACCTTGTGGCGCCATTTAAAAAATTGTGTGTCTGCATCAACATGGATTTAACTCGGGAAAATTTTCGTAGTATGATTTTCTACGATTTTAAGTGTAATTTGACAGCTCAACAGAGCATCGCTCGGCTTGAAACAGCTTTTGGCAATGAAGCACCATGCAAGACGACTGTTTATAGCTGGTTTTCAGAATTCAAGCGTGGTCGTATCAATCTCAGTAACGAATCTCGCGATGGTCGGCCGTCCACCGCTGTGACTAACAAAAACATCGATGCTGTGCGCCGTATGATTGAAACAGACAGGCATGTGACCTACCATGAAATTCGCGCATCCTTAGAAATAGGCATGAGTCAAATACAATCAATCCTACACAAACATTTGGGTGTGAGAAAGCTGTGCTCGCGGTGGATCCCACACAACTTGACCGAGGCTCAAAAAACGGACCGCGTCACTTGGTGCAGTGCTATGCTTACCACATTCAACGAAGGTGCGTCAAATTTGATGTGGGACATAGTAACAGGTGACGAAACATGGATTTATTGCTACGATCCCAAAACAAAGCAGCAATCGAGCGTATGGGTCTTTCAAGATGAGCCGAAACCAAACAAAGTGGCGCGCGTGAAAAGTGCATCTAAGCGGATGATTGCTTCTTTTTTTAATAAAACTGGACACGTGGCTACTGTTGCTTTAGAGAATCGTCGTACCGTGAATAGTGACTGGTACACGACCATTTGTTTGCCGGAAGTTATTGACGAACTCCGTAAAAATAACCGTAAACGCCGTATCATCCTGCACCACGACAATGCTAGTTCTCACACGGCCAGACAGACAAACGACTTTTTGAAGACGAAAAATGTAGAACTCATGAGTCATCCTGCATACAGTCTCGACCTGGCACCTTGTGACTTTTTTCTATTCCCAAAAATTAAGAACCAATTACGCGGTCAACGATTTTCATCACCAGAAGAGGCTGTCGAGGAGTATGAAAAACACGTTTCAGAGGTCACCACAGGGGAGTGGCACAAAAGTTTTCAAAACTGGTTTGATCGAATGAAAAAGTGCATAGACGCCAAGGGAGATTATTTTGAAAAACAATAAATTAATTTTGTACCTTTAATAGTATTTTTTCATATTCATTCCGGAAACTTATAGTGCGTCCCACGTATCACACTAATAATAGAAATGTGAAAGTTTTTGGTGTGTGTGTATGTTTGTTACTCTTTCACGCTGAAACGGCTGAACGGATTTGGATGAAATTTAGAATGGATATAGCTTATACCCTAACTTAACACAAAAGCTATTTTTTATCCCGGAAAAAAGCATGTCGTTAAACCGAATAACATGCGGGTGGAGCCGCGGGCAAAAGCTAGTACTTAATAAGTTAATACACCTACATAAACTAAATTAAAGGTATATTTAATGTATACAATAATATATATACCTACCATAGCTAACCATATACTAAATATGAATACGTTACATATATAACGCCTAACTCCGCCCATTCGATTAGTCTTGCTAAGAAGAAGGGCAAGAAACTTAGCAAGATCATGTCTTCTTTTAATATACACATTCTGTTATTTTAATAAAAAAATCGGATCATTTTCTTTACGTAAAACTGAATTGACAAGATCTAAGCACACGCTACACGAGGTGTAATCATGTTTTTATCAATCGGTCGCCATCCCTGATAATAAATAATACTTGTCGATTAACTGATTACGTAGCTAACATTTCTTACAATATATTTGAAATATATGATGCTTACCTTGATAAGTTAATAAACGAAATGGCATCAAAAACAAAACTTGTAAAAAAAAAACAAGTCTCGCAACTTAGTTCTTCTACCGTAAAAATTTGTTAGATCCATGTAAATCCAAGTCGGTTAATTTATTCAGTCCCTACTTAAGGAACATAATTAGCTAACCTAACAACATCTTATAGTGAGTGACCATATCAATATTAAATTATTTTATTATGTTCTAAATAAATAGATTGACTTGGCCATCGCATGAAAACACAATGTATCTCACACGGTAATACATATTATATTAAATTAGATTATTTAGTGCGATTGCCAAGTCAATCTATTTATTTAAAACATAAAAGATTTTCAATATTGATATGGTCACTATAAGATGTTGTTAGGTTAGCTAATTATGTAATACTTAAGACAGAATGTCCCCTATGTAGAGACTGAATAAATAAACTGACTTGGATTTACATGGATCTCACAACTTTTTACGGTAGTAGAACTAAGTTGCGAGACTTGTTTTTTTTACAAGTTTTATTTTTGATGGCATCTCATATATTTTTTTTTGTAGATAGTTCCACTTTTTTTTCCTTTCCAGTAACTTCTACTTACAACTGCAAATGTAACTTTGTAATCACACCTTTACATCACACAATATTATAAATGCGAAAGTTTGTGTGTGTGTGTATGTGTTGTTACTCTTTTTCGCTGAACCGGCTCGACGGATTCGGATGAAATTTATAATGGATATAGTTCATACTTTAATCCCGGAAAAAAGCATGTCGTTAAACCGAATAACACACAAGCGGAGCCGCGGGCAAAAGCTAGTCCTATATATTTATATGGGATTACAAAGTTATTTACGCAGTTGGTGTATCTAGAAAACCGGACTGAAATTGCAAAATATTTTAGTTTTTCCTTGATTTATATACTATTCACTAATTGTATTCCAAATTTGAAGCTTCTATGTCTGCTAGAAGTGCCTTAGAGTTTTGATGATCGGTCAGTCAGTCAGTGAGTGACAAAATTGAGAAACTTTGACTAGTTATAATTCTTAAATTGCCTGCTTGGTTGCTGAAAAGCTTCTAGTTTTATCCACAACGAAGTTATAGGGGGGTCGAAAATGGCCTGACCTGTTTCCAGAAAAGGATGGTACGGCCGGTCGTGCCGCTTTTTAGGTCGACTTGGCGGGGGCACTGCCCTGTCCCTAGATACGTTTTCAGTGGTTCAAATAATGTGGTGTTGTGCCACATAGAAACCTTAGCCAGTATTACGGACAGCCAAAATTTCATCTTGCAGATTTGGCATGAGGAGTCAATGAGTTTTTTATGATATCGACTATGCTATAGTTTAATTCTGCACTCTTGTTTTCCCATTTTCTTACGAGTTATCAATGATATTATGTAGGCTAAAATTCAATCAACCGACCAAATTCAAAAGACTCGGTTAGTGATCAGAAACTAAGCTCAGTAATCCTTTTGTCCAAATTCTAAAAATATATTTTTTTGCTTCCATACTGGTTGGACTAGTTTAAATACAATTTCTAGCCCAGTCAGTAAGGAAGCAAAAAAATATATTTATCGAATTCCACCAAAAGGGTAATTGAACCTTGTTTCTGATCACTATTTAAACATCAAACCAATAAAGTTACATCCAAAGCATACCAAATTCCCAGCTTCATACTAAGAGTCAGTAAACCGTTTAAAAGTCCTAATACCCTTCTCACTTTATTCACCACTCTTGTACCCCTATACTTAAATTTGGCTCAATAGTATGGAATCCACAATACTAAATCTATATTCATCAAATACAATGTAGTCATAATCAATTTCTAAAATTTCTACAGTATACAAATCAAATCAAATCAAATCAAAATATTTATTTTTGCAAAATAGATACATTAAGTATACTTTCTACAAGTCAAAGTTAATTTACACAATATAATATGTCCTTAGAATATAAAAAAAATATATAATAATACGGGAAATAAAATATACATTCCCGAATTATAAAAATCAAACCCTGGAAACACCTCTCAGTACCCGTCGTCAAATAAAAGATCAAACATTTCTTTACAAAATAATACATAATATGGTTGAATCGCCTTTCCTGCTCGCGCAGATCCCTCTTCTCTGTCCCAATCGTAGAACAAGGCAAACTCGTAGAAAGCTATTAAGTAAACCTCATAGATTTTTATTGCGAATTCCATCGCTTTGGAATACTCTAAATATAATTAATATAATATTATTAATATTTAAACCTCATAACCGCACTAATTATGCAAAAAATTCATGCATACCTAGAACCTTGGGCAAGTGTAATGATATATACAGTGAAGGAGTAGATATTTTCCATCTCTCACTTTCTAGTTTCAAAAAATTTGTAGGTATGATGGGGCAAGATTATAAATAAAAATACTTTTATGGATCATCTGGAATGTATTTATCAAGTCGTCACAAATTATGTAACATTTATAGTCTTTTTGCATTTTTTAAAATGGTTTTTGTTATTTAATGCACAAGCACATGCATCTTTAAATTATATTTCGGGCCCTTCTGGGCTCGGCATTTGTTGAAAAATTTGTCCTATTTGTAAAATTATAATAGAATAGAATATGGTTTATTTATAGTAAAATTTACACAAAAAGTTTAGGATTGCCTTGACGCCTACAAGGGTGTATGTGCCGGTGCTATAGACGGCAGTTGCATTACCTATTTATGTAAGTCAACAATATGTAGTACTATCAGGGGAAACTTTATTGGTAACAATTTTTTCTAGTTTTAAGTTACTATAATTTGTTTATAAACTGTTTGTTTCCCTAAGAATAAATAAAATAAAATGACCGAGTCTATAGTATAAATTTGGTCGATTGATTAAATTTCACCTAGTTTAATACTTTATTGGGGAAAGTCTTTAAATGTGTCCCTATACTATGTTAATCGAGTTTCCAGTAAAATTTTAGCTGCAAAAGTAAAAGTCACCTCACAGGACAATTTCTCTACCTTATAGTGGTAATGTGTATTATATCTGTTTTCAACCAACCAGTATTATAATTTCAGCTCTGCTCACCAAGCTTACAGCAGTCTTCAGACGAGAGACGGCTGTCAGAACCGATAAGAGAATAAAGCTTATGAATGAAATAATAAATGGAATACAGGTGACTATATTTGATTAAACACATCCTTGCTTTTAGCAGCTAAGAAAATATAGTTTATTAAGGCGGAACGTTTCGAGCTCGGTGCAAAATGCACAACTTATGATTGTTATTCTTATTATTTAATAAAAAGTACTAAATAAATGTAATTTACGGCATTTCGCGACCATACTTTAATGACAATTAGGCTTTTCTACAAAAATTTGTAATTTTATACATTGGGTTGTAAATGAATGTCCAAACCAACTTAAAACACGCTTTTAAGTTTGTATGGACTGGACATGGACATTCACGGTAACTATGGTCCATAAAATGACTTAATTCTGCTAAAAACCCCTGATAATTATTGAACAATAGTCGCAAAATAAGATGAAACTATTTTATTTCATACATTTTATTTAAAAATGTGATAAACAATCAGAAGTTATGCATTTTGCACTAAGCTCGAAACGTTCCCCCTTAACTACTAGCCTTTGCCCGCGCGCGTTTGTTCAATCTCTGCCCCGTTTTTGGCTTGAGCTGAAATACCACTTTCATTTGAAGGTTTCTTCGATATAAGGTGACTTTTATTTATACAGCTACCCTTATACTGGAGGCTTGGTAAGTGACCAGTAACACAAAACAAAAACACTTTTTGCTAATTTCGCAAAATAAAATCTTGACGTCCCATAGTAACTGATTCGGGGCTGGGCTTGATTTTGTAAGCAACACGAAAATATTAATTTACGAATTTCACAAAAACGGTCATCGAACCTTGTAACAGAGCACTTACTGAGTCTTCAGTAAGAGTTTGGCTGCATAAATTAAAGTCACCTTATAGGTATATTATTATTACTTACGTAGCGCACAGGCGATAGAAGCATTAGCTGGTAGTTTGAAAGTCAAAGCATTTCCCACTAGGATGAAATGACAGTTTTCTCCTTCGTGCAAAACAAAACTTAAGTTTTGTACTGAGACCAAAACAATTTTTTTGTCTCTCTGTTTGTATTGTTTGACCGCTCAACGGATTTGCATTCCGTTTTCTTTGTTATCATCGCAGTACATTTTTTTTAACATCCCTTCCTCTATTGATAAAATAACCACCAGGCCGATACTACTCCAAGATTCGACCTTTATTTATTGAAAGACAATTCCACGCGGGCGAAGCCGTGGGCAAAAGTTAGTAAGTAATGTGAGGGAAAGTTAAAGTTACTCAGCGTAAATATTTTTCAAGTTACTAGTGGCAAACCCAACCCTGAAAAGGTATGTTGAGAACCAGTTTTAAAAAACGCCATAAACGACAGAGAGACAGACAGAAAGACAAACAGACAAAAATTGTATTTAATGGTAGTTTTGGTTTCAGTACAATGCTAATAAATCATTTATCTTAAAATTTTGAAAAAAAAAATTCAAAATACAGACACGACTTTTTTACTTGTTTAGATTTTTGGAAAGCTGTGTTAAAAATAAGTTTAAGATTTAAAAGCTTTTGCAGGGGAAGACAGTATGGCTACCGAGAGCGGTAGCCGATAAACTGCTGAGCAGTTTGACTTGGGAAATGTAAAAGAAAAACATGTATTGTCTTTGGTGAATAAATATCTATCTACTACTTTATTATTAGTATAGGAGTGTATTAGTACAGATAGGTAAAGGAAAAATGCCTTTAAGGGGCAGATCAAAAAACTTTTGGACTAATTGAAATCAGTGTTAATCTCTGCCTACCTATTTTTATGGTATTGCGACCGTATACACGCCATCCTATACTGTAAACAAAAATTCAACATAATAAATTGTTTTCAGGTTATTAAAATGTATGCCTGGGAGATTCCGTTCCAAAAGGTGGTGAAAGCAGCTCGCGAGTGGGAGATGAGTGCCCTCAGGAAGGCCTCCTTTGTCCAGGGAACCTTTTTCATGTTTATGCTATTCACGGAACGCAGCTCTTTGTTCCTCACGGTTCTGACGCTCGTTCTCACCGGCTCTATGACGAAAGCCACCACGGTAAATAACTACCATTGCTAGATACACATAGCTTGGCATAAAATAGTTTGATGCGTTGACAGTTGAAACTATATTCGTTCAAACGGTCAATGGTGTAGTCGTAACGTTATAGTTTTGGTCGTAGTAAGTATACTCGTACCGTTTTGGTCCGAGTACATGGCGTGACCACGTGGTCATAGTAAAAACAGACTAGTAAGCTATCTTCACAGAGATGTCACCCGCGCGGCTTATATGTGTGGAGCCTGCGCAGGCCTGCATGCACGAACCACAGAACGAACACAAAGACAATTATCTCGGGCCGTTTCTGGCGGTGTGACTAGGGTCGGCAGCGCTCCACAGTACGCCGCGCGCCGTTCGTCGTCGCATCGCCGCTAAATAAATTGACGACCCTGCAGCAGTAGGCATTTAAGCCTCGCACGGCGCGGGAGTTGTTCTACTATTCTGTTTTTACTATGACATGGTGTTGTATAGATTATAAACAAGCTGTAAACGCGTTAATCTTTTTCGACGAAGACTAACAATGTTATTAATTTATTAATAGTAAAGAGGAGTACTTTTAGCAGTACATCGAAATAAAAAGCCGGTAATTGGGAGTACCGAAAATTCCTCAATTTTCTTTTTGTATTTCGAAATGTAACAAAAATTTTTCGAACGCTTAATTTTTCCTGTGATTTTCATTTTTATGATAATTTTTATAACATTTTTGGACATAGGTAAATTTTTTGTAATAAGATCTTTAATTCCCATCACAACAAATTCCATTAATTAATAAAAAACATTTCGCGGTCTTCTACGGTTCCAAATGACGAGTATTAATTTTTTAAACAATTTATTTTGTTGTTGTCTGGCCCATATAGGATGCTCTTTGGAGAGTCCCCAAAGAAACGGCGCAAAAGTTATGAGGCTATCATCGTAGGATATAGGTCAAATGTAAGCCTAATGATGAATATAAAAAAACATAATCTAGAAATTAGGCAAAACAGAGAGCAACTAAAATTACGAGTTTAAAATTTTATATTTCATTTTACTTGACGTGGTTTTCCTTGTACTTATCCGTTTTGTTTCTTTTCAGATCTATCCAATTCAACAATTTTTCAGCATAATTCAATCGAATCTGGCTTTAATTTTACCGATGGCCATAGCACAATTCTCTGAGATGTTTGTTACTCTAGAGAGAATACAGGAATTCCTCATGTTGGGTAAATTGTGACCAGATGTGCTATCTATATGAGCTTGATGACCTACATACTTTCGACCATTATTCTCACTAAGATTATTGTATTACAGATGAAAGAGAAGATTTGTCGGTTATGCCAAGCCAAGGTAAAAACGCTGCCGCTGCCCCAGTTACATTCAAATCCAACGTCGTCAATACTCAAAGCTACATCGTTCCAAAAAGATATTCGAAGAAAGAAGATGACTCTGGTGCTTTATCAAGTGGTTAGTCATTTGCTTTACGATACGCGCCTGATAAATATCAACTATTTCTATATGCTACTTACACATACACATACAAATAGTTTATTGGACTAAATAGAAATAGCATACATATAATCAGCGACATTATATCTTAAGTAAAATATAAAAATAGTTGTATTACAAAAAAAAAATCAATTAGATCAATTAGACTCTGGCATCTGCGCTAGTTACATAGCCGTCGTGCAGCATGACAGTCAAAAAATAATAATTAGTAGGGATGTATACAAAAATTGTAATTATTATTTTAAACGCACGCATATGTTGTAAATTTGTGAGGGTGTGTGTTACGGGTAACAAGGTATGTAAGTGGGTATTAGAAAATGTGAGTGTAAGAGGTGTGCAAATGTGTGACTGTATATACTTATGGGTATATTGTTTTGGTTCCACGACGTCTGCAGCTCTAATAAATTTCTTAAAAATGTAAAGCGCTAATAAACTCTGAAAACCCTGGGCAAAACAGGTTTTGCAAAAAGGTGTATCTAAAGTACATTTTCTTCGGTTGTTTATAAATAAGCGATTTTTAAGCAAGTTTGATAATTTCCTTATAATAGCTGTCGAACTGATAAAACATTGCACTCAGACTAAAGTTTATATGTTGAGTACCTAGACGGCTTTTTAATAGAACTTTAAGTAAGGCTCTCTGTGCTCTTTCAACTTCTATTAATGTAGTTTTAGAAGCGCCATCCCAGGCAGTGATATACAGTAATAAATCAGTGACTCCGGGAGGGCGAGGTATATGTTGCGTTTAAGCGCTAAGTCAGTAATCGTACTGAGTCTCTTAAATATATATGTAGTAGCCTACGAAGACGATTAGAAAGATCATGTCAATGTTTAGACCAGTTAAGTTTATGATCTAGCTGTATTTTCAGATACTTAATTTTCTCTACTTTATTAGACAGCAATTGCCGCAGTTAACATGATTTTATCCGTTATGGAGATACAGAAAAAGAGTGGACTCCGCCCCCGTTCTTTCTGTGATGTGGAAACACATATATTTTGTTTTTTCTATGTTAAGGGTTAGGAGGTTATTATCCACCTATGACTTAACTACAGAAATGCCGCGACTCGCATTCCAAAATATATTTTCCCAAGTATCACCATTGTATAAAAGAACGGTGTCTTCGGCATAGGAAATAACAAGACCATTAGGAATATTCGAGCTATATAATACATCAAAAGCAGTGGTTCTTAGACGCTTCCCTGTGGAACACATTGTTCCAGCCGCTGTATCTATCCTGAACTTTGACACATTGTTCTCTATTTTCAAGATAAGTATGAAACCGGGAAAGAGCTTGACCTCTGAAACCTATCAGTTCTAATTTCCTCAATAACAGGGCAATCGAGACGGTGTCAAAGGCTTTGGCTAAGTTTAAGAAGACTCCAATGCAGTGGCGGCCAATTATCAAGTTGATTTATAACAAATTCTACTATTCTGTTTTCTGTATCAGAAGTAGATTTTTCATCTCTGAATCCAAACTGGTCATCGGAGAAGAGATTTTTTTCTCTTGAAGAAAGTTGACAGCCGCAACTTGACAAGTTTTTTAGTTTGTAAGTAGTTGTTAAAAACGAAATGGGTTCGTAGTTTGTGATGACATCTGCCTCACCAGTTTTAAAGATTGGAACGACAACTGATTTTTTTGAATGAATTAGGCAAAACGCCTGTTCAAAAGAGAGATTAATTATGTAAGCCAGCGGAGCAACAAGAGGTGTTCTCATAGATTTAATAAGCTTAGAAGTTATGCCATCCAACCCTCTCTCTGTGCTTTCCTTAAGCGAAGCAATGAGTTTTTATATCAGACAAACAGAAACAGAATAAATGAGTCCATACTGTTAGAATTAACAGAGAAATTTATTAGGAAGTCATTTTCTGTTGCCTGGAGGGAATCAAGAGTCTTTCTCGCTAATAGCTGCAATCAATGGGGTCCTTGTTTCTATGAAGATGAGCACTAGCTCCTGATTTGTTGGATATCAGTATTGCCGCTGTATCCTTTATGATTTGCCAAAGCTTACGAGGATTTTCCCGGTTAGCTTTAATTTCTGCGTTAGTGTATAAATTTTTTGCAGTACGAGTGGCCTTGGTACAGATATTACGGTATGTTTTATATTTAAGTTGTAATTCAATATCTAGAGGGTTACGAAAAGCTTTTTTATGTAATATATCCCTAAACTTATAGCACTTGATGAGACCTGGAGTAATCCTACCCTAAGTGATATTTTTTAAAATACAATTCATTAAAGTGGTTAAAAAGATGCTAGTAGCCTCACTAACATCTTTGCCTGAAAGTAAACTATCCCAATATACTTGAAGTAAATCAAGTTCAACTGACTTGTAAACAATTAGTTGCATATTTTGCTTTCAAGTTTTGTAGTATGTATTTAATCCCCAAGACAACAGCTGAATGATCGGTTATTTTTATTTCGAAAACAATACTAACGATGTTTTTGCCTGTGTTTACCATCGCATGGTCCAAGCAGACTTTTTCTCTTGTTCAATTAGTTACAGCTGGAAGGAAACCATTCGATGCCAAACAGCATAGATAATTAGTACATCGAGCGTCCGTAGAATCAGCGTGTATATTAATGTTAACCCTTAAATGCATGAGGTTTCATTTTTGCATGAAATTGAAAACAGTGACAGAAAAATACCTAAAAAAATTGAAAAAAAATAAAAAAAAATTTTTTGATAGAAAGGGCGTTTTTAGACATGAAAACAAGAAAAAAAAAAATTAATTTTTGCTATAAAATTTTCATTTTTAAATTTTTCTTTTTTTCTATTACTTACTCATAAAGCTGAACTCTTTTTGACTTTAGTATAAAAAAAACACAAAAATATATGCAAGCAGAATATTTATTACATTTCTTTTAATTCATCTCTCTTTTACAATTTTCCCGCCAAAATATGACAAAACACAAAATAAAACAAAGAAAAATAAATAAGAGAATTTTAAAGTTAAAAAATGTTTAAAGCTGCTGCCAAATATATTTTTAGCTCATATAATCATATAATTTCAATTTTTAAAATAATATAATGTGTTTAATAAATAAAAAACCTTTGTATCGTTTTCGATACAAGATGCATTTAAGGGTTAATATCGCCACAGATGATAACGTCACTGCAGCTACACAGCCGCGACCTACGCAACATAGAATCAAGAGACTTAACAAACTTTTCTATACATTTTATTGGGGGTGATCGGTAAATGGCCAAGAGGGTTAATTTTAAAGAGCATTGTTTATTATTTACGATAATTTTCAATCCAGATGCATCATCAACATATATTTCAGAACAAACTACTCTAAACTCCTTAATTAATCCTTTGTTTATGTAAACTATGACGCCGTTGGCTTTATTAAACTTTATCAAAACCTAAAATTTTTCGTGTAATCCAACATTCAGAGGGTATAATGAAGTCAAAATCAACATTAAAACGCTATAACAGAACTTCAAGCTGATACAAGTTTTTATAAATACTCCTAATGTTCTAGTTTAAAACAGTGAACTGGTTTCTACTTCATCCACAACATATTTCTGTACGATGGACAAATCACCATCCATGTCTTACTACCTATATCAGACTCTAACATAGTTGTGTAATAGTAAAAACAAGCTAAATATTTTAATCTGGATGTCAATCTCTCCGTCACACAAAAGTTCTGAATCTATCCATAAAAAATAAAAGAAACATGCATGAGCTCGCAAAATAAAATTATTTAAAATAATTATTTCTGACAGTAGATGCAAAATTTTGACCAAGACACAAACAGTAAGTTTTGCGTGTAAATAGAAAACAAAACATTAAGTTTGGACCAATAGATTGGATATAATGCATTTTTATAACATAATAATCATTGTCATGACTGGATCTGATAACCGCCATTAGTGGCTAATTTTAGATAAGTTTTCATCGTCTGATTGTCATCACCACACTTTCATGATTTCGCAAAACATTGACCTACAACCTTAGGTTTCAAATAATACGCTTTGGACATTTCAGATTTAGTTCCTCGCAAGTCGTTGCTGGGTGATGTGGCGGTAGAGTTAATAGGAGTCAGCGCGTCGTGGACCGGTGCCGGCGACGGTCGGGACCAGATGACCCTGAGGAATATCTCCATGAGGGTGCGGCGGAATAAGCTGTGCGCCATCATCGGACCTGTCGGTTCGGGCAAAGTAAGCTTTTTCATGAGTGAACTTTTGAGCAAACTTTCAACTTTCACTTTACTTCAAACTATTCCACGTGCACGGTGATTCACATTATGTACCGGTTCTGGTTGCATTATTTCTCCATATAAATGTAGTTATTCTCCATGCACATGTACTTATTCTCCATTCACACGTAGGCAAACGAACCGAGGATAGACATACGGACGAATTGACGAACATTTAGGATTTGCTTTAAAAGTTTACATGATGATATGAGTCAAATCTTATCTGGATGTTCTACTTTACTTTGCTTCTTATATGTTCTGTAATAATAAAGTAAAATTGATTATTCGCGTGCAAGAGCTAAATCAAGGTGTTGTTTATAAAGCAAGATTTTTTGTTGTAAGTTATCGCTAAGTCATCTATAGACAAAGTTAAATAGAATGAGGTAACATTGATGAGATTGAAAGCATAATTTTGTTATCTTGCTTAGATATCCAGAATGTTAAGTGCGAGTTGCCATCGAATGACTTTACTACCGCGTGAATCGAGTTAAGCTGGGTTTCCAGCGCACGTTTTGTAATAAACACTAAACAAAAACGTGTACACAAAACATTGTTTCGCTACACAGTTTTACTGATAAGCATGCAAGGGACACGGGGCTAGTGTTTAATTCTAGTCTAGTGCTTAATTTATCTTTTCGTACGCCACCAAGGCCTTCAAAATATTTTTTTTGGCGGCAACCGTAGAGCTTGATACCAGTACTTCGCCTAAATCCGAACCGTGAAAAATACAGACTACTGTAATGCCTTTTATTTCTCTCTTGGTCAATTTTAGCTATTCTCTGAATAAATACATCTTCAAAGCATATATTGCTTTGGCCATCCGTCTTGGACGGCGGCGACCAGCAGGTTCTCTGAAAGACACGTCTTTTCCGGTGTTCCTTCCAATTTTTTTAAATAAGGTTTAGTAATTCTTTGTAATCGTCCTGTGGTTGAAACAGCTTCAACTGATGTGTAGCAAAAGAAGTCATTGTTTCAGTTCCGTCTTGAACTTGCTATAGGGTCCCAGAGTCAGAATCAAGTGCCTTGAAGTCCTTTTGTTTTATTTCAGGCCAAAGCTTTTGGAGACGCTTGAAGATTTTTATCTCTGGCCTAAGTGCTAAAAGTGCTAAAACCACCACAGATTCAAGCATAATCTCAAAAATGTGATGTCTGCAAGCAAGCCATAACAAACTTTTCTGTAACTTCTGCTCTAGTAACGCACAAGCTCCATTAATCCGGTCTGTGTTCGATGCAGTGGTATCAAACACATAGACTTGATTTTATCACACAAGCTCCATGATAACAATGTTTGGAATCCTGCTGTCCAATAAGCCACAACTCTTTTTTCGTGTTATAGTTATAGTTTTGCTGGTTGATGCCATTATCACTCGCGAGTATGCCCTAGCATAAATTCAGTCTTTGAGCGAAAAGCACAAGTTTAGACACGCTTCATAAAGTTTTGATTACTGTGGGGGCAGGGGATTTGTTGGAGGTGTGTTGTTTAACCTGTCTAAATATTGTTTTTAGGCTACACGCACTGACCTGTTAAGTGCAAGGCGTTGTAGTGACTTGCTTTATAAGGCGCGAATACTGAAATCTTTGATCGATGGTAGCGACCCCTAAACTTGGTTTCTTTGAAAAATAAAAATATATGAGTATATTTTTTTTGCAATTGGAAACGTTTAAAACCTTGCCCCGATAAAATTTCAAAACTTTTGTTTTTTGATGCACCCTGCCTATATACAAAAACATGTTAGGGTTTTAAAATATACGAGTACGTATTTCTGACGTGTTTGATGTCTCTTGCGGCGTTATACATATATAGTCACATAGAATTTATCATCGCGATAAACAGGAGTCGTATGATAAATTATAGTGCGTAAAAACATTGCCAGAAAGAATAGCCACCCTAATCACAATTTATTTATGTTGGAGACGTAAAATACGAAAATGTTTTTAATTTCAGTCATCGTTGCTCCAAGTTCTGTTGAAGGAGCTGTCGGTATCCGAAGGCACAGTTAACGTTAATGGGAGAATATCTTATTCTAGTCAAGAGGCTTGGCTGTTTCCTGCCACTGTCCGTGAAAACATACTTTTCGGTCTACCCTACGATTCACTGAAATATAAAAAGGTAAAAGAAATACAAAATTATTTTATAACTATTTATATTTTATTATGTACCAATATTTAAAGAAAATAATTACTTTTAGTACTTTCGGTACTTTTCATATTTAGATGTGATCTGCTAAAAAAACGTTTCTTTTCTTTGCACGAGTTTTCAAGTTATGACGTCATCGATGAATTTCCATATTTTTCAACTTGATCAACCCGTTCAATTTTGAGTAATGCCTGGAACGGCAATCTGATACTCTACTAAAGACAAAGCAAAGCTAATGGACTTTTTGTGTAACAACGCAGAGCCTTTCCCGTATTTTAAAATTATTTTTTGACGTAGGTGTGCCAAACCTGTTGCCTGCTGCCAGATTTCAAGCAATTCCCTTATGGAGACCTCTCGCTGGTCGGAGAGCGAGGAGTCTCTCTGTCAGGAGGACAACGCGCGAGGATCAACTTGGCGAGGGCGGTATATCGCGAGGTCAGTCTACAAATTAGGATTTAAAAACATGCAAATGGTACAGACCACTGTTGCATGTTGCATAACATTACTCTTGGACCCATACAAGTCTTCTTGCTGTACAGATATTCTATTTCATGAATTCCGTTTGGCTATGGTTGTAGTAGTGTGTACACACGCAGTTTTCTGGTGTGCGTAACCACAAAACGCGCTTATCTGTACCACTACTATACCCAAACAAACTTTGTGAGCTATACAGTAAATATGTACACCTATTAGTAGTAAGTAATGAAGGGGTAAATCTCAATTTTCTTGTTCAGGCTGACATCTACATCTTGGACGATCCTCTGTCGGCGGTGGACGCCAATGTAGGTCGGCAGCTGTTCGAGGGCTGCATCAACGGGTACCTGCGCGACCGCACGTGCATTCTAGTCACGCACCAGATACACTTCCTCAAGGCCGCCGATTACATAGTTATACTGAACGAGGTATTATTGCTATTATCATGAATTATCGAATGAAGCATTTAATTTGGTTAAGCATAACATTTTCTTTTAATTTATAGGGTTCCGTTGAAAACGTGGGCTCATACAGTGATCTAACGAAATCAGGAAAAGAGTTTTCGTTGCTGTTGAGCAGTCTCCAAGAGAACTCTGATACAGAAGAAAATGAAGGAGGAGCTAAGGTAAAGTTGCCTGCAGTTCAAGCTAAATAGGGATTTTAACGGCTGGCGTCCGTACTTATTTTGTTTACTCAGATACCACATGTATTTGTATGTCAAGAGCATAAACATGCGCAGGCGGCACATGCGTACGCTCTTAAAAAATACATACATATGTATAACGGGTGGAAACGTACAGGTATCTCGTAATGAAACCACTAATGATAACAATGAACAAGTTACACAAAAAAATGACTGTGCAAATGAAAATAATGCACCTGCACTGCACATACAAAATTCATGTGGGTTTTCGAAATTAGTATGGAAATGTTAAAATAGTACATTCCAAAATTACATTGCACGTGCGAAAGTGTTAATATTTCTCGTCCCGAATGTTTTTTGGTGGTTTTTTCCTCGACGCGTCTCGGCAAAAAAAGTCCGCCGTGATTTGAAATATCAACCATTTCGCACTTGCATCAAACGACGTTTTTCAATACACCTGCGAAAAATAACATGAAATAATAAAATGAAAGCAATTTTGTTGCAAATCAAAACAGATACAAGTCGACGTAAGAACAAGCTGTCTGTTGGCGCCAATCTGTACTACGAAAACCAATGTCTCTTTCCAAAATCTTTTAATAATAATTTAAAAGATCTAGTTAAATGGGTATATAAATTATGACGTCTATAACAGTTTTGAATTTTTAAAACATCTTTTACAATTTGACATACTTATCTAATATATTAATAATAAAATATAAAGTTTGAAAACAGTTTTTAGTGTATCCGGTAAAACTAAGGTTTACATGCTTACTAAATGATGTGGCCGGTTTCCCCTAGATGGCGTTAGTAGCAAAAACAAAAAACACAAGTGCGAAATATGTCATTTTACGCACGCTAAACAGGCACGTAATCTATCATATTTTGTGCAGGTGTATTAAAATAGTACATTACGATACGAGAGCGATGAAACGTTTTCTGATGAGTGTGAGTTTGCGGCACGAGCCGAAGGTGAGTGCTGCAATCACACGAGTCGAGAAAAAGTTTCTCGCACGAGTTTCGTATAATATTTTATAGCACAAGTGCGGAAAATGTCGACTTTACGCAAGCGCAGCGTGCGTAAAGCGGTCATTTTACGCACTGTGTGCTATAAATAATATTTTGTTCCCGCAGGGATGTTACTTTTACTTTACTAAATTGTTCAGTATAACCAGTTGGTTCTGTGGTTTAATTTTAAGGTTTAATTTTAAGGTGTATTTAAAACCGGTATACCTAATATTTGTTTATCAGTTTTACGTTATTTATACAATATTTTTTGCAACAGACAGTTGTTAAGCCAGCAATGGAACGTGGAATTTCGATAATGTCGGTGAAGAGTCAGGACTCAGGGGTCGAGAAGGCACAGATCCAAGCTGCGGAGGAGCGCGCCAAAGGCAACCTGAAGTGGGAGGTGGTCTGGAAGTATCTGTCGTCGGTCAACAACTGGTGCATCGTCTGCTTCGCCTTTGGTGTAGTAGTTCTGACGCAGGGCTTCGCCACCCTCACTGACTATTGGTTGAGTTTCTGGTAAGGCTTTTTAATATATGTATAAATGTTTAATTTTTTAAATATTTATTTTGTCTTGGGATTCTTCTATTCTATATTTGTATAATGTGGTAATGTTTCCAGTTATAAAAGAAATTACCAGTTGCATACCCTTTACCAATGTTTCCTCACGAAACGTGGTTTTTCACGAAAAATGTTCAATTAAATTTTAAATAAAAGCAAAACTATTGTAAAAATTATATATTCCAGGACAAATCAAGTGGATACTTACATACAGGAATTACCTGAAGGAGAAGAACCAGGTACAGATGGGTTTTATCGAACGACTAAAGTGGAAATTTCGTTGTTCAGTTCATTCAATCAACCAAATGATTTCAGATCCGAGTTTGAGCACGCAAACAGGGATCCTTGAAACCAGATATTTCGTACTGATTTACGGCATGCTGGTGCTGTCGATTATTGTGATGGGGTTAGTGAGACTGTCAGCCGTTGTCACGATGACGCTGCGAGCCTCCACCAACATCCACAACCAAATGTTTCAGAACCTGATCAGAGCAACCATGCGCTTCTTCGACACAAACCCTTCTGGTAATTCTTCTACAAATACACAATCTCGTCATCTCAATAAACACGTCTCTCTCCCAGATTCAATAAACTTATTTCGGCTCAAAGTCCGAAATTAAATTCTAAAATTAAAACAGTTTATTTGTAAAATAGACAAGTACATAAAGTATACTTTTTACAGGTCAAAAATTCATCTTTATAAAACAATAGAATATGATTAAAAATAATAATATTACGGGAAACACATAAAAAAATATTTATATTGATATTTATACTAAAATGTAATAAAATTATACACATGCGTAATAGATACGTACCTAATGCAAGTTGATGAATAAACTAAATGAACCAATAATAAATATATTCCATATTCATGAGTTCAATCTGATAAATCAATTAATCTATTCATTATTAGAGTGCATTACAAACCAGAAAAGATAAATTAGAAACAAATGTAAAGACAATTTGCAATTGGTAGCGCGCTTGTCTGGGAAACAAGAGGTCGCAGGTTCGAATCCTGGCCTGAGGAATTTTTTCAAATGTCTTTACATTTGTTTCTAATTTATCTTTTCTGGTTTGTATGTAATGCACTCTAATAATAATATTTAGAGTATTCCAAAGCGATGGATTTCGCAAAAACAACATAATCTTAATCTATTCATCTTCTTTTCTCTTTGCTTTTGCACTTGGCTCTTATTTAGTAATGATATTCATTAGTGGGTGGTATCTGATTTATTATGCTTATTGATTCGTCTATGAATTATCTATTTTTGAAAACAAAGGCTTTTTTTTCAAAATTAGGCCATGTTGCATGGTCGATCGATTGGAGAACAAAAGAATGTTTGAATTAATAATAACTTACCTTTGTACCGGATGATAATAGTAGATTGTTATATAAGGGAGGTAAGTTATCAATTGCACCCGAGATATTTAGGCGCACGAGCGAGCGAAGCGAGCCAGGGTGCTTATACGAGTAGCTCGAGGGTGCAATTGATCACTTACACTAGTGTGTAACACTCTATTTTTCATCACTAATGCGAGGAAATTAAAAAAAAACTTACAAAATTATGTTTGCAACAACGTTTTCAACAAGATAATTTTACTGCCACCATTTTATTTTTAATGTGACTTTTTTTTTGTGCAACTGTGTCTTGCTGGCCAGTGTGATTGTTTTAAAAATAAAACTAATTTAGTTCTTGTGTAAACTCTTAAACGTGTTTTAACATTTTATTTAGCATATTCACCTATTATATTCAAGTCTTATTTTGCCATAATTATATGAATAAAATACAGAATAATAAAATAAAAAGGAAATAGGCAGGAAAGATATTTTCCACTGACATGACATGACATGAGATGAGTGACTTACTAGTTAGTGACTATAAGGGACACTCGTTCGGTTTTCAAATTTACGTACCTCCCTAGGTTTGTAAATCAAATTTACCTCCCAAAAAACTGAAAGCTGTAACCGGGGCCTATTTCGGGGGGAGAGGGGGTAGCCAGCTCCGTAGAAATTGGGAAATATTAAGGATTTGTTTCTGTGGTCCAATGGAATGTTTATGCCCAAAAAGTAAATATAGGTTTTATTTTAACCCCGCCCTTTAGCTTCAAATATTTTTTTGTATGCGTAGTAGCAAGCTACTTGAAAAGAAAACAATGACCTTGTCTCTCAGGTTGCCGAAATGATATAATTTTATGGTAATTTAAGTAAATAACAGATCGTATAGAATTACTGAAATGAAGACTACCAGCTGCTACCTCTTTACAATGCATGATTAAGTGGTACTTATTTGTTTTCTGAATTTATTGAACACTCAATTTTACAAACCGTTTTCTTAAACTGCTATTTATGTATATTTTTTTAATTTGCCCAATGTTAAAGAATTCAGTTGTTTTGAAATATAAAACAACATGTTTGAAACAGCTGAAGATTTTACCACTGGGCATTTTTATGAATAATTCAGAGCTGTGCAACGTGACCTTCCCCAGTCTACGATAAATCGATAGTATTGTGACGTGCAAATTTTATAGGTCGCGTTTTGAATCGCTTCTCCAAAGACATGGGTGGTATGGACGAGATGCTGCCCAGGGCGTCTATACAAGCTCTTCAAATGTACTTATCGTTGATAAGTGTTCTTGTCCTGAATGCAATCTCTCTACCTTGGACACTCATCCCGACTGTCGTACTGATAGCACTGTTTATTTGGTATCTTAAATGGTATCTCAACGCAGCGCAAGCAGTCAAGAGGTTGGAGGGTACAAGTAAGTACATAGAATGAATTCCACAAAAGAATTGCCCTGTCGAAGTACTTATTTTCAAAGAGTAATTATGAAAATTCCCTCCTCTGTAGTGTTCAGCCTATATTATTATTATTAGACATGCACAATCTTAATAGCCCCCATTGTTTTAATATGAAGAGAGTTTTGTTCCTCTGAAATATTCCTTCGATTCCGAAGTTATGGATACAATTTTTAATGTAATAGTGAAGAATCTATGAAGATAAAAAAAATAAGTATTGCATTTAGATAATATACATAACTTCATTATTAAAACAGGGTATTCTACCCAATTGTTCAACAAAGAAATTTGATTTGATTTGGTTTGATTATTATGAACAACATTTACTAAGGCGCCAACCCTGAAATTGCGAAAAAAGCAGCTGTTTCGAATGTAAATAAAATACCTTCTTTTTGTGATTTCAAGAATGGCCTTTGAATTTGAATGAACTTTTTTCGTTCACTGATAGTATACCCCGTTTTAAGGAATAAGGTTATCATCTTAACACGTGTTCTTTTTCTTTGTAGCCAAAAGTCCCGTATTCAGTATGATCAGCTCAACGCTTTACGGGATGTCTACAATAAGAAGTACTGGCTCACAAAGTCGACTCATTCAAACCTTCGATGAATGCCAGGTAACACTTAATTGTTTCTTGTAATTCTCTGAGACACGGACAATCTTTTTCAGTTATACACTTTTGTTGCATAGGGAACAAAATAGGCTGATCTTTTTGCTGCTACCATTACAGTACAGCACGAGTTCATTATTTTTACGGACAGAAAGAAAGCAATTGCTGATCAAAGTGTTAGAAATCCGAGCTGAAAAGTGAAGATTTCTTTGAAACGAGACCATAATCACCATTTCTGTCGAGGCCTTAGACCATATAACACGGGACTAGGCAAGCGCACTTATCCCCCTCTACCAAAGTACATGAACAATTTGTTCATGTAAGTTTGCTTGGGTGCGCGTTTTGTGTTTCTGTTTGCGTTTGTGTCGCAGCTTTAGATTATTATACGTGGGACGCACTATAAGTTTCCGGAATGAATATGAAAAAATACTATTAAAGGTACAAAATTAATTTATTGTTTTTCAAAATAATCTCCCTTGGCGTCTATGCACTTTTTCATTCGATCAAACCAGTTTTGAAAACTTTTGTGCCACTCCCCTGTGGTGACCTCTGAAACGTGTTTTTCATACTCCTCGACAGCCTCTTCTGGTGATGAAAATCGTTGACCGCGTAATTGGTTCTTAATTTTTGGGAACAGAAAAAAGTCACAAGGTGCCAGGTCGGGACTGTACGCAGGATGACTCATGAGTTCTACATTTTTCGTCTTCAAAAAGTCGTTTGTCTGTCTGGCCGTGTGAGAACTAGCATTGTCGTGGTGCAGGATGATACGGCGTTTACGGTTATTTTTACGGAGTTTGTCAATAACTTCCGGCAAACAAATGGTCGTGTACCAGTCACTATTCACGGTACGACGATTCTCTAAAGCAACAGTAGCCACGTGTCCAGTTTTATTAAAAAAAGAAGCAATCATCCGCTTAGATGCACTTTTCACGCGCGCCACTTGGTTGGTTTCGGCTCATCTTGAAAGACCCATACGCTCGATTGCTGCTTTGTTTTGGGAACGTAGCAATAAATCCATGTTTCGTCACCTGTTACTATGTCCCACACCAAATTTGACGCACCTTCGTTGAATCTGGTAAGCATGGCACTGCACCAAGTGACGCGGTCCGTTTTTTGAGCCTCAGTCAAGTTGTGTGGGATCCACCGCGAGCACAGCTTTCTCACACCCAAATGTTTGTGTAGGATTGATTGTATTTGACTCATGCCTATTTCTAAGGATGCGCGAATTTCATGGTAGGTCACATGCCTGTTTGTTTCAATCATACGGCGCACAGCATCGATGTTTTTGTTGGTCACAGCGGTGGACGGCCGACCATCGCGAGATTCGTCACTGAGATTGATACGACCACGCTTGAATTCTGCAAACCAGCTATAAACAGTCGTCTTGCATGGTGCTTCATTGCCAAAAGCTGTTTCAAGCCGAGAGATGCTCTGTTGAGCTGTCAAATTACACTTAAAATCGTAGAAAATCATACTACGAAAATTTTCCCGAGTTAAATCTATGTTGATGCAGACACACAATTTTTTAAATGGCGCCACAAGGTAAAAACAAAAGACAGTCAGATGAAACAAACTGCATTCTACAGCCAAAGAGTTCTTTTTTCAAATGTTGCAATAAATTTTTAAATATTGTTTATGTAAGTGGTCAGTTCCGGAAACTTTTAGTGTTACCTATGTATCAACTGATGCTGGACCCAGTAGGGTCCGAAATATATCTTGAAATTATTATTTTTTTATTCTTTTGTGTACATATACAGGGTGTCTCATTTTGATCAATTTTTCGCAGGAGTGTGCGTGAATGAGTAAATGTGTGCTGTGCATGTTTACTTCCCCTCCCGTGGAAAACGGCAGAATAATTTCAGTACTAAGAGTCACGCTTTGCCAGGTCCCGTGTTAAATGGTCTAAGGTCGAGGCAGTTGTACGAGTAGTTTTTCTCTCAAGGAATCTGCCATAAATACTTAATATCTTAAAAGTTCCGTAAATTAAATATTTTTGTTTTTTTTTGTGTGAAATAGATAATTAGTATTGTACTGAACCCAAAACTAGAATTTATAGAATTTTTGTCTGTTCCATTCTAACTCGAGAACCCTTAAAGGACTTTGGTGCGGTTTTATTTTATTATCGTCGTAGTGGTCTTGGTGATTAAATAACTTCTAAGTCAAAAACTTTTCAATACCAATAGTATTTATCTTACGTGCAAACAAAAGAAGATAGATTGATTGAAAGACAGACACTTCCACGCGCGCGAACTCGCGGGCAAATGCATGGTAAATAAAAATACGAGTACACACGATACAATTAATTAATCAAATGTTTTTAAATACAACATTATTTATTTGTCTCTTTTATAGTTTTTCCATGGGAACAAAGGGAAAAAGTAGATTTTGTCCCATTCAAAGTCTAGAACTACATTTATGCAAAATTTCAGCCTAATCGGTTTCGTAAGCATGGCGTGAAAGGGTGACACATCACTTTTCTATAGAAACTTGAAACCGCATTTTCATCCCATGGGAACTGATTTTTGGGATAAAAAGTAGCCTATGTCCTATTCCAGGTCTAGAACTACATTCATGCAAAATTTCAGCCCAATCGGTTCAGTAGTTACGGCGTGAAAGAGTAACAAACATCCATCCATCCATACATCCAAACTTTCGCATTTCTAATATTAGTGGGATGAGATATGTTCATAGCATCAAACAAAAAACTTCCTTCTAAGTCCGCATATCATGACTAACGACTGCGGAATCCTACACTGCGCGTGGCTCGACACGCACTTAGCCGGCTTTTGTAGTTTTATTCTGAGACTAGCTTTAGACTGAGACTTCTAGACTAGGTTTAGCGACATGCTTGTTTCCAGGATAAAAAGTAGCGTATGTGTTAAGTTAGGGTATAAGCTATATCCATTCTAAATTTCATCCAAATCCGTCCAGCCGTTTCAGAAAGAGTAACAAATATACACACAAACTTTCGCATTTATAATATTAGTGTGATGTAAAAAATACAAGTTTACTCGTGATTTAAAGCTGTTTTCTTCCTAATTGAGTATCCATCCATTAGCCTGTCTTTAATTAAGTATATTTCGATGTAATACGAGCGTTTTCACATTATTCACATCATTTATCATAATTATTCCATAATAATGACGATATTTTCAATGTTGGATTAATTTACAAATGGTTTCGTGTCAACTACTAGGCTATATGAAGCGTATTTTGTAACCTAAATAGTTCGTATATCTTTTCGGTAAGACGTATCAAAACAGAAGGAAAGTTAGCGGCTGGCAAAAACATTACTTATAAACACAGACATATAATTATTACTAAGTAACAGACCAAACATAAGAATTAAATAACAGCGTTGCAAGTTTCCATACAAAAAATAAACTACATTAGGCTTCATGGTACGAAGAAACGTATAAGAATGGGTTGTTTTGGCTGGCTTATGCTTGGAACATATTTGTTAATTCCTAAACGAATCTCTAGTATATATATTTGTTTGGAAACAAGCAATATTTATTTTCAAAAGAGCCCGAAGTTTACTAAGCTAAAATTGCCACGCGTGGACTCTATGTGTTTATTATTAATGTTAGGTCTGCTACTATATTATACGTCTGTGCTTATAAATAATTGTAACCGGCAATGTGCAAGTCGGACTTCATGTATTCTTTTTTTCCAAATATTTTATTGCAATATATCGCACAAGTCCCGTCGACCATAGACATTTAAATTTAAGGGAGTAACTTTTTACCTCGATACAAAATGCACATTATAATATTGTTTTCCTTACTTTTGAATAAAAAGTATGCAATTAATGTGTTTTAAAGCAACTAGCAGAAATAGATTATTAATAATAAAGTCTTCACAAAAAAATTACGAACTTTAATGTATTACATTTTGTTTGCATTACATTAACAAACTTAAAAGCGTGTTTACAGTTGTAATGTAATGCAGCTAAAATGTAACGCATAAAATTGAATAATTTTCATGTGATGATAGAGTGAAAAATATTGACATAAGGGATCGTTGTGGTGTGAAAGAAGATGTAGTGACTAGAATAGAAAAAGGAATGCTTCGGTGGTTTGGGCATACAGAGGATGAATGAAAGTAGAGTGACGAAAGGAATTTATGCTGCACAAGTGGAAGGTAAAGCTCGACTGGGCCGCCCTAGAAGGACGTATGCCGACTTTGCCGACCAAATAGGTGACATACTGAAAAAGGGCAAAGTGAAAAGTACCCGGAATAGTAGAGCCTGTATGACTAGGTTGATGGATGTAGAAGAAGCAAAAGAGGTGTGTCAGGATCGTAGCAGATGGAAATCTGTAGTCTCTGCCTACCCCTCTGGGAGACAGGCGTGAGTATATGTATGTATGTATGATCACCTAACTATTAACAAGCAGTTTGCGCGAATTGTTATAAAACGCATTTATTGCAAACTTTTTATTCAAAAGTAAGAAAAGCAATATTATGATGTGCATTTTGCACCGAGATCCTCCGTTACCACCTTAACACAAGGAATCCGAACATGTAGACGTAATTGATTCAGTAGATGCTCTGCACAAAATTAGAGAATATTTTCAAAATATGAGATGAGCCATATTTTTCCCGGAGCCCTAGACTGTCACTCCACCCATCCACTTGCAGGCTAAGCCATTCTTGAAATTCGCAACTGACAAACAGTCACCCAAGCTTTGCCGTAAGTGTTCCCATTTTAACGGAGCCCTTATAATGCCACGCTGTTTGAATCGGTAAGACCTTATTGTTACGTAAAATTGACGAAGCCCTTACACTGAAGATTGCAGTCTCTTGTTTTAATTAGAATCTAGAAGAAAGAAAGAAAGAAAGAAAAGAGCTTTATTTCATAAAACCACAGTAATTATCACAAAAAATAATCATTATTAACAAATTAGGCATATTCTATGGTTCAGAAAAGGGAGTCCAGCTCAGCTTAATGCCGCTGGTTTTCTGCTGGATCCTACATAAATAAAACTAATAACTAATCTAAATATAACTAAAATATAAATAAAATTAAATTTAAATTTAATATAGCGTATACTGTAAAACATACAAATAATGAAAAAATAAATAGTAATATGAAATAAATATACAAATAATAGTGTTATACTAAACGAGATGCATAATTTATAAAAATACAATATAAGTTTACGCATTGATTTTACTGAACACGAAGGCATCGATATTTGTTTTTCAATTAGACGGCTCTATTTCCAGAATCTGCACAGCAGCGCGCACCACACATACATCGCTGGATCTACAGCGTTCGGATTATACCTCGATGTGATCTGCTTAGCTTATCTGGGGATAATTATGGGCATCTTCATTTTAATTGACTTTGGTAAGACTATGTATTTTGTGTGCCTATAAAATATTAATTAACGTATATTATTTTACGTGGTTCGTACTACGGCGTAGCAATTCGAACGGGACTGTTAAATTGCTACGCACCGTAGCAAACAGGACCAAGGTGATTATTTTATTTTTAGAGTTCCGTAGTCCGACAAGGAACCCTTATAGTTTCGCTATGTTCGTCTATCTGTCCGTCTGTCCGTCCGCCCGTCTGTCCACGGCTTAGCTCAGAGACTTAAAATCGAATAAAAAATATTTTTAAGTATTTTAAAATAGGGATGATGTAAATTAGGGATGATTTTTTTTTCGTCTATCCCATAGTGTAGGGTATCGTTGGATAGATAGGTCGTTCAAAAAAATTATGGGTGTTTGAAAACCATGGACGAATTATTAAACCGTTTTCGATTTAGGGATCCGTTGGCGAAATATTAAGCTTGCCTGCCGGCTAAACGGTCGCTAAAAACCATCACAGCTAAGTAGGCTTTACAGATTTACGAGTACAGGTCGCGCCAAATTTTTAGTCCCCTCTAAACACGACAGGTATGGGCCGTTCTTCTAAATGTATGGGACTAGAAGTTTGGCGCGATCTGTATATCAGCTACAATTAGTAGACCAACTTACAAAATGTACTGAGCAACTACGTAACCCTACAATGTGCGTGGCCCGACAAGCACTTGGCCAGTTTTGTTATATAATATTTTTATTCCTAGATTTCTCTATTTTATGTCGGTGTATAATTAAATTTTTGTAGCCCAACGTAAATATTTTTGTATGTATTTCCCGTATTAGTATATACATCTAATTTTTTTTTTTTTTCTACAGATATTTATTGTAAAGATTAACTTTGACTTGTAGAAAGTATACTTTATGTATCTATTTTACAAAATAAATATTTTGATTTTGATTTGATTTTGATTTTGATTTTTGTAATGACATTTCAATCAAACGTGATTGAATTTAAAAAATTTAGTTTGATTCAGGAGGGTTTATAAGACTTGCTAATCTTAGTTGGTGTGTCCTACTTCAGAATAGCAAAATATAGTCTGTCACTTAAAATTAGGTTTTTTAGTAAGTTTTTTAGCTTAAAATTAAATCCTTCAAAATCTGCTTTAATGTACTAAGAAAACTAATATCGTGATTTTGGTTTGCGAGAATAAGATCAAAACACAAAGGTATTTTTTTCATTAATAAAAAACTTGTCGTGGTTGTTTGAAATTATTCTGAGTAATACTTAATATTATTTATTATACATAGGTAACACTAAAAGTTTCCGGAACTGGCCACTTACATAAACAATATTTAAAAATTTATTGCAACATTTGAAAATAGAACTCTTTGGCTGTAGAATGCAGTTTGTTTCATCTGACTGTCTTTTGTTTTTACCTTGTGGCGCCATTTAAAAAATTGTGTGTCTGCATCAACATGGATTTAACTCGGGAAAATTTTCGTAGTATGATTTTCTACGATTTTAAGTGTATTTTGACAGCTCAACAGAGCATCGCTCGGCTTGAAACAGCTTTTGGCAATGAAGCACCATGCAAGACGACTGTTTATAGCTGGTTTGCAGAATTCAAGCGTGGTCGTATCAATCTCAGTGACGAATCTCGCGATGGTCGGCCGTCCACCGCTGTGACCAACAAAAACATCGATGCTGTGCGCCGTATGATTAAAACAGACAGGCATGTGACCTACCATGAAATTCGCGCATCCTTAGAAATAGGCATGAGTCAAATACAATCAATCCTACACAAACATTTGGGTGTGAGAAAGCTGTGCTCGCGGTGGATCCCACACAACTTGACCGAGGCTCAAAAAACGGACCGCGTCACTTGGTGCAGTGCCATGCTTACCAGATTCAACGAAAGTGCGTCAAATTTGGTGTGGGACATAGTAACAGGTGACGAAACATGGATTTATTGCTACAATCCCAAAACAACGCAGCAATCGAGCGTATGGGTCTTTCAAGATGAGCCGAAACCAACCAAAGTGGCGCGCGTGAAAAGTGCATCTAAGCGGATGATTGCTTCTTTTTTTAATAAAACTGGACACGTGGCTACTGTTGCTTTAGAGAATCGTCGTACCGTGAATAGTGACTGGTACACGACCATTTGTTTGCCGGAAGTTATTGACGAACTCCGTAAAAATAACCGTAAACGCCGTATCATCCTGCACCACGACAATGCTAGTTCTCACACGGCCAGACAGACAAACGACTTTTTGAAGACGAAAAATGTAGAACTCATGAGTCATCCTGCATACAGTTCCGACCTGGCACCTTGTGACTTTTTTCTGTTCCCAAAAATTAAGAACCAATTACGCGGTCAACGATTTTCATCACCAGAAGAGGCTGTCGAGGAGTATGAAAAACACGTTTCAGAGGTCACCACAGGGGAGTGGCACAAAAGTTTTCAAAACTGGTTTGATCGAATGAAAAAGTGCATAGACGCCAAGGGAGATTATTTTGAAAAACAATAAATTAATTTTGTACCTTTAATAGTATTTTTTCATATTCATTCCGGAAACTTATAGTGCGTCCCACGTATATCATATTCCGTGGCGGGTTGGACTGAAACAAACCTTTATAACGTTTTGAAAATACCATTATAAAGTATTTTATTGCGTTTCGCTTGATTCGTTTCGTTTATATAACGTTATTATGTATCAAAACGAGATACTGCTGATGTAAATAGCGATATAATAATGTTAGTTTTATGCGTGTTTGTTCAATAATAACCTTATTTACAAATATTTATTTGAAAGTCTGCAGCTGGCCTATAGATCGTTGAACTCACGAAGACACCTATCTAAACCCATATCGCAACATCTTTTTAAGGCTTAATATGCGCGTCATCGTGAGATAAACAACATAATGGCCCCTTTTCAACTCACCGGCACCGGCAACGGCGACGGCGACGGCACGGCTAAGGTGGAGGCAAAAACATATAAAAATTTATATGCACGCCTTTTCCACTTACCGGCCGTCGCGACTTTCCCGCCACTTGCTAGGTGGTAAGGGTAAACGCGCACCAGTCCGCACCGCCGCGCCGGACCTACAGTCGCCGCGTTTTAATTCTAAGTATTGAAGTTCTATGCACCAAGTTCTATGCACCAAGTTCTATGCACCAAGTTCTAAACACCCTTTCGAGCCGCAGTACTCGAAGCTGCAGCTGCTGCTGTTGAACAATGGTGTTGTTCTGATGAAGTCATCTGCAGTTTTGGAATGAATACCAATGAAATAAATGAAATTTATATAAATGTATCGTGGATGCGATGCGTGCATTCGGTGTGGAAGATGCGGATGGGTGAGTGCGCGAGATCATTTAATTTTATTGATGACTGCAGTGCGTGCGGGTAATGCAGTGCGCGTTCACCTTAAAATTGCACATGTATTGCGTAAATACGTAACCTAAAGTAGTGTGTGTGAGCACAGGGCGGTGAGGTGTGGGGGGGGGGGGGGTACCAGCCGCTGACGGCGCGGCGCGGCGCGGCGGAGTTGTCACCTACCTGTGGGACAAGTAGCTAAGCAATACCCAAAACTGTGCTAGATTTAGGAAAATGTACTATCGTTATAGTGGCTACAATTTAATAAATTATTTAAGGTACATTTTGAATATTATGTATTTTATAAACGTAACAAAAATAATAAATAGGAAAAAAAATTGCTCAAGATATATTTCGGGTCCTACTGAGCCCGGCATTAGTTGAGATGTTGAGATGTTGATTTTCAAAAATTCATGAATCGAGGTTCGAAAAAAGTTTTGTTTTTACGGAAACGTTGGGCTTGGACCCATCAAATTCGGAACCCAGGGGTCCAAAAATAGGAGGTCCGAAAGAAATTTGGTTTTGGCCATATCTCCGGAACGGTTGGTCTTGGAAACACCAAATTTGGACCCCAAGGATCCAAAAAAAGTTGTTAACTTTTTGATCCGAGGCCCGAAAAAAATTTGTTTTGGCCATATCTCCGGAACGGTTGTCTTGGAACCCCCAAACTTGGATTCCAGGGTATCTAAAAAAGGTTTTATAATTTTTGACCAGAGGTTCGAAAAAAAATTGTTTTGGCCATTTATAATGGTCTGAAATAAAGTATATTCTATTCTATTCTATTCTTCTATATCTCGGGAACGGTTCATCTTGGAACCCTCATACTTGGATCCCAGGGTCCCAAAAAAAGTTTTTAAGCTTTTTGATCCGAGGCGCGAAAAAAATATTGTTTTGGCCATATCTCCGGAACGGTTAGTCCTAGACCACTCATATTTGGACCCGGTTAAAAAAAAGTCTTTTCTTTTCAATTGTCAAATCGTTTTCAGTCCATATCTCCTAAACTGTTGAAGCTAGACCCCTGTTGATGGTATTCAAATAAAAAGGCTCAACGAAATCTACCCAAATACGTAAAAAAAAAATTGACCTTTTTGCCCTTTTTTGGCCTTTATGATATATCTCGGGAACGGTTGGAGCTAGAGCTACCGGGTTTTCACTAAAGTATAACAATTAGTTGATGACAAAAAAATAATTATGGTATATAATATAAAAAATATATGTTATATTATATTTTCGTCATAAGGCTGTTCAATCAACCAACCTAGCGCGCGCGGCCCATACGCCCGTCGGCCTTCGCACGGGTAATATGTGTTGCACTCCGACACATTCCGCGAAACTATTATATCGATTTGACCACGCCTTAGTGCTTGTAGTGAAAGAAAAATACATAAACAATATCAGGAAAATGCTATGCTATGCTAAATGCAAACACATTCGTGTTTATTTGTAATATATCGCTGCAAATCACATCACTTGCCTCCATGCAAGAAAATATCGAACACTGAAGTGCGAGGTTTTGCGTGAGCACCCTTAAATATAAAAGATAAAGCAAACATAGACGAGAATCACTTAACGAGGTAATTTTTACGGAAAAGGCTTCCAGCTGTGTCAGCTACTTCTCAAGCACTGCCCGAAAAGCCGGCGCCGGTGCCGGTGCATAGCCGGTAAGTAGAAAAACGTTGCCCGGCTTTGTGCCGCGCCGGCGGCGCTGTCGCCGTCGCCGTCGCCGTGCCGGCGCGGTGGTGTGCCGGTAAATGGAAAAGGGGCCAGGGGCCTTATCGTGTAACTTTAAATCAATCGCAATACCTTTGATTTTGACATTTAAAGTATGGTACAAATGTCAAATTAAAAGGCATCGCGATAGATTTAAAGTTAGACAATAAGGCCCCAGGTTTAGGCCTTGATTGATACTCGTTAGCGACTGCATAAACTGTTTTGTATAGGAAATTCTGGCTCCTCTCGTAAACCGCGAGGGGCGCTGAACCATTTCATAAATAAATATTTTATGCAGCTACCGAGTATCGAGGCAAACTCTAGGTTGTTTATCTCACGATGACGAGCTAATCAAGCCGTTATAAGTCTTAAGACGTTGCAATAAATGTTTCGATACTGTCTTCGTGAGTTGAACAATCTACCTATAGGCCAACTGCAGACTTTCAAATAAATATTTGTAATAAGGTTATTATTAAAGACAGACCGAATTTAAGAAACGCTTCAAGTCTTACTGATCAAAAATATTTTTTTAATATTGTTGTAAGGGTCGCGCTTCTTGGAAAAAGTCCTGCTCTAACGCTTTTGTTTTCAACAGTCTATCTCGCTCTTTTCAACTATCGTATACGCAAAACATTATCATGATTTTTGGTGTGTTACTACTTATGGCTCTAAAATATGTTTCGTCATAGTTATATCTAATTGATATCTAATTGTATCACAATACTGAGAAGAGGACAATGCTATTTGAAAGTTTTTCTTGAAATTCAATTTTTTTAAATATTTACTATCATCTCAATTAAGAATGCTGAACCTTGTTTTTGTCCGATTTAATATAAAGGTACGTATATCTCCAGAGAACGTAATCCCGGTGGGCAGCGTGGGTCTGGCAGTGAGCCAGTCGATGGTGCTGATGATGCTGCTGCAGCTGGCGGCGCGGTTCACCTCTGACTTCCTCGGGCAGATGACGGCCGTCGAGCGAGTGCTCGAGTACACCAAGCTGCCTCACGAGGAGAACATCAACGATGGACGTCAGTGCATATGACGTCATACTTAGGATCTTTATATTCATTTTAAGGGTTCTGTACCCGAAGGGGTCCCGCTATTATTAAGCCTCCGCTGTCCGTCCGTCCGTCTGTCACAGGGGTCTACAGCCGTAATAAGAAGGCAGTTGAAATACATCTTACCATAGCAAATACATAAAAATCACAAATTACGTGTTACAATGGCCTCTATCACTGAAAACACTAAAGAATAAAAATAAAATAAAATTAAAACCCCATTCAAATAACCTCTAAAAAAATAGCATTTTTTAACGTTATTTGTCCCAGCTCTATCTTAAAGACGGTAACACATACAAGTTCAAAATTTTGTCAGATTATTGTAATACTCTCTCATAATAATCTCTAATAATAATTCTCTCACGAAGTCCGTTTGGCTATGGTAATAGTGGTGCGTGCACACGCACTTGTGCGTCACTTCGGGAGCGCTACAAAATGCGCCACACACACAAAACTGCTTATCTCACAGACGTATAATACATATATTAGCAGACCTAACATTAATAATAAACGCATAGAGTCGACGCGTGGCAAGTTTAGCTCAGGGAACTTCGGGCTCTTTTAAATATAAATGTTGCTTGTTTCCAAACAAAACATATACTAGAGATTCATTTAGGAATTAACAAATATGTTGCAAGCATAAGCCAGCCAAAACAACCCATTTTTATACGTTTCTTCGTAGCATGAATCCTAGATGTAGCTTATTTTTTGTATGGAAACTTGCTACGCTATTTAATCCTTATGTTTGGTCTGCTACTTAGTAATAATTATATGTCTTATCTTATTTGTACACACCACTACTACAACAATAACCAAAAGGACTTCGTGAGATGAAATTTCTATACCAAAGACCACATATACTCTAAAGTAAAACAAAAAAAAATGGGTTCCGTACTCAGATGATGCCGAATTGTTTGTGCTACCATTTTATCGCCGTAATTTTTGTCGCCTTAATGTTGCTTTTGAATAAACATGCGAAAGGCTAGTAAATTAATAAAACTTTTTACTCAACAGCGACGCAGCCACCCAAAACATGGCCTTCTGAAGGACAACTAACATTCGAAAATGTCTTCATGTCTTACTCTCTTGAAGATCCTCCGGTACTGAAAAACGTTAACTTCTACGTAAAAAATGGATGGAAGGTATCGAAAATATTGCTTTCGATTCAAAGCGTGATTTGTTGAAAAATGAACCTTATTTACCAAGACTTATAATACTTTTAGGTGGGGGTGATCGGAAGAACTGGCGCTGGAAAGTCCTCGTTAATATCAGCACTCTTCCGTCTGTCCAATTTAGACGGCAGCATTAAAATTGATGGGGTCGATACACAGGGAATAGCTAAGCAGGTGTGCGCAATCATCCATTCGACCTTATATTATCGGCCTAGTTTTTTATTAATTTCGATTCTGACACAATGTTTCTAATTTTTCAGGATCTTAGGTCCAAAATATCGATCATACCTCAAGAGCCTGTACTATTCTCGGCTACGTTGAGATATAACTTGGATCCATTCGATCTCTACAGTGATGATGATATTTGGAGAGCTCTGGAACAGGTACTTATAAATTTAGTTTATGTGAAGCGATCCTTGTTTTGGTAATTTTAACTTTGTACTATTGCCGTTCTCAATGTTACTATGCAATACGCTATATATAGGTCTTTAGCGAGGAACTATGATAAAATTAAAAAGATGTTTCTCGTTTTATTTTGTATATTTTTATTGGTATTCATTAATTTACGTAAAAAGGTAATTTTACTCTTTTTTAATCATATCTTAATCATATTTGCCAAAACTATTCGTTAGTTTCGAATTTATCAGGGAACTACGTATTTTATAGGTCAGGAATAGCGTCATAAGAGTTCGAATGTTCAGGTGGAGCTAAAAGACGCGGTGGCAGCTCTCGACTTCAAAGTGTCAGAAGGTGGTGGGAACTTCTCCGTGGGACAGCGGCAACTGGTGTGTCTAGCGCGCGCCATCCTGCGCTCCAACAAGATACTGGTCATGGACGAGGCTACGGCCAATGTGGATCCACAGTAACTATCTGCTTTTCATACACAATGAGCTTCCATTTACATTTATCGTGGGAATTTATGTTGCATTTATTTTGCTTTTATGTATTCCCATACTTAAAAAGTATGCAGTGACCCCAACGATGTTCCTTATCAAGGGATCATGAAAAAAAGTGAAAATTGCCGCTTTTCAAACGTATCTTGAGTCATTTTTCTTGCAGTTTTAATGTTTCTGGTGGCCCTTTATGCCTCATCTTATCTTTCCAGTCTGTATATGAATGGAGCTTAGGTTATTTACTGAAAATCAATCACACCAAAACACATATTTTGGTAGTCCGTATTTAATAGCACGAGTTGACTTGGAGCAGTTAACTCCAATAATATTTAATGGAATACAAATCCCTCATTAGTAGAGTGACAACTTGGGTATCTTTATCGATACAAGTTTATAATGGGGTTCCCAAATGGACCATGTCAGCCTGAGGATGTTTGCTTCTGCGGGGTCGCTGAGAAGACAGGAATTTCTATCCAACAATTACCAAAATTGCGCTTGCTACATTCCTCCTCTTACCCATCCATCACTATGCGGACATTTGCTATCCTGATTTCTTTATTTAACTTTAGAACAGTTGGATAAGCTTTTATGCATTTTCAAAATTTTTCTATTCGCAAATTCGATCCAGTGAGTATTTGAATTTTGGATCACAGTTATAATATAAGAGGCCATAACGGATTTATTAAACTATTCTTTGGGAGACTGAGTTATTATCAATAAGGTGTACCTAAATAACTTATGTGAATGCGATGGACCTGGTCTTAGTAATTGAAGTTGGTGCCTTTCGTAGCTACAGCCGTTGAAGTGTACTGTACTGTCCCAAATTGCCGCTCACGATGAGACGGTCTGGTTGTGAAATGACCAGCCTACCAGGCGTGCTTTGTCGTTACTTGTCTTAAAAAAAATATTGATGGATAATTTTCTTGCTTTGTAATTTTTTATATAATCTTTCACCCTCTGCTACTATTATTTTTTATATGTTTTGGTTCTCAATTTTTGTGTTTATGATACACTAGCTTTTGCCCGCGGCTCCGCCCGCGTCGAAGAGATTTTCGTGGAAATAAGGAAAACAAAAGAATATGATTTTTTTAACGACAATATGCAACGGTCACCATGTTTTACCAAAGTGCTAATAAAAACCAATCAAATAAGCCCAAACTTGAAGGGTCTGCTGACAGACCTTGGTCACCATGTTTTACCAAAGTGCTAATAAATACCAACAAAATAAGCTTAAACTCGAAGGGTCTGCTGTTGTCCGTTGAGGAGATCCCGTACCCACCTTCCAGTCCCATCATCAGACCATGGTCACCACGTTTTACCAAAGTGCTAATAAAGAGCAATCGAATAAGCCCAAACTCGAAGGGTCTGCTGTTATCCGTTGAGGAGATCCCATAATCACCTTCCAGTCCCATCAGCAGACCCCGGTCACCATGTTTTACCAAAGTGTAAATAAATACCAACAAAATAAGCCCAAACTCGAAGGGTCTGCTGTTGTCCGTTGAGGAGATCCCGTACCCACCTTCCAAACCCATCATCAGACCATGGTCACCATGTTTTACCAAAGTGCTAATAAAGACCAATCGAATAAGCCCAAACTCTTAAGGGTCTGCTGTTATCCGTTGAGGAGATCCCATAACCACTTTCCAGTCCCATCAGCAGACCCTGGTCACCATGTTTTACCAAAGTGCTAATAAAAACCAATCAAATAAGCCCAAACTTGAAGGGTCTGCTGACAGACCTTGGTCACCATGTTTTACCAAAGTGCTAATAAATACCAACAAAATAAGCTTAAACTCGAAGGGTCTGCTGTTGTCCGTTGAGGAGATCCCGTACCCACCTTCCAGTCCCATCATCAGACCATGGTCACCACGTTTTACCAAAGTGCTAATAAAGAGCAATCGAATAAGCCCAAACTCGAAGGGTCTGCTGTTATCCGTTGAGGAGATCCCATAATCACCTTCCAGTCCCATCAGCAGACCCCGGTCACCATGTTTTACCAAAGTGTAAATAAATACCAACAAAATAAGCCCAAACTCGAAGGGTCTGCTGTTGTCCGTTGAGGAGATCCCGTACCCACCTTCCAAACCCATCATCAGACCATGGTCACCATGTTTTACCAAAGTGCTAATAAAGACCAATCGAATAAGCCCAAACTCTTAAGGGTCTGCTGTTATCCGTTGAGGAGATCCCATAACCACTTTCCAGTCCCATCAGCAGACCCTGGTCACCATGTTTTACCAAAGTGCTAATAAATACCAACTAAATAAGCCTAAAATCGAAGGGTCTGCTATTGTCCGTTGAGGAGATCCCGTACCCACCTCCCAGACCCACCATCAGACCCTGGTCACCATGTTTTACCAAAGTGCTAATAAATACCGATTGAATAAGTTCAAACTCGAAGTGTCTGCTGTTGTCCGTTGAGGAGATCCAGTACCTACCTTCCAGTCCCATCGTCAGACCCTGGTCACCATGTTTTACCAAAGTGCTAATAAAGACCAATAAAATAAGCCCAAACTTGATGGGTCTGCTGTTATCCGTTGAGGAGATCCCGTACCCACCTCCCACAGTCCCGTCATTAGATCCTGGTCACCTTGTTCTACAAAAATACTCATCAATACCGATCAAATAAACTTAAACTTGAACAGTCTCCTAAAAAAAACATTTACCAGTGGATGATTGAAACCCCGACGATGAGACTACATACGTACGCCTACGCAAGGTGTACATACCACACGATTAACTAAAAATCTTATTGAGTGCTAAAAGAATTTTTAAAGTCAGTTCAGTAGTTCTAGATATTACCCACTATATGCAAATAAACAAACAAATCTTTCTTCTTTATATAATAGTGTAGACAAACTTTAGCGTGAGTTGATTTGAACCAGACTGCGTCAAATTCGATATTTTGTAACATGCAGCGCCATCTAGTGTATTAAAATAAAAACAATTTCAACGCCAGCTTACTGAGCCATTATCCAGGATAGCTTCCCAGAGATGGCGTTTTCTAAGCACTTGAAAATAAAAATATTTTAGTTATTGGTTTTTGCGCAGTCAAGAAATATAATTTCAGCTTTAATATTTTTTCACAAAAGGAAATATTTTTTCTGAAAATAAAATAAAAGAATAAAAAATAAAAAGTGAAAACAAATTTTACCAGTCGGGGTTTGAACCCGCGACGATCGACAATGCTACGGCGGCGAACCATCCATATGTCTCACTAAAATTCTCATTGCGCTGCTCCCTTTTGTCATAGCGTGATGATACATAAACCTAAACCTTCCCGAAGAAAGGCTTTATCTTTCAGTGAAAACTGCATCAAAATCCATTGATTGGTTCTCAAGTTATAAGCGAACGAACAGACAGGCGGACAGAAAAACAGACAGACTTTGTATTTTATATAAGAGAAGATGAGCAGGGATTATATACGATAATTATGTATCTCCTAGTCCCTGTATTACCTATGTTTTGAGTTTCACCAACTATGATTATTTCACCTTATAACGAGTATGTACGTCCTTACCAGAGCTTCCCAAGATGATGAAACCAACTTTTAATTCCAGAACGGACGCTTTGATTCAAAAGACGATCCGGCGGGAATTCTCTTCGTGCACAGTGATCACGATCGCGCATCGCCTCAACACTGTCATGGACTCAGACCGCGTACTGGTCATGGAGAAAGGGGAGGTCGCCGAGTTCGACCATCCGTACCACCTGCTGTCCAAGCCTGACAGCCATCTCAACTTCATGGTCAAAGAAACCGGAGAGAATATGAGCAGGTCACTCTACGAAATGGCCAAAAATAAGTATTTTGAAGATAATCCACCTGAAGACTGATTCAGATGATATTATTTATTATTTAAGAAGAACAAAAAGATTAAACAATAAATAATAACACTAAATTTATGAGTTTGTAATATAAGAAAACTCAATTTTAAATTAATTAATTGCGTGGGTTTTTACACGAGTAAAAAGTAAATGCAAATAATAAATATGCAGCCAAAAATTTGTATATGTGTATAAATGTGCGAAAGAATCAAAGTAAATCCCAACATTTTCCGGTAAGGTTAATACTTGCGATTGTCGGCACTTGGTGAAACATCATCATGGTTGAAGAAAACCTTCCGGCCGCCATAGCAACTGAGTTTCGCAACCAGTTGCGATGGGAGAATTTATTTTATTTATTGCAACTATATGCAGAATAAGTATGTTTTACCTTATACACAACCAGTTGCCGTAAAATAAACAATTTTCCACTATCGCAACTAAGTTTCGCGAACAGTTGCAAAGAAGATTTTTCGTTTCTTGTTATGCAACCTTACTGAGTAAATTAAATAAATAGTAGTAAATTGATAAATAAGATATAAAAAATTATCAAAATCTATATCAAGTGTTATATTGTCATCTGTAATTATAGAAAAATGTAAGACGACCATCACTATTTGGGTTTGGTTATTAGCTCTCTTCGGAGTCACCATCCCTTAGCAGCAACCCCAAGCGTTTAGTATCCCAGCTTCACAAATGTATGGACTTTAACCACACACAGGTTGTCGTCTGGTACCACACAACTAGAACAGTAAGACACATGACAGGAATGCGGTTTCGGCGCCCGTACCCCGCCTCAACTACCCGCGCTTCCCCTAGTGACTTGCAGTTATTAAAAAAACTATTTAATTTGCCCAAGTGCTCAAAATAAATAAACAAGGCTTACAATAAAATTGGAAGCAAAAGAGAATAATTATTGCATTTTCACCCGACTGCAAGCCAGGAAGGACGGTGATTTTTTCTAATGTGTGTTTGTATGTCTGTATATTTCTGTGTTACCTCTTGAAACCTAAACAGCTTATCGGATTTTGAAGTACTAGTTGTCGTTAGATTAGTAGGGTGTCAAAGGCACTTACATCACAAACATACAACAAGTCACTAGTACTTTGTTCGTAATATGTTATGTATCTATCAGTATTCCGGTGATTTGGTATTGCCATTCCTACATAGTTGCAATCTGTCATGCCCCTCAGTGTTTTGTCTGAGTGTCTGAGTAGTATTTAATAATAATTAAGTATCTACTGGTTGTATAGCAAGAAAATAAATTCCTCTTAAGTGACCACACTTTCTGAAAAATTCTTAGCTGGCAACTGGTTACGTAACAGGAGTAGAACATCTTTATTGGCAACTGATTGCGTAGCAAGACTTATTTGTTTTTGTTTGTCAACTGGTTGTGAAACTCAGTTGCCATTGAGGCTTGGAGGGAAGAAAACACTTGTACTGTTTCACAAAATTAGTACATTTATATTTCCGACTAGTTTCGCCTTAACGGCATTTTCCAGGATTTAATAAATGTACGAGTATATCACAAAAGCTGTTCATGAATGTGGAAAACAGGATGACAATAATGTCCAAAACCAAACATGAGTTACAAGCACTAATGTTAAAGTGCGTAAATGTACGTGCGTAAAGGGTGTAAATGTACATAGGTTCACAAACTTCAAAACACTTCATAGTTGTGAAAAAGGCAAGAAAATGAACGCGCTAGAAGCTTTAGAAATAAATAAACTGACTCATTACAACGTTAAAATCTTTTATTAAACAACTGGACTTAAACGGATCCCCACTGTTAAATTACTTTATTTAATAAAATATTTGACATTTTATTTTATTTTACCCGTCATTTTGACATTTCACACACAAAATTTAATTACATTTACACCCTTGACTTTTACATTAGTGCTATTAATTATTTGACTTTAATTTTACATGACGGAAAATTTTCCTCACTTTTACGGGAAAATAATTAGACCATGAACACTGATTAGTAGACTACCCAACGAAAATTTTATTGACATTTGGTATTAATTAATAATCAATTACCCTCATGTTTGGTTATGGAGATTATTGTCATCCTGTTTTCACATACATGAACAGCTTTTGTGATATACTCGTACATTTATTAAATCCTGGAAAATGCCGTTAAGGCGAAACTAGTCTGAAATATAAATATAGTAATTTTGTGAAACAGTACAAGTGTTTTCCGGCAATATTTACAAAGTCAAAACGGTAAAAGTCCGAACTGTTCAGTTATAAAGTTTTAATATTGAAATTACGCAAGTTACAGCAAAAAGTGTGCGTTTACGCGTTCTGTAATTGTCGTTATTTCGAATTAGTACCAGCATTTACTCGGTAAATGCTAGGTTTCACCTCAAACACACAGAGTTTTTATTATATAAATCTTGAAATTTATAAGTAAAACGTAAGATTTACTACTATTCAGGCTTTTATAACATAAACATTGCCCTACTGTCATGCTGGTGAGAAGTGAACGTCCCTTGTTGTTATAGGTAAATAAATTGTTTGTAACAGTAAGTATTTATTTCAAAGATGTATGAAAGAAAAGTGGAAGGTAATAAAACAAATAAAACTCATTTTGATCAGAAACAAATCAGAAAGCAATGTCTCTTTTGTGTTAATGTTATATCTTGGAATTAATACAAAGTTTGAGCAACTTGATGTTATTTTCTGTTTCTTATCAATCGCTGTCTCGTGAACGAATGCACAATTTCAAGTCACTTGCTACAGTGTATTCGATGGCAATATTTTCATAAATTAACTTGTTATTTTACGATAGTGCATGTTTTCTTAAATATCATTTTCTTTATCTTTGTCTATGAAGCTACTAAGGTATCGTGAAAATACACAACGATAAATCTGTAATGTATATATATGTTACCGTACTTATATTATATCCTAACTAAGAGATATTTTGGTTATTTTCATTAGCTTAAGCAATCTTTTGTGATATGAAATTTATATGCCTTTTAGTATCGTGCACCATAATTGGTAAGTTTTGTATTATTCGCCTTTTACATCGAACAAATAAAATGAAAATTTAGACTTTCAAACACAATCATTGTTTTATTCCTTGTGATGGAAAATACAACACTATTTAGATAGGTCCAGCTATTTAGATAGATGTCATTCCAAATGAGTCACCCTTAACTTATTGAAAAATTATACCAGAATTCGGCCCCAAATGAGGGCTAACAAGTAACAAGTCCTTGGGGCTAATTATCAAAACTGCGAGGCCGGAGGTTAAGCATTGCATAGGATAGATCCCGGAACGTCTTTATATGCCTAAATAATTATAAAGTGTGTAGAAAACAAACCCACAATATATGCTTATTATAATGTAACTCTTTTAGATATTAAAATACGTATTTATTAAAAAAAACAACAACCCCTGAAAAAGTCTGAAATAAAACTATTAGTACGGGATCCAATTCTAAAAAAGTGTCCTCAAATAACGATTTTCGTAGTATTTAGGTACTCATCTCGGACATACCCTACTACTGATATGTACTTGTTAGGCACGTTCTCCTGAATACTAAAAGTGCGGTAAGAGAGTGTCTCTAAGAGAGTCTCTCTTAGTGGTGGAGGGGGTAAATATTACCTAAAAAGATGGCGGCCGGCGCGGCGGTGAGCGGTAATGAAGATATAGTGAGCTCTGTGTGGGTGATGTTAGGAGACAGAATACATCTTCGGCTCTAGCGCTGAACGCGGACGAACAACAGCTCCGCTTGTCGTCCCCACCATCTTCACCAACCCCCGCGCCGATCTCGCAGCGAGCCCGCCGCGCTGAAACACGCAGTGTCAAACGGGGAACCGCCACTTAACCATGTTTGCCTCCGAAGAATCTGTACGAACACAGTGAAACTAGCAGGCGAAATCTGACTATATAACAAATCGTCAGTAGCCGTTTCAATATTATTATGAATCTAAACCAATAATGTTTTAGTAGTAAAATCATTTATTAACCTCATATCGTAAAATCCTCTTGATGAACTCAAAACTACTTGCATAGTGACAAAAATGTTTCATGAACGTCTCTAAAACAGAAAAAAAATAATATATAGTACCTATAAGTATCCGAACAACACAATGCTACAAAATAACTTTTTCTGGGATTACAGTACAGTCTGATACTAAATATGAAGGCAAAGGGAACTTAGCTCATACAGCCATGTCTGAGGTTTAATATCAAATACCAATGAGATTTATAAATCATATTCTCCAATACGTACAAAACAGCTAAGGAGGTCACAGCTCAACTTTATTTTCGGCCAGGTATTGTTTATGGCCGCTATGCGGCGCTTGCTAGGGCGCATGCGCGTTAGACTTGTGTTGGATTTGGGTGCCATAGTTTTTGTGGTTTTAAAGGTCAAAATTTTGCCCTAAATTTACTGATAGCACAGTGATGATGATGATAATTTGACTCCACCTGACATTCTGGAAATAACGACGACGGAAATTAGAGAAATCTAAAATGGTTAACGAAAAATTTACCGATTATGAAAACAGGTTAATAGGCAGTAGAAGACTCGTTTTTTAAACGGAAACTCGTGTTTTTAATAACCTTTTTATGTACTAGTTTCATAAACTACTATTGTATGTTATTATAATGAGAGTAATTTCAAATAAGCTTATTTTTAGTCCTACTTTGTAATTTTGTCCGCCTTGGTTTTCTTGAATAAAGATATTATTATAATAAAAAAAACTGACAATAGGATCTAGAGATATATCCAAAAATGTTAATATAAATTCATTTTTACGATTATACAGGGTGTCTCATTTAAATCGGTCAGTATGGGAAAGTCTGAAACTATAAGACATACGAAGATCTGTTATTATGAACCATGTCATCGATTTTAATAACAAGAAAAACTGCATTCATACATTTAAAAAAACCTGTACTCAGCTCGGGAATCGAAACCGGTTGTTTTGAAAAAAATTAACTTACACTATTACTATTTAGATATCGATCGTGTAGGTCTTAAGCAGTAAATGGCTCTATGAAACATGATGTCTCAAATGAATAAAATGCATTGTTTTCACATACTTTAATTTATTTTAGTAGGTGTAGTAAGTGACCATGTGGAATGGTTTGATGCAATGCCAATGCCATGATATGTAAAACGGTGTATGTAACAAGTTGCGACACCAGCAAAGAGGTGCAAATAACCATAGAGACAATTTTACATGCCTGAACTTGTTGAATATTGTAACGGTGGTCACTTAGAACACCTACTAAAATAAATTAAAGTATGTGAAAACAATGCATTTTATTCATTTGAGACATCATGTTTCATAGAGCCATTTACTGCTTAAGACCTACACAATCGATATCTAAATAGAAATAGTGTAAGTTTATTTTTTTCAAAACAACCGGGTTCGATTCCCGAGCTGAGTACAGGTTTTTTTTAAATGTATGAATGCCGATTTTCTTGTTATTAAAATCGATGACATGGTTTCTAAGAACAGATCTTCGTATGTCTTATAGTTTCAAACTTTCCCATACTGACCGATTTAAATGAGACACTCTGTATACCTGTTTGTACTCTCGGGGTCACTTTTATTGAATTGCACGCGGCCATATATAATAAGGTGACTTGAGGTTGAGATAAAATTCTACGATTTAGTTATTAAAGCTACTCGAAAGCCAACACGCTTTTTTAGATTCTGGGCTAACTTCAGACAGTTTTGCTTGACAAAAAAATAGGGTCGCTAATCTCATTATTATTGTTATAAAGATGCTTTCTCCAACCTTCAGGGGGCATATTAATAAATTTTAAATTTTTCAATGTTTATTAATTTAGTTATTAAAATAACTTAAGTACTAAAACTAAAATATTTTACATAATATTATATTCACAATAAAAACTAGTTGTTGTATTCGTTGTGTTGGAAGTACGCCTCGCGAGCCACATCGAAGAGTTGCTTCGCCATCTTGTCTCCCGTCTCCCGCACCATGGACGTGAGATGGCTGTTGGGGTCTGAAAGGAGGTTGTAAGGATGGTCGAACTCCGCGGCCTGACCGCTATCCATCACCAGCACTCGATCTGAATCCATGATCGTGTTGAGACGATGCGCTATCGTGAGCACTGTGCATGACGCAAACTGCCGTCGGATTGTTTGCTGGATGAAGTTATCCGTTCTGGGAACAAAGACAGAACATATTTAGTAAATTAACGAAATCAAAAACTTATTCTTAATCGAATATTTTTAAGAGCCCGGCGTTAAATCACAAACGCCCTAGTGAGTGTTCAGTGTGTGCCTTACAAGCTGGCCAGATCAAATAGTTACAAAAATATTCGGTGGACAAGTATGGAGAAAAAAATCAACGACCTAGGATAAGTACGTCGGTGGCTCTGTCGGTAGCGCGCTTGTCTTGATAACAAGAGTTTGCAGGTTCGAATCCTGGCCCGAGGAATTTTTAAAATAATGTCTAATCTAATTTAATTTAATTTTTTTAATTGATGTTTTCTTGTTTGTAATCTTAGATATAACAAAAGGAAGATACGGCACCCTGCTTTTCTCGCGCGGCTCTGCAAATATTGGCCCAATGGGCCTGTTTTGTGTAGCTTGTCTCGCTCGCGCCACTGTCGAAGCTTGTCGCTCTAAATCTGTAGGTCGCAGGCGCTTTTTAAAAAAAATGGTCTATTTTTCAGTTGACGATATATATATTCTTATAAGAACATACCGTATCTACCGTTTGTTATATCAATGTTTGTAATGCGCTCTCATAATAATATTCCGAGTTAATCAATGGGATGGATTTCGTTTTATAAACATAGGTAATCTTAACTAGTGGTTAAATACTTTTTGAAGTTACAGTGAACTCACTGCGGGTCAACGTTCGCCGTGGCCTCGTCCATAATTAATATCTTGTTGGATCGAAGCACCGCCCTCGCCAGGCACATCAGTTGTCTCTGACCGACGGAGAAGTTGGCGCCTCCTTCCGTCACTTTGAAATCTAATGACGGTATTGCTGATTTCATGTCCACCTAAATTATTAAAATTAATATTGGTAGAATTTATATATTAAAAATCAATATAAAATGATTATCTCCACGAGTAAAGATAGCTCTCACCTGTTCTAATGCTCTCCAAAGGTCATCGTCGCTGTAAATATCAAATGGATCTAAATTATATCTGATTGTGGCTGAGAATAATACAGGCTCTTGAGGAATTATTGAAATTTTTGATCGTAGCTCCTGTAAAAAGAAAAAAAAAACGCAATTTAGAAGATAGAGCTGATATTAAACCCAATAAAACATGTCCGATAACTTATTTTCAGTAACCTGTCGAGAAATTAGTGATGTATCGACGCCATCCACTAATATATTGCCATCGATATAGGCGAATCTGAACATCGCTGATATCAGGGACGATTTGCCTGCCCCCGTCCTGCCTACTATTCCCACCTGAAACCAAAAAAACGTCATTCTCACCATGAAATTATGTCGATTATGTAATATACCTTTCATACTGGTTCCATACCTTCCATCCATTTTCGAAGATGAGATTCAAATTCTTGAGTACTGGGGCTTCATCTGGTGCATATCTAAGGTTCACATTCTGAAAGACGATTTCTCCGCGTGATGGCCATGTTGGCGATGTCGGGATTTCTAATAACAGATAAATCAAATTTTAGTGTTACGGAAGAACGCCTTCGTTGTTTTTTATTTTGAACATGGTTCAGTTTTAGTAAGGCACTCTTAGTCACCGCTCTACACTGGTCAGCTGCGCGATGAACTCGACCAGCATGCGCGCGCTGTGCTGCAGCAAGGGGATCAGCATGTTGTTTTGAGTAACCGCCAGGCCTACGCTGTCCATCCTTCTGCATGATCCTTAACTAACAGTGATGGTATACTTACGTCCACTGAATAGATTGGGCTCAGTCTCGATGCGCGTGTACTCCAGCACGCGCTCTACACTAGTCAGCTGTGCGATGAACTCGACCAGCATGCGCGCGCCGTGTTGCAGCATGGCTGTCAGCACGTTGCTCTGAGTCACCGCCAGGCCCACGCTGCCCATCCTTCTGCATGGTCCTCAACTAACAGTGATGGTATACTTACGTCCAGTGAATAGATTGGACTCAGTCTCGATGCGCGTGTACTCGAGCACGTGCTCTACGCTGGTCAGATACAAAATGAACCCGACCATCGTGCTGCAGCATGACAGTCAGCATGTTGCTCTGAGTCACCGCCAGGCCCACGCTGTATATCCTTCTGCATTATCCTCAACTAACAATGATGGTAAACTTACGTCCAGTGAACAGATTGGGCTCAGTCTCAATGCGCGTGTACTCCAGCACGCGCTCTACACTAGTCAGCTGTGCGATGAACTCGACCAGCATGCGCGCGCCGTGCTGCAGCATGGCTGTCAGCATGTTGCTCTGAGTCACCGCCAGGCCAACGCTGCCCATCGGGATCACGCCGTCTGTGTATCGAATTTAAGTGAACTCCTTATTTTATGCACTAGCTTTTACTTCGTACGCTTGGATTTCAACTTATAAACCATTTCTCCCAAAGATTTAAAGAATTGGACAACTAAAAAAATATTAGCATCACAGCAAATTTTGTCAAAGCTGTCGTCTTCTTTGCATCTGTTGTCGCTCGGAAAATCACCTGCCTTTGTTTATCATATTTCCACGAAATCTCTTCATCTAGTTTTTATATAAATACAGATGATCAATCTTTTATCAAGGTTTTGTTAGATTTTGTGAAGAAACAAATATTGCTTTACTTTCGTTTCTTCGTCTTACTCTACAAAAGATTTGTCTGCTATTATTAAGAAAAAATGAATCCCATTCTAAAATTCACGTCAAATACCCAATGGAGCATCTTTTTAAGCGCATTAATCACCTACATTTATATCTCCTACCGGTAGATTAATTTGTCTTCTTACCAAGGTCCATGTAGAGGAATACAAATATGATGGTGGCCATATACACGAGGCACAGAGTGTCCAGATAGAAACCGAAGAAGGTCCCACCGCCCAAGTAGCCGTTCCATGCTGACGTGTGAAGGTTCTATAACATTAAAAATCTTTTATAATTTATAAATATATTTGTTTATTTATATTAATTTGTACATTCGCATTTAAAAAACCAAAACCTATATTGCCAGAATTTTTATCGTTAAATTTTTTCTTTTTTAGTTACTGTATTTTAAACAATAAAACTACAATAGTTTATTAAACTCACAGCAGAGAGTAAATATACAAATTATACAGTTTTAAAGTTAAATATGCCATTAACGAGTTTAAATATATTTAAAAATCAGGATACAATGATTAAAAATGCAGGTATGTCAAAAAAAAGTAAATATAAAATACAATAAAAAAGTAATACAAGTTAGCCTGGTATTGGTTAGCCAAATTACCTGGTATTCATCAAATTCCCTGATAAGTCTGTCTTCAGCGCCGGCGGACCTGATGGTGGCGATACCGCTGAGCGATGACGTCACCATGCCGAACACTGGACTCTTTGCTGTAAAAGATATTAATGCGAGTTATTTTCTAAGTTCCTTAATGATTTTTAGCAAACTTACTTTGGTTTTCAATGCTGTCCAGCTTATATTTTGATATAGGTTAGGTTTTTGATACAGGTTGATGATTGGTTTCTATGCCCATTCTTAAGCATTCTAAGGCCTGAGTAATTCCATTCTAAGGACTTTTTTACCTAACCGCAATAATTAAAGATTATAAAAAGTAATACCTGGGGTTCGTCATAAATATTTAAATTTCGTTTAAAAATTTAAACCACCTATAGGTTTCCCCAAATTCCCAAGAAATCAGGGTCTCACAAAATGAAGTAGGGTGGTAGCAAGAAGTTTATAAACTTATTTTAGCGCTAACCACGCTAAAAAAATTGACCTTCAAATTCTTTAACTTTCGAGAGTAATACAGACGGCGCTTCCATCAAAGAGAAAATATTTTTATCGGTAATGGACATAGAGGTAGGAAAAGGTCATTTATGCGGTTTTCTGTAGAGGTCATCGTGCGGATTTTAGTAGAGGTTAGCACTCCAGCTGGATCAAAGACAATATAATCACTTCGGTCTGGATATAAAGTTCTTCAATGATGGGGTAGGTCCGGAAGTGAGTTACGCACGTGCCACCTTTTCGTAGATCTGGTGCTGCACTCGATTCTCGGTGTAATCATTATTACGTACTTTCAGTTTTAACAGTTGTAAATTATTCTACTTAGGTTGAATATTTACTAACTTTTAGGTTGGTCCTATAGTATAGCCATAAACTATATTGTCAAGTAATGTTTTCTGATTACAATTTACTTATTTAATTGGTTTCTGATCTAAAATGTGTTCAACAAATGTCTATACTATACGTACAACCTAAATTAATTGGGATTATGTTAAAGTCATCCTGTATAGGTACATACTTGTTCCTTCGAGACGTTTTATGCCTTGCGCGGTTTTCATGTAGACTCTTACAACGTAAAAGAAGATAACTATCAAAACGGCCGAAGGAATCAACGTCCAGTAGAGAGCAAATGCATTCAGGATCAGAATAGCAGCCAATGTGCTGTAGATTTGGACCACGTCCAGTAAAGTTCTAGGCAGGACTTCGTCCAACGCTCCCATGTCTTTAGTGAAACGGTTGAGGATTCGACCTAGGAAGAGGAAATTCATTTTAGTTTTACCACCTTTCGCACTAAGGTAGTTAATTTTCATCGACGTTTTAGCTGGAACTAAAATATTGCAACGTAACATTTCGTTAAAATAGAACAGTTATTGTGATATGACCGCAGCACATAGAAACTGTAGGTTCTGTTTCATTTGAAATACATGGTCCAACATTCGAAACGAATCCCTATGGGAAAAAAGCTCTTTCTAAAGTATACAAGTGAAAACAATTTTTAAAATGATGCCTGTAAAAATATGATGCTACCCTTTAAACTATTAATTTAATAGTAATTAAAGTATTTAATTTTACAATACGCTCTTCTTGTTTTTCAATTTTAATCTAAAATTAATAACTAAACGGGTTATGTATTAAGTAAGTCTAACATGAAATATATAAGTTGGGTAAGAATAGGGGTGCTAGAGCTGATGTCGGGCTGACTATGGAGGTATGACTCGCAAACACCCCTGAAGTTATGTTATTCAGGGGAGATTAAGAAGACAGCTCCAAATACTCCCCCAAACAGGCTCAACTAGGTGGCCTACTACATGTATGCCTGGGATCGATTGTTAGTGGTATATCCATCCCCAATGGGATTGAGTGACGGACAGCGGCGTGCTGTCCTGCAGTAAATGTCAAAATGTCGAGCACAAAAAGAGATTTATTTCGAGTCGAGCACTTATATAAAATAAATTCTTAAAGTCAAGTGCTCATTTTCATTATACTGATTCATATTTTCAAGTTTTCGTACATTACCCGTTCCGTAACTATTTTTGGTGCTTACTTTTCAACGCAAATCTGGACTCGACGATTGTTCCAATATGCATTGGAATCAATAACAATAATCGTGTGATTCTGAGTACTAGGTATACAAACTTCAAGATGTTGAATTCGGCTATGTATTGGAATAACAGGCTTAAGTTTGAACAATTGATTAGTTTACATTAATGGAAGAGAAATTAAATACTATTTTCTTAAAAATAAGTCCTTTCCTTTATTTTTTCGTTTAACATTACTTCTCAGAATTTGATTCTTTTAAGCAACACTATCGGACGGTGCAATAAAGTGTTTTTTTTTAATAGTGGTTTCGATTCTTGGCTAGATCAATTGATTTTTCAAAAATCATATTCTGGAGTTTTAGTTTTTATTAAAATCGGCCCCGAGACTCTTTTGAGCATTTTTTGCTATTCCCTTTAATTTCGGAGTTGCCCATTCACACTCACTTGAAAAACTTAACTTGCATATTAATTTAGAGCGCCCAAACTTGCATCTCCTGACTCTCTGTATCTCTATTCGTTCGCATTCTCTATCGTTGCAGTTTAATTGTATGTCATTGAAAAGACTTACTTGTGCTATAAAGTACACATTGTTTATTTCCTTCTCTTAGCGAACGGTTTCGTTTAAAACATCTTCAGGCACTAGGTCTCAGGCTTAATGAAGTAATATATATTTAGTGTGTTTACATCAGCTGCAAGATTCTTGCAACTTGGGACGGGCAGTTCCCTAAGGATATAGCCATAAATTAAAATCGGGCAGTTAGTCTGTGAAACTACTAAACCAATTTTGAAAATTTTTTCAGGTTGTTTGTAATTACTCCTCACTTGAACATAGGCTTTAGATTTTTCCCTGGAGATGGCTTTGTCCCTAGGGACATAGTTATTAATTACTGTCTATGATTACTACGCAACAGATTTTAAAATTTCTTTCACTGTTGCATTGTTCATACTTTTACTTGGACAATGGCTATTGTTTGTTTCCTGGGAACGGACAGTTCCCTAGAGACACAGACATAGGTTAGGACAAATGAAATACCACATATTTACATATATACGACATGAATCCCCGACGGTGTGTCAGAAGTATTTCCAAGTGTTAAGTGTGAAATGCGATTTACAGCCCACACTTCGCTGTACTTCGGGCACAAATGGACCAAAAGCTTAACGTACTTTCCGAAGCACGGAGACCGTATATAAATTAATGTGCACCAAGGGGATTGAACCCATGACATCTGGGTGAGCCGGTAAAACGCTCTATCACTCGGCTACAGAGGCAGTCGCATATAAAATCATTTTCATGAGAACCGAAATTAAAAGTCAAATACGTATTATAAAGTTATTGGCCCGAAAAATAGTAACAGATTCGATAGGATTATCCAAAAACAAAATCAGCCTAGGCAAAATCGCGGGCAAAAGCTAAAGTATATTTTTTGCACGAAGGAGGAAACTCACAGTTCTGCTTGTGGGAAATGCGCTTTTAACTCCTACGATGCATGAGCTATTTCACATTGCTAAATTCAAAAGTTCGCGACAATGCGAAATGGCTCACGCATCGTAGGAATTAAAAGCGCATTTCCCACAAGCATGCTATGTCAGTTTCCTGCTTCGTGGAAAAAATATACTTAAACCCTGAAGATGTTTTAAACGAAACCGGTCGCTAAGGGAAGGAAATAAACACTGTGGAACTTATAGTACATGTAAGACTTTTCATTGCTATAATGTAATTCCATCAAAAACTATCAATCTAATATATTAATGTATTAATTGTATGTATGAGGTGACATTTAACGTTCTGGTTAAACTTCTGCGGAACGTGTTTTTGAACCTTGTTACTGATTATATTGGCTTCCAAATTTATAACTTACTTGATTAAATGATATGATTGATTTGATTGACTCATCGTGTACAGACTGTCTAGTATAAAATTGGGTATATCAATCAAGTTCAGGTGTTTCGTTTGCACCCAAGAAACTTACCCGATGAGCTGGTATCGAAGAACCTCATGATTCCCCGCAGCATGGTGGAGAACATGAGGTTGTGCAGCTTGTTGGAGGCGGCGACGCAAACCTGGGCGAAGGGAAACACCCGTAGGTTGGTCAGCAGCAGACACGCGATCACAATGCAGCCGTGGATGATCAGGTACTGGCCCGTCGTGAACCAACCCATTGTCACGTCCAGGCCTGGCTCTGGGGGACGAACAAATTGTTTCTGCAGGTATTCTCGAAGTAAGTCAACTGAACAGTACACCAATCAGGCAGTACAGAAGACGCGTGTGAAGCTAGCTGCCACCTGCGCAGTAACCCCCGCGCTACCGCCCTTGCCCATCGAATCACCCAGAATGGGCAATTGCGACGAAATCTGTGACTAATTTCACCCCCGCTTTAGTTAGCGTAATTTTTTTAAATTAAAATAAATGTCGCGGTCTGCTTCTGCTTATGATCATGCGGCAACAGAAAATAAAGGCCGTAGCCTAAGCAAAGGGCCCTTGAAAATTAATACGTTTTTTTTTTCGTACTAACTACTAACCCACGCCTGCACAGTGTATGGGCATTTCTTCCAGAAGGACCGCCAAGAGTGGCGAAATCCTGGAAAGGCCTTTGTCCAGCAGTGGACGAAACAGGCTGATGGATGGATGGACTAACTACTATGGACCAAGTATTGTCAAAAAATTCCTTTTAGAACCGAGTTTTTTTATATTATAAAAAAATCATTTTAACTATTTAGCTTGCTTGAACTGTCGACCAGCCGACTGATATTCAAATATTAATCTTAAACAGTAAGCACCGTAATTGCATTTAGTAACAAACGTTATATATATATTTAAAAAACTATCCTGAAATATAGTCTAGGTAGGTAAACTACTCAGCACTAGTGATTAAGAAAAATAATAAATATAAATATATCGTCACGACCTAAATCCCCGAGTGCGTGTCAGAGGTGTTTCGAGTGTGAACTGTGAAATGCAAGTCACAGTCTATACTCGGCACACCCGCGTTTTAAGGACTGGACTAAAACACCGTATTTATTGACACACATCATATATATATATAATATATTTTTTTATTATTATACAGTAAGAATAAAAATGAAAATACGTGTGATCTAGGTACTCATTACTACTACTTGTATCTGTAATAGTACATGTGATATCTGCTAAATTAGACGATAATAATAGTTTTTTCACACCACCTGCTCGACAATGTCCAATTATAATATCATGCAACCTCAACGTAAAGTAAAGCATTATATCATAAGGGATATAAAGTTGTATGAAACTCCCTAGGGAATAAATTAAGTGATTTGAATTTGGAACGTCAAATTCGTGTGGAAACTCGTGAAAAAACTCTAAGTAAAAAAATGCTTATATGGCATTGTAAAGAGGTTTGTTCGAAAATCGAACTGGCCACCATAAGCAGAATAAAAAAAAGAAAAATGAGCGTTTACAAAGAAAGAATGTGAAACAAAAGACGGTGGTTGTTGCTGTGATTGTCAGGGAATTTGATTGAAATATTCATGTTGATAAAAAGTGTCAAGCGATAGTGATTCTACTCCAGAGTTTATCACAACAGACGTTTTAGAGATTATTAATAATCTACTACCGGAAAAATCAAAACACATATACAAAAAAGCATATGACGAAAATACTTAATTTATGGGGTCCTGGCTTTTTATTGTTTCGCAGAAGGTGTAAAAAGTAGTGTATGCTCCTCTGGAATAAAGCCTGTCTTCGTCTTGGGCAGCTTGAACCCCTCGCTTCGCTCAGGTCTCTATACAACTCCCTCGCTACGCTCGGGAGTTAACCCTAGAGTCCCTCGTTGCGCTCAGGGTTCAATATGCCGCCCGCGACATAAGACACTGCTTTATTCCCTTAGTGCATAATCTACTATTACGGCCCCGGGCTGGAACACGAAAATTGCGGTAATCAACTTCTTACCTCTACTGCGAAGCTAATAAGTGCCAAAAGTGGGTCAGCGAATCTTTCCTCAATAGTACTAATAGCATCAACTCGATACCAATTTATTTTATCAATAAATAGGCTTATGTTCTGCAATGAACTTAAACTAGCTAGTTAATGATGAATTATGTTATGATTCTTCGCGAAATAATACCATTTAACTTTGAAGTTGGAAAATATTTTTAAAGAATGTCGTTATAAACTCTAGATCATTAAATTTCTTACAATTACAATAATAACTCTCGTTCCGTCTACATAACTTAGATAAACTTACCATTACAACTAATCGCCTAATGGCACTCATAATTCCTTCAAACAATACGATTAACAAACCACCTCCTCTACTTCCCTCTTTACTATATGCAATCTTTAATTTTCTGGATACGTTTTGGCTCTTACAATATTGACTTTTACAATGCAAAGGTAAGCCAGCATATTTGGGTGACCGCGGGATCAATATAACCGGGTCAAGGCAACTGAAGTATGTTTTCTTTCAAGCAAGGAAAATAACACTATCGATTTTTATTCGTATTCGAAAAACATAAGTAGTTAAAATGGGGCCGGCTGACCCAAATCATTTTACCGATTATGAGTTATTTATTAATTCAAGAAACTTAGAAATTTAAAAACAACATCTGCTTTTATAGTTCTATAACAATTTGCTTTTGAACAATACAAATAACTACTAGACATAAAATACCAGTGGCAAAGGGTGAACAAGGGAAGCCGGACATTATAAAATATCCTTACTCAGAAAATCAACTAAGAAAAACATAAAATTGTTTGTACTTTGCAACTCCCTGTCAGCCAAGTGTATTTGTCGTGTTGAGATTTATGGAAATGTTTGACAAAGCGGAGAGCACGGAATAAAGAGATTTAGTATGGATGCCATTTCCTAAACAAGCCGATGGGAATCGTGTTATATGGACCCTTCGCCACTGTAAAATACTACTCATTACTTTATACGCATTCTAATCATTACTAATACATACTAGGTACCTAGTCAGTCCCTAAATATTGTCACAAGTATAACGCCATAAAATCAACGGTGTAATATAATTACTGCTACTCAATCCTCTTTGAACGTCTACTCCTTCGCGAAATATTAATATTGATTGATAAAATGTTTTTCAACACACTTGCATATAAAGTGGCCCTAATTGCAGCGTTTTTAGGGTCATAATGCTGTATATTAAACACGCGTGCGTTTTACTTTACATTATCGCACTAGTGTTTTTTACATTAATGTATTTTTTAAATCTTAGCAAAGAGTTTTGATGTCCTGATAAATAGAAAAGTCTATGCGAATAAATAAACTGTCTCAGTTAAAATATAATAAATAATAAATTCATTTTATCATATTATTTATTTTTATGAACAAATTGACTCTAATTTTTGATGTAAATACATAAATATTCAGTTTGTTAATATTTAATATTTGTGCCTCTATTTCCATTTTTGCGCATCAACAAAATCCCAACGCCATTTTTCATAGAAAATTGACAATTTTGATTGTGTGTGTGTTGAAAAACGTCGTATGAAACCTTGGACGAATTATTCATCCACGTATGAAATGCGTGAGCATTAGACATTACACTCTCGGCTCCATTTACTATTTACGAATTGTGACGTTATTTTAAGTGCGAACGTATCCTTAGATGAGCGGAATTCGATAATATATCGAGGGCTTCATGCCATAGGGGCGTAACCCCAAAAAATCGATTTTTGGATTTTAATGTCATTCGATTCGTCAGAATAATCTGCTTTCTATGAAAAAATATATATTTTTTAACACGGTAGTTTTTATCATATTTTAATATTTTTGTAAGGCGTATGATTATCGACACGCAATATATGTCAAAGCAAAAGGACTGTAAATACTAAAAAGGAAAATTGTACGACAATTTGAACGTGCCAAAAAGACGTATGCACATACGACTTCGGATTTGTTTGATGTGTCGTGCTATAGCGACGCAAGAACGTACGCCTTCCCGCTACAGGTCAGTGGGGATGGTGTCGCGACGTAAGGCGGGCGTATTTTTGATACAACTGAAGAGAAGTGAGAAAATTTTACGTTTTGTGCCTCAAAATGATGTGGAGCATGTTGGTGAGTATATTATTATATCTGTAATACACATAATAAATTTGGAACTCACAATTATTACGCTGTCTCTATGTTTGTACGAGTATGTCACTTAGTTTAAGTGCCTAACTACTAAACAATTTTGAAATGGTTTTCCGGGTGCGCTATTTTTCACAGTTTTTATATATTTTTTCTATATACTATAAAACAATATATTCTTTTTATCTTTCATTAAAAAATAATAAAGTTTCATGCATTTAAAAAGAAAATAAATGCTAGCAACTTTGTGAAGCCAAGGAAAGATAATTCGGATGTAATGTTAGATTCAGAATGTTAGTAAAAGAATTGAAAAAATATATGATATACTGCAAAATATCTGGAATGATGTGCTGCGATTAGAATTTTAATTTTTATCAATTACTTTGACTTAATAAATAGCAAAACAAGGTCCAAATTAGGACTATTTAAGATCCGATTTAATTAATTAATAATTTTATAAGAGTAACTGAAATAATTTTTGATTTCCGTCCAAAATAACAAAAACTTAAAAGGCCGTTTAGCAGACGGATTGTGAATAAGCCGCCTTTTTCAAATTAATCGAAACAGAATACTTAAATTCAATATTTGCTCAATAGTTATACAAAACCTTATTACGTATGTATGTATGTATTGTCTAAATTGTCATCACAAAGTATCCATTGGTTTCTGTGAATTATAAGTTTAAAGTTTTAAATTTTAAATTGAAGTGTTCTGTTTTGATTAATTAGAAAAAAGCGGATTTTTCACAATCCGCCTGCGAAACGACATAAGTTTTTTGTTAGTTTCAAAGGAAATCCAAAAATTATTTCAGTTACTTTTGTAAAACTTGGAGTTTTTAGAGTTTTGTAAAATAAAATAATAGAACAAAAAGGTTTTATGGAGGTAACTTTAATTTTTACTCCAAATATTACAAGAGTGCATTACTAGCTAGATAAGATCAATTATAAAATAATTTGAAGCAAGACAAATATTTTGAAAAAATTGTCTGGTCTTGTCTCTGTTTTTTTACTACTGTTAAAATTAAAGGCAAATGTCATAAAAAATATAAATAAATTCAATCAAGTATCTATATAACTACGTGTAGCTACATAATAGTACATTACGATACGAGAGCGATGAAACGTTTTCTGACCAGTGTGAGTTTGCGGCACGAGCCGAAGGTGAGTGCTGCAATCACACGAGTCGAGAAAAAGTTTCTCGCACGAGTTTCGTATAATATTTTATAGCAAAAGTGCGGAAAATGCCGACTTTACGCAAGCGCAGCGTGCGTAAAGTGGTCATTTTACGCACGGTGTGCTATAAAATAAATGTCATATGCCTTTGATCATAATTCCGGAATAAAATCAGGTTTTAATTAGATTATACCACAGTATAAGGATTATATCACAGTATAAGGATTATATTGTGATTACAAATCACCGTCAGAAAGTAAGTACTGTGTGCCATCACAGTTAATTTATAAGTCCGGACGCTGGCATGTCTGTATACCTATTGGCAGTTCTAACTGTCACATCACCGCCATCAAAATTGTTTACAAATAGGGATTTTCAAGGGCAGGTGACTCCTCACACCATCCATATTGACAATAATAATCTTTTTTAAGATCGATCTTTATAATGTCCGCATATCTGTAGTGCAGTCTTCATTTGTGCTCTCTTTTCAGATGAGCAACCATCAACATCATATCCAGATAAAAGTCTCGGACCATCGCCACTCACAATTCAGCAGCACAGAGTAATAGATGAATTAGAAAATATAGGGTATACTAGTGATGCTCTCTACCAAAGTACAATTCGATCGTCAGATATAGAACCACAGATACCATTAACATTACCTGAAACATCAATATATCAAGAAACTAGCACAAATAAGTTGCCAAACGTGACTTCAGGTGAACTAACAACAGTAATACAAATAGGCAAAGTAAAGTAAAAATTAAGCAAAATGAAACAGAAGAATCAGCTATACTAGGTAAAATTAAATCAACCGACCAAATTCATACTGGAGACTCGCTTAGTCATCAGGAACAAGGTTAAAAGACACTCCAGGTGAAATTCGAAAAAAAAAAATTTTTTACCCGTAGAACCTGCACTAGGAATTGTACTTAAACTAGTCCAACCAGTACGGGAGCAAAAAAAAATATTTTTCGAAATTGGCCAAAAGGATTACTGAACCTAGTTCTTGATCACTAACCGAGTCTCTAGTATGAATTTGGTCGGTTGATTAAATTTCACCCTATATATGAAATGGAAAACTTAGGCTACGTTGGTGACATTCTTTGCCACAATACCTTGCAAGAAGATGTTCCTATGTTTTCGCACTCTACGCCGTTGTCGATATTTAATATAACAACTTACGAAAAAGACACAGAGAGCATAGAAAATTTAAATACAGAAATCGATGAACAGCTAACACCACTATTTACGTCTATAACATCTGTCCTCGAAACATCCAACCCTGTCTCCAAATGCAACGAAAATAACAATGAAGACAATGTATCCTTGAAAAATAAATATGATGAAAATGTTGATCAGGATGTATCTAATAATGATCCACATTATGCTCCGCCAGATTTAGAACCTCAGCTATCACTGAGACTATCTGCAATATCAACCTATCAAGAAACTATCACAAACAACACACCAAACACAACTCCAAACAAATTACCAGCACCACCTGACACAAAAAGCTGAAACGAAGCCAAGCGTAACAAAAGAAAAGCATCAGATAAATGGGTTAAAAATGTCAGAAAAGCGAAAAGAAACAAGGGCTTAGAATATACATCAACGACAGGACGTGTAGTGACTGAAAAAAAATGCATGATGATAGAATCACAATGCTGTAAGCAGGCTTTCCACTTGAAAATTGAAAATGAGAAAAAACTTCAAATTTTCAAATCTTTTTGGGACTGAGAAAATATTGAGAGACAGAGAGACTTTATTTCTTCAAATGTGATGTCCCATAATCCTACTGAAACTCGTGTGGTTAATTCAAGAAGGAAATATACGCTGGAATATAGTTTTACTATCAATGGGGAAAAAATAAGCGTCTGCAAAAATTTTTTCCAAAAAAATTTGAATGTAAGTGAAAAAATGGTTCAAATTGCTATAGAAAAAGCACGTCGCGGTGTAGGTCAGATTCAATCGCCTGACAAACGAGGGAAACACGTACCTAAAAACAAATATGATGAGGATAAAATGAAATTTATTTCCAGCCATTCCATCACATTGGTTCCGAAAAGACACGAAAAGAATATATTTGGTACCCACACTCAATAAAGAAAAAATGTTCGAGCTGTATGTAAAGCACTGTAAGGAACACAATAAAGAAAATATTTGCAAAACGGCCTACAAGGAGTTGATTTTGCAAAAAAACATAAGTTTCCATAGACCAAGGAAAGATCAATGTTGGTGCCATAAATATGAGCAGTTGTCGGAAGAAGAACAGCAAAAAAAACAAGAAGAGTATGAAGAACATATAAACGTATTATATTGTCCCTTGGTCTTAGGAAAACCAGTTTTTTACAAACGTAAATTAGGCAGCATGAATTTCACCGTCCATAATTCTGCAACTAAACAAGGATATTGTTATTTTTGGCCTGAATATGAAGGCAACAGAGGTGCCAGTGAAGTATCAACATGCTTGCATCACTACATAACGAGCCTTTCTAATAAAGAGCACATTATTTTATACTCTGACTGTTGTGACTGAAAGGTTGTTTCTCAGGGACTAGTTATAGATGTGTTACTAAATATTTTGATACTAAAAGTATCTTCTTAGACGTTTAAATTTTGATAATAAAAAGCTGTTTTAATTTTAAATGTTTCATTTTTGATATAAAGTGTATAAGCCAGTTGAAAGGCTGTTTCTTAATGTTTAATTTTTGATACAAAATATATATTGTTGAGTTTTATGAGTATTCTTTTCATTTTAAGTAAATTTAAGAGCCGTTTGGTAATAATAATTAATAATAACTGTTGGTAATAATTCAGCAAATTTTGAATTTAAAATTTCAGTTTTGATTAATTACAAAAAGGCGGATTTCTTATTATACACCTGCTAAACGGCTCTTAATATTATGTATGTTTTCGACGATAGGCACTCGATTTGTCAACTGATTTTACGATACAGAATCAGGGTGCTCTGGTCTAATTCCCAAACGCATAACTTATGATTGTTTTTCTTAATCACATCACATCACACTTCACACTAATATTATAAATGCGAACGTTTGTGTGTGTGTGAGAGTGTGTGTGTTTATGTTTGTTACTCTTTCACGCTGAAACGGCTGAATGAATTTGGATGAAATTTTGAATGGTTATAGCTTATAACCTAACTTGACATATAGGCTACTTTTATTCCCGTAAAAAAGCATGTCATTAAAACGAATAACACGCGGGCGGAGCCGCGGGCAAAAGCTAGTGTTAAATAAAATAAATGTGGTCATTTCTTTACATACCTGGTTGGGCTCCTTCTAAACCTTCTTCGTAATTAGCGACTTGGTTTGCCCTGCGAATAGAACATTGGTTACGTCAAGTGCATATTATACACATAAATGTAAGGTTCCGACAATGATTTGTATGTTTTTGGGGTTCCGTACCCGAAGGGTGCCAAACGGGACCCTATTACTAAGCCTCCGCTGTCTATCTCTCTGTCTGTCCGTTAGTCTGTCACAGAGGTATATAGCTTCAGCCGTAATAGGTAGCCAGTTGAAATTTTCACAGAATATGTGTAACGATAGCCTCTAACACGACAAAAAAAATATATGAATATGAAATATGAAAGTTCCCTAACAAGAAACCCTAAAAAAACCTATGTTAAAGACGGTAACACACACAAGTTTAAAAAGTCTTATACATACTTAAACTAAAAGAACAAATAGTAAAAATTTGGGTTTTTTACTCAAGGGTGCCTTAATTTGACAGGCGCTATCATTTTAGCGGCTTTATTGACGCTTTGATTTTGCTATGGCATCTATATATTGTTGTTATTTATCATGTTTTTAGGATTCCTTACCCGTTTATTGTGGTGCCTTTGTTTAACGAGTCCTCGCACTTGGCCAAATTATTATTGATTGGAAAGCCTATTGTTAGTCAGCCTGAAATGTTAAAATAAATGGGCATCGTCGACCCACGTCCGTAGATATTTTGGGACATTAGGACGAATAATTCTTTATGTAATTCTCTGCCTACGTGGCTCAAATAGACCATTACTTTTTACAGTTTCATCAAAAAACGGAAACGGATAAGAGCCTTTAGAATGGGACGCTCGGAAAAAGGAACATATTCCGTGATACATAAAACAAAATATGATAACAAAGGTATAAAATTAGACAGAGTTCCTATTTTGTGTATGACGTACGCGTGCACTGAACAACGCTAGCCCAGTGGGCCTAATTAGCGGGCTATATTACGTATCTTTGAATCGGTTGCCAACTATGGTTGCTATTCACAAACAGATAAAAAATTCACTTCCGAAATAACCTTCAATAGGTATTGAACTATTTACGAATTGTGACGTAATTTCAAGTGCAAACGTATCCTTAGATTAGCGTAATTCGATGGTACATTATGTTTTTGGCGATAGGCAATTGGTTGGCAACTGATTTTACCATACAAAATATATTGTTGCAGGCCTGTTTCAATCTGCGGAGGCTACAAGAAGCTACAAATACATCGGCGATGCGCCCGACTGGGTAAAGCTTCAGTCTAAAGATTCTTACGCACAACATTGCGTTCAGTGGTCTGCGAAAAGTGTAAGAATAATGTTCCATAATTGCGTTAGGGCGTTTCCCCACGAGCCACGACACGACACGACGAAATGCGGTGACGACTCCGGGCGCCATACATTTCTATGAACCGTTTACACACGCAACGACACAGCACAGCACGACACACGTTTTTCAAACGACAATTCGCTATATTAGATGCTGCTATGTTGTTACGTTTGTTTGCGGTGACAATATAGCTACTGTTCAGAACCTTTAAGAACTTGTTCACGGCGCGACGGATCACACGACACGACAGTTCAGTTTGATTGTTTGTTTTGACTAAAAAGTGGTGTGCGACTTAAAAACAAATGGAAACTTTTGAATTATGATATTAATTACATTAATTATAAGTGCTAAATTAAAAAATACTTGCCTTTATGATTATACCTTTTATTTTTTTAGTTGTGTAAGTTAGTATAATTTATTTTTTCTGCATTTTTGTTTGTTTAATAAGATTGTTAAATTCTGTTTTCTTTCTTTCTATATTACGTAATTATTAAATAGAGGCTTTTATAAATAAACCCTGTAATATAGGACAAGAGCAGTACAAGGATGAAAAATGTTCCCTGCGTCTCCTACTTTTTATTTACAGTAGGATTGCAAGATGTTGTCGACGATTGAAAGCGAGCCACATGTCGGAGTGCGTGCGCATGAGATGAACTAATAGCGTGACTGCTGTGTCGCTGCTGAAATCGTCGCTCGTGGGAAAACTTCCAAACGACAGGTCGTATTTCGTGCGTCGTGTATTTCTTAAATCGTGTCGTGCGGTGGCCCGCGGGGAAACGCCCTTACGCGTGCTTTACTTCCCCCACTCTGCCGAGCTTGCCTCTTGCCGCCGAACAAACCTCGTCGCGACCGACGGAATGAAAGCCCATTATAGAACATTCTCATACAATATTCTTTCAACAACGTACACCACTGAACGCAGCGTTGTGCTTGAGGATCGCCAGAGCGAAGAAGGGATAAATACGAGTTACGCGATAGAAAGAGAGGCGCCTTGTAGGTGAGTAAAATTTTAGCCATGCAGCGCTATGCGAGCAGATTTGCACTTTATTGCAGCGTGGCGAGAGTAGCTTTTTGGGTATCGGGACTTTGAAGAGTGGATCTTCTGTGGTACTATTATTTCTACTATGCCTAGACAGATAACCTTAATAACACTTCTCTGAACAACATATATTTTATACAAGAGTAAATGAATAAATGAGAGCATTATGAATGATGATGTAGTGAAATAAGCAGTGGACATACCAGTAACTGACCCAGTAGTCAGCCGCAGCAGCCGAGCTGGTGGCTGCGATTATCATTAACGTGGCCAGTAGCAGAATGCCCACTCCGCCGCCCGACTTGAAGTATGTCACCACTACTGACCATCTGGAGAAAACGACATTGATGCAGCCAAAATTCACACTGAAGAAGTAATTGGCTTGTACACAGGGTAAACAAAATATTATTCTATGTAGTCCGTCATTTAGATTATCAAAAAATATTGGACACGTATATTTTCTTTTGTCAATCAAACAAAAAATGACAGAGATAAAACGCGTCAAAGTTTGAGAGTGGGGGAAAATTACGTCACTTCTAAGTAAAATTGTACCTAGATGTGACGTCACGCGGAACTTCAGCGGGCTATATCTTCATCATTGTTTATTTAATTGAAAAAAGAAAAAACACGTGTGCAATATTTTCTGATAATCTAACTGACGGACTAACACATTTTTTTTAGTGTTCATGCCTATTGGAAGTAAAGTTTAAATGAACTTTTTGGTAAAATAGAAATAAAAGCAAAAAATTTTTTTTTGCAAATATGATGAAAAAATATAGCATACTTTTACTACTGATGTAGTGATTCAATCACATACTAAGCCCGAATTTTGCTTTATCAATTAAGGTTCCACTCAGTCAAAATAATTTGGGGCAGAAATTGGTACTTCACAAAAAAGGAAAAATGTACCAAATCTACGGGGACATAAAAGGAACGAAAAAAAAAGTTATACTCTGGCGTCATTTGAACCTGGGACCTCTTGAATATCAGGCAGATGATCTATTTATCTGAGCTGCTGACGTGCCTAAAACCAGTTGTGAAAGTGACAAGACAGGTTTGCTCGTGAATAAACAACTTTTCATATAAAAGAAACCTACTTTTATAGCTGGGTCGGTTTTAGCCCCTGAAACCCCTTATACCATAAATTTTATCGAAATGATTATGGCCATTTTTAGAACCCCAATACAAATATTGCTCATTCAATTCGATTAGATGGATATTATTTTTTGTCAAAAACAAAAAAATAATTTAAAGTTAATTTCACGAAAGAAGTCCCCTTTCAACTTAGTTATTGTCAATGAATAAATACGTCAACATCTTAAAACGCGGGACTTCTTTCGTGGAAAGAACTTTATTCTCCGTCAACAGTGAAAACTTGGTTTAATAAAACTTACTACGCTACGACTATACAACTCGTTGTTGCTACGCCGTAGCAAACCGCGACGCATTAGCTACGCACATTTGGCTACGTTAAGGCTGTACCTGACCCTAGAATATGAAAAAAGCCAGATTTTCGAGGGTTCTTTTGACGAAAGTAGGACTATCTTAATATTGGAAAAAATATATCTGATTTATTGATCTTTTATCTAGAGGATCTACTTATAAACAATGTACCAAGATTTATACTTTTGTCAAAAAAATATGTTTTCCAGATTTTTTTGGTTTTCAAACGCTCGTTTCAAGAACGCGTTTAAGAGATCAACTTGATTCTTTTATCATAAAATAGGTAATAGAAATATAAAGGTTTTCTACTTAAATTCAGTATTTTTTTCCCTACAAAACTTTTCAGTATTAGCTAAAAACCCTCCGATCTGCTGTTAATTATTAGTATTACGCGTCCTAGAGAAATAGGTCAATTACCTAACCAATAATCGCGTCTATCAAAAGCTAATAAAGTATTTGACATTGGCTTTTTTGTGTTGGACGGGTAATATTTTTTCCTAGGGTATGCCATACTCTTAAGATGGGGAATCACCGTGGTTTTTATTTCTGTACACTGGGTTTGTCATTGTGTGGTTCCAAATAATCGGAATACCACTACCACTACCAATACGAATACCCATAGACATTATAATAACACTTTAATAATGTCTATGCGAAAAAAATTTGTTTTTTTTTATTTTGGCTGGTCTTGTTTTTCCACGCCTGGTTTTAACCCCTAGTTGTAGATGGCTAGACTTATAATCTATATCTACACTATAAAGCTGTAAAAAGTCGTGTACATTGAATATTTTTGCGGAATTTTAATTGAAATGGTTACTGAGGCCGTGACTACAATTTTTTGAGTTTTTGTCTGTCTATCTGTTTTTTTGTCTGTCTTTCTGTCAGTCCGTCTGTCTGTTTGTTATATTCTGTTTTAACTTAAGAACCACTCAACGGATTTGGATGCGGTTTTATATGATCATCCTAGTGACGCTGGTCAACATATAGGTTATGACGGGTGTTTATAAAGTAACGCCCAAGCCAAAATTGGGGCAAAGTTTGAATAAGCGCTTTTAACTCGAAAACTATTCAACGGATTTGGATGCGTTTTTTTATTATCATTGTAGACACTGGTCAACACAGAGGCTATAAGGGATGTTCAAAAAATAACGCCCAAGGGTTTATAAACGCGGGCGGAGCCGCGGGAACAGGCTAGGTATATGAAATAGATGCTACTGGATAAACCTAGTTTAAGCCGTGAATAAATAGAAAAGACGTAAGGTTAAACGTTGGTGTAAGCGCACTTTGGCTGTTTTGATATCTCGCTCTGTTTTTATTTTGTACCTGAGATCACCAGACTGCCTCTCCTCAGCCTCCTCTTTCTGTTCCTCAAACTCCTGAAGGTCCATACTCTCGCTGACCGTCGATACACTCCTGCTCATACGCGGCCTCTTTGTCTCTGTACTCTGTTGATACAGTTTCAATAAATACTACGTCAATTTTAAAAGCTTAATTTCATGTTTCATCTAGCAACAAGATCTCGGAAGCTATTAAGGGGTAGGTACGTAAAGGTTCAAATTAGATTTAATTATTAAAATAAGATGTTTGTAAGATAGGGTTACGATAGGTTTACGCTACATAATAAATACCACTAATATTATAAATGCGAAAGTTTGGATGTATCATCATCATCATTTATTAACAAAACAGTGTTTACAATAAAACTTATATACTATGGATGGATGGATGTTTTTTACTCTTTCACGCCGTAACTACTGAACCGATTGGGCTGAAATTTTACATGAATGTAGTTCTAGACCTGGAATAGGACAAAGACTACTTTTTATCTCATAAATCAGTTCCTATGGGATGAAAATGAGCTTTCAAATTTCTACAGAAAAGTGATGTGTCACCCTTCCACGCCATGCTTACGAAACCGCTTAGGCTGAAATTTTGCATAAATGTAGTTCTAGACTTTGAACACGACAAAAACTACTTTTTCCCTTTGTTCCCATGGAAAAACTATAAAAGAGACACACAAAAAGGGAAACAGAGGCGTATAACACACACATTTCACCAGCTGTGCTTACTGTAGGTAACAGTCCGATTAATATTGACTGATTTTATAGGAGTACACAAAAACTAATTCAACGCGGGTGTAACCGTGGGCAAAAGCTAGTACCACATAAATATGACTTACCCCGCCAGAATTGACACTATCTGAATCACCATCCTTCCCGTCCTGGAGCGAGGACAGCATCGTGGCGAAGTCTTTACCATTCGATATCAACTCGTCGAAGGTTCCCATGTTCTCCACTGACCCCTGTTTGAAATTTCATTAATACATCTATCTACGTGTACATCTACACTATATTATATAAAGAGGGAAAATTTGTTTGTTTGTTTGTATGTATGTAATAGGTAATCTCTGGAACTACTGGACCGATTCAAAAAATTCTTTCACTAATAAAAAGTTACAGTATTGTTGAGTAGCAGGCTATATTTTATTTTGAATGAAAATAAGTTTTTAGTTCAAAATTTCGATATTTGTGAATCAAGTTGGAAGAAAAAGCGCTGTTTGGCTGGTTTATCGGCGTGCGTTGAGCAAACGGCTGGTTATACGTGAAAAGGATTGTCTTTTTTCCATACTGGAACGATCTTGACCTGCTCTTGCTAATATTTAGCTTGAAAAAGCAAGAGGTCCCGGATTCGAATCCCGTTCAGAGCTCTTCATATCCAGATTTACTTTTCTTATGCCTTTCTATAAGACCGCAATGATATTATTTAAAAATGTGACCTCCAAGAACATTTGTGTCTCAAAAATATAATTTTATTTCTATCAGAATTTTGAAAAAGTGAGAGCCAGGTTTAATTATTGATTTTTTCCCATACAGAAAAACTGTATCAGTTTAATCTGACTACATATTTCCATCTACAATGATCTTGACACAACTCTTGCTAATATTAAGCTTGAAAGAGTGATTGCAGCCAGTGGACCTATTATGTAACTTAGGCTGAGATTCAGAGTGCATTTTGAGTCCGAACTCAAGAGGAACTCAATCTTGCAAACGTCACTCTAGTATGAGGTCTCGTCCCTTTTTGACGTTTGTAAGATTGAGTTCGGACACAAAATGCACTCTGAATCTCAGCCTTAGTGTAGGTTGCTATCTGGTTGCTAAACACTAAAAACATAAAAAAGGAATTGTTTAAATTGCCTTCAGTGTATATATATACTTGTTCATGAACTGTGACGTCACTTTAAGCACGAAAGTAGATAGTAATAATAACATTATATTTTTGACGTTTGGCAACCAGCTGGCAACCGACTCATACTGTAGGTAAGATTCCGATAGCTTTTGGATCCCAAAGAGTTATGTTTTACTTATGCTGTTTGTTGTTTTAGGAACTCCAATCGGACGATTGAATTTTGGGGTTCCGTTAACAAAGGTTTCCCTATGTCATAATTATTACTACAAAAATACTTTTTGGTGGCCATATGTTCTTTTTCATTTGCTTACGCAGTCCAAGCAACTGAAAAATTTGAACAACTTACAAAAATTTGCAAAAAGCGTTACGTTTATCAACAGTAACCCGTACTATATAATCAGTTATGATCGGAATTTATTACCTTCAAAATCATACGACAAGGAGTGCTTTAAGATAAGAAATTCTTCATAAATGTTGTACAACTATCGAAATAAGCACCTTTGTACACAAGATTGTGTTTGAGCGGGTCTAAATTACACCACAATGAAGCCTATGGCTGTAGAATTACTATTTATAACACCGGTTTCAATTTTCTTTTCAGTGGTGTTCACTAACTCAACTATAGACTAAAAGTATTATGGTAACTCTCTTATATCCCATTAAGTGTTACAACCAGTGGCAGCTACACCTGAAGTGCGCCCGTGCGCCGCACTACCATTTTAAACCTATGCCATACTACCTATATAATAAATTAAACTTTCACAATAATGTCCTATACCTATCATTACCCATCCATCCATACTGCCCTATACAGAAATTAAATATCTGATTATAGTACATACATATAATATTTTGTTATTACGGGGTAAATAAAAACAAACTATCGTGTTTCGATTTCTACTGCAAAGGAATTAAATCTTCTCTAATCTTATTTTTGCTTGAACAAAATCGGTCCCGCCCCCATGCGTTCGGGAAAGCGCACGCAGCGAGCTCATACAACTTCTATGAAACACGGTGTAAACAGCCCGGCGCGTGAGACGGAAGATGTGTAGTACAAAATGTATGGCAGTTTTAGGATAGATTCGTGCGCGCACGCGACCGGAAATTGCCCAAGGAATACAAAACGAAACGAGTAGTTCACTCGCGTGACCCCGAGGCCTTGACCTACGCACGATGCACTTGTCGTCAGTTTGTCACTTTTTGCGCGCGCTTGCGGAGGAGTAATTACTATAATTATCTAAAAAAGTAAACTAAATATCAGAAAAAGTGATAATAATGAGTGTAAATTACAACATTGATTTTATTAAAACCAACAGGACTTATGAAAACCCCGCTTTTTCATAATATAAAACAGGAATGCAAAAAAAAATCGTTCACGAGAACGTTCAAAAGTGAAATGTATGATAAAAAGAAATGGTTATGTGGATGTGAGAGACTAAATACTTTTTTTGCTTTCCCTGTGTTATTTTCGGTGGCGAAGCGATTTGGACGGAATATAAATAAAATTTGTTTCCTTAAATTGCGGCATTTTATTTGTTCTATTTTTTTAATTATTCAATAAAACCATGAAGTGCACCACCGGTCCTCTGAGGCACCAGCCGCCACTGGTTACAACAGCATCTTATAGACCAGCAATGTGACCAAAGGATACCATAGGTATATTTGTACAGCTTTAAGATCTTAAGTGGTGGTAGGATGGTGGTACAATCAGCTTTTATAGAGGCACATTTCAGAACGAGGTATAATTTACCAATATACGGCTTTCGTACAGCAACACTTGCCGTAAGCTGTACGAAAAGCTTTTATAGAGCTCTAAGAAGATACAACAGCTCTTAAAACACCGCTATATTTTTTAAACCTGTACAAAAAGCAGTATAAGTTGTTTTTTGTTCGTTGAGAGGTTTAATTATGTTTGATGTGTATAATTGTATAATTACTAATTATACACATCAAACCTCAGTTTATTGATTTCGTATCTAATTATATGTATGTGTTTCATATTTTTATCTTCAAAGATTGTGAATCTCCTTTTTACACCAATATCATAATGAGATTGTCAGTATTTGTTAGTTTTGATGTAGGAGGTAATCTCCGAAACTACTAATCCGATTGAAAAAATTCTTTCACAAATAGAAAGCTACATCATTCCTGAGTGCTATAGGCTATAGTTAGTTCTCTGAGAATGTTTTTTTTACTATCCTGGAAAATAACATATAAGCTATAATGGGTGTTGATAAAATAACATTCAAGCTGAAAACGGGGCATAAATTTAATAAACGCGGGCGGAGTCGCGGTCAAAAGGCCCGACCTAACCTAACCTAATTATAAAAACAAAAATACTTATTGAAACATAAAACCTATCTAAGAAATCAATCTAAAATAAATATAAATTTCGTAGATCAAATAGTTATTTACATATAAAAAGGAAATTTGGAGGCCTTGCATCTAACAAAAGTAATATATTATTATCAAGTGAGATATGTATGTTGTGTTCTTTGGCGTACATTCCACAGTCGATAAATATTTATTTCTAGAATTCTTTATTTTTATTTTATTTGGGAAAAAAAATACTTAGATCTATTTTCATGGGCAATTTTATTTTAGGCTCGAGAATGACATGGCGGATAACAAGTGCTTCTTTTAGGAAAATGCGAGAACAAGTGCTTTTTTAGGAAAATGCTCATTATTAATTTATGGAGAATATAGTAAAAGGATGCAGTAGCCTCTACAGTATTTGTATTATATAAAACATTCCAATCGTCTGAAATGAGGCTTTTTTTAATTTCATTAAATTTGATGCGATAAAATATACATTTATTGTGAACTTTTTGTTAACCTTCAAAATGCTTACAGATGGGAAAGAAATAAAATGTCGAGTGACTTCTGCTGAAGATCCTCGGGTGTTAACAGTTAAGCGAATTCTTTGTCTAAGCAATATGTATTACTTAAAACGAGATTCAAAATTTGTTATCCGTTATACTGATTAAATATAGTGAGATTTAAAAAAAATAAGAGTAAGAGAGAGATGGCGGTGGGATCGTTGTTTTTATCAATCGATAAATATTTCGTACCATTAGATTAGTAGAAAATATTGTAATCCCCGATGTGGAAAAACAATTCATTAGGAGTTTTGAGAAGACGATCAGAAGCGTGGTGAAAGAAAATAATTAAGCAAGTTATGATACACTTTATTAAACAGCGAAGTATGAAGAAACAATATAACACGAGTGGAAGTAGCTAGTTCGAAAGTGGAGGAGGTATAAAGTTTCAACGATGACCCAAAGCTACTTAGCAAGCGTCAAGGAGTGGCGGTCGTTGCAGTTGCAATAGCGGTAACAAGCAGTCTTTTCGTTATTGGTTCTTTTGCTTTCTCTACTAAATAATTTCGGCAGTAACAGAACATACTCAGATGAGGATAGTTTTGTTGAATACATGATGATTCGTTACCGTAGGCATTAGTCCTTTGAATATCTCGTGTGTTTATTATGGAGGTATTCTCGTTTCTCAAATACGAAAATGATGCTTCATACACGCCTTCACCAGGCCCAACTACAAACTTGACAGTGTACTCCTCTCTGTTGATCTTTGTTTCTGAGTTATTGAAACTCGGACGCATTCCATCGCGGTCCATGCTGGTTTTAAACTTGAGAAGTTGACTGTTTGCCTGTTGCTTCATCACATATTCTATAGAAATCAGGACGCGTGGCACACATGACGAAATTATTTCTGCTGTGCGCTGATTAATGAAGTCTACTACCATTTGAGCTGACTTTTTAAACATTGGATCTTGTCGTGATATTTTGTGCCATTGAACACAAGTGCACCAATGTGGTTCCACAGCAGCTTCGCTGCAGGAACGGTTCATTGGGATCGGTTCCAACAGAGTAAGTCCTCTAGTCAGATCAGCGCCCGGCACTTTATATGAGTTCCACTGATCCCTCATGTCTATAACGTCTAGAATTGTCGCGTAAATATCGTGAGGAGTCGTTAATACTTCCACATTTTTCTTTAAGGCATAGACCGCCTTAGGTCGCTGTTTTTTAAGATTCTCCGGCATTATGAACGCCATGAGTGGATGTCTTTCTTCTAATTTACCTAAATATGTGCTTCTTACATTTGTAAATCTTGGCCCGTGATCACTCATCAGTATTAACAAAGTGTCTTCAAAGATACCATTTTTCTTTAAATTTTTCAAAAACATTACCAAATCTTCGTCAGCGGTTTGAATCCTGTTAAAATCGTGTGTAATGTCGACAATGAAAGTGAAACAAAATTTTTTCCCTCTTAATTTAAAGAAATCCTTAGTAATATTCATCATAAGGGCGTAAGACGGCGTGTCACCGACGCAGAATGGCTCTCGATTTTTCAAGTCATTTACTTTTTTGAAGAAATGCCGCAAGTAGTGGTCTGTAGGCTGTTTATTCCATCCATTCAGTCTGTATTGAAACGTTCCGATTTGGGGCTCATCTTCGAAGTAAGCAGTGCGATATCCATCGTCTTTCAGTTTGTAGAATATCCAAGGCATGAAATCTAAGAACTTTGGGCTCAGCCCTATCCTAGCATCAGGCAGTTCCATCTCAGTTTTACCAGTCAGGATTGGGAACAAAGCTTGCGGGGTGCCATCACCTACAATATTATACCCATTTAGTATCACAGCGTTCAAATCCTCAAGTATCATTTTGTAACTGAGTGGCATACGTCGTATAAACCCATTTTTTGAAGTAGAATCAAAACCAAAGATCAAAACATTGAGAGTATTTTCTCGACCGTGGGGTGGAGGTTTTTGGTCTACAATCTTTCGAAACCCTATGACGTAGCCAAACCATTTTACGGCGATATTATCTTTTCGACTATAGCACGTAACTTCAGCATGGTCACTATTGACAAGAGTATATACTGCATTTCCTTCTAGCACAACTTTTTTACCAAAATGATATTTTTTATCACTGTCGTATATTAAGTCTCGATACATACATATGACATGACTATAAGTATTGAGGATCTCCTTCCTTACTTGGCACTGTGAGAGCTGACATCGAACCCAGTCCATTCCATGACACACAATCTTCGGCTTGAATATGTCAAACTGTTTCACTTCTTTATCAAAAGGATTCATTTTTGGTCTTTGACAACCTTTCCCCTTATCGTGCTTTAGGGCTTCTTGAAGTTGTTTGTGTATGTTTTGAGTCATAAATTGTCTGTGTCTAATAACACTTCTTTTAAAAATGTTACATTTTGATAGTTGAGGAATCAAAAGTGCAGATCTATGAATTTTGTCCATGCTTGAGACTTGATCAGAAAATAATGTAAAACATATACAGCATAGTATGGATACACCAATTAGAATAATCAGATACTTTCGACAAAAAGTAGCCATGGCGGAGATGAGAACAGATTTTTAACCTTTACTCGAACGCTGCTGTCAGTATATTAGCATAAAGCACTGGTGTAGGTTTCATTATGATAACTAATAGTAGATAATTATAGCGAGAGGAAAGAGATTAATTTTTTCACTTTGGAGCCCGAGCGCAAGCAAAGACTCTAAAAACACGAGGAAAATTAGTAATTGTTATGAATCACGTCACGCAAGGTTAATAATATACTGTTTTTCTTTTAACAACTTTCAGGATGGAATAATTTAACATTTACTGTAGTGTTAAGGTGGTAACGGAGGATCTCGGTGCAAAATGCACATCATAACATCGTTTTCCTTACCTTTGAATACTATGATGAGCATTTTGTACCGAGGTAAAAAGGTACTCCCTTAAGTTGCGAGTAATGTTGAATATTACGTGTCACTAAGTCAGTACTCTTTACACTCTTTCAAACAGGTCAATACAAATATATGAACTCTTTTGGAACCCTTTGTTCAACTAGAGAAAATGCAAAAAAAAAACAATCAAGTGTGAGTTGGTTTTGTACCTGAGGGTTCCGTAGCATTGTAATAAGTTAGTATACTTGAATAAAATAAAAAATATGTAAGAAAAAACTGTAAAATTAAGTTGATTATTATTTACTTTCCCCTTATCCTTTATTTTTTTTCATAATAAAATTATTGTAAACAGAATTTTAAGTTTTACGTCATAGATATAGGCAATAATATTAGGAAAATAATACTAATAATTTTTATGAAATTGAGTAGGTCAAGGATAATTAAATTTGCTCAAGTTGAGTTAGAAGCCAGATTTTGGCAGCACCATGGGTTCGACTTAATATCTCTCACGGAGCCCAAGAAAAGAAAAAGGGTCTCATATTCTTATAGATAGATAGACAGACGAAGTAAGGTCTTATACAACCTATTGAGGTAAATATATATGTAAGACAAGGTAGTTGCAATAGAAATGAATACTATTCTTTCTTTCATGTTTCTTTCCGTTTAAGAACACATGGTATTATACTCGTGTAGATACAAGAACTAACAGTTTTATTTGTTTAAAAATCATTTTAAAATATTATTATCTGTATGCATTGTGATGGTAGCCTATGCAATATCTTTCACAATTTCAATTAAATAGCTTATATTATGCCCGCGACTGCATCAAAAAACTATCGTAGCAGTACCCTCATCTAGTGCGATTGTCGTAACATTCATGATTATTACTGTCACCACATCAGCATCCGCTCTGTAGTTTTTATGTAACGGTTACTCTTTAGTGATTGGTAATTAGTTTCTGTACTTATATAAGAAGCGTTTCGTCTGTAACGCTATATTGATTTTATGTAATCGATTAAGAAACATACACGAACAATTTCAATAGATCCCTCTAATAAGACCCTTGATAAAAATAAGGTCAGAAAACTGCAATTATACTTGAATCTTTTATGTACGTGTAACGACGATAGAGTCTACCCCTGTCCGAAAAAAAAGGTAAGTAACACTTATATTATGTATTAACCTCGTAAATACCTCGTAATAAATAACTCTACACCTTGTCTTGTACAAATCAGGCATAGAAATTTCAAAGTGAACTGTATCTGTTTGCCGAGTTTTAGTAATAATTATTATATATTTTATTGTATTAATAATTTTATATTATTAAACATATTTCAGTGCAATTTTGTAGATATTTTTTTAGGTCTTATTGACAGAATGTTATATATTACTTGTATTATCATTGAGATTGTCACCAAACTGCCCCATTTGAACATTCGACTAATGTTGAAGACTGGGAAGACCTTCATGCTTACATCATTGAGAACGATGATGTAGTCGGCGGCCTTCAGGAAGTGAATCTGATGCGTGACGAGGATCCTTGTGCGTCCGCGCAGGTACCCGTTGATGCAGCCCTCGAACAGCTGCCGACCGACGTTGGCGTCCACCGCCGAGAGGGGGTCGTCCATCAGATAGATGTCCGCCTGAAGACGTTCATTTTGGATTAAAAAACCCAAGTCATTCAATAAATATGTAGGCATGGCAGGACAAGTCGGATTGTTTCGTGTTTGGGTTTTGATGTGACATAAAGCTACAATAAATTATACACAAATTTGCTTAAAATGTTTTCTTTTTGTTTTCTTTATGTAGTTTTAAATAGTTAATAAATCAATAATTTGTTGGCCCAATGATGTGTAATACGAAACCGGTAGCCTAAGTAACAATAAAAATAAATATATGTGGAATAAAAAGTACAAGAATTTGTGTAGAATTTACTGAAGATGATATTCCACCAAGAACCATCAATCGAATCCATCCAATATACTATAAAGCTTCAAAATAGGTTGGCTATATTGTATGTAATGATGATAGTAGTCAAAATAAAAAAGGTACTTCAAATCACAGACTTCTGTGCTTCAAATACATTGTAAATATTAATAATAGGGTGTTTGTTAAATTTGAATTAACATGGCAAAGCAATAAAACGTATAACAAAATATGCAGCAAGGATTAATATGAAAAACTTTTACAAGGGCCACAAATCGGCAAAAAAAACTCAACCAAATGTATGAAACAGCTAATGTCACAATTTCATGGTCCTATAATAAATAGATGATAATAATGGGTGGAATATTCTGTTTTAACCTACGATCTATAAATCGTTGCTTTTAACGAATAAGTTTTTGATCCTAACATCCTAAGTTAGTTTTTTAACTGGGCCTGGATGGCCAGATCCAAAACTATAGGGAATAGCGACAAACTATCAATGGGGATCCGAAGCCGATTTTGACAAAAATCAAAACAGCATAGTTAAATTTTTGAAAAAAGAATTCCATTTGTTAAAAATTAATATTTATACTTTAACCGTTCCGTACCTAACTAATATATTAATTTATATTAACTATATAATTGTTTCAAATGGTGATTATTTTCAACACACATGTGGACTCAACGGTTGTACTGAGTACTATCATTGATAGGATGAATTATGGTATGGTACCATGGTATGGTACGGTTATGTGTTGGAATACTGGGCATAATTTCGAACAATTGATTAGTACAGGTATAATTAATGTAAGAAAAATTAACTACTAAATTAAATTGAATTTTCTTAAAACTGGGCCCTATCTTTTTGTTTGTCGTTTGACATTACTACCAGAATTTAAAGTACTGTATTTTTTCTTTAAAAAGAAACCATTCAAGTCCAGGGGAATTAGTTTTTGAAAAATCTAATTATGCAGTTTTGGTCTTCATCAAAATCGGCCCCCGGGCTCCTTTGAACATTTTTCGCTATTCTTTATACTTTTCGATTTTGCCATCCACGCCCACTTGAAAATCTTACATTGTAGCCGATTCTGAAGGCTTTAATTTGATTAAAAGATGATTTTAGTTTTAGTACTGTCAAAACGTAAATTTGTCTAAAGTAATATAGCTTCTGTTGTTAACACCAAAGAACTATTTTGGAATGAAGAAAATTCCTTTTTGACAGCACTAAAATTAAATTGAAGATTTCAGAATTGGCTTTACTGTACGAGTATATGATGATAAAAAAATACTTGGAAGATTTTTTATTTGTCACAATGGCTTGGGGTTATATGTGAATTTTTCAACGGTCACTGTTACTCCATGCGGAACGCCCCGCAGTGCGAGAGGGACGGATTCCGGAAAAAAATGCAAAATGTCGGTTTTAAATTAATATAAAATAAACTAAAATAGTTTTCAAAATTTCACATTCACAAAATTTAGATATTGTTAAAATCTATATATCTTCCAGGTCGATATGTCATTCCTATTTCGCATACTATGAAAAAAAGTGTAGAAGAAGACCTCATTTCAATAATTATTTATATCGAGCGAAAGTTCTGCAATAGCGTTTCTGTATTCAACAAAACTAGAAAAGGGTACCCATATTTATATGATAATTTATCAAATTAGTAGCTTCTTCTGAAAATCTGGTAAATTACTTCAAAAAGTGTCGATTTTAGTGAGGTAGCGCCTTAACGTTATGGGATCAAAATATAATACATATTTATTGCCTTTCTGATTTAAAAAATTATAAAACATTTCAATATAAAGATATTTACCTCCCTATAGACTGCTCTAGCTAGGTTTATCCTGGCGCGCTGCCCCCCCGACAGTGACACCCCCCGCTCCCCGCACAACGTCTGGTCCCCGTATGGGAACTGCTTGAAGTCCTTCTCGAGAGCGCACACTCTGCATACCTGGATATGCACAGAACTTCAATGCAACACAAAATACCTTCACACTCAGTGTAATATAACATCATTTACGGTCATAAAATATTAGTGAAAATAACTGTATCGTTGAATGACCATACTAAAATAGAAAGAGTGGGAACGTTTTGCCTACATAAATTTTTTCATCGAGAAATCTTTTCTCCTTCCAAATTGAGCCCGAAATCACTTGTTTAGATGAAATGCGTCAACAGGAACAAGTTCACAAAACTTAAACTTGTACAAATATCTTCAGGTGCTAAGAGTGCACACATGCACAGTCTGTCGAAGTTCTTACGTACCCTTTTGTATTTTTCCGGTTCAAATGGCAGGCCAAAAAGTATGTTCTCTCTGACGTTGCTGGGGAAGAGCCACGCCTCTTGGCAAGCGTACGAGATCTTTCCGAATGTTGAAACGGTGCCAGACGCCGCCGGCAGTTCCTTTAGAAGCAGTTGCAAAAACGACGACTGAAACAAAAAACAATTATTTGTGTTACGTAACAACGCTGCATTTCTGAATCACTTATTTCTAAGTAAGCCGTTTTTTTTTATTCAAATTCAAATAATTTATTTTGTAAAATGGGTACACGTTCTCACGTCAAAACTTCTCTTGAAAAAACAACAGAATATTAAAAAAAATATAATTAAAAAATATATTCTTACACATAAGGTGACTCTCGTCTACACAGCCAAACCCACACCAGAGACCCGGCAAGTGGCCAGAACCAAGGCTCAATGACCCCTTCCGCGATATACGCAAAATAAAATTCAGACCTCCTAATATTAATTGAGTGGAGGTTATTCGTAAGCAAGTGCATGCATAGGTACAAGAAAATATATTTTTCGCACTTCGCATACAGGGTTAGCGAAACCCCGGCCCCGGCTATCCACCGAGTCCCCAGCATATACCCCGCCACACAAACAAAAGTCACCTATAAAATACGGGAAATAAAAAATATGCTTATTTAAATTCAATACACATGCATAAAATAAAAATATATAGGAACCAAATTTATAATATATAAGGTCCTACAATAATAAGTAAAAATAATTTTAGGGTAGATCATGTATCGTTAACTGATCAAACACAATATAGAAGAAAACATGATGTTTTTTGTCAAGTAATTTTTCACTTCCCGGTACAAAGTGGTTCAATCAACTGACTCAATTTCTATGAAAAGGTAGAAAAAAGTTCGCGCAATTTTTTTTTTTCTTTTGCACCTCTTATGTTTTTTCACTTTGAATTGTAGGACCTTATTTAAATATACATAATAATAATAATTGAGGCAATTGATAAATAGTTGATAGATAAAAATAAACTTTAAATAAATATACCTAATGCCTAATTCCGCCCATTCGATTAGTCTTGCTAAAAAGAAGCTTAGCAAGATCATGTCTTTTTTATAATGTTTCCTTTTTGCGACGTTTGAGAGATTAACAAAGTCCCTTTTATCTTTGAAATCTTCAAGGATCATAAGGATGGTGAGCGGGGACTTAAATCCCCTAAGAAGCTATATCTGACAAAAGAACATCACATCCGTAAAAGTAAATAAGAAATAAAAGGTCTCCCTCAGAAAATTTTGCTTTTGTATGGGGTGGATATTAAAAAAAAATACTTACAATCTTTCAAGCATTTTTTGTGAGAGAATAATATTGTACTTCAGGGTTCCGAATTCCCCTTTTCTGGATAAATATAGTCCTCATCGCCAGTTAACTAAGCAATATTTTTTATACCTCTGCACCACTGAGAGATGGCACCAATGACGTTTAAATGTCTACAGATTTTTGTAATTGTAATTATTTATGAGTAAATAAAACCATGTTATTTAGTTTCATTGTTGCTTACGACGAAAAGTGATGTACTACTAGTTTCAGTAATATTTTTAGATTTTCATGCTGCCATTTTGCAATAAAAACTTTACACAAATAAAATATAATTTTTTCAAAACTTAAATGGTTGACTGTTTATGAAAATTCAACGAGGAGTGATAGTGGCGGAATCGTAATCAATAAATAAAAGATTATACTCTTCTTAATCGTACGGCTCCGTTTCTTTCCAAATTATATATTTTTGTGGTATAATTATATCTAGCAAAAAAATTGTAAACTGGTCACTTTCTAGATTTTATGGCTGCTTCATAAGCAGATTTGGCACATTTGCCTTTCGTATTATTGTGTCGCATGTTGTATGACGTGTACGTGTCTATTAAATGAATATTTTATTTACTTTTTTTCTGAAATTTGATATATACCACATCACTAAACGCAGCTGTCATGCGCTATCTCTTGCTGTTAACACTCCCCAGCCATAAGTGCATATTTCTTTTTAATAGTTTAGCAAAATATTTAAGCTCCTGATCTTGCCAATGTAATTTTTCTTAGCCATGGTCTAATTTAGCTGGTTCTTTTATCAAATATTTATCAAATATTCTTGTGAATTTAAATTTTTCTGTTATTTTACTAATATATTAAAAACTTTAACCGTGTCCATAATTCAACCTACTCCATAAAAACAATCTTAATTTGATTATAATTCGTAACTGTTAACATTTAACCAGTCCAGCCTGCGCCATCAGTTGTAAACGAATAAATGACCAATACATTTTTTGCAGTCTGAAATTATAACCCCCCCCCCCCCCCCGCCGTCCTAATCGACCTGAGGCGGGTTATGAATGTAAATGCAGGCAAAGAAAAAAATGAGTTAGTAATTAATATTTGTAGTTTCATATTTTTCACAAATCGAGTCCCTGTGAATTTGGCTGGATGTATAAAAGTCAGGTTATTTAATACCTTCCCAGAACCGACAGGTCCGATGACAGCGCAAAGCTTCCCTCTCCTAATCCTCGCGGAGATGTTCCTGAGAGCTAACAAGTTGGCGTCGCCGGTCCAGCTGCAGCTCACGTCTCTCACTTCCACCGCCAGGTCACCGGGGTACGACATGCTCCTGCTGCGGGACTTCCTTCCAGGGGACACTGCTGGAAACAATCATTTTGTTCCTACTGAGAAATACACATAAAAACTGCATGAAGCTCTTTGTTATTTAATTTATTTACGTATTTGCAAGATCAAGCCTATACATCAATAGTCCCAAGACCCTATGGAAGAATCTTAAAAATAGTGTTGCCATTAATTTTAAAGATAAAAATGATCTTCCAGGCAATTTTAATGACCCTGATGTTATTAACACACATTTTCTTAATGTTCCAGGAGAAAATTTAGTTACTATTTCTGATTTAACGTATTTTGAACTTCACAGATTCGGTCCCTCTTCTTTTAAATTAGCCACAGTAAATGAAACAGTGGTTGCAAGAATTATACTTAACATTAGGTCTAATGCCAAAGGTACAGATCGTATTAATATGGACATGATACTCATGACCCTGCCCACAACCCTTGGTGCAATAACTAGTATAATAAACAAATCTATTGCTACGAACACCTTTCCCAAGTTATGGAAGACTGCACTTGTAAAGCCTATTCCCAAAACGAACAATCCAAGTAATGTAAAGGACCTGCGTGCAATTAGTATCCTACCGTATTTATCAAAAATACTAGAAAAGGCCGTTTACATTCAAATGGTAGATTACTTGGAACGTAATGGTATACTGCCAGAGTTACAATCGGGTTTCCGAAAAGGCCGTAGCACAAACACGGCACTTTTGGACGTTATTGATAACATTCTTGCAGCTCGTGATGTTGGTCAGGGGACTATCCTTGCATTACTGGACTTTTCCAGAGCATTTGACTGCATCAATGTATATCTTATGCTCTCAAAGCTCACATTTTATGGTTTTGACATTGAGACTGTTCAATGGTTTAACAGTTATCTTGGTGACCGTCAACAGTAAGTGGTGTTGTCAAGAGAGGATGGTAGCAGTTTAAGGTCTCAAATGAGTACTGTAGATCGTGGTGTACCACAAGGTTCTATACTTGGGCCTCTGCTTTTTATTTTGTATAGTAGAGATATAATAGAAAACATTCAAAATTGCAAGTACCACTTATACGCAGACGACCTACAGTTGTACATCTCCTGTAATCCCACAGAAGCTAATCTTGCTGCGATGAAGCTTAATGACGATCTTAACCGTATCTCTTTATGGTGTTCAAGGAATTCTTTAGTTCTTAATCCATCCAAGTCCAAGTATATGGTTCTAGGATCTAAACACCAGATCGCGAGAATAACTTCTGCTAATCCTCCGGTTTGTACTATGAACCAACCGATGGAGTGTGTACGTGAGGCTAGGAATCTGGGGATTTTAATTGATGGTGAGCTACGCTTTGAAAGTCATGTGGCAGAGTTAACACGTAACTGCTTTTATCGACTAAAAGTCTTATACCGCATTCGTGACTTTCTTAGTGAAGAACTACGCATTAAGCTCTGTGAGTCTCTTGTTCTCTCTAAACTAAATTATTGTATAGCTGTTTACGGCCCTTGCCTCTACGCGAAGACCATGCGACTCATTCAGCGCGTGCAAAATGCGTGTGCTCGCTATTGCTTCCGTATCCCCTGGCGATCACACGTCACACCTTATATCAATGCCGTGAATATTTTAAGGGTAGAGGGTCGTCGTGAGCTGCATCTCGCTGCTTTACTGTTTGGTGTAGTAAAAACTGGTTCTCCCAAATATTTACATGACAAATTTACGTGGTCATCTACTGTTAGCAGATACAGCACCAGGATGAATCGTATATTGTTTCCAAAGCACAAAACCACTGCATTTAGGGGTAGTTTTAGGTACATGGCGTCAAAATGTTGGAATAACATTCCACCACCGCTACGTGACCTTAAGTGTAAGTATACTTTTAAAATTAAACTAAAAAAGTATCTCCTTGACTTACAAATGTCTTCGCCTGCCTAAAACTAGACGCTTCATCGCCATTTTAATAATTTTTGACCAACGAGTTTCTGACATTTATTTAGAGCTTACCTATTAATTGAATTTATTTATTTACAAATATTAGCACCTACATTATGTACTCGTATATGTATATCATATTTATTCTGCCATTCGTAATTATTATTTTCAAAATGTGCAAGAATACTCGCGCTGTTTTGTTTGTTCGTGCGTTACCTACGCGGGCTCGGACTGAAAATCAGCGCTGTCGGTCTTACTCTGTAAGACTACAGCATATGCTGAGTTCTAGCCTTTTTGTCTGCTTCGACACATGATTTCATTTAGCTTTAGTCACATTGTTTTATTCTTTTATGTTATTTCCTTGTGTTTGACTTTATAATTTGTTTTTATAATTTATTGTGCTGTGGTAGATAAATAAATGGATATTCTATTCTATTCTATTCTATTCAATCAGGTTTTGGTTCCAGTTACGGAGGACTTTAGCAGACTCCTTAGAATCTAAGGCTTAGAACATTCTTTATTGTGAACTCTGAAATTCTTTTTTCTTAATTCTTTCCAATCTTCAACTCTTAAAAAGAAAAGTTCTTTAAGTCCTTGATAATGAATATAATGATAAATCTAAATTTTGCAACTATCGTAGGTATTATTTACGGCAAATAAAATATTTTTAATACTATGTTAGACATCTGCGTCTCTCATAAATAAACAAAAACGAATGTTTGTTGCATCATCGCAAAATCTGCGCAAGGCGCCTTTTGTACTCGTATAAAGCTTTTGCCTAATCTGTCCATTGGAGGTCAAATAATGGGATCCGGTATTCTAATATGGGCGGCGACCCTAAGGATTTCTCATACTAGTAACCATATAGAGCCCGCGGTACGAAAAAACATTGCATTTGGTAATAAATGTATGCACTGAAGTTTTTTGAAATTCGCCCATTGGGAGCATTTGATTTCGTAGCACGATGCCTACTATCGCACTTAGTTGACTTTTCAATATTTTCAAGTAATCGGTAGTGCAATGACAACATTGTGAAACCACCATACATTAAATCGCACTATGCCTACTTTTTTATTTTTCAGTTTGCCAACTTTATGAAAAATCGGATCCAACTATAGCATTATGTCCATTTTGGTACCGTTATGTTCAAAACAATTTTCTGTTATTCCATAAAAAGTGAAGTAAGTACCAAATAGTTTACATAAGTACTTTTCTCGTGTTTATTGTTTATGTTACTTACATTTTCTCGGGATAGGGAGCCATAGTTTTGGTTTATTATACCGTAACATAAGCCGATACTAATAAAGCATGTGATAAGAATATCAAAACGCTTTAATGAAAGAAGATGATGTCAGATGTTGTCGGATGATAACCACTTAAGTTTAAAAGTTATAAACGAATACACATACAAACACGGGGATTGTATACATTCAGTTGGTACACCATGAACATGCGTAGTTCATAATAAAATTAATGAAAACCTAATTATTGAATATTGTCCCATAACTAATAAGTTAAGTATTACCATTGAGATCACTGGGGATAGAAGATTTGGCTTGGTAAGACAAGGGGCGGACTCCGACCCCGTCGTCCGAGAACTTGGAACTCATGCTGCCGAAGAGGTTGCTGTTCAAATGCTTTCTCTTGTTATTGGCCAAGTCCGCCCGCTCCGCTGAAATTGTGCAAAATTATCGTGAAGAGAACATGTTGCAGATAAGTTGATTGCGTGTTTTACCTTAAATTATTTATTACAGGATTTACTTCAATTTATAGAGTATTTTCTGTTGACCTAGAATTACACTGAGAAAAATGTATTTTTGGCTTCATTATAAAATAGCATTACATAAGTTTAAAATACGGTAAATTGTTTTTAAATTTGGTGATAATTGGAAAATATTGTGCTGTAATTACAACGTTTGAAGAAATAATCGAGTTTTTAAGGTAAGTAACGCAATATTATGATGACAGATCACCGTAAAGTTGGTCACAGAAAATAAGATTATCATTTTGGTATTACATAATGCCTTCCCCATAAAAGATGTGACGGAGCGCATAATTCTATCTGCTTTCTACAAAGTCATAGTGACAGTGTGTCAAATTATAACGCTAGCAGCAGCAACAGTAGTTTCATCGTATTTTGTTGTGATGTCCGTATGCTCCCTACTTTACGTGAATCATCATAATTTCAGCTGAATTCACTTTATTTTATGATGACAAGTTTTCTCAGTGTATGATTTTGGCAAATAAATACCGTCTTATACTACAAGTATAGAGAAAAATCTGAAAACTATACATATGTAATTAAATCATAAAAAATATAGTCTTCAACGGAACCCTCGGTGGGCGAGTCCGACTCGCACTTGTACGGTTTTTTAAACTCACACTCGTGTTTTAATGACCACTTTATGTACCAGTTTAATAAACTACTATTACGTTATCATATAAACGAATGGCACGTGTGACGCGGTTATACGTGACATTATTTCCTGGTTTTTACAGGGCGACGTTTAGGAAATAATATAGACCCTCATATCGGCCCATGCGATGCTAAACCAACGTTAGGTTTTTATGCAAATTGAGGGTAAAGCTCTGAGAAGGTAAACATTTTTATGTTCCAATATACCTAAGAAGAAAGAAAGAAAGAAAATCTTTTCAAAGAAAGAAAAAAAAACCTATTGAAATTGACATGAAAACACTTTGAATAGTTACGCATAGTGAGGAACTCCTGCACTCTCGTGAGAGACACGAACAACTCCGCAGTGAAGGAAAGCACCAGCGGCAAGATTAGAGTGATGTTTATCTGAGCGGCATTCATGAACTGCTGCAGCGGATATATCTGAAAACAAAAACCTGTCAACTGGACGTACTATATGTAGATACATACGTATAGATAGGAGTATTAGATTAATACTGTAAGGATATACGTGACTTGCCCCCAATATATACATACTCGCCTACGGTTCAAGCTATTTTTTCATATGATTTTATCGTCAACGACGTAATAATAAAGGCCATAGAAACGCTGTGACCGTGTGACCGTACAGGTAATCTCCTTGCAAATACTATCAAGGGATATTTGACGTTTCACAAATTTATTTATTTATATTTTTAACATGTGCAGTCTTGTGTGATGCCATATTTCAGTTTACGCTATAAGGTTTTGATTTTTTTAGGAAACTCTAAAAACATTGGAATCACTATTGCGTGCACGAAATGTGACGTATGCGTACGCAACACGCGATTTTAAATAATTGTTCAAATAACGACACTGCTCTTGGATTCTAGTGTTTTTACCTTGACGAATCGCAAATATACATCAAAATCCACTTGAATTCTCGGTACTGCTGAAGAAGTAAAAATATGTTTATTTATGGAACAGGTGGACCGATCACGCGATTTTTAGCGAGTAATCAACAAAGGGTTTTTGCAATTACTAGACCCAATTTTAGTTTTTTTTTAAACTTAATTTTTCTGCAACATTGCATGTCATCATCACGATAAATAGCCCCTTGAGCTAAAACATCGCTTTCAAAGTTCCGGTTTCGATCAGGAGACTATGGCAAATCACTTGGAGAATGAAATGCACACCACTTATTTAGTACATCATAAAAATAATAAGTTGGTTTAAGTCTGTTACCAAAATCTATTTACATAGGGTAGTTAGAGCGTTGTTGGGCAACCGCCGTCGCGCCCGATTTCGTCACCCGGCCTGACATCTAAACATTTAATACGTTGTTAGTCTACAATAGCACGCTCTTCGTCCTGGCAGTTACGACGACAGAAATGGCTCGCGTTCGTGAAATAAACACATTATTTAGATTTCTTTATCTATTTTTGCCGTAAGAACTGCAATAGGTATCAATAATACCTATTTTACTATATAAAAAACAAGCGAATCTGTCGAATAATATAGGAGAAATCATTAAGAAATATCCCATTACAAATTATTTTTTTCTGGATTGAATATTTGATTAGTTTAATTATAATTAGGTAACTGCACTTCACCAAAAATCACTCAACGTCATATATTTTTTTCAAAGGTTGGACCTTATACTTTCTTCAGAAAACTACAATCGAAAAACATAAAACTTTTTTTTCTTGCGTCATGTTGACTCTTAAACCCAAGTCTAACATTCTACTTTTAGTCAAGAATGTGAGTAAATAAAAATACTTACCTACAAAAATATGTCACAACAATGTTGTCAAGAAGAAAGTGCTATATCAAAATAATAATAATCAAATAATTATTCTACTTACAACATTAGCGGACATCATATTGCCAAGAAGAATGTAAGTGAGGATGGTGAAGAAGAGGGCGGTCCTCTCGGTAAAGATCATGAAGCCCAAGAACACGGTCCTCAGCAGCGTGGCTGTCCGCACCTCCTTCAGCTCCGCCCACCGCTTCGCGCCCACCACCTTCTCGAAGGGAATCTCCCACGCGTACATCTTGATCACCTGCACACTTTCAATGTTTACTATACACCAAGTCATGCTCTTCCACGAGACCATGACGTCATCACAACATGGCGTCTCTTATCTTTATCGGACTACCATTTTAAAACGGGAAAACAGATTCGATATTGCACAAAATTAGAGAATTGTGTCTATTTACACGCAAGATAAAAGTGTGGCAGTGACATCTAAGGAACAGTGAATGCATGAAATAAAGTAAATGGAGCCCTACACTTCTTAGGGGCAGCCAAAGAGTGAATGCTTAGGCACGATTGGCGGTGCATGATGAAGTGTTGGCTCCTAACGTATTTTGGGTATGGCATTTACATGCATTCCTTACGGAGAAGTGTGGTTTGTCATTAAATAATCAAGAGAAAATATCGATATTAAAGATCTTAGAGCGACCTAAAAGAAAATGAAGTTGACAAGACTAGAAAAAGAAATGCTTCAGTGGTTTGGGAATAATGAAAGGAGACATGGAAGAGCTACAAAATAAATACACATATTTTATGCGCAAATGACCTTTAATAAAGCTCGACCGGGCCGCCGTCGAAAGACGTAGGTATGCCAACCAAGTTAGTGACATATTGGAGAAGGGTAAAATCGAAAGCATCCGGGATAGAAGAGCTTGTATGACTACTTCCACTGATGGACCGATAGGGAAGATGCGAAAGAGGTTTGTAAGAATCACAACAAATGAAAATGTTTGCTCTCTGCTTGCCCCTCTGGGAGACATAGAAATAATTGTATAGGTATAACGAATAACTGAAGTTTGAGATGATACGGGGCGCATGACACGAGCCTCAAGATTGGCGATATAATGATGATCTTCAGAGAAAGGCAGTGGAACTCCTCAACCGATGACAGCATATCACTCGATATTCAGGCTAACGCTTTGTATATTGGTTATTGGATATTGATTACAGGGATGTTATTTGAAAATTGTAAGGAACATATCTGACCTTCGATCCTGACCTCACAATCAATAAAAATCACTTTGTGTTAGTGTGCTCATTACAGGATATTACTTAAAAATGTTCCTTATGCCACTTGAACTTCAATCCTGACCTTACCATCACAGAACTCCTCAAGGGATGACATCATATACATAATTCAAGATTCTGGAATCACTTTGGGTTGGTGTTTTGCTGAGTATTACTTGAAAAATAAATTATGCCACCTGACCTTCAAATCTGAAACTCTACAATGGATGACAGCGCCATTCGCGATGGAGAGTATCACTTTGTGCCAGGGTGCTAATTGTAGTCTACCACTTGAAAATTGTCATAATACCAACTTAAACTTCGTTTCATACGGCGATAGGGCTCACTACTAGGGTGTGTCATTTTTCTACTTTTTTTGAATTTCATAATGTAATAGTGAAATTATTTTGCAAGAATCTATAAAAAGCCCAAATAAAAATTTAAAAAAATACTGAACGACATCTTCTGCTCGCTCATTTGATCCAAAGTTGTACAAAATGTATGGGAGAAGAAAATATTTTTTTCATCCGTTATATTTTTTGTATTTTTCTTGTTAAAGCCCTATATAAGAATACCATAAAAAATATATCATAAAGATATTCGTCTCTTAACATGTCTCGGATAAAATAAAAACTGCATAAATTCACAGAATTTCCAATTTGGGGCATTAAAAACAGTTTTTTTTTTCGTTAGACCTCGTAAAGCAACGTACTTTTCATGACCTATTTGGAGACATAAGGACAAACCCAAAAAAAATTACAAAAATTATTAAATCGAAAAAACGTTTTTTTCTTCTGTTCATTTTTAAAAACATTGTATCAAATGAGCGAGCAGAAAATTGTAAAATATGGGTTGTCAATTGTAAGCAACGCTCTTACAATATCCTATCGCCGTAATTCGGGCACAAATGGCCCAACACCTTATTGTACCTTTCGAAGCACGCAGACCGTACACAAATTAATGTGCACCATGGGCATTGAATCCACGACCCCCGGGTAAGCAGGCGAGCGCTCTACCACTCGGCTACAGAGGCGGTCACATATAAAATAATTTTCATGAATACCAATAATCTTACTAATAATAAAGTAGTAAAAAAGTCGCGTCTGCACAATGAAATGGATTATTGAAACAACAATTTTTAGAATTATTGTCTGTCTGTCTGTATGTGTATGTATGTTCCGTTTTAACTCGAGAACCAATCAACAGATTTGGATGCGGTTTTTTTGTTACCACCGTAGTGACCCTGGTCAACACATAGGCTATAAGAGGTGTTCAAGAAATTAGTTAAATATATTATAATATGAGTTATTTTAAATAACGCCCAAGCCTAAAACGGGCAAAGATTGTATAAACGCTCTTAACTCGAGAATCACTTAACGGATTTGGATGCGTTTTCTTTATTATCATTGTGGTGACCCTGGTCAACTCATACGCTATAAGGAGTGTTCATAAAATCACACTGAACTGAAAACGGGGCAATGATTGAATAAAAGCGGGCGGAGCCGCGGGCAAAGGCTAGTATTATTCGTATATGAAGTCGACAAACTTGAAAGGTAGGTAGCTTATGAAGGCTACAATGAAGGCATCCCCTAAGAAAACTTTTTTCGAAATTCGAATTTTAAAGTCGTGATTCAAGATTTGTTACTTCCTTAGCACGAGCAGAACTGTGGGCAAAACGTAATTATCCTATATTTCTGTAATTAATGACATTAATTTATGATGATATCGTCACCCTTGTTAAATACAGGCGTATCCCATAAAAATGAGTTCAAGATACAATTGTTATTTTTGGTCTCTAGCTTATTTTATATATATCAGAGGTAAGTTTATTTGTTAAGAAGAATATACATCTCTTCCCATAATATTCTCGCCCTTTAAACCTTAGACCTCAAAACAGACTACAGATGCCCTTCTCTACTTTAAAAATATTCCAAAACGGCCCATTTTCGATGTCAGTTAAAATATATAACAAGATCCCTAAATATATAAGAGATGAAAAGAATCCGCAAAAATTTTAATTTGTTGTAAAGAATTATCTAATTAAAAAATACTATTATACGATTAAAGAATTTTTAGAAGAAAAATTACAAGATGATTTTAATATAAGTTGTATAACTTACTATGTATCTTTAATAAAAAAAATTTACCTCTTGAGTTTATAAGTAATTTTTATTTAGTTTTAAGTTTAAAATTGCTGTGCCCAATCCGGGTTTATGTTGAAACTGTAATTTATATTAAGACCTTTATGTACAACATAAATGCAATAAATATTGAGTATTGAGTATCTCTTTCTATCGTTGAGTTAACTTTATTGAAGAGCTCATAGTAAGACTTAATAATAGAGTAAGCTCAATTAGGCATGCAAACCATAAAATTTATTACAATCGGGCAAATAAATTGTTTTTTTTATACTTTTCTACAAAACTGTATGTAACGAGAGCGACGGTATTATTGATATACCAATTAAAAGCAACAAAAATCATCTTGGCGTGGAGAATGTCTGCAGATGACAGTAAACTACTAGTCTTCATATTATTAAAACAAACAATAATCAAGGTCCACGAAGCCTTTAATTTATTACAGCCATGCTAGTGCCGTACGTGCCAATTCGAATTGCTTGCTAATTAAAATGATTTAAAATATTTCTTCCGGTACAATAGCCGTAAATAAATTTATCAATGGCTGGCTGTCGAGTTAAACTAACTATAACATTTATTCAAATATTTTATTTTAATATTTGTGATTACCTGCTTAAAAGGGATAAAATCACAAAGAAAGCCTATATTCTTTGTGATGTTATCCCTTTTAAGGGTCCAGTACCCGGATGGTGCCAAACGGGATCCTATTACTAAGTCTCCCCTGTCTATCTGTTCATCTGTCACAGGGTGTCACATCTTAGTGTCACAGTCGAAATTTTCATAGAATACGTGTTACAATGGCCTCTATCCCGGCATAGAATAAAAATTAAAAATAAATTAAACCCAAGGCTAAAAAGTTGCATTTTTCAAGTTTTTTTCAGACAAGTTTCGAATTTGGTCAGATTGTTGTATACTCTAAATTAAAAAACCAAGAACAAAAACCGGGGTTCCGTGCTCAAGTGTGCCGCATTGTTCGTTAGTCGCTATCATTTTAACGGTTTGTTATCTGCCGCCTTGATATTGATATGGCATCTATATTGTTATTATTTACCATAATGTCTTTGGGTTCCGTAACCGTATTGTGTGATGGTAAGAAACCCTTTGTGGGCGAGTCTGAGTCGCACTTTGCCAAATTATTACAAATGTTCAATTTAAAATTGTAGTATGAAAAATACAATATTTTATTACATGAAACTGGCACAGACGCGTGCAGTTCAAGCTATTTGTAAACAATTTGAACGACTACGAGGACTGCTAGCCTGTCATGCTGGGGCGTCCGTACAAACCAGGGGTTATTAAAACACTGCTCGGTTTTTAATAGTATCACACGAGTGTTTTAATATACAGCTATTACAGTTTCATACACTACTTATCTAAACTCATCTAATAGGTAGGCAGCTGCCTATTTTTCCAATTCATAAAATTATCTTGTTACATTTCTCGTAAGCTTCTCTTGATTTTGCTGGTAAAAGATTGTTTGTTATTCAGTGTACTCAGTATCACTGCTGTCAGACAGTTTAGCCCAAAATAAAACTTCTGTAAATAACCAAAACCCATCATTTTACTTTCACTACTCCATGTGGAATCGCATGTGAGACAAAATCATAGAAGATATCTTAATACCATTATTCTAATTTTGATCAGTGGACAAATGGCTCGGTCGTTTCAACCATTCCCTAGGACATAGTAAAACAAAAACCAATATGACAGCGCCGACTACTAAAGAACATATTATTATAATATTTCAGGAAGAAATAAGCCGGCAGAAGTTTTATTTTATTTTCATCGGTTACATTATAATATAATTATTTTGAAATTTTTAGTGAACGTCTGCTGTTAGATTAAAAGTCGATTTCTACTTTTTTGTTAAACGTTTATTTTTTGAATTCATAATCAGGATTTTATGATACGAGTGTGTAGATAAACATTTATAAATTACTTATTTATTAAGTTTTATCTAAGATTGTTATCAAAAATTATAAAATATGTCAAGGTGACTGAGTGCGACACGGATTTATTATGAACGTCGACAAAAGCAAAACTAACGAACGCCGCAGCCGCCTTCTTATGAAATGTCAAAGTATCCACGTCATATTTTGACAGTTCGCCTCGTTGTATACCAGTGCCCCAGCGCTCTCACTCAAGTTCATTTAGGTCCTTCGCATTGTGGACACAGTTTGACATTGTTTTCTATGTAGGTACTTTACGCATGCATAGAACCGCATGCCACATGGTAGAGAAAAATAAATAACCAGCTGGCTGATATCCTGACGAAATCGTTACTTGCCATGCGTTTCTCTGTCATGACATGACAGAGAACCTCGGCGTGACGTCGCAAATATAGAGTAGATAAATATAATATACATAAATGATAAGTGAGTAATTTACTTTATTAATGTGTTAAGACCATAAATAACATTACAAAACTTAACTAAAAATAATCTTAAATAAAGAACCTAACAAATACAACCTAAAAATTTAAATATTTATAACAAATAAAAAATGCTGGCCAGATCGCTACCGTCGTTGGGAAGGGTGCCCAAAAGGCTGGCAGCGTTACCACGTTGAATGGCCAAACTTATTTTTTGGGCAAAGTAGCTTCCAGCCCTTCGGTCACCTGAAGCGTCGACCAAACGCGATGAAATTTCTTTATAAAGTTGTCGCGCTTCTTGACCCCACGGCCCAAGAGTTTCAACAGCAAAAGGCACAAATATGAATCCCTCGCCAAGGGCTCCATGCATGCGCCTTTTTACACCTTCTGCTTTTTCGGCTGCCGCGCCTGCCTTTGTTGTGGTCACTTGGATATGGGACTGTGCCAATGTGTCAATGCATGTTGCGTCCCATATCAGTGACCGCCCGTTTTTCCAAGGAATGAGCGTCATTCCGTCGGGCCGCCTGCCGTCGTCACGTGCTATGCCCTTTGGCTCTAATATAGCCGGCACACTTGCACTGGCAAGGGCCCGACGAATGACGTCATTCAAGGCTGCATGGCGCGGCAGACGTCCAGCACTATACTGACAAGATAGGCCGTGGTGGCCCAATTGGTCGACACTGTGTCCACAACGGCAATTCATTATATAGATAAGCCTGATTAGGTTTTCTGGGTTTCCCTAATACTGTGGAATAAATAAATGTTGAATGATGATTGTTTCGCAGAGAGAAAAAAAAGTGTGTGTTTTTAATTTAGTAACTATAAAGTATAACATTTTCAGAATTTATTATGATATTTTAAGGGGGCATTTGTTGGACTATACAAAAATAAATGTATGTCATTTCAACACAATATTTTGTCTTCTTCTTACAGTTTTTATATATGAGCCCAACGAGTTTTTCGTCGTAGCATGAGCCCTCTACGAACACTGGACTAAAATGCCTTGCATTTTTGAGTTTTACTGCTCCCCTATCTACACGTGGAATCGCACGCGTAATCATTACCCAATCCACCTCTCCGGGTAAAATAACTATTCTTTTTTGAACTGAAGTAAAAATAAATAATAACTAAAAGTGACATTAAATAAGTGAACATTTTAAAATGAAAAGTTTCTGTGCATAACAAAAAAGTGAACAGTGACGAAATAGAGAAAGAAACTCTTGAAAGTCTTACTAAAATGGAACACTAAGCCATTTGGTGGCGATAAATACAGTGTTTGGAAACTTAAAATTTGAAATTTATTTAATGAACGAGATCTAATGAAAGTGGTCGACGATGAAATTTCTGCGTCGCCAGATGCTAAGTAGATAAAGAAAATGTGTCTGATAAGAACTTGGTTTGATAACAGAATAAGAGACGACTAAAGAAATTTTTGCTAAGCTTTTTACTCCATCTTTGAAAGGAAAAGTGTAGTGACAAAAAATATTCCTAAATTTGAAGCTGGAAAGTGATACCACGTTAATTAAACATTTTGATATTATCACCGAACTCACAGCTGCAGGTGCAAAGCTAGAAGCTTTAGGAAAAGTGACTCACCTTTTTATGACTCTTCCCAAAAGCTACAGCAGTATCGTCACGGCAATAGAGACATTGGCTGAAGATAATATGGCTTTAGCTTTTGTAAAAACAATAGATCATGAGATCAAGTTATTAAGTGAAGGACGTGAAACGGGCCTAAAAGTACTCCAGGCCGAAACAATGAAGCCGCAAGGTAAATCATCGAAAATTACAAATAAAACAAAAAAGTTTCAACACAAAAGAAAGTCATTTAAAAAGTTTGGTTCAAGAATGATAGAAAACATAAAAAATATTACAACTGCTGAAAAATAGGGCACATGAAAAGGAATAGTTTTTAAAACAAAAGAGCCCATTTTGAGAACATAAGAACAAACAACAAAACGGTTCAGAAGGAAACTCTGAACCACGCAAACCGAAAGCAGAGAATATAAAGTATTACCAAATGTATCCGGTTTTGCTTTTGTGCCTGGTGGCAATACATATGAAAATGGTTGAAATAGCATTACTTTTATATTCGACTTCAGAGCTTAACAAGCCTGTAGTCGGCGGCTTGAAGTCAGTCGCGCACGGGGTCGCTATGCTTGCTATTTTACTCTACATTTAACTTCGGATTATAGAGCACTGACTGACTGTTATTGGTTGGCCCGAAAGTTCATTTCCCGAGCTCGTACGCAACTAATCGAACACGGTGAGAGAGGCAAGCTAACGCGAGACAACATTCATGTTTTGAAAAAACTCGAGAATGGTTTTGGTGGTTCCTATGATTTCAGGACAAATATCCCAAAAAATCGAATTTTGAATAGTATAAAATACTATGCTGTGAAACTAAAATTATTCGATTTGTTGTATCGCTTCTAGGACATTACGGTACATAAACATTCATCAAAATATGTGTAAAATCCAGGACTTTTATACGCTTGTAACTTTTTTTTGTATTTGGTTTTGATAAATGTTTTAGTTTCACGTCATGGATATTGTATGGAATATGTCATTTATTGAAACGAGAAAATCTAGCATGAAATTTTACTAAACTAGAAAGTCCCAAAAATATATCGATCATATAGAATGCTACTTTCATAAAAGCAACAAAGATGAGAAATTTGCCTGTAATAAGTGACAAGTGACTTGGGCGTGAAATTAGAACGACAACTCAAAGGAACTCAACGGACAACAGCAGACCCTTCGAGTTTGGGCTTATTTGATTAGTATTTATTAGTACTTTGGTAAAACATGGTGACCGTTGCATATTGTCGTTCAAAAAATCATATTCTTTTGTTTTATTTATTTCCACGAAAATCTCTTCGACGCGGGTGGAGCCGCAGGCAAGAGCTAGTCTTCTATAAATCACACACACCATTGTAAACTTATATAGAAGTGATTGACCTCTCATAAGTAGATTACTTTTATAATTAAAAAGATAATACTTTTTTTCCTATATATTTCGACCTTCGGTACGGGGCCGCCATTAGTCGAATGAAAAAAAGGCTAAAGACAATGTAGTAAACAAATAAAAACATCTTACAAAAGCAAAATAAACCTTGGTAAACTTTCAACACGAAATGTGTTGACAGTTCATGTATCCAAACATGTTTCCTTTAGTAATTCACTAGCTTTTGCCTGCGGCTTCACTCGCGTAGAATTAATGTATGTTATTTTGTGCGTAAGATAAAAATTATCGGCAGTTTTCGGCTTGGCATTTATTTTATGAACACTCTTTATAGCCTAGGTATAATCGTATGTATGTTGAACAGGGTCACTATGATAATAATAAAAAAACCGGCCAAGTGCGTGTCGGGCCACGCGCAGTGTAGGCTTCCGTAGTTGCCCAGTACATTTTATAAGTTGGTCTACTAATACAGATCGCGGGAAACGTCTAGTCCCTTACATTTAGAAGACCGGCCTATATATTGTCGTATTTAGAGGGGACTAAAAGTTTGGCGCGGCCTGTACTCGTAAACTTGTAAATCCTACTTAGCCGTGAACTTCATTAACCGGGTGACTTTTCGAACATCGTCCAATTTTTTTTAAGCATTAGGTGTAATTCACAGGGCCTATTTTTGAAAAAAAAACAGGTAGGTAAAATTTTCACCTTGACATATTTTTTCCCAAGATTTTTCGTACAGCGTTGTCACTACACTAAGCTACGAACGGCAAACGGAAGGCGCGTAGCCGCGTAGCGCGTGCGACGCGCGGTGCATGGTGTCTACAAACGCAATTGTTTTTGGGATAACTTTGCATAGCCGTATCTTAATATTTTAGTACTGGGTGATACTTAAAGAAAAACACGTATTTCATTATTATTATTTATTTTGATGTTCAAAAAGTCAGCCTGTATACTACTTCTGTGAATTTTTATTCATAAAACACCATTTATATAGCCGGCAAAGCTTAATATTCCGCCAACGGATCCTTAAATCAAAAAATGGTTTTCACACACCCATAATGTTTTAAACGACCTAAGAAAAACAAATCATCCCCAATTTAAGCGGACGGGAGGTAACCATAGAAAAATATTTTTTCGACATTTTATTTTATCATTTTGTTGGGATTATTAATTGTATACCCGCCAAATTACAGCTTTCTAGTACTAATAGTCTATGAGCTAAGCCGCGGACAGACGGACATACGGACATGGCGAAACTATAAGGGTTCCTTGTCTTCTAATTTTGGCCTCAGTGCCATACTATTTCATTTGGAGTTTAGCAAATATTATGGAGCAGTTTAAGCTCCTTTTTTGTAATTTTAACGGCTATTACGTCGCAATAGGAACTGCCAATAGGTAGTCTGTCATAATGGCATCTGTATACGACTATTTTACTACTTTATTATTAGCATAGGTATGAAAATGATAAAAGTGTTGGAAACGTAACTCTACTTGACACGAAATAATTTAACATTGATTGCTCATTTCTGCTAAGGATATGAACCACTCTAATTACCTGTATACCGTTGATGACCTCGCTCATCACTTTGATCCTGTCGTCCGTCTTCTCTGCGGTGCGCAGACGCACCATTCCCAACAGATGCCCGAGAGCACCTGCAACAAAATAGATTGATTATAATCTAGACACACAAAAATTACACTCGACCATTATTTACAAACCTTGAATAAATAAGTACTATTATAGTATTTTCACATAAGAAGTCCCGGCTGACACATCTAAAGAAAGTAAAGGTCTATGTTCATTGTAAATTGGCAACATGAAACAACTTATGGTTTTTCAGTTCCAAATAATACTTTTAAAGTCTTAATCCAATGCACAACATTTCAAAATTGTTTGATTAATACGATCAAATTACAATCAATTACTAATACTGGGTTTTTAAAGAAAATATTGGTACATCATATCATTTGAACGTAAGTTCACCGTTATGCACTAAGCCTATTTTTCCATAGTGACGAGATAAAGAATCGTTCAAATAATCGGTAAGCGGCCGATCAATCGATATGACGAGTATTGGCGAGTGAGCGTTTTTGACAAAGTGATGCAACGAGACTCATGCGAACGATTATATATTTTGTTGAGCCGGTGAAACCCTTATACTAAGCCTACGATATTTATCTGTTGGTCCGTCCGTCTATCACTTAAACAATAATACTAGCACATTTACCCAATTTTTAGTATCTATATGAGATAGACGGCCTACATGCTTTGATGAAAGTATCGTATGAATGCCATGTTGACATCTGTCTTGTTATTTCTACAAGCTAACCGAGTTTACAAAAGAAGTCTCCTGTAAAAGTACCTATTTTATGAATTAATAAATACGAAAAAGCCTTAATCTGCGGGAGTTCTTTCATGTAAAGAACTTTAATCTACTTACTCTTTAATTTTAAACTAGGAAGAGAGCTCTGTGCCGAACGTGTATTTTGAAATAATTTGAATAACAATTATTTCTCGTGTTTATTTTGTTACTAAAATGGTCGATACCACTAAAAATAGGGTGCTGCATTCTGTCACACTGGATAATATTTTTGATCTCCATATCTCAATAGTTACCAATATTCGGTATGATTTCATTCGATTCTAATCTGTTTGTAATGATAATCGAAAATCGATAGAGTATAGTTTCGATTCAAATGTGTCTCTTCACTAAAGCTCAGTCCTGAGAAGTGTCAGCCGGGACTTCTTAAATGAAAAAGGGTTATAGGACTTAATGAGGGTACGCAATGTATGTTTTGTGCGACAAACTACCAATATTTAAGTATTCAAGAAGAAATATGGGACCACCTTAATTTATTAGTTTAATAGTTCGTAGGTAAATATCAAGTTAAATTTGGTCGTCTATGAGACTGTGTTTTAAAATGGTATGCGGTAACGGTAATAGGCTTCCGCCCCCGGGGCACGAGTCGTACTCGTACTTGACTAGTTTTTAGTCATGAGTCATGTCATGAGTCTTATCTAATACTGAAGGGATTTTCCACTAGACTATTATGAGAATATTGCTATTCTCATTTGCAATATTGATCTCAATAACTGTGACGCTTGACTGAGGTATGTTAATGCAAGCTGAGGCAAGTGGATTCACCTTAGGTTGGCTTGTAACCGACCAAGTAAGTTATTTTCTTTCGCTCTTTTTATCCGGAAACTTAGAAAATAGAAATAGAAATCTGCAGTATCTGCCTACCCCTCTGGGACACAGGCGCGTGTATATGTAGGTATGTATCCAGAGACTTAAGGCTGAAACATTTTACAGTTAGAAAGTATGAATAACTTTTGCCCCTGCCTGAATTATCGCTAAAAGACTAATGTAATGAATGATTATTCAGTAAAATCCATGCTCAATTAGTTAATTAATATGAGCTCAGAACATTGTTTAGAGCACATTACAAACTAAAAAAGATCAATTAGAAACAAACTTCAAGTAAAAACAAATATTTTGAAGAATTCCTCCTGCCAGGATTGATCGATGATTCATGTACTAATCGATAAAAAACCGCAAATCAAAGGCTGTTTGATGATAAATGTTGGATAGACGAAAATTACATAATCCTTGAAAATGTTTGAAGGAGATAAACTGATTTTGTAATGTTTACCTTGAATAGGCAGAGCGATGACTATCAGAGCAACAATGCCGATGATCGCAGAGAAGCCCGCTTGCATGTAGCCGAGATAGCTGACAGCTACGAACTGAAGCGGGATGATCCAGATGTAATGGAGGAACAGGAAGGCCATGTCGAACCGCTGCAGATCGTTGCTGAGGAGGTTCACCACCTTCCCCGCCGTCGTGTCGCCGAGGGAGCCGTTGTCCATGCGCATTATCTGGTACATGGAATATCTGTATTGGAGGTTAGAGAACGTGCACATCACAGACAATAAGGTGAAAGAAAGTTTTACACATTTAGAAGAATCGTCTACGACGAAGTTATAGTATCGCCCGTTTCAGGCTTCAATAGGTTTTAAAGTTAGGCGGAATCACGAATATTTTTTTTACTTTTGCGAATAGTAACCAACTTTAAAACAATTTCACTGAATATGGATACTGATCAGTCAGATTCTTAAAATAAACTGATTTGTTTTAAGTAAATGTAACTCGAGTCGTGTTGTTCGTCTCCAAATGTACTCTAAAACACATTTTTAAAATGAAACTGTTCTATACACAATACATTTGATTGATATATGTTCAGGTGGTCACATTTTACCTTTCTGAACATAATAGAACTCGTGGCAACTCTCAGCTTCATCCCGAACTGCTGACAAAACATGTTGCCATGGTGGTTTAGGAAGGCAGCCAGCCAGTTGCATCCAATCATGGCACCGGCGTAGTATGAAGCGGTCTCTCGGCTCATCTCGGAGCCTACGGACCAGAAGCTCAGCAGCTCGGCGAACAGAAGCGGCGTCACTGTTCTGGAAAATTAGGGCCCTTTTTTGAAACCGCTTAGTTCTAACGAGACCAAAGCACTCAGTGGTAGATTTGCAGTCTTGGCCGGCAGTACCGTGCAGTACCAGCCGCCCCTTGCTTAGCTTCCACCATTTAGACATATGAATTTACTTTTATCGAAATACGTAGATTCAGAAATTTGTTGTCACTGTTGATGAATTGGTTTAAAATAAGAAAACTATGTTTTAATTAAGTACAAGTTTATTCTCACACAAAAACAAAGTCATTCTTGTGCGTAAATAGTTTTTAAATAGTCGCAAACAAGAAAATGATCTTTTTCCAGAAATGATCTTTCATCAAATCAGTGTATTTTTTTGGTACGATTCGCCGCCCCTAATATCTGGCCGCCCTAGGCCCGGGGCTACTGAGTCTTAGGGCCCTTTTCCGCCACTTTAAGCACTGAAAGCACTGTGACCATATTTTATGCACAGTTGGCTTACGTTGGTAACGACCGTACCCAATGGAAATCGTCGATTAGAACTTAGATGAAGGCCTAGAAAGCGGGGTTGTAAGTAGAAGGCACCGAAAAGGAAAAAAAGCAGGACTTATCTACAAAAAGAAATGAGATGCCATCAAAAACAAAACTTGTAAAAAAAACAAGTCTCGCAATACGTTACTACTAAATAATCTGATTTAATATTATATGTACTACTTGTGAGATACGTAGTGTTTTCATACGATGGCCAAGCATTGTTATTGTTCTGAGTGGCCAAATCAATGTATTTATTTAAAACATACAAGATTTTTAATACTTATATGATCACTATAAGATGTTGTTAGGTTAGCTAATTATGTAATAACTTAAGACAGAAGGTCCCTTAAGAAGGGACTGGTTAAATTAACCGACTTGGATTTACATGGATCTCACAACTTTTTACGGTAGATGCGAGACTTGTTTTTTTTATAAGTTTTGTTTTTGATGGCATATACATTACGCCCAAGGAATGTTCGTATGAGTCAGCTTCGAATTAATTCTAACATTCAGATTCACGATTGATAAGGCACCAAAAATTAGCTGACGCTGTTGTTAATAAATTCGAGTAATGACTAAGATTTTATCTGCGATTATAACTCCTTACTATATCATTATACCTAATGACGAATATATAGAATGATAGATAGTATTTATATCATACTTTGGTTTGTACTTATTTGTACAGTTAGTATAAACGTCACTCTTATCTGTTGGTACAAAACAAAATAAGTAGATATTTTATTTTATTTATTTTTTTAGTTTCACAGCGTACATTTTGCAATAAGGAATTAATGAAATTTGAAATTTTGGTTATGCCAATAACGAAACTAAATAACATTACATTTACGTATAAAATGTTAAAAAATTTGACAGATTTCACGCTTCCCGTAACCATCAAAGGGTATTGAGAATGTCTTTAGATTTACAACAAAAAATATAAATGTGTAAAATCTCGGTTAGCAAAAACATAAACAAAAGCGCAGGGTAGTTATCGTCGAACAAATATTCATACATACATACATACATGCATACATACATACAAACGCCGGATTGTTCCAGTAGACTCGAAGAACCCGCTCACTTCGCTCGCTCGTTCAAAAATTATTTTTGCCCTATTTACTCGCCTGCCTAATTTCATGACATTCCGAACAACGATACAATCAAATCAAAATCAAATCAAAATATTTATTTTTGCAAAATAGATACATAAAGTATACTTTCATATATTCAAAGTTAATTTTAACAATATAATATATCTTTAGAATATAAAAATAATATATAATAATAAGGGAAATAAAATATACAACTGCATAAATAAATGATAGTCGTAAGTTTTTAAATAAATAAATAAATAAAAAATAAATAAAATAGAGGAATCTAGGAATAAAAGAGTTATCGTCGAACAAACATTCATACATACACACATACAAACGCCGGATTGTTCTAGTAGACTCGGAGAACTCACTCGCTTCGCTCGCTCGTTCAATTACAAAGGCTCAGGTATAGCGACACGTCCATTTCGAGGCGGGTGGATGGATGGATTGGTATTCAATCGAGTCTCAAAGTCATAATATTCACGAAGTGCAAGTGGCCGGCAAAATATCGGGAGATTTCTGTGTCAAAATCAATATGTTATCATAAGTAAATGAAATCAAAGACAATATCGGGAGATTTTACCGATAAATCGGTAACTTTTTCATCGTTGCTATGGTACTAAATGAAATAACTAACTATGAACAGTTTAAGTATATTCACACTTTGACTTGCTCCAGCAAGCAATCTGACGTACTTAGAATAAATAATTCCGTACAACCACTACAAAACAGCAACGCCACCCCGCCGCGCCGCTGCCCGCCCGCTTTTAGTTGCCACTACACGACACGGGTGTGAATATTATATCCTAATTTAAGAAATTCAAAAATCCAATATTGATGATCGAAGGATTTGGCTCATGTTCGAACTTAAAAATTCTTTTTGCCTTATTTACTCGCCTGCCAAATTTCATGACATTCCGATCAAAGATACTCAAGTTATCGTCGAACAAACATTCATACATACATACATACAAACGCCGGATTGTTCTAGTAGACTCGGAGAACTCGCTCGATTCACTCGCTCGTGCAATAAATCCATCATTCATATCGATAAGTTCGCATAACAAAAGTTACGAGTGCCCTTATTTATTAATATATTTAAATTCTATTATGTTTTAAATAGAATTAAAATGAAATAGTTTAGAATAGAATCACACCTCGTAGTGCTTTTTGAATTTTTAAAATACGTTGGTTGGATTCTGAGATTTTCATTGCCCAAGTCAGAGAAAAAACGACAAAACTTTTCATTTTTTTATATTTTTAAGAGAATTTTTAGACTTTTTCGATATTTTTTTTCTTGTTTATTTTCACATTAGGAGACCTAAATCGTTACGATAGAACACATACTGGCAGAGTAATCGCCGTGTAACACTATCGCTGAAAACGGGCCCCTACCAGCAGCGAGCGAAAAAACATCTTCAATGTTAAAAGAAATTTAAAGACAAAAACGAGGAGGGCATAAAGAATCAAAAACAGAAAATAAATTGGACAGAAAGATGATTAAAGATTTTAAATGTTACATTTAAAAAAGGCCTATGTCCAGCAGGGGACGAACACGGGCTGATGGATGGATTTAAAAAATAATAATATCTTAAAAGAAAATACCTAAGTAAATAAAACGATAAGAAGGGGGAGGGAGGTGTGCATGGAAATGCATGGCGCATGGAGGAAAAGGATAGGGTGTGTGTGTGTAAAATGTAAGGATGTGTTTTTGTATTTAAGTGTAGAGAGGGTGGGTGTTTCGATGTCACATGCATTATGTCTGTTGAGTATTGCTGGGTCAATAACAACTCTTTGTTATAGAACATTTTACAGTTTTTGTGTCTGTTCATCTAAGTATACAGGTAACCGTGTTGGAATTCGGCTGTATGGAGAGTAAAATAAACGGACTACCTATTAATAAGAGATAAGAAAGTCAAAGAAGTCTCATCATTTGTTTCGAAGAAAACGAAATCTGCATACTTACAAAGTTTTTAGGGTTCCGTAGTCCGACAAGGAACCCTTATAGTTTCGCCATGTCCGTCTGTTCGTTATTTTACTCGTATTCGCTTTTGTACGACTGTGTGAGAGTTGTAAAACGAAGTCTTACAAATTATTTTTCAAGCTTTTTTTTGCTATTGCGAGTTAATCTTAATAGACAGACAGAGACAATATAGAGTCGCGAACTTTTCTTTAGAAATCTTTAGGAGGCAAAACTCCCACACTTTATTTTCATATAACTTTAATGATAATCTTAGAAAGACAGAGACAATATAGAGTCGCGAACTTTTCCTTGGAAAATCTAGAGGCAAAACTCCGCCACACATTATTTTCATATAACTTTATCGATAATCTTAATAGAAAGACAGAAACAATAATAGAGTCGCGAACTTTTCTTTAGAAAATCTTTAAGAGGCTAAACTCCACTACACATTATTTTCATATAACTTTATCGATTTACGCAGCTCATCCCATGGAAGCTCCCAGGAGGCAATATTTTTCTGGGCTTAATCGACAACATTTTATATCATGATAACATTTGATAATTTGCACAATATATGTATAAATTATGTATCTAAGCCTTAACTTAATCCTCAATCAGTCTAGTGGCGAAAACCGAACAAAAATCTCCACGAACATACATACAGACGCGGCGGAGGACTTTGATTTTGGGGTAACATAAGGGATAAAGGGATCAATTAAGGGATATAGGTAGCAGGGTACAATTGGCGGTCTTACCACTAAAAGCGATCTTTTCCAGATCTTTGCATGGAAGAACTAAGAAAAATGTGTAGGCGTTGCATAGAATTCGTTAGTGTTGTTGTTAAAGCAATGATTTAGATTTAGACGTTAGAAGTGAAAAATGACGTGTCTCAACGTTTTTAAAAAAACATTCCCGAAGGGAGTAAAAGTGGAGATGGGAGCTGGTATGGAAATATCGAAATTTTTGTGTTTGAAACCAGGAAAATAGGTAGGTATAGGTAAGTCTTTTGGTTGAAAATTCCAACGTTTTTAGAACTTTTATTATTTTGTACTTAAACCATGAAAATGTATATTATACCTCCTGGTTACACGGTATTTGGATAATCATCCCCTGAGGGGGTAAAAAATAAGGGATGAAAATGTGAATGGGAAATTGGTTATTACAGTATAAATGTTTAAATTTCAGAATGTCATGTTTCAAAATAGTTCGTTTTTGGAAAGTCTAGGTCATTAGGTCTTCATTAGGATGAAAGTTGGAATTGGTATTCCGTAAGTCTAAGGTTAAAATCAGGAATTCCAAATCATTAAGAAGACAAAAAGAGCTGAATTGTATCTGACTTTGAAATAAGCACCTTTTTGTGATTCTGGATTATTACGAAAATCATTTGCAGACATATTTTGTCAGTTGACCGATGCTTTAAATCTTCGGGAGAAATTGTTTGTATAAGAAATCGCAAACAAAAACACAAATATATACACTCACCCAAAATTTACTTACCTTTGTTTGAATATGATGAATACAAAAATAAAGAAGGTACAGACCAAGTTATGGACGCACGAGTATTACTGATCAGCTACAGATATAATGCGCATAAAAATCTGCGCCAGTTGTTGTAGTATTCCAGAAAATAGTCGAATCATAGATAGTAAGAGTCCTAAAAATTTGAAACTTATATGAGAGAAAATAGGAGTCAAAGTAATTTTAGAACATATATAAGCAATTAGAACCGGAAGCAATTAAGGGTGTCATTTTATTTGTCTATAGGCTGGACGGTGAACTATCTGTCATGGATGGTAGATAAAGCATTCCAAAATATGACCTTTTCCGAAGAGTGGCAAAGATTCCTATGCGCAAAATATCTAAATTAAAATGAAAAGTTACCGAAGTGCGATGTAACCAAACTGCATGATCCCGCCCGGCATGAAGGAACACAGGAATGACCTGAACAGCACATTCCTGAAGGAAGGCTTCCGTCCCGAGAGCTTGGCTGCTGCTTCCTCTGCTTGCCATTTTCTGTAGTAAAAAGTTTCATGGTTTTATACGGTGCGACGAAAGCTTTGTACAATTTTGTGGAATTATTGTAATCGTGATGAAATGAAAATGATTTATTGCACAACAGGGGATTTGCATACATATGTTTAGTGGCCAGGGCCTCCTATTAGATGTTCAAGGGGATATCTGTGTTAGGAGGACCTGCTATTCCTTAAGACCATCTACATGTTAAGTTGCGATTATGACATAAAATGTGTACAAAATTTAGAAGAAATTACGAGTGTGTGTATGTATGTGAGAGGGTCTAAGAGGGTGTGTGTAAGTGTGACGTATCTTAATATACTTATATATTACATTTCAAGTAGTTTTTAACCTCATTATATAGCAAAAGTTTTAGCCATTACGATACTGCATTTTTGCACTTAAAACTATTTTCCTGTTAATTTTATTATATAGATGGCGAGACAATTTATCATATTGAGAATTACAAAAAGCAGTTTTCATACCATCAGCATAGGTAACAATATCTTTTCTTCTTTTATTTCTTAGATTAGGGTCATAGCCAAGATATTTGTGCTTTTGAACAATCACAAGAACAATAAATAATTTTCTAAGAGATAGTAAGTTACAAAGTGGATAAAGATCCACGGTAGGGAATCTATAGGGTTTAAAATACATAACTTTACTATGCAAACGTTGAGCTCTTTCAACGTCGAGAAATTTGGTTTTCAAAGCACCACACCATACCGTGATGCAATATGTTATGACAGACTGAGCAAGTGCAGTATAAACGATGTTTACAAGATTTTTCCCAGAGTTGGGCTTAGATTTTTGGTTTCATTATCGGCTTTCTGTTTATTAAAACTATTAGCATGGGCAATACGGCGAAGCGATTTGAAAATCCAAATTAATTTTCTTTTTCTACTAGAAACTAGTTCAAGATGAGAATACCATTTCAAGTTTTGGTCCATTATAACACCAAGATATTTGAAAGAAGTCACTCTAGTTAGCACAAAGCATAAACAGCTGTTATTGAAACTATTTCCACATTCATGAATTTTAATTTATAGTTATTAGAAGGTTGAGTACCGTTAGTGATTGTAAAGCAGGTGAAGACAGTCTTGCTTGTATTTAAGGTAAGTAGTTTACCTCCAAGCCATTCAGAAACCTGAGCCAAACCCTCCTCCGCATCCACAGAAATATTTTCCCAAGTTGGATTAGAGAAGACAATGGCGGTATCGTGGTAAGACTTGTGTTTTAATCCTCACATGGTCAACAACGCTTAATGACAAGTCTCGATGAGTGATGCTGACATTTTGGCCTAAAAATTGTTAATTTTAAGAAGACTAAAGTGATAGTTCAAAACGCTGTCAGTGTGCCAGTTGACATTAAAAGACTCGGTGAGGGTTCTCTTAAGCAAGCAGACAAACAACACAATTACTTGAATTGCCACCTTGACGACGACGACAGAAAGTCTACATTAGAACGCTCGATTCTCTAATTTTCGAGGTTTTTCGAAGTATTTGATGTTTTTCCACCTGTCATCGGAAAATAAATAATGTTTTCTTGTTATATACTGCTATACTTATTATTACTGAATTTGAGACATAAAACTCAAGCCGCTAAGACATAAAACGAATTAATTACTCAAAAAGGCATCATTTTCAAAAATGAAATCTATCGAGTGAAATGTGTCTAATTAGGCAACCGACCTGACAACGGAAAGACAAAGGTCTGAAAAAACATGTGTCCAAGTTTTATATTGATCAGATAAGTAGTTGACTCAGCATATTAAAACAAAAACCTTTGAAAGACCAAAGGCAAGCATAGATGTGCAATAGACCCCGAAAATGGAAAACAATGCAGGCATATTTTGAACTCGAATAATGGCATGTTACGCCATTGAATTGAACAGATGCACTGGGCTCGACACACAGCAAAACCAGCTTAAGGCCTGAACAACAGTGGCCATTCATTATAAAATAGATGGAGGGGCAACAGTTACATTGAGCGAATGTGGTCGATCGCATGTTCTCTGGAAAGGTCTGCTTCGTCAACCACGTGAGGGCACACCAGCAACGCTATCAGCGATTATTACAGTCGCCGCCACCGAAAACGGTCGGAAAGTAACAAATATAACTGCCTGTTGAGGCCCGAAATAAGATTTTAGCCGTAATCGGTGTACTCAATTTATAATATTCATTCATAGATAGGTGGTAGAGCTAATGCCTGGCTCAACTGTGGAGGTACCACCATCTTTCTCGGAAATCCTCTCGAAGTTATTCGGGGGAGAGTAAGAGGACAGCTCTCAGGCAAAAAAACCAGGCGGCCCACCATTGCCTGGGACCGATGGATGGCGGTATATCCATCCCCAATTGCCGAGCCTTATATAAATCAGACTGGTGACGGGCAGCGGCGTCACTGGTGCAAGGATTTCGGCACCGCGCTCACCAACCTGCCTGCCCAGCGTGTGTGAGTATGGGCATTTCTTCCAGGAGGACCGCCAAGAGTGGCGAAATCCTGGAAAGGCCTATATCCAGCAGTGGACGAAACAGGCTGATGGATGATGGATGGATTCATAGATTCTACTTTAAAACTTAAACCGGCTTAACCAAATTTTGTGCTCTGTCCTCATCACACAAGACCATGGAAATACTCTCTCCAAAAGTTTGTTACCGGGTTGAGTTCCTGGTGCAATAAATAGTAATATTGGTACACTTTATATTTTCAGTTTTGTTTGTTTATAATTTTGTAACTACTCATCCTTAGACAAATGATAACTTACACAAATATTTTTACTTTTCTCATCACCATTATCTTTATATCATCATCCATCATTCTGAAATAAGGCATTTGCATAATTTCCAAAAAAAAGGAAATGTTCATAAAGTTTAAAAAGTTTTTAAAACATTAGGTTCATTCCAAAAACTAAAAAAGTAATACACAAGATAACTAATGAGATGAAATTTATATCTTTTTATTTTATTATTAGCGATCTTGCACTTGGTTGAATATTAATATATTATAATATAATATAATATAATTTATATCAATTGTTATTGGCCTGAAAAGCAGCTTTTCATAACAATATTTTTAAAGTAGCAAATGCGTTAAAAAGTCTATAAAATTACACATTGTTGTGATGAAAACACAAAATTACAAGTTAAACACAAATATTTTACAATATTACATTATTATTTCATAAAGTCTTGTTATTTATAAAATGCCTGCTCATCAATAAAGTATTTTGAGATGGTGTTATCACTAGTAGGGATTGAAATTTAGTATTTAAAAAGTATAGTATAAAAGGAAACTTACTCTTCTAATATGTCTCCGACTAGCTTGGAGCCATAAGAATCTTTAGGTGGCACCAGATCGAATTCCTCCAGGTCTCTCTTGTACCCATTGTGGAAGACGGGGAACATCCAGCAGAAGAGGAACCTAGAGAACGGTCCTGGCACTTCCTTCATCTTCGGTGGAGCACTCTTAGCGCTCTTTTCACTTTGTGTCTTAGCCCCCATTGTAACAACTTACTTCAAAAACTATTATATTTTAATAATAAATTACTTATTGTTTGTACAAATAAAACCATGAATTACACATGTTTTTCAGTCCACGTTTATATTGCGTCTGACTGATTGTGTTATCGTATCAGTCGTTAGCATTAAGTTTTCCGCTGATTTAGGTCCGTATTAGGTATCGTTATATAAGATTTTAACTGTTATCTTAATTCGTTTTTTTTATCTACGATCATGTGGGGCTCTTTAATTTGTTTTAAATTTCCCGCCATGCCCTCACGCCGCCTATAGAACATGTACACTAACAGTAGGTAAGTATTGACAGAGTCCAAAACTAAGGATAAAATCCATTGACTTATATGTGTACTTTAGTCAGGTAAAGGACGAAAAACAATATTATGATGTAATAATAATAATGATTTATTTATTTTCAGATTACATCGATTCATGTGTTTGTAAAATCTTTTAGTCTACCGTAAAATAGTGCTAATTGTGTCATTTTAGCTAAAGGTGTGTTATAGAGCAAGAAGGAACTAAAATACATTCGGGCTTTAGTACAATTAGCTCGCTCTTTTTGATATTGTACTCAGGATCTCAGTCACACTTACACACACCACCCCTCACTCATTCACACACTACTTTTTTTTGTATTTGTGTAATATGTATTTAGTTAATCATAAGTCGCAGTCTTCTACTCATGGGCGTAGCCAAGGGGGGGGGTTGGGGGTTCAACCCCCGAAATGTTCCGAAAAAAATATATGATAAAATATAATACCGAAACTAGGTCTAAAATTACACTTAAATCCGATTTATTCAATTAAGTATGCAAAGAAACAAGTTGAAACTTAATAAAATTTGTATTTTACTAACAAATGTCCCCGGTATTATTTTTAAATAACTCTAGCTACTATATTGTAAATATTCATTTACCATACCTGTGTCCAAGCCTAGGGACACTGAGAAACTACTTGAGCAACTCAACGAGTGAAAACAGAGTGAACGGTTTGGCTCTGATAAATATTCACTATGAAGCAGAAATTGATGCAGATGGGGGGGACCAAAAAGTAGTGAGAACGACAAATATACTCCTTGGTAAGAAAAAAAAAAAATACTGGCAGGCATAGCTCAGATATTTGTAATATTAATAAAGAAAAAAATCTTCGCTTCTCTTTTGTTTTTTTTTCTGTCATTTGCTTGATTCGTGTCGGAACTTGTTCTCGAAAATGGAGGAAAACGAAGTGCGAGCTCTGTTCAAAAAATTTAACGACGCAAGAGATTCACTGCGATTTGGAGGCAACATTAGGAGAGTCTGCTCCGTCGTATTCCACTGTCGCAGGGTGGGCTTTTTTTCAATATTAATATAATTTTATATAATTTTTTGTCGTGTTATTTTCTTAAACCGTTTACTAAGACCTGGCTACGACGCCCATGCTCCTACTACAGGTATTCTTTTACTTAAAAGGAGACTCTTTAAATGTCTACAATTTTGTATTTGAAATAAACAATTTTGTACTTGTATTTGTATTGTATAAACCATGGTCGCTTGCGTACGACTCGTACACACTTAACAGCTTTCTGAGTGCTGACCTAGGGCGCCAGCAATATAATTAAAACAATTATAATATACAGCTTATCGGTATCTCTGTGCACATTGTAATAAATATCGGTACTTTCATATCAGCAGGTTACAAGTTTTATTTATTATTTGCTTTACCAAATTATCCAATATATCGATAGGACGGTTTTTCCTTTTTATTCACGATTATAATATAATCCCCCGGTTTATCATGTTACGATACCAATACGAGTCATCAGCAGCGGTTGCAAAGCTTAGTGACTCATTAGTCATTACGTTCTCTAGGCGTAGGAGTGATAATCGTCTGATCAACACAAGCGTCATCGTTGGTCAAGACCGGTGCAAGTAACAAGTGCAGTTCATCAATATTTTCACCAACACTGGCATATTTTTTTTTTAAAACTTCGTTTTCGCAACTTCGTATTGGTAATCTATTAACGGCTTCCTTGTACACTTTTTTAAAAATAGCCCAATTGGTCCGCTTCGCCCTTGTTCAGTGATTCTTCGCCCCGTTTTCGGCTTGGGAGTTATTTTATAAACAACCCTCTATAGCTTATGTGTTGGTTGACCAAGGTCACTACAATGATAATAAAACAAACAACCACGTCCAAACCCCTTGAGTGGTTCCAGAATTAAAGCGTCAATTCAATATTGCCCCGTTTTCGGCTTGGGAGTTATTATATGAACATCTCTTATAGCCGATGTGTTGACCGGGTCACTACGATGATAATAAAAAAAACTGCATCCAAATCCGTTCAGTGGTTCTCGAGTTATAAAAGTGTTTATTCAATTTTTGCCTTGTTTCTGGCTTGGAAGTTATTTTATTAACACCCCTTATAGCAAAATGTGTTGAACACAGTTACTTCAATGATAATAAAAAAACCACATCTAAATTAGTTGAGTAGTTCTTCAGTTATAAAAGCGTTTATTCAATCTTTGCCCCGTTTCTGGCTTAGACGTTATTTTATTAACACCCCTTATAGCATAATGTGTTGAACACAGCTACTACAATGATAATAAAAAAAACCGCATCCAAATTAATTGAGTGGTTCTTCAGTTATAAAAGCGTTTATTCAATCTTTTCCCCGTTTACGGCTTGGGCGTTATTTAATGAACACCCCTTATAGCTTTTGTGTTGACCAGGGTTACTACGATGATAATAAAATACCGCATCCAAATCCGTTGAGTGGTTCTCGAGTTAAAACGGAACATACAGGTGGACAGACAAAAGTACAGTACCAATAAACCCATTTCATTTAAAATTTCGCGATAATATTCAATGTACAGACACGACTTTTTCACCACTTTATTATTAGTAGCATTAGTATAGAGTATAGATATCTATGCTGAGATCCCATACAAGAAATACAATAATAAGAAACAATCACACTCATTCAATATTATGCCTGTGGAAACTATTTTACCGATCCTGGAAAGTGAAATTCACCATGTCATTAAATAATTAGCTATGAAGAGTCCAGGGGCCTGCAGTCTCGACAAAGATAGTGATCGCAATCTATGCGATTTTTTATTTTTATTGTGTCTGCCGTCGACTGAAATCGGAAACAAATTTGATACGCTTCCGATTTCATTCAGATTAGACAAAACAAACTACGGACATAACAAGGAAACAAGGAAATTAACCATTAGTTGACAATGGAAATTGTCTGTTTAGAGCAATCTTTCAATAGACAAACGAACGTTTGTGCTTACGTACGACCACCGTGCAATAAGGCGTGACCTAGCAAGAAATTTGTGTTCAGTTACCAAAGCTAACCGAACACGACTAAGAAGATACGAAATGCTCATCGTGCGAGATATGCTCAAACACGCAAATGACAAACCTTCGATGAAGAAAATTCATGGCATACTAAGAGGAAAATCCATTTAAAAAATCCTAATATATAATAATATTCCCAATCTCCGCTGGGGAGCAAAGGGCCGACGTGGAGTGCCGCCATTCTTCACGATCGTGGGCCAACTCGGAGATCTGCGACAATGTCATACCCGCCTGGTCCAGTTCTCTCTTCACTGTGCGCTGCCAGATCTCGCGTGGTCTGCCGAGTTTTCGTCTTCTGCCTTCAGGATGCCATGTCAGTGCTTCCTTTGGGACGTGCTCGTTTTTTAAACTCACGCTCATCTTTTAATAACCTCTTTATGAACCAGTTTCATAAACTACTATCTTTAGTTCAAGTGGTGCTTTCTTGTAAGTCAGTAATATCAAAAATGTCTAACGACAAATTTACCAAGATTATAAAAACAGGTTAGTAGGCTTGAGTTTAGATAAAGTAGTGTATGAAAGTAAACATAACTAGGTATTAAAAAACTCGTGTGATACTGTTAAAAAAACTCGCGTCGTGAGTTTTTTTAACTCACACTCATCTTTTAATAACCTCTTTATGAACCAGTTTCATAAACTACTATGTTAAGTTCGTGTGATGCTTTTTTGTAAGTCAGTAATTAAAATAACTCGAGTATATGTTATTAAATGTTATATTTACAATTAAAAAATCACCTTTCATGTACCGTTCATTTATACTATCATACAGTTTTATTGTCACAACCACTATTATACAAAAAATTGCTTTATTTTCTAATTACTTACACGAGTATGAGGCGTTTTCTTTGACCGCTGTCAGATGAGTATTTTCAATAAGCAATAGATGGCGCTGAATACAAGGAAATTGAACTGTCATTTTACTTGGAAAATAATATTTTTATTGTCTTTGGCAAAGACTCTGCTTTGTTTGTACTGTGTGGTGCTTTGGGCTTTAACAAAACTCAAAACAACAACAAATACAAATTCAACTCCACAAATCTTTTTGGACTTATTTAGGATGAAAAGTTATAGAAATTCGTGCCTATACCTTTTTATCCTGTAAAAATAAAGAAGTGCATTGGGCATGATGAAACACAAACAGTCAGTAATCATTCGCACAACTGTATTCTAATATCACAAAAAGTCACTGTATTCAAATTTAACGTAGAGTCACTATCTCGGTAAACTGCTTTCAACAGTTGCAATGCAATGCAAATACAGAGGAGCTCAATACTCAATGTACTGCGAGCGTAAAACACTTAAAATTATATATATCTAACAGTTTAATTTATAAAAAATGCGTGTTTGCGTATATATAGTACAGAACACACAACAATACAGTGAAAAATAAATTTGACATAAGAATTTCAGTGACTACTCCGCCATCTATTGAAACGAAATGAAAACTTTTTTTTTTTTAAACGCCTCATTACCATATATAATTTGAGCAGTACCTACCTACAGTAAGAACAACGATAGTGTTTTAAACAAGAACGTAAAAAGTGACTTTAGTAACAAAGGCTGGTTACCGTAACATTCTTGTCTTTACTTTACACTCTTCCTATATTTCAGAAATGGTTTGTTCTCAATGTTCCTTCATGTCATTTTCTTTAAGGTTGTGTTGGAAGTACGCCTCGCGAGCCACATCGAAGAGTTGCTTCGCCATCTTGTCTCCCGTCTCCCGCACCATGGCCGTGAGATGGCTGTTGGGGTCCGAAAGGAGATTGTAAGGATGGTCGAACTCCGCGGCCTGACCGCTGTCCATCACCAGCACTCGATCTGAATCCATGATCGTGTTGAGACGATGAGCTATCGTGAGCACTGTGCATGACGCAAACTGCCGTCGGATTGTTTGCTGGATGAAGTTATCCGTTCTGGTAACAAAAACAATAACTACATAATGAACAAAATAAAAGACCAAGGAAATTTTCATAAAATACTTCTATGCCTCCAGTGAAAAACGATTTAAACCAAAAAACCCAACTTTACAGGAGAGCCTAAAAACGATTTTTTTACACAAAATTTGTTTTATTCCTGAGCCATTCCTTATTTTATACACAAAAATCAAAGTGTCTTGTAGATAACATTAAGTTCTATTACTTTGTATCCGTTCAGCCCCTAGAAAACGTACTATCTTAGAGTAGAGATACATATCTTATTCAGAAATAAAATTAAACCATTCGGCACCAAAAAAATTATGCATTGTTAAATGCACTATGATTTAAGCTATGCTTGTGCCTTTTACATAAAAAAAGACGATCTAATTACCTAGAGTTACATCTAATTTCACTATAAGATGTAATGTTTTAGTATGCGACTAACCCTCTTTAAACCAATGTGTACCGCAAAAAAATTAAATCAAACAATTTTGTCATACACAATGTCTATCTAGTTTTACCGTTACTCACCGGACCCACAGACTTATTTGCATTGTATAAATGCTAAACATTTACCAGTTTAGCCCGGGGCGGTAGCGTTGCATTTTAGGTAGTGATTTTACACCGATAGATTGCCATCTTTTACAATATTATCTGGAATTACTAAATAAGAGAACCAAGCGTCAGTTGAAGCACCCGCAGTGGGTGTGTGGGTGTGGGAACTTGCGAAAGCGGAAAAAAAAGTAATTTGTAATTCGCTTGTCGAGTAGTGGTTAAATAATTTTTGAAGTTACAGTGAACTCACTGCGGGTCAACGTTCGCCGTGGCCTCGTCCATAATTAATATCTTGTTGGATCGAAGCACCGCCCTCGCTAGGCACATCAGTTGTCTCTGACCGACGGAGAAGTTGGCGCCTCCTTCCGTCACTTTGAAATCTAATGACGGTATTGCTGATTTCATGTCCACCTAAATTATTAAAATTTTTATGGCTACAGTTTTAATGTTACCAATCATAGTAAAATAATAAGTCTACAAGTAGATTATGTAGTTTATTAAGCGACATCAAAAACATTATTTTCTCACCTGTTCCAATGCTCTCCAAAGATCATCATCGCTATAAATACCGAATGGATCTAAATTATATCTGACTGTGGCTGAGAATAATACAGGTTCTTGAGGAATTATTGAAATTTTTGATCGAAGCTCCTGTAAAACGTAAGATTTTCGCATTTTAAAAGAGCAATATAACACACTTAACCGTATTCAATTCCTTTAACCTATTCTCTTTTACCTGTCGAGCAATTAGTGATGTATCGACGCCATCCACTAATATATTGCCATCGATATAGGCGAATCTGAACATCGCTGATATCAGGGAGGATTTGCCTGCCCCCGTCCTGCCCACTATTCCCACCTGAAACCAACATTATGTTAAATAAAAAATAAATAAAATGTTTATTCATTAAAATTACATTACATAAACAAAATTAACGTCGGGACCCCGTTTTAATTACGAGAACTGAAGTACAGGAACCCCGCACTTCCTCTTGGAATTGCTTTTAACATTTTTAATGATGAAAACTAGGTACATTAAATATTTCAATAACTAGTTTTATTACATTTTTAGGAAACATCAATACATTAACAACATAAAAAAACGATACCTAAAATATACAATTAATATTAAACCTATCTGAATTTAAAACAAATAAAAATAAACAATGCTAGAGGTTGATTAGTGAATTTCGTATTAATTTAGAAAAAAGAATTACAATTGATTTTTAGAGACTATGTGATTAGATATGTATTTGGAAACAAGTAAATTTTGTATAAGTTATGGATACAATATAACAATTTTATTAAATGATTTAAAAATAGACTACGTATATTTACTATTTCAATTCTAAGGGTTTAAATAAGAAGGGCGAGTTTGTGTGTGTATGAGGTGAGGGGGTGTGTTTGTTAAGTATGTGTGTATCCCTAGCCCTAAGACCAATGTCTTGGGATCAGTTTGCTACTAGGGAGGGTGTGTAGTGAGAGGGTTTGTGTGTGTGAGGTTGTATGGAAGTAGGGTGCTTGTGTATAATGTTTGAACTCAAGCTTGTGTGCTTAATAATGATTCGGTCCTTTCGTAATCTAAACTTTTTAGCCAGTAATTAATTTTAGTCTTCCACTTATGGAGTGCAATGGGATAATTATTTAAAAATTTATTTATATTATTGTATAAACGGGAAGAATATTTTGAAAATGCCTGCTTGCAAAAATCAAATATAAAATAAATACAGTGGACAAGTACAAGTTCATTTCAATCAAGATGTATCGAAAGTTCCACCAAGTGCCAACAATCACAAGCATCAACAAGATTATTATGTTATCCTCGTCGTGAAACTACACATTTAAAGATTTTATACAGGATGTCCCAAAAGTCAACGTTATCCCTTGGAGGGCTGATAGGCCAGCTCATGACTGTCCAGAATATCAAAATATGACCTCAGTAAAAAGTAGATAGTTTTTGAGTTATCGATACTTTTATGAATTTCGTAAAATTCGACATCTTAGAGGAGTCTTTTCAGTGACACAGCTACATAATTCCATATCCCAAGATTCTAATTTTTGTTTCACAATCTTGAATAGCCCTGCTATTGATCCTAGTTCAAAATAAAACTAATATGATACGCGCTTGTAATTAAACAAACATTTTTGTTCAAATTATAAGTTTTAAATGTTTTATTTTCTAACTTTTACTCTTTATAGTGTGAAAAAAATGTACTACGCTTAACTAGCCAGTATTTTTTTTATATTCTGGACAGTCATGAGCTGGCCTATCAGCCCTCTAACGGATAACGTTGACTTTTGGGACAACCTGTATACTGCTTCCATACCTTCCATCCACTTTCGAAGATGAGATTCAAATTCTTGAGGACTGCCGCTTCGTCTTTTGCATATTTAAGGTTCACGTTCTGAAATATGATTTCTCCACGTGATGGCCATGTCGGTGATGTTGGGATTTCTAATAAAGGAAAATTTTAATTTGACTGCTACAGCACTTTAATACCTTCGCTGTTTTTAATTCGGAACTTGGTTCAGTTCTAGTTATTCTGAGTCACCGCCAGGCTGACGCTCTCCGTCTCTCTGCATGATCCTCAACTAACAATGATGGTATACTTACGTCCAGTGAATAGATTTGACTCAGTCTCGATGTGCGTATACTCGAGCACGCGCTCTACACTAGTCAGCTGTGCGATGAACTCGACCATCATGCGTGCGCCGTGCTGCAGCAAGGCGATCAGCATGTTGCTCTGAGTCACCGCCAGGCCTACGCTGCCCATCGGGATCACGCCATCTGTATTGGCAAAGTTAGGTAAGCTCCGTATTTTATAGTTGAGGAGCAAACTACATACTGTGGGATTTTTGTGAAGGGAGGGTGCTACCACAGTTTAAAATTTTTAAACCCGTCCCTCCGGGTTGACGCGTCGAATTTTTTAATTGAACTTTTAAAACATTGTGAAAACGAGTTGTAATGTGTCTAGACAGTAAGTCGTCGTCTAAGCTAAACGAAGAGATTCCACCAATTTCCACGTGAGGAAGACAGGTTAAGTATTTACAAAATAATAATTGCAGATTTGCATGTACGTAATATCTTATTAGTTGAGGTACAAAATAGCCGTGAAGCGGTTGACAGAAAATGGCGACTGCATAACTTGAAGGGTGGGTCAAGCCATGTTTTGGTGTCAAATATTTAGTCTCAGTGTGCTGTTTATAGGTATGGGCTTTTGATGAGAAGCAGAGGCAGGGCTACTAGATCTCAGTGGTGGCAATACCTACGAACATCGAGTTTTGTGTTAAACGTTTCGTCTTAGGGTGCTGCTTGCCATATCTCTGCTAAGTACCATCTTTAGAGGGTCTGATTTAGAACGGGGACATAGCTATTGAATCTCAGTGGTGCCACTACCCAGGAACACTGAGTTTTGTGTTAAATGTATATTTTCAGGGTGTCACCTCTAAGTACGGTCTTGTGAGGGTCTCATGAGGAGCAAAGGCGCCATGCTTGATCACAGTGATGGCAATACCAGGAACATCGAGTTTTGTGTTAAATGTTTAGGTTCAGGGTGTCGCTTCTACGTTCGTTCTAGGTTGTGATGGAAAAAATATTTTTCAACACACTTGCTCATAAAAAGGCCCTTATTGCAGCGTTCTTAGGGTCATAATGCAGCATATTAAACACACGCGCGTGCTTTTTACTTTACATTATCGCACATTACAGTTTTTTTTATCTTAGCAAAGAGTTTTGATGTCTTGAGAAATAGTAAAGTTTTTGCGAATAAATAGACTGTCTCAGATTAAATATCATAAATAATCATTTAATTTCATCAAATTATTTATTTTTATCAACAAATTAACACAAATTTTTGTTGTAAATACAAAAATATTCAGTTTGTTAATATTAAATTTGGCTGTTTCGCTTTTTGCGTCAGTGCCTCTATTTCCATCTGCGCAAAAAACAAAATCTCCACCGCCATTTTTCAAAGAATTGGATATTACAGTCGAGGTGGGATTGTTGCAGGCCGAGCCGAAGGCATCTCACTTGTATCATAATGTATACGATTAAAAGTCCTATACGATATTTTATTTGTGTTTAGTAAAGCGTTTTTCCATCTTCGTTGTCGTGTAGCTTAGCGTTTTATCGCTTTCCTAAATAAAATAATTATTGGGTTTTTTCATTTGGGCACGGAAGTTTGTGTCGTAGGCGCGTGAGTCATTTGTTGACGCGAAATGGTCGAGAAGGGGCGAGTGTGCAAGAAGGGATACCGCTGATTAGTTTATTGTAGGTACATTTTATTATGTAATCTTTGAAAATTTTAATCATGCACAATTTACAAGATCCGACTGAAGATGAAAATGCGTTTTGCCCGGGAGTTCAATATTTCCATCCGTTCAAAAGAAAAAAAAGTAAATACTACCTACCTAATAAAATTATAAGAACTGTACATTTGTTTTGTAGATTCCAAAAAAACATAAACTCAGTAGAACATGTAGCCATATGGAACGCTTTATAGGTATATAAACAAGCTGTTGAAGAGTCATATGTCATATATTATACAAAAGACCAAAAGACTTCGTTTCCATTTTATTAATACTTTAAAAAAAACACTTTATGGTTTAGTGAAAAAATAAAAATCGCTTCATTCCTTTTTGTTACTTCCTGAAGATTCGTCGGCTGATATTCCAGAAGAAAAAAAAAACGAAGCCGTCGCGTTTTAAAATTTACATGAAGTACCTACCAAATGAAGCGCATTTTTATATTATTTTAGTTGAACCAGTTGATTATTTTGTCTCCTTACCAAGATCTAAGTAGAGGAATATTATAATGATGATGGACATGTACACGAGGCACATAGTGTCCAGGTAAAAGCCGAAGGCTGTTCCACCTCCCAAGTAGTTGTTCCATGCTGACGTGTGAAGGTCCTATAAAATTAAAGATAGTTAAATTATTAACAATATTTTTATATCTGATTGTAAACCAATTGTTAAAACACGCTGTGAAGAATTGGCATTTTTCAATAAGAAGCTACTATAGTTTGATAAATTAGTATGGAATTTTTGGAACCATTTTCTAGATTTTTGTTGTACAGAAACGTGACTGAAAAACTTTCACTTGATATAAATAATTCTTGCAATAAGGTCTTGAAGACCACACGCTCTCTCATATTTCTCATAGTTTGACGAATAATAATTTCTAGTATGTACAGAACTCAACATACATTAATATATTGATATGGGTTTTATGAAACAATATCTATATTTAGGTAATTTGGAATTTTGCTAGCTATTTTAATTTTTGTTTTATATAAAAAAACGCTCCTTTTTTTTCTTTCGCCCCGAATCGGTCCCTCTCGCACTGCACGTTTTTTCGCTTGAAATGACACTGATCGTTGAAAACTCGTTACCTTACCTTAGAAGTATAGAGCCAAAGGCTACGTATATTGCCTAGATGTTTTCATATCCGTGCTACTTGAACGTTTTAGCTTATCAAAAAGTACTTTCAAAGGATGTGACTTGGGAATATTACGAGCTAAAAATTCAACTTCAACAAACTGGGAAGCTAAATATTGCAATAAATTTCAACATTATATAAAACTCGATAAGATAATGATAGCGTTTATTATTGCACAATGAAGGCGGTTAAGTTAAGATAAGAGGCATTTCTAGACAGTAATTCATTACCACTGTCTTAGTTTTGTGTAATCAGCTGTAATCAGTTGTAATCTACACATTACCTTTTTACGTTCTTACGAGTGTAAACATTATGACCTTTTTTGTATGTGACTAATAGGGGTACTCGTAAATTCATCAATCATGTTATTACTTATACATTTTTTATTAAAGTTAATGTGATAAAAAATTACAAATTCGTTTTGGCTGTCTTCATTATTACTAGTTTTTAGGGTTCCGTACCCAAAGGGTAACCAACGGGACCCTATTACTAAGACTCCTCTGTCCGTCTGTCTGTCTGTCTGTCTGTCCGTCTGTCCGTCTGTCACCAGGCTGTATGTCATGAACCGTGATAGTTAGACAGTTGAAATTTTCACAGATGATGTATTTCTGTTGCCGCTACAACAAAAAATACTAAAACCGGCTAAGTGCGAGTTGGACCTGTGCACTCCCATACAACAGACATGAATTTTTTGCCGTTTTTATAGATAATGGTACGGAACGTTTCGTGCGCGAGTCCGACTCACACTTGCCCGGTTTTTAATTATCTTCACCAGTTAGTAACTATGACTGGGTCAAATTGTGCAACTGAATTTCCAACCAGTAACCGATTGAGCCAAGGTTTTGCACTCGCGTTTGGTTTTGGTGACAACGCAGGATAAGCTAAGTGACGTCATTCTAAATCTAATATTACGTGACAAGGTGGCGATTATTGTTTCTACCAACCAGCGGCAAAGCAAACACTTGGCAGCTGTCGCAGTCCGTCGATTAAATTGTAGAGTGCCGTCTTTCAAGTAATGTTTTATTTAAATTCATTACCTGATGTTCATCAAATTCCTCAATAAGTCTGTCTTCAGCGCCGGCGGACCTGATGGTGGCGATACCGCTGAGCGATGACGTCACCATGCCGAACACTGGACTCTTTGCTATAAAATAAAATAATACCATCAGTTATTTTCTAAGCCCCTTATTGGTTTTAGTGACCTTGCTTTGTTGTTTATTGCTGTCGGGCCTATATGTACATGTGCCTAGGGTTATTCCTTGAGGTACCCGTCCTTTAGCGCCCCGATCCTTGAGCACCCCGATAAATTTGATTAAATGCTTATGTCGCTTAAAAGTATAATTGCCAAGAAAAGTGATATACTAACAAAATTATTATTCTGTTTGAATTAAGTAAGAACCAACTTGCTAGTGGCTCTTATTTCATCGATTTTAGGTTCATAACGCAGCTTATAACACACGCGTGCTTTTTACTTTACATTACCGCACCAATGCCTTTTCTTTTTAGTTAACAACTTTTTTTTATCTTGGCAAAGAGTTTTTATGTCTTTTAAATAATAAACACGAAATTTTGGTATAATTTCATGGATGAACTTGGGTATAAATGATTTTGTACTATAGTCAAAAATAATCGTATATTTCAATATTATTCATAAAGGTTACGTGTAATCAGAGATTTTAATATCACTAATAATAGGTGCATAATATGTGTGTAGTTTCCGTTAAAGGTTAATTACTTTCTAAGTCCATTCTTGAACATTCTAAGGCCTGAGTGATTTACTTACTTGTTCCTTCGAGACGTTTGACGCTTTGTGCGGTTTTCGTGTAGATGTTCATCAAAATAAGGAAGATGACCATCAGAACGATCGACGGAATCACAGTCCAGTAGAGGGCAATTGCATTCAGGAGTAGAATAGCACCTATTGTAGTGTACATTTGGGCCACTTCCATAATAGTTCTGGGCAGTACTTCGTCCAATGCTCCCATGTCTTTTGTAAAGCGGTTGAGGATCCGACCTAAAAAAAGAAAGTTCAGTTTACTTTTGACACCTTCCATACTAAGGTAGTTAACTTTCATCGACGTTTTAGCTGGGACTGAAATATTGCAACGTCATGCATGTTGTTGTAAAATAAAATGGAACGGTTATGGTTATTATGATACAACCGCAGCACACGGGAACCTGTTAGGTTTCGTTTCATTTAAAATACATGGTCCAACATTCTAAACTGATCTCTGGGGAAAACGAGCTTCTTTTAAACCCAACAATGAAAACGATTACAATTAACTGTGAAGCATAAATTTATATTTTTAAATCGAAGGAACGTTATGTTTAAGGTGGTACAAAGGATCTCGGTGCAAAATGAACATCACAATATTGTTTTCCTTACTTTTGAATAAAAAGTTTACAATAAATGCGTTTTATAGCAATTCGCGCAAACTGCTTGTTAATTGAATAATTTTCTTGTGATAACGTGAAAATTATTCAATTTTATGCGTTATATTTTATCTGCATTACATTACAACTTTTAACACGCTTTTAAGTTTGTTAATGTAATGCAAACAAAATGTAATACATTAAAACACGTAATTTTTTGTGAAGACTTTATTGTTAATAAACTATTTCCGCAAGTTGCTTTAAAACACACTTATTGCATACTTTTCATTCAAAAGTTAGGAAAACAATAATATGATGTGCATTTTGTACCGAGGTAAAAAGTTACCCCCTCAAGAGGCGCGATGGCGCTCTGTATCTATCTCTTCATCTAAGTATCATCAACATTCGCGAACGAAGATGCCAGTAGCATTTTTTTATGTACTTTTTGGTGGGAGTGTTTGTTTTTAATTTTGCTTCTTGTCTATGATTTTTGACAGAAATGACTTGTTAATTTTTGCTCCCCCGGGATTGATTGTGTAAATTGGTCGTCTGAAGGGTTTTTAGAGATTCCTGCTTCAGGGACATGTGTGTATAAAAGTAAAGGTCTTCTAATGTGAAACCGTGTTGGGGAATTGTGCTCGTAGAAGCCGGGCTAATTCCAGAAAAATACTTTCAAGATTGCGTCAGAATCTGGTGACACGTAATCAGCATTCGTGGCCACATTTCCTTTGATTTCCTGCTGATCCCTCCTTGTCTTTCCCCTCCTCTTACCGGCCCGGTCAACAGCTGGAGCAGCGAAGCGGCACAAGCAGTGGATAGCAAGAACCCCAGATTTTGGACTTCTGGGGGTACCGTGACGCAGTCACTATTTTACTGGATTTATGTGAGTGTCCTGTTTGTTTATTAAATTGTTCATATGAAAAACCTTGTTACTGTCCGCTGGTGTTGCTTATTCTCGTATTGGGCCCAGCCGAGTTACTCTCTGTGTAGGCCAGACAGGTAGCAGGGTCTTTCATGCATTTTGTTGGTAGCAGAATGCGTATGAGTTGATTAATATTATCAACATTTTCTGGTAGCAGAGCGCGGTTAAGTTGTTTAGTATCGGATATTAAACAACCCCGGACCAAGATATATTCTGTTTATATAGGTAGGTAGTTTGTAACTTTGTAACCTAAAGCGAGATCAAATAGAATATTTGTTATTTCTCATACTACAGTACTCGGACTGTGTATATGAATAGGTTTATGTAAGCTGGAAGGATATTTACACAGCTCCTTTAGCTTTAGGTATTATATTATATGTTTGTATTGTGGATAAACATATAACTTTAGTAGCGCTGTTTAGGTTGTTGTACACAGATTTAAATTGTAATTGTTAGACCTTGTTGGTGTAACTTTATAACTCGGTTGTTTGTGTTTATATAAGATATTTGGTTATAATATAATATAACGACCTATTGTAGGCTTGTTTGAGAGCACTGTTACAAGGCAGTTAGTTTATTTATATTAATAACATTTTGTATTTACCGAGTTACTGTGACAACTTGTTTGAGTGTATACATTGGGGCGCTTTGTGGTTTGTGACATTGTCAGTTCCGTCTTTAATTGTTTGTATTTCTCAATTCCCGGTCTACAATGTCGAAGACTTCTCCGAGGAACATCTTGGCCAGCCAGCTGCGCTGGTTTGTCAGCGTTCAAGGCTTGTTGGCTCGAGCTGATCGGGGCGATGCAGTCCTGGAGCGGTACTCACAGATGGAGCGTCGCCTCGAGAAAGCTGAGCAGGCGCTCATGGAGCTGTTGGACCAGGAGCTGCCACCGGAGGTAATGGCTAGCATTAACAGTGATATGGAGCAGATAATGGATATCTATAATGAGACTACGCAGGTGGCATGCACAATAAAGAGATTGCAGTCTGGGGGTCCGGATGTCAAATTGGGCACCAGTAGTCAAGGGGTAGGGTTGCATAGCAGACTGCCTACCTTAGAGCTTGGTCACTTTGATGGATGTATGGAGCAATGGGTCGCCTTTAAGAATATGTTCACTTCTTTGGTAGACGGTAGACAGGATCTGTCCAACGCACAGAAAATGGCGTATTTGATGTCCAGTCTACAAGGGGAGGCTAGATCATTGGTACAACATCTGATGGTTGAGGAGCATAACTACGTCATCGCATGGGAGTTATTGAACAACAGATATCAGAACGTCCGGTTGTTAGCAGACGCGCATGCGAGTCAGTTGTTAGGTCTACCTCGGGTTACATCTAGATCGCATATCAGGGCTCAGTTACTCACACCCGTTACAGTGGCGTGCAACGCATTAAAAATGTTGGGACTACCAGTGGATGAATGGTCGTATCTGTTGGTACACATAATTTTGAGCAAGTTGCCGGCTGACTCTCGCTCACGGTTTGAACGCGAGATGGCAGAACGGGACGGCAGTGCCTTGCCTAGCTTTACGGAATTAATGAGATTTTTGGAGTTTGAAGCTAGGGCTGTAGAGTCGTCTCCGTTGGAAGTGGCGCCACCTAGCGGGAGTTTGGGAAGATCCGCTGGCACATCGCGACGCAGTGACGCCCAGGGAGTGCCGCCGTCCCGGGGACGTGTGGCAGCTCGCTTGGCTGCGCTGACTGCTGCCGTGGGGGAACCGACATGTCCTCAGTGTGGGCGTTTGGGACATGCTTTGCGGAGGTGCCCTGAGTTTGCTGAGCTGCCGGTCAGCGAAAGGCGGTGCTTGGTAAAAGCCAAGCGCTTATGTTTCCATTGCATGGAAGATCATTTCGCGCGCGATTGTTCCAAGCAAGGTACTTGTTCTGCATGTGGAAGAGCTCACCATTTACTGCTGTGTGCTAACAGGTCTGGTGCGCCGGCTCCGGCACCGCAGCGCGGACCTGCTGCGAGAGGGGGAGCAGTCTTCACGTCGCAGCACCAGCGTCGCGCTATGGGCGGGGGAGCAGCCTCACCGTCCGCACAGCAGCCATGTCCGTCGAGGGGCCCTCGTCCAGGACGAGGCGCGCACCCGTCGGAGTGGAGAGAGAGTTCTCGGGTGAGTCATGCACACCCTAATAATTTTGAGAAGCATGCACCTGCGGTACAGGGCTATACTGCGGGCCCGGCTAGGAGGCCCCGGGGTTGGGGGTACTCCACGGGTGAGGGGCCCATTCAAGATTATGGAAGTGGTCCCCATGTTTCTGCAACTGCGGGCCCGTCTCGGGACTCTTCGAGGGAAGAAGGCCCTACGGGCGGGGGCTTCACTTCACCGGTTAGTGGACCTCAGTTTCTCGTGCCAGTGCCGGCGCCCACTGGAAGGGAGTATAGTCGGGAGGAGCCGCAGAGATACTCGCCGCCGTCTCGTGAGTACCCGTGGTTAGAGTACCACCCACCGTATTTTAGGTACGGGAGAGCGGCAGGTTACGCCCCCCCTAGGATGGCGATGTGTACTCGCTCACCATATGTAGGGCAGTGGGTTCACCCTGGGTTGGCGAGGCCGAACAGCCAATAGCTAGCCTGCCACTCTACTAGCGCAGAACCGAGGACGGTTCTGCTGCCCACTGCAATAGTTTGCATATGGGGTCCCCGTGGAGATTCGGTTAGGGTAAGGGCTCTACTGGACTCAGGGGCACAAGGGTGTATGGTGACTACACGGATAGTTGATATGTTGGGTTTGAACTTGGAGCCTTCTTCGGTGCCCCTTCTTGGTATTGGGGGTTTAGAAGTTAAACGTTTGGTAGGCCGAACTCATATAAGGTTTTCTTCGGTACGTTCCTCCACTTTGAGGATTGCAGCGGCAGCTATGGTTATGGATGATATCGTAGGCTGGCAGCCCTCCTCAGATATCTCCCCAACTATACTATCGTGTACGTCTAATTTAAATTTAGCTGATCCCAGGTTTTATGTTCCCGGCCCAGTGGACGTCCTCTTGGGCTCGGATGTATTGGGATGGATTCTTTTGGGTGCCCAGAAGGCACTAGGCACCTCATCACTGTTGGCGGTGTCCACCATTTTTGGACATGCTGTGTTGGGACCAGTCTTCGATGACTACACTCCGGATGAGTCGAGGGTCGTCAATACAGCATCCCTTGCTAAGACGATGCATCGGTTCTGGGAAGTAGAAGAGCCTCCCATGGTTCCGAGGGTGGACCCGGAACATGCAGAATGTGAGGACTTCTTTCAAGCCAACACTACGAGGCTAGCTTCAGGGAGATTTGTAACGCGGTTGCCTTTTACAGCATCCCCTCCTATTCTTGGACAATCCAGAGCACTGGGAGAGAAGCGACTGCTGGCTATGGAACGGCGCATGCAGCGTGACCCAGTGCTACGTGAGAAATATATTGACTTCATGCGTGAGTACGAAGCACTAGGTCATATGTCACCGGCTCGAGTAGATTGGAGCTCTACTGAGCATTACTTCCTACCTCACCATTCAGTATTGAAGGCTTCTTCAGGAAAGCTGCGCACCGTGTTCGACGGGTCGGCGCCTACCTCAACAGGAGTCTCGTTGAATTCGTGTCTACACTCTGGGCCAAAGCTTCATCGGGATGTCATAGATATAATTTTAAATTTCAGAAGACATCAGGTGGTGTTTGGAGCCGACATTAAGATGATGTTCCGGCAGACTGTCATTCATCCTGACGACAGGCGTTTCCAGTTGATTCTCTGGCGGGAGCACCCAGAGGACCCAGTGACAGTCTACGAGCTCAACACCAACACATATGGTTTGAAATCAAGTCCATATATAGCTATAAGATGCTTATTAGAACTGGCGGAGCGGGAGAGGGCCCGCTACCCGCGTGCGGCAGCCGTACTGACACGTGACCTCTACGTGGACGACGTGTGTACTGGGGCCCAAACAGTTGAGGAAGCTCTTATACTCAGAGATGAATTAATTGCTATACTAGCAGCGGGAGGCTACGAGTTAAGAAAATGGTTATCGAATGAGCCCCGTCTGTTAGAAGGTATTCCAGAGGATCACCAACAGAACCCTAACCTGTTTGCTGAGGTGGACGATCCTAATATGATAGCGGTTTTGGGAATGAAGTATCAACCGGTAAATGATATTTTCACGTTTCAGGTGGAACTGAAACCAGAGAGAGTATGGTCGAAGAGGACCGTGCTGTCCACCATCGCTCGCATGTTTGATCCGAACGGCTGGATCAGTCCGGTGATCTTCTCAGCGAAGTGTCTGCTGCAACGGCTGTGGATCCTGGGCGTGTCGTGGGACGAGCCGCTCACCGGGTCTCCGTTGGACGACTGGCTGGAGTTGATGTCATCGTTGGAGGAAGTCAATCGAGTTGCCTTACCTCGCCGGATCTTGCCGCCGGGAAAGTATCACGCTTCTTTGCATGGCTTTTGTGACGCCTCCGAACGTGGATACGCTGCGGCCGTATATTTACGAACAGTTGATAGTCAGGGTCACGTCAATGTTGTGTTACTTCTAGCGAAAAGCAAGGTTGCTCCCATACGTACTCGTCTTACTATTCCTAAATTGGAATTAAGCGGAGCTCATCTTTTAGCTAGATTACTGAATCATATATCTCGGGAGTTAGCTGCTAATGTTGATTTTCAGGATGTGTATGCATGGTCGGATAGTCAGGTCGCGCTAGCATGGTTGCGCGCGGCTCCGCATACCTTAGAGATTTTTGTAGGAAACCAGGTTTCGCAAATTCAGAACTTAGGTATTCATATTAATTGGAGGCATGTCCCAGGTGAATGTAATCCTGCAGACTGCGCATCGAGGGGCTGCACAGCGCCGGAGTTGGTGTCACATGCTTTATGGTGGGGTCCGGAGTGGCTCAGGGGACCTGAGTCTTCTTGGCCTGTTCAGCAAGTGGATAGGACGACCCAGATTTTGCCAGGGCTGCGTGTGCATTCTTTAGTTGCAGAGACAGATTTAGATCCCGATTGGCTGACTGGGAGATATAGTAGTTTGGACAAATTATTGGCGGTTACTAGTTGGATTAAGCGTTTTATAAATAATTGTCGTAACCCCCGAAATAAACAGTTGTCGCCAGTGGTGAGTGCCGAGGAGCGTCGAGATGCACTGCTTCACTGGGTCAAGGTAGTGCAGGCGGACCGTTTCAAGTCTGAATTGCAGATCCTTCGCGATGAACGTGCCAAGCTGAAGGGAGCGGTCGCTAGATTAAATCCTTTTCTGGATTCACAGGGACTTCTGCGTGTTGGAGGTCGACTTCGGAAGGCTGACCTGCCATACGGAAGCCGTCATCCTCTGCTGTTACCCAAGGAGGGTCCTTTGGTAAAGCTTTTGGTATCTGACCGACATGTTCGTAACTCTCATGCGGGACGCAATGCGTTATTGGCGATATTACAGCGGGAGTTTTGGATCTTGTCTGCTCGCCGGGTAATTCGCAATGTAGTTTTCTCCTGCGTTCCTTGTTACAGACTGCAAGCCTCATTGATGCAGCCTCAGATGGGAGATCTGCCGGCTGACAGGATCACCCAGTCGAGACCATTCGAAGGAGTCGCCACGAACATGGCAGGCCCGTTCTCGGTCAAGACCTCCACTCTTCGTAATGCTCGGATTATTAAGGCTTACCTGTGCGTATTTGTGTGCTTGTCCACCAAGGCCGTCCATTTGGAATTAGTGTCCTCGTTGTCCACGGAGGCCTTCGTTGCTGCGTTAGACCGTTTTGTTTCGCGTAGGGGTCTACCTTCATTGATCCGCTCTGACAATGGCACAAACTACCAGGGTACCTCAAACTATTTGAAAGATGTGTATAAATTTTTAGAAAATAATTGTGTTAGTTTAAGTCATATCTGCGCCCAGAGGGGGATAACTTGGCGGTTCAGCCCGCCAATTTGTCCACACTGGGGTGGGATTTTTGAAGCCGCCGTGAAGTCAGCCAAGACCCACCTCCGCCGTGTCATCGGGGAGACCATTTTAAGCTTCGAGGAGCTCGTCACTATGTTCTGTAAAGTTGAGGCCGTCCTCAATTCTCGTCCTCTCTGTCCCCTGTCATCTGATCCGAACGACCTCGAGGTCTTGACTCCTGGCCATTTCTTGATTGGGCAGCCTCTTACTGCCCTGCCGGAATACCCCTGGAGGGAAGAACGTACAACCCGGTTGTCACGTTTTCAAATGTTGCAACAAATGGGCCAGGACTCCTGGAATCGTTGGTCGTTGGAATATCTGCATTTGTTACAGCAGCGGGTGAAGTGGACAGACAGGACCGAACCTCCGAAAGAAGGAGACTTAGTTTTATTGAAGGATGCAAATTTGGCATCTCTACATTGGCGCCGGGGTCGCATTATCAAGTTAATATACGGTGGGGATGGGACTCCTCGTGTAGCTGAGGTGTTGGTTGGAGGTTCGATTTTGCGACGAGCTGTAGCAACACTCTCCCGGCTCCCGATTGATTGAGCTAGCGTTCTGATGGGGGCATCAGTCCGGAGCGGGGGATTGTTCGCGCAACACTCAAATTGAACGCGCTTCGTTCACATTGTGCTAATCTATTTTTTGTAGACCACTTGCGGTGGTGTAATCATTTTGTTTGTTTTTAATTTTGCTTCTTGTCTATGATTTTTGACAGAAATGACTTGTTAATTTTTGCTCCCCCGGGATTGATTGTGTAAATTGGTCGTCTGAAGGGTTTTTAGAGATTCCTGCTTCAGGGACATGTGTGTATAAAAGTAAAGGTCTTCTAGTGTGAAACCGTGTTGGGGAATTGTGCTCGTAGAAGCCAGGCTAATTCCAGAAAAATACTTTCAAGATTGCGTCAGAATCTGGTGACACGTAATCAGCATTCGTGGCCACACTTCCTTTGATTTCCTGCTGATCCCTCCTTGTCTTTCCCCTCCTCTTACCGGCCCGGTCAACAGCTGGAGCAGCGAAGCGGCACAAGCAGTGGATAGCAAGAACCCCAGATTTTGGACTTCTGGAGGTACCGTGACGCAGTCACTATTTTACTGGATTTATGTGAGTGTCCTGTTTGTTTATTAAATTGTTCATATGAAAAACCTTGTTACTGTCCGCTGGTGTTGCTTATTCTCGTATTGGGCCCAGCCGAGTTACTCTCTGTGTAGGCCAGACAGGTAGCAGGGTCTTTCATACATTTTGTTGGTAGCAGAATGCGTATGAGTTGATTAATATTATCAACAGGGAGCATAGGTATAAGCCGATTCTTAATAAGCAACGTCGGCCACAACACAGAATGTCTACTTCAAAGTACACTGTGATGGCGTCATTTTGGAGGCTAACTTGCCATGACAAAATAATTATTTAAATCTATTTAGAAAAAAGGAACAAGCAAGTTAAATATAAGGCAGCAGGATACAAACAATTAACGCAAAGTGAAATTCAATATGCTAACGTCTAAAAAAACAAAACGTCCTTCTCGAAAGTAAGCAATAAATAATGCTCATAAATTGTTTTCCAGGATCTCAAATTCTATAGAGTTACAAAAACATTAAAAATTAATGGACACACACACACTTCAACAACGAAAGGTCTAATGTTCTTGGAAAAGACAAAAACGCACGTGTACCTATATTCGAATTGGCAACTAAGCTATCGAATTACATTTGCCATACAAATGTGAACCTTAACGACTTAAAAATATCGACGAACAATGATTATTTACAAATGATATTGTGCTGGAGTCTATCTTTATACTTTCAGGAAACGACCTGATTTGAGTAGCTGAGAGTTACTTTGTGGAAGTTTGGTCTAGCAAAACGAGATCTAAGTCTTGAGTTTGACTGGATAGCGGAGTTTGGAGTGCGTGTGAAGCGCATGCGCGGATAGGCTGTCTAACCGAGGGCCAATGACGTCAGGGGGTGCTTATGCGCCGACGGCGTTAGTGTGTGTGCACGGGTGCTATTAGTGAGATAGTGCAGTGGAAATTGGACGCTAAATATGTATAGCATAGATGTTAATTTAGAGTAAGATTTATTGTAAATTATTATCTACCTAAAAAGTTGGGGGTTTTTCCGAAAAGCGGGAAGACAAGACAGGCAGAGAGTCAGTTGGTCTTGGAGCGCCAAGAGACGACCTAGTCTCTTAGATAAAACTTAAATTTTGATAAAACCTTGAACTGAAATCTCAGTATAAATTACAAAGTGTCAGTATCAGTCAGTGAGCTGTACGTGGGAACAACAGATAAAGCTAAGTGTTTAAAACCTTTGCGGATAAAGAGTTTATTGAGCGAGATCACGATTAAAGTTGATTGGATAAGATTTCCTTTGCCAAAGTTTATAATCACAATCGAGACAGTTACAGACAAAGTAAATGTTGATAAAAGTATGATCTCGCAATAGACACTTTCCGTGCACATATGTTGTCTATGTATACTTTTAATTATACAAATTTCTTTGAAATCTGTGCCCCATTACGAGGAACTTTAAGCTGATAAAACTGGGCAACATTTGATTTGCCAAATGTTAATGTTTCAGTGTATGTTATAAATACTCCAAATGAGAAGGAGTGATTAAGCAAACGCTCAGAGAAAGGGAGGTCCCGGGTTCGAATCCCGGTGACGAGCGTTTTACACCTAGGTATACCTAGCTGTCCTCAGTGAAGTTATACTCCAATGAGATAACGTTAATTTACATCTCCATGTGAGGGCTAAATCACCAACAGCTTAAAATTATATGAATGTGCCAATGTCAGTAACTTAGGAAGCTGTGTCTATAAATTGCCGTTCAATTTGGCAATATTTACTACTATCAATAAAGAAAGACACAGATTATATCCCGGCTATATAATACATTTTATAAGAGAGTGGTGGGAGATATTGTGTTGTTAAGCGAAATTTCAATGATTACGCCTTTGTTAAAATAAACAAGTCAGACCCGTAAGAACAAGAGGTTTCTACAAGAGGGGTCAGGGTTCAGTTCAAACCTGAACCGTGCAATTAATCATAGAAAAGAATTGTATCTTTCATAATCTTTATGTACTAGATAAGTAATAGATAATAAGGCCAAAGGGGTTTCTTGTTCATTCATTGTTCTTCCCCTTTATAAAATTGATTGGGCCATTGGAAACAATGAGAAAAAATGATAAAGTAAAGTAATAAATTAGAGTCACTAAACTATCCGTCTGTGTATGTCTTTTTCTCTTTCCTCCCTTTTATAGTTGTTCCTATCCCACATCTAATAAATACTAAACGTATTTAGCAATTATGATACATTATTGATATGATTTGCTATGATCATAATTGGAAAAATAATTCAGTAGTCAAGTCCTAGTCCAGACTTTCATGGTTAGATATATCATGGGTATGCATGTATATGTATGTATTGGCGCCGATGCATATATGTATATTTATATCTGTGTAGAGAGGGGTTAGCTGACCAAGTCAGACAGCAGACCATCACACGTGCTGCCGCAGACCAGAATCTTAGATATTGCGCTTAGCAAATAGCAAACGCAACTAAGAAGAACTTGAAATACCTAAATTAAAAAAATACACAACGTAGGGGGTCCAGTACTGAATTATTTAACAATAGATTGTGGGAGATATTTATTTCATAATATGGAAATAATTATAATACATTTATTAACATGACTGAAAGACAGCCTTAATAAATAAATATACAGACAAAAAGGGAGAGAGGACAGAAATACACGGGGACGGGTTTCGTTAGTTTGGAACTATTAATTTATTTGGAAGATAAAAGACAAGCCTTGATCTTGTGTTGGACGTTTCATTCAGATTAATTTTAACATCTTTACTGACATATTTTATAGTAATATAAAATGTAAAGAGCCAGGAAAGCCAACATTTTATTCTATAAACCCTAAAGTAAAATTAACCTTCTGACTGAAAAGTAATTATTTAACTCAAAGCTATAATATTGTTACAGTTAAAATTATATTATTACTGTAAAATCTAAAAAATGGCCTAGCCGACACTGTCATGAGTAGTCATGACCTTCCAAGAAAGAAGGGCATTTCAAACGAAATTGATTAATAAAATTGAGAAGTATATGTCACCCTAGTTAATGTTTAGTGTGCTAAAAATCTGTGTTTCTAAAGATCAAATGTAACAAAGGCGAAAAAAAAGAAAAGATCGCTAAAGCTGAACTCAGATCGGTTGATCGAATACATTCAAATCACATAGGGCGAAAATCTTGTCTACACAGTGCTAAATTGTGACTAGACAACAAATAGTCAGCTATCGTCTCAGAGCTAATCTAGAGTCGATCAAAAAAAAAAAGATACTAGGAAACCAGATATTTAGTTGGGTTCAAGCTCCTGGGTTTCACCAGTTGACAATTGGGGAAATGTCTACAAGATCCTAGTTTCTTCAAACTAGTTGACACTTAGATGTGACCTTCAAGTTCCCGGTGCAAGAAACAAAAAAAAAGAATCGGTGACACTTAGGTGGTCTGGATTTTAACTACGGATGACTATAACTCAGAGATAAAAACTGAACTAGATTGCCTGGTAAATGACTGGGAATCTATAAAATAATTTATGAGATCAAGATACTATTTTGCAAAGTAATAGACCGTGATTTGTCCAACCAAGACTAGGAATTGGAGAGGTGTTTTGAATTACAAACAAATTAAAATTACATGACAGCCCATATTAAGGCCAAAATATATCGAGTATATAAAATAATATACTTTTAATGTTCATTATTAAATTCTTCAGAATGAATCTCAAGGCTTAATTTTTTCAAAATTATAAAGATGAATATAAGAAGAAGAAGGGCTACGTAGAAACATTTTATGTGTGAATTTACAGAGCTGAAATTATTCAGAAAATATTTTCTACGATATGTTTGTATTCTTTGTGTCATTTTGCAGGGCGTTGGTTGAAGTGTGTGTGTTAATTACGCTATAGTACATGATAATAATTGAGTCCTAAATATGCGATAGTAATAATAAAGGAAGGTTTCGGGTTTAAGTTGTCTAATAATTTAGGTTGTTAAGAAAATAAGGTCGCTAACAATACCATTTAGTGAACAACAATTAATTAACTGCGTTTTGAGGCATTTTAAAGTAGACATACAAAACCTATTGTTTATGAGGACTGCGGAAGTAACGGTACTCACAGCGTTTGAATTTCTCAGAAAGATGAAACAGAATGTTACGGTTAAAGGTAAAAACAGACCGGTGAATGAAGTTAGGTTTGTAGGTATATCAGGTTTTAATTAGGGGTAAAGGTCTTAGAAGAGGCACGTTGACGCATGAAAATTATTATAGAAAAAAAACCCAAACATGGCACGGGGGGGGCCTACGTCTTCACATTAATTATATCTCGTTCAATTGAGATAAAGACTCGAGTGTTACAATGACAAAATTATCAGAGAGAGAGGACACATACTACTAAAGGATTAAAACAAAAAAAAAATGGTCTTGCGTTGTAAGCGAGTACCTAAAGATCTTTGCCTCGTAACGAGACGTCTTAGCAAGCAGGTACATAAGCATACAAATTCATACATAGATATTTAATTCATAACAACATGCTACGAGTTTAACGAGTTGCTAACGAGTTAAACAGCTAATAAAAATGGAGTATTAATACTAATTAATAGATACATCAATTTATGAAATTCATTAATTAATATTAATGATTTAAGAAGTAAACGAAGATATAAAAGTCCTCAGTTGATTGCGAAGAGTTGCGAAAATTGTAAAATATATAAATGGACATCTGAATTAATGACGATTGATTAAATAGAAATACGAAGTATATAAAGGGTTTAATCGATAACGGCGTAGTAAATATGTATACAAAATAAAACGAGATTAGATACACAATTATATAGGAATCTAAAATTGATATTGAAGTCAGATTTTGGTGATCACGATTAAATCATATGGAGTAATAAAAATTCCAGGTACACATAATATTTCCACAAACGATGGGCGTTTGATTGATTTTAGAAGAGAAAAAGCGATAGGTCAATAAAGAGCCAAGGTTAATTTTGATCCTTAATTAGACAAAGTCCTTCAGACGAAATTCTAGCTTAAAGTCATTTCTGATTAATTTTTAAAATCTGTACCAAGTACAGATCTGCCTGATTATTTTGTCACTATGATTAAATATATTATAATTTGATCCTCTAGACCTATAATAAAAGTTGAAAGAGTCGAGTATTGCAGGCAATTGGACCACCTTAAATAAAGGGATCCAATACTTAATAACATACCTTTATTCTAAGCTAGCGAGCTGCTACAAGCTTCGGTGGGTACCTTCAAAAACCTATTCTACGAATAGCTGAATCCCAGAGCGGCCGCTCATCAAAAAAATAAAATAAAAATCAAGTCGGACACATGAGCTAATCTGTGTACCGACAATAAAGGATCAGCTAATCGAATTTCAGTGCTAAATTGTTTTCGATACAAAGGTTAAAAAAAAATAAAAAGGACTCTAGAACCTTGTTTAGCGCATAGCACTCCCTTGAGCTTGCTCGGGATACTGAGTTTACTTGGTCTAGCCTTGAATAAAGTGGTAACAACCAATAGATCTCAAATAAGAGACCTAGGACAATCAGGCAATCCCTGAAACCTAGAACACAACCAAATCAGAGAAATTTAGTACTCATAGTTTTCATACAGATATTTGTACTTATATTCATACATGTATTGTCTAATCATGAATCTAGACTTGGCTTGATAGCAGGTCAGTAACCAAGTTATATAAACAATATAGTTGCTCAAATTGACACTCGTGTATTAGACCTTCACGACTATGAGGATGGATTAGATTATGAAACCAGAGGAGTTGTAAGATTGATTTAATAGACATAGTATTGTATAGAAGGTAGATAAAGACACGGTAGCTACCTAGATCGCTGAAATTAGTATTTGACTTGCTAAAATATTAGAGGTTGAATATTACGTAGAATTCCATGTGATATTTAAGCGTGGGAAAGGAATAAGAAAATAAAGCAATTAACCAGAACAAATGACGGAACAGAGTATAGAGTATCGTAAACTCCATTGAAATAAGACTAAAGCGCAAATAGGGTTGTAAAACGAAAGAAGAAATATAGAAAATAGAAAGATCTTTGCATTGGGCCATAATACAGAGAAGCCATTTAGCCATTTAAAACAGCCGACACAAGAGTTTAGTTAACAAGTGAAAAAGGGACGTTTATGATGTGCTATAATACAAAAGTACAAAACGGTCGGAAAACAAATGGCATTTCGAGGTAATATTTTTTTCGTTCTTCCTATGCAGTTATGCAAGGGATTTAAATTTGAACAGATTTAATATACTTATTGGATATTCGTAGAGTTAATAATGAAGAAGGTTTAGAGCCTAGTCTAAGTCTCAAACCGTCTGCACTATGGTGGGGGGGTGTGATGGCGTCATTTTGGAGGCTAACTTGCCATGACAAAATAATTATTTAAATCTATTTAGAAAAAAGGAACAAGCAAGTTAAATATAAGGCAGCAGGATACAAACAATTAACGCAAAGTGAAATTCAATATGCTAACGTCTCAAAAAACAAAACGTCCTTCTCGAAAGTAAGCAATAAATAATGCTCATAAATTGTTTTCCAGGATCTCAAATTCTATAGAGTTACAAAAACATTAAAAATTAATGGACACACACACACTTCAACAACGAAAGGTCTAATGTTCTTGGAAAAGACAAAAACGCACGTGTACCTATATTCGAATTGGCAACTAAGCTATCGAATTACATTTGCCATACAAATGTGAACCTTAACGACTTAAAAATATCGACGAACAATGATTATTTACAAATGATATTGTGCTGGAGTCTATCTTTATACTTTCAGGAAACGACCTGATTTGAGTAGCTGAGAGTTACTTTGTGGAAGTTTGGTCTAGCAAAACGAGATCTAAGTCTTGAGTTTGACTGGATAGCGGAGTTTGGAGTGCGTGTGAAGCGCATGCGCGGATAGGCTGTCTAACCGAGGGCCAATGACGTCAGGGGGTGCTTATGCGCCGACGGCGTTAGTGTGTGTGCACGGGTGCTATTAGTGAGATAGTGCAGTGGAAATTGGACGCTAAATATGTATAGCATAGATGTTAATTTAGAGTAAGATTTATTGTAAATTATTATCTACCTAAAAAGTTGGGGGTTTTTCCGAAAAGCGGGAAGACAAGACAGGCAGAGAGTCAGTTGGTCTTGGAGCGCCAAGAGACGACCTAGTCTCTTAGATAAAACTTAAATTTTGATAAAACCTTGAACTGAAATCTCAGTATAAATTACAAAGTGTCAGTATCAGTCAGTGAGCTGTACGTGGGAACAACAGATAAAGCTAAGTGTTTAAAACCTTTGCGGATAAAGAGTTTATTGAGCGAGATCACGATTAAAGTTGATTGGATAAGATTTCCTTTGCCAAAGTTTATAATCACAATCGAGACAGTTACAGACAAAGTAAATGTTGATAAAAGTATGATCTCGCAATAGACACTTTCCGTGCACATATGTTGTCTATGTATACTTTTAATTATACAAATTTCTTTGAAATCTGTGCCCCATTACGAGGAACTTTAAGCTGATAAAACTGGGCAACATTTGATTTGCCAAATGTTAATGTTTCAGTGTATGTTATAAATACTCCAAATGAGAAGGAGTGATTAAGCAAACGCTCAGAGAAAGGGAGGTCCCGGGTTCGAATCCCGGTGACGAGCGTTTTACACCTAGGTATACCTAGCTGTCCTCAGTGAAGTTATACTCCAATGAGATAACGTTAATTTACATCTCCATGTGAGGGCTAAATCACCAACAGCTTAAAATTATATGAATGTGCCAATGTCAGTAACTTAGGAAGCTGTGTCTATAAATTGCCGTTCAATTTGGCAATATTTACTACTATCAATAAAGAAAGACACAGATTATATCCCGGCTATATAATACATTTTATAAGAGAGTGGTGGGAGATATTGTGTTGTTAAGCGAAATTTCAATGATTACGCCTTTGTTAAAATAAACAAGTCAGACCCGTAAGAACAAGAGGTTTCTACAAGAGGGGTCAGGGTTCAGTTCAAACCTGAACCGTGCAATTAATCATAGAAAAGAATTGTATCTTTCATAATCTTTATGTACTAGATAAGTAATAGATAATAAGGCCAAAGGGGTTTCTTGTTCATTCATTGTTCTTCCCCTTTATAAAATTGATTGGGCCATTGGAAACAATGAGAAAAAATGATAAAGTAAAGTAATAAATTAGAGTCACTAAACTATCCGTCTGTGTATGTCTTTTTCTCTTTCCTCCCTTTTATAGTTGTTCCTATCCCACATCTAATAAATACTAAACGTATTTAGCAATTATGATACATTATTGATATGATTTGCTATGATCATAATTGGAAAAATAATTCAGTAGTCAAGTCCTAGTCCAGACTTTCATGGTTAGATATATCATGGGTATGCATGTATATGTATGTATTGGCGCCGATGCATATATGTATATTTATATCTGTGTAGAGAGGGGTTAGCTGACCAAGTCAGACAGCAGACCATCACAACACAATATATCAAATATCATGTTGGAACTCACATATGTATATTAAGGCTTAAGCAGGCTTTAACAAAGATTTTTACGATTGCAATTATTTGATTGAAATTTAAATGTCTGTTCAATTAGAGAAGAAATCTAATTACTTAAATGATTGAAATCGAGTTTCTCTTTTTTTTATTTCTTGGTAAGTATGAATATTTCTCTTATTCCATCCATCAGCCCGTGTTCGTCCACTGCTGGACATAGGCCTTTCCCAAATTTTGCCACCCATGTTGTCGGTCCTCCGTCCTCCTCATCCAGCCGCCCCCCGCAACGTCCTTCAGGTCGTCGGTCCAGCGGGCACGAGGTCGGCCTACACTACACTTTGCTGTACGTGGTCTCCATTCTAGAGCCTTTCGGCTCCAACGGCCATTATGTCGGCGACAATTATGGCCTGCCAACTGCCACTTCAACTTACTGATTCTGCAGGCTATGTTGGTTACTTTCGATCTCCGACGGATCTCCTCGTTTCGGATTCTGTCCATCAGAGATACTCCAAGCACAGCCCGCTCCATAGCTCGCTGAGCGACCTTAAATCGGTAGATCAGGCCCATTGTAAGAGACCACGTCTCAGCGCCATACGGCATCACAGGAAGGACGCACTGGTTGAGCATTTTAGCCTTTAAGCACTGCGGTATTGACGACGCAAATATGTGACGCAACTTTCAGAATGCTGCCTAACCCAAGCATATTCTTCTGTCAGCCTCGGCGTCTTTTCCTTTACCACCGGCCTCTAAAATCGCAATTTGTTTTTTACAAAACACAAAACATTTATTTTAAAAAATAGTTTCCTTGTTTCTTTTCAAAAATCTAAAAATACTTTACACCCTCCGTAACTCTGGAACCGTTCACTTTAGCAAGATTATGCGAAAGACCATTTTTGTTCGCAGTTTAATTTAATTGGTTTTGCAATTGGTACTTTTGCGCTAAACCACATAGTTTTCGAAATATTTAAAAAAATTTGAAAAAACACAACTTCTCCCCCCCCCCCCTCCCCCAAACCCGACGCTCAAAATAGTGTAACTTTTTACCCAACAATATGTAGACTGTATAAAACAATGACGCCAGAATGATACTTTTACTTTGGATGTTGATGTTAGGCCGTTTTTTGGGCTAATTTCACCACAGTATTAGGACTTTCTGCTAACACTAGACGATTATTTATTGGCCAAATATTAGATTGAAACGTTTCCTAAATAACCAGGAGTGTATATTATAGGCTATGTGTGTATGCAAGTGGTAGGTTTAAGTTAGGATTTTAATAGAGCTAGGTTTTATAGGTGAGGGTTGTAGTAAAATCTCCCACCGTTACACTTTCTATATTATGTACTATGTATGTTATGTATTTATGTCTGATCGACCTTTCCAGTGACCGAAGAGCTGGGGCCTATTTCGGCCAAAAGATAAGCCTGGCCACCCAGCGTGGCAACGCTGCCAGCCTTTTGGGTACATTTTCCAGCGAAGGTGGCGATTTGGCCAGCATTTTTCATTTATTGTAAATAGTTTAGTTTAGATATAATTTATTTAAGTTTTATAAAATTACTAAGTTATTTTGATAAAGTTTTTAGTCCAGTTTTTTTTTATTCTTTCTCGAAACGTTTCGTTGAACCCAACGATGTTCTAAGCCCCATTGAACCTTACCAATATAGTAAATTGTCTATTATAAAATTGGGTGTATCATGGGACCATCGATCAAGTTTACCATATAGTTTCCTTTTCGCCCTAGAAACTTACCAGAGGAGCTGGTATCGTAGAACCTCATGATTCCCCGCAGCATGGTGGAGAACATGAGGTTGTGCAGCTTGTTGGAGGCGGAGATGCAGACCTGGGTGAAAGGGAACACCCGCAGGTTGACCAGCAGCAGGCACGTGGTCACAATGCAGCCGTGGATGATCAGGTACTGGCCTGTCGTGAACCGACCCATCGTCACGCCCAGCCCTTGCTCTGGGGGATAAATAAATTGTCACAGCAGGTATCCTCGAAGGGTGTCAGCTGAACAATAAACCCATCGTACAGTTCAGGCCAGTACAGAAGGCCCACTGTGGAGCGAGTCTATGGAGACGTTTGGACTTAGAGGTTAAAAAAAGTAAACAATTTAATTAAGTCATTTTGATAATACCATCTAGTGCAGTTAGTGACTGGCTCTTAAAGTTGTTGATTGACATTTTTGTATAACATTTTCATCTGTGAAGATATTTAATAAAATCCATTTTTTACTGTGGAGACAACCACGTCATGGGACATATCTCCTGATTCCGGCCTTGTTTCAAGATGTGGTATTTTTATTGCAATTTAATATTACAACGGTATTTTGATTTTCTTTATATCAATGTTATGGTTTGTAAGTAAGAGATTTAGTCGCTTAGCTCCTAAGCAGTACTTAATACGAGTAATGTTACATTACCGGTAAACAAAAACGGTATTTTAGTATGGTGTCCATTTTATGTTGTGAATATAAGTAATTCAGGATAATATAGCTAATTTCTTGTTCCTACTTAATACGAGTGATTATTGTTTATCTTTTTACCAAAAAAAAAACAAATAAATTTGACGGTAGCAAAAGGCTTTTTGGCAGACTTTATTCAATCAATTTCTTTGGTGGGAAAATATTTCCTGGTGGAAATTAATTAATTTGCCAAACAACAAAGAAAAATAAAGATTTTTAAACCTTTAAGTTGGAATAAACAGGAAACAAATTTAATGCTTTTATAAAAGTTGTCCAAGTGTTGCGTTGCTTATAACTTTATTATTTATATTTAGATATGAATAGATGGGTATTTAAAAAAAAACGGTTTTTGTTTTAGTGAAATTATATTACAAAAAGAAAAATATGAATAAAAATTACTTATTAAATAAACAGTAACACATAATATTATAATATTATATAATAATAATTGTGATGTGCAATAAATTTTATAGTAAAAAATATATAAAAACATACATTTATTAGAATGAGCAATGGAAATTAAATCACCATATGCTTAAATTATTTATTATCTTCGAAATCGCTTAACTCGTCTTCTGACCAAATTTCAGTCATTTCGTTTGCATCAACAAATTCAATATCAAGCGGGTCGGATTCAATTTCAACAATTTCGTAAAACTCCCTACACGATGACTTGTAAACCCTCTGATTGTAGGTAGGTCACATGCTCGATAAAAGAGGGTCCGAAGAGAGCAGAAGGTTATGCAAAACGTCTTCGTTGCATGCGATTTTGCTGCGCTTTCTAGAATGATCTTCTCTATATCTTCGAAAATCCTTTTTTCTTGATTCAGAAGCTTCCTCAGACAAAAATCCTATAGGTACTACTGACAAATTCTCGACAATAGATGGACCATGTATGAGCAGTTTATGAATACTAGACGGCATGTAATACCATGGATACAATTTGATGTAATGTTTTGCAGTGTCTTCACAAAATGCACGAAATTTGGCAATGTTAATTATTTCACCCGATGAGATGCACTGCAATATAACACCAATTTTTCGAATAAGATGTGCATCTAAACCTGTTAAATTTGCTGTCTGCACCGGTTTTTCAAAAAATCGTCTGGCAATAGTTCCCGTGTTTGTCGTCCCACTGCCCTGTTTTACAATATCAAGGAGCATACCCGTCTCATTTTGAAGTGCTTCCTGAATTTTTAGTTTTCTGTCACTTACTTTTTTTGCCAGGGCTGCATCTTCCCCTCTCCATTGTTTTACATCGAGCTTGTATGAAATGTGGGGCAAGCATTCCATGCTTCGAATCTAGGCATGAAGAGAACTCAAACCATATTGATACATGTCGTCATTTATAGGCCTGTTTTTTAATTTGTGCAAATTATTCATTTGAGAAGGAGTAGCTTTGCATATGTCACTTGTGGCTGATCCTGTATGTGAAATATAAGAATGAATTTTACCATCAATCATGGTCAAAAGCAGTTCATGTGAAACATTTACTTCGTTAGGACAAGCAGACGAAGTTAGATGCGTAATCTCTTCTTTTATAGTTGTCATTTCTCTGGTTACGTTTTCTTCCGTCTCTTTCATGAACTTGAACATATATGGACGACAGTATGATGTTGATGACGGACGCTTATTTTCCCAAATTACGTCATCTAGTTGTGTATTTAGCCGAAGAGGAACAAGTGTTGCCATGAAGACACTTGCACAGTTCAACTCACTGGGACTTGTTTCTTGATTCGAAGCTTCTTGCCCACTGGTGTTGTGTTGAGGTATTATTATGGTTGACTGTTGACTCGAGGGACCTTGTTCATTTGTACAGTTTTCATCACTTGTTGTTGCTCTTTGATGAACACTTTGACTGTAGGCTCCATCAAAACCCCACTTACTAATAAAAACTAGTTGATTTTCTTCAATATTTGCATCGATACATTTTTAAAGTCTCTTTGCTGTTAAATATAATAGCGCCTGCAATTTCACCTTCGCGGAAAAGTCCGATATTATAACGTCCTCTTTTGCCGGATAACACTTTTTCTTTTCTTCCACTAATTTATAATAACTGGGATAATTTGTTCCTTCAGCAGCATTAAAGTCTCTTAATGTATTGTAGCGCCATTTTGATAATTTCATTGAAATAAATAGGGCCAAAGCTTTTTGGAGAAATATTTCTTGGTTGGATTTGCTGTTTCCGTCAATAAGAGCTCTCAGTTTAGAAGCCTCTTCAGGTTTCTTCGATAGGTAATTAAATACATATGCCACATCGCGCTGACCTAATGATTTGAGTGTGCATCCGTTAGAAAAAACTATCTCTTCAGCACTAGTGTTTGGACTTGATTCCCGAGTTCGTCTTCTTTTTTGGCGGTTCCCTAAATCTTCGAACGCTTTACGTGGATCTTTATCTGGGTACTAGTTGAAGCATCTGATTTGCAGCAAGGATCAATAGCGGTAACTAGGTCCGAGCAAGTGTCTACGGGTACGAATTCAACTCTCGCAGCCTCTGTATTCTCCTTTAAAACATTTGACCAGTTAATCTCTGTTTCTAGCCAATTCAAGTGCTTCTGTAGAAATTTTTCTTCGCTTCTTGCCGATTGTGTCCACATAGCATACATGCGGTAGCAAAAACGATGATACCAACTGCGTAGGACTTTTCAGCATCTTCACTCAATTGATCACCACTGTTTAATAACACGTTGAGTAAATGACCATGATCGAACATACATAATCCGAAGAGAACTGTAAAGATCAAGGTTTGTCTCAAAACCACGGAAAGACGTAGTAATATTGCTCTGTATAAAACTGAATCAAAACTGATAAAGCAATGAACAGAAGCAAGCTCTTTATACCTTTTTTTGTTACGAACTTAGACCCTTACTTTTGTTACACAATGGCCATTAGTTAATCTGCTATTACTAATTAACTAAAATACTTAGTTATTACCGATATTTTCATTTAAGTATTCCATTAGTATTAAGAAATTAAGCAAAATTTAATTTAATTTTGCTCAATTTCTTAATACTAATGGAATACTTAATTGAACATATCGGTAAAACTAATGTATTCTTGTGTATATTAGTTAATTATCAGCAGCAGATTAATTAATGGCCATTGTGTAACAAATAGATTGATTAAGATTGATACAAACAAAAACCGTATTTAATATTAAATCCTGGTTTTTTTCTTAAAAAGTACAAATTTGGCGCACCAAGTTTGCTTGGAGCATCCGTTGCAATTTATAAGATGAATTGAATAAAAAAATACCACATCTTGAAACAAGGCCAGAATCAGGTTTCGGATAGCTTAGTACCAGCAAAATTATCTGTTAGATACGTTAATTTAGCATGAAGAAGTCATGAGACAATTAACCTGAATTACTTATATTCAAAGTTTATATAGACACGATGTACTAAAGTACCGGTTTTTTTAACCGCTCAATTATCATTACTCGTATTGAGTAGCATAAAGAAGAAATGCTATCATTCTCTTGAATTATTTATATTCAAAGCTTAAGATAGACACTATTTACTAAAATACCGTTTTTTACCGGTTGTGTAACATCACTCCTACTAAGTACTGCTTAGAAGCTAACCAACCAAATCGCTTACATACAAACCCTAAGATTGTTAGAAAGAAAAACAAAATACCGTATATAATATTAAACCCCGGTTTTTCTGAAAAAGTGCACCTAGTTTGTTTGGAGCATTCGTTGCATTTTATAAGATGATTTCAATAAAAAAATACCACATCTTGAAACAAGGCCGGAATCAGGAGATATGTCCCATGACGAGGTTGTCTCCATAGTAAAAAAATGGTTTTTATTAAATATCTTCACAGATGAAAATGTTATACGAAAATGTCAATCAACAACTTTGAGAGCCAGTCACTAACTGCACTAGATGGCATTATCAAAATGACTTAATTAAATTGTTTACTTTTTTTAATCCCTAAGTCCAAACGTCTCCATAGACTCGCTCCACAGTGGGGCGCGTGTGAAGCTATTATAGTTGCCACCTGCGCTGTAGCCCCCCGCGCCCCACCCCTGCCCGTCGAATCACCGATATTGCGCAACTGCGACGCCATCTGTAACTAACTTTACCTGCGTCTACTGTACTGGCCCGAACTTTATAAGAAACAGTTTTACATAAACTTGTTTGTAACTTGGAGAAAGTTTTTCTAATATCGGGTATAATTATTATTTCAGTATAAAGAAGTAGGTATTGAGCGTACATGTCCTCTTATTTTATACCTAGATTAGATTAGATTAGATTAGATTTGATAACAAATAATGTTACATGTCAAAAAAAGACATGATCTTGCTAAATTTCTTGCCCTTCTTCTTAGCAAGACTAATCGAATGGGCGGAGTTAGGCATATATTTATATATGTAACGTATTAGTATTTAGTATATGGTTAGCTATCATTATCATATAGTAGGTATATATATTATTGTATACATTAAATATACCTTTAATGTAGTTTATGTACGTGTATTAACTTATTAAGTATATATTAATCGACAACATTACAAATTAATAATTGATGCAAAAGTTTAAACCATTTCGAGACGTAAAAGCTGTTTTCATCCTTCAAAGAAGAGCCATTAGGGCTATTTATAACTTAAAATGTAAAAAAATACTAATCACTAAAAGAAAAATTCAAGGAAATAGGAACCCTAATCGTAACTTGCCAATTTATATATGAAAACGTCTAGTACGCTAGAAAAAACACCAATGTGCTTCCACGGGTCGGTGCAAGCCACACTATAGGTACCAGAAATAAACATAAACTTGCTGCTCCAGAATTTAGACTCCACAGAACAAGTACTTCCTTTGTTGGTTATAGAGGGAGTATTCGTTTTTATAACAAAATACCAAAGGAAATACTTGACCTTTCAGAAAATAAATTTAAAAAACATAATAAGAAAAGTCTTTTTAAGCGTACTATAGTATTAGTGAATATTTGGAAGATAAAAATGCATGGTGTTAATTCATCTCAAACCTTTTATTGTATATATGTAGGTACTTAAATTATTTCAAGGCTAAGGGTTGTTGCAATACAAAAATTCACTTATATTGTTTTCAATATGATATTTTAAATATAAATGTATAAAATTTATTCTGACTCTAAAAAAAATAATAGGACTGATAGAACAGGAGGATAGAGAGATGATCTAACAATTTCATTTTGTTTTTTTTTTATATTAAGTTACTAAATTTTTGGCTGACTTTCTCTTGTCCTGTGCTATCTCTTTACCAAAACAATGTTGTATTATTAATAGAATAATGATGATCGAAAAAAAGACATGATCTTGCTAAATTTCTTGCCCTTCTTCTTAGCAAGACTAATCGAATGGGCAGAGTTAGGCATATATTTATACCGGGTGTAAATAGAGTGCGACCATTAAATGAAACCACATATTCTACCGACCCTCCTGAACCACTTTTCCCAAGAGTAAATTATACACAAATTCTTGTACTTTTATTCCACATATATTTATTTTTATTCTAACTTAGGCTACCGGTTTCGTATTACACATCATCGGGCCAACAAATTATTAATTTATTATTAATTTGTTGGCCCGATGATGTGTAATACGAAACCGGTAGCCTAAGTTAGAATTAATAATTTGTTGGCCCGATGATGTGTAATACGAAACCGGTAGCCTAAGTTAGAATAAAAATAAATATATGTGGAATAAAAGTACAAGAATTTGTGTATAATTTATTCAAGATGATATTCCACCAAGAACCATCAATCGAATCCATCCAATATTTCCCAAGAGTCATACCCGCGGACACCCTTAGTTTAGGAAATAATTGTGTTCCAAACAAAAATGCGTGAACCCTAATGCACAGACATACGGGTGAGTCGTCGTCCGTGAAACCTGCAGCTGATTGAGGTCAGTGAAAATCAAAGTAAAAATTTTAGTTAGAGTGGAGCGTCCCCCCTCCCCTGACGGCTAAACGGATGTTTATATAAATGTGAAAAAAATCACAGAAGTAGTATATATAATGAATTTAAAAGGAAAACTATCACAGCTAAGTAGGCTTTACAGGTTTACGAGTACAGGTCGCGCTAAACTTTTGGCCCCCTATAATGTATGGGACCAGAAGTTTGGCGCGGTCTGTATTGGTAGACCAACTTATATGTACCGGGCAACTACGGAACCCTACATTGCGCGTGGCCTGGCACGCACTTGGCCGGTTTTTTAATAATCCATTGGCAATGAACATTGAATTTTGAAATCCTCAGATGCGACTTACGTCCTTTAAGAATGAGTGAATACGAAAACATTAAATTATGCAGGAAAAACAGAATAAAACAAAATAAAAAAGTACATGAGCTTCTTTTTTACGCAGGCTTTCAATATAAATATTAAAAACGAATGGTTAACTAAAATTTAATGTTGTCGATTGGCTATAAATGAATGACCTATAACGGTTGTTGAAAGCGAAAAATAAAGTCAACTTGTATCTTTCATTCACCACATGATCACAAGGATTTTGCGTTATTGCTTTTTTTTGCCGCATGAACACAACGAGTCAGCGACATATTATTTTTTCACCGCATGATCACAGTGAGTTGGCATTATTTATTTCTGTCACTACATGAGCACAAGGAATCGGCGTTATTTCTTTCTTTGGCCGCATGATCAGATCACAAGGGGTCGGCGTTATTTATTTTTTCGCCGCATGATCACAAGGAATCGGTGTTATAGGCGTACCAGAATCTCATGGCAAAAATTCATATGAAAATTCTCTATGATTCCATATATTTTTTGCCATGAGATTTTGGTACACCTGTATTTCTTTCTTTCACCACATGATCACGATAAGTTGGCATTATTATTTATTTCTGTCACCGCATAATCACGAGGAATTGGCGTTATTTCTTTCTTTCGCCACATGATCACAAGCGATATTTCTTTCTTTCGCCGCATGATCAGGATGAGATGGCATTATTATTTATTTCTGTCGCCGCATAATCACGAGGAATCGGCGTTATTTCTTTCTTTTGCCGCATGATCACAAGGAGTCGGCGTTATTTGTTTCACCGGTTATTATAATTTTTCGCCGCATGATCACCAGAAGCCAGGTTTTATTATCGGGGGGGGGGTTAAGAAAAAAGTACTGCTGCAAAAGCATTAGATGATGATTCTTATTTTTTTAGGGTTCCGTACCTCAAAAACAAAAACGGAGCACTTGGAAGATTTATAGGACTTTATTGTCCGTCTGTCTATCAAGACCATTTATCTTGGGAACGCGTGGAGATATCGAGTTCAAATTAAAACCATATTTAAGTCTACAGTCCCTTGAAGCTGTGAATAGATCAAACTTCTCAGTTAACTTAAAAAAAGATACGGCCGTTTATACCAAAAAAACCGTATATTTCGATACTCTCAAGGGAATCAAAATTTATAGGGTATTTTCCGTTGACGTAAAACTATTAAATTCGGTAAGTAATACCGTCTTATACTACAAGTATAGCGAAAAATCTGAAAATTAAACATTTGTAATGAAATCATAAAAATATAGTCTTTAATGGAACCCTCAGTGGGTGAATCCGATTCGCACTTAACCAGTTTTTTCTTTTTAAATATATTCACTACTTCATCTGCATCTTCTGCAGTAGTCTGTCCTGGGGTAGCAGGGACACAGGTATGGTAAATAAATATTTACAGTTATAGTAGCTAAAGTTGTTTAAAAATAATACGGGGAACACATTTGTTATTATAATACTTATTAATTTTACTAAGTTTCAACTTGTTTCTTTGTATACCTACTAAATTAAATCGGATCTATGTTATCGTTCCAAATCACTTTTTCAAGATTAAAATATTGCTCGCTCTCAGGCAAAAGTAGCTTGATTCTGGTTCCAAACCCTAAAAGTAGATGTTTTGGAGCCAGCATAGAGCTACTTTTGTCAGACAGCGAGCAATATTTTAATCTTGAAAAGTGATTTGGAACGCTACTTTTGGACCTTGTTTCGGTATTAGAGTTCTGGATACAAATAAAAATAAAAAAATCGGCTGTCATTCCAGATATTTTGTAGTTCATCATAGTTTATTATATATTATCATGTATTTTTTTCCTAACATTTCGGGTTTGAACGTGCTTAATTCTATTTTTTAAATATTGAAAAAATATATATATATTATTTTTATATTTTTTACATTAATAAATTAAATTTATTATCCCTTTCTCTTCTTCTTTTTTCCAATTGTCTATCACCTATCTCTATCCATCTCTTGCGTTCTGAACTAGAGTTGAACAATTTAATGAAAGTTATTGAAAAATATTTCAATTTTGTATATTAAAAAAAACAAAGTTAAACACGCTTAACATGCTTTGTTATACCTATAGCACACGTGGTTTAAAGGAACGAAGTACTTTTCCTAAGAGCCTGTATACTTACGAGGGGTGGGTAGAGAGTATAGATAACTCTGCTACGATCCTGTTGCACCTATTTTGCTTCTTTGACATTCTTAAATTGAGTCAAACAAGCTCTTTTATTCCAGGAACTTTCGACTTAGCCTTTTTTCTGTATGTTACTTATTGTAAATTAATATGTAATTTTAAGGCGACCGGATCAGAGATGCAATTGTGTAAGACAATCGTATTCAAATTGATTATCATATGGCTATTCGGCTAAGCAAATTAGTCCGTTTGACAATTAAAATCGTACATTTTTGGCTGTTAAATGAATACGATTGTCTTGTTTTATTGTTGACGACCAAAAACGTACGATTTCAATTGTCAAACGAGCTAATTTGATAATCCGAATAGCCACACGACAATCGAATTTGATGACGATTGTCTTACACGATTGTATCTCTGTTTTTCTTATATCTATCAATTTATGAGAGTTAGGTAATTTATTTACGTACCTGGTTCAGCCCCTTCTAAACCTTCTTCGTAGATAGCGACTTGGTTCGCCCTGCGAATAGAACATTGGATACGTCAAGTGTAACACATGAATGCAAGGTTCCGTTAATGTTTTTATTGAATGGAAAGCCTAATGTTTTTAGCTCGGAATGTTGAATTTTATGATGAACAGTTTCATTCATTTCATTCGGGTGGTTGAAAGAACGCGCAAAAGGCAAGTATTTGCATAAAATAAAATAGATTGTAAATTTCATATGAGGAAATAATAAGATGGAATTGATTAAGTAGTACAATAAGCAGTGGACATACCAATAGCTGAACCAGTAGTCAGCCGCAGCAGCTGAGCCTGTGGCTGCCAGGATCATTAGCGTGGTTAGTAGCAGAATACCCACTCCGCCGCCCGACTTGATGTACGTCGCAACTACCGACCATCTAGAGGAAACGAACGAATTCATACAGCCCAATTCAATTAAACTGCCTTCTTACTTCCTTAGGCCCTATCGATAATGTTAGGCCCAAACCGCGGCTTGTACAAAAAGACAAAAAAATATTTTGCAAAGGGATAATTTTGTTTGATCGTCTAAAATCCGTTTGATCTATTAGGGATATATTTTTAGGGTTCGATAGTCCGACAAGGAACCCTTATAGTTTCGCAATGTCCATCTGTCGTATTAGAAAGCTGTTATTTGGCATTGGTATATACATATTAATTACACCGACAAAATGGTTAAAAAACCTCTTTTTTTTTTAACTCCCTTAAACGTAAATTAAGGACGAATTATTTTTTTCTCGTTTATCCTATTGTGTGGGGTATCGTTGAGTATGTCGTTCAAAAACATCCTGGGTATGTGAAAACCATTTTTCGATTTAAGGATCCGTTGGCGAAATATTAAGCTTTAAAGTGCTAATTTTTGTAAGAGTCAAGTGTCCCCCTCCTCTGTCTGCTAAACAATAGCTCACAGAGGTAGTATATATAATGAAGCTAAAAGGAAAACGATCACAGTTAAGTCGTAGGCTTTATAGGTTTACGAGTACAGGTCGCGCCTTTAGCGTATATATAAGCAAGCTTGCTTATTAATACTCTAAGGGTCGCGCCAAACTTTTAGTCCCCTCTAAACACGACAATGTATGGGCCGTTCTTGGGGACAGCAACTTCCGAGCGGACTAGAAGTTGGCGCGATTTGTATTTGTAGACCAACTTTTAAAATGTACTGAGCAACTACAGAACCATACACTGCACGTGGCCCGACACGCACTTGGCCGGTTTTTTAACATTGGGACTGATGCTGGACCCAAGATAGGGGCCTAAATATATCTCAATTTTAATTTTATTTTATGTACACTAATTTACACTAATATTATAAAGAGGAGATGTTAGGGAGAAATATGAAAGTATGTGCTTTAGTTTAAGAACATATTATATTAACATATTTGTTGTTAATGAATTAATGATTTAGATAAGAATCTGTTATGTTACATCACTCTAATATTATAAATGCTTATAAGTGTTTGTAGTTCTAGGGTCTTACACCCGTGCTGAACACTCTACTTTTCATTAACTAATAATGCGAAGAAATTAAAAAAATATATATAATAACAATTTACTGTGTGAAATTTTTACGTCTTTTAAAAATTGTAAGTAAAGTAAAGTAAAGTAAAAATTTATTTGCATAATGGATATATTGCATTTGGATATTTCGCCTAATAAATGAAAGTCACGTTTTTCAATATTGTTAATAGAAATAAAATACAGAATAAGAAAATGAAAACGCAACGTGAATCATGACGGGATGTCAGAGGCATTGAACTGTGAAAAAGATGAAAAGACAAAAAAGATGTCTACTGTGTAGATCGAAACAGAGTAAAATGTAGTGTGGAGTAAATGTAGAGTTTAATGTATTTTATAGCTCGAAAAAAGACTTGCTTCAATATTTTTGCAGGCTATGTTTGGAGAACAGATCATTGAACCTTATTACTAATCAGCTATTAAGGGTTAATAAATCTTATGTACTTCAGACTGTTGTGATCTAAGTGATGAAAGTCTAAATTGTCTTTATCATCTAAAATCATACTCGTACATAAATTCAAATGTCCAAAAATTTTCCGTCAATTGATGTCTTTTAACACAAAATATGAAGTTTTGTTTGAATAAGTATTAAAACTAGCACAATTTAATTTACAAGGCCCGCTAAAATAAATGTTTTTTTTTTACTTTCCCTATTTACTAATTCGCGACTACACACAAATAAGTAAAACTTGCCGCGCCGTAGCAAACCGCGCCGTAGCAAACCGCGACGCATTACCTACGCCTTCATGACCTACGCACATTTGGCTACGATAAGACGGAGAAATTGCCGTAGTATTTAATTTTGTGGACTGGCTTTGTCATTGTGTGGTCTCCAAATGCGTTCTAAGGTATTCTTAAGTACATGATGATCATTGTGTACATCTTCAATGGCTCGTCGTATTGATAGTTTAATTTTCTGAATTTCTGAATCCCTCGAGAATGGTGTATTAACCGAAACCGGTCGGAATTAAAGTATAAATTTTAAAAGAAAACCAGTGAAACAAGTGCAGTATAAGTCAACGCAGGTAAAAAGAGCGCTGGGGCGTCGTGGAAGGGATATGTTTGCGCATGGGGGTATAGTCGCGCACAAAAAGGCTTGAGTATAATATTGTTATAGTAGGTGGTAGAGCTGATGCCGGGCTCGACTGTGGAGGTACCACCATCTTACTCGCAAATCCTCCCGAAGTTATTCCGGGGAGAGTAAGAGAACAGCTCTCAGGTAAAACCAGGCGGCCCACCATTGCCTGGAACCGATGGATGGCGGTATATTCATCCCCAATTGCCGGGCCTTATATAAAACAGACTAGTGACGGGCAGCGGCGTCACTGGTGCAAGGGTTTCGGCACCGCGCTCACCAACCCGCCTGCCCAGCGTGTGTGAGTATGGGCATTTCTTCCAGAAGGACTGCCAAGAGTGGCGAAATCCTGGAAAGGCCTATGTCCAGCAGTGGACGAAACAGGCTGATGGATGGATGGATAATATTATTTGATTATGTAATTAAAATGTTTATTGTAGAATAACATCGGTGTAACTGCTATTTCTAAACAGGTTAGAATTAAACACATACTGTGGGTATTGATTTGGTCCACAACTTGCGTCACATGAATGTTATTAATATACCTACATGATGCTTATTCCAAAAAAAATGCATACAAAAACAAAATACTTTTACCAGCTTCGTTCCTCATGCAACAGTAAACATTGTAAATATTTTTTCTTTCTTTTCTCTGCAAACCCATCGTAACACAAATACATTTTTGCGCGTGACTGTATTTTGAGATCGACCGGACCTGGACACTGCGTCGTGAAGCGAACAAACCAATCGCGAGACAGCAAATCCACGCGCCAGGTATTTTCCCCGTCGCGGCCACCCGCGCCGCACCTCATACCACCAATTTGGACGGTAATTCGCTCACTACGCAAGTACGTCACTCGGAGCTCTTTTTACCTGCGTTGACTTAAGGTAAGACCGCACTAGGCGGAACTGCACCGCAGCGGAGCGACGCGACACTGTACTTCAAAATATTGTTTCTAAGTAAACGTATTGGACATACCGCACTACGCGGCAGCGGAGCGGCGCTGCGCGACACTGCGCGACAAAGTTGGGTAACCAAGCAAAGTTGACGTGCGGTGTCGCAACGCGCAGTTCCGCTGCTGCTAGGTGCGATATAGTAAGCAGCGCGACCGCAACGCGTCACCTCATATTTCATACGAGTTAGAACGTGTCAGACGTGCAATTTGTTTTGCAAAATGGACGAAGAAAAGTTAATTTTATTAGTAAGTAACTATCCTGAGCTTTATGATATGGAAAACGAAAATTACATGAACACGACGAGAAAAAATAACATTTGGCTAGAGATAGCAAAAGAAATTGGAGTAAAGGGTAAGTAAACAAACTTGTTTTTGCTTCAGTATTTATTTTTTGTTAGCAAACTGAACTAGGTAATTAGTAGCTGCTTAGGTACAGTCTAGGAACAGATCAACTTAACTAGGTACAGAGAATTTATTTGACACACATCCAGAGTTCGCTGGTTTTCTGTTCGACAAAGTCCTTTATTAATTATGTTAGTTTGCCAGGACAAACTACCTTCAGGAGAATTGAAATAACTTTTGAACTTATCCCGTATCTCAATAGCGTTAGTTGTGAAATTTCCACCTATACGAGGTCTCGAAGTTGTATTTCTTCGTACTCTTCGTTGTCAAACAATATTGTATCATTTCTCAGAAAATTGTGTAACACGCAAGTAGCTAAGATTACATTATCCACATGTTCAGCACTAAGACAGATCTTGCGATAATAAATTCTGAATTTTTTACATAATATACCGAACGCGTTTTCTGAAACTCGTCGTGCTCGACTATGTCTGTAACCATATACCTTTTTGGATTCATCATCTAATTGCGTACCAGGGTAAGGTCTCATCAAATATGGTTTTAATGGGAAGGCTTCATTGCCAACAATCACATGGGGTAGTTTTTCATTTGTTCCCGGTATTTCTTTTGGACCTGGTATATTCAGAGTATTTCTTTCTAGTCTTTTTGCCAAATCTGAACGCAAATATATCCCTGCATCGCTATTCTTACCAAGATCACCAACATTAATATATATGAATTTATAATTTGCATCGACTAGAGCTAGCAGCACTATAGAAAAATACTTTTTGTAATTAAAAAACAATGAACCAGTTTTTGGCGGTGCTAAAACATCAACGTGCTTTCCGTCTAGAGCGCCGATGCAGTTAGGATAATTCCACTTCACAAAGAAATCTTTTTCAATTTTCTTCCATTTTTCTTCATCTGGTACCGGCATTACAATCTTAGATAACACATCCCACAATGTGCTGTAGCACATGTAGTATGTACGATTTCTTGAACGGTGGTATATCCCAAACAAAATGATTCTGCAATTGTCTTGAACGAGTCGCCAGTAGCCAAAAACCTGGAACAATCACAATTTAAATTAACAAAATTTTTTTTAATTTCCAGATAAAGTTTGCAAATATAAGTGGAAAAGTTTAAGGGGTGGGTTCAACAGAAATGTAAAAAGACGCAAAACCAAGAGTGGAGATCCTGCTAAAAAAAATAAGAAGTGGAAATTCGAAAGCCAAATGCAGTTCTTACTACCTTATCTACAAGAAAGGGCAACGAAAAGTAACTTAGAAGACTCTGCGTCATTCACCAGTGACGATATTCCTGAAAATCCTGAACTTGAATCTGCAACCTTCGGCAGCATCAATGAACAAAACAATTACCGCGCGAAAAAAGAACCTCATACAAAAACAAAACTCATCAGTTGCTGACGTGCTACAGAATTATTTGGATCGGCCAACTACAAGATTATCGAGTCAGCCAGAAAATCCTATAAGTTATTTTTTTAAAGCTATGGCCGATACAGTTATAACCTTGCCACCTGATTTACAACTAAAAGCTAAAAACAAAATTTTTGCCTTAGTCTCAGAGATAGAATATGAAAGTTTTCTAAGAAAGACGACATCATCCACAGACCAAGCTGTAGTGGTAACAAATCCAACAAATGTTTCCTGCGAGTCTGAAAAGCAACATTTTAATTCAGGTCCATCTACAAGTACTCAAAGAGCACCTCTCAACAATTTTGACTGCCCTGACGATATTCCTGATGCAGATACTTGTATAAGTATTTTTGATGAATCTGACGATGTATCACAAACTGTCCTAAATCATAATGCCACAAAATATATTATAACGTCCGATGGCCGTCTAGTTCGTCCTCAATAATTATGTCATTATTACTTACTTAGCTACTTCTTAAATAAAAAGAACTTACCTTATTGTCACCATGAGTTTTTCTTCTACACTTATAGCTTTTCGGAAAAGAGTATCCTCCTCTTTTGTATATGGCTGCATAATCTGTACTAACTCGTTAAACTTATGCAAAGACATTCTAAAGTATGTATGAAATCTTTTTAAGTCTCTTTTAAGCCGTGGCAAGAGTACATGATATTCTCCTTCTTCATATCGCGATTCTGGAATGTCATGAATCCATAGTCTCGGCTTTTTTCTTGATTGGTTTTGTTATTCTTCTTCCTCGCAAAGTAGTGACACTATGACCACGTCTACATCAATTTCATCCATCGCGTTCAATGGCTGCCAACCGACTAACAAACAAAACTGTCGCGCCGCTGCAGTTCCAGTGCGGTATACCGAACTTCATCTAGTAATGACGCGTCGCTTCGCTGCGGTGCAGTTCCGCCTAGTGCAGTCTTACCTTCAAGGTTTTGAACAAGTCAACGCAGGTAAAAAGACGTGCTTGCGTAGTGAGCAAATTACCGTCCAAATTGGTGGTATGAGGTGCGGCGCGGGTGGCCGCGACGGGGAAAATACCTGGCGCGTGGATTTGCTGTCTCGCGATTGGTTTGTTCGCTTCACGACGCAGTGTCCACGTCCGGTCGATCTCAAAATACAGTCACGCGCAAATATGTATTTGTGTTACGATGGGTTTGCAGAGAAAAGAAAGAAAAAATATTTACAATGTTTACTGTTGCATGAGGAACGAAGCTGGTAAAAGTATTTTGTTTTCGTATGCATTTTTTTTGGAATAAGCTATACTCCCAAACTTATAATGCGCATACGAATCTTCGCCCCTGCTCGGCAAAGTTCGTATTTCCCTACACTTTGTTTATAAGCAGTAAGGTCACGTCGGCTATAGATTTCTATGCTTTGGGAGCACTGTAAAAGTGAATTTAATTATGTTAAAGTATGACGCGTGTGTAGTATAGGTGGGCACCACATGTGTGTGTATATGATATACAGTATAATGTAAGTGGTGGCCAAATAATAGAATTGATCATTGCATGGTCTCATCGACATGATATCGAGAAGTACGAATTTACAATAGACTTCCAACAAAAAGTCAAAAATAAGTGCGACGACGAGCGAAGCGTGTAAGGTTGCTTGTGATCATAAATTTAGGGAGCTGAGCTAAGCGGAGCCGAGCGAGGCGTGCCCTTTAGTTTTTACAGACTTCATTTTTGAGCAAGATCATGAAATAATCAATTCTACGATATGGCCAAGACATGTATATGTTTGTATATACGATATATGTTATATTTGTATTCTCTGTTTCTGCCAATAAAAACAAATGTGTGTGTATATACTGGCTCTCTCTTTTTACCTGAGATTGCCAGACTGTCTCTCCTCAGCCTCCTGTTTCTGTTCCTCAAACTCCTGGAGGTCCATACTCTCGCTGAGTCTCGATACACTCCTGCTCATACGCGGCCTCTTTGTCTCTGTACTCTGTTGATACAGTTTCAATAAATACTACGTCAATTTTAAAAGCTTAATTTCATGTTTCATCTATCAACAAGATCTCGGAAGCTATTAAGGGGTAGGTACGTAAAGGTTCAAATTAGATTTAATTATTAAAATAAGATGTTTGTAAGATAGGGTTACGATAGGTTTACGCTACATAATGGATGGATGGATGTTTGTTACTCTTTCACGCCGTAACTACTGAACCGATTGGGCTGAAATTTTACATGAATGTAGTTCTAGACCTGGAATAGGACATAGACTACTTTTTATCCCATAAATCAGTTCCTATGGGATGAAAATGAGCTTTCAAATTTCTACAGAAAAGTGATGTGTCACCCTTCCACGCCATGCTTACGAAACCGCTTAGGCTGAAATTTTGCATAAATGTAGTTCTAGACTTTGAAGACGACAAAAACTACTTTTTCCCTTTGTTCCCATGGAACTATAAAAGAGACACACAAAAGGGGAAACAGAGGCGCATAACACACACATTTCACCAGCTGTGCTTACTGTAGGTAACAGTCCGATTAATATTGACTGATTTTATAGGAGTACACAAAAACTAATTCAACGCGGGTGTAACCGTGGGCAAAAGCTAGTACCACATAAATATGACTTACCCCGCCAGAATTGACACTATCTGAATCACCATCCTTCCCGTCCTGGAGCGACGACAGCATCGTGGCGAAGTCTTTACCATTCGATATCAGCTCGTCGAAGGTTCCCATGTTCTCCACGGACCCCTGTTTGAAATTAAGTCAATATCAAAACATTTTATCTTTTGTCCTCCTCTATTATAATTTTTTTTTACTAGCCAATTTGTTATTAGTTTCCTTAAATAACAAAGTAGTATTATGTGTGTAGTAGTATTAATAGTAGTATAATATACATGTGTTAAAATTAGTTTTCAAGTTTAGTTAAGTTATTATTAATGTCAGTGAAAAATCGTTTTCATTCTCATCGTTGATATTCGTGGTTATACAAATAGTCCGAGCAGAGCCGCAAGCTTCGTGACTACTTAGTTTGGTTTATACTGGACCGCTAATGCCAACTCAAGGTTATTGAAAGGAGGTCCTCTGTAACTCAACTCAAACTCAAATTGGGTTCGAGTACATAATCACTTTCTATACGCAATATATTGCACCGTTGACAAACTTCAACTAGCACCAGTACTGCGAGCGACACTTTTTAGGGTTCCGTAGAATAGAATAGAATATAATTTATTTGTCTCACAATTATTTATACATATTATACAGTTATAAAGTAGTTGACAAAAAGGAGTCAGGCTCAGCTTCTTGCCGGAAGTGAAAAAGATCATCTTCACAGCGCTGTTTTCCAGCCTGTCCCTGATCTCACAGATTTAACATAATTGCAGGTAGTCAAGACAAAAAAGAAAAACCATGCATTAAAAATAACTATAACAATTGACATCGGGTTTAACAAATATAAAAATCAAGTAATATGACACTAAAAATCGTTGAAAACAACATTAATAATAATCAAAAACTGCACATGTTACAAAGCGAACAAGGAAATTTCTAGTTTTAATAAAAGAAAACAAAACATACTTAGTTAAAGGACTTAGGCGGAAACTTTTCTTTCTTCTTTTTAAAAAGCGGCATTTCTCTGTGAGACCATAGTGACCTAATTTGGCTAGAAGCAGGTCTTGGTTCAAACAGTCAAATGCTCTTGAGAAGTCAAGAAGAACGAGCATGCTACCTTGATCGGTATCAGAAGCAGTGATGATTTCATCCGTGACCCGTGCTAAAGCTGTTTCAGTGCCATGACCACTGCGGAAACCGGATTGCATTAAAGGGACAATGTTCTGGGATTCTACGTATCGAATCAGTTGCATATGTACGACTCGTTCTATAATTTTTGATAGTGCAGGCAAGACGCTAATCGGACGGAGGTCTTTGTAGTCTTCCACGGTTGGACCTTTGGGTAATGGTTTCACTTTTGCAAGTTTCCAGGCATCTGGGAAAACATTACACTCAATAGACCTGTTAATAATAGCAGTAATAATAGGTAGCGTCACGGACAACGTCATACGAATCATACCCATCGAAATATTGTCAAAACCAGATGCGTTAGTAGCGACACTTTGAATGATTTTACTGACTTCCTCTTGCGAACATTGTTTAATCGAGAGTCGCTCGTCAGTAAATCTGTTTGAAGTAAATGATTCCAGCAATGCGCTATTTACAGTTGAAGCACCCGGAATCTCTAAGAAGTAGTTATTTATATCGTTAGGGTGATTGAGGTGACTGGGAATAGCAGGCAAACTTTTAGCATTACCTACGATTGATATACGTTTTAGATGCGTCCACATTTTATTCGGAGTTCCAATGTTGCTGTTTACGTAATGTGTAAAATAGGCGCGTTTTTCTTTAATTATGGAACTTGTAACGAGATTTCGAAGCTTTTTATAGTATACAAACTTATGCTCACATTTTGAAGTAAGAGCTTTGCGCCAGGCTTCATCTCTTTGATTCATCATTATTTTAATAACGTCGGTTATCCAAGGTCTTGGGTTTTGTTTCAAACGTATTCTCCTAAGAGGAGCATGTTTGTCAAACAAAACTGTAATAAATTCATTGAAAACAGGTAACATGCCGTTAACGTTTTCGTAGTTAAGAACTTCATACCACGGTAAATATTGAAGGTCTTGAAGAAAGCAGTCGCTGTCTATCTTATTAAGATGACGTGTAGTGGCAAATTGAGGTGGCTCTTTCGGTTTGGTAATTAAAAGTTCAGTTAGTACCATCGCGTGGTCGCTAAGAAGTGGATTGTGATGTATACTAATACTCACACGCTTACACAATTCAGGGCTATCCGTTATTATTAAATCTAATAGTGTTGCAGATTTTTCTGTTATCCGGGTAGGTTCCTGAACGAGTTGAGTAAGATTTTGGTGTTCAAAAAAAGATAATACTTCCGGTGCGGGAGATGTATTCGGTTTTAATAAATCAACATTGAAATCAGTTAACAGGAATATGTGTTCATAGCTACTGAAGGAGCTTATCGCCTCGCTGGTGGCATCGATGGCAATGCCGGTAGGTACGCGAGTATTCTCCATGGCGTACCCAAAGGGTAACCAACGGGACCCTATTACTAAGACTCCGCTATCCGTCTGTCTGTCCGTATTTCACCAGGCTGTATCTCATGAACCGTGATAGACAGTTGAAATTTTCACAGATGATGTGTTTCTGTTACCGCTATAACAACAAATACTAAAACCGATCAAATGCGATGATTTTTGCCGTTTTTATAGATAATGGGACGGAACCCTTCGTGCGCGAGTCCGACTCGCACTTCGGTTTTTTAGTTTTTACCGCAAGAGGCACAGCCTGACATCGCACCCACCAGCTCATCCGCACTCTGCCTTGCCCACCTCCGTGAGCAGCAATCAAGGGTCAATACAGGATATCCCCGAGCAGAAGCTTCTCCGCCTTCAAACAATATGCGTCATGATTGACTCAACTGTGTTGTTAGACCCGCCAGAGAAGCTATATAGCTCCCTCATTATCCAAGAAAGTACTCGGAGTTGTACGCCCGCTCCCCTCGTTAAATGAAAATGCACGGATACCCTGCTGTTTCTCTTCGCTGTCCAAACATTGCTGTTTTCGATAACTCCTACGAGGATGGATAACCCGGAAGATACTTTTAGCGTCGGGTCGTCTACTCTAATATCCTGATGGAGTGCCGGAGATGAAGTTCTCCCACTGAAAGCGCACGGTCGCCCACACGAGTGCACGTGTGCACAAGCCGACAGTGTTCATCGGACAACTTAAGGATAACACACGTGCCCGCCCCGCATAACCTGTTCGCATTGGTGGCCGCCCAAAGGCCGCTACTAGGGAATGCCAACTGCTCACTGAGACGAACGTCCGGTCACAAGCAATACCGGACAGACAACGTGCTCGCACTCCTACAGTTCAAATCACTTAGTTAAAAGTCGCTCATTTCTAACTCCCATAGTACCCAACAGAACCTAGCCGGACCCTTAATTTCAGCCGTTGTGTCTCCAACCCAAAAGATAGAGACTTCTTCATAAATCTGGGTAAAATCTATAAAACGTGCAAGTCCGAGCAGCCACTGCAATCAACCCTATCTAACAATAAAACAATCCATTTTGTACACACGGCCGACTTTTAGTTGCTTCAAAAAACCCAGGTCGGCCATGCCATGGCGCAACTTGGAATGTTTTGCATAATAAAAAACATTGTTACTTTATTCACTGTATGGAAATTCTATTTTGCGTTTTCTGGGCATTTTAATACGTTGACCTCTGCTAACCCCATGTTTCTCATCTGGAAGAGAATCGAATAGAAGGCAATAATACATTTTATATGGGAATGTTTACAAACGTACTGCTACAGTTACAGTAGTTGTTTGTACTCCTTGTTCAATAAAAAACATAATAAATAACTCTATATGTAGTTTGTCTTGTCTTCTTTCGTCCATAGCAAAGTAAACTGTCTGTTTTACTAGGTATTAAAACATTTTACTAGGTATTAAACACGAGACTAAATACAAGCTCATGGTGGAAAGAGTCCAACGTAAATTTGCTCGATACCTGTATAAAAAAATGTATGGGTATTATCCCTATTTATTCCCATCCATGTTCGTGGTCGGAATGGTAGGAGTAGACACCCTAGAGCTGAGACGTAGGCTAGCGTTATTAGTGCACTATTATCTGCTATTACACAACCGAGTGGACGACCCCGCTGCACTCGCGGGCTGCGCGCTGGCGGCACCGGAAAGGTACGGGGTGCTGCGGTCGCGCCTGCTTTTCGCGACGGGTGTGGTACGCACACAGCATGCTCGTTTTGCGCCCACCTTCCATGCGTGTACACTGTTAAATTTGCTCATCAGTAAATATCCGGAAATTGACATTTTTAATGTCAATTTACCGAAGTTTATAGCCTATGTAAGAGTTTTTTTAAGCATTTAGTTTTATTATTACTTTAATATTTAGTTTGGTAATATATGTTGTTGAAAACAAGACTGTTTTAGCTTACGAGTTGGTGACAAGCACTGTAAGTAGGCTAAGGTTCTTATGTAAAAATAAAAATAAATACAATAAAAATTATGTATTAGAATAAAAGTGCGTGCCTTAAAGGTTCCTTATGAAAAAAATGTGAAATGTTTGTTTTTGCAAACTCTCGTTGAAATTGAATTATTTTACCGTTGAGATTGTCACCAAACTGCCCCATTTGAACACACGACTAATGTTGATAAAGCCTAGAAAGACCTTCATGCTTACGTCATTGAGAACGATGATGTAGTCAGCGGCCTTCAGGAAGTGAATCTGATGCGTGACGAGGATCCTTGTGCGGCTACGCAGGTACCCGTTGATGCAGCCCTCAAACAGCTGCCGACCGACGTTGGCGTCCACCGCCGAGAGGGGATCGTCCAGCAGATAGATGTCCGCCTGAAAACGTTTGATTTCATATCAAGAAAAACCGGCCAAGTGTGTGTCGGGCCACGCGCAGTGTAGGGTTCCGTAGTTGCCCAGTACATTTTATAAGTTGGTCTACTAATACAGATCGTGCTAAACTTCTAGTCCCATACATTTAGAAGAACAGCCTTTAGGGTACCCATATTTATATGATAATTTATCAAATTAGTAGCTTCTTCTGAAAATCTGGTAAATTACTTCAAAAAGTGCCGATTTTAGTGAGGTAGCGCCTTAACGTTATGGGATCAAAATATAATACATATTTATTGCCTTTCTGATTTAAAAAACAATAAAACATTTCAATATAAAGATATTTACCTCCCTATAGACTGCTCTAGCTAGGTTTATCCTGGCGCGCTGCCCCCCCGACAGTGACACCCCCCGCTCCCCGCACAGCGTCTGGTCCCCGTATGGGAACTGCTTGAAGTCCTTCTCGAGAGCGCACACTCTGCATACCTGGATATGCACAGAAAATACTTTAACATTCAGTGTAATATAATATTATTTACGGGCTTTAGATAATAAGTATATTTATCTACTCCTACAAACGGTTTTATAAGTACCTCCATTGTTTGTCTAATTAAATTTATAACATTGGCGTATAAACATAAAATCAGGAAACTAAATCTAGACATGAGGAGCTCAAAACCGGGATTCGAACTCGGGACCTCTCGCTTGTTTCTCCAATGTTCAAAAGCAATGTTATAATACATGTACTTATTATAACACCGCAATACTGATGCGCTGTGATTGACCCAATTTATTATAACACCGTTTAGATAGCCAATTAGCGACTAATATTTCTTCAAATGCTTTGGACTAGTGACTAGGCAAAGGTATCTCTGCCATGCAGCCTCGAAAGCTCTCCCGCAGAACATCTTTAATAAGTAAATTACTGAAACTTGGGCTGAACAAAGATCCTTGCCTGAGCTTATACTTTTACTGCATTTTCTTTTTATAATTTTTCATCCAATTGTTAGGTAACTGAAAGGATTTTAAGTTATGGATATATTAATATAATTTGCAATATTCCGCTATGCCGCTGAAATTTGAGTAATTTTGTTAACGAAAACTGGTGATAGTACTCGTCCATATGAACAACTTTTACTATGAGGCTAACCCTGAAATCGTGAAAAAATTTGGGTCAAGTAGGTATTTAACTTTTCTATGCAGCTGATATTTTTTTCACGATTTCAGGGTTGACCCCATAGTAAAAGTTGTTATGTCCAGTTTTCGTTAGCAAAATGACTTAAATATTTCACGTTGTCTATTGGATATCTGTGTGTATCACTCAAAATATCGATTAAAAACGATATATTCGTGTTTCCAATTTAAAAATACTATGTTTTTAACAAATTAACGTGCGTTGTAATATGTTATGCAAATGTGATCATGAAAAATTACCTCTTATATAATATATGTTTAGCTAGGTAATCTGCCTATATAGATAGATAGATTAAAAATTAATCCATTCGTATTAATATGTGAATTTTTGTTCCGATATCGTTTCGATTCCTCTTTCTTTCTTCCCTAGTCCAATCGAACCTAAAATTACCCTTTAAAAAGAAATTTGCATCCCTAACAAAAACAAGTTTTACAAAAGTTCCATTTGATTTTTACAAATATCTGTGGTACTAAGAGAGTGCACAATCGGTGGAAGTTTTTACAAACCTTTTTGTATTTTTCCGGTTCAAAGGGCAGGCCAAAAAGTATGTTCTCTCTGACGGTGCTGGGGAAGAGCCACGCCTCTTGGCAAGCGTACGAGATCTTCCCGAATGTTGAAACGGTGCCAGACGCCGCCGGCAGTTCCTTTAGAAGCAGTTGCAAAAACGACGACTGAAACAAAAACACATTATTAGTGTTGCGTAACAACGCTGCATTTCTGAATGACCTATAACCGAATGACCCGGTTTTGCAACGTTTCGTGTGTAACAAGTTCCTTTTATCTGAAATCCATAAGGACGGTGAGCGAGGACTTAGATCCCCTAAGTATAGCTACGAGTGAACGAGTATCTCGAACGACAACATTACAGTCGATTCTGAAGGCTTTGATTTTAGTTTTAGTGCTGTCAAAACTTAAATTTTGCCAAAGTACTCGTAGTTTCTGTTGCCAGCACTAAAGAACCATTTTGGAATGAACAAAATTTAGTTTTGACAGCACTAAAACTAAAATTAAAGCCTTCAGAATCAGCAATATTACGTCCGTAAAGTAAACAAGAAAGGGTCTGCATGAGGGTTTTTCGCTTTGTTTTGGGATCAACATTCTTACAAAAGACATTCAGTCATTTTCATTGAGGTAGCTTTTTACTTTATTCGTCCTTTTTTAATAAATATACAGTCCCTATCGCCAAGAAATATTTTTATACAAGAGCACCAATTAGTCGTTGTACTACACATGCCGTACGGTCCGAAATAGAATTACATCGCTAAAATCGATTACAAATGAATGAGGTGAATGGCAAATAATCCATAAATGAAGCAAATACCTTCATTCATTCGTATGACTTTTGTGGCTCATGTGACGGAGGTGAGGCGATGAGAGCGTTGAACGAAATGAAATGTCAAAAATTATTTTCGCTGATAATTTCAGACAACATTTTGAAAATTCTTGTGGTACTCGTCGAAATAGAAGAATTTATATTTGTGAATGTGTTTGTGGACTCGATAAAATCGATAAAAATGGCTATTGTCGCTGTCAGAGTTTACGATAAAGAAAACTCTTCTTGTTCCATCACGAATCACGGCACCGTATTACTGTTTATGTTTATTACAAACTGACGAAATAAAATAGAATGAACAAAGTATTATACTCGTATTGTATTCCGTGTTATTTTATGTTGATCAATGGTGTCTTCGAAACAAGAGCCTCAGCCATATACAACCCCTTTTTGAACACTAAGAGTGTTTGAAAAACCCAACATTCTACTTGAGGTAGTACAAGGGGGGTTTTTAGATACAGTAGGTAACATTCTGATAGCTTACAGACCCTTAGGCTGTAGAATGACTATTTATAACACCGGTTTTAATTTGCTCTTCAGTGGTGTTCAACTCAACTATAGAACAAAAGCATTATTGTAACTCTGTTATACCCCATTAAGTGTTACAACAGCATCTTATAGACCAGCAATGTGGCCAAAGGCAACCATAAGTTCATTTATACAGCTTTAAGATCACAAGAGGTGGTAGGATAGTGGTACAATCAGCTTTTATAGAGGCCCATTTCAAGCTTTTAAGAACTCTAAGAAGATACAACAGCTCTTAAAACACCGCTATACTTCTTTACCTGGAAAATAAGCCGTATAAGTTGCTTTTGTGTTCGCGACGAAATTACTGAACTGCTTGGCCTTAACTGATTGAACTGATTGAACTTTGCACAAATATCTTCTAGACTCAAGGTAGACTAAAAGACCTAAGACAGGCGTAGGGTACTTTATATCCCATAAATCAGTTCCCATAGGATGATAATGTGGTGTCAAGTTTCTATAGAAAAGTGTTGTATGTTACTCCTTTACAGCGCGCCGTAACTAGGAGAGAATTGAGCTGAGATTTTGCATTAAAAAGGGCTATACATGCTGGTGACCTTGAAAGCCAAAATTGGTGGCTGGCTTTAATCAGATGTTATAAAAGTAAAAAAAAGAAAAAATAATTATAAACAACAGAATATCTGGAATGATGTGACTTGATTAGAATTTTAATTTTTTGTAAAAAAATTAATGAAGTAAATACCAAGCCTTGGTCTAATTTAAAACGAATATCTGGTTTAATTAATTAATTATGCATAGAAAAAAAATTAAACGTAGTCAAATTGAAGATATTATAACAACAAATGATTTTCCTTGATTATTTTGATGAATTTTAGTTATGATAATTGTATTTATTTATTTAGGTATATTTTAGTGCGTTCGCAACTTGACTCCCCGTCGAACAAAGGAGATATCAATACGGGACGAGTCGTGCGAGTGAGTGAGACGCCCTCCCCCGAGCTCACCAGCAGTGGTTGTTCGTCTTAATGTTGCAATACCTATGGGCTACTTTGCGTCCCATAAATCAATTCTTATGAGATGGCAATGTAGTGTCAAAGTTTCTGCAGAAAAGTGATCGTGTTTTTTGTTACTCTTTGTAAATGAAGGGTAGGGGCTAATATCGGACTAGCGCACCCTTACAGAAAGTACTCGTGATCCGCACGCGACGACCGAGCGATACCACGAGTCCAGATGCCTTGGCAGGATCCATCCATCCATCCATCCATCAGCCTGTTTCGTCCACTGCTGGACATAGGCCTTTCCAGGATTTCGCCACTTTTGGCGGTCCTCCTGGAAAAAATGCCCATACTCACACACGCTGGGCAGGCGGGTTGGTGAGCGCGGAGCCGCAACCCTTGCATCAGTGACGCCGCTGCCCGTCACCAGTCTGTTTTATATAAGGTCCGGCAATTGGGGATGGATATACCGCCATCCATCGGTCCTAGGTGATGGTGGTCCGCCTGGTTTTGCCTGAGAGCTGTTCTCTTACTCTCCCCCGAATAACTTCGGGAGGATTTGCGAGTAATATGGTGGTACCTCCACAGTCGAGCCCGGCATCAGCTCTACCACCTATACCTCGGCAGGATAATAGTGGAAAAATTATTGTTTTTACACTGTTAAAAGAGGATATAAAATGTTGTTATTAATAAATTGTTATGTTATTGTTCGTGAGCGGCACGAAACCAACTAACTTTTGTGCATGAATTTAGAACTTGCTTAATTATGTGTCGCTAGCAGTATTCTTTGGATTTCGTCTTCTATATGGCACTAGAAATTGGCCTCAATACTAGCGGATGCCGTATAAGCAATGTTACGGGGAAATATCAATTGCGTCAAGATAATAAATGTGTGGAAAAAGTACGTACAACTAATGCTCTGAAAGAATGTCGTATTTAACCAGTCACTAGTCGTCGCTCGTCTAGCGAAATGGCAATTCCTTAATAAAGAGGCTAGGCAGAACAATTTTCCAGTGCCATTTAGCTAGACGAGTGACGACTAGTGATTAGTTAAATACAAAACAAAATCTAAAGAGTAATATTATATGTTTGGTTATTTTGTCTTTTAGTTACATTAAAAAATAGAAAAATGTGACTTTCATATAATAGGTGAACATGGGATGTTTATGAGAGATTTAAAAGTTACACAACACATCGGTTTTAATTTAAAACAATCGTACTGGCCAATACGACAGGAAACCCTTCGCATATATCGAACCGAGGTGAGATGGGCTTGTAAATGCAAGACACAAAAAAACCGGCCAAGTGCGTGTCGGGCCACGTGCAGTGTAGGGTTCCGTAGTTGGCCGGTACATTTTTCAAGTTGGTCTACTAATACAGATCGCGCCAAACTTCTAGTCCCATACATTTAGGGGGCCTAAGAGTTTGGCACGACCTGTACTCGGAAACCTGTAAAGCCTATTTAGCTGTGATAGTTTTCCTTTTAAATTCATTATACTAAACTACTTCTGTGAATTTTTTCACATAATTATCCATAAACAAACATTTAGAAAGAAGGGGGGATGCTTGACTCTAACAAAAATTAGAACTTTAAAGCTTAATATTTCACCAACGGATTCCTAAATCAAAAAATGGTTTTCACACACCCATAATGTTTTTGAACGACCTATCCAACGATACTCCACACTATAGGATAGAAGAAAAAAAAATTATCCCCAGTGTACGTGTGTGAGAGGTAGGTACCCCTGAGAAAAAAAAACCGAGATTTTGTTTTACCATTTTGTCGGCGTGATTAATATTTATATTCATGCCAAATTACAGCTTTCTAGTACTAATAGTCTCTGAGCTAAGCCGCGGACAGACGGATGGACATGGCGAAACTTTAAGGTTCCTTGTCGGACTAGGGAACCCTAAAAATGGTTTCGTTTCTTCAGAAGGTCTCTGTGAGTTTAGCTGCAAGTAGTTATTGCGTTTATTAATATTATATTTATTATGTAATTTAATACCTTTCCAGAACCGACAGGTCCGATGACAGCGCAAAGCTTCCCTCTCCTGATCCTCGCGGAGATGTTCCTGAGAGCTAACAAGTTGGCGTCGCCGGTCCAGCTGCAGCTCACGTCTCTCACTTCCACCGCCAGGTCGCCGGGGTACGACATGCTCCTGGTGCGGGACTTCCGTCCGGGGAACACTGCTGGAAACAATCACATGACGAAGCTCTTTGTTATTTAATTATTTAAAAGGCTTTTGTAAGAACAGCTTGTATAATTCAGGTTTTGGTTCCAGTTACGGAGGACTTTAGCTCACGCTCACTCTTTGTTGTGAACTCTGAAACATTCGCTTAAATTCTTTTTCCTTTCATTCTTTACAATCGTCAAATTCCGTACTCCGCTGTCCGTCTGTCTGTCCGTGTGTCTGTCCGTTTGTCTGTCCGTCCGTCTGTCACCAGGCTGTATCTAATGAACCGTGATAGGTTAGAGTTAGAGAGTTGATATTTTCACATATGATGTATTTCTGTTGCCGCTATAACAACAAATGCTAAAAAACAGAATAAAATGAATATTAAAGGGGGCTCTCATCCAACAAACGTGATTTTTTGCCGTTTTTATAGATATGGTACGGCACCCTTCGTATGCGACTCTGACTCGCACTTGATCGGTTTTTTATTATTTATCGTGGTAGAGGCCCTATGGCCTCTGAAAAAAATTCAATCGGCTACCTATTCAACTGACGCTGTGTACCCCTGTAACTGACGGACAGACAGACAGACAGAAAGACAGCGGAGGCTCAGTAAAGGGGCCAGTTTGGCACTTTTCGGGACCTTATAAACGAACTTACAAAGGGGAGGGAGTGGTATCCACTCCACTTCCACCCCCTCGCACCCACTCCCTCAAATATGGAAATTTGAATACTGAGTCGCAGCATTTTCCACCCACCCCCCTCCCCCTACCCCCCATAACTCCTGAAGCAACCAAGTGCGGCATACCAATTCAATGATTTTGGCAAGAGAGTGCTGAAGTAATATTCTGAGTTTTATTGATGACAAAAATACCTGACCTTTGAGTTCGTCAGCTCTCAGTATACTACTCTAGCTGCATTTTTGCTTGTTTTCTCATTTTGGATAATATGATACTCTAGCAGATGAGCGCCGTTGCGTTTGGGAATGAGGCAGTTGGAATATAGTAAAATTTTAATGAAACTGGATAATACTATTAATGTTATGATGTTACTCCGTAACTACGTACCTGCTTGACCAATTTTTTTTTCGGTGTAGTGTTCCTTCTTTTAGATTCCGTTAAAGTTTAGCCATGATCTAATAAAGGTCTTCAGAGAGAGGCAGTGGAACTCCGCAATAAATTACAGCATACTTCTTGATTTTGAGGCAAACACTTTGTACCAGGATGTTGATTGCATGGTGCTACTTAATCGTCATCGTACCCTCCTGACCTTTGCTTGACCCTGGCCTCATCGCCATAGAGTGTCTCAATGTATGACAGCACAGAACTAAATATTGCAGCAGTCACTTTGTGTTAAAGTGCTGATTGCAGGGTGGACAACTTTAAAATTGTCAGAACACCACCTGACCTTCGATCTTGGCCTTATTATTATAGAACTTTTCAATGGATGACAGCGCGATTGAGACAATTACTTTGTGATAAAATTTTGCCTTATCATTGTCATACTGCCCAATTAAGCTTTCTTTCCTTTGAACAGCGCGTTTAAAAGAACTACCCCTGTTTCACATTTGAACACATCACCACAGTTTTTTAATAAAGCTAACTTTAACAAAAAAGTTATAATAACCAATTTTAAAATGTAACAGCAGCAAGAAGTTGGCTAAATTAGATATTTTTTCGGTACCATCGGTCAGTATATAATAATTTGAAACTATTTTGTGAATGTTTGCTGTTACATTTAAATCAGTTATTATTTTTTGAAAAATATTTATCATATTTCTTACTTTTTAGTGTTGGCGGGTTAAAATATGAAACATGGCTACGTTTTTTAAATGCGCTGTTCATATAAAACGAAGGTTAAGTGATGACAATGTAAAAAAACACCCTGCAACCAGCACCTTGACACAAAGCGATTGTGCGAACGCGAGTGATGCACTCTCATCCATTGAGGAATTTCAGGGTCAAAGGTCAGGTGGGCATAATGAAAAATTTCATGTAATATCCTGCATCCTAATCAGTATGGTAACACAAAGTGATTACCACAATCTCCAATTATGTGCTGTCGTCCTTCCAAGGTCATATGGGGTACTGACTGACAATGAGCTGACTGACATGCAATGAGCACCCTGACACAAAGGGTTTGCAACAATCTCCAGTTAGTGTTGTCATTAGTTGAGAAGTTCTATGCTGATGAGGCGAGGATCAAAGGTCAGGGAGGTATTTTCAAGTAACACTCTGCAATTATTAGCATTCTGATACAAAGAGTTTGCCTTCATATTTAGCTTCCAGATCATTCACTGAGTACAGTAGATTTAAAAAAAGAATTGGGTTGCAAAATGTCAATAAGGATGAAAATCTTTAATATTTTGCTGATCTTCAATTCAGGTAAAAATTGGTATGCTGTCATTCATTGAGGAGTTTCACTGCCTATCTCTAAAGACTTTTAATCAATACATGGCTAAACTTAACAGACCCCACATCAAAACAAATTCATATTGTTATAGAAATTACAGAGTAATGGAGTAACATCATAAATAACTCATGATCATTACCATCGAAATCGCTGGAGATAGAAGACTTGGCTTGGTAAGACAAGGGGCGGACTCCAAACCCGTCGTCCGAGGACTTCAAACTTTCGCGGAAGAGGTTGCTGTTCTCATGCCTTCTCTTATTGGTGGCCAAGTCCGCCCGCTCCGCTGAAATTGTGGGAAATCATCGCAAAGAAAAATAACAGATCAGCTGATTGCGAATTTTGTCTTGGAGTTAACATTATTACACAAACATAACAAGTTGATAAGAGATTGTATAAAAATAATGTAAAATAATATATTATAGGAAATGTTTGCGTTTTACGTGATCATGAAAATGAGTCGCACATGTCCCACGTTTCCTGATATTATTTCCGGGTTGTGAGCGGGCAAGCCTTAAAAATATACGGTGATTTTCGTTTATGCAGCCAAATTCATACTGGAGACTCGGTAAGTGGTCAGGGCCAACGTTCAGTGAACCTTAAATAAAATTTAAACTTCCTTTACTAATTCAGCCTAGGTTGTTCTTGAACACGTAGAAGCAAAAAAAAAACATTTGCGTAAGGTCATTGGGTCATTGAACTTTGGTATTGACCACTTACCGAGTCTCCAGTATGAATTTGGCTATATAGATGAAAGTCACCTTGTATATTATTATACCCTCCATCCATCCATCCATCAGCCTGTTTCCTCCACTGCTGGACATAGGCCTTTCCAGGCCTATATACCCTCCACCCATCCATCCATCAGCCTGTTTCGTCCACTGCTGGACATAGGCCTTTCCAGGATTTCGCCACTCTAGGCGGTCCTCCTGGAAGAAATGCCCATACTCACACACGCTGGGCAGGCGGGTTGGTGAGCGCGTTACCGAAACCCTTGCACCAGTGACGCCGCTGCCCGTCACCAGTCTGATTTATATAAGGCCCGGCAATTGGGGATGGATATACCGCCATCCATCGGTCCCAGGCAATGGTGGGCCGCCTGGTTTTTTTGCCTGAGAGCTGTCCTCTTACTCTCCCCCGAATAACTTCGGGAGGATTTACGAGTAAGATGGTGGTACCTCCACAGTCGAGCCCGGAATTAGCTCTACCACCTAACCCTCATAATGCGCCAATGCGATGCTAAACCAACGTTATATTTTAGGGCAGATCTCTGAGAACCAGCCCTCTTACCTCTTATTGTCTAACTTCAATATCTATCGCTTTAGCCATCGAATGTGTTGCGATTGCCTAAAAATGATGTATGTCATTTCTAGCCAATCACGGTGCGTTTGAAGACGATTGCGATGGATGTCGAAGTTAGACAATAAGGCCCCTGGATATTTTTATTATTATTATTTATTTATTTAAATTTTTAACCACGAAACAATCTCATACATTTAAGCAGTGCCCTGTAAAACTGTATTTAAACAGTTTGGCTGCAGGAATGAGTCTCGAGAATAACAAAGAAAAATAATTTTGGCTTAATTAACAAAGAAAATATACATGGGTACATAAACATATACAAAAGATGTCTCTTAGATAATAATTAATTAATTATGGAGTGTCTCTAAGAGATACTTTTTAAGAGACTTCCTAAACTTAAATTTATTTGGCTCATTTCGGATATCATCGGGCAAACTATTTTGCAAATATGGTAGGTGTTTTCTTAAAGTCCTTACAAAGTAATTATTTACCCTAGGTACTTTAAGTTTACCCGAGGATACCGATCTTGTGCCCAAGGGCGGATCCAGGATTTGTTTTCGGGTGGGGCACAAAGGCCAAATATGTATAGACATAGAGTGTTCCGAATAGTATAGGACTATATCTTTTAGACCTAACGGTAGGCCAAAATATTCTGCAAATGTTGTTAAAAAAGCATGACATAAAAAAATAAACATTATTTAAGCGGTATAGGAACATTTTCCAGCTCCTTGTTTTATTTTAACCGTCTGGGAGGGGGGGGGGGCACGTGCCCCTGTATCCCCCTCTGGATCCGCCCTTGCTTGTGCCGTAATTATGTTATTATTCTCTTGATTACCATGGTTGTTTACAGCCATCGACAATAATTTCTTGTAGTCACCTTTACAATTAATTTTGTTTTAATATTAACGAGTAATTTTAAGAATCTTATTTTTAATGCTTCAAGTTTATCTATGTAAGTTTTAAACGTAGGACCATAGCAATCAGGAGCGGAGCCCAAAATAGAATCTACTGTATACTTATATGATTTAATAAACAAATAAAAATTAAATTAAAATAAAAAACGTTGAATAATTACGCATATTAAGGAACTCCTGCACTCTCGTGAGAGACACGGACAGCTCCGCAAAGTAGGAAAGCACCAGCGGCAACATAAGAGTGATGTTTATTTGAACTGCAGCTATGTACTGCTGCAGCGGGTATATCTGGAAACAGAAATCGGTTAAGTGGTTGTACAGAATGTACGCGTCAGGCGCGGTCACAGCTCAAGATTCTGGGGGGGTCATCTAAATGGGCGTCGGAAGGGGAGCCCCCCCCCCCCTTGAAACAAAACGGGACAGTAAAAAATAGGATTTCGTAGCACGACTAAAGTACACACAAAGCGGACATATGAGAGACAAGACCGATCGGCAATTTTTGTTTGCACAAATGTACGTTTTTTTATTTTTCAACCATAAATCCCGTTGATATTTGAAAGATTGCCCCACCCTAGACTTTCGTCTTCCGACACCCACGGTCATCTAGGCTCAAGTTAAGTTCAAGAGGCCAAATTTAACATTAAAACAGGTCAACCAAATAAAGTTTTTTTATTATAAAATGAATAATTTCATTTACAGAGTAAATGGAATTTTATTGGGCATACGGTTGCCGCCACCAACGCGGTCCGCGTTGTCAAAAAAATTCTGGTTTGCACAGTTAGCTTAAACGTTATTTTTAATATTTTTCCCTAGACCTTAGTAGGCAGATAAAAATATGATTGAAATGTTCGTAAGCCGCCAAAGCTTAGGGGATTTTTCGAGTTGACGTGAATGATTTGGGGGGGTCATGACACCTGTGACCCCCCCCCCCCCTCGGGCCGCCACCGGTACGGGTGCCCTCAGTGTACGCACATTCATTTGCAGTGTAAGCTACCTATTTTATACAGTGTAAACCGTTATGACGACGGCGTAATAAATAACTTAGCCAAGTGCGAGTCAGACTCGCGCACAAAGGGTTCTGTACTACCCCGCAATACGGATGCGGAACCCTAAAAACATAATGGCAAAAAACAACAATATACATGCCAAAACCACATGAAGGCTACAAACAACAATCCGCTAAAATGGTAGCGCCTGACAAAAAATTTGGCACCGCCTGCGTACTTAACCCTAATTTTTGTTATTTTTTATTTTAGTTTAGTGTATGTCCTACAACCCGAATAAATTTAAAACTACCGTATTTAAGTTAGAGCCAAATAATAATAACGTAATAATAATATTTAACGTTTCTATCTTACGATTGAGGCTGTAGACCCCTGTGACAGACGAACAGACAGACTACGGAGGCTAAGTTATAGGGTCCCGTTTGGCACCCTTGGGGTACGGAACCCTAAAAAGGCCATCGGGGAGGTTTCTGTGCCCGAAAACTGACAGGTCTTTTTTTTCTATTTGGCCATTGGATTGCTTTCTGTCAATATTTTGACAGCTTTTACCGAGGTAATAGATAGCGCTAGGAGTTGCTTGTAAACTAAATTTTTATTTATAAAACAGATGGACCGATCACCCGAGCACCCCCGCTACGATGATGAAATATTCCATCAAGATAGTCGAACAACCAAAGGGTTTATGCAATTATTAAAGTAAAACCGGCCAAGTGCGTGTTGGGCCACGCGCAATGTAGGGTTCCTTAGTTGCCCGGTACATTTTATAAGTTGGTCTACTAATGCAGACCGCGCCAAACTTCTAGTCCCATACATTAGAGGGGACCAAAAATTTGGCGCGACCTGTACTCGTAAGCCTGTAAAGCCAACTTAGCTGTGATAATTTTCCTTTTAAATTCATTATACAGAGTGTTTCATTTAAATCGGTCAGTATGGGAAAGTCTGAAACTATAAGACATACGAAGTTCTGTTCTTAGGAACCATGTCATCGATTTTAATAACATGAAAAACTGCATTCATACATTTAAAAAAACCTGTACTCAGCTCGGGAATCGAACCCGGTTGTTTTGAGAAAATAAACTTACACTATTTCTATTTAGATATCGATTGTGTAGGTCTTAAGCAGTAAATGGTTCTATGAAATATGATGTCTCAAATGAATAAAATGCATTGTTTTTACATACTTTAATTTATTTTAGTAGTTAGAGAGGGGGGATTTTTCACTCACATTTCGCCAACGGATCCCTAAATCGAAGAATGGTTTTCACACACCCTCAATGTTTTTAAACGACCTATCCGACGATACTTCACACCATGGGATAGAAGAGAAAAAAAAAATCATCCCCAGTTAAGGTGCATGAGAGGTACCCTTAAAAAAATTGTTTTCAATATTTTATTTTACTTTTTCGTCGGCGTGATTAATATTTATATCCATACCAAATTACAGCTTTCTAGTATATATAGTCTCTGAGCTAAGCCGCGGACATACGGACATGGCGGAACTACGGAACCCTAAAAACTAACAAATGCTACTTTTTGTTTAAAAAAAATTGTACAAGTATAGGTAACGTAACAAATCATCATGATTTGATCGATACGATAGCCTATGGGTAAATTACTCGAAAAGTAAAATACACACCACATAGCGCAATACAAATTAAATTTATGTTACGTACGACAATCTGTTTATAGAGTTTCTTAGATTATAATATAATTGTATACTCTAATTATCGTCTAACAAACATTATACATACAAAGGCCGGATTGTTCAAGTAGACTCGGAGAACTTCGCTTGCTCGTTCAATAAGTATATTTAGAAATCTAGATTTCAATGATGCTCTGACATTCAAAAATCAAGAGAAATTAGAGAAGGCTATCTTAATTGTTGCTAAATTTAACAAGTACAGATAAAGAACGCGTTATTCAAAACATACGACACCATATTTGTTGATCAACACACCAACTCCACAGACAGACATTTGATCGCCCTCTCTATAGTATACCAGGTGCCATACTCCAGGGTCATCGTGCGCTTGTGCACTAACCTTCTTGTCGGACTTCTTACAGCCCCAGTATATGCCAGTTGATTCGACCTTGCTCTGACTCCAGCTAAGCGAGGTATCTGACGCCAATGCATGTCATCAGTCTGTTTTATTTTACGGGTATACCACCATCAATTGGTCCTAGATATGGTGGGCCACCTGATTATTTGCGTACTCTTACTCCACCCCGAATAACTTCGGGAGGATTTGCGAGTAAGATCGTGGTACCTCCACAATCGAGTTCAGCACCAGCTCTACCACCTAAAGGTGCGTACAGACTGGTGAAACGTAACATGCAATGCAACATTCTGCCTTTCATTTCATGTGTGCTGCAAGCACGGACGCGTAGCGCGCTCTAAACGCGCATTCTCTGCGTACGTCTGTTTCCGCCATTCCGCCGCGAACAGTTTCAGTCCCCTTTGATTTCTTTTCCTTCAGCTTTTCGCGACGATACGAGGAGAGAAGACTTATAATTTTGTTATTGCATTTTTCTTCCGTCATTAAAACCAACTTTGCGATTTCGGACCTCGCATCTTTCTTAAAAATTTTTTAATAAAAGTTTTCCTTTTGTGTTTTCCACAAAATTTCACGAACTCTGTATGGATCTAACAAGCCGAGTGCCTTTTCTTCACTCCACGCAGCAGTATCCTCTTGCTCTTGTTCCTCCATGTTCGTGCGTGCACGTGCAGATTTCCGAACAACCGTCAGCCGTCTAAAATCCGACAAATCACGGATCGCTCCGCGCGCGGCTTATACTGCTCGTAGCGTGCGCGTGAAACGCAAGACGTCCAAACTATGAGAATCGGTTTCAAAGTGTGATACCTTTCATGATACATTGCGGCAATGTGTACGGCAAATTCTTTCATTGCATGATACATTGCATGTTACGTTTCACCAGTCTGTACGCACCTTTACACTATGCTTTAGTTCAAAGACGTGACACGAAGATTAGAAAAAATGCCCTGACTGACTGATCTATTAAAACTTAGACCAAATGGCTGGACGAGCATGAAATTTGGTCTTTAGGTTTCTTGTATAACGTAGACATCCGCTGAGAAGGGATTTTAGGATATTCCCCCGGAATCGGGAGATATCCACCCGAGCAAGTGTTTGTTCATTTAAGTATGTGTACAATAATAGTAACATTAGTCCAATGGACCAAACCCCTAAAAAAAGAATTAATAAAAAAACGCATAATACTGTAAAAAATATTTCTTCTACTCACAACATTAGCGGTCATCGTGTTTCCAAGAAGAACGTAAGTGAGGATGGTAAGGAAGAGAGCGATCCTCTCGGTGAACATCATGAAGCCCCAGAACAAAGTCCTCAGCAGCGTGGCCGTCCGCACCTCCTTCAGCTCCGCCCGCCGCTTCGCATCCACCACCTTCTCAAAGGGAATCTCCCACGCGTACATCTTGATCACCTGCACACTTTCAATGTTTATTCACCACGTCATATATGCTCTTCCAAGAGACCATGACGTCATCACAACATGACTTCTTTCATCTTTAAAATTTGGACACATTTAACTTGTAAAGACGGCGGACTTGACATATAATAATATCAGTACCTAAATAACGCGTATATTTGTATTTGTATACTTTGTCGTCTTTACTGGGTAAAACTGAAAAACAGCTTCTGTATTTTATGTACTACTAAAAGATTCGTGGTTTTGATTCATACAGATATTGACACGGCTACTCACGATTTTATAGTCAGCAGATTTCGCCTGAAGTTTACACTGTATTCGTACAGTTTCTTCGGAGGCAAACATGATTAAACGTTAAACTTGACAGTGTTAAAAATTAAACAACACCCAAAATATTTCAATCTGAAAGATGGGTTTAAGTTATCTTCGGCATGAAGTTCAGTTTGTACTTATTTATATAAGATGACTTTCGTTTATATATCCAAATTTATATTGGATACTCGGTAAGTAATCAGGACCAAGGTTGAATGACCCTTTCTGTGAAATACGCAAAATTAAATTAAGACTTCCTTTACTAATCAAGTTAAGGTTGTTCTTGAACAAGAGAGACACAATAAGTAGTACATTGGTGCATCAAGCAGAAAGTGACACTTTCTCTGACACTGGCTCTAATAATTAAAAGTCACTTTCTCGAGGTTCATAATCTGCTTTTCTTTCAACTTCCAAATAAAGAACTGAAGCCAAAATAATCCAGAAAATGTTTATTTAGAAAAATGAATAGTTACGTTCGTACAGTTTTTAAACGTTATTCGATAGCTCACTATACCTATACCTATATACTTAAGCCAAAAATACGCTCTCTGAAAATGATTTCACTCGTTTTTCGGTTTTCGAAGTGATGAAATTCCCATAAATTTTCAAATATTTATCACTGGATTTTGGAGGCAAAAGATTATCTAAGTACTTATTACTTTCAATTGCCACATTCTTCATTTCTTCAGGTTGACTTGTCGTCACATTCGCTACTAAAATCCATTTTCAAGAAACACAATCAAATTCTCACAAAATATTTATTGCGTAAAATTCGCGCCTATTGACCGAGATTTTTTTTGAACTTGGTTTTGCGTCTATTTAGCCAGTTTTCTTTATTTTAAATTGTTGGCAGGAATAAAAATAGCACTGATTGGCCTATGACTTATTATCGGCGCGCTAATTGGGTAGTTCAAAACTGGTTTTCTATACCTATCAACCAAATCGTTTGCTTATAAAACCACTAGGGAAGTTAGTACTTGATTATGAAAAATACTGGCACACTAGCTCAAGTTTTTTTTTTGTTTATTGCTTACGTTTTCATTCATCCAGTTTTTTTTATTTTAAATTGTTTGCGAAAGAAAAAATAGCGCTGATTGGCCAATGGCTTATCATCTGCGCGCTGATAGGGTAATTTAAAACTAGTTTTCTATGTACGGGTCACTTGGGATTTGCGGCTTTAGAGTCTGCACCAGCGTGGCACCAGCACTGAAGTCCTCTGGGTTAAGGAATTTTTGTTCATATTCCATAGACAATAAATATTGACGCGGGACTTCAGTGGTGGCGCGGCAGTAAAGTACGAGTATGTATGTAAATCCAATATTGTATTTTTTTCAGGGCAATAATGGATTTTCATATATATTTTTCTGCATTACATTGCTCTGGAGCAGAAAAGTGCCGCTTTGTGCATGTCGTGACCAGATCAAAGAATTGAACATTTCATGAAATAGTCGACCATTTCATGAAATAGTCAACTGTAACTGACCAGATCATTAAATGTTCAACGTTTAATGATTTGGTCAGCGACGTTTGATTATTTCATGAAATGCGATAATTTCATGAAATGGTCGACCATTTCATGAAATGTTCAATTCTATGATTTGGTCTCCACATGCACACTATTTAGGCTAGTAATGCTCAAATTAAAGCCCAAATTGGAAGAAAAAAATATTCACAAACAGGATCATTGTACCTTGGTCCTTCATGACAACAGACAGTGTCTCCAGTATGCATTTGACTATACAAACGAAAGTCACCTAGTATAAGTAGAATATTATGATAATTAAAAATATTAAAACATTTTTTATTATAATAGTATTTCCGATATATTCTTTCATCAGTCGAATTAAAAAGGTTAATGACAATTAAGTAAATGGTATATTATTTTATTTTAGTCATATTATATAAAAAATAAAAGTGTTGGAAACGTAGCTTTGCCATTTGCTTGACACAAAACCATTTATTGATCGCTCACTAAGGATACATGAACCCCTCTAATTACCTGTATACCGTTGATGACCTCACTCATCACTTTGATCCTGTCGTCCGTCTTCTCTGCGGTGCGCAGACGCACCTTTCCTAACAGCCGTGTGAGACCACCTGCAACAAAATAGTAGTTTTTGCAACAAGAGGTTGCGAGGGTTGAGTTTGAATCCCGAGCATGCGAAGGATTCTATAATTCAGTCACGAGTGATTCTGTTATAATCCTGAGCGTATGTGTAGTATGGGATTCGGAGGCACAAGGAACAAATTACTTTGCTCTCATGTGACCGAGACAACTTTTCACCTCACTAGCGAGAAAGTACAAGATGTAGGAAACGAGTTTCAAACGACATATATACCAAACTACTTTATAGGGTTCTGTACCCAAAGGGTAACTAACGGGACCCAATTACTAAGCCTCCGCTGTCCGTCTGTCTGACTGTCTGTCCGTCTGTCACCAGGCTGTATCTCATTCATGAACCGTGATAGTTAGATAGTTGAAATTTTCACAGGTAATGTATTTCTGTTGCCGCTGTAACAACAAATACTAAAACCGGCCAAGTGCGAGTCGGACCTGCGCACTCCCATACAACAGACATGATTTTTTTGCCATTTATATAGATAATGGTACGAAACTTTCGTGCGCGAATCCGACTCGCACTATTTTATTTTTTAAATTCTACTCCAGTAAAACTTTAATAATTATTCTTAATTATCTAGGGTTTTTTAAACGATCGGGATATTATTTTAACATGACAAACTAGATGACAAGAACTGTATTTTTTTTAGAGGGATGCAGAGAGTCAGATACTGACACGGCTTTAAAAACATTATATGTATATATATAAATAAAAATAAAATTACTTTTACGTACCTCAAAATCACAGAGCATGAAATGACAAAACAGAACCCTTATACGCTTAGATTTACCTTATACGATCACTTTATTGTCCAAATATTGTTATTACAAAGGTTATTGCCCTTTAATCAATTTCATACAAATTGGCTCACCATGATAATGATAACCTATAGGGTACTTCCAGTTGACTTAGAAACTTGAAATTACTTTCACATTTAGATCATTATTATTATTATTTATTGTAGAGTGTGCGCTTTGGTATTCTGTGTGTGTGAAGGGGTGAATGAAAGGGGGTGTGTTGTATGAAGGTGTGGAGGTTGAGTGCAATTGCTGAAACGCGTGTTATATGCTTAAGTAATCACAAATGCGGTAGGTGTATGTTAGGATTTATGTATCAATTTTAAAGATATCCTCAGTTGGTTCTTAATCTAAGGGAGGGAGCCAATCGTGTAGAATTTTTTTGCACGAATTTCGTGTAGATAGGACATTATTTGTCCTTGAATATAGGAAGGGACCTAAGAATGGAGAAAATTTTTGAACAAATCTTATACGTGTTACTTACGAGAGTTCTCCATGTGATACGGCGGGAGTCATGAACAATGTTACGGGTTGTAACGAGAGCAGTTTTATGAAACCTTAAGACTGCTGCTGTATACCTAGTCGGTGCTTAAATTCTGTCACAAACAAAATTGGCTATAAAATGAAAACTAGTCACGATATTCAAAAAAAGTTTTTTTTTTAATAAAAGGTAATTTAATTAGCTTACATTAAACACAAAATTTATTCAAAATGATTGCCACCATTTTTCACATAAGCCTTCAATCATCGCGGCCAATCATCAAAAGCAGCACGGACCATATTCATGTCGATATCGGCCACTGCTTTAATCAATGATGACTTTAGGCTGCTCAAATTTTTGTGAGGTTTAGAACAGACCTTCTCCTCCAATTCCTGCCAAATTTTGTAATCCAGTGGATTGAGGTCAGGGCTAGATGAGGGCCAATCTTGATGTCTTATTAGCTCGATATTCTGGCGCTCGAACCACTCCTGAGTTGTTTTGGCCTTATGAGCAGATGCGGAGTCCTGTTGAAACACAAATGGCCGTCCTCCAAAGAGTGTCTGGGGCAGATCTTTTACTATGCGATCTAAAACCGTGTCTTGGTACACTTTTGCACTGGTTTTGACACCTTTTTCACAAAAATGCACTTCAGTAGGGCCATAGTAGGACACTCCTAACCAAATCATGACTGATGATGGATGATGGCCGTGCTGCACTCTAGGAATGGCATTTCCAGCGGCCGCAGAGCTGGTAGCGTACACCCTGTCATTTTGTTTGTTGTACTTCTCTTCGATATTAAAAAATGTCTCGTCTGTAAACAGGATATCGCGGTATCTGTTTCTTGCGTACTGCTTTAGCAAAACTTTAGATTTTTTGGCTCTCATAGCTATCAGACGCGCGTTCAGAAGATGTCCACTTTTTTTTCGGTAAGCTCGTAGTCCCAGGTCTTCATTGAGTACTTTTTTTACGGTACTTCTGGTTAATCCCATCTCCAAAGCTATCAGTTTCTGCTTGCGGGCGGGATTTCTTGCAATACGCGCCTTGATTGCTTTGATGACCCCTGGAGTCCTAACGGAACGAGGTCTGCCAGTTCTTTTCTCGTCATCGACACTAGAGGTTTCATTGTGCCTCTTGATGGTACGGTACACGAACCTCTTAGTGATTTTTAATTTTTGAAGCAAGTTGAATATCGTTTTCGGTGGATGGCCGCAACGATGCAATGCAATTACTGCTACTCGGTCCTCTTTGCGAGTCCACTCCATCGTAAAAAATGAATGAATGTAATTGTGATTTGGCAGATTATTAATCAAAAAATATTTGAAAATCAAACACCATTTCATTTTTTTTTCTAGGTGTTCTATTTTTAAAATAAATGGCCAGTGACAGTATTTAAGAACCGACTAGGTATACATATATCTGTTGGTTTTTAGATAATTTGATTTGACATGTGTCACTTTTGATGTCTGCAACTTTTGACATCTGTGACTTTTATTTGACATCTGTTAGATCTGTTAGTTGTCGTTAAGTTGGTATAATTGTCGCTAAGTAAGTATTTGTATAGGAAGTATAGTGTTTTATTTTGAGTATTTTAATTCGACGCTGCACATATAATATTACAGTGAGCCGCACTTTGCGGGGGGCTTTATTTTTGAAACTTTTATAATAACGTTTTTCCTTTGTCCTTGTCCGGAGATATACCTACTCGTAAGACTAAAATATTTTACAGTTAGAAATAATGACTTTAGTCCCCGCCATGAGCACGTCACCACAAGACTAACGATGATTTTTTAAATTCCAATGATCAATTAGCCAGATAATCAATATGAACAAATGTAATAATCGATTAAAAATATCGCCTGTTAAAGGCTGATAAGCTGTGTATTTTTTAATAACAAATGTTATTTGAGTACATTTTCATACAAAAGACAAACTTGACATTATCCTTAAAAATGTTTGAAGCCGCTACACTAATTTCGTTTTACTTCTACCAACATTACATAATGTGTCTTAAATACCTTGAAACGGCAGAGCGATGACGGCAAGAGAAACAATGCCGATGATCGCAGAGAAGCCCGCTTGCATGTAGCCGAGATAGCTGACAGCTACGAACTGAAGCGGGATGATCCAGATGTAATGGAGGAACAGGAAGGCCATGTCGAACCGCTGCAGATCGTTGCTGAGGAGGTTCACCACCTTCCCCGCCGTCGTGTCGCCGAGGGAGCCGTTGTCCATGCGCATTATCTGGTACATGGAATATCTGTATTGGAGGTTAGACAATTAACACTGTGCACATCGCAGATGTTAAAAGAAAGTTGTATACATTTAGAAGAATCCCAAACATAGTATTGCTAGGTTTCAGCTTCGATTGGTTTTGAAGTTGTATGTAACAGAACATAATATATAACACACTGACAGACAACCGAAAAAATATTACGTGTCAGGAATATATAAATAAATTACTTTCTTTTGCGAAAACTAATCAATGTTGAAACAGTTACAAATATTATTTCATTCAATTATTGATTATCGATACCTACTGTTTATTTAGATGCTGCACAGACATCTGTAAGATAATTACTTTTTTGAATTGTTTTGTCTGAATACAAATTAATTCAATTTTTAGGGTTCCGTAGTACCTAAAAGGTAAAAGGAAACTTTATGGTGAGACTCCGTTGTCCGTTCGTCCGTCCGTATGTCACAGCCTCATAACTTTATCATCGTTAAAGATAAAATATTTTTAGATTTTGCAAAAATAGCATTCATTGCCTACATAATATGGTACAAAAAAATATTGAAAAATTCTAAATTGTTCAAAATATTTCCAATACAAAAGTGAGAAAAATAAAAAATAAATTCTTAAAAATACAATATGGGTATCAAATTGTAGATATTAAAGAGCTGATTATAAAAATATATATTTTTACTATATTAACTGGCACCGATTTCGTGAAATCATTGAAAAACCACAAAAAATGCATGTCCTCCCTTATTTCCGAAATTGGTGGACCAAAAAAATGAAAAAAGTTACGATAATAGGCCATAACTGCCCAATCACAGGAAAAGTATATTGATTAAAAAAAGTTGAACACAAATAAGAAATATGAGACACGGCCATAGAGAATATATTTTCTAATATTCATTTAAAATGTGGTACAATCAATTCTTTTTTTAGTCATCATAAACAGTTATGGGCAAGATTTTAAATATCTTCTTCCTCACTGTTCCCAAAACTGTCGAATTACGGAACCCTAGGTATGCGAGTCTGACTTGCACTTGACCGGCTTTTTTTAAATAACTAGGCTCTTTTGTTCACATTCGAACATGTGTATGGATCTGGTCCGGCACTCCCAAATAGATTCGATCGAGAGTTTATCGTTCGAGCATACGCCCATCTCTGACGTGATTGAAGAAAGAAAGAATAAAGAAAAATTAATTTATTGTCAAAAACAAGAGAAAAAAATACATGTAATGGTCTTAGACCATCTAAGCTAATGGTAGATAAATTCTGACAAAAGGTCATAGAGATGGATATACGACCGAACAATAGTCGATCGAATTTTTTCAATTCGTAGTTGCCCTTCTTGTCACATTTTACCTTTCTGAACATGAGAGAGCTCGTGGCAACCCTCAGCTTCATCCCGAACTGCTGACAAACCATGTTCCCATGGTGGTTTAGGAAGGCAGCCAGCCAGTTGCATCCAATCATGGCACCGGCGTAGTATGAAGCTGTCTCTCGGCTCATCTCGGAGCCCACGGACCAGTAACTCAGCAGCTCGGCGAACAGAAGCGGCGTCACAGTTCTGAAAGATAAGATTTTTTATAGCACACCGTGCGTAAAATGACCACTTTACGCACGCTGCGCTAACGTAAAGTCGGCATTTTCCGCACTTTTGCTATAAAATATTATACAATACTCGTGCGAGAAACTTTTTCTCGACTCGTGTGATTGCAGCACTCACCTTCGGCTCGTGCCGCAAACTCACAATCGTCAGAACTCTCGTATCGTAATGTACTATTTTTAACCACCCGCGCCTAATGGAACCTTAAGACTTACCAGTGACTATACCATCCATTTGTTCAGTATTTGTATACAGAATGAACCAAACGAATGCCCCCTGGAGGGAAAGGGCCCTGAATATTGAAGATAGCCAATTGTTCTTAAGGGAACCTTTATTTTATTTTTTAAATAAAGAAAAACTGCATTTAAAGAATTTTGAAAAATTACCTGTGTTTTTCCTGCTTCTTTTCCGTACTTCTAATAATATTAAATTTTTGGATACGAAATTTATTTCATGTTAAATTTCATGGTCTTCCTCTAATTTACGATACTGTATTATTTGGAAGAATTTGGTTCTAATGCTTCCTGTTAATGTTCTAATGTTCCTTTTCGATTGGTATCATAAAAATACGAGATGTTTTTTTACACATTTGTCCGGTTCGATTCCCGGTTCATGCAGGTGATTTTTTAAATTGCTCTGAGTCTTATTTGTGTATTGTCGGGCTTGATTAAAAGTGTCGATGAGACCCATGATCAAGGTTGTTTGACCAGAAAGCAGGAGTGTGAAACCAGGTGAAGCGTTAGTCAATCTTTCCAGGCACTTCCGCAAAAAGCACGGAAGTCGGTAAAGGAAGAAGAACAGTGGGTCTAGAAGCACAACCGTTCGAGGCTTGTCCGTCTCGTCTTCGTCAAACGACAAAAGAGATGTATACAAGTAAGAGAGACACATAACGGGTATCCTGCTCACTCGCGTAAGTGTGTTCCTTTTGTCGTTTGTCGAAGACGAGTCGAGAGAGCCCCGAACGGCTTTACTTCTAGAGCCGCTGCTAGATTCACACGCACTTGTGTGCCAGGCGTATTAGGAGTAGTCAGTGGTTGTATCTCAATTAACGTCAACCCCAACTAGCACGAAAACAACATACAGGTTTAAGGATTGTTTAAAAAGCTCTAGTTATCTAAGCTTTTCGTATAGCTTACGGCAAGCGTTGCTATAACGTATACCACTGACTATGATCAATCAGCCTCTATTAGAGATGATTTTAATTTTTCTTTTATTTTTTGTTATCCAGAAAATTGTGTTGGTAATTTCAATTTAATGTTAAAACTAAAAATTATCTTTGATTTAATATTACACACATTCGTCTCAGAGATACACACACATATTCGAGTAAACATAGTAACACTATATCATTGCGGTACAGAAACGCAGAAGAAGCGTCTGTCAGAATAAATGTAAGTGTGAGGAACTCTGAACCGGGATATATCGTATGATATACATCCATCCAAAATTTACTTACCTTTATTTTTATATTTTTATATAAACATGAATAAAGAAGGTAGGTACTAATATTAAAAATAACCAAATGAAAATAAGGATTTACCGAAGCGTGACGTAACCAAACTGCATGATCCCGCCCGGCATGAAGGAACACAGGAAAGACTTGAACAGCACACTCCTGAAGGAAGGCTTCCGTCCCGAGAGCTTGGCTGCTGCTTCCTCTGCTTGCCATTTTCTGTAGTACAAGATTTCATTTGGATGTGTTTTTTTTTATTATAATCGTAGTGATCCTGGTCAACATAAAGGCTGTAAGGTGTGTTCATAAAATAAGGCCCAAGCCGAAAACGGGGCAGAGTTTGAAAAACGCGGGCGGAGCCGCGGGCAAAGGCTGTTACTTTATATAGGGTGAAATTAAATCAACCGACCAAATTCATACTGGAGACTCGATTAGTGATCAAGAACTAGGTTCAGTAATCCTTTTGGCCAATTTCGAAAAATATTTTTTTTGCTCCCTCACTGGTTTACACTAGTTTAAGTACAATTCCTAGTGCAGGCAATGCGGGGCAAAAAACTTTTTTTTTCGAATTTCACCTGGAGGGTCATTGAGGCCGGTTTAAAACGGCCCTTTAATTTACCACCGGTGCTGCTGAATGGTATGCCTCTAGAAAATGTTGAGCAGTTTAAGTACCTAGGGCACATACTAACTACCGGCCTCAAGGACAATGCGGACATTGAGCGGGAGCGGAGGGCGCTGTCAATAAGAGCTAACATGATAGCCCGCAGGTTTGCGCGATGTTCACAGGAAGTCAAAATTACACTATTTAGGGCGTACTGTACATCACTCTACAGCTGCAGCCTGTGGGCAGATTACACTAAGCGAAGTTACAGCGACCTTCGCGTCCTGTACAATAATGCTTTCAGGATATTGTTGGGGCTGCCCCGATTCTGCAGCGCCTCTGGCATGTTCGCAGAGGCACGCACTGACTGCTTCTCCACCATTATGCGCAAGCGCGCCGCATTCTTTGTGCGGAGAGTTAGGGCCAGTTCCAATGTTGTCCTGAAAATGATTGGAGACAGACTAGACTGCCCTTTTCTCCGGCACTGCTGTGATAGACATATCGCATTAGCAGTGCCGGTGAGAAGGTATTGAAATTGATATTTTTATTTTATTTTATTTTGATTGTATGATTCTATTATTGTAATTTTTATTTTATTTTATTTCGATTTTTGTAATTTGATTTTATATTATATTAGTTATTAATTATTTGATTTATGTACCTATGTAACAAACAAATATGGATCACTGTTATCCGAAATAAATGAAATTTAATTTTAATTTAATTTTTAATTAAACCTTGTTCCTGATGCCTAACCGAGTTTCCAGTATGAGTTTGGTCGGTTGATTTAATTTCACCTAGTATAGGTAAATATTAAATTAACTAATGTCGGGCTCGTGTTACGGCAAGGTAAATAAGAGTACACCGTGAACTTTCTACAAAATCTATACTATTTACGGTTACTCAATAGATTCTATAGCAACTTTAAAATTTAAACCGCCATAACAAATGCTTTAATTGTCCTCATCACATCAGACCATGGAGATACCCTGCCCTGTACAAAAAGTTTGTTACCGGGTTGAGTTCCTGGTGCAATAAGAACTTACAGTGCTAAAAGAATACTACTGTTATACCTTTATTTTCACTTTTGTTTACTACTCATCTTTATAACTTTACACAAATATATTACTTCTATTTTTATAGTCGTTTATTAAACTGGTTACGGGTACGCCTTGTTTTTTAATGACACTCGTGTTTTAATACCTAGTTATGTACATTTTCATTTGATTTTCATACACTACTATATTTGGGAAGAGATGCCCATACTCACACACGCTGGGCAGGCGGGTTGGTGAGCGCGGTGCCAGAACCTCTCGCACTAGTGACGCCGCTGCCCGTCACTAGTCTGTTTATTTAAGGTCCGGCAATTCGGGATGGATATACCGCCATCACACGGTCCCAGGCTTGGTGGGCTACCTGAATTTGTGCCTGTCTGCGAGCTGTCCCCTTACTCTCTACATGAGTGGCGAAATTTGGGAAGTCCAGCAGTGTACGAACACGGGCTGATGGATGAATGGATGGATGGATGGATGACACTACTATATCTTTACTCATAAAATAATTATTTTACTTATTTTTCAATCCATAAAAACTATAAAAACCAATGGGGTTCTCAAACTTTGGTATGATAACAGGGCCTTGAGTGTAACTAATTTATTTTTTGAAGATCGGCTTCGCAGCTTATCGTTATTAGCTTCGATGTAGGAGTTTTTTTTGCTAGAATTTTGCAGTGGCTTACCCAGACGAATTGGAAATTTGCTTCCTTCTTGCGTTCTTTGGCTTTTGACAGGAGTTTTTTGTAGTATACTGTTAAATGGTCATTGACATATACGCGACTGCCACCTTTATAGCCAATACAATCCAGAGTGAGAGTTTTACGTTTTCGCATTGCTGCAATAAAGTCTTCTTTCTTGTGGCGGTTAATGAACGATACTGGGATAGGCTTGTTGGCATCCGGGTGGTGGGTTTGAATCCTTGATATGTAATTAATATCCTCCTTCTTGATGGAGTAATCGAGGGTGGCACCGATTTTGAAAGCTATATCGAAAAGGTTCTCGTTCCTCTTTTGTGGGATCCCCTTTATTTCAACGTTATTAGTGCGATGCAATTGTTCTTTCTCTTGCATAGCCTCATTGACTTTTTTTAACTCCATTTCCAGAGCAGGTATCAAGCCAGTGAGTTCTTCACATTTCTTCAGTCTGGCCTCCAATGCTCCAAACTTTTCAGTAAATGAGTTTATAGAGTGATGAGCCATTTCAAGAGAAGATTTCATTTTCGAATGTTTATGCAGGGTGTAATCGTTAAGTGTGACCAGGCGATTATTCCGTAACTATTACAGATATTTAAAAAATTTAAACTGTTATGGAAAGTACGTTACCTAATTAGTACAATGACATCAAACTATCTTGAATAATATTTATTTCTTAGTAAGTGCAAAAGTTCGTTTCCTTGTTAATCTCATACTAAATTTTAAACGTATGGGAGTGTTTCAAGTCACAATTTTGAATACTTCTTGTTTGATTTTCAAAAAGTCATTGAAGTCATTTTACTGATTAGGTAACGTACTTTCGATATCAGTTAAAACATTTTTGATATCTGCAATAGTTACGGAATAATCGGCTTGTCACACTTAACGAGTACACCCGGTATATTGTTATATATTAAATTATGATTGCTGCTACATAAGTTTGTTTACGTTGCGTTTTATATATTAATTTAATTACTCTTTGAAAATGTTATTATAGCGAAACCGGTTGGATAATTAAAATAATACAGTAAATATGTACAAGTTCATTTCAATCGAAATGTATCAAAAGTTAAAAGTTCAAACGATTACAATAATAATGTACTTCTGGATGAATAACAATTAAATTACAAGTCAAAGCCACACTATTTAGGTTGTTTTATTACATTATTTTTATAAAGACTTGTTTATAATGCCTGTTCATTAAAATGATATTTTTTTTTAGTAAAATAATCCTTCAACATATAATTTATAATTTAATTACATCACACTAATATTATAAATGCGAAAGTCGTGTGTGTGTGTGTGTGTGTGTGTGTGTGTGTGTGTATGTTTGTTACTTTTTGACGCTGAAACGGCTTGACGGATTTGGATAAAATTTTGAATAGATATACCTCATACCCTAACTTAAAACATAGGCTACTTTTTATCCCGGAAAAAAGCATGTCGTTAAACCGAATAACACGCTAATACTAATAAACTTACTCTTCTAATGAGTCTCCGACTAGCTTAGAGCCATAAGAATCTTTAGCTGGCACCAGATCGAGTTCCTCCAGGTCTCTCTTGTACCCATTGTGGAAGACGGGGAACATCCAGCAGAAGAGGAACCTAGAGAACGGTCCTGGCACTTCCTTCATCGTCGGTGGAGCATTCTTAGCGCTCTTTTCACTTTGTGGCTTAGCCCCCATTTTAAACAACTTAACTATAAACTATTTAATTTTAATATAAAATTAATTAATGTTCGTGAAACTAAGGCACTGATTACACATGTTTCTCAGTCCGCGTTTGTTATACCGTCTGCGTTATCACATCAATCAACCATAACATTAATTAGCATTTAGCTTCCCGCTATGATTCAGGTTCGAATTATCGTTATATATAGATTTGTCTGTTATCTTCATTTTGTTCATTATCTAGGATCATGTGTTTATTAAAATTTTGCTTGTCATGGCCTCACGCCCGCCGCCGCCTAATAAAATGTACAGACCAATCCATCTATACTCTATAAGTAATAAATCTATCTATATCTATATCTTCTCATCTTATATGTGACTAATAATAAAGTAGTATAAAAGTCGTGTCTGTACACTTTTGCGAAATTTTGGTTTTTAGTATTTTACTAACGACAAAACTAGTTTTCTTGAATTTTTGTTTGTCTGTCTGTATATTCCGTTTTAACTCGACAACTATTTCAATTGGTTGACAAAATTAACAAGTTTGCTTGTGTAGGTGGCCCCTAATAAATTATATAAATGAAAAATCTAAGCTCACATTTAAGTTTTTCTCCATCTAAGTAGGTAGGTACCTTATTGAGATCATTAGAAATTGAAACAGTTATGATTTTTATGGCATTTTATTATTATTATTATGTAGGTACACTTTTCATTCTCGGGCCCATAGGTCATTTGAAAGGCATTCATGGGGCCGAAGCCAACATTGAAGAGGCCTTAGTACCATTTAATCTAAATGTGAGATGGCCGCACCCATGGAGGCCTCTCCCTCAATGTACCATTGGGATACAGTAACGGCCAGTCCCCCATAGTTGCCTAACTATTGCCAGGAAGGAAGTGACTTGGAGTGGGCTACGAGGGTGGGATGATAAATGGGCTGGATAACAGGGTTATGGAGTGAGATAACGGACATCTGCCTCAAAAATCTCTCACAAATTTAGGTGTGGCAGACGGTGACTCGCCGCCAGCTACATGGGCCCACCAAGTAGTCACTGAATGGCGACAAGCAGGCAACATCGGTGCGGACGGCTAAAGGGTGTGGAGAGGTGTGCACCGGTTTCACCATCGGGAGTCACGAGTAGCGCGACTCGGAGCGGGTTTCCCCGTTATTACGCAGATTGAGCACTTCCACCCTTCCGAGCATATGTAGCTCTAACGCTCCACTCTGGCCGACAAACGAAGGCAAGCCAGAGGCGGGGACGAGATGTTGTTGTCCCCTGGAGACCTCAGGTCCTTGGTGTCACTACTCACCAACAGCTCGCCACAAGCTGCCCTGCGGTTAGCCAGGGTGCTGAGAGGTGTGGCCACGGTTTCTGGATCACGGATAAAGTCCGGTCAGCCGTTCCCCGCTATTACGCCATTAGACACTTCCACCCTCGAGCTGAGAAGCTCTAACGCTCTACTCTGGACAGCCAATGAAGGCAAGCCAGAGTCGGGGACGAAATGCTATTGTCTCCAGGAGTACTCAGGTCCTTGGTGTCACTACTCACCAACAGCTCGCCACAAGCTGCCCTGCGGTTAGCCAGGGTGCTGAGAGGTGTGGCCACGGTTTCTGGATCACGGATAAAGTCCGGTCAGCCGTTCCCCGCTATTACGCCATTAGACACTTCCACCCTCGAGCTGAGAAGCTCTAACGCTCCACTCTGGACAGCCAATGAAGGTAAGCCAGAGTCGGGGACGAAATGCTATTGTCTCCAGGAGTACTCGGGTCCTTGGTGTCACTACTCACCAACAGCTCGCCACAAGCTGCCCTGCGGTTAGCCAGGGTGCTGAGAGGTGTGGCCACGGTTTCTGGATCACGGATAAAGTCCGGTCAGCCGTTCCCCGCTATTACGCCATTAGACACTTCCACCCTTGAGCTGAGAAGCTCTAACGCTCCACTCTGGACAGCCAATGAAGGTAAGCCAGAGTCGGGGACGAAATGCTATTGTCTCCAGGAGTACTCAGGTCTTTGGTGTCACTACTCACCAACAGCTCGCCACAAGCTGCCCTGCGGTTAGCCAGGGTGCTGAGAGGTGTGGCCACGGTTTCTGGATCACGGATAAAGTCCGGTCAGCCGTTCCCCTCTATTACGCCATTAGACACTTCCACCCTCGAGCTGAGAAGCTCTAACGCTCCACTCTGGACAGCCAATGAAGGTAAGCCAGAGTCGGGAACGAAATGCTATTGTCTCCAGGAGTACTCGGGTCCGTGGTGTCGCTACTCACCAACAGCTTGCCAAAGCTGCCTTGCGGTGACTGTTGCACTGTACGTACCAGAGGGCGAAGGGGTTGTCACACCCCGACGCCATCTAGACGCACCAGTGGGCGGTGGGGCCGTCACATCCCTACGCTGGTTTATTATTATTATTATTATTATGAAAACACGTTTTTTTTTTATACTTCTCATCTGTCCATGCAGGCATCACGCAAAAACTACTGGACGGATTTTGATGAAATTTGAAAACAGATACAGATTTTTATTGGTAACGGTTTGTTACAGGTCCTTACAGTATATACACGTTTTAATAACGTTACTTAAGAAAACATATCTTTTCACTCACTTTGTTGTTCGTCTGTCTGTCTGTCCGTATGTCAAGACCCTTTTTCTTAAAGATATCAAGTTGAAATTATAACTTCCTACCTCCTACAGAAGTCTACGTCTAACCCCATCCATAGTGCTGTCAAAAAAAATCTGGCTTCTAACTTAATGCGGAAAAAAGTTATTGCTCTTTACCTAATCAATTTTATACAAATTGGCTCACCACGTAAACCTATAGGGTACTTGCACTTGACTAAGAAACTTGAAATTCCATTGACAATTAGACCTTAGAGCACACGCCTAGAAAAAAAAGCGTTTTTGTATGTAGCCTCCAATGTGGCCCACTGCACTGATATTTAATTATTCAAGATTGGTTTATGCCCAAGTTTTGGATTTACTCGTATGTAGTTTAATAGATCGTAAGTGTCAAATTAAGTTGTTAATTTATAACTGTTTGTGGAATACGTTTGTGTTTTAAACGGTATGTACAGAACCCTCAAAGCACAGTCCTACTCGTACTTGACCAGTCTTTAATCAGTTCTGTGGTTGACATAATTGGTCTAATAATTAGACCAATGAGATTCTAATGGGAATTAAAACTTGTACATGTAACTTTAAATAAAATGTTGATGGTTGTGGTTGTCGGCACTTGGTGGAACTTATTATACATCTTGTTAAATAAGACACTTGTACTTGTCCACATTAATCCTGATTAATTAAGGATTAATCCTGTGGACAAATACAGGTGTCTTATTTAACAAGATGTATAACTTTAAATAAATTGGCTAAACAAAATTATAAAAGATACAAAGCAAAGAAAATCCTAAGGTAACTCTGTTCACTTACTATAGATTAAAAATCCAGTCAAGTCCCGTAACATTTAAATAAGTTAATAGACTTAAGGCGCATAGGCATGCCACCGTTTTTGTACAAAATTTGATAACCCGTTTCTCTGTTGTTTTTC